>OV816027.1:4473029-6982031 GCA_929113105.1 Agrypnus murinus
TCACCATTTCTGGGTAAATATGTAAAAATTCTGAAGTGCGTGTGCAGTATTTCCCCAGAGTGCATTTATCCCTAACACTTTGCATTATTCGTCCAGTTCATATTGACCATCGATGGATGCTCCTATAATGATTGATTGATAACTCTACCGCCGTTGCCCTTGTCGTTTTCATTACATTAAAGATTGTTGTCTGGACATTCTTTGTTTTGTTCCATCAGACTGAATACGGGGATACGTTTTTATCTCCTTTAACCAACACAACTATCGTATCACGTGTCTTTGGTGTGTAGGGGGGAACGTGTTCTCTCCACACAAACAAGTTACTGGCTGCTCGCTACTGCTTCTTACGTTCACTTCTCCAGTATACTCGTTTGCGATTGATACGTGCTACCAAGAGACAGTGACAATTCTTTCCCGTACACCGACCGTTCGTTCTTGCTGTTCCTTCTTGCTTCTTGTGTGCGTGACTATAATCAAATCAGTGCGGTATCTGAAATTCGAGAAACGATCACTTCTTACGTTTAAAAATCCAACCAGCGCCGTTTTCGTGATAATAGAAAAAATAGTGTTTTGTGTACGTTCTCGATGTTCGACCGTACAAATGAGCTTTTTCACCGTCGTGTGTAGTAGCATGAAGTGCAGCTATCACTACACGTGGAATCGAGAGATAATTGTCAATTCACAAAAATTGGTAAAAAGACGTTGAAGGCACCGATTATTTGGCCGCCGGACTGCACTTGCAATAATTTTTTATTATTGCATTTATCCGTTAAAAGATCTGAGACTGTTTACTTTTATATTAACAACTCTTCTTCTTTCTCATCACTACCACTTGACCTCTGTGAATCTACATAATGGCTGTTTGTTATGGTAGGTTTCTAGTATACATAATTTATTATTCGAGTAGACATGTCCAAGGAGTATCCGTTATCGAAAGGACCATGATATCAATGGACATATGTTTGCCCAAAAATTGTCACTCTTTCACACATCAGTGTGTGTGTGTATGTGTGTATATATATCTCTTAAAAATGTGCCCTGGGCTAAACTGACTGGTTTTACAAAAATATAGTTTAAAAACAATCCACTTTTGTGTTAGTTAGCACGCATTTGCAATTAAAATGCAAAGAAACCAGCTCTAGAGAAATATTCGCGCCTGGTAAAAATAGAAAAATAAAAAGACACTGCCTCAATTGAGTGTCGATAAAAGAAGGGAAAAGAAATTCTAAAAATACAAATTTCTTACTTGGTAACAAATTGTTAATGAGGAGTAGGAAGATAAGTTTCTAGATTACATTGAGAAAGTTTCTGTTTTTAATATTTATGTTTATATCCTTGTAGAGTTTACAAATTACAAAATTTGTTAAATCACTTCTCTGTCCGTTGCCTTTATTTGTTAATAAATGATGAAAATTTAATTATTATTGCTGAAGAAAACTGAAGTACGAGCTCTGTTATTTACACTTACTTACATTATTATTATTATCTTTATCACCACCCCTATGACCTTTTCTATCAATAGAATCTTTTTATTTTTTTTAAATTAATTTATGCTCAACATAAATGTAGTTCCTGTGTAATTTTCCATTCAGGACTTTTTTATTTTTTGTATTTCTATTCTTATGAAAAACTTTTAAAATAGTTAGTCAACAAGTTCTTAATACGTCAAAATATTTCATTGATTAGAACTGACAAGCTTGATTTACTTAGTACGTACACGCATGATGATTGGTGTAAATCTTTAACTTGCTGCCTTTGGCGATGCTCGTTAATTTCTATCCAAGAAACACATTAATGCTACATTAAAACTACAAGGACGATCGCTAATACAAGCCCCTCTTGCTATAGCTCATAATTCTTAAGATAAATCAGCTATAGGCCTTTAAACACTTAGAATTCTGCATTAGCCAAGCTAGAGCCTATACATTAGACATTGCAAGTTGAGGATAGTCTGTAATATGTTTCAGAATTAGTTTTAAGTAGCAACCATTGGAAGTTAAGGCTTTTTGCTATCGTACGGCAATTTCTAGATCAGTAGATATTACTCATTTATTGGTAGTCAGGCTACCTTGCTGGCGAATGAAGATATCTGTATTTCCCATCGAAAATTGACAAAATTTAATATGGTTGCATTTTGTGAAAAACTAGAGCATCAATAAGTAGAAGCCATGGATGGCATAGCCTCTTATTTGAAAAGTGGAAGCCGGAAACAATCTTTACGTATTTCTAAATCTGTTCTATAGGCTCGTATATAAAACATACGCTCTTATGTCAGCTCTCCGAAGTTGAAAATAATCTATGAGATTGCCGCATCTACGCTATACTCATCGAGACAGCACCTTTTGGCGGTTTCATAGGTTCACGTGTCCGTAACCTGAAGCTAAGAATAATCTGTAAAATGCAAACCTTCAGCAGTCAACTGTGCTTTCTACATCGCCTTGAACGAGTATTGGACAGCCTTTAATATCGCCATCTTTGGTAGCGACATAGACTTTTGTACCTGCGATCAGAAGCTGAAAATAATCTGTAAAAGTATCGTTTTAACATCCGACTGTAATCTTACATCTGCCTATGCAAATTGGGGGGTTGCTTGCTTTCAGTAACGCCGTCTTTGGCGGCGACGACATAGGCTCCTATTACCACTATCTGCAACTAAACATCTATGAAATCGTAATCTTTAGTGACCAACTGTGACTTTTAAGTCTGCCTTTACGAATTGTGAATAGAGTCTTATATAACCGCTTTTGTGTTATCCAACCCGAAAATAATCTATAAAATTATCGCGTTTAACAAGCTAATGCTCTAATATGTCGTATATGTACCTAACAAGAACAGCTTCTAATATTGCCGCCCTCGGCGGCGGAAAGGCTCTTGTGCTAGTTATCCCAAACTGAAAATAATTTGGAAATTATTTGTACGTAGATCGTAATTATGTCGGCTATAAAAAGCCTAAAATTGATCGCCACCTTTGGTGTTGTCAGTAAGAAGCCGAAAATAATCTTTAAAATTGTCGGTTTCAGAAGCCGATGAATTTTATATTCCGCTATAGAAGTTGAGGACAGAGTCTAATATCGCCTCCTTTGGCGTTGTCATAAGTTGTCAGCAAGAAGCCGAGAATAATCTGTAAAATTGTCGGTTTCAGTAGGCGATAACTTGTACATCCTTCTATAGAAGTTAAGGACAGTTTCTAATATCGTCACCTTTGGCGTTGTCATAAGTTGTCAGTAAGAAGCCGAGAATAATCTGTAAAATTGTCGGTTTCAGTAGGCGATGACTTTTACATCCTTCTATAGAAGTTGAGGAGAGTTTCTAATATCGCCGCCTTCGGTGTTGTCATAAGTTGTCAGTAAGAAGCCGAAAATAATCTGTAAAATTGTCATTTTTAGTGGGCGATGACTTTTACATCCTTCAATAGAAGTTGAGGACAGTTTCTAATATCGCCGCCTTCGGTGTTGTCATAAGTTGTCAGTAAGAAGCCGAAAATAATCTGTAAAATTGTCATTTTTAGTGGGCGATGACTTTTACATCCTTCTATAGAAGTTGAGGACGGTTTCTAATATCGCCACCTTTGGTGTTGTCAGTAAGAAGCCGAAAATAATCTTTAAAATTGTCATTTTTAGTGGGCGATGACTTTTACATCCTTCTATAGAAGTTGAGGACGGTTTCTAATATCGCCGCCTTCGGTGTTGTCATAAGTTGTCAGTAAGAAGCCGAAAATAATCTGTAAAATTGTCATTTTTAGTGGGCGATGACTTTTACATCCTTCTATAGAAGTTGAGGACGGTTTCTAATATCGCCACCTTTGGTGTTGTCAGTAAGAAGCCGAAAATAATCTTTAAAATTGTCGGTTTCAGAAGGCGATGACTTTTACATCCTTCTATAAAAGTTGAGGACAGTTTCTAATATCGCCACCTTTGGTGTTGTCAGTAAGAAGCCGAAAATAATCTTTAAAATTGTCGGTTTCAGAAGGCGATGAATTTTATATTCCGCTATAGAAGTTGAGGACAGTGTCTAATATCGCCGCCTTTGGCGTTGTCATAAGTTGTCAACAAGAAGCCGAGAATAATCTGTAAAATTGTCGGTTTCAGTAGGCGATAACTTTTACATCCTTCTATAGAAGTTGAGGACAGTTTCTAATATCGCCGCTTTTGGCGTTGTCATAAGTTGTCAGTAAGAAGCCGAAAATAATCTGTAAAATTGCCATTTTTAGTGGACGATGACTTTTACATCCTTCTATAGAAGTTGAGGACAGAGTCTAATATCGCCGCCTTTGGTGTTGTCATAAGTTGTCAGTAAGAAGCCGAGAATAATCTGTAAAATTGTCGGTTTCAGTGGGCGATGTCTTTTACATCCTTCTATAGAAGTTGAGGACAGTTTCTAATATCGCCGCTTTTGGCGTTGTCATAAGTTGTCAGTAAGAAGCCGAAAATAATCTGTAAAATTGTCATTTTTAGTGGACGATGACTTTTACATCCTTCTATAGAAGTTGAGGAGAGATTATAATATCGCCGCTTTTGGCGTTGTCATAAGTTGTCAGTAAGAAGCCGAAAATAATCTGTAAAATTGTCATTTTTAGTGGACGATGACTTTTACATCCTTCTATAGAAGTTGAGGAGAGATTATAATATCGCCGCTTTGGTGTTGTCATAAGTTGTCAGTAAGAAGCCGAAAATAATCTGTAGAATTGTCAGTTTCAATGGGCGATGACTTTTACATCCTATAGAAGTTGAGGACAGTTTCTAATATCTCCGTCTTTGGCGTAGTCATAAGTTGTCAGTAAGACGCCGAAAATGATCTGTAAATTGTCGGTTTCAGTGGGCGATGTCTTTTACATCCTTTTATAGAAGTTGAGGACACTTTCCAACATCGCCGCCTTTGGCGTTGTCAGTAAGAAGCCGAACATAATCTGTAAAATTGTCGGTTTCAGTGAACGATGACTTTTACATCCCTCTGTAAAGTTTGAGGACAGCTTCAAATATTGCAGCCGTTTGTGGTGACATAATTTCTTTAATCAGCCGTCAGTAGATGAAAGTACCATAACTACTGTCTATAACTATTACTGCCTTTGTCTATATAAGTTGACGACAGTCTTGTAGAAATGTTGCCTGTGACAGCCCACTGTTTTTACGTCTTCGATATCTATTTTTTGAAATCCAAATTTGTCTTGTGATATTGCCACCTTTGACGGCGACGTAGGCTCTTATGGACATAAGTAATAATTATGTCAAGCTATTAGAAGCTAAAGAATAATTCAAATTACCAAAAATATTTTCTTGAATAACTATAATGTCTGCATGTATCTGTATAAGTTAAAAGTAGCCAGCAACATTGCCTAAAGAGCCAACGTGTGTTTCTGTAATAATTGTCTGAAATTGAAGTTGATTCCTTATTTTGCTTCCTTGGAGAGAAACTATAAGTTCTACAGCTGTCAATAGATTGATGACTTCTAGATGAAAATCGAGGATAAGTTTTACTATCAACGACAATGTTTTAATTCTGTAATTCTTTTGCTCCTGTATGAATGGAGGACTCGTCTAGAGTGCACTCACTGGAACTGTCAGTTAACCGACCAGCTATTGAACATTCCTTATTATTAAAGTACAACACATTGCACCAGTTTTGGCAACTTTCTCTAAATTGTCAAATCCATATTTATGTACTCCGTGTCAAAACTACAGAATTCAGAGTAGGCCATGAATTCTGTTTATTTTTGTGTACTGTGCAGTTTATGGTGAAACTAGTGTTGGTGAAACTAAACACACTTGTTTGACTTGAGAGTCAAATGAGTAGCTATTGCTAAATAACTCGCATGCGATTCAATTAAAAAAAAACCTAACAAGAAAAATACATTACCAAATTTTTCAGGAATTTAGCAATTTTTGTTAGCAAGTTTATCAATCTGATTTTATTGAACACTGTAAAAATGAATTATAAAGTTTTGAAACATGCTATACTAAAAGAAAGAAAATGTCAATTCTAAGGAATTGCTTTGAGTTGTAAGAACTTTTATTATTGTGCATGGGAAATCCTAATAAAATGGGATTAATTGTAATTCTGGAAACTATAGGGAAATATTTATAAAGGTGAACAAATGTATCAGAATTTTACAAACCTATGATTTAAAAAAAAATGATCAAAGTTGCCATGAAAAAGAAGAACATGATTTTTTAGTTTCATCTAATAGTTCATTTCAACTTTTAACCTTCAATCTATCTGTCAGAAATTTATGTTTGTTGTTTGTTTGTGTTTGGGCGAGGAATCAGGATGACGGAGCATCCGTCGTACCTCATGGCACCGATTGCTATGATCATTTGGCCGACCCTACTGGAATTTAGCCGAATCTGGGGGAATTCCACCCCCAGTAGGGATCTTTATCGTGCCAAACATCGCATTGACACGGGACCTACAGTTTTACTTCCTCTCCGAAAAGAAGGCATGTTTTAAATTTTTCTCCGCTATGAAAAATTATCAGTTCGGCCGGGGATCGAACCTGCGATCTTTGGATTATGAAGCAAACATGCAAACCACTAATCCACCGAGACTGGCTAGAAATTTATGTATTTAACTGCAATATAAAAATATAAAGTAGTTCAAATGAAAATAGTTGCAATATAGGTACCTTATTTCAAATTTAAATGTTTTATTTGATTTCATGTCAAACCACGATTCAATATTTTCTGTATTGCAGCTTAGTAATTAATAATAATTGAATATAAAATGGTATTAACCTAAAACCGAAGTAATGTTTTAACATGGATGAAAAATTTTTTGCATTTTATTAACTTACATATAAATTTTTGGTTAAATAAATAGCAGATTCTTTAAAAGTAAAAGAAAGACACACCTATTCTACCGTGCTTAGCTAGAAAGCAGTATCTCCGCAGTAGCAATTTAAGAAATGTACCATGTTTTTTATTAGCATTCATTAGTATTCCACGCAGTATATTTCTACACAGCAGTTCTGGCAGATACTGCGTTTTTGCTAAGCACGGCAGTATTTATATCCATCTTTACTTATTCGAGAACATCTCTAAAAAGTACTTATCCATGCACGAGCCCCCAGTATTCTAATACTTCTTTGTTGTAAACCATTTATATGCTTATTTCATGTTTAAATAAATTTTCTACAAAATTCACTTCCTGGTTAACATTTACATTTAATTATCATCACGATTTCATCTTTTTTGGTTTATAAATTAAAATATTTTTAGAATAAATATGAAAAATACATACAAACATTTAAATTTGGTAAAAAATTTAAATTACTTTTTAATTTTTAATTAATTTCAAAGAGCAATTGAACCAGAAACGTTTAAATATTTTACAAAAGCCGACCTCTTCGTATATAATAAAAGCATTTTTGTTTAATTGTTTTAATTAAAAAGTTGCTTTATATGTAGAGTACTATGTGTATATAGTGTCACTTTCACATTATTTTATTTCCTCGTGCCACAAATTAGATTGGTAAAAAATAATCGTAGCATTTTAATTGGAGCAAAATTTAGAAATTATTGAATTATTTATTATTGGTTGTTACCTACAATATTATTGCATTGCGATAGTAAGCAGTATTGCCTTGATGATTTTTTATTACCAATTTCCACTCGCATGTTTAATTTTTTACAGTTTCATAAAAATAACGATTTTAACTGTTTGGTCATAGAATAAGAAATTTTTAATATCAGTCGATAGCATGGAGCATGTATTCAGTTTCTCTTTTTTATGTACAGCTTGAGGGCCAAATTGTTGCTACATTTTCTTTTTTTACTACTAATCAGAGTTCCTAGAATTTTTAAATATAGGACGAACACAAAAATGATTCAGTTATTTTTTGAAAAATTGCATCATTTATATTTTTTCACCCTAGTTTGATTGATAACCTTAGGAATAAGGACCAGCAAGTGCACACTATTTAAGCTAAGAACATAACCTCACTTTTTCTTTTCTTAAACAGAACCATATAGCTACAGCATATTATTTCCAATTTAAAATAATAAAAATTGCTCTCATTTATTATACTTGACATCTAGACCTTAGTGAAAGGGGGCATTGCATTGAAGAAGACTAGATATCTTCGAGGATCGTTGAGATTCAGAAGTTTATCACTTAGGGAGACGATGCGTTTGTTTGCATTTTAATTTTTAATATTTATACAGCATATTGTGTTGCTAGACAGTTAATGCTAATTAAATTTAAGGTTGTAAACTGCATTGTGCTTGATGATTATCATTGATTTTTTTATATCACTGAAGTTCTTTTTTAAATATTAGAGCAAATAATAATGCAATAAATTAATTTGCATAGCAACATGAACTTTGAGTAAATAAATGCTAATAGATTTTTATTTCGTTCAGAATTTTTTCATTATTTAATGATCACGATAATCGAAATGTAAATACTTATTACAATTATCGTTTTGTGTATTTATTGATTAAATTCATAATATTTTGTGTTAATAATAACAAGCCATAGATATGTAATATTTTTAAGCCATCTTAATATCCTGTTATTTTAATGTATTCTAAGAAATCATAAGTTGATTCAAGGAAATCTAGCTTATCATAGAGGTTCATCAATAATTTAATTTAAAAAAAAATTAATGCAAACTCCTCCAATATCACTTAATCACTTATAAATCAGATATGTTGGGTAACAAATTGCTAAATATTGTAAATTATATCTTGTGTAATTGAATTATATTTTAATGTCTTTTGGGTATAGTCTGAAAAGAATACTGGTCCTCATGTGCTATACGAATAGTTCAGAATTTCAAAAATAAGATCCATATTTTAAGAGTTTTAGAAACTACCTGCAATGTTTCAAAATTTCAAGCATTTGGAAGACATTGAAATTTTTTTTAGATGGAAAAAATTTTCTTCGTTTTTGGTACAGAACTGACCCATAAAACTGCAAAATAAACAAGCAAAATTTCTGGAATAGGGTAAAGGCATTAGGTGGGAAATAGAGAAAATAAGTAAGAGGATAAATTAACCAAACAGAAATAAACAGAAAAGTACTTGAAATATGGAAGGAGTCCTAAGAGGAACGTAAATCTGAACAGGAGAACCTAAAAGCAGTGATATCAAAGGACACAATGGACAAACAATTGAAGCTGACACATCTATAGAAGAAGCCATGAAAAGTGTAGAAGATAATACTGATCCAGAGATTATTAAAAAGATGGGAACAGAGGACAAGAACACTGGATCTGGAAAATATCTAGAGAGGATTAGGGAACCAGAACAATACCAAACGATTGAGAAAAGAACATCATAAATCCAAAGTAAGTAACAGATTCTGTCAACTATAGAGCTCTCTATGGTGGTATATGAGCTATATACAAGAATAAATTCAGAATCGAATTGAGAAATTTAGAAAAAAACAGACAAACTGATGATGATCTAGAAAATACCACTTTTGTTGATCAGTTTCGGTGTGTGATGATGCTCGAGAGAAATATTATGTGGAGCCTAGAAAAATTATAACTGCCAAACATTTACAATAAAAAATGACTTGCAGCATCCAAGTAAAACGGAATAGATCGACAGACTTTGAAATGAAAAAGGAATCAAGCAGGGAGACAGTCTAAGTCCACTGCTATTCGTAATAGTAATGGGCAGTCAATAAAAACACCAAGCAGGGAACAAAAATCTACAAACAGCATTTTTAAGCTTCCAAGTTTTCAGAAGTTTCAAGAATAATTCCTAAATTTCATCAAAAACTTTCAAAAGCAATACAGGATAGTTCAAAACTTCTCCCTTAGATAATGCAATTAATTTTAATTGAAATATAGGGAGCTTTCTTTTTGTTTTTTTGTTTATGCAGTAGAAAACCTGCATGCATGTTTTTGTGTCTTTTTGGCGACGAGAAAAGCGAAAATATCCAGAATAGTGATGGTGGGAACATCCGGCTGATTATAATCCCCAGAGTTGTTTATTTTGCAATATTAGAAATTTTGTTAGGTTAGAAATAAAGGCGACATTGGCTTTTGTACCAGGGTGGTGTTTCTTTCCTGTGCCATTTGTACTAGAAAGTGTCTGGTTATAACTTTACATACTCCCCTTAACGAAATAATAGACATTCACTTTTTAAATATTTATGCAGTTTTTAATCTACGCCGCTCCTGCATACCTATGCGTTATGTAAAGTATCGCAATATTTTGTATAAATTAGTTCTTTTTGTAATTAATTAATTATTTCTTAGGCAATGGTCATAAATTTATTATTTATTATAATCAATACACTTATTGCAGCGTTGTTGCTAAGCTGGGGGAGTGTTTTTCTTGCATTAGATGCGGATAAAATGGTCTTGCATAGAGTTGTTTACCAAAGAAAACAAGTTGATCACCTCGGCCGCCGTGCTGCAAGTATTTTTCTACACAGTACCAGATTCGTTCTTTTGTTATTTTTCTTGATTTTCCGTGCAGTTTTTTTTCTTTTTGAATTCATTTTATTACAAAATGTTTCTCATTTGAATAATGCATTTTAATAGAACACGAGAAGAAAAACAAAACAATTATTTACACGTGGAATAATCTGATGTGGGGGTGACACTAGATTTCTATATTACCGATGATCTAGTTCTCAGTTCAATTATGTTTGAACTTTGGAGTGTTTACATGGAAAGAAAAAACTAACCTACTGGTATCGGATATGATGGTGATGAAGAATTAAATTTAATTAAGGCTACTAATCTCTTTGTGGTTTTTTCCGCCTAGTTAAGCGGTTTTAAAAGAGGAAAAAAAATGTTGATTATAACGTTAAATGTTTATTATGTTGGCAGCTATGTTATTAAATCATGTTGATTATTATTTACATATGAATAATTTCATACTATAACCGCAATGTTATTGCACTCTAGTTTATTCTTCCCGCCTTTTCATATTTATGCACACTTTTACTCTTTATAAGTCTATATTTAGAAAATAGAAGACTGTCTAGATTGAAGAGGGCTCATAGAATGAATTTCTTACTGGAAACCGATCATAGTCGCTATTTTTTTGTTGGAAATTTCTAGATTAACAGCGAATTTTTCCATTAATTGTTAAGTAAGCATATTCTATACACACACCTCCTATACATGACATTAACGTGTTAATTAATTAAATGCGTGAATTATTTATTCATGGTCAATTCTTACAAGATGAATATATTTTTATGAAGATAACCAAAAATAACAAAACATCTCTGACATAATTTTATAATTATTGAATAATCACACTTATTTTTTAACGTTTAGTCAAGACAAGTCGGTTTTGATAATTTGGATAATTTTAGTTTGTTTTCAAACAACAATTTCACTTTAGTATTTTAGATTATATTTTTAGAGTTGGTCCAAAAAAACAAAATAATTAACCAAAGCACTTTTTGTTGTACACTTATAAGAACGCCGCGACAGCTCAAACCGTAATGGTTTTTCTTGTGACATTTAAGACACTTTTTCTTTCCCAATTGAAGTTAGCAACAATAATTAACTGGACATTACTATGTCTGATAAAATCAATAATTATAACAGCCGATTAATTTTTCTTAAATGATTTTTATAATTATTAGCACGTGGTACAGTCAATGGATTTTTATTTCTAGTAGACCTTGGAATTAAAAAAGGAAAACTATACTAGTAGTAATTTATTAAATATGGACTGGATTAAGTATGAGTTTTTTTCTGATTGTTACCTTCTTCCCACAAGGTCTCCTAAAAATATCAAAGACACAAACTGATAGATATCATTACGTTTTCGTTCAATTTAATTTCTTCCTGATCTATTTATTGATTGTTGTGACCGATTCTAGCCGTGTTTATCCATACATTATATTTCCCAGAAATTGTTAAAAATTAAAAAAATCCCATCCATGATATCATCATTATTGACTTCTGTTAATTTAGGAGCGAACTCATGTTTAAGGTGCTCCCATGTTTACTCTGAAGAAAACAAAATGCATTAATTGGGAAGAAGAATCTTGTGATTAGACGAGCGAAACAAGTTCGTCTCGAAATATCTATATTATATTGAGATCGTCATCTAGTAACCTTCGATTTAAATATATACAACAAGAATCTAAATTATTGATGGAAATCTTAGGCAAGTCGCTTTATAATTTTCACATATTCTTCGTATAAATGCGCGTTTTAAGTAATACTATTATCATCTTGAGCTTGTTTTGCAAAAGATCAAAATACTCTTTTACACTTCAAAAAGGAATTTTAAATGATCACAGTTATTAACCTTTTCTAAGAAAAAACATATTTGCAATGGAATTTCGTTAACACGTCGAGTTCAAAGTACAACTCAAGCGAGTTTTTCTTCTACTGTTTCTTTTGTATAGCCAATAAGCTAGGTTAACACATTTTATCCTAATGACCTTTTCTTGCACGCTGAATACAAGAATAATCTGACCAGGATTACATTCGCAATCAAAGCACAAAATAACCCTCAATAATTAGTATAATAAGACTTGTGATCTATTTTCTTTTCGATTAATATTTCTAAAAGTAGCCTACTTGGATGATGTATATACATATAGTAACAGTTTTGGTTTTTATAAACTTTGTTCAAGAGCCTTCTCGCTTATCAACGAAGGGAGGTTAAAGTGTCAAGGGTGTTTATTAAATTTTATATTTGTTAGTATCATGTCGATATTGTTTTATTAAGATTTTGCAGAAAATATCTTTTTTATCGGGCTGCCAAAGGTCATTAAAACCTTGTGGTGCTTTTTTATATTTTTAAAATGATATGCATTTATTTGAAACTTTTTCAAAACACGGAGGACTGAGTAGAGAAGAAGTATTAGACAATTATTATAAATCAAAAAATGGTACCATTGTTAGATTATATATAATTTGCTGAAGAATCTTTCCCATTAATTATCTTCGATCTTTAATATACCAACAAAATGTTTTAAACATTTACGTGTAATTTTCGATTTTAGAAAAATGTAATTAGTTATCTCATCAATGCTTCTGCTCGCATTAGTGTTGCATTCTAATGATGTAAAAAACTAATTTGCTTTATCAGTAAAAACGTAGTATTTAAAATAAAACATTTAATATGAATCGCAGTTTTTGAATTTACAGCTTTTGTGAATAATTGTTGAATTGATTGTATTATTCGCGGTAAATGCACCACTGAACTGTAAACTAAGAAATTTTTAGCTTTTTTTTTAATGAAAACAAATAATGACAAATAATCTTAGACAAAAGTAAATTTACACATTTTCCCGTAGTGGTCTTTTCTTACACAGCGAATGCACTAAATAAAATGTCAGCAATTGAATGTTTCATAAGCGAATGTTGTACTAATAATAATAATAAACAAATAGGCATGAGAATTTACTTTTCTTATTCACTAGCAAGCACCTGCGGCGACGTCCAGAATGCATGCAAATTTTAGAATTGAAAAAGAGAACTGAAAAATCGATTTAAAGAAAATCAAATATATTCCTAGAGATGACAAATCTGATCTTCGTTTTTTTTCCTCTAGGTTGCTAGATTCTATTTATTTTTTTTTATTAAACAATTACTATTTGTTCATTATTATGAAGTGAACCTTTGTGCGTTTGTTTTATATGATAAACTGTTTTGGATTTTCATGATTCAGCTGCCGTGTGAGCGTCTCGTCTTGTTATCAAGCACGGGTTATTAATCTTTTCCCCATGTGTACGTAATAATATCGATTTTTACTTTAATTGACAAGAATAAGAAGAAATGATATTATAAAACAAGATGTTTTCGTGCTCTACATATAAGAACCCGACGGCCTTGCTTATTTTTGAAACGAAAGAAAAATGCAATACATATCAATGTACACAAAATACCACATGATTGCTCTAAAAAGATAATTTCATCTTTTTTTTTTTGTAAATATTAATATTATTGAGGATTTACGTTAATAGGATCTTGTGAGCTGGATTTATCTTTATAACCGTGGCATTTTGACAGCGCAACGACTTCTTTATATTTGAGGTTATCTTGACCATGACATATTTTAGGAAAAATTGTATACAGCTTCTCTACTCCTTAATTACAATATAAACAAGGCTTAAAAATTAATTTTTGTTAAGGTTTTCAACCTTTAGATTTGATTTTTATCAATTGTTTTAGTATGTAAAGCTATTGTAATCAGAAGACGTGTTTATTTCTTGAATAGGGTCCGAGTTCACAATAATCTTGATTATGGGATCTGAGATAAATAGAATAATAAAATAAAACAATAATAAGGAAAACAAGTTATCCTAGAAAAGAATGTACCGCAAACGCAGTATTTGGTTTTCAACTACTATAGGGGATAACATGGATTCCATTGGATCACCAAGTTTTGAAAAAAAATTAGTTCTAAGCCCCAATTAAATTACCAACTGCCGCATTCGAGCGCGATTCTGACATGCAAGAGAAAAAGGAGTACTATTGCAACTTTTCGGCTGATTAGAACATACCGATTCTAATTTGTAGAATTGTTTTGAAGTTGCCAAAGAACTCAACATTTTTTAATTTTGCCCCCGCTTGCACTTTTCAATATCAACATTCTGTTTCTCTAATCGACCCAAGTTAAAGCTACTTCTAAATATATTAAAATGTCGTTTCTGCCTTCGATAAACAATTGATATCACTTAACAATTTTCTGTCTGGATTAGACTGAGCCACATTATACTACACTAATATGATTGATTGTTAAATGTAAATAATACTGTTGGGTAAACACGTAAAAGACTCCATGTCTCTCAGAAAAGAATAGAATATATAGAAAAAAAGCAGTGTTGCCATTTTATTATTTCATCCTTGATATTTACCCATTTATGTATAAGTAAAATCTTTTTTTTCTAATCTTAAGGTGTTTTAAGAAAATTGCAAGGTGTGTCTAGTGTGTCTCCATTTATAATACCTACCTCCCTGTTGTCTGTTGTTATTGTTGGTCATATTTATTTTATTGAAGGACGTATATGACATATACATAAATACTTGTTACATTTTAATTTTATTATCTAATTTAAATAGTTCATGACTAGAAATACCGAAAAAACACGATTTTCTCCTGTTAATTGCCGTCAAGCTAAAAATCAGAGTACCTTTCTTGGCAAGTCGCTAGCTATTATATCCCTTTTTGGTTAATAAATCTCCTAACGAATATAATTATTAATTAGAGCTTAAAATTTAAGTAAAAGTAACAATTACAACCCAGATATCGATTCATTTTAAAATTCTTTGTATAGACCAAAAACATATGTAGCCGCTTTACCTGCGTCCATTACCTGTTAGATTTTTGATTTAATAAGAATATTGAGAAAAATGCTTATAGATTTCTTTGTTAAGGTTTTGAAAATAAATTAATTATTACGATCGATCTTAGTATTAATTGATTAAGAGGAAAAAACAAGGGGGGCTCTTTTGTTTCCTGTGTGTAGTGCTGCCACACACTCGGACACATAATTCTATACACACAAGGACGGCCACGCCAATAGCTTTCACTAATTCCAATGCTAAAACCGGCTCTCGTAAACTAGCCCAAATTATTTGCATAAAATAATCGTTTTATGTATTTCTCAAGCGCACAGGTTGAAAAATAAATGCGATTAATAAATTAGAGTGAGACAGAAAAATAGTTACATACGTTTTTTTTTTGAATATTTTATAAAGATGATATCATATTATAAGACTGGAGCATCGCTGCTGACTCGTTTAGGAGTTGCATATTCACAAAACGCAGTAATCTTAACGTCGATAACGAAAGTCTCCTTGTATTTAAACAAATTAATATCTAGTATTTATGTTATTTAATTATAGCAAGGATTTGCGCTTAACATATTAACAGTTTCCTTCAATAAAAGTAATAATTGAAGAATAAGTAATAATATTATGCAAATATCCGCGTTTTATGGGCTGCTTCAAAATTATTCTTTATATTAGCCGTAAAAATATTAGTATTTGCAACGTTGCGTCTTAATCAGAATTTGGAAATGAGTACCAGTGAGAGATTTGCATCTAAAAGTATATGTATAAAACATGGACAGAAAGCTGGTGTTGATAGTATTTGTAGGGAATTAGTTTTGCGTCCTTGTTTAATATACGTAATATTATAAGTTTCTCACTTGCACTCATTTATAATTCGCTGGTTGCTCCAATATGTTCTTATATTTTCTCTAAATTTTTTGTTGGTTATGTTACACACAGTATTCATTTTTAGATTGATAATTTATAAATATCTGACCACTTTATTATTTTAATTTATTCATATCATTCAAAAACATTAACTTTAATTATTCTAACCTCTTGAACACTTAAATTTGACTACAGCTGTCAAATTGACAAATTAATCTAACCTATTTTTAATACAACTGATTATGTAGCTTCAACTTGGCTACTTATAAATAGCTGCATTTGTTATCATTAGTACAGCACTGTTTTTAAAAGTAAAAATTTTTGTTAATTATTGTAACTGCAGCAATAAATTTGTTTATCGCAGCAGTATTGACTATTATGATTTTATCTTTCTTTCCGATATGATAAATTAGTGTAACTACCATGGATGTATCGAGCGGGTAGATGGTGCGTCAACTCACAGATCGTGATAATGATGATAGATGGTTGAATATTTCATTATAGCTCAAGAGTTTATACACACATACACAATGAAAGAAACTTTAAAAATGTACTTTATACAAAAGTAACGGTTTGTCAATTGTTACATTCCTATAATAAACACACACATTTTGATACATTTTTATTATTCACAGAGCCTTTTTCAAACTGGCTGGAGGAGAAGATGTTGCCAATGTTTGAGGATGTGGAACCGGCCCGCAGTGCCACCACCATTATCCCTGCACATGTAAAGGCCGAACAGGCACAACATCAGCAAACTTTAGTACCTGATACCCAGAGTCTCTTACAGGAGTTCGAAAATGTTTTCGATGCTGTAGAAATGACCCATGGCACGCTAACTCCTCCACAGAGCCCACCCTACCAACCACTATTGACAACCCTCGAACCCGTATCCGCACAATCTGTATATCCTTACCCACCACCATCCACCAACGAAAAGCAAGAATCACCACAACCACAACCTATCTACCATCATGCCGATCCTCAAGACATGCTTGATTATTCCCGTGTAAATGTGCCATTGCAGATGGAATATGCACCTGTTTTACCTCAAACGGACGTGGCGCATGAGTTAGCTGTTGTAGATGAACTCATACGTACCCGTGCTGAGGATATGATCCAATATCCGTCTTCACCGTGCAGCAACAGTAGCAGCAGCAGCAATTATGGAGATTGTTCCTCCGATGATCCAGAATGGATCCCTGAAACCGTCGATGAATCCCCAGGATTCGACTCTTTGATTAGTAAGCAACCAGGAACTAGCCGTAAACGTTCTAAGCCATACTCACGTGGTCCCAACGAAGAAAAGAAGTCACGCAAGAAGGAACAAAACAAGAACGCCGCCACACGTTATCGCATGAAAAAGAAGGCAGAAGTCGAAGAAATCCTGGAGGAGGAACGTCTCGTTGCTAAAAGTAACGAAGAGTTGGATACAAAAATCACCGATCTCCAACGGGAAATCAAGTATCTTAAGGGATTGATGCGCGATCTCTTCAAGGCTAAAGGGCTCATCAACTAACAGCCAAATCTTCTGAGTTTTTCCAATTTTCTCGTTTTTTATATTCGTTTATAAAGTTTTTTTTATATATTAAAATAGTATATTGTGTCTTACTCTACTTTCTTATCTCTGTTTCTACTTTATTATTGAATAATGCTTTGTGTTGTTCTGTTAGGGAGTTGCATTACCATGTAAGTGTAAGTTTAGGAAAAGTTGTTTAAGATAAGCTACTAAGCAACTTTTATATTTTTGAATACAAAATGTTGTTCGATTTTGGGAACTTTTTGACTGGATGACGCTGATAAAGCTGAAGATGTTAAAGAGTTCACATTTGTCGAGGACATTTGTGGTGGAAAATTATCATTTATATATATTATATTTTAACATGTATTCTTTTGAATTACTAATAAATAAATGTAGGTAGTTTTCATTTGTTTTAATTTGTTGTTTGGTTTACATTTCGCAGATTTACATTTTGGCCCTAATACACAAGGTAAGTTATAATATATTCTTGAGATGTTTTTTTAGCCAATGAATAGCGAAAGGTAAATTTTAAAGGAGTGAGAAACTTTCGAAATTCAGCTGAAACATCTAAAAAAAAATGCTAAATTCAAATCAATCTCCATTTTTAGTAACATTCAGTATGTATTCAACATAACCTCCATTTAGGAAAGATTAGATTTAAATTAAATAACTACTGTAGTTTTTATGTAGGTAGTAGCTCGGTGATTGTGGAGTTTTAAATAAAGAAATCCGAAATTGTACGTACCACTACTAACAGATAACGACACTGTTGGTCCAAGCATTACATTGAAGCGAACATACAATTCTCTATGCCTCTGGGATCAGGCAGATTTAAGCATGCTGTTCAGTAATGTCCAACTAACTTGCCAACTACATCTAATATAGGGTTTAACTTTTTCACATAGACATGGAAATATACTAAATAAACACATTTAAATAACAAACGTGGAATACTCGATAAATGTTTAATAATGACTCAAAATTTCTAAACGATACAGGAAAAAACTATTAATAACAGTTAATCATGCTCTCAGTATTTTAGTTGCTAACCATAAGGCTAATTTTATAATGCACGAACAAAAACTGTTTAATAGGAGCCATGGACGTCCAAGGTTTTACAACAGAATTGCATACATGCGAATAGTTAGTAGTTTGATAAAGAGAAAAAACCGTTTTGAGTTCAATCAACTTTTTGTGCGTGCGATAATTAGAGAAAAGCTTCCAAACATCGTTAACTTTTAAATGATTTAAGTAACCACATTTACCTGTAACTAATTTGTCATGTAAAAAGGATATGGTTTAGTTTTTTTAAAGATTCTTTACAAATACAATTAAAAACTGAATAAAATAAAAATAATCCCAATGGGCATGAGGAAAAATAATAAACTAACTATTGAATCTGTTGTAATTTCTTTATTTAACTGTTATTACTGAATATAACTATAAGAATTATGGTAATTCACAAGAAGTGTGCATTTTAAAATGACATTCAAGAATAGTATATGTATTATAAAATAAGTTTATAATGTAAGGGATTATGGCAGGAGTGGTATTGTTGCATTCGCTGCGCTCATGCAACAAGGAAACGACTACCATAATCCCTTACATTATAAACGAATTTTATACGATATTTTATCGGCGACTAGCGTTTTGAGTTTTAACTTAAAAATCAGGGTTATTAAAAATTATTCAAATTCATTTCATTAAATATTAAAATTGTTCAAAAGCAATCCTTGAACGATCGTGTGGTTACTTTGACAACGACATCAAACAGTTTGACAGAAAAAGAATTGTGAAGAAAACACTAATTTATCTCTGCCAGTCTCGGTGGATTAGTGGTTTGCATGTTTGCTTCATAATCCAAAGATCGCAGGTTCGATCCCCGGCCGATCTGGTAATTTTTCATAGCAGAGAAGATTTAAAACATGCCTTCTTTTCGGATAGGAAGTAAAACTGTAGGTCCTGTGTCAATGCGATGTTTGGCACGATAAAGATCCCTACTGGGGGTGGAATTCCCACAGATTCGGCTAAATTCTAGTAGGGTCGGCCAAATGATCATAGCAATCGGTGCCATGAGGTACGAAGGATGCTCCGCCATCCTGATTCCTCGCCCAAAAACAAACAAACTAATTTATCTGAGGAAATTCTTAACAAAGCTGAATTAAGTCTTATTCCTAAGAAATCTGAATTTGCTTATAAGAAAGACACATTTTTCGAATCGATGAGAAACAATGCGGAAATTGTTAATGAACAAGTTTTGTTGGCGTATTTTCTCGACCAGGTATGTTAATGTTTTATTATTATTAAGATATGTTAATTGTATCTTTCTTTATTAGTCGAAAAATTACAAATCTTCTTCATTATGGTGCATGTATTCGAAGTTGAAGTGTATGTTGCGAATTAAAAAAGATGTTGACGTCGGTAAGTTTTCTAAACTTACTGCTTTCTTGAAAAACTGTAGTGTTGGTTATTCACCACAAAAATCACCAGTTTTTTTCAAAGGAACAGTTAATAGATTTTATTGGCAATGCACCAGACGATAAATACCTACTTATGAAGGTACGTTTTTATTCATTTAACTATAGTTATTTACTAGCAGACTAATATAATGTTTTATAGGTCGTGGCAATATTTGGTTTATTTGGTGCTCTTCGACGCGTTGAATTTTATAATCTGTGTGTTAATGATGTTAAGGAAGAGGGGTCTGTATTTGTAGTTTTTGTTAAAGACACTAAAACTCATAGGCCCAGGACATTTACAATCTTAAATGATGATGACCACTTCGTAAAGTATATCGATGTCATTAAAAACTATATGAAGTTGAGACCAAAACACGTCAAAATTCAAAAGTTTTTTTATTTTACGGTTCGGGTAAATGTAGTTGTAATCCATCCCAAAAACAAACAAACAACACAATAATGCCAATAAACTATGCCAACTGATTTTCATTTGGTGTTTTTTATCGCTCAACACTTCCTCCAAAACACTGCAAATTATATTACACTTTGTAAAGCAAATTTATATCGTAACAAGTTAAATCTAATTCATTCAAACGGCTTTGTCAATATATCGGCAAGTTGCTCCTTTCCGTTAATGTGCTCAAGGTTAATTCACCCTCAAGAAGTCGTTCACGAATGTAAAAATGTCTAACATCAATATACTTTGACCTCTTGTGATATTCGGGATTCTTTGCCAACTTTACTGCACTTGCATTGTCAACATAAAGTGTTGGCACATAATTCACTTTTGTTAAATCTGACATTAGCCGTTTTAGCCAAACGAATTCCTTTGTCCCTTCACTTGCTGCAATTATTTCTGCATCAGTTGTAGAGAGTGCCACTATCTTCTGCAACTGACTAGTCCATGATACTGCACCTCCGGTAAAAGTAGCCACAATGCCTGTTGTAGATCGTCTTGTTCTTTTGTCTCCAGCAAAATCAGCATCGCTGAAAACTTGTAATTCAGAATCTCCTTTTTCATACGTAATACCATAATCTCGCAACCCTTTTAGAAATTTAAATATCCTTTTAACATTATTCCAATCCGAACTAGAAGGTTTATCCATAACTCGTGCATCCTCATTCACTGTGAACGCAATGTCAGGACGCGTTGCTGTTGCTAAAAAACAAGAGACTTCCTACTGCATTTCGATAAGGAACTTTTCCTGTGGCATCTTTGGGCATATCATTTTGCATAACCTACTGGAGTTGTTACTGCATTTGCATCAGCCATCCGAATTTGCGTTTATATTTTCTTTGTGTATGCTTCTTGGCTCGGAGTGATCGATCCATTTTGATTACACTTTATTTTCATACCAAGAAAATTTTCCAGTGAATCTATAATTTTGAATTATCTTTGTAGTTCTTCCATAAATGCTTCCATATCTTTTTCATTAATTCCTACAATGAGACTAGCATCAACGTAAATTGTAATGTAACGTAAATGTAAATAATAATTGTAATAATGTTTTAAAAATAATAATTAGTAAGCAATACAATTTAAAAAAAGTATACAGGGATGGGGCTTCAACCCGCGATTTCTGATTATGAATCTGATGCGTTAACCGCTAGACTAATCGGCATACAGTTTCCAGCTTTTCTTTATAGCTTATTACCAAAAGCAATAAATCGATAAGCTTTTTAAGTATTTTTCTAACTAGTTTTTGGCTTTCTTCATAAAGTTTAATATGTTTTTGACGTAAAATGAATTCTTCTTTCATTGATACCAAAATTTCTGTTCACATTTGCAAGAGTACAAATTTAGGAGGAAAATGATAAAATTCCATTGAATTTCCTATATTTTATCGTTTACAAAAAACAGACTGTATAGTGACATTTGCTAGTGGACGTTGTATACTTTGACGTGCATATCTAGTGCCTTGCTTAGCACTGAATTTAAACTACGTCTGTGTAAAACTGATACTTTAGGAGTGTTTGACATTTTCGTCTGTGTCCGCACTTGTTGACTGCGCATGATGGAAGACAAAAGCGTTATTATGGAGCGCACGCAACTTTCAGTGACATGGAAGTTAACGAGACTACTGTGTCGAACCAAAAGACCTCACCAACAACATTGGACTCGACCTGGAGAGGGCGCAGAAACAAGATACTTTCCTCCAAAGCGACTAACATACAACCAACTGGGACACCCAGACGAGATATCAATAATAAGAGTCTGCAGGCATCCCGGACAACACTACTCCCAGAGCCGAGGTCAAGACCAACAGGGAGTTATGCCAGTCACCAGTCCATCAACTCTGAGCATCGAAAAAAGCGTGCCATGCTAGATTCAAAGAAGAAAATCGTTCAAATCTTTCAACCAGTGACCCAGATGAAACGTGAACTGATTCCCCTGCAAGAGCGTTACACGATTGACAAGGATCGTTTTATACATCTCAGAATGTGTCGAATGAAATTCGACGCTGTCTGATAACCAGACAGAGGAGTTCGAATACCTCACCAGAAAAGTGGTGGAAGAAAATGCCAGGATCAAAAGCCTTAAGGAAAAACTTGAACTCTTGGCGGGCGATGTAGAAGCTCAAAGCGAGGTTATCCTAGAAGAGTGCGAGCTCGCTAAAGAGCTTGTCAATTTCGAAGATGATTTAGAATTCTCTTCCGACGAGGGCATGAATGACGACTTATCTGTTTGGGTTGCCGATGTCGCACATCAACCAATTCCTATAGAAAAGCTTGAATGAGCTCGAGAAGTGTGAACAAAACATCGTTATTGCTCAGAAGAAATTGAATGTTATTCAACAGTGGCAGGAAATGATTGGCGCACTCAACGCCGACCAGTTGGAGCAGAAAGTGGAGCTTGAAGACAGAGTTTTTCCGCAACTGTTCCAGTTGATGGTGGAACTGAATGGAAAAATTGCTTCGCTTCCCCTGGAGAAGCCATTTTGCAAATTACCCAAGACACATCCACAAAACACACTCCAGCGACATCAGTTGCGAAAAAGAAGAACAGAAGGCATCAGTACCGAAGATCGACTTGTCAATACATTATCGAAAGTCATAGCAGCCGGCGGTGCCAGTCGACCAGTACCCAGAGTAATCGTGAGCTCCAGTGCAGACCGTGATTTACGGAATTTCTCTGGAGACCCATGGTGGTGGGGTGAGTTCAAAAGTACCTTTGATCGCACAACGGATAAATACCATTGTGACGACGGGGAGAATCTCGCGCGGTTGAGAAAGTCGTTACATGGAACAGCATGGACAGCGGTGGTCTGCCTATTTTCTGATCCTTTAAATGTACCGAAGATAATGCAAGTGCTGGAGAAGGAGTGCGGTCGCACTGGCCAAATTCTAAGGGTCTTGGTGAAGAAGGCCGAGGAAGCTCCTCGCCCATCCCCCAACAAATTCGACACCGTTTTGAAGTTCGGCCGTGCCGTTGATCATTTGGTGACTACAGCCCGCTCCCTGAAACAAGATAGTTATCTCCATAATCCATATCTGCTTGACAAGCTTGTGGAAAAGATGCTTCCACGAATGCAAGAAGATTGGATCAATTTGGTGCAAAGAGACTGCTTGATCCGAGGAGTTCGATGGTTTTGCCAAGTGGTTAGAAACCAAGATGGACATTGCTCGCAAGCTAGTCAACTGGATATCAAACAGGACCACGTGGAGGAGAAACGCAGCAAACGGGGGCCGGGATCATTCCACGCCGCTCCAGAAGCGGAAAAATTGCTATCCAAGCGAAAAACCTGTCCAGCTTGTGGAAAGAAACATGGACTGCTGGAAGTTCCAGAAAACTAAATATAACGATCGCTGGAAAATCGTCAAAAATAGCAGGCTATGTTTTAGATGTTTGAGTGAAGGCACCTATTATTAACGCGGCAAAATGATGTTAAAGTTTCCAACTTTCTTATTTTTTTCTGAAAAAGTGTTACGTTCTAGAACAAAGTTGTATAAGACTTTTTTTGTTCCTTTTGGCGTCTTCTATCACCCCTTAAAATTAATGCATTCTATCTCCGGACACGCTGTATACAGTGCGATTCTAAAGTATGCAATAAATTCGATAAAAGGGAAAGTATTGATTTTTGGAAAAATTCTAAAAACACGTCAATTTTGTTTTTAAAGTCCGCACTTTTTGACATAATATTCGAATATACAAGGTGATACATTTAAGTGTGGTGACGTCATCGGCATTTTTTCTTGATGGCAACTTGCATTTTTTATTCCTTATTCTGACACTTCATCCAATTGCCAAAATGTTAATGTAATAAGTTTGTTACTTTACATAAGGAAATTTTTTAAAAAAATAATTATGAAGACGGGAAAGAGCTATAGTCACCACACTTAAATGCAAAGCGAGACGCAAAGTATTGATTTTTGGAAAAATTCCAAAAACATGTCAGTATAGTTTTTAAAGTCCGCACTTTTTGACATATCGGATATACAGGGTGATGCGTTCAAGTGTGGTGACTAGCACTTTCCCGTCTTCATAATTATTTCTTTCAAAAATCTTTTATGTAAGGTGATAAACTTATTACATTACCATGTTGGTAATTGGATGAAGTGTCAGAATAGGGAATAAAAAATGCAAGTTGCCATTTAAAAAAATTCCGATGACGTCACCACACTTAACGCATGACCCTGTATATTCGAAATTTATGTCAAAAAATGCGGACGTTAAAAGCAAAATTGACGAGTTTTTGTAATTTTTCCAAAAATCAATACTTTCCCTTTTATCGAATTTATTCCATACTTTAGAATCGCACTGTATGTTATGGCAATAACCCACCTGCATAACGAGTTGTGGGAGAAAAATGTATTTATTGATTAAGATAACAAATAAATGGTAATATATATTGTTGTATTATTTGTTTGGGTAGTTTTGCACAAATAATAAACTTTGCTGAAGTTGTTTATTTCTCTTTTTTCAAGCTAGATTATATGTTTTAATCTAGCTTGAAAATCATTTTAAAATAAAATAAAGTAGAAAA
The DNA here is from genome assembly GCA_929113105.1 of Agrypnus murinus. Taxonomy (NCBI): domain Eukaryota; kingdom Metazoa; phylum Arthropoda; class Insecta; order Coleoptera; family Elateridae; genus Agrypnus; species Agrypnus murinus. Next base: position 4,498,089 of record OV816027.1, read on the forward strand.
ATAGTTTGTGTAATTTATTTTTGAGTTGTCCTCGTATAATATAAAAGTTTATTTAAAAGAGGTATACAATAATTTTAACAAGCTGGTCTGATCGTGGCAAAACAAGATGCATTTATTTAGTTTGATTATTACAAAATCTTACATGTTGATAAAATATTAAATTATAGCTCTGACAACATTTTTGTTTTATGAAAATTTAATAAATTACGATAATTAATTTAGATGAGTTAACTTACTGTATGGTTATTGATTACATTATTTTATGTAAATTCTACATTGTTTTGGTTAGTTTGTTAAATTTCTTCTTTAAAATAATTTGGTTGTTGACCTGTAAAAATAGAAAGAGATAAGAGTAGAAAATGAAATGAAATGTTTATCAAAAATGTTTGAGTTTTAAAAAGTAGGAAGTGTGAGGGGATAGCTGGTGGAGGTCAGTTGGAAATGACATGCCCGTAAAAATGGTATTAATATTTGTATGAATTTCTAAATGAGAATTGATGGTTAGTTTATGGAAGATGTAATTATTCAAATAATGTGGTGGCCAAGATATAATTGGTTTAAAAAGTAAATAAGTGAGATAAAGTTATGGGCGAGGAGAAGAAGTGAATAAAATTTAAAAGTAGAAAGTGATAGTGGATAAAAAAATCTACCCAGTTTACAATCACTATTATAAATGATTTTTTTTGTTAGATCAACTTATAATTAAATTGAATTTTTATGCGTAAGAAATTAGAAGGGTTAACGAAAATTGTTAATTTATAAAATTTTGGAAATTTTGTTTTGAAAGGTGATTTTGTTTGTGCAAAGCATGAATTGGAAATAATAAAAATTTAATTTCTTTTATAAAAAGTGTTCTTATTGAAAGTGAGGAATCCTGAATAAGTAATAATAAAAAAATATTTACCAAAAAGGGGATCATCCTGGAACCATCGTGCAACTGGAGATTGTATGCAGAGGCGACAACATATAAGCTGTCTTCACATCATCAATAGTGTAAGTAATTAATAACCTATACCGTATTTGTTTTATTTTTGTGGTTCCAAAGCGAAAAGTCAATAAAATTATTTATTTTTGCAAGTTTTAGTCATCACAGAGGTATTTTGTAGAGTGATAATTTAATTATATCATTGTACTTATTTCGAACCTTTAATTTTAAAAGACCCTGATTTGTCTGTATTGTCTCTTGTTCTGTAATCTTAGACAAGCTTAGTCGAGATCACAACAATATATATAAAATCTTTAACCCCTTATACCTTTCGGTGTCGAGGTGGTAATGGTCGAAACGGTAATACATTAATTATAATTAAATATTAGTCATTTCAATTAATTTTAATCCAATTTGGCCATCCCCTGAATTCACTTACTGCTAAATCTGCTTCTGCACTGTATAAGATTCCTCCTATGCATTTTTGGTTGCATAATCACATAAGGATTCGTCATAAGGATTTATACACATAGGTGTGGTACTTGTTTATATTTGTGTAGGTGTTTATTTCATTCAAAAAATTGTGTGGTTAATCATTATCACACAAATGTACAAAATTATGATAACATACATCCTTTTATTTGTATGAAATTGTTTAGATAAAAGTGCCATATAGTAACCTTTTTATAATTCCATTGAATAATGCAGTGAGCTTGAGTTGTTTTATCATAAATGAATAATAATAAATGATGAATAGGTAAATTAGATAAGAATAAACTTGGAAAATTATTATACTGTTAAATGTTATTTTCTAGACGAACAATGCAAACAGTTTTTATAAAACACAAACGTGCCATTATAGTTACATTTACCGTAATCGTAATTTATCTTTTATTAAGACCAAAGCGGTATGATTATTCCCATTCAGTTTGTATCCGATTTTTTTCCGAAAGTGGAAATTATGAACACTGGCAGTATTCTGTGGAATACGTTGAGAATTTATCCCATTGGCCTTACTTAACGAATACAGCAACGGCACATTTTAATGTAAAAGCTGTGCCAAAACAGAATATATTTTATATAGCATCGACGCATTATACTTGCTTCTTTATGGGATTGATGTGCCGTAAGTTTAATAACCAGCATAACACCACTTGTGACCTTAATAAGGAGTCTTTTTTTATCATTTGAGATTAAAAAATGTTATTATTCTCATCAACGTTAATTATTCTTAGCGTAAAGGAATCAAGTGAGGTTATATGCTAATTGGTGCCAATGTAATTACGTCTGCATTAAAGGAAAATTATAATTACTTATTATGTTTTTAGTTGAATCTACAGATGAATTCAAATTCTCTGAAAATAAATCTGCTTATTGTGATATCTTTGGTGATAAGCCACCAGCCTACTACGATCGAAGATAAATGCAAGAAAATTGAAAAACGTATTAGGCCTTATTTAATTGGAAAAGATGTTACGGAAATTTGTTCTGGACCACTTGAAAACCTCAATGATGGTGGTTTCTATTAAATAGGATTTTTAATAGAAACCATCATCATACTATGATCAAATAATACCTTGCCTCCTATATCAATGCTATCGCTTACTCCACCTAACCCAACAGAATCTGCTAAGACTGCTTTAGAAATTCTGGAAAGTTTACCATTAAGTGATTCAGAAGATGATGATGGGGGCTATCTTAATAATAATGCTCTTGATGAGCAATATCGTAAATTAGCAAACCTGTGGAATCTTGTTTGGCCACATCCAAGTCTACAAGAAGTATCGAATATTCTCCACAGCCTTCAATAAGTGGTAAGATTTCTTATTTTTGCATGAGTATGCATGATTCTGTTGAATTGAAAACACAGTGCCCCATACAGCTTAAGTAGTATTTGTTACAGTAATTCTCTGAATATTTTAATTCAGTTACAAAAATTTATGAAGATTTTTATTGTTTCTCCACAGATGAGCAGATCTATCAGGGAATTCTTAAAATACAGGCCACCATGACAGATTTTTTTTCATGAATAAGATCAGTGGAAGAAAAAGTCGATAGACTTCTTCAAAACTCTATATTGAGACAAGATTCAAATCCTGTAGAAACTGAGGATGATACAGAAATTGGTTTATTAAGTTTGTTTCCACTTATGTGCAGAAATGATTTCCTGGCTCTGGAAAATAAACTGAAGGAAACTCCATTGCTACAGAAAAAGTTTGTAAGTATTTAGATTATTTATTTTTTTGCTAATACTTTGTGAGGAAAGCAATGTGTTTGTTTCCTTTCTTCAGGTGAAGGTAATTATGGCTGTTGGAGGGAGGGACATAAAAAACCTGGCCATAAACATAATGCGAAGATTAATGAGTGATCAACTTGCTACTGCTTTCTCTTATAGTGGAAAAAAGGGGTATTAGGAGGAGAAAACAGAATCATTTGGAAATACCGAGATGTGTAAACATTAGGGTGGTCCTTATTTTTCAACTTTTTTATTTCAGTGCGCACACCACTTAATTATTTTCCTTTTGTTATAAATAGTATTTTGTGTCTCAAGGGCAGAAAATTAGCATTTGTAGCCCGCAGTTAGGGCTACAAATGCTTTTCGGTCCGAGTGACATACAAAAGTTTTTCACCTACCTGTTTGAAAGTTTAAAACAGAATTCCAAAAGTTAAACAGTAACGTAACTTATTAGTAAATTAAATAGGCATATGTTAGAGGGAATGAATGAAAATGAAAATAACGCCAGACGTTTTTAGTAATTTATTAACTAAATTAACCTAATAATCATTACATTACATACAACATGGCCGTATAGTAAATGTTTTTATTATTATTGGTAAATAAAAGGAACAGGATATGATTTTTAATTAGTATGAATTAGATCAATTTATAGTAAACGTATTTGCTACATTTTATGCATACGGGCGCATATGGCGGACAGCTCGGGTCTTGCACTGTTAAACTCTTTAGTCTTTAGAACTGGCTAGGCCGCTAGACAGGGTTGTTGTTGTCCCAGGTCTCTCAGCTCAGCCGGCTTTACTTGTAAACACTAATAAATAATAATAAAAAATATATAAAAAGACAGTAGCTTGTTCTCGAAGTTCAGGTGGTGTACAGCTGAACTCATCGCTTTCAATAATGTCGTTATTGTTGTCTATTGTATCTAGTGTTTTTTTAAATTTGACGTCAACGTAGGCTGTGAATAGTCGATTGTGAATAAACCAGAAAATGACATCTAACCTCACTTTTGTAATTTTAATTGAAAATTGGACAGAGGTTGGATTTGAACGTTTTGACAATGACATTTATTAATACGATCAAGATCCGTTCACAATCAACTACCCATAGCTGCCTTCGACGTCAAATTTAAAAAAACACGATATAATTTATTGAAATTACAATTTTCTTTTTATTAATTAATTGTCACAACCTCCATTTATACATACAATGACGCTGTGAAAAGAAAAAACAAACGACAAATTTATCGACGAAGACATGAAAATCAAAGTTATGATCTAAGAAGCCTAGAAAAATTTGACGTATGTTTTTTTATATTTTTAAAGGTTAAGTAAAAATATGTTTGAGATTACATTTTCCGTCATATTCCGTTGCTAAAAGTTTTACGAATGAGTTATATTTTTAATGTTAAAAACTAATGATTTCATTTTTTGATTAAAATCTTTTTAGGATAATGCACAGGAGTGGTCAAAGTATGACAATTTAAAAAACAATTACAATTTTTACAGTAGCTCCAACTTAACATAAATAAATCGTGCTTTCATCTAGTAGTAGTATAGAATAGAGGTTATGTATTTGACATAAGAGGGCAGTAAAAAGTTTAACATAAGAGGCCCGCAAAGAAGCCTTAACTGCCCTCAAAACAGGACATTTAGAAAGCACTTTCTGATCAGGTAGGCGAAAAAAGAAATTTAAGACCCATTTTGTCGAAATTAAAGGCGAGGAACCCGTGCCTAAACGAGCAGAAAGTGGTACGTCATGTCGTTGTATGTCACTGCATGCTCCAGCATGCAGGTGCTTACGCCAGCCTATCTTTTCACCTTTAGTTTAGTGTTGGCTTCCATTCAAGCATGTGCTAATTCTTTATCAACAACATGACGGGCGGTTTAAGAAGTAATCAGGGAAATATTTATTTAGTTAGTGAAGTTAATCACCAGATGAGCGGCCATAAATTACCGTCTAATATACAGGTTTTGTTGGTCTTATTTTTTAATATACGCGAGGTGAAATTAACTATCAGTGAAAGCGCAAATTTGGTGGCGCGCGAGTGCTTAATATTTTGGGAGAAGGCCAGGATTCTTAGAAGAGCTTTGCGTCATTGTACAAAAAAAATTATAGAGCTGCATTCAGAGTGGCGTAGTCTGCAAAAAGGTTCCCATAGAACGACGGATACTCGCAGAGAACGAGAACAGAAGTTCGTTCATAATTTAAATGATCTCTTTGAATTACCCATGCCAATGCCTTGTAAATGATAAAAATAGAAAAAAAAAAATTTTTTCGATTACATCAAATAGAGCTGGACCGTAGAGGTCAACTAGGAGGAATAGATTGGAAATTAGCGAGAAAAGAGGAAAGGGTAAGGATTCGGGTCATGAAAGAGGAGGAAAGACGACGAGTTAAAACAATCCACAGTTTCTCAAAATTCCGATTGATTCTTGACAAGTCAAATGATGAATCGAGTGACCGTTATATTATTTCAAATTTTTCAGGACTCTCTACCAACTCGTCTACAGTTTCTTGTTCCAATGCAAATCTATACGGTAAGATGGCGAACTCAGAAAAGGAGAACCTCGAGACAGATGTAGTTAGGTGCAGAAGGAAGTGTTTGTTAACTCGAGAACTAGTAGCTGCTCTCGACAGATGTCGACAGAGTCAGAGGGATGCCGTATTCATTCTTGAAGCAGCAACCGAGGCTTTGGGGCACAATGTTAATGATTTGGCACTTAACCGCAGTTCAATTCAACGGTGTCGAAACATTTAAGAAAACAACAGGCGGAAATGATTAAAGACTTGTTTAAAGAAAAGGATCCTAAAGGAGGATATCGCCGAGATAGGCGTTTTTGGGCCATGCATTTAGACATAGTCAACTATGAAAAAAATGACAATGTCATTATTAATCATTGTCTTGATGAAGTATAATAAGCATCGAGAATTTATTTTAATTGTCTTATTTAAATAATGGCTCCCACTAAATGCTTTGGATGCAATAGTTACATCAACAAAAAAAGCACTGCAAAAATAGCTGGTAATCGAGTTTTCAGGCAATTTTTGGAACATGTACGAGAGCAAAGGGGTGTCGGTTGGATTGAGCCCGCGCCAAATTCTAAAATGTGCATCGATTGTTATCGCACTTTTCGGCGTCAACCACTAAGTAAGATATCTTATACGATCTAAGCACATCAATATCTAGAACTGTTTAGGGATGCAACCAAACGAAAATGAAATGATCATCGAGTTAGACAATAACGAGAACAATAACGTGGACAACAATAATGATCATATGCCGTTCTTAAAATTAATAACAACTGAACGATTTTGTTGCGTGTGCGGGTTGCCAAATCGTCACCGTTTTCCAGCAAAAGCCGTTTTGGAACTGTGGATGAGACATAAAATATTTTGTCACCCAAATAATAGATCATGTCCTGAACATTTACAAAACGGGCATTTTTCGCAAGAAGCTGTAGCATCTATTCAATTAAGAGCTGCTCGTAGGCCGTTCACAGCAAGGGATCATGAGATCTTAATTGATTTACTCACTAATCGCGTCATTTTGTTGGAAGAAAAATGCAAAATATTTGATTTCGACAGTGATAAATTGGATGATGATGATTGCTTAGCACTGACGGGGTTGAATAAAGCAGATTTTAATACTCTTGTTGAGTATTGTGACAACTTAACTCCAAGATATAAAGTTTCAAAAAAAAACTGCGTGCCAAAGCAGCAAGCACGTGTAAGCGAAATTTTTAATGATGTCCTTTCTTCGTTAATAACTAATTTTGTACCACATTATCTGGGATACAATCATTTAACACCTGAAGACTACGGACGTTTCCACAGCACAACTACTTCAAATCGTTTGTGTCGCACCAATCCCGATTCTATTGTTGTTTTAGTTGATGCTACCTATCTTTTTCACCAAAAACCGTTCGATCATTTATCACAGCGAAAAACATATTCGGTGCCAAAACATCATAATTTGGTTAAGTTTTCTGTGACGGCAGCACCAGACGGCTATATTATGGATGTAACAGGTCCTCATCCAACAGATGGACGAAATAACGATTCCTCAATTTTTAACGCTATGGCACTTAACGACGATGGATTTTTAACATTTTTCCGTGAAGACGATAACATTATTTATGACCGCGGTTATCGGGATTCGATCCAGTTTTGTCAAAATTTTGGTTTGAATGTTCTTATACCTCATTCGGTCCTACCTGGTCAACGACAGCTAACCACACAACAAGCAAATGAATCTAGAATAGTGACCATGATGAGATGGGTTATCGAGGCGGTATTTGGTAGAGTTCAAAATAAGTTTCGATTTTTGCGGAATATAGTTCCCAATAGATATGGATGTGAAACTTTAGGAAATATTTTTAAAGTTTCTTGCGCTATATCAAATGCTTTTTTCCCACCCATAAATGAAAGTGCCCCTGATGATAATGTATTCTGCGACAGAGTTTTAGAACAACTAAATCGGCCAAATCTTTTATTAAACCGACTGAGAGAGGAAAACTTAATTCGAGCAAGAATTCTTTGGCCACTTGTAGATGGATTTCTGGATCTTGAAGATTTTCCAATTTTATCGGAAAATGAAATCCAAGACTTAACTCATGGCACGTACCAAATTCGTTTGGCCTATGCGTATACGTCTTCCCATTTGAACAACGGCCAGTACTTAGTAAGACTTCATCGGCAACCCAATGTTGAAAATCATGTTCAGCTGATCAGAGCTTCGATACCTTCGAGATATCAGGCTGCACATGAACGCAAATGCTTTATCGAGTATAATACTTTGTTAAATGGAATCGAAGCAATAACAGGCTGGGCATGTTTATGTAAGTCAGGAGCACGAGTGCTGGGAATGTGTGGTCATGTTTGCTCAGTTATATGGTTTTTATCATATGCCAGACATCATCCTGAACTACGCTATCCATCTAGGGATATGGCAGACAATCTACTAGACGTTGTAAGACTTAATTTAGAATAAAAGTGTTGATTTTTCTTGTTTTTTATTGCAAGGTTTTTTCAAGCGTTTTACTTAAATAGTTGTAATGGTGCGTAAATCTTTCGTTTGTTTCCTTTAAATTGCAAAGGGGCGAATACTGAATAAAGTACAATGACATTTATAAATGTCATGAATAAAAATCAAATTGACAGAAATGTCAAAAATTCCTTCAAAATTGCTTAACTAAAATAAGAAATTCAAAGGTGTTCCGGCATGTTCTTCAAGTTGAGATTTTGGCATATGAATACTTTTATAAGTATCTTTATTTGTGCAAAGTTTCATGTAAATCTGCATGTGGCCCAAAGAACGATATCCTCCATTGACAGTACATTGGGGCGGTAAGCTGCTACCTGCTTTGAATGTCAGGGATTCAAAAACTGAAAGACTTCCGATTATAATTACTTATGAAGATCAGGAGCAATTATTTGGTGTGCCCGCATTACCAAATTCCACTGGAAAAGAGCAATCGTGGGCAGTGTGGAACGCTTTAAAAGATTGGATTGGACGAGAAAGTTCAAATACTTTGTTCTAATACCACTGCCTCTAACACAGGTCGTTTCAATGGAGCTGTTGCTCTTCTGGAACAGATAGCAGGAAGAGAGATGTTATTTTTCCCTTGTTGTCATTATATCTATGAACTGGTGTTACGGAGTGTGTTTGAAAATGAGTTACCCCAAGTAGCAAGTAGTCCAGAAATATCATTCTTCAAAAAAACTTAGAGAAAAGTGGAACTCTATGAATAAAGAAAATTATGAGGATGAGAGTATATTAATTTATATTAACACCAAAGAGACCTGAAAGAATCTTCATGTGGTAAATGATACGGCAGAGAGAGAAGTGAAGTTAATGCAAGACTTCAATGGACTCTTAATTGTTAATGAGGAACAGAAAGAATTTGTTCTGCGATGTGTGGAATATCACCGGAGACAGTACCCAGATTGTAAAAAAAGGACATTAAAAAGAAAATATCAATAAAAATATTAATTATTTAGTATGTAAACGTTTGAGTTCATTCATTTAGATGTATTTACAAATATTTATTGATTATCTTTTTTTTTTTAGGAGAATACATATTTTTTAGTCGTTTTCTCAATAATTTAGTCTTATTTACACATTCAACCTCAGTGCGGCACGGGTTAACATTAATTTATCAGAATGAAATTTGGTATTCTATCAAAATAGGTTGAAAGGAAAAAAAAATAAACGGTGTGCGTTCAAATCAGATGACTTTTATGTTTTGCCCCTCAAATAAGGACCGCCCTAGTAAACATATTCATGGTGATTAAAATTAGTTAAATTGTGATATTCAATATTTTAAAATTCTGTAATCTCCACCTCTCATTAGAAAATCTATTAACAAAGATTTATCCCAATATTGATCCCTCCTTGAGATTCTATTATGTACGATTGTATATTATAGAATAAATATTATTATTTAAAACCACTTGGCTGATGGTCTTTCGCAACAATAATAAAGTCATACGACTACATTACATTATAATTAAGCCACTATCTATTTTCAATCCATACATTTTTAAGCTCTCCTTCACTTTAATTATACTAGTGCCTCTTGAAACAGAGGGAGTCTCAATTAACCAGCCTGTAGCCTACTTTTAGACAGTCAATTTTGGTTCGAGTGTCCTTTCTGATTAATTTTCTTCTAAAACATTTTAAATAATAAAATGTAACACTTAAAGGTTGTAATCCTAAGTAGTTGTTTAAATAAGTAATTTAATAGATAACCGTTTATTGTTTTCAGTTATATGTTTTTGTTTCATACATTATATTTTGTCTTATTAAGTTTTTTTTACAATTTTGTTTAAAATTTGTAAGTTTAGTCGAAATTATATACTATTAATAATGCTTGAAGTCTATTAATTATTTTTTGTTTTTTTTTTATTGTAGCTGCAGTTCGGAAAGTTTATCCAAATGCTACTAATGAAATTATCAAGAAACAGATCATGGGATTCCTTAATCAAGCCAAGACAAGGTTGAGCCGTAGGTGAGTAAGCTACATCCATTAATTATTTCAAGCTTTTGCTGACATTACACACTTAGTTTGTTGGGGCATGTGTTTAGGCAAGTCATTGTTAAAATGTATAGCATTGCCTACATACATGCTTTTACTGGAAAATCTGGGAGACAAAAATCTAGGAGTTTACAAAAATCATGCTGCGATGTTTTTCTTTAAAACAGTTTTATCAAATATGAATTTTTTATATAACCAGGTATCTCGTATAAAATAATGGAAATAATTAACTAAGAGGACTCATTTGCTTAGAAACTTTATTTTAATCTATATACCTATGTATCCTAATACATAATACATAATCCATTCCCATTTTACTGCATTCTGCATTGTCGGATTTCCATACAAACTCTTATATGAAGGGAGTACAATGAAGGAAATGGAGCTATTGTAGTAAGTACATTACGCTCCCCCATACTTTATCACTCGTACAACTTTCCTACCTTATCGTAAGAAGCTCAAATTACACTATTTTCTTATTCAATGGGACTCCTCCTAATTTGAACTAAATGGGACATGTTGAGAATAGCAAATCTTAGGTTCATTCCTAACTAAAAACATAGGACTGTGTTTGGAAAAGTTTTAGTACTTATGCGTAGCATGAGCCAACAATATAGGAAGCTGTCATGATGTATTTATACAAATAACCGCATAATATATGTTAACCAAATTATATTTTCTTTATTAGTATAATGAGTATGTGTTAGAATGCAGTAATCTTGCCAGTATTAAAATAAAACGAATGAATTATTTATGTAAAACGTTATAAAATTTTATTATTTATTTCATTTTTTCTTAATTTTTTAACAATATATTATTTGGTTTTGTAGCTTTAGGAATGTAACGTTTTCCCCAAGTTTTCTGTTTCCCTAAACCTACAGCCTTATTTTGTAAATTTCAGGTTATCCCAAATTTTGAATTATCATGGTTCAGATTAACACAAATCCACTGTATTATATACTACTATGCATTATCAAAATAAGTAAAAAGAATATACAAGTCATTACAATTTTGTGTTTCAGAGAACAAGACAAGCAAGCAGTTGAGGTGGAAGGAGCGGATGACACGGATGATACAAATGATAAATAGCAACAAATGATAATACATTCTATAAATATTTGATTTATAAATAAATTTTGTTTGTTTATGTTTTCCATAATCGTTGGTTTAAAGATTCCCAAGCAGCATTTTTAGTCATCGCTACGTACCAGCAACTACCGGTGGAACTATTAAGTTTTTGCCAGTAGTCACAAGCACGTAATTGCTACGGTTTTGTTACGTGCCTGGAACCAAAATGGGGAACAATTTCTGGGTAGCAGGTACGTAGCGGCGTAGTAATTGCTACTTTCGTGGAACTTCTTTTCTCTTTGACACATCGTGTCGCGTGATTGTTCTCTCTTGCTCTTGCAACTTAACAAATATTCTATCATTTTCTATACTATATTAATGCTGGATCGTGTCACAAAATGAATTACCAGTTTATTTGTAATACGTACTTAATACAAAGAGCGATGAAAAGTTTGATTATTTTGTCATCCCAGTACACCAAAATTATAAACCATTGCAACTTTTCTGTTAAATATGATGATGATAGATCGAAAAATAACAACTTTAAATATATTTTTTAGTAAAAAAATGTCTTTAATAAAATATGTTAAATATACACGAAATACTTATAAGTTGATACACATGATAGAAACCATTTTTATATTATTCCTGTTATGTTCTTTTATGTGTTTAAATAAAAGATACTCAATTATTGTCATTAATTAACTTTATTAATATTGAGTGAGCAGGGCGAATTACATACACAATGCATAGAGTGTAGAAGACGTGTATCCTCCAAGCCGACTCAAGTGTTACTGACGCTCGCCCAGAGGACAGGCCAGGATTGGTTAGTTACATCACTTCAAATAAATGTTGCCAACTTCAACCTACATACATAACAGTCCCTAAGGCACAATTTGGCACCAATTTGTTATTTTTATTGAAGGTTATATAGTAAAACATCTATTAACAATCATAACAAATTGCAAATTGATTAATGATTATTGATTAATCCAACATTTTACAAGTAAATATGGAGATGGAGTAGTTGACGAAAAATTACTTTAATGTGATTCTCCTGGGTAGCAAAAACGTAAGTTTTACATTCAATACTACTGTAAGGTTTTAAAAACTTTAAAGTAGCTTCGGGCAAGTTACTGCTACAATCATAATACCACTTTGAAGTTGCAACGACTTTAAAGTAAGTATACTAAGTGGCAATACCGTTCCACATACTTTAATAGTTACTCAGAAGTAATGAAACTACATAGTTCCAATAAATAGTAGAAACAACTACACAATTACTAAAATATTCCGAATTGAAGAAATTAAACCTATAAAGTCATAAATCTAGTTGTAGTTACGTAACAACTACTCAATCAAAGTTCCGATCTCAGTTACTGCTACTTAAATGCTGCTTGGGTTTTCAGTTATGATTGCTAAAATGTAGTAGTATTTACTTTGTTTTAAATGTATTTTTCTGATTTCTGATAACAATATAAAAACCAAGTGAAGAAATTTGTTGTAAAATTTGTATAAGAACCTCCAATATAATATATTCTATAAATATGATTTATAAATAAATTTTGTCTGTTTATATTTTCCATAATCATTGGTTTAAAGATTTTCAGTTATGATTGCTAAAATATAGTAGTATTTACTTTGTTTTAAATGTATTTTTCTGATTTCTGATGATAACAATATAAAAACCAAGTGAAGAAATTTGTTGTAAAATTTGTATAAGAACTTCCAATACTTGTTAGTACTAAAAATTTACTTGCCAAAATATTCTCAATGTAAAGTTTTTGTTTCAATCCTTGTAACAATGGATAATACTATATTTTTCATAATTTTATAAACTGAAATAAAAATAAAGTTTATTATAGATTTTTGGTAAATATTTGTAATAAATGTTTGGTAAATATTTGTAACAAATATTTGGTAAATATTTGTAACAAATATTTGGTAAATATTTGTACCAAATTTTTGGTAAATATTTGTAACAAATATTTGCTAAATATTTGTAACAAATTTTATTTTCGTAATTTGCTGAAAGTTTGCAGGGACAAGTTTTTTGCAAATATTTTGAACAAATTTGTTGCAAGTTTGTCACGGGGAAACTTCAATCTTTTCCGCAAATTTTTGGAAAATTTTCATGTTTGCGAAGACAACTTTTCTGCAAATATTTTGGTTTGCAAAGGCAAATTTTTTAAAGTTTGCTGCAATTTTTATTTGCTATGTGGGAACTTCAGTAGTACGTAAAAGTAAGTGTTATTAGAAATTGGTTACCATTAGTATCTAATCTGAAAACATAACATGTAGAAACACCACAAACTACAGATGATAAAATAGTCCAAAAGACTTCACAATGGAGCACTGCAAAAACACTTATGGAAAGGAGATTGGAATACTTTGAGAAAGAGCAACAATTACGATTGTTATTTTTAAGACAAGAGCATGAACAAAAGTTGGAGCTGCAAAAGAAGAAGGCTGAACTAGAAGCACAGATCTTGAAATCTGAACATATGATGAAAATGGAAATGTTAGAAATTGAGAAATCCAAGTTACTACAATAAATCAGATTATGTATTCTGAATAATAATAAAACTATTATAACATTAATTCGCTTTATTATTTAAATAATTTTTTAAGGTTTACAAAAATGTTGATAATTTCTGGATAGTAATTTCAACAATGAAAAACTGGAAATGGAACGGCCGTAGTAGGCCGTGACATTGATTTTGACATTTGTTTATTAAAATTTGAAAACTTTCGCGGACTTTATAACAAATTTTAGTATTTTAATTTAATTTGGGTAAATTTAATCAAAATGGTAAATAACCAGAGGGGAAGGCGGCGCCGGAGGCGGCATACACACCTAAAGTATATCTTAAATGGGTTTAATTTGCATGCCCATTATTATTTGGAGCAACATCCCGAGCTTTCTCCAATTCAAGCCTTTAAGAAAAGCGCCCGGATTTGGTGGAGTTACTTCAAAGCTGATAGGGACCTATTTGTGGAAAATCGCCTTCGTTTGCCCGATTAAATTTTAAGTTAATATTTCTGTGTACATATATTCATAAATTAATCAGTAAAGATAAATTAACCCCAGTTGCATTTAATTCTTTTATTAAAACGTTGTATAGATTACCAGATAAATTCCCACAGATTGGCGAAATATTCATTAGGTGACGTAAAAAGTTAAGATGTCAGATCGTACATGTTATTTTTAAAAGAACAATCTGTTACTTTTTTTAATGATATTAAAAAAGCAGTTGTAGATCCGTATGTGTTACCAAAAGATGTGTTAAACGCACCACACACTGGAACCGGGTTCAGGTTCCCCGATGTGAACCTCGTTCTGGCCCGGGTTCTGAACCGGGAATGATGTAATGTTTAGTCCAAAATATTTCACAATGGAGCACTGCAAAAACACTTATGGAGGAAAGGAGATTGGAATACTTTGAGAAAGAGCAACAATTACGATTGTTATTTTTAAGACAAGAGCATGAACAAAAGTTGGAGCTGCAAAAAAAGAAATCTGAACATATGATGAAAATGGAAATGTTAGAAATTGAGAAATCCAAGTTACTACAATAAATCAGATTATGTATTCTGAATAATAATAAAACTATTATAACATTAATTCGCTTTATTATTTAAATAATTTTTTAAGGTTTACAATCTTGCAAAATATTCATTAATTAAGTGCAATCTTGCTCGATTATTTCTATTTATATTAACTCCATCGTCTCTGTTGATTGTTGGATCAATTTGAATCATATCTTCATCATCAGTTAAATTTTCAAGATTTTCCATCTTATTTATTTAAAATTGTTTTATTTAAATAATACTTATTTTTGAAGCCAGTCTCGGTGGATTAGTGGTTTGCATGTTTGCTTCATAATCCAAAGATCGCAGGTTCGATCCCCGGCCGAGCTGGTAATTTTTCATAGCGGAGAAAAATTTAAAACAGGCCTTCTTTTCGGATAGGAAGTAAAAGTGTAGGTCCCGTGTCAATGCGATGTTTGGCACGATAAAGATCCCTACTGGGGGTGGAATTCCCCCAGATTCGGCTAAATTCTAGCGGGGTCGGCCAAATGATTATAGCAATCGGTGCCTTGAGGTACGAAGGATGCTCCGCCATCCTGATTCCTCGCCTAAAAACAAACAAACTTATTTTTGACGATCATAAAAATGCTCTAAGCACTTAAGTATGAGTGCCGGTTGAGCCACCAAAATTGGTGGTTTAAGTTGAGCCTTCTATAAACCTGGCTTAACTGGTGAACCCTGATTGTACAACAGTCAGGTGCGGATCCAGACTTTTGTTTTGGGGGGGGTCACTCTCAGACACAACCAGACTTTTTTCTCCGGACCAGGGGGGGGTGCCATTAAAAGTACATTGGGCAGGGGAGTTTCTACTGTAATGTTTTCTACTGCGGGATCTTGTTCCAAAATAATATTGAACAAGAGTGATATATTTGAACAAAAATCATATATTACAATACTTTTTCCATGACAAGTTTTACAGTATAATTAACTATAATCACAATGTATGTGTTAATAAACTACTATATATACTATAATAATACTATGAATAAAACCAGTTAGCCTATCGTTCGTCATTGTGGACCTGAGCCACGTCTTCAGACGACAAAGGCTTATCTTAATCACAGGTCACAGGGTCATGACCCCCCCTGGATCCGCGCCTGACAAAGTTTACAAGAGTTCAGTAGAAGTTCAACATGTACCTCCCTCAAATCCTCCCTGAACCTCTATTGAACAACCTGGCCTATGTAGGATATTTTGGTTTCCTAGTTCAATGAACAATAGAAATGACAATTACTGGCATGACATATAACCTAAAAATTAATGACTGCAGTTTGCTTACAAACCATCTTTGTTGCAAAAATGTTGATAATTTTTGGATACTAATTTCAACAATGAAAAACTGGAAATGTGACGTCCGTAGTATACCGTGACTTGACCGTGACAATGATTTTGACATTTGTTTATCAAATCATTTGTTTTTTAAAATCTGATAAATTTTGCAGAATACAAATTTTTATAGTGTTTTAATTTGGATATTTTGATAAATTGAATAAATAATGGTAAACCAAGGAAGGAGGCGGCACCGTAGGCGCCATGCCCGCCTAACTTATATCATTAATGGTTTTACATTATACTGCCATTTTTATTTGGAACAAAACCCAGAGTTATCGCGGTTGCAAGCTTTTAAGAATAGTGCCAGAACGTGGGGCAGTTATTCAAAAGCAGAGAAAGAATTGTTCATACGAAATCACATAGGTGTGCGGCATTTATAAGTTTATTATTATAAAGTTAAATTATAAAGTTTTATTGTTTCTGACTTGTGATTATTTGACCATAAAGTTTTATAAACATATGTTTTTTTTTGTATAATCAGTAAAACTAAATTAACCACAGTTGCATTTAATTCTTTTATTAAAACGTTGTATAGATTACCAGATAAATTCTCACAGATGGGCGAAATATTAAGATGTCAGATCGTGCATGTCATTTTTAAAAGAACAGTCTGTTACTTTATTTAATGATATTAAAAAAGCAGTTGCAGATCCGTATGTGTTATCAAAAGATGTATTATTACCTATGAACAATGATGTAGCAGTTATTAAGCCCTTTAATAAGGCTAGTAGAGAGGTAGAACCAGTAGTATTTTATAGATCGAGGTACATTATCGAAAAATGAAAATGACCCATATTTAACAAACATTTACTTGCAGGTTTAGCGCAAGACTTTAACTGTCACAGCAACCCAAAGGACACTAAAGCTGTCGATAAAGAAATGACAACAATGGTATGTGATAGCAGAGAAATTGAAACATTTTTAGAAAAACTAATACAAGTAATTACCAGTGTTTGTAATAGTAATTTACTAGGATAATCGGCCCTACGGGCCTAAGCACTTAAGTATGATAGAAATAGCATTTATCAATTTTTTTAAAAGTAGGTCAGTATTTACATGACCTACATAAATCTCCAATCGATTCCCTATCGATAGAGCACATATTAGTACCAAATAGCACTAAATAGTACGATAGAATCAGCATTTATCGATTTTTTAAAACATGACCTACTTTAAAAAATTTTCAGTCGTGCATTATCCTCGACAAATTACACGTCGAATGAGCCCAAGCGCATCTCTACAGCCCTTATAGAACGCCAGAATGGGGCTCGGACACACTCACACACATACAAATCAACTTTAGTAGTATAATAGTAAGGATTTCATACTGTGTCACCTTTTTCAGTTTTACGTCAACCTTTTTAGTTCAGAACATGCGATTTTACGGTCTAGTATGCCTGTAATAGTTATTTGTATCACAAGGCTAGAAAATGCAGTTTTGCAAGTGCGAGTAATATTGGGGGCAGAGGCGAAGCCGAGGCCCCCAAAATGCGAGCACTTGCGAAACATTTTCTGGCCATGTGGATGCACAAAACTTTTTCGGCCGACAAAGAACTATTAATCAATCAAACAACTTAATTTATTGTTAAAATATCTCTCCTTAGAGAATTTCTTTTTCTTCTATTGGCGGTACTTACTCCATGGTGTAATGATTTGAATTGAAAATTATTTGACATTACGTCGATCACCCTATCAGCGTCGATGAATCAGTCCACAGTGGTACCAATCCAAAATCTTTCAAGATCCCAGTTTCATTTTCTTGTCTAGACACGCAAATGTCATTTTCAAGACGATTTTGACGAATGGAAAATCAATAATTTTAGACGGAGGCCGAAAAAAATTTTTACAGTCACTTGTGACTGTATTACCGGACGCAAATACAATCAATCAACTGGACAATGTTTTAGTACGTAATCAGTTACCATGGAAACTCGTTCTTCATAGATGTCCATATTTTGCATTCAGAAATTTATTTTATATAATTTTTTTTAAATTAAACCAATATTCCAATAATTGCAGTATGAAATAAAACGCATTACGTCATACGTCCTGGAAATGGAATTTTACAGTCGAGTAAGATGTTACGGACAAGGCGACGAAGGAGCCGAGTCCGGAACATCGAAACGAGACTGTAAGACCATTTTCAAAAGCCTTGGTTACCTTGGTTACCCCTTCGCTCTGCCCTAGTAGTAGGGTAAATGTTTGCATTAAGTTCTTATTTTTTGCTATCTAAAGATAGAGACTTGAAATCTTTTGTAATGCCTTCAGTACTGGACCAATATAAAATGTAATATGTTTAAAATAGGGACACGCCCCCTCGGGGGGTCGAAACCCCCATTTTACACTCCCAATTTAATAACTCGAGAAGTTTTCCATCAACTTGAGCGAAATTTATGTTGAGGGGGTTTTGGGGTTCCTGATTATGAATTCAATGAGAAAATTAAGAAATACAAAATGGCGGACCCAAAATGGCGGTTTTTGAGATTGGAAATGCGATCTACGCCGTTTCTATTGATTTTAGAGAAAAATCTAGAGAGTCGAAAAGTGTTTAGAATGTGATCTTGCATAGGAATACACTATCTTGGTTACCTTATTATGTAACCCCCTTCACTCTCCCCTAGTTGGCTTCTCAGTGAAGAGGTTGCATAATAAGGTAACCGGAATTACGTATTCCTATGCAGCATCACATTCTAAACACTTTCTGGCTCTTTGCATTTTTCTCTAAAATCAATAGAAACGGCGTAAATCGCATTTCCAATCTCAAAGACCGCCATTTTGCATTTCTTAATTTTCTCATTGAGTTCATAATCAGAAACCCCGAAAACTCCCCCAACATGAATTTCGCTCAAGTTGATGGAAAACTTCCTGAGTTGGGGGAGTGTGGAGTAAATTGGGAGTGTAAAATGGGGATTTCAACCACCCGAGGGGGCGTGCCCCCATTTTAAACATATTATATTTTATATTGGTCCAGTACTGAAGGCATTACAAAAGATTTCAAGTCTCTATCCTTGGATAGTAAAAAATAAGAACTTAATGCAAAAATTGACTACTACTAGGGCAGAGCGAAGGGGTTACATAATAAGGTAACCAAAATAGTGTATTCCTTTGCAAAATCACATTTTAAACACTTTTTGACTCTTTGAGTTTTTCTCTAAAATCAATAGAAACGGCGTAAATCCATTCTCAAACTCAAATACCGTTATTTTAGGACCGCCATTTTGAGTCCATCATTTTAAATTTTTCAATTTTTTCATTGGATTCATAATCAGCGACTCCAAGAACCCTCCCAACATAAATTTCGCTCAATTTGGTTGCGTTATTAAATTAGGGGTAGAAAATGGGGGTTTGAACCCCCCGAGCGGGCGTGCCCCCATTTTA
Organism: Agrypnus murinus; assembly: GCA_929113105.1. Classification (NCBI taxonomy): domain Eukaryota; kingdom Metazoa; phylum Arthropoda; class Insecta; order Coleoptera; family Elateridae; genus Agrypnus; species Agrypnus murinus. The sequence continues at coordinate 4,517,659 of OV816027.1, forward strand.
AACATATAACATTTTATATTGGTCCAGTACTGAAGGCATTACGGCGTTCGACTTTAAAGCGCTCTGCTTTATATGCTGCGAGCCCACTGAAAATAGTACTCGAGGTAACCACCGATCTACTTGGTAAAAAATAAAAACACCAAATACTCATTTCTCAATCGATATTTTTCAATCGTTCACTCCGACAACAGCGAATCTCCTGCGGTAAATGAGAACGAAGAAGCAAATGACGATGACTATTAATATCATGACAGGGTGAGAAATTCAGGAAATGAAAGAGAAAAAACCGTGGACTAGGTCTCTCGGGGAAACCACTTAAAAAAAACGCGCCGTGAACTCTACCTTAAGGGTGGTGCGGAAATGTGTTCAAAAAATGTTGAAAAAATAAAAATCCATCATTAAAACTCATCAAAATGTTGACTTTTTTAATAAAAAACCTGAAATAGACTTAAATACATTAATATTTAACAAACAGGCACATTTACACAATAAATAATGTATATTAATAGTTTATTAAAATAAATAAAAGCCAGATTTATCCATTTAGCCAGTCTGCCAGCGCGATTTATTAATGTCTTCAAAATAGCCCCGCTCAAAACAGAGCAACTTTGCGCATGAATTGGCGGGCGAGGAATGGCCGTATCTGGATGCTTTTCGCTTTTAAATGCTCGAAATCCGTTCCATTCCAAAAAAAGTCTTATGACTGAAAAGTGTCAGGTAAACTGGAAAAAAGATACGCGCCGAAAAGAAAAAAATTTTTTTTTCGTCGTTTTGTCGACTTTGAACGGCAATATCTCTTTTCCAGTTGATCGTACAGTTTTTGATCACATAAGATTGCAGGAAATATAATTTTAGGGGTGCGCAAACTCAGGGTTTAAACTCTTCATGGGAGACCCTTTCGATCGGGGGATAAAAGAAAAAATGTATACAAAATCGCTGGGTCCCTATATAAAAATTTCCTAAATGCACTGGACTAAATCATATACTGAACATTTTTTGTAGTAAGTCATCCTGCTGAGCTTCGGAAGAGAAACTCCTCGAAGACGGTTGTACGCGTCTTAAATTGTTAATAACTTCTCTGCTGTCACTACGATTTAGTACGCAACTACATACTATATTATTCTACACACTATTCTGAGTAGGTTTGCGCAATAAAATAGGGTAGAATTTTGTTTATCAAAATTCTTTTGTTACTTGACGTCAAAAATTCCAATTGATAAAATTCCCTATTCCCTTTTTCGGTTTTTTGTTAGAAATTAATTTAATAATAATTTAATTCAGACCAACGCCAATGTTTGAAAGTGATTAGGGTTAGAATGGAAGCGTGCAAAAGATATCAAAGGGGGCATGTCGAGTTGGATGCCATGTTAGAAGGATTTGTGATATATGTCCACGAATACCTAAGAGATCACAACCTATCCGCTTCCAAGGCCTTTAGAGAGAGCGCGAAACTCTGGTGGGCGCTCACAAAACCAGAGCAGTAGCTATACCTAACGCAACACAGCTATACCACCGCTAAGGCTAAAGATGACAAGAAGAATGTATATGATTGTAATATATATTATATCTTATTTTCTAATTTTGCTGTAAATATATATAAATATTTTTTTGCTTTTTGTCTGATTTTTTTGTGCCTTCAAAATGTCAAAATCTGTCAATTTGTCAAAATATTAGTAAAGCAACAATTTGGTATTGCGTTGCTTTTGGAATGTGTTGTGATTTCTTTGGTGGCAAAATTACAATTACTGAAATATCTGGCCATCGATCACTCGTCTCACTGCGAGACAAATCTCAAAATATATTGTATAAAAATTGGTATAAATACAGACAAAGAAACAGATGAAACGGAGGAGCGTTTGCGAATCGTTGAAACTGCAGCAAACATTATAAGGGCCGACATAAGATCTCAGTTATATAATTTAGACGAGTGTCCTTCCCCTGGTGAGCTTTTATTAGAATAATTAGAATCTATGATGCCGAAATCATTGAATACTTTGATCAACGTTTTTGTCACATCCAAGAACGAAGATTCTCAAATTACTAAATTAAATTTTCTTTTCTTCTCTTGGATTCTCTTTTATGCTATTTTATATGGAGAATATCATAAAATTACTACCCAAGTAGCATTATTACATGAAAATTACGTGGAGTTCGCGTGCCTGAAATTACATCCGCAGAATTTCAAGAAAAAAACGGTACGTAAAAATGATGTAATTTTTACGTGCCATACAGATGAAATTCTTGCATTCTTTTTACATCCCAAAGCGATATACAAAGATGATAAAAAAAGGATGTATTTATTACGTGTCACCGCGCATGCCGATGGTATGGATTTTTTCGTTTTGCAATTAATAGCAATGCACCGTTCATCTGTCCTTTATAATCTAAACGTGGATTCCAATAGTTCTTTGATAGCATGGAGATGCATGGATTTGTAAAAAATTGGAATTTTGTAATTCAAACATCTAGTCCCCACTATCATCAAGGTAATGATGGTTTGGCAGAGAATGGAGTCGCTATAGCAAAATCAATGTTAAAAAAGGCAAATGAAGAAAACCAATATATACAGAATTATACTTATTAATATAAAATAATAAAAGTTTGAAAATTTTCAAACGTTGGACGACTATGCTCACAACATTTCAATATGATGTGTATGTAAATCACAGACAGCACCCTAAGACGCTATTTCGAGCTATGGCTCTCATCAGTTAGGGGTCGCTGTCCATGATTCTCATACACATCATTCGAGCTTATATACCAGCTCGGAAATAACATTAACACCGACATATAATAGTGATGCCTCCTGTAGGAATCAGACCGCAACAAGCGGTTTTCTTCTTTTGTTTTTTATAATAACGACGTGTTTGTTTATAATTATATTACCTTTGATAATGACAGCATAGCTGTCGAAACAATATTGTCAGGTATATTTTAATAAAACTGTGAAACTTTTAATAATCTTTATTTATTTCATGATTATGGAGTTCCACAAAATAAGGCTGGAAACAATAAACAAGATTATTTCGTCTTCGTTAGAAGAACAAGCCAAGTTATACAAGAAACTTATGATCAAACACGGAATCGCAAGTCAGAATGTTTGGTTTAACCAAGAATGTCTATCTACCTTAGCGACGTGTTTGTTTATAATTATATTACCTTTGATAATGACAGCATAGCTGTCGAAACAATATTGTCAGGTTATATTTTAATAAAACTGTGAAACTTTTAATAATCTTTATTTATTTCATGATTATGGAGTTCCACAAAATAAGGCTGGAAACAATAAACAAGATTATTTCGTCTTCGTTAGAAGAACAAGCCAAGTTATACAAGAAACTTATGATCAAACACGGAATCGCAAGTCAGAATGTTTGGTTTAACCAAGAATGTCTATCTACCTTAGCGACGTGTTTGTTTATAATTATATTACCTTTGATAATGACAGCATAGCTGTCGAAACAATATTGTCAGGTATATTTTAATAAAACTGTGAAACTTTTAATAATCTTTATTTATTTCATGATTATGGAGTTCCACAAAATAAGGCTGGAAACAATAAACAAGGTTTTCTTCTGATTACCCAATACAGGATATACAAAATATAACAATAAAACCGCTTGACTGGTTTTATAAGAATTTAGAAACATAAGAAAGGTAACAACAACATAAAATGAATAAGTTGTGTTTGACTTCTGTTTTATTAAAATAAAAATATAAATTAAAATATATATAATAGAGAACATATATAAAACATGTATTAAAGGGCTTAATATAGCCCAGGCAGTATATGTTTTAACCCGGACATTTTAGGTGTAAAGCTAGATTTTGGTATATAGGTAGTACTTGATGTCCTTTATAACATATCAAAAGTCTTCATGCGCGGAACGCATGCTTCCTTGGGGATAACGAAAAACTACCCATAATCTCGCATTTTAGGACAAAGAGCGTAGTTTGCGAACCAATTGAGATAGCGATGTCATCTTTATCTTAAAATATGCAGAATATTATATCAAATCAGATGCAATTATCATATATTTCATTACAAGGAAAATAGCTCAATTTCGCAACTAAAAAATGAATCACATGAAAATTTATTGCGTTAACTTTTTATCGAGGTTCGTGACCAAAAGAATGTTCAAATAAATGTTGTAGGCCTATGTTTTCTGAACATAATGATACCCTCAGTTTCTTTTAAACATGGATAATAACGTGTGTGTAATGTTTGATTGAATTCCGGCCCGTCGGCCGACGCGCTCATTTAAGGAAAGTAGGGAACGTAGATACGATTAGAAGGGAGTGGAGGCCACCACTGGACTGTACCTTCTTGGAAGTAGGTGTCAAGGAACAGCTATTGGAAAGCGTAGAAAAAACACACCAGAAAAAGCCCGAGAATATGGAGACCTAACACCTGAAGTGCCCAGCCTCCAACTGGAATTGAAACTGTGCATACTCCAGAAAGCGGAATCTCTTCAAAAAGTACCACACTTAGAAGATCGCTACGCAAGTCACTAACAAAAAGCTGGTTCGACTGAATTTCTAAAAAGCGAAACAAAATACAAACGAAAGAGCACCTGACCTGTGTATTAACGTCAGATATGTGGATGGAGTTAGCTGAATTCAAAGAAGCTGAAAAGAAAAAAAAGAAGAGAAAGGAAGAAAGGTGCAGCGACTTTTAAAACCAACCAAGAAAGCAGCAGCTACAAGAAAAACTTGCCTCGAGTCCAGCTCAAAGAAAGAACAAGAACTTAGCCTGTCATCAAGCGAAGATGTAATTTGCGGGGGTAGGGGGGAATAATTAGACCTGAATGAGTTGGCTGTTGGAAAATGGATTGTAATCACACGGGAAAACAAACTCCTCCCAGTAGCAATAGTGGAGATTGATACTAAAAAAGGAGTGAAACAAGTGTTATAAAAAACCAGAAACTCAGATGTTTTTTTATATAATAGGGAAGATTTGGTTAGGGCCAACCCCACCGTAAAAAAGTTAAGAAGAGGGTTTTATGATGTTTTTAAAAAGAAAGCTCATTTAGAAGGATAACACTTGAATTTCTCATTTTTGTAGTTTTTTTGGTGGCTATAGGTGGTGACATAGGTATCGGGGTATTGGTAGTCATAGGCGTTACATCTTGACATACTTCCAAAAATTTGCAAGAATAGTGTAAAATTTATGGAATTATTTAAAAAACTACTGTATTAATAGAATAGGAAGAAGTTAAAGATCCGCTCACAGAATGTTGTTTCTGATTAGTACCTACTAGGTTGGACTAGATGCGACGTTGCCAAGTTGAAATTATCCTAAAAGTGGCGATATGGGGCCCTCTACCCTATATGTTACTTAATTGTTTATTTCCAGATACCAACTTGCTATTCCCTAAAATGTTTGGAATTCTTAACAAGATTTTTTAAATTCTGAAACAAAAGTTGACCGATAAGATGGCTCCAACAAAATATATGGCCATACCAAGATATATAGTTTTCAGCAAGCCAAGCAACTAGCACCCAATCTATATATATCAGCTATAGAACGAGTTAAGCATACTTCATATTGTATGTTGCATGCAAGTTGGGGCCAATGAGAAATGTGTTTAGCAGTAATAATTTAAGCTTACAATTGCCATTAAGAATAGTGAGGCGGAGGCGTTATGTCTATTCAGTCTTATTAAATTATACCGAGGCCTGGACACTGACAGAAGCCAGATGCAAACCAGGTTAAGTTTTTACATTGTGGGTATTTCGACAAAAATACTAGGAATAAAATGAACAGACCCTATAATAAATGAATAGGTTGTCCAGAAGATAAAGTCCGATAGGAAAGAATCATTAAGAATCATGAAAATTAGAAAACTCACTTATTTGGGCCATATGAGAAACATTTAGTTTTTACTAGGGAAAATCGAAGGAAAGACAACCTGGCAGAAGACATGGATAACATCGAATGAACTATTTCGAGCAGCAGCCTGCAACATAACCATAGCGATGGTGATAGCCGACATTCGCTATCAAAATGTGCAGAGCAGTAATAATTTAAGCTTATACTTGCGACAAATAATGGCGACGTGTTACGTCTTTCGGTGTTATTATGCGGCGTCGAGACATGGACAGTGACAGAAGCCACATGCAAACGAGTTGAAACTTTTGAAATGTGGGCATTTCGACAAATAGGTACTCAGAATAAGATGGACAGACCATATAACAAATAAAGAAGTTCTCTGAAGGATAAAGTCCGAAACAGAATTATTAAAAACCGTGAAAATTAGAAAACTCATTTATTTGGGCCATATCATGATAAACAATAAATATTACACCCTTCAAGTAGTTTTACAAGAGAAAATTGAAGGAAAAAGGCTACCTGGCAGAAGACATATGTGATGATTCAAGAATTTGTCAGTGGTGTATATATAACATCGGTTGAAGGATTTCGAGCCGAAGCCAGGAAAATAACCATAGCGATGACGATAGCCAACATTCGCTAAGCGGATATGGCACCAAGAAGAAAGAGATTGCTCCAATTAAGCACTAGTCGCTTGTAGGACTAAAGTAGATTTAGAGTGTTTATGAAAAACAGAGCAGCCCAAGTATGGATTAAAGGTTTGGGCTTTCGACGATTGTGAACTGGCTTATACAATCAATATAGAGCTGAATCAACCTATTCAGTTATATTTTGGAACCTTTACCTTATAACAAAGAACAAAATAATAAAGCACAGAAAAACAAACCAATGAGAAGAGTGGTTATGGATTTAGTTCAGTTTATACAACTGTAAACTCCTTTAAAAATCATTTGAAATATGAAATTGATCATTTGCAATTAAAACAGAAAGAAACAAATTCCATTGTGCAACACACTAAGAACTCAAGTCTATTCAAATTAACTTTCACTATCAGCAACTTAACATTTTAAGTTTAAATGGATAACAGTTCATAATAGATTGTATCTCATTTGGAGTCTTATCATCAAAACAGTATTGATAGCTTCAGAGTAGCAAAAACCATACAAGGTACTGTGTACCCTATGCAGTAGTTTGAGTATATAAGAAAAATAAATAAACAGAAATGCTTATATCATCTTCAGGATTACTTCTTTCTTATGCTTATTGCTCAATAGTTTAATAAAGTTACAACTTGTGCTCAGGCTCAGCTTAAAGCCTAATAGACACTGCTTTTAGTTATGCAACTTAAGAAACGTCACAGTCGGTAGCCGTTGAAATCTGTTGATCAGTCTCTGGAGGGCTGCTAAATTCTCCTGTAAGGTGAAGTTAATTAAAACGCAGAGAATAACTAAGTTTATTTTGAAAAGTAAGTACAAACATTACGTAAACTACACAATCGATGTAAAGCTTATACTTAATCCGTTTTATTTTGAATTGCTGGATTCGATCAAGCACAAACAACTTCTACAGCGTTGTACTATTAATAACCATATCAGGAAACAACCTGTAAAAGAAAAAAGAAAATTAATTAGTATTACATAATAAATATCTGAACTTAAATAATTGAATTCCTAGCCAGCACACTGATGTCATGATGTCGCCGTTTTTCGGCAGTAACGACGTCAAATTGTTGTAAAACTGACATCATTATGTCGCAACCCAAAGACGTCATTAAAACGTCCTATACTAGGACTAAGACAGGAATTATAAATAAATAGTTGAATATTGGAAATAACATTTATTATATACTACGGTCAAAACATCTGTATATGGTGACCACCTGCTTAATATGACCAGTATTCCTTGGCCCCTACTAAAATAATATGTTTTTAATGAAACTTGCACGTATTGTATTGTACGTCCAAAAGATGTCGTTTTGAAGACGTCTCGTACGTCCCATTATATGACGTCTTATGGACATCATTTATTAGTCATATGACGTCGTCGACCAATAATGACTTAAAAATAACGTCATTATAACCTCAGTGGTCCCCGGCTGGGATTATTGGTCATAGTTAAAAGTGGTTCTAAATAAATCTTAAAGTACGCTTCTAACTAGGCTGGACACAATTTAAGAAATACACAGCAGCATCAAATAATTGTACATTTTAAAGACTTTCAAAGAAATGTTTCAATTTAAGTAAGTCGGTTAAACTTACTACTGTTATCATTTCCACCTTAACAGAAAGAAATCTAGTTAAGCCAGCATCGTGCCGTGCATACGAGACAGTGGAAGCAGTCTGGTACACATTGTGTACGAGCGTAATACCGCATACGTCGTATCGGGACGCGTCGATGGTCGGTTACGTACCAGATTGTAGGTTTGTCAGTTCTTTTTTAATCTTTTTTCTTAGTAAAATCGAAGTCGTGGTAGGCTCCTTGTGAAACATTGTATAATAATAGTTTTAAGAAAAACTGTTGTATTTAAATGTTTTCATAAATTATGTAGAATGCTCCACACGTGTTTCGGTTTGTTAGACCTTTTTCAAGAGTTCAGAAGCTTATAAGCAACTTTTGAAAAAGGTCTAAAACAAAACAGAACATGTGTAGAACATTCGACATAATTTATGGAAACATTTAAATACAACACTTTTTCCTTCTCTTCTTCGTTTTTTAATTAGCAAAGCTACGGCAACAATGACTTGTCTGTTGTGAAGATACATTTCGACAAAACTGACCGCATACGCCGCATGTAAAACTGACGGTCGGTACCGACCATATGTTCCGTGTGAAACTGCTCTGACTTATTATTTATTGCAAAAAAGAGTTGGATGTTGTTGGTTATTCAACAGTAAATGCTTGGTGGAGCATAGACATAGCACTTTAAAATAAAATTAGAAAATACGAGGGTGGTTTGAGAAGTCAGTGACTTTTTGAATTTCCCGCGCAGTAACTTTAAATGCAACACTGCTCCCGTCAACTGCCATCTATGAATAGATTACTGTAAAATTTTAAGAAGGCTGCGCCATTTAGTTTGTGTTTGACAGCCATTGAAAGCAAACAACCTCGTGAATTTTAACGAAAATGGAAAAAAGTGAATTTCGATTATTTTTTGTGTAGAAAAAACCATCACTGAAACCAAGGAAAGGCTTGATAAATACTATGGGGACTCTGCACCATCAATTTCAATTGTTAATAAGTGATTTACTGATTTCCGTTGTGGTCGTACCAGCACAAGTGACGCCGAACGTTCAGGTCGCCCAAAAGAGGTCGTCACGCCAGAAATCGTCGATAAAATCCATGGAATGCTATTGGACGTGGGGTGTTTGGAGTGTTTGGCGATGTTCAGGGGCAATCCGAACGAGTTTTTGCGGCGTTTCGTTACCGTAGACGAAACATGGATCCATCACACTACATCAGAGACCAAGGAACAATCAAGACACTGGGTTTCTCCGGGTGAACGTGCACCAAAGAAGGCCGAGGTGGGTCTGTCGGCCAACAAGGTTGGCCACAGTTTTTTGGGATGCACGAGGTGTCATTCACATCGATTACCTTGAAAAGGGTAAAACGATCACCGGCGAATATTATTCAGAGCTTTTGGACAGACTCGATATTGATTTGAAGCAGAAACGACCGCATTTGGCGAAGAAAAAATGCTGTTCCATCAAGGCAATGCACACGTGTGTAGGCAAAAATCCATAAATTGGGCTACGAACTGCTATCCCATCCAGCATATTCTCCAGATTTAGCCTCCTGTGACTATTTCCTGTTTCCAAACCTGAAGAAATGGCTGGGCGGTAAGAGATTTGGGTCGAACGAAGAGGTTATCACTGAAACAAATGCCTTTTTTTTGAGGGCCTTGAGAAAACCTATTATTTGGAAGGAATAAAAAAATTGGAAAAACGCTGGACTAAATGTATCGAGCTAAAAAAGACTATGTTGCTAAATAAAATGCTTATTTGCCGAAATAAATATCTTTTTCAAAAAGTCACTAACTTATCAAACCACCCTCGTATATGTGATATTTGCTAAATAAATCCTTTGAACAAAATTTTACAAAAATATCCAATTATTTTACATAACTCAATACGAGAAGAATTGAAGATATTTAACCACAGTGTACCGGTTCCATCTCTGACTGACTGTCTTACTACTTGAACACTATCAGACATCTACGTGCATCATTTTAAAATGTAGAAACCACAAAGATATTGCTTTACTGTTTAACTTTCTGTTAGGGTTGTATTCAGTTGTAGTAGCGAAGAAAATTTCTAAATTGACAAATAAATTATTAAAAGATGCCCATTAGCAAAGAAGAGCATGAAACTCTTTCAGGGCGTGGTACATAGAGGTAGTATCATTTGAGACTCATCAACTGTTTAAATTCAAAAACTAAAGAGATTGTTATGACTTACCCAAACTTACTCAAGATTACTTATAGTTTCTATAAGTTCATCATGCAATGTCCAGTAGCCATCAGTTTACAAACCTTACCGACAATTCGCACAACATTTACTATTGTGAGATAAATAATTGGTACAAAATTTTTAAAAATTGTGGCATATTTCATCAACTTTGACAGTGATAGCTTCAAATTTCAAATTTAATATCTTAGCCCAAACGAAATTATTAGTACCCCATAAACAATAATATAACCTTAACTGATTTATTTATTATTAGGTAAAGTCAACCCTGAAGTCCCCGTTATTAACCAACAAAGAAAAGAGGGGGGGATTTATTATCAATTGATTAAGTCTTTAATATAACCGTTGTGTTACCACTCAGCTGATTGGTCTCTCACCGGTGTTATTCGTAGGCCTGGTCTAAAGCCGATGGTCAAGTCGTATGATAAAACTACCCCTACTGCCCTACCGTTAATGATTTACTTCTTTAATAAGATATAAAACAATCTGCTAATAATAACATGTCTTCAGGTACTATTACAACAGTATTATTACAAATCAATCAATTACTACAAGTATCCCTGCTGGTTTGGTTAATAACTCCAGAAATGTACATATAACTATCGTAGCTAAATTACTCTGACCTGGCAAATCTCCTTACATAGCTTGAGGTAATATGGATACCTATACATACTAGTCTTGGATACCTTCAGTCTGCAACTCCGGTCTAGTTTACCACATTCAGTGACAAGCCAATATAAAAATGGATCTTATAACCAAAAACCCAAAATATGAACCACGTAACAAATTAATACCTTTATTGTCTATCTCAAAAAAAACAGGTAGTCTGATCTCTTTTAATCGATTTAAGAGTTAATGGGTTGCCTATACCTCAGGCGTTAATGTTCAAATAAATACTGTTACAAAGACTATAAATATTTATTATGGTTGAAAAGCGAACACAATATTCTATCGATCTCAGTAAAAAAGAAACCATCATGTAATACAAAAAAAAGTTCGATGACGTCATCAATCCCACGCCGATTTACTATACACAAAATTTTGATCCAGAACATAGAGATTTTTATGTCATTCATTAATAATATAGGTATATCATGGTTTATACAGTATAGACTCGGAATAGTATTCCAAAGAATTAGATTTCTTTTGTTTTATGATGTGAATTATATTATTTGTGTTAGTTGTTTTTTTATTTAATATTATATACCATGGAAGCAGTTTTATTTTATGTAGAAGATGGCTCACAAGATCACCCTGTACTTTATCTTGGAAGCCTAATTGTAAGAGTTACGAAAAAAAAGTTAAATACAAAAGTTGGTTGGTATAAATTTAAAATATTTTGAGTCGCTTTTCTACGGCTACTATCAACTTTCTTATTTTAAATGAAACACCCTCTATATTTTTTCGATATTTTTTTGTTTCCACACTTTACTTTTTGCACATAAATTTGAGGACCAAATTTATGTGCAAAACACACATAAAGGTTTCTTCTATTTAGTGGACTGTATTATTTCTTTATATTAAAAATAACTTGCTGCAAGCTTTTAGTTAAAGTGAGAAATTCTGTATTTATTATTTGTTACAAGTATAGTTTTTTGTGACAGAATTATATTGAAAAATTGTATTTATTATAAAACAAAAAAAACATGGTTGCTTAGATATTAAATATAAATATTAATCTGTTGGATATTGTTTCCAACATGCTGGGGGCCTTATGGTTTCACAAGAAACCTTACATTTTCTCAATACAAAACTAAGAAAAAGTAAGCAAAGGCTTAAAATTTTTACCTTAAAGATCTTTAAGGTATTGATTGAAACAATCTTTAGAACTTAGACTACGAAAGTCTTTAAAAAAATATTAAAGGTTTGACTGCGAAAGTCTTATAAACAATATTAATGCTTTGACTACGAAAGTCTTAAAAAATATATTTAAGCTTTGACTACGAAAGTCTTAAAAAAAATATATTAAAGCTTTCACTACGAAAGTCTTCAAAAACAATATTACATGTTTGACTACGAAAGATTTGTAGACTAAGAAAGTCTATTTTAAGAAAACAGTTTTTGACTGCAAAAATCGTTAGAAAATAAAAACTTGAAAATATTTTGTGCCTATACAAAAACACATTTTAATTTTACGAAATTCAAAATTGAAAATAATTAGTTGATAGGTAAAAGAGCTAGTTTCGTTACAGATCTTAAATATACTCCATTTTTGTTTTAACTTCAACTACTCTTACCTTTTTATCCTTACCGGGAATTACTTTTATAATACGAGCCATTGGCCATTTATAAGATGGGACATTGTCCTCTTTCAAAAGAACTAACATACCTTCTTCGAGGTTAGGTAAATCTTTGTGCCATTTAGGACGGTTTTGAAGTTGTGTTAAATAGTCCTTGTACCACTTCTGCCAAAAGTGCTGTTTCATTTGGGTACATAATTTCCAAAACTTCAACCTGTTCTTTGGAATTTCAGTGTAGTCAGGCTCTGGAAAGGTCGTTATGGGAGCCCCAATTAAAAAATGACCTGGGGTCAAATAGTCAAGATCTGAAAGATCGTTTGATATAGGCATAAGCGACCTGGAATTTAATATTCCTTCTACCTGTATAATTAAGGTATTAAATTGTTCATATGTTAATTCATTGTTACCCATTACCCTTTTTATATGGTATTTTGCGCTCTTCACCCCAGATTCCCATAATCCCCCAAAAACTGGAGAGTAGCTTGGGATAAAATTAAATTGGATTTTTTCATCAAAAGAAAACTCTTCAATTTTTGATTTTTGTTGATACATTTTTGTAAGCTGATTATTGGCACCTTTGAAGGTGGAGCCGTTGTCACAAAACACATTCAATGGTTTTACCATTCTGGAAATGAAACGTTTGAACCCTTCTAAAAAATTATCCGTTTTCTTTTTGTCCTCGCGAATAATTGGGTGGTGAGCCATAAAGTATACATTGTTTAAATCATAAGAGCTAAAGTTTATAATTTTGGCATGATTATGCGTTAGATATTCATTAATAAAAGTTTGATATTGCAAAAAAAGATCTGGATTAGCCTTAAATCGTTTCTCTAAATTTTCAAAGCGCTTTAAGGCAACTGAAAAGGAGTCCCCTAAATTTAAGCTATGAAATTTTTGATTTAAGGGTAAACGTACTTGAGACTTATTACCAATTACTTCCACATAATTTTGGAAATTCGTTTCACAAGCTTCCTGTTCACTAGAATATTCAGGAAAAACTTCAGGTACTTTCTCAGTTTCCCAAAACTGCGAAATAGTGGACTCTAGGTTGCTGCACGTAGCATGTAACATAACTAAATTGCAAAATTGATTTGATGGTACAACTCCACTCACGATAAAACCAAAAAGGGTATTTTGCAAAATTATGTTACCAATATTAACTTTTTCAGAAAGCAAAATTTGAAAACTTATATTTGCGCCAAGCAAAATGTCAATTTGACTTGATTCATTAAAACTGTCATCTGATAATAATTGAACATTCCTTGGAATATTTAATTCAGAAACGTTGAAATTTAACTGAGGCAGATTGCTCGTGATCGTGTCAACTACAGAGCACTTAACATTTATGACATAATCATAAAAACAAGACTCAATTTTTAAGTCAATTGATTTTTGAATCTTTGTTGTATTTTCTGAAATACCAACAATGTTTAAAATATTATTATAGGGTTTTAAGTTTAACTTTTTTACAAAACGATTTGTTACTAAAGAAATTTGTGACCCTGTGTCTATTAACCCTCTGGCTAAAATATAATTACCCCCTTTTATTTTAATTTTAACTTTTACAGTGGGCAAAAGTACACTTTCTGCTTGCTTTGAACTGAACTTAAAGTTACTACCTTGTTTTCATTTGCAGAAATACTAGCTGAGCTTTCAACACCTGACTCTTTTTGTTTGTCCAAATGAAGCAGCGAATTGTGGTCCTTTTGGCATGTGGCACATTTAAATGTCAGCTTACATTTTCCTGAATGGCTATTTAGACACAACCTGCACATTTTTTGTTTATCTATAAAAGAAATTCTCTCATTAACGAGAAGGGACTTAAATTTTTTGCATTTATAAAGTCTATGGCCAATTACAGAACAATAGGGGCGCCTAATTTCACCTTTTGATTTAATAACAAGATGGGAAAGATGGGTTTTTTCTTTACTTTTATTTTCTTGAAGATTACTAACCTCTAAAGCAGTAGCCCTGTTTTCAAGAAAAGACAAAAATTCTTTTAACGTAGGCAATTTTGAGTTATCCCTATCAATTTGATAAGCTCTGTGTGTGAACTGATCAACTTTTTTAGATAAAATGCAAATTAAAATCATATCCCAACTGTCAACAGGCTGTTTCTTAAGATTTCTTAATGCTCCAACTTGTTTTACATTACTAATAAAATCTCTTAATGAAAAGGCACTTCCTTTTTGCATAGGAGGAATATCAAGAATTGAGTAAATGTGGGAATTTATTAACATAGTCTCATTATTGTATCTATTATTCAAAATTGTCAAGGCTTCAGCATATGAAGAGTTGACTAATGGCAAATTATTTATTAAACTAAGAGCTTCGCCCTTTAAATAATTCCTTAAATAAAAAAGCTTTTCCACATTTTTCAATTGTTGATTTTTATCTACTACGGCAGTAAAAATGTCAATAAAAGACTTAAAATTCGTTAGATCTTTGCCGTCAAAAGTAGGTATGTCAATTGGAGGTAATTTAGAAGTAGCAACACTGTCACTTTTTTGTAATGTCAATGACTCTTTTTGATTTAACCTAGTATTGTTAATGTTACCTGCATTGCCTGTATTTGGCTTTGGCAAGATATCGTTTATATCTACATAAATGTCAAAATATTCCGTTTCAATAACATCTATGGTTTCTTGGTAATTTTTATCTAGGCACAAAATTTCAACTTGAAGGTTTTGAATTTTTTGAAAAGCTTCCTGCAGCAGCTTTTTTCTAACCAACATTTGTTCCATCTTCTTAGTTGAGTCAGGATCATCTTTATGTTCTAAAACAAACCGTTTGATACGTGCAGTAGATTCAATTGCTTGCTTTTTCTTGGCCTTTAAACGATCAATATCCTTTACTTTTGCCATGTTAAATAAAGTAAAAGATCAAATCAATTATTAAATAGGATAGACAGTTCAGCAAACAACTAAAGGTACCTGATTACTTACTGTTTTACACAACAAATTTTGCAGTATTACTATACTGTCCTAAATTAACAAACAAAACAATAATTAACTCGAAAACAACCTAGAAGTTTATAAAAATGGTACACAAGCATAAGAAAAACAGCACTTTCCTTTTTAGGTTATTTCACAGTAAAACGTCAAATTCGAACTGATGGCTCCATTTATGCGAATTCGATGAAATCACAAATTATATTTTTGTCGTTCACCTGAAAATTTTATACTCAGCTTGCTACTTTCATCTGGTTGCTACAGCACGCCAACGAACATTGCAAACGGGTAGACACTTTGTTGCTATTTTAGTTTCTGGAATTGGAACCCTTCAAACCAAACTTGAAACTTTCCAAACCAAACTTAGAATTTTCCAAACCAAACTTGGAATTACCAAATGTCTTCAAAAATCCGATTCGATTCGACCAAATTTATGTGCAAAACACACATAAAGGTTTCTTCTATTTAGTGGACTGTATTATTTCTTTATGTTAAAAATAACTTGCTGCAAGCTTTTAGTTAAAGTAAGAAATTCTATATTTATTATTTGTTACAAGTATAGTTTCTTGTGACAGAATTATATTGACAAATTGTATTTATTATAAAACAAAAAAAACATGATTGCTTAGATATTAAATATAAATATTAATCTGTTGGATATTGTTTCCAACAATGTCTGGCAACACTGTGAGCAGAGAACTGCAATGCGATCAAGTAATATTTTTATTTACATTTTCAAATTTTAGTTTTAAAGAAATTAATTCCTTTTTGAGGACCGTAGCGCCATCTTTTGGTGTTTATAGTTAATGAAGCTTCATATTATTAACACTGGCGGCGATAACGGGCCCTTAAAATTATATAATTTGAAAGTTTTATTTAAAATTTACATATATGCTAATTATACGTAACTATATTTTTATAAATTAATTTAACTTTCTTAATTGAAATAAATTTTATTACTCTTATATGATTGGATTTTACGTGTTTGACATATTAGAGGTTTGATCTTTCAGAATAAGAAAACCCGTTTTAGAGTAAACGTGGATTTGATTAAATGCAATACAAAACAAATAATGAACAATTTCGTGTTCTGTTTGCCCCAATATGGCGGCGGTTTGCGGTACTCTGGTCGACCACTGGTGGACCACCAGGAATAGTTGAATAGTGGAGATAACATATTATATATTATTTCATACATAATTATTAAACAAAAGTAAGCATTTGCTAACTGAAAAGCTGCTAAAACAATATGCAAAATAATTGATAATACTAAAATACAAAATAATATTAGTAAGTACTATAAGCAACCTTTATATTAATAACCATATTAATCTCCTAAAATCGCCGAACGGGTAAAATTGTACAGGTTATATAGTATTGTGACGGAACAAGTAATTATTATACTCACCCAATGTGACAAGCCACACAATTATTATATGCAGTAGTTGCACGCATACACAACTTTAATAATAAGTAGGAACATTACTAATTAAAGAGCAAAACAAATACGCGAAAGATGTTCTTGCGGTTTGTATTGCGGCCTGCGTGTCGTGAGGTTTAGTAAAAAAGATAAAGTGAAACAGTGTTGCCAGATTTGTCTTTCGTACATCAGTGGACCTGACAATATAAAAATAGTGTCTAAAAACGACCTTATTGTACGTTTTAAAAACGTCTAAGTACGTCCCATAATATGACGTCTTTTGGACATCATTTATTAGTCATATATGACGTCGATGACCAATAATCACTTAAAGATAACTGCATTATAACGTCAGTGTGCTGGCTGGGATAAACGTGTCATTTGCGTAGTTATTCTATCTTCAGCCTTCCCTTGATGTTGTGTAGAATGTGAATACCTTGAGTACGTTTCAATACGTTTTCAACGTAGATGTAATCGGTATACGCATTTTCAAACTTTACGGTGCGTATTTAATAACAACATAACCTACAAAATCATATGTGTGCTTACTAAAATGTTTTTCGATACTGTGTCTCCTTATATACCGCAGACTCCTTACATACCTTATATCCCTGACACATTATTCATATTCGCTGTGGAGAATGAAAGCATATGCAAAATCCGCACATACCTATATGAAACAATTTCAATTTTAGGGTATGTTTACCGGTACATTTCTATTTACCAACTATAAATATCTATCCACGAATCATGGATACGGTAGACGAAACGGATTTATACTGACTAATTTTCGAAATCCGGTAGAGCACTAGCGATACATCCGATATAATTTTCGTAAACGCCTAATGGATCCATGCATAATCACCTACCGCATATCGACGTCATTTTGTCGCTGCACAACGCCATCTATATTTACTTACAGCCTCCCAATAATTGAAAAGTAGGTGATGGTACAATTTACACTATAACATTTTGCATGTTATAGTGTGCTTGTAGCTAGTAGTAGCTAGTTGCTTGTTACTCCTCCCGATAACGAATAGATCATATCTATACAGCGCTTCTTATGGCTCTTGCAATCAAGTTTATTGCAAATGTCTGGGGGGAAACAACTAAAAAGACGATAGGAAAAAGGATAAAATAAATAAATGGTTGATGAAGAATGTTCACGAGTCATATTACTCGTGAACATACTTTCATCATTGTGACAGAAACGATACAAGATTAGAAATGCTAACAGAGGCATTCTCATCAAATGTAAACTGCTTTCGCCTTTACTACTGAAAGAAAACGTGCTTCGTGTAGATTTTGATGGGAAATCTCTGAGTGCGAGTCAATCACGACGTTATATATGTACCAGTGGGGGGCGAACTGCTAAATGTTTGTGTCCATATTGTTGCATTCATTATGTATCTAGGATATCTTCGAAAAAGATATAGAGGCCTGTAACTGAGATCGGGGTGGCAAAACCATAATAAACCATGTCTCGCCACATTTGAGGTCAGATTCCTTCGAGCAGTGAAGTCCCACATAGTGGGAGTAGTTTTCATGCTGGTCAAGGAGTTCGTCCCTTGGTATGGACCCCTACGGGTGAGCACGTAGCAGAGGGTGGATAGGTAACCTCGTTCCGACCAGTGAGTTACTGGTAGCACTTGCTATGCAAATGCGCGCTGATTGACCGTATCTCAATCACTTCCTCTTGGAAGGAACGTGGAGATTATGTCTAATGACAGATGCCCCACGTAAATAATTTTTTGAAAATCTGGAAACTACTAGCACTAGCATCGCCGTGCTTTCCTAATGGAGCTTACGTACAAGCTCATCTCTCAGACCAGTTTTTTAACAACCCAAAACCCATTTAGTCTCTATTCTAGCGCCTTTCAACTCTAACTCATATTTATTAAAAAACCCAATCGTGAGGAAGTTACCGAGTTGAGAAGTGACTGGTTTTTTAGCTAGAAGTAGAATTCGTTCGAGCCATGGTTTCGGAAGATTCTTTTACGGTGGCGTTTTTATTCACTTGGATTTTGGACACGACCGCGCTCTGATCTCGTCGCTGTGTGTCCAATGAATATCCACCTAGCGTTGTTTGCTGCCAATCGCAACCACTTTGAAAGAAATTTAAGATAAACACTGGAGAATAGTATAAATAGATAAATTGATTAATGTCGAGGCTTAGTACTATTCTAAAGAGAATTTTACATTTTTATACTATCCTAAATACAAAATAATAGTCCGATTGGTTCTCCATCAAATGGCGTACAAAGGAAATTATAAATCGGACATGTCGAATCTAAAACATATGTGGGCACTTCTCGATGTCCGCTATTATTTGAAATTCTAAAATCTGATCTACCTATCACTCATCTCTCCCACTACTTTTTTGATTAGAGATTTTTCGAAACAACCTGTATAAATGTAGACGATATCTCAAGGCATCTTATCGTATGCACCACTTCATTTAGTGTTAATAACATACCAGAAGTGGTCACAACACAAAACTGAGCTCGCCCCTACTCGAGAACAGGAGTTTTGCAAAGTTGGAGATTATTTTACAGAACTGACTGTATCACAGAAGATATAATCAATTGGTTACGGCTTCGATCGTGTGGCTTTATTCATTTCAGAATTGTGCTGGTTTTTGAAGTTATTTCGGATTTTCAACTTTTTGGCCCTCAAGGGTATTTGCAGAGGATGCACTAGGGTTAGGCATTTAGTATAAATTTTTTTTGATAGGTCTATAAATAATGATGCTAAGAATATTCAAACTTACCTTAATCAGTTTTCTCACCATAACAGGAGCTGATGAAAAACACTTTCTGCTCGGTGGTTTCACTCTCATATGTTACCTACTGACCTAATATTCAAAGTTATATGATCCAACATAATTTCAAGTTGCTGCAGTATTGTACACAGTTTCATGTACCAGAGCAAAAATTAACTTCATCATAAGGTGCCGCTCCAAGCTGTAATGTATACAATGCTCCGTCGAGTCTGTTTTCATAAACCCTATAGTCTTTGAGCTATTGCAATTCTAAGGTTCAAATCGTCCTCTCTCTGCCTACGTGACTGTGTACAGGAGAAATACTTTTTCGATCTTATGACAAACACGCGGCCCCTAACCATGAGAAAATTTTATTACAATATGTAGCAAAACCCCCTACATGCCCCTTTACCCGACGGCTATGGAGTGGAATGAAATCTCACACAAACCAAATTGGTGAGAGGCTGTTTCTAAATACGATTCCCCAATCATCTTCCGTTTTTTGGCATTGTAGGTCAGGACCAATTTGTTGCAATTCCCCCCCTCTTTCGTCAAAGAGGGTGGGGTATCAGAAACATTGAGCTTTCACGATACTGTAAGTGACACAAAAATGTCAAAAAAAAACCCGCAAAAATTTCACTTTGGCCCCTCGTTCTCTGAACCTATCTAACACTAAATCAAGCAAGTCATACTGTCGTACGTCGTTTTTCTTATCGTTTTAAACTTTGTATGATTACGGAGATAAACACCTATATTGCATAATTGACAAGCCTGTAAATGGTGAAATAATAATGAACAAAAAATATCTTATGATCATTTATTGAAATTGTTACGGTCATTATAAAAGTTAGTTTATTTCATATGTTCATTAATCCAATCTAAATATTTATACACTCTTGTAAATACATCAGGTTTGCCTTTGGCACAAGGTATTCCCCAAGAAACGATTCCAACTTGTTTGTCTGATGCTACGAGTGGACCCCCAGAGTCACCCTAAGGCAAGAAAATAAAGTATGTTTTAGTATGTAGCCCACTGTGAACAAAATATTGGTTTTGCGTTCCACAGACGACATATTCCTGAAATATTTGTATTAAATAATTAATAATTTAATAAAAACCGATGTCCGTTTTTTAATGTAGGCATCTTATTAAAAAAAATGCTTTGGGGAGTATTTGATAAAAAAAAAGAATTAGCTTGGTTTATGTTTCCGATTTAACTACTTAAAGTACTTTTTTTATAAATATGTATATGAAGAAGAAATAAGATACCCCAGAATAATAGGTTAGGTTAGGATGTTTGTTTACAAAACAGCTTTTTTTTTGCGTTTCATAAATGCATTAGAATTTTCAGTGACCATACTTAACCACAACCTAACCGTATTGGTTATTGTATAATGATTTAGAAAATATACTATTTATCTCAAGCTTATCAAAATCAATCCTTTATTACTCACATGACAAGCACCTTCTCCACTCTTAGTAAACGTGCATATATTACTATCGTATACCTCCCACTCTATATGTTCTTTAACACATTTCTCATTGCTTATGGCCTTCAATTTTATCGTTTGTAACTTATTAGGTGTTTTTCCTGGATACTGAAGATTTAAAGATCAAAGCTAATAAAAGATGATAATTGAACATTAAATAAGATAAATTCATACCGTAGTCGTTCCCCAACCACTAAGAACAAGCTCTGCTCCTTCGGGTGTATCTTCCATTGGCAAATCAATTTTCTGAACTTCTTTCTTCATTGTTATTTTATCCTTCAATTTTATCAAAGCTATATCATTGGATATTGTCGATGGCTCGTACATGTCGTGCGCTATCACTTTTTCCACTTTGTAGATTTCTCCACCAGCATCCAATAGATTCGTTCCAGTTACCACAGTAAAGTCTTCTAAGTTCTTGCTAGAAAGTCTTTTAGAAAGTGTTTGTGAATAATACTAAGTTGAAAGTTCAAGAAGAATTACCCATGAACGCAATGCGCTGCTGTAAGAATCCAAGCGTCTGCTATGATGGAACCACCACAGAAGTGATGGTTTTTTCTACGTAAGGACACTTGGTATGGGAATGCACCATCTTCGGCTTCGATACCTCCAACTATGCGATGCTCGATATTACCATCTAAGATGAAAATGCAAGGATTTATTTATTTTATTTTTTTATCTTTTATGGTTTAAACTACAGGAAGTTTAAAACCTTAAACTAACATAACTCAGAGACTTTAAGATTTGAAATCTTGGTAGAAAGTAGTAGAAGTAAGGATTTTAAGTTTTGTTTGTAGTAGTCTTTAAATGTCCATTGTAAGATTCTGCAGGAATTAAAAAATACGGCTCTGCAATATTAGTTTAATATCAGACCTAATTGATACAAACATAAGTGTTATATGGAGATGTACAATGGCGGCCAAAAAATTGAAACACCAGCGTGCTATAAATTATTTAAAAGTTATTTAAATGTCAGAAACTTTTGGTAACAACTAACAAATGTTTAAAAAAAATAATATAACATCAGCAATCTTGATTGTAATACTACGACTGTACTAGTTATTATTTTACACACGACTTGTGTTGTATAGCTATGCATACTTTTGTTTATAACATATGTACAATATAAAGGAAATGAAACTTATGTTTTACCTTCATTTTATCGTATTTAGTGTCTCTAAAAATACCTAATCTTTGACTTAAAAATCCCTTAAAAAAATACAAAATATGAGAGTGGGTGTTTATATTTCATTCGTAAGCGGAGTCACTGTTAGGGTCTTTTGATTTTTAATGTTTTTAAGCATTTAAAACTAATCATTTGAAACTTTTCGTAATTTTTTAAGTTGGAGCATTAGTGCTAGTTGAAAACAAACGCTAATCAAACGTCACACATTTATTGATATTTTATACACATTAAAAAACTAAATAAATTGTTGTAAAACTAAATCATCCTCAACTTGATATTTATTCATATCGACGTGCTGACCATAAAAAATTTGAATGAATTAGATAGGCTTTCACTATTTCAACATTAGATAAAAGTTTGACAGAAATCAACATAACCTAGAAACTATTTGACTATTTTATAGTTGGAAACAATTTTGAAATTGTTATACAAATTCCGAGTACTCTTGCACTAGAAAAGACACTAAACATGGTTTTAGTTACTCTTTCCAGATGCGAATAGATAATACTCTGGAAATACAATAATAATAGGAATGAATAAAATCATTTGACGATACTAGAAAATAAAAATTCCGTAGTTAAAAAACATAAGAAACAGATTCTTTATTACAAATAGTGTTTTAGAAAATCTAAGAATTCATTTTGCAGTTATTACAATTTTTGAAGTTCAGGAGAAAAATGGTTCACACACGTATGGCCTCCAAGGTTGTCCAATTTGACACTACTTGGTCTTTTTCTGTAGGCATTCATTAAAGACTTCTAATGCAAGATTCTGCATACTACTGCTGAAGAACTGATTTATAATTTTCAAGAATATATGAATTCAATTTCCACATTTTACAATTTAGTAAGAAGCAACAAAAGCAAATGCCAGTTGTGCACAGACATTGTCTATACAATAATGTCCATAATTTTCCTGTCGTAATTTAAAAATTCTTGTGATCAAGTAGACTTATTAATCGTTAAAATTTTACAAAGTGGTAGATTGCAGCTACTACTAGTGTAATCTACTTGTAAACTAGTTCAATTCTTATAGTATATTTTATGTTTGATATATCTCCATAAGTAAAAAATCTAGTAACTCAAATCCTGCAAGCAAGCAGGTCTTCTACTATAATAGTACTTGTCCGTTCGGAAATATTTTATTTAAATAGATGCAGTGAATGTGTTGGTGCACCATCCTGCTGAAATCAAGTATCTTTTCAGTGGCACTACTGAATTATTCGAATGTTGTTTCTTATAGCAATGTATTGAAATCAGGGTAAGGAAATTATCACTCGCGAATGAAAAAAATTCGAATGAAAATGAAAAGAATGCAGTTTTATTTATATAAAATCATTAAGTTATGACACAATCTTCGCAAAATCTTAATGATACATCGAAGTCATTGCCAAATTATTAATGATGAAACATTGAAATATAAAAAATAATAAGAATCAAACTAGCAAAACAGAATCAGCACTTACCTACAGATGATAATGTGAAGAAGATGCAGAGCATAACAAGCATGTAACTTATCTTTTGCAACATTTTTAAACTTTTATTACTGTTCTTAAAAAATACAACTCTATTTATACATAAAATATCAAAACATTATGCTAATACCAGCTTCTAAATATATGTATCTTATAAGTTATCGATTTAAATAGGAAAACTCCAGCAGAGCAAACAGGAAATGGCATATTTAATATTATCAAATACACTGAATAAATTTAAAAGTAGTAGCAATAATTCTTTTTTCCTTAAAAGTCTTCTTAACGTATAATTTAAACATAAGTTAATAGAAATCCTCTTCTGCTACTTTATTTCCCTGCTGATTCTTAATTTGATCTTGATTATAGTACATATCGGCAACTTGTTGAGCTGTTGTAGCATCTTCGACACCTTTATCTTCTCTGATTCTTATAAAACGTGGAAATCTTAATGATATTCCTTTCTCTGGATCAACCTAAAATAAAATTACATAAGTACACAATCTTAAATTGAACATTTTTTAGTTTTAACTTACAATTCCCATTGCGGCTTGATGTACAGGTGACAATGACAAATCAGCACACTTAATCTCCCACACTTGTACAACATCAAACCAATGATCAGGTTCATGTGAAGAATCGTACCTATAATAGGATTTTGGTTCTTTAATAATGTGATCTTTCAAGAATTCAGTGTGAGTCTGCAAAGCTTCATCACTGAAGCCTGTACCAATCTATTAAATAAAAATTTGAATAATTAAAATCATTATTTTAGTATACTTTTCAGTGCAAGTACAAACCTTACAAATGCTTTGATATTCTTCATTATCTTTATCATAGCAGGCTAAAAGGAATCCTCCATAAGTTCCTGTACGTTTACCCTTACCAAGATACCCTCCAATGACGGCCACATCTAAAGTATCACCAACACCTTCCAGATAATCCTTCTTTAATTTCAACCAGTTGCGAGAACGTTTAGCAATTTCATAAGTGGCATCCTCTTCTAATGTTTTCACCATAAGTCCTTCACATTTTCCTTTATGGAAAAAGAAAACACAAATTTAAACAACACAACTATAAATTTAAAACAAAAACCAACCTTTAACACTTTCTTCTAAGAATTCCTGCACTTCTTCCATCGTACTAGTATCTAAACATTTAGCAAACCACCATTGGCCTTGGACTTCTTTGAAGTGGTGTTTAAGGAGAGTTCGCCTCTCGGTGAATGGCTTACGGATAAGCGGCTCGCCATTAAGGTACAGAAGGTCGAACATGAATACACAGACCTGTACTTTGATGTTGTCTTCATTTGCATCCTAGAGTTAAATTAATTGAAAAGTTACAGGTCCAGTCTATTCTACTGCCACATGAGGAGAAAACGTTTAATGGTAAAAATAGTTAATTTCTCCAAAGAAATTTGTGGATTACCCATAAATACGTTAAAAGTTAAATTTTTCTGAGGTTATGTTAATCATGTTAATTAAAAGAAAGGGGTAAATTAAGCACAGGTAGTTATTAATTATAGGGTAAAAGCTTCGTTTAGGTCCCCACTACAGCTAATAAGTAACTATTAACCTACCCCCACTGAAGGCCTAAACAGGATTGCACCCGTTTAGAATTTTATAACCTCTAACAATTTGCAATTTTAAATGGCAATATTTAAAAAATTTACAAATAGAATACCCACTTCAGTGATCAAAAATGTCTGCTGCGTTTGATGCTGTAAAACATAACCTCCAAAAAGACTTCACTTTAAATGCAAATATTTCAAAAGTTTATGGATAATCCACAATTTCTTTTGCAGAGATAGCTTCTGTTAACTGCAAAGTAACTATTTCAGTCGCCCAAGATTGTCTCTGCATGTGCCATAGAATGCTGATGCCGTAGACTGTATAGCAGTAAGATTTTAGCATTGACAAAACTTGAAGTTGCCAATCAACCAACTGAAGTAGTTCTTGAATAATTTTTTATAATAAAAATTGAATAAGTACAGTATGATCAAGAAAAACAGTCCTTGGAATTTAATTTAAAAAAGTTGACATAATTACTCATGGCATAAGAATAAAACTTTTACACCCTGTTACATAAATAACTATTATTTTTCGGTATCATGATGCAACTTACTGTTGTAGTTTGATTGTCACATGATTAAAGGTGTTTTTGGAAATTCACTCAAGGCGATGGAGTTGTTAAAAACGCCTTTGTATTTTACACCAGGTTATATGTTCAGAAGTTAGTTCACGTAAGCAACCCAAATAACCCTAATCATTGTGTAGAGTTACACAGTTTGGTTTGTGATTTGAGGTTAGGTTATGCACATCTATCATGATTCAAAAGCGAGTGCAGTAAAGCAGGGGCAATAGAAAGAAACAACTTGTAGGAATGGTATTTCTAGGTTTTTATAACTATCATTGCATTCGTTTAACAAGAAATGGATATTTCTACTTCAAATAAACAGTGAATAATTTTATATGCAAATTTATACTTAAGTTACCATTTATTAAAGCTTATAGGTTATGTAAGTCAATGTAAACAATTATTCAAGTTTGAGAATTCACCCGATCATAAACCTGATGGGTTTGATTTCCATTTCCCCAACTAGAGTCAATTACCTTATAGCCCCTCTTATTTCAAATAGTAGCGACATCGTGGAGCAAACCTGACACAAACTTTAATAAAGAAAAAAGTACTACATGCATGTTGTTGCAGCAATTGAATAAAAAGCTGTTCAAAAATTACAATTACGGCAGTATATATCAAATTAGTATGGTCCTTTTTACAGAACACGAATGTCCATTATGAAATTAATGTTAAATTGTGAATATTTTTATACATGATTATTATTAAATCTAATATTTATTTTAAGACGGAATGTCAAATCTAGTAATATTCAATGCCGTCAACATAATTTTAGTGCTTTTGCTCCAGCGACGAGATCAATCGTTGTCCCTACTATTTGAAAATAAAGGGGCTATAAATTACCTAAAATGTGTTAAACAGTAGGCTTAGCATTAATACTTTTGTAATAGTAGAGAATTGGGTTAAAAATTAAATTAAATGTAAAATTAGCTCAAATGAGAAATGTCATTAGTTGATCTTGGCATGTTTCGAGGTTAAAATGCGTTATCATTAATTTTTGTTTAAATGTTGGATAGGCTTTTTTAGAAAACTGTTTTCTTTAAAAGTAATAAATAAATTCCTTTCTATACAATTAAAAGTTTAAAATGAGGATTATAAGAAATATTTTAGTCGCATTTTTCACAATAATTTCTCCACTAACCTTTGCTCTCTTGTAATTTAAAACAATGAATGTAAAAATATTTGTAAAAAATGGATTAAAAAATAATATTTAAATGTATAGAAAAGCTAGAATTTGTATAAACAAATAGCTTCCGTTTAAAACAAATATATTATCACCAAATGCAAATTAATTAATTTACCAACATTTTAACCTCAAAGCACATGTCATTAATGACATTTCTCATTGTTAACGATTGGTGACTTTAGTGTCTAACCAAAAAAAAATCACTAAAAAAAATATATACACATTGTTGCAAAAGTTTTGATTCAAATGTAAACCAGCCTTGAATTAAGGAGGTTACAGCGGATCTTTGAGGGGTGAAGTGTAAGGGGATATCTCCTATGCTTTTACATAGGCTCTAACTTTTACAAGACTAATAATAAGCATATTAATATTCTTAAAACTGAATAAAATAATTTTATTATGAATGCCCATAGTGCATTTATTAATTATTTGTATATATTAAAATAATTTAGGTCGATTGGAGTGCATTTGTTTAACTGTTAAAAGAGTAAATATAAATTACATAAAAATAAATTAAATAGGTTAAGAATCGTGACAACACCGCAAAGAAATCAGTTGATTTTGTTGGTAGCAATGTTTGGTTTAAGCTTTCGATTGAGTTGACATCCTAACCCCCAAATGTCAATCCCAAAATATAAGTGGAAACATTTTGAATGTTTTGTAATTTCGTAATATTACATTTTGCAATATTTTTGTCGAATTAACATTTGTATTCGGATTACTATCGCAGAAGACTGAATTGTTCGATATAATTTGATTAATAAAATATATGGTTATTAGTTAATACAATAAAATATAGATTATTATAATAGTCATTATGTCATCATTCTGTTCTGTTATTTGAATTTGCGCGCCATGAGGTGTTGCCACATCTCTACTGTCTTTCCACATATGTCGTGAAAAATTCTTGTTTTGTTTACTTCAAATTATTATTGTGCATTAACTAGACACAAGATTTCAAAAATATTGGGCAGTATTGTTCTTCGAATATGAAAGTGTGTCTTTTTAGTTTTTTATTAGATTCTCTACATTTCTTCATCAGAATTTTTAGTGAAAATTGCTAAAGGGTAGATGGTCTCCATAAAAGCCCATGTTAAATTCTGGATTTTATTTTCCAAATTTCTCGGTAATGGTACACAAGAAAATTATAAAAAAAGCCACCAAATAGAATAAGTGTCAAAGAACTCGAGGTTTAAATTTCACGTCATTCTCTACATTTTTACATTTTGCTGTATCCTCCTTAAGCAAAGGATATTACGTGCATCTGCTTGTTTTTATATTTTAATTAAGTAGTATTAGTTAAAAGTATTATACCAGGTGTCCCAAAACGTTTTAAAGCCTGTGTAGAGTTCACAAGAGGGCAGTTTAATTATTTGCTTTAAGTTTAAGATAAGTTCGTACAATTTATAACAAATATTTTTTTTAAATCCCTAAATGCACATTAGATAATTAAGTATGGCATGGTATAAGATTATTAGATAATAAGTATGCAGAATGAAGTAAAGAATACATTACCGTGAAAAAATGGAGAGTGCAATTTGAAAAATTAATCAACTTGGCATGATCTCTTAAACGTTGCAATGCAACCAGCATTTAAGAATGTTTTCTAAAGGACCATCTTGAGTCATTCACAATAGTTTTTAGTCGATTTCTTAATTTTTTCAAATAAGGGAGATATTGTGTGTAAAGTGCATTTTGTGACACCCAGTATAAAAACCTCAACAACAAATACATAAATATTTCCTCTTATATATAATTCATCAACATGAATATATATGTCAATAATATCATTTATTTACCTTGCGTTTCCTAGTGCTAAGAATTTGGAATGGCAATATCTGATTATTCTCTTTATCCCAAGCGACAGCCTCACAATCCAAAATGCATGACTTAACATTCTCCCCCTTACAAACCTCCAATCGTCTGATTATATCAGGATATTTAGACGTATTATTCTCCTGATTTCTACTATAAATATTAACCTTGCCATCCTCGCAAATATGAATCTGTGCTCTTTCCCCATCATATTTCCACTCGCAAGTGAACTTCAAACCCTCGAAGCGCTGCAGCACTTCGTGTACACCTTTCGTCGGGTGCGCCAACATTGGCTTTAACGGAACACCAGGCGTTAACTTACAGTGTTCGGGTAACTTCTTTATACCTTCACGTAATATTATCGGTATGATCATATCGTAATTGGGACATTCACAATATGTTGTTTTTAATATCAACGCTAACTCATCGTATTTACTTTTAAAAGATTCTGCAGACATTGTTTTAGTCATATTTATATTTTCGGGTGGATATGATTGTGTCGGTGGTGTAGTGGCACAAGCAAGAGCTAATGCTTGCAATACAGACTGTTCTGCTAGTCCGATTCTTAATTTTCCTGCTAAAGAACGGATTAAAAATCTTGCTTCACAATGTTTACATGCCACAAACATAGATTGAATCTTTTCTACTTTCTTTGTTTGCGAAGCGTGGCCAGTCATGTTGGCAATTTCCTTTAATTTATCAAACACGCCTCTTACTGTTAATCGGGCTGGTTGAAATATCATTCTTTGATTGCTACGCGATTGTTCTGCTACAATACCCAAATCACCAGCAGCTTGCGCATCAGCTTTAATTTGGGCCGAAGTTCTCCCAGTGGATTGGGCTACAGCTTTTATTAAACTGGTCTCTGCAATACCTAACTCTAAACCTTCATAAGCGGGACCAAGCTTATTAAGGCACAAATATAAACTGGGCAACAAGTCGTTTGGGCTTAAAACAATTACGGATCGGAAAAAGTTACTCAATATTTCTATAATTTTAAGTCTTGCCGATACGTTTTCTATTTCCGCTAATGTTCGTGCTAATGCTATGTAAGGAACTTTTTCTGAATGTTTCCAAGTGGCGTTGTTAATGGGATGATATTTAGAGATTGCAGGATTAAATTCGGAACCGTCTTTTGGTGCATCTCTACCACCTTCTGCTTTTTTGTCTTTGGGAGCTAAAACAGAATGAATCTATTAATAATTATTATTTTCTTTGCGGCTTATTTTTTACAGAAGTGTATCCTAAAGCTATCAGTAGTCATTAGTTTATTAAATTTGTACGGAGGTCATTACATCTTTTAACATTAATCTTAAATTCAAAACGTACACACTTAAACTTCAAAACCTATTATCAATCTCGCATATAAAACTTTTTGGACATGTTATAATTTTGTAATTTATGTACCCTTAAAGGGCTACGAGGATTTAGTCAATTTTTTTGTTTTGTTTAATCAAGGAACCTTAAATATTATACATACTTTTTAAAAAACAAATCAATATTTACCAAAGAAATTATGCATTGCGACTTTCTTCTCTTTAGGTGACGATTCCTTCTTTACATCTTCTTTTAATGAATGTTCTTCAGATGATTCCTTTTCTGGTAATTCTTCTTCAATTTTGGTTTTAGGAGAGTCCTTCTTGGGTGGACTCTTCTTTACTGAACTTACTTTTGGTGAATCTTTCTTTGCGGAAGCTGCTTGTTTAGGTGGTGGGCTTTTCTTTGGTGAACTTTTTTTTGCCGAAGCTGCTTTTTTGGTTGGGCTTTTCTTTGGTGATTCTTTTGATTCATCTTCGTTTTTATCAACTTCCATTTTTTCTGTTGTATTTTCACCTTCTTTAATATGTCCATCTTGTGCTTCCCCTTTTAATATATTTTTTAATTATGACATGAAAAATATAACTAATAAAAAAATAATTATTCTTTACCATTAATAGTTTTAGGCTCATTTTTATTAGATTCTTCTCCATCACTTCCGCTAGAACTGTCTATACGATTTACAATCCTTTTCCGTTTTTTAGCAGATGCTTCTACATTTGAATCAGAATCGGACGTAGACGTAAGTTCTCGCTTTTTATTTTCTGCTGTGGCTTTCTTCTTCGCTTGTTTCTGTTGGCTTTTTACTATAGCAGCGACAATTCCAGGTCTTAAACCAGTAAGTTTGCTGGTATCTAATAATTTATCAATGTTGTAAATACTAAAAATATAATACAAGGCTTTTACGTTTATTTAATCCAATTTAGTATAAAACCGTTGGAATATGTACAGCTAATGTTCGTATATTTTGTTGGTGTACTTGAAGAAAATGATGAATGTGTGATCTGATGAACGAGGATTGATTACATTACTTTGGAACATAACCCAAAAATCTTGAGACTTTTGTGCTCTTTTATTATTTGATGCAATTAAATAAATGTAAAAGTCTGTATTTTTACCTACCTATACCTTTTGCAGGCGACACTTCTGCAGATCTGAAGAATAAATGTATTATAATTTACTGTTATCTAAATCAAAGATAAACAATAAGGCATACCTTTCATCTTCCGAGGCACTTGACTTTGATTCATCTTCGTCACTCTTATTATTTTCAACTGCTGCTTTCTTCTTTGTCGAAACTTCCGATGTTCTAATATATCGTACAATACAAACATTTAATGTTGATTTATTATTACAATAATTTTTGTATATATTATTGCAATAAAAGATAAAGGTTTTATTACATGTAAAAATAGTTCGAAAAGACATTTCTGTACAGTAATAATATTAAGTTTTTACATACCCAGTTTTCGATTGGTTTTGTTCTTTTTCTTTAGGAGGCAGTCTTGTGAAAAAGGACCTGTATAACATTAAAAACCTTTTTGTTAAAGAAACTATACAACAGTCACACTAAGGATTTTTTTTTTGAAGAAACAAGACATTTAATATTTTGTTTAAAAGATGTTTATAGAAATTATAAATACTTACGTTATACTTTTCTGAGCCATTTTCAACAGAAAAAGTAGTTTAATTGTTAATTTTCATAAAAATGTTAACAGCTAGTCAACAGCAACTTCACATTCTGCAAATTCCCTCCTTTTTTGATGTCAATTCAACATAACCTCCAAGAAAAATTGATACATTTATTAAATTATCGTTTTATAATAGCATTTATGAGTAATAAAAGCCTTCTTCAAAGTCATAATTTTGGAAAATAATAAGGTATACTTTCCAGAAAATAATTTGTGCTTGTATTTATTATTTTTATTTTTTTAAATTACTCAAAAAGCCTTTTCGGTTGCGTAGTGTATACTATTACACCTGGTGATGGATATTTAAAGTTCCCGTTAGAGGGAAACCCAACACATAACAAAGCCATGCACCTTGGCCCAACAATTTCTTTTATTATTTGTGTATTTAGAGGTAAATTTTTGCGGGGTCGGGTTCAAAAATTACTTGTAGGAGGCTGTAGCGGGACCAAAACAACACTTCCAAATAAATTATTTAATATAAACAAATGTTTCTGGATTTTTTGTTGCAAAGACCTTAATTGCGTTATCAATATTTGTTGCGAAAATCTAATAAAAAATAAAAAGTATCCATTTTTATTTTTCGACGTTCTAAACTAAAGTATACAATATGGAACCTACAGCACTGGTCTGTGTTTCCGTTTGTGGGGGTTGATATTTGACCTTAATCAAAGGTCGAGATTTAGGTATTTAGGAAAAAAAAGTGGAAATCCATAAAGGGTTCAATTCTGGAATCAATCTTGACTTGTGACATGGTATCTTTGACACAGGTCAAAGGGCAAATCCAGATTCTGCCTGTGTTTCGATTTGACCTCCCGCTATGGAATGCCTACATGTCTCCGAAGAGTAACTGGGTTTCCTAACTTTTTTGACTTCACGTTCCATAATCGAGAAAGCATATTTTAAAATGTAAATTTTATTCGCCGTGGGTTAAGGTAGGTATTACGCAATCCAAACCAATACGGTCGCTGTGGACAAAAACACGATTAAATTCCCGCCGGCACCATAAAATCACCATTTGACAGACTATTGGATTACTTAATTGGTTTAATCAATCTAATAGCGTTTTCGGTTTATACGTACTAATATTGTACTGACATAGAGCAAGTTCTGAAATTGTAAAATTGTGTGTGCAAGTACGTGTTAGCACGCCCATCGAGCATATAAAAGTGAACTATAAATGGAACGCGTGTCCGTATGTGTACAAACAAAACAAAACACCTAACCTCTATTGCTCTTATAGGTACCATGAAGTTTTTAATTTTTGGAGCTTCTTTTGGTTGCATTTCTAATAAAATCTACGTTTAATTCATCATCATCATTTGATGAAGAGTGAGAGAGTACTTCTAATAAAAATAACGCATTATTGCAATTATTCCAAAACAAAGGAGCATAACCTAAAATCAGCTGATGCACTATCCACAGCACGAACTCTTCAACCTCCTGCTAAGATATCGGTAAACTCCTTACTGTTTGAGATGCTTATACTATTTTTTGTACGACCATTATGAATACAAAGGTATTAACTAAGGAAATATCCCCGAAAAAAATAGATTTAAGATAATTTATTTTTGCCCTGTATATCCACCAAACATTAAGTAGGTTTTGTCGTTACCATGGATACGTTTGTAATTACTATTATTTTTTAATGTCACGATATTTGCCAAACTCGTGAGAATGAGTGAATCTGAAAACGAATATAATTGGGATATTGAAGAGGCCTGAGCAAATTTAAATAAACAACATACAGTTTTTAAATAGTCCAATTATTTAGAAAATAAATGATTTCTCGCGAAAGAGACATCTAAAGATCATGCATTTATTTTATAAATTACATATAATTTACTTACCGTTCTGTTTTTGACAGAACTGAACGGTAAGTAATTACTTACCGACGCGTTTTTGCTTAGCAACCAGTAAATATAACCTACTGTTCTAAAACCAAGTATGGTAAACAATCTGAAATAGCATGGTCGTACAAAAAAACAATTAAGCTAAGTACTGTAACGAGTGTTTACACTATGGTAATGTTAGGGCTACATATATCTCTTGTAAGAGTTAATAAAACGCAAGTAGTAACTTTTATGAGATATTTTATTTTTATATGACTTGTTTATTATTCTTGTTGCCTAGTACCATTCCGTATCTACGCAATGAATGCAAGTTGTGAGCCATTCACAACATTACCCCGCCCGGTCTGAAACGATGGTAATACATGAAAAGTAAAAAATACGGAATAGTATTTTGGAGAAAAAATGGAGTATTTTAAAGGAACTTGAATAAAGTTGTAAAATGCTCCAGCTACAAAAACACCACTAGGTAGTATACAATAAAAAACTTAAGTTAACTAACAATACGGAACTTGCAACGGCAACTCTTGGAACCTGTAAACAGAAAATTGTTCAAATTTTCAAAGTCAACAGATAAAAGGTTTTCAAAAGATGCCTTCGCGTAGCATTTGAAATCAGTTCATTGTAGGTTTAACATTATAAAGTAACTAATCTAAAAAATATGCAGGCTTTAGCCTATCTAAAGAGATAGGGCCAGTGTGATTTTCTAAAGTGGCGTGTTTAACTGTCCGTTCTAACACTTTATAGGGGCCTAAGTAACTGTCTTTCATGCCCAGAGTGTGCGTGTCATTACGAACGTATACGTGTGTGCAGTTGGTCAAGTCGCTGGGGACGAAGGACTGACCGGAATACGTTTTTGTAAAAAAATGCTTCTGCTTCCTCATACGACTTTTGATATTGGCTATGAAATTAGAGAGGTTCATATCGTTAGCCAGTTGTTCTTCTTCAAAGAAATCTCCAGGTAGTCGTAAAGGGGTAGCATACAGGATTTCTGCAGGAGAAACATTAACTTGCGATTTCAGTGTTGCACGTAAGCTCAAGAGAATCCAAGGGAGATTCGTTAACTAGGAGGAAGATCCTGTGGTTTGAATGGATTGCTTGAGTGTCCGATTAAAACGTTCGATAACGCCCTGTTTGATGTGTTTAATTCCTAACATGGCCATGAAGTTGATCCATGCATGAGAAAGGAATATTCTTGCATTGTCCGTGGTGAGATACTTGGGAATTCCAAAGCGGGACACCCACGTGTCGACAAATGCAGTGATTACTGACTCCACGGAAGACTCCTTCAGAGGAACGCTTCCGGCCACCGACTGTAGCGGTCCATAATGGTAAGGAGGAATTTATAACCTCCCGAAGAAAGAAGGTGTACTAGGTCGAGATGGACCTTAGTAAAACGTTCATCTGGTTCTGCAATAGATTGTAGAGGGGTTTTCGTATGACGTCGAAGTTTATGTTTCTGACATTCAGCACAAGATATGACCCACTTCTGAATATCGTGGTGCATAGATGGCCACAGATATCGCCGAGTAATCAATCTTTTAGTAGCACGGATGCCAGGATGGGCGATGTTGTGTAGTTGTTGGAATAAAGGGTACCTGAATTTGAGCGGGATATAGGGTCGTGGTTGGCCTCTACTAACATCCACCCAGAGGTTTGATTTGTTGGCAGTTTGAAGGGAAATGAATTGAAAATTACTACGAGATCGGAGCTGGTTTAACTCGGGATCTTGTTCTTGAGATAGAGCGGCTTCGTCGTAATTAAGATCAGATCCAGGGACGTTAATAAGATTAACTCTTGTCAGAGTGCCCGCCGGAATATTGTCTTGACCTTTGATATATTGGAGGTCAGTCGTGAATTGAGAAATAAACTCTAGTTGTCGAAACTCACGTGGTAAATATTAATCACCATTATTTTTGATCGCTGTACACAAAGGTTTGTGATCCGTAAAGATTTGAAAGTCTCTGCACTCAACGTAGTAACGAAACTTCTTTAAAGCAAAGTATATTGCAAGAAGTCTCGAGAAATAATACTGTACTTTTGCTCTGTGGTGGTTAACTTCCGGGAACAGAAAGCTAGTGGTTTCCACATGCCATCTTCAAACTGTTGTAATACTCCAGCTATAGCGGAAGACGAACTGTCTGCAGCTATACTAAGAGGGTTATTAATTCTCGGATGTACAAATAAAGTAGCGGTAATCAAAGCATTCTTCGCGTGCCTAAAAGCTTCTATTTGCTCATGATTTAACTGGACAGGCTTTAGCGAAGCTTTACCAGAAATAACTATAGAGGTTAACGGTGTCAAAATTTTCGCACAGTTTGGTACAAATTTATGGTAATACGAAATTAAGCCAATAAAATTGCGGAGTGCTTTCTGACTTAAAGGCAATGGGTAATCAATTATAGCCTGGACTTTGGAAGCCATTGGTTTGATACCGCGTGTATTATCGTGATGTCCTAAAAAATCGAGCTCATTGACTCCAAAGAGACACTTTGGTAGGTTTATAATTAGGCCATTGTCTTTTAATCGGAAAAACACTTGGTGTAAATGCTCAATATGTTGCTGCGAATCAGCACTAAAGACTAGGATATCGTCTAGGTATGAAAAACAAAATGGGAGCCCTGATAATACAGTGTCCATGAAACGACTCCATGTGCTGGCTGCATTCCGTAGTCCGAAACACATCCGTTTGAACTCAAAGAGCCCCAGAGGTGTGATAATAGCAGTCTTGTGAATGTCTTCTGCCGCGATTGGTATTGCGAAGTAGGCCTTTCGGAGGTCTAGCTTCGAGAATATGGTTGCGCCAACAAGTTTTCTTGTAAAGTCCGTTAAAAAAGGAATCGGGTAACGATCTGGTACTGTCACTGAATTGAGTTTCCTATAATCGTCAACCAAGTGATAACTGTCTGTTGTGGCGATGGGGGTTGTGATGTCTTGGTAGTTACCAGAAGGTAGCGTCTCTGCTGTGCCTACTGCTCGCTTCCCGACGATGTGAATTGGCGTAGCGTAGCTAGATGATGACCGCTGTACTACGTCAGCGTCCAAGAGCTCATTAAGATGATCTTCTAGAAAAGAAAGATGATTAGGGTTCAGTTTGCGACAGCGTGCTTTAACCGGAGGGCCGGTTGTGTCAATGTGATGGACTACAGTATGTTTTACGGGTTGATGGTAGTCGAACTTACGCAAAAGCTCCGGGAAATGTGTATTTAGCATCTTGCTATAAACATCTAGATCGCTAGACATGTTGTTAACAGTACCTGAAGATGATACGTCAATTGGTGAAGGTAAGGGAAGAAAAGGGGAAGAAACTGCAGGAGTAACGATTGACTCGGAAGGAGGAGTCAAAACATTAGCCTGAGCAGAAAATAGTTTGCGTTTAGTGCCAGTCTTAACTGGGGGGGTTGTGGAACCTCGACTGCGAGTTCGGGCGGGCTGGACATCTGCTGTGCAAATGACCCGCTGAGAAGAGCAGTCAGTGAGAGGATTCACTGTTGGAGCTGGAAATTTACAACCTTGGCTGCGGGTTCGGGCGAGTTTGACATCTGTCTTGCAAATGAATCGAAGAGAAAAGCAGTCAATGGTTAGGTTGTGTTGCTGTAAAAAATCCAGGCCTAGAATGGCTGTAAATATGTCAGCGACATAAAATTTCCAGGAGTATGGCTGTAGGCCAGGAATCGGGAAATGTAACCTCAAAGTTACAATACCTGTCACAGGAATTGACGTGTTGTTCACGGCCATAAATGAAAGGTTGGCAGGCGTGATGATTTGGTTACAGGAAACTGCAACGTGGGTGGGTAAAATGGAATAGTCAGCACCAGTGTCAACCACAAAATTAATTTTGTAGGTTAGGTCCTGTAAAAAGATTGAAGAATAAGTGATTGGTAAAGAAGAAGTTGGAGGGATTGAATTAACCCTGCATGGCCCTCCCTGGAGGCCAGGAGAGTGCGAAGTTAGTTTTTTTGTTTGGTATGAACAATTTCCCGTACAATTACGTGCATTATTTTGAAAGCGTCTGTGATAATGGCACGGTTGCAATTGTGAATTGGCATTGCCCGAAGGCATGGAACGGCGTTTATTGAAATGCTGAGGATTTTGGGGGTTCGGAGTTACGGATGGTGGGAGTTACAAGGGATTGTCGCTTGTTCATGGTAGAAAGCTCATTGGAAATGGTAGTAAGATTAGTCATCAAATTGTTTAGCTTAGCTTCTAATGCAGGGGTAGTTAAAGGTTGTGGTGCCTGTTGCATAGAATAAATTAAATCTAATTTTTCTACAAAGGATATTAACGGTAAGTCATTGAAATTTAAAGATTGAATCTTAAGTTCTAATGGTAGTTTAGCTATTAAAAAATCTTTGGTTAATTCCTCAGTTAAATCGAGATCGATTGTCAATTTTTGAATGTTAAAAAGTAGTTCTTTGACACTTCCAGAGAATTGAAGAGTCTCCAAAAGATTATTAATTCGAGATTCTCGTGGTCCTAGGATAGATTTTATCACTACCCGTTTCAAGGTAGTGTATGGTCGTTGTCTAGGGGGGTTAATGGTCAGGTCGCGATGAGCTCCTAAAACGTCGAAAGGTAAGTTTAGTGTTAATAAGTTATATTTGGCGAGCTCATCGTTGATCAGCATACGAGTAAAGTATCTTTCCACTAAAATAAAATACAGGTCGATATCGTTACTCGTAAAAATTGGAAATGGAACTTTGACAGTCGCCATTTGAAATATTAAATAAGTAAGTAAAAATTTAAAACTTATCGGATGAGAACGAGCACTAGTTCTGGTTCCAACGGTCACCTCCAACCAGCCACGACAAGTCACGCAAGCGAAGCAGGTAGCAGTATCTCACGATGACAGAAGTCGAGTAGTAGCCGATGACAGACGATGAATGGAGTAGTTGTTCACCTGGAGAATTCAGGGCAGCAGGCAAGGACCAGTGCTGCTAAATTCTTCTTCAGGAACGTAGGGTCACCAAATGTAGCGAGGTTTAACATTTGGTGGTGTTAGGGCTACATATATCTCTTGTAAGAGTTAATAAAACGCAAGTAGTAACTTTTATGAGATATTTTATTTTTATATGACTTGTTTATTATTCTTGTTGCCTAGTACCATTCCGTATCTACGCAATGAATGCAAGTTGTGAGCCATTCACAACTGTACTCACAGCAGCGGATCCGCAGGCGGATGTCATACGATTGGTCGGTTTGAGTCGATCTGACTCAAACCGACCAATCGTATGACATCCGCTGCTGTGAGTACTTACCTATAGTCTCCAAAAACAATGTTATAATAGCGTCTTTTATGAAATCGTTTTCGGTATCACAATGAGCCCACTGTAAACGCAAAGTATCTACAAAAAATAAATTTATAGTATATTAAGTATCAAGAACAGTAAGGACAGTTTACCGATCGACGACAATGTTGGAGGAGATCGGTAAACTCCTTACTGTTTGAGATGCTTATACTATTTTTTGTACGACCATTATGAATACAAAGGTATTAACTAAGGAAATATCTCGAAAATGGTAAAAAGATAGATTTAAGATAATTTATTTTTGCCCTGTGTAATGTATATCCACCAAACATTAAGTAGGTTTTGTCGTTACCATGGACACGTTTGTAATTATTATTATTTATTGGGTATTTTTTCACAGTAAATTTAAATAAAAAGCATACATTTTTTTTGTACGACCATGCTATTTTGGATTGTTTACCATACTTGGTTTTAGAACAGTAGGTTATATTTACTGGTTGCTAAGCAGAAACGCGTCGGTAATAATAATAATAATAATTGCTACAACCCATAGCCTGGACACCAGGCCCCAGAAGCTATAAGCTTGTGCGGGAGGGAGGGGCGATTATTATTATTACGTAGGCCCTAAGTGCGGCTGCAGCCGACTTACAGATGGAACAGCCCAAATCCCACATTTGTGTCACAGCTAAGGAAAACTGCAGAAAACCTTAACCAGATATGCTGGCACCGGGAATCGACCGCGGGCCGCTTGGGTGAAAGTCCAGCACTCTAGACAGTACACTACCAAGGTAAGTAATAGGGAAGACGCATATGTCGTCAATTGAGGAGATTCTTGCATTTTCATAAACTTCATTACTAAATTAGTTAGAATATCAGTTATAAATGCATTAAACAATTACCAATCTTAAGTAATTAATTTTTGAAAACCTTGAAAATTTAAATAAATTTAAAATGCAATACTGGTGTCCTCTAATGGATGAAACTTTGTTACCTCTTACAGTTCCAAAGATGACCCACTGTTGGTGCTAATGACTCAGTTAAGAGTCCTGTATTACCCGTCAGTTTGAAAAAGCTTTTATTTTCAAGTTCAAATATCGTCTACTTATTAACGAGTAATTAATACAATAATGTACGTTATGCTGTTGTGGTATTAACTGCCATAATTAAAGTGGTGTAAAATATTTCTGGTAATATTAATTCAAAATTCAGTTTATTGGTTTTCATCAGCGCCATCTAAGGTTGAGTAGATCGTCAATGTTGCTTCTTCTCATTCACAGCGGTACCTACTTTTTTACATCAAATAGCTTTGAGGGAAGTTGCTCAAGGCCAAATTCGGTTTTAAATGAGGAGAATTTTTAAATTTAATTTTTTCAAATAAATTGAGGGTTTTTAGAAATTTCGGTTATCTGGAAATATTTTTCTAACCAAAATGAACGAATACAAAAATTAAAAAAAATACGTGCGTCTTCCCTATTACTTACCGTTCAGTTCTGTCAAAAACAGATCGGTAAGTAAATTATATGTAATTTATAAAATAAATGCATGATCTTTAGATGTTTCTTTCGCGATCGCGGAAAAATCATTATTTTCTAAATAATTGGACTATTAAAAAAAATGTATGTTTTTTATTTAAATTTGCTCAGGTCTCTTCAATATCCGAATTATATTCGTTTTGAGATTCACTCCTTCTCACAAATTTGACAAATATCTAACATTCAAAAATAATAGTAATTATAAACGTATCCGTGGTAACGACAAAAATATCGTGACATTCAAAAATAAAATTACAAACGTATCCATAGTAACGACAAAACCTACTTAATGTTTGGTGGATATACTTACAGGGCAAAAATAAATTATCTTAAATCTATTTTTGTACCATCTTCGGGATATTTCCTTAGTTAATACCTTTATATTCATAGTGATAGTACAAAAAAATAGTATAAGCATCTCAAACAGTAAGGAGTTTACCGATCTCCTCCAATATTGGCGTCCAAACTGTCCTTACTGTTCTTGATACTTAATATACTATAAATAGTCCAATTATTTAAAAAATAATGGTTTTTCAAGAAAGAGACATCTAAACATCATGCATTTATTTTATAAATTACATATAATTTACTTACCGTTCTGTTTTTGACAGAACTGAACGGTAAGTAATTACTTACCGACGCGTTTTTGCTTAATAACCAGTAAATATAACCTACTGTTCTAAAACCAAGTATGGTAAACAATCCGAAACAGCATGGTCGTACAAAAAAAAATTTTCTTATTTGCCCTTAGAATATAAAACTTTAGGAAGGAGCATAATCATCTACCACATACGATCGGGATGGGGGTCTCAATATGGCGGAGTAGGTGTTTCCGGTTTTGTAATTAAATATTTCCATTGGCGGTTCTCACTGTCTCGAAATGCTCATATAAACTACATAACCTCAATTTTAAAACATAGTATTATGAAATTAATCTTAGAATATAAGCTTTATATTTAATATTTTAAACAAAACAAATACTTACTTATGAAATGTAATTCCCTTCTTCGTATTTGTTGGAGTTTGAGAATAACCACTAAATTTTTTGCAACAATGCATACCATAGAAACCGAGCTCTTTGAAAAAGCAGTTTTAGGTGGTGTCTAATGCGGTCATTGTGACGTCATATCCGTTGCGTTTAAAACTATTGCTCTGAGTAGTTATGCTCCTTCCTACAGTTTTATATTCTAAGTATTTACCTAACAATTATACTAACTAAACAACTGGTATTTTCACGAAATTCTTAAAAAATTGACATTGACATTAGTAGCTGTATAAAGTGAAACAATTTTATTGGTACGCGTCAAAGATTGTCCTGCATTCTGGCGGAATTTTATTATATCTAATTATGCGGTAGGATAATTCGTCATATTGGAAGGTTTCTAGGTTTATGTTACAACCAAGTTACAACTAAAGCATGCATTTCATTGGTTGATCACTTACCTCATAACGACGTGATTTTGTCTAATTTTGTTGCTGTACAGCGTCATCTATGTTTATTGGCGCGTTCCAATAACAGTGTTCGTAATAAAGTAATTGTTTCGTTATTGATTGAGCCGTGTCGAAAAGATTATAGTTTTAGCGCAATAACAATAAACCATCAAAATCAAACAAATGCTTTAAGAGTATTGGTTTGCTTTATTCATCACCAGACAATTACTTAACCTAAAATGTATAATATTGGCAAGCATGTTTCTATTCTTACATAGATAACGTGCTATCAAAAATCATATTTAAGATACTCTCTAGTGTATCATAGTTATGCATACAAGAGATCGTGGTAACGAATAAGTTTGAAAGCATTTCCACTAAAATTATTAACATATAAGCTGTTGCATAAACAAACGAACATTATGAAAATAGGAAACAAAAGAAATTTAAGAAAACAAAAATTCAGAACAGAACGTTTAATATTGTTAGGTTGGTGACTCTTCAAGACAGTCCCTTACAGTTATTAGTTGTTTGAAATTCGATATGGTTGGTCACATTGAGAAATACAGAGAAGAAAAGTGTCAAAAAAGTGAGATAACGGTGTTGTGTTTTGGAAATTTACCAGGAATTCGGAGTTCGACTATACATTGTATGCTAAAATTCCATAATTTTCCTCACATTCGCAACACTCCTCGATAATATTAGAAGAGATTTATT
The DNA here is from genome assembly GCA_929113105.1 of Agrypnus murinus. Classification (NCBI taxonomy): domain Eukaryota; kingdom Metazoa; phylum Arthropoda; class Insecta; order Coleoptera; family Elateridae; genus Agrypnus; species Agrypnus murinus. Next base: position 4,560,398 of record OV816027.1, read on the forward strand.
CATTTTTTAGCGGTAGAGAACTTGCGGATTATGAAGGCTAATTAAAGCTGATTTACTAGACATGGCAGCGACAAGAAAGTTGCAAGGTGAGTAGTAGGAACAACGTCCGCGATGATATATTTAAAATCTGATAAGATTTAAAAATATAAAACATATTTTTCGTTTTGTCCAACGACACGCAATAGCCGTAAACAAGCAAAACATCCCGCCATATTTCCTTGGAAAAAAATAAGTTCCTAATTTATGGTGTTTTTTTTATTAAAATGACCTTATACGCTTATTCTTTGATATTAGTTTCAAGTGTTTCAAGACGTTTTACTTAAATTGCTTATTATTTGTAAAGTGAAAGGCTTATCTATTTTGTGTTTTTAACATTCTAACCTCTACTTGATATAAATCGATGCTATCAAATTTGAAGAAGGACATAAACAACAAGTCATCGAGTTTAAGCAAGTAGTTTCTAATTTAAAGGCAGTAGTGTGTTCTAGTTGATTTTAATACATTAACACATAATTTCTAGTAGGCATCTTTAACTTCTTCTCATTAATTCTTATCAAGAGAAACAGCTTACTAACATAACCAAGCTTTTTCATTGAAGCCTACCACACGCTGCTTTTCTTACATTTAAATTATCGTTTCAATTACACTAAGATTTATAGAGTTAGAAAATTTAAGCATTATATGGATATTATAGTTATTTGATTTAATTGAAGGAAATTTGTAATTCCTTAATATTTTAATAGGTTATGTATATATGACAACTTTGACATTTACATAACCTCAATGCTAGATGTCAGTGAACGTTACTACCCAAATACTTTACGATTGACAGGCAATTAATTAGTTTTTGTTTTTACTTGACTGACTTTTTTAGGGGAAATCGATCGTTGTTTAAAAAAAGTAACAGAAGGTGTAGAGACATTCGAAGATATTTGGCAAAAAGTACACAATGCAACAAATAGTAATCAAAAAGAGAAGTACGAAGCCGATCTCAAGAAAGAAATTAAGAAGTTGCAGAGGCTTCGGGACCAGATTAAGAGCTGGATTGCCTCCGGGGAAATTAAAGATAAAAGTACTTTAATGGAATATAGAAAATTAATAGAAACGGTAGGTATTTATTTATTTAATGGTTGCTCTTGACAACCATAATTTTAATCATTCTGTCATAATAAAATCTTTGGGTAGAAATAATTGTCATTTGAAAACTAAAAATATTATGAATTATTTAACACTATTATTATTATTAAATTATAATGGATAAATTCAAGTTGTTGTTCTTGCAGCAAATGGAAAGGTTTAAAGTAGTTGAAAGGGAAACCAAAACGAAAGCCTATTCCAAAGAAGGTTTGGGAGCTGCACAAAAATTGGATCCTGCTCAAAAAGAAAGAGAAGAAATGTCGAGTTGGCTAGTCTTTTGCATCGATCAGTTGAATATACAGGTTATTAGCAAATACAATCAAATCAATTTATACTAATGTTACGAAAATACATTTTTTTTTGTTTCAATAGATTGATTCATTTGAATGTGAAATTGAGTCCCTACTAGCGAATAAAAAGAAAAAATTAGACAAAGATAAACAGGAGAGAATGGATGAGTTGAAAGCTAAACTCGAGAAGCACCGGTTTCACATACGAAAATTAGAAACTATATTACGAATGTTGGATAATATGTCAATTGAAGTATCTCAGGTACTGTATGCAAATTATTTGTGTATAAAAACTTATTATATATTAAAGTTGAATGTTGCTTGATCCTGTTGACAGTTTTTAATTATTATGAATAATAATGAAACTTTGAATTTCTGTAACTTAAGCTTTGTTCTGTTTTAGTGTGGTATTTAATTATTTATTGTAAATTAGATATGTTTGCACCATTTTTACTTAATTTTAAGCTGATCTTAGTTTCCGCGGATACAATAATGAAAGTTAAATGAAGTTGCAAACCGCGATTAGGTAAAGAAATGAGATTCTGCGCTTATCTTTGCTTAGACTAAGTTATTTAATTTATAATAGTAATGAGTCTTCAAAAGGTAGCTGGTTCAAGTTAGCTTAGAATCAATTAACAAATTTGGATTCCAAGGTACCCTGATCCAGCTAATTTTTGAATGCTGGAGGATAAGATTCATAAGCAAGATTTGTATTTTAGTCAAATTTGGACGATAGGATGGAATAAGTCGATTGTCCCATTGATTGATAGCCGTCTGTAGCAATTATCTTAATGATTTAGGTTCGTTACTGTTTACAGCTGAAAGCTTGAAAATTGTACATATGTGATGATTAACAATTGAAGGGTCGGCCGTAACAACGTTGTATGTAACATTTTGCTGAAATGAAATATTGCCTTAAAAACAACATTAGTACATTTCTATTGGAAGGTGTCGGCGTCATAAGATATTTTTAAACTAATTCCCGGAATGCTAGTTTTTAAAGCTTCAATTTGTAGTATGTCATTTAACAATGCTGTACATCTGTTGTCATACATACTTTTTTGTTACATGCAACGTTGTTACGGCCGACCTTTCAATTAATCTATTGTTTTTGTAACGATTTAATAGAATTTGCAATGCTGTGGTGTAATTTTCATTTGAAATTGTCAGATGTTTTGCTGTGCTTCACCTGTTAAGCTTGATTGCAAGTAACGAATTTTTTTGAATTGTGTATCAAGTTGAAAAAAGTGTCTTTGAACATGACCAATTCTGTAAATTATAGCTTCTGCATTGCTAATTACTTTGAAATATTAATTTTCAAATTCTTCTTGATCGGCGGCCATAGCCTGAGTTGCACCTAATCCCTGAATTTGTAAATGTACTGCTTCAAACTTCGATAAACAAGAATTTATACTTTCCAAACGACAATTAATTTTAATACATTTTTTTTGTTATTGTCTTTATAGAAATTTGAAAATTGAGCAAGGCTGCCTTTGATATTACCGTGCTGAAATTGCGTTGAATAATCTCAAGGATTTTAAATCTTGACATTTTGATAAGAAACGATCTTTTGACTAGGCTCGAACGATCCACAAAAACAAAAAAGGAATTGCATACATTTGACGTTGAATGATGTTGGCCTCCTGATATAGAGACGAGATTGTGATGTAGATTGAACAAATGCTAACGATTATTTGCAAGGATCATACTTATGATGTTAATGCATAATAACACTCAACAGCAGCCGTCTGGGTATGGGAAACTTCAAGTTTTTTCGAATATTTGGGTCGTTAATAGAAAAGTAATTTCTTGGTTTCTGTAGGTTAGCGATTTTAAGGGAGATTTTTGATTTTGAAGTTTGTATTGCCACGTATGGTGAGAGAAGCGCTATAAAAAATTAAATTTCGTTTAAATTCAAATATTTTTACTGGGAAAAGGTCTCCCTGGGGGGTTTTTAGGTTCTAGGAATCCGAATCTGATGTTTATTCTTGCCTAATACGAACACTAGGGGCGCTGTCGAACAAATGTTCGTAAGTTTCGTGTATTTTCACTAATATCTATTTCTGATTATTTTTAAAACCGTTTTTAATGCTGATAAATTAATCTTTATAATTTATTTTGGTGTAAATCATAATTTTGAAGAACTTAATTTTTCATTTATACGCACTTCCATACCACTAAGTCAAAAAAGACACAATTTTTTTCCATTAAGTTGCCTTTTTACATTCATGTATGTATTCATGTTACATTTTGAATGTGTAACGCATAAAACATTTGGAAATGTACTACCGCCACACTACAACAGATGATGCACCTAAAACATACATGATAGAGACCCTGTATACCCCCCAGGGTCTCTAATAGATGATGTCATAAACCTTTATTAAAATGTACATCTGCTACGCATACACATCTATGCGTGAAGAATGTTTTGACATTTCCTTTAGAGCTGTACGTATACAATAAAATGTTAAAAATTAAATTTAATGTTAAAAAATTAAATGCTATGATAGCATTTAAGGTTGCAGGTTGCAAAAGAAGATTTCGATGAATACGACGAAGATGAGATGAGAACTTAATGGAAAAAAATTGAGTTTTTTTTACTTAATGGTATGAAAGTGCCTATAAATGAAAAATTATGTTCTTCAAAATTATGATTTACACCTAAATAAATTATAAAGATTAATTTATCAGCATTAAAAACGTTTTTAAAAATAATCAGAAAGATATTAGTGAAAATACACGAAAATTAGGAACATTTGTTCGACAGCGCCCCTAGTGTTCATATTGGACAAAAATAAACCTCATATTCAGATTCCTCGTACCCAAAAACCTCCAGGTAGACCTTTTCCCAGTAAAAATATTTGAATTTAAACAAAATTTAATTTTTTTTACAGCGCTTCTCTCACCATACGTAGCAATACAAACTTCAAAATCAAAAACCTCCCTTAAAATCGCTAACCTAGCAAAATCAGAAAATTACTTTTCTATTTATGATCCCAATTATCGAATAAAAGTGGAATCTCCCCATACCCTTTCAACAACCTTCAAATTGTCTTGAGTGTAATGTGTTGATGTACTGATTCAATTATGCAAAGTCGAATCTGGCTCGAAGGACCAAAATTAACATTTAAGCTTTTTTAAACATATTAAAAGGAGTAGAAAATTAACCATATGTTGCTGTTAAACTCTCTATTCAATGCTTTATAAAAACTATTTACAGGTGTTCCCTGCCATCCTAAGTAGGGGTGGAAGTGCGTTGATACACAATTAAGCAATCGCTAGAATTTATTTATTTATTTTTAGTCTTACTAAGTGACAATTTAAATTAAATTTTTACTTATTTAAATGTTAACAAAAATTATTTTTTTAAAGTAAATCTTACATGCAAATATAAATATTAATGGACCTTGACAGCATAATCATAGTATAGTATATTAAAGAACACATTTCATAAGGCCAGATTTATTTCATGAGCGCAATAATGACTTATGAAACGAGTATTATGACAAAAATGGCAATAAAATTCTTGTTTTTTTTAAATAGGCCAGTTAATAGGTAATAGGGCCCCTGACCAATAAAAAAAAGAGGTGGTAACAGTATTATCCTTATAAAATTTTAGAAGTAAGTAATAGTCAATTTTTAATATTGGCATATCTGGAGATTTTTGAAATGTCACTAAATTATGAGTTAAAATAAAATACAGATTTATGTATTTTTAGTTGGTTTTTAAACTGTTTTATACATTTATTTATTATAAACACAGAAATTACAAAAATTAACACTATCAACACGTAAAATTATAAAATATTAGAGATACATGCAAATACTGACCGCTTCATATATTTTTGACAACTTAACCTAAAAACCATTAGTAACTTTTTGTCACTAGATATCTGGTATACTCGCTACAAAAATTATATTTGTCATTTTATAGTCTTAAAATTCTATAAAAAGTTTGACACTGACACTTGCTGTCTAAATTATGAGTTTTGTTATTTCTCCTTTTTACACATTTTAATTACCTATATCTAGAGTTCCTAAATTTTGTCATTTTCCTAGTGACATTTTATATTTTGAAACTTTATTAGAATGTTGGTAATCATGCAATTTGTTTAATAAATTAAACTGTTGTTATGACAATTATATAAATCTGAAATTCGGTATAGCTAATACTTAAAAGCTGTCTTAAATTATATTAGATATAAAATTGATATAACTAAGTAGTTTTAAAGATAGCAGTAAATAAATGATAATGTATACATTAAAAACTTTTACATGCATAAAAATAAACATGACAACATAACCTAAAATTTATAACTGACTGCTGCTGGATATTGTCAATAAAGTAAAAAGAGAAAAAAAGTATCTGTTTCAGACAGCTTTGTTTTGGCCTAGAAAGAGATAGATTTTGACATTCGTGTCCTAACTCTAAAATAACACAGTTAAAGTTTTCATTTAGGAACTCTACCTATATTTTTTCACTTTTAGTGCCCGGCCAGACGAGCGACTTTTAGTCGCTTTGTCGCTGCGACTAAAAAGTCGTTCAAAATAGAACAACAGTATTTAAACGGAGCCGGCCACACGAGCGACTGTTTGGAAGCTGGGACAAAAAAGATGCAACATGTTCCATTCTAGTCGCTGACGCTGGCGATTAAATTGACGCTGGCGACTGTTGCAGCTAATGGAACACACGGTCTCATACGTATGCGGACAGACTGGCGACTATTTTGTCGCAACTACCCTCAGCAGTTCTCGTATTTTTGTCGTTATTTTGTATTTTTTTGGGCAAAATTCGGTAGAATGACAGAAATGAACACGGAAGCATTGATAATCGAAGTGTAAAAACGGCCAGGTGTATTTAGGTGTGTTTGTATGATTAGAATAATAATAAATGGTTGAAAAATACAGTAGAATCTCGTTATAATTCGAATTCGAAGGGAGTTAATAAACTTAATTAATAAATATTCGAATTGAGAATTTTGTAAAAATGCATAAATGGATCACTAATGTCTAAGCTAAAAACTTAATTTTCTATAATCAGCATTATTTATCTTCTTTACATCGTTTATTTTAAATAAATATACATATATATCTGTTGTAGATGTATTAATTTATCACAATTATGATGTAGTTGTAGTCCACGCGTTCCTTAGTATAATTTACTAAAGCTGTTTTTTATTTCAAAGGCCTTTAGGAGACGGAAGGTTAAAAAAATAATTCTTAACTCTTCTGTTGACTAATATTTTGATTTATTCTAACATTAACTGCTGATGATTCGGGACGTTTACAGACTCATTATCAAAGTTAAAATACACCACCAATTACGATTATGAAATTGGACAATAGCAAAAAAAAATTCGCTATCATTTCTTAAGTCACTATATATTTTATGAAACTGTCCCTTTCGTAGCCCTTGACAAGAAGAAGCGAAATCATATAAGCTCCACAAAATTCATTTTTTAGACCAAAAATTGGACAGGGAAGTCTCGTGTTACAAGCGATTTTTTAGTCGCAGCTACATATTTGTCGCTCGTGTGGTTGGGTACGCGATTAATCGCAAGAAGCCGCGACTAGCGATTTTTTTGTCGCGCGTCTAAAAGTCGCTCGTCTGGCCGGGCTCTTATTCTCCAACTTCAAACACTTCAAAAATTTGAGGTTGGAAAAGTTGTCAAACAGTCTCTTATTGGTTCGGGCTCTAACAGATCAGTCTAGTGTTGGGAAATGCTCGAGAATTTATTTTTGGAGAATATTCTCAGAGCACGAACAAAAATAAACCCTCAAAAGTGAGCAGGACTGGAGAATATACCTTTAACTTGCAAAGATATACCCAAAATAAGGATAATTTCAAAAGTTCTTGAAATATTCTCAAAATGCTCGAATGTTCTCTAATTTTCTTCTCATTTATAATGCTAATAGTTGTAGTTAATTTGACTGTTGAAAGGTAACATATTAAAAAGTAATGTAATATTAGAAAATTGGAAGATATTAAACTCATTGGGCCGTATTCCCAACTCACTATTAAGTTAATAACGTGTTTAATTACCATGGTGACCAATTCTAATCTTTTTCCACCGATTAGAATGAGAATAAGCTATCTTTATTTAATCCCATAAAATAAATTTTGCTACTAGACACTTGCCAACCATGGACAATATGCTAACCTTAGACACGTCGGCAAAGTGTCCACCACTTGCGGTCGGCATAGTTTTCACAGTTGGCAAAGTGTTGAAAGTTGCCAGTCGGCATAGTGTTCATGGCCAGCGTCCAGTATCCATCCACCGCATGTACAAGTAATACATTTTAAAAACTTTACAAACATTTGTTACTTTCTGTATAAAAAAAATTTAAATACATAACTAGAACAAAAAACAAAAGAGGTGCTACCAGGCGGTAACCCAAATTTCTCGTCAATGCCTTCAAAGGCATAAATTGTACCAACTATATGCTTATAAAATTGTCTGTCTTTGGACACCCGACGCCGACAGCAGCAGCGAGTAACACGTGTTTATTTTGCGTGGACATGCGGTTTAAGATCATCTAGTTTCGGTTTTACTCTCGACTTTTAATGTTCTTGTTTATGCTTGTTGGTGCTGTATTTTCTGAAATTTCTCGAGAATTATTGTAAGAATATAACGAGAATATATTTCACGAACATGGTTGATTATGCTCCCCAAGAGAATGTTCTTTTGATACGTTTTTATCATGCGCGACCTTTCTCATCAGCATTTTCAGAACGTTTTTTTATTTACAACACTACACGTCACGTATGGTACGAATTAAAATTATAACATTTTTTTTCTCTTAAGGTCTGTTGTGCGGCACAAAATATTATTACTAACGTAAATTTCTAAGCCACACTATTGCATAACACAATAAAAAAATAGTTTGTAATAAAATATAATTTATATAATTAATTTCTCTCCATTTCTCTTCTATAAGTATCTATCTTGTGGAACATATTCCCACAATGGTCCCAGAAGATCTAACAAAATCGTCCTTCCATCTAGTTTTTGGGTAGCCCCGTGCTCTGCCGTACACTGAAAAATCCCATGTTGTAGTTCTTCTTGACCAGACATTTCTTACTCTTATAATATGGCTAGCGCAATTCCATTTAAGATTTTTAATCACAGTGAAAATCAGCGGTATCATGTCGATCTTGTCTTTTTATTTTTAAAATTTTCCTTAGAATCCAAGTTTGTGCTGCGTACGTCATTGTGAGTATTACATTGCTTTTAAATTGTTTTGATTTTCTGCAATTGAAATTACTTGGCCCATATATTTAGTTTCTTCTTTGTAAGGAATTTCTTGTCCTTCTGCGTAGGTCTTGCGTTTGTTTTGATTTGTGAGTAAGCAGGATTTTTGATTATTTACCTTTAATCTTATTTTTGAGACTTCTTTATTTAATTCCTTGACCATGTTTTGCATTTCTTTTGAGAATGTCGTTTGCAAAGCGTAGATTTAACAACTTTGACCAGCTCTAGTTTTCGAAACATTATTTCTAGACCATCATTATCATCATTATTTATCGATTAGTTTATCAATGGAGAATATATTTAGATAGCTCTTAAAACTAGTGGATAGGGCGCTGTACAAACTGGAAATATTACGTAAAGGAAAACTATTGAAATCTTTTAAAAATAAAATTGAGATAAGACAGGAAAGCAACTTGTCACTTGTGCTGTTTCTAATTTTAATGGACAATATTTTAAAAGATAAAATGAGAGGTATCAAATGTTTATAATACACTGATGACGTGCAATTATTATCAAATGGAGTATCAAAAATGCAGGCAAAACTGGGTGGTCTGCAAAAACAACATAAGCATTAAATGTTAACCCTAAAAGTGCAGCGTGGAAATTTGTAACGAGTTTGTATACTTAGACAGTTTAATAACAGGTGTGGGAGGGGCACTCTAGAAGATATTGAACAAAGAATAAACAATAGGCCAGTAAAATTAGACCCGTTTTGGACCGTTGGTGGAAATAAATGTTGGAAAGCGGGAGATCGTTTCGATCGCTTCGTTTGAGGTCAAATATAAGTATCCTAGGTTTGCACGGTCCCTCGACTCGAGCTTACTTGAGGGCATCAAAAGAACCACGAAATCTTCGGACCTTTTTTAGTTTTTCGCTTATAACTCCAAAGCGGTGCTTTCCAACTAAAACTTCACTATTACAAGAATTAAAGAGCATTAAATTCTGCATCGGATGAGTATCCAACACTTTAAATTCGGTCCAGTGGTATGGTCGAAATCGACGGCCGAGAAACGACAATTTTACAAATTTTTGATTTTCCGTCAGACCGGACGCCCAGGCTTTCCGTATAAAAAAACTGGTTGGACTCATTCTGATCGTTAATATAAGTAGAGAAATACCTAAGCTTTGATATTATAGAGGTTGCCGGATTAACTTAATGGCCATTTTTTGTCATCCTCCATCATAGCAATTAGAATCAATTCATATGAAGTAGTGCAGTACTGGTCACTCGATCATTTCGAAAAAAGATAATTTTGTGTGTGTTATCACCCCTAAGTATTGTTAGATCAAAACCACTGTCATTTTATTTTTACCCCATTTGATTGAAATATGGCAACCATATTTGTTTCGTGGTGCACAACGTTGCTTGCAGTTTTTTGATGTAAACGTAACTCTTGATATCTCAAGAACGGTTGATCCTAGAGACCTGCGGTAAAAATGATTGTATTGCTCACATGTCGGACTACATTTTTTAATCATAAACATAATATTGATATGACGTATCATAACGAGAACTTCAAAGCCCATAAATACCAAAATAGTAAAATTTCAGATTTAAAATATTTTATACATAAACTACCTCTAACCGTGTACGTTTAAATAGAAAATCCGTTCTAAGACTTCATTTTTATCTGGATATAAGAAAAATGCCCCCATAAAAGCGGAAGTTTTTATAAAAACTTTAATCTTCGGGATTAAATCACACCCATAAGCAAGCGTCCTAAAAAATTATGTTTAGATTTAAAAATGTAGTCCGACATGTGAGCAATACAATCATTACCGCAGGTCTCTAGGATCAACCGTTCTTGAGATATCAAGAGTTATGTTTACATCAAGAAACTGCAAGCAACATCGTGCACCACGAAATAAATATGGCTGCCATATTTCAATCAACTGGAATAAAAATAAAATGACAGTGGCTTTGATCTACCAATACTTAGGGGTGATAACACACAAAATTATCTTTTTTCGAAATGATTGAGCGACCAGTACTGCACTACTTCATATGGATTGATCCTAATTGCTATGATGGGAGATGACAAAAAATGACCATTAAATTAATCCGGCAATCTCTATAATTTCAAAGCTTAGGTATTCCTCGACTTATATTAACAATAAGAATGAGTCCAACGGCTTTTTTTATATGGAAAGCCTCTGGGCGTCCGGTATGACAGAAAATCAAAAATCTCTAAAATTGTCGTTTCTCGGCCGTCGATTTCGACCATACCACTGGACCGAGTTTAAAGTGTGGGATACTCATCCGACGCAGAATTTAATGCTCTTTAATTCTTGTAATAGTAAAGTTTTCGTTGGAAAGCATCGCTTTGGCGTTATAAGCGAAAAACTAAAAAAGGTCCGAAGATTTCGTGGTTCTTATGATGCCCTCAGGTAAGCTCGAGTCGAGGGACCGTGCAAACCTAGGATACTTATATTTGACCTCAAACGAAGCGATCGAAACGATTTCCCGCTTTCCAACATTTATTTCCACCAACGGATTCTATTTTACTGGCCTACAAAGCAAGTGGATTTTTTTGTTGTGGTGGAGAAAGAATATAAGTATGTACCCTAAAGTTAAAATTCTTAATGCAACAGTAAAAGGTGTGCTGTTATACGGATTCGAAACGTGTGGTGTGACCAATAAATAAAAGGAAAACTGCAGTGATTTGTTAACAAATATTTATGGTATATATTAGGTATATGGTGGCCAGAGAGAGTTTCGTATAAAGAGCTGCTGAAGAGAACCGAGCAGCATGACGACAACATAGAAATCGGAAGAATTAGAAGGACCACAGACAACATGGCAGAGAACCTGAAAGATCCATAGCCCAGCTAAAGCCATTAGCAGACGATAGGCAACGATGGAAAGAATTTGTAAACACTATGTCTTTGGAGAATAATGGGTATAATAAATAAGAATAAAATTCTATTTGTGTGTAATGGTTATTACTCATTCGGTTTGAAAATGACACTCGCCTGCTGCGCGTGTTACGATTTCATGCTCGTGAGTAATAGCCAACATTACACGCTTATTGAATAATATTTTATTATTATTATAAGATTTTTGTGTTGCGAATAAAGTCATCTATCATAAACAAAAACACATATTTTAAAGGGTAAAAATTCAATTGTTGTGTGAAGCAATAAAATTAAAATTCCTTCTATAACAATTAATAATTAGCTTACGTCCAATAATAATAATAATTGGAAGGAAAAATCCCAAAACCACTACTTAAATGATGAAGCGTGTGAAATTCATAAACAATATCTTAAGACAGTACTGTTTTGACCTTTTTGAAGCTAAATCAATTAGGGCTAGCCATTTGTGAATCTCACTAGGCTTATATACTCTCCTTGAATTAATATTAATCTCAAAAAAAGACTGATTTTTCTATCCAATTATTATTTAATAAGCTTGTAGATATTATTCACTCACTTGATGTAGATAACGCTAAAACTTTTAACTGTTCTACTTCACTCCGAAGTCTACATTATCTATAATATAGTGCCGAATCAGAATAATAATTTTCAGTAAGAAAAATTAAAAGCAGGTTGTCTATTGTGTACTACTTTGTTTAGGTCCGAATTTTTTTTATTAATTAATAAATACAAATCTAGATATAAAATTTAAATGAGTATCTTTTAACAAAACAGTTGACATCTTAAAATGCCAGTCCCCGATGGCATTAATAACCTAACCTTAAATAACCTAAAAATGTCACAATCATGCATTGTGCAAGCTTCAACATGTTACAATCAAACGAACCTAACCTAGAAGGATCTCAAAATGTCAACCTTATCCATAAATAACCTAAATATATTACAAATATGCAACCTGACCTAGAATAATGTCATCATGTCACAATTAACTGAACCTAACCTCGAATAACCTGAAAATGTCATCCATCCGAAACCGAATGAAACTTTGAATAATTTCCAAATACGGAGGTTGTCTTTTTTGGCTCTTTTTACTCTAAACATGTAAAGTAGTTGGGCTATGGACATTAGAGCAGATAGTGCTAACTTGATAGCGTTCAGATATTAATGCATGTTGTATACAGAGTTAACTATTTGCACAACTTCTAAAGTGAGTGTTAACCTCAATTTACGATTTCAAGTTTGTTTGGTTGTGGTAGGATTAAGATACCTACATTATTTATTCGTGTTCAGTGAGTTTTTCATAAATCTTTGACGATACGTCAAATTTTTTTAATTAAATCTCCAAAATTAAAATGGTTGATAATAATAATTTGGTAAAACTTTACAGTATTCTAGATTTAAAGACGGAACTGGATATGTAATATGCGTACAGTAACGCAAGGTCGACATTATGGAAGGATATTCTGACAAACACAAAAGGAAGAAGAAGGACTATATCTTCTTAATGAAAAATAAGATATTCCTACAGTGAAATCTCCCATAAGCGGACACTGACGGTGCCACACTTTTTGTCCATTTGTTGGAGACGTTTATATAAAAGAAACAACTACGTCCAGTTATAGGAAGTGTCTACTTAATAGAGAGTTAGTATACATTAAGATACATCGTCGGCAATGGCGACGATTGTTGTTGAAAAATTCAATCATCGGCAAAATGTACTTCGATGGTTCCGATTTATTTTCTCTGCACGAAAAAGACATTCAACCATTATCTTGAAGTAAACAAAATCAGTCTTTACTGGCAGCATATTAAGTTCAACAGAATGAATCATTACTTTTCACATCTGCACATATTTGTAGTATATAAAGGTGCAAAAAACAACTTTTCTATTTTTGTCTTACTTCATTTGGTTTTTTTTATTATTTTGTTTTACTTGAACTAATTTTAAACATCGGCATCGGTATTTAAGTAAAAAAATCAACCAAATGTTGCCATCGGTCCAACCCTAGAGAGAGAACTATTTATTATTTCGATTTTTTATTTAGTGTTAACAAATTTCTTTTTGGCTTCATAATACAATATGTAATTAATTAGAAATAATGCATTTTAAAACAAATGTAGCGAAGAAATAAACTATTCGAAATTAGTTTTGAGAAAACCTTGATAAAGCAAAGTGTTTAAACAAGAACTGCCGGTGTCAAATTTAACATGAGAACGACGCCCCTAACGTACTGCGCCTAATCCAGTGAACGTTGAAAGGGTCTGACAAGCGATATTGAGAAGCTCCAGTCGCTCTGCTGCACTTCGAATCAGTAATCGCACTGTAAGACAGACAGAAGACATACAGACTTACAATTTCACCCTTGTAAAGGGTCAATTCACAATTGAAAATCTCCAACACTTCCACGAGAAACCGCTGCATATCCCTTAGGTTACAGTTTGGTGTGCGATGGGGAAATTCGGCATTTTTTTGAACAAAATGGGGTTACCGTTACTGTAACAAGTGAGCGTTACGTTGACATGGTGAATACATTTTTCATCCCTGCATTACAAAGATGGAATATTGATCTTCAGCATTTGTGGTTTCAGCAAGATGGAGCCACGGCACACACCATCAGAGCAACAATGGCTGTTCTTCGACTCCTGTTTCCTAATCATCTCATTTCGAGGTTTGGTGATATCTTCTGGCCCCGTTGGAGCCCTGACTTGCCCACATGTGACTTTTCTATGGGGGTACCTGAATGGGGTACTTCTTGCAGTTTTTTTTCAATAAATCAAAAGTGGTTACAGCTATAGGGACGTACATACAAAAAATGTTCGTTATTTAATTCTGCATCACAAAGGTACAAAATATACAGGGTGTTCCATTTGAAAAAGTTGGGAATTTTAGCTTTGAAGTTCTCTAAATGTAAAAATTAATTTTGAACACCCTGTACATGGTGGGTCCTTTTTCTTTTAAAGAAGAGCACCCTACAAGCCCCTGCAACAAAATCCCTACTTAAATTCGTCTTCACAGTTGCGGCCATGAAAGCGGTAAACTGTTAAGTGGGATAATGTAAAACTCAATTTTTTCGAAAAAAATTTATAACTTCTAAACCGGTCATTAGATGGCGCTAAAGTCTTAGATATGAATAAACCTGCCAAGAGAGGTGTTAAATACGCAAAAATATTTGGGGCATTCTATTTAAAAAAAAATTACCTTAAGCATGCTATACTTTTCTGCAACACCCTGTATATTTGAAAATAATTTCTCTAGATGCGCCTCTATCCACTGTTTACATCCGTATTAGAACGATTTTTCTAGCTGTTACCGTTTAGGAGCTATCGGACTTCCCCACACTATTGCCCCACCCGGTATTTTACTAACTTTTAGACTCATTAGACAGTCGCATGGTACCAGACCGCTCTGCACATGCATCATAAGGAATACCAAATCATCATTACCAGAAACATTGGAAAGTCGCAGGTGGGTGCCAGACCGCCCTAAAAAGGTTAAGTGGAAGGGATCAATAGGAACTCTTTACTTAATGATTTTAAACTAATACCCGCTGCAGGAGGGCAACTGAGATGCAAGTTTCTTATGGCTATATTCTTATTTATCGTGTTTGATTTATGATAAAATTAATAATTTCGGACATAGTAAGAAATACATCAATGATTTTCTATTGTGGCTCTCTAATTAGAAGTTATTATTCTATTTTTGTTTTGAAAGAGTGCCATGAAAATTGACAACAAAATTTTGTTTACTCTTAAATGTTAACTTTTAGAAGTGCATATCCATTTAAGTGTCTTATTATATAGTAAGTTATAATAATAATAAATCGGCATATATTTCACAAAAATATTACAAACATTTGTTGTGTTGGTATTTTATTTAATAAAGTGGCTGAAATTGTTATTGGTTGCTGAAAAGCGAGAAACAGTTTGTGTGATAACAGAAATAGTAACCAGATCAGCCTGGTACAATTTTCATAAACACCTTAAGATTAATCTAGATTAAATGTGCCCATTTCAATAATGCATAAATAAAAATTGTTTAGTTGATGGCAAAAGAGATTAAACATATTTGTAATTCAAGTTAAAAATAATTCATTCAATAATAGGTAACATTTATTATTAAACAATTTGAAAGAAACCACCATGATAACAATTTATCAAATGTACACATTCTTGTTATGTTTAAATAACTATTATAATGAGTAATGCACTGTGTTATAATAGTTTATTTATCTAGACAAAACATGCCAACTTTGATATTGACATTTTTGAAAAGATTAGTAATCAATTTATCTATGATTTCAAATAGCATAATTGTATGTATTTTGTTTTTTTTACACCTGGTCTTTTGAACCAAACATAGTTAATTCTGTATTTTATTTTTATCAGTAGAGTATATGTAAGCAAATGATCTGCAATGGTTTTAGTATCCTTTCTTTAAAGTGGTGAACTGTTATAAGTCAATCCAATAAAAACTGTAATAATAATTTAAAAATAAACCAACAATTAGTGCAGTTTGCTTAGTGCTAGTGTATTGAGGTGCGGGCTGTGAAGTTGAAATTAGTAATTTTTAAATATATTTAAATAATTACTTCGACTCATCATCA
The DNA here is from genome assembly GCA_929113105.1 of Agrypnus murinus. Taxonomy (NCBI): domain Eukaryota; kingdom Metazoa; phylum Arthropoda; class Insecta; order Coleoptera; family Elateridae; genus Agrypnus; species Agrypnus murinus. The sequence continues at coordinate 4,576,562 of OV816027.1, forward strand.
GCATTGTTAAAGTTAATAGAAGTGTTAATAATTTATTAAGCTTAATTAGTGAGCAACAGTTATAACTGTTCGTAGTTATTAAAAATCTAGAAAGTTATTTTAATTAAATTTTTGTTTGTAATGAAGTAACCAGCATTGGTATTTATCCCCAGTAGGCTTTGGGATGAAGAATTAAGTCGCTGGTAGATCATAATTAGTTGTTATTTTCTGTATACGGTGGTTTGAATTGCTTGTCTACATAAGGCATCTTGGTAACCATAAAATATAGAAGAAAACAAGTGGCACAGTCTGGATCTCGCTTCTCGAGAAATGTTTACTGACAAAAACAAAAATTTGATATTTTTTTGTTCTTAAGTTACAGCAGAAAACTGATTTATTTTGATTTTGTATGGGATCCGTATAGTAGATAACAAAAAACTATTTTAACTCTATTAAGACATAGTCGGTTTCCTGGAGACAAAAAAAGAGTGATTCCTCGGAATTCGCCTTTTGGGTACTGATTTTGATGATTTTTTTTTAAATTGTAGGTAATCGACTATATTTCAAAGTCTAAATGTTGGATTTGTCCGCTAATGCACTGTTTAATTGTTATGAACAAAATAATATTTTTTGCATAAAGGGGCTAATTAATAATTAAATAATTTCATCAAATTTTATTATAATTGTATAAAATTAGGTACTTATAGCTTTTTGGGGTCACAGATTACAAATTCGGGGTCCAAATCAGTTAAAAGTGCAAAATGGCGGCTACAAGATGGTCACCGAGTTCAGAAATTTATTATTTGAAATGGCAAATGAAAAATAGTACTTACTAGGGGATTTTTAAAATCGGAAATTGCAATGTTCTAGTTATTTACGTATTAAGATCTGTTAAGTTAGCTGATAGAAAGTTTTTAAAAAAGAGGGTCGTTAAAAAAGACCGTCTGTTGAAACCTCTTTTAACAGCCCAAATCGGCCCATACTTTAAAATGGCGGCTACAAAATGGCCGCCGGGGTCAAAAATTTAATATTTGAAATTACTAGGAATTTTTAAAGTCACAAATTCCGATGTTAAGCTAAAAAATGACCTAGATGCAAAGGCCACCGAAACTAAATATGATTAAAATTATTATTATTAGTAGTATTAGTATTGTTTATTTAAAATTCAAATTGGAGGAAAGGAATTTAGATTGAATAGTGTTAAAATAAATTAATATTCCATAATTTCGCCATAATTCCGTTTAATATTGAAACTTTATTCATCGTCAGATTTAAATAAAGATTATTGTATTAATTATTATTTACTTGTGTTTCTTTTAAAATACTGTTAGTTTCATCATCTATACCTCTGGCAACGACAAAATCGGTTGTACATTTAAGTAGCCATCCCCGTTGAATTCTCTGCAGCTGAAGTCCAGTATGAAGTACAAGTCCTATTTCTGACTCACACATGCTGTTCCACTTCCAGTTTTGCACCGCAAAATATAATCTGAAATACATTTGTTAAAGCTGCAGGTTCTGTCATCCTTATGGGGTAAAATATTACATTCATAATTGTTCAACCCTAGTGTTATTGTCATACTATTTTCGAGCCATAGTTGAACTTGCAGATATGCCCTCTTTAAATGTTGCTGCGCAGAATCGAGTGCTGGACATAAGTCTGCTAAATTTACAAAATTATTTTTCGCCGTGACTTTGGTAAACGTACAACACGATTAAAAAACAACCAACTTGATTTTTAGATTTCTAATAATTATAAACAATCAATAAAACAAAAACAACAATCAACTTTAATCCCGCATAGCTAGTATTAATCTACATTGAAAGATTTGATAAACTATCATAACAGAATGTTTCACTAGAAACATACGAATACACCATTAAACTGCTTTGGTTTTTACATATCCACATGTCGAAATTAAAAAAAGAGATATCCTTTTTTCAGCATTCATAATTAAATCTCATTTTCGATAATGCCACATAAATTGCCTTTTCGATTTTCTCTTGCATTGTGGAATTCCTGAACAGGTATTCCAACAAAAATATTACTCGTTTGAAATTGTACCATGTAGTGAAGTTAATTGGCATATTTTCAGAAGCTGGAAGCTTTAAATGAACTTCGCATTGATGAGGTGTGGCATGGGTTTTTACAACAGGATGGAGCAACCATTCATCCAAATTAATAATTTAAACAGAAGTTAGAAGAAAGTGGTGAACGATTAACAACTTTTCTCAACTATTCCAAAGTTCAGAGAGTTGTCGAATATTTAATAGGAGGAAGAATAAGTTGTTGTGATGATTTCATGTTTTTTTTAACTATTGTTTAATAAAAATTTGACCTAAACTTAATAATGACATTTTATTATTTATTAGTCTTTTAAGAACCGGTGATTTTAGAGGGCACGCAAACTGTTTCGATCACTGTAATTTCCTGTAATTGGAGTTTAAACTAGATACTTTAGTTTTGATAGTAGTCTTAGCCCTTGCCAGAACATTACTCATGCTCGGCCAGTCAAACCGGAAACTTTGTTAGAGTTCAACGGAACAAATATCTTAGTTAAAATCTGAACATTTTATTTTGCTAGGTAGTGACATTAAAAAAAGATTAAGCCAATCACGAATTAGGAAAGTGTCAAAGCCTGCTTAAAAGGCTCAAACTTTGTCTCATGACATAACCTCATTCCACAACCAACTGAAAATGAGCTGTATTATGTTGTATTAGCATAAATAAGTAATTCAGGAAAAAGTTTCTTTCATTTATTAATTCGAAGCTTTATTTCAGATAAAACAAATAAAAGATGATGTAGAATATTACGTAGATTCATCACAAGATCCCGATTTTGAAGAGAACGAGTACATATACGATGATATAATCGGTCTGGACGAAGTAGAATTGTCAGGTGTCGGCTTACCATCGTCGGCGACAACGGATAGCAACGAAACGGGAGGAACACCCACATCAATCATCTCAGGATCATCCCCGATCGCATCGCCTTTATTAAGTAATCCACCGTATAATCATTCCAGTGACAGTTCGAATGAGGATAAAAAAAATCAGTACAAAGATGCACCAAAGGTGAAATTCAATGTTTGCTCATGCACCGTTAAAAGAATCATAATCTAACTTACAATTGCAGCCTGTGAAACCTACAGCGGTGAGAGCTACAAGTACAAATCTAAATAGTAGTAGTAATTCCACGCTAAACTCGAGCGGCAACAGCGCAACTTCGACACCTAGTAGTAAGCCGGTTCTTGTGAGCAGTACGCCTAGTAAAACGTCGTCGATTAGGGATAACTCTCCCATTCCTCAAATACCTACATCGGGAAATTTTGCTGCAGTGGCGGCCAATAGTATATCTTCCAAATTAAACACAACAAATAGTGAAACTGTTCCGACATCTGTGATAAGTAGCAGTAGTCTATCTGTTACACCTTTGTCTACTATTACAAGTACTATACATCATATTATGACAACCCAATCGAGTTCTGTGCATGTTGGACATGTATGTAACAAAATAATTTAAAATATAATTGATTCTTATTAATTTACACTTCAATTGTAGAATTTAACAAATAATATAGCGATTACGCAAAAGTCAAGCAGCTTTAGTGATCATACCCAAAACAATAGCACAAGTCCTGTATCAAGTGTCAGCAGCCGAACATCGCCACTTCCAACTATCGATTTGAATATCCAACCATTAATAAGTCAACCAATAATTATGAATGGACCAACAAGCGAAAATAAGGTAATAAAGATCTTCTAACTTAATAAATATCCAATTATTACTCTTTTTTAACAGATTTCAGATGGTATGTCTTCTTTGAAATCAATAGCACAACAAGTGATTGACCGAGCAGCTCTAGACAGTAACCAAATTGCGTTAGAAACGAATAAACTTCAAAATAATAGTAAATCGGAAGCACATATACCACCGCTTCTGGGCGTGGCGCCTCTAGGCGCCGTACCATTACAGAAAGAGCACCAGCAACAGTTTCAAATGATGGAATCAGCATTCTTCCATATGCCACATCCATCTGATTCCGAGAGGCTTAGGTCTTATCTACCTCGAAATCCCTATCATACACCACCGTATTATATACAAACACCATTACCGCATTCAGATACGCTAGAGTTCTATCAAAGACTTGCAACTGAGACTTTATTTTTTGTATTTTATTACATGGAAGGCACCAAAGCTCAATATTTAGCAGCAAAAGCATTAAAAAAACAAAGCTGGAGATTTCATACCAAGTATATGATGTGGTTTCAGAGGCACGAGGAGCCTAAAATTATAAACGAGGAGTATGAACAGGTACGATAGCATTGACTCTTTTTTTATTTTGAGATTGTTTCTGATTTTTTTCCTTATTAAGTTAATTATTGTATCAATATAATTTTTGTAAAGTGGTACTTACCATTTGCACTAACCGATATTTTGCCTTTGTTTAAATATTTTACCGAATTTATCCAATGCATCTAATGGGAGTAAATACAGGAGAAATCAACATAATCTATAAATTAAACAGTATGGAATCTAAATATTATAGTTTAGTAAATGTTCAATTTGCGGTTTCCTAGTTTTTGCTGATCAAAACAACATAAAAAATAATGTTTAGAGAAATATTTGTAAAAATTCAATTCAAACAATTCCAATATCCAAAGTATTATTCCCAAATGTATATAATTTTGAATTTATTTTTAATTTACTTGCATTCTAACCTCAAAGTATGTTAATGTCATTATGACATTTCTCATTGTGAAAGTTTAGTGAATTTAGTTTTTGCCCAATGAAAAAACTTAAATTATACAGATACAACAAAAGTTTTGGTTCAAATGTAAGCCTACTTTGAATTATGTTAAAATCATCATTAGAATTTTTTATACAATCATTTTTTTGTAGTTAACAGTTAATAATAATAATAATAACGTGTGAGCAACGGAATTTTGATTCAGAGAAGGCCTTGGAAATTTTAGGTTACATCTGATATTAATTTTAAGTAGGCAGTAGAACTACTACAGATCATTGAGAACTACTCTGTCACTAACTGACAGACCTACTTTAAATTTAAACACTTAATTAATTTTTTCTACTCATGACATTGAAATCACTCATTTTGCAATCGATAACAATGGTTGAAATCACATTTCAACCTCTAGAGGTTGAAATTATCGGACTACCACGATTTTGAATTTCAAACTGTTCAACATTCAATTGCTGACAAGAGAAATGTCACTTTAATGTCATGTTTTGTCACTTAAATGTAATATTTTTTTCTAAAGTGCATTAATTTACTAAAAATTCGAAGAAAAAATAGTATATGGAACGCGTGGCTGATAAAATTTCAACGTCTCGAGTTACTTTTTTCAACTCGCTATCGCTCGTTGAAAAAAAACCACTCTCAACGTTGAAATTTTATATCAACCACTTGTCCCATAATATACTATTTCTACCATTTCTCAGATAAATTTCTATCATATTTCTCTTTTGTACTTCTTTAAATATGAATGCCATTATTAAAAACTGATTTTTTCTTATTTTTTTTTCAAAAACAGTTAATCTGACAGCTCTCTTCAAAAAGTGACAGTTTAAATAAACTAATTCATATGATTCAAAATTTCACATGACCGATATGTCTATCTCTATCTTTCAAGGCCAACTCTGAATCAAAATTCCGTTGCTCACACTTTATTAAAGACATTGAGGTTATGTTGTGTTAAATCAATTTTTTAATTATCATTTTATAATTTTATAACGATGTAATTTTCACTGTTTTGTTTGTTTTTAGGGAACTTACATTTACTTTGATTATGAAAAGTGGGGCCAGAGAAAGAAGGAGGGATTCACATTCGAATATAAGTACTTAGAAGATCGAGACCTGAACTGAAGAAGATATATCACAATTTCTTTCTTATTTTGTTTCATTAATATTGCAATATTTGCAATTTTCATTCAAAGTGATATTTGAGAATATTAATTTAATCATGTTATTGATACATGCATATATAAAGAAGAAGATGATGAAAAAATGATCCATGAGCATTTATCTTAATTGTAAATAGACATTAAATAATATATGCCGGCATGGTGCTTATTAATATATTTTGGTTGTTTTAATAGTTCCTATTTTATATTTCCTGTTTTACTTTTTGTAGCCGGTTAGGATGGGAGAAATATGGAGAAACTGAATCGGTGTTATGTTCCATTTTTCAAGTAGTATGAAAGAAGACCTATTTTAAATAAAGAAAAAGTAGGGGATGTATATCATATGTATTAGGTAATAACATATCAAGTATGTATGAAAGTTTCATTTGTCTCGGTTCAACAATAACTGTTTATTTCAGTTGAATTGTTTATTTAAACGTGGATAAAGTTGAGTGCCAGGTAGTGATAAAATTTCTCAAGAAAGAATGTAGTTGGTAGATGAAGTCAGTATATCCAGAACCTACGACTTGTAAAACCATAATCTGGAAATGGCATAATTTGTTTACGACACCAGAAATTCTTGGATGATGCATGCATAACCAGTCATAGAGAGGTTATAATACTGAAGATCATTGCAAAGGTAGAGGAATTAATGATTAGTGAGGCTTCTAGATTCAAAACTTGCTGTAAATGCTTTATGTAAAACGTTTATAGCTGGTTTTAAATCTAAAGGTCTCAAATAATAGAAGATAAAGAAGGTTTTGACTATTTTCAAAAACACACTTAAGCAATTTATATAATTATTTAGATATACAGGGTGCGGCAAAAGTCAGTTAACGCTATCAAAAATAACCACGCGCGACTATTTTATAAAATGCTCAGAGTGAGAGGGGGGTTAGTTAGTTTAGTATACTCGTGTACCCCGCCCCGCCTCATTACGGACTACAAGTTCGTGCTTTTTTAAATGACTAGTTTGGTGATTGGATATGGAGAAGAGACAGAATTGAGTGGCCCACGCGGTCGCCAGATTTGACGCCGTGTGACTTCGCCCTATGGGGAGTACTTAAAAGTTTTTGCCACCCCAATACGTGATATACGACATTTAAAAGGGAGGATTTAAGAAGAATTTGAAACTCTTCGTGCCAATGCAGAATTCTGTAGGAAGCCCTGTTTTACCGTATATAAGCGATGCCAAAAATGTATTGATGAAGGTGGTTCACACTTTGAACATAAAATGTAGTTGTTTGTATGTTTTTGTATCATTTTATCAAGTTTTTTTAATAATACACCAAGTTTTTGTATTCCGTCATTGTTTGTTTTTATTAATATGCAATTCGGTTAACTGACTTTTGCCGCACCCTGTATATTAAAGAGGAGTGCAGAGGGTGGCTAGAATGTTTATCGGAATTCAAAAACAGGATTGTGTTAAGATTTTACACGAGCTTTGAAAGTTTTGTGATGCAGTTCATCAATAGAGATGAAAATGGGATCCACTGTCCTAGAATCAAAGTAGGAATGCATAACAGTAAGCATAGAAACATAAAGCCATTCAAAATAGGTTAAAATTGTTCAATCTGCAGGAAAGTCGTGGTCAAGAGTTGTATTGTATTTATGAACTTTGAAGCAGTTAAAGGATAAACTAAAATGTTTTAGTCACCCTTAGGTTCTACAAGTTGCAGAAAACAGGAATTTATTCTAGATTTTTATTCTTTTTTCTGCTTTTATAATGAATTCGATTATAACTTATGTTAGTGTGTGCATCTATCCTAGTCATGAAACAAAATTTTTTATACTAGTGCTAGGGAAATTATCAAAATTTGAGATTAGAATGTCACAGAAAGGATATTGCAATGTAAAAAATAATGTAAACCACAAAATATAGTGGAAGGAAAACCTAACCTCCAAGCGTTTAAAATATGAAATAAATAAAGATTATTAAAAGTTTCACAGTTTTATTAAAATATAACTGACAATATTGTTTCGACAGCTATGCTGTCATTATCAAAGGTAATATAATTATAAACAAACACGTCGCTAAGGTAGATACAAAATAGGTAACTAGATAAAATAATAATAATAATAATAAAAATCATAATTAAACATCTAATACTTCCAGTAATGGAGAATTACTGAGCTCAAGTTGTTCATTCATTAAAGGTACCCTGAGTTTGTGTTTGTATATCTCAAAGGCTTCTAAAATGTCTAATTTGCGTTTGTTATTACAAAAATGTAGGAATTTAATATTATTTTGAGGAGTCATTGTGTGATTTTGTTCTAAAAGGTGTTTGGCGAAATTCGATTTTTCAGGATGTTTATTTTTGTAATGACGTACGTGTTCTTTATATCTTATGTCAAAATTTCGAAGTGTTTGTCCAATATATACCGAACTACAAAAAGAACAATTTAAACGGTAAATGCCCGATTTCATGATATCATGTGTTCTGTCTTTAGCATTAAATAAAAATGAAAAAGTGTTAGTGTTGGTTTTAAATGTTATTTTATAATTGTTGGTTTTTCTTAGTATATGTGCAATTTTTTTTTCTGATATTTTGCCAAAATATGGTATAGATATGTAATTTGTGTCTTCTGTTTGATTGTCAATGGGATATATTCTTTTGATAGCTAACCTGTAATCTTTTTGTTTAATTAAAGTGTCAATCATGTTCGGATTATAATGATTTGCATGTGCTAGTTGTTTAATGGTTGATATCTCTTTGCTAAAATCTGATTTTGTTAGTGGAATAGTTAAAGCTCTGTGTACTAATGATCTGTATGCTGCTATTTTATGTGTATTGTGGTGACAAGAATCTTTTTCATTTTTATTTAATGCTAAAGACAGAACACATGATATCATGAAATCGGGCATTTACCGTTTAAATTGTTCTTTTTGTAGTTCGGTATAAATTGGACAAACACTTCGAAATTTTGACATAAGATATAAAGAACACGTATGTCATTACAAAAATAAACATCCTGAAAAATCGAATTACGCCAAACACCTTTTAGAACAAAATCACACAATGACTCCTCAAAATAATATTAAATTCCTACATTTTTGTAATAACAAACGCAAATTAGACATTTTAGAAGCCTTTGAGATATACAAACACAAACTCAGGGTACCTTTAATGAATGAACAACTTGAGCTCAGTAATTCTCCGTTACTGGAAGTATTAGATGTTTAATTATGATTTTTATTATTAATTTTTATTATTATTATTATTATTTTATCTAGTTACCTATTTTGTATCTACCTTAGCGACGTGTTTGTTTATAATTATATTACCTTTGATAATGACAGCATAGCTGTCGAAACAATATTGTCAGGTATATTTTAATAAAACTGTGAAACTTTTAATAATCTTTATTTATTTCATGATTATGGAGTTCCACAAAATAAGGCTGGAAACAATAAACACGTTTAAAATATATTTGTGATGTTTTGTAACTTGCGATGTTTTGATTGACCGAGATTTCCTAGTAAATAAAACATTGAAAGGTAGTTGATCAAAATTATTAAATGACCATGAAAATCATAGAACTTATCCCTTGAATCTTATCCAAGAGACCTTCACTGCAGGAAATAATTTTCACCAAATTATATTCTGATTAGTTGGTAATGTTGGCTTAAAACATCAGAATATCAAGGAAACATCACAAGATAAAGCATTGTAATATTAATTTAAAAATATAATGAACAAAATGTCACATAAAGCATACCTAAACTTTAACCTAACTTCAAAACCTAACTTCTAACGTTTACCAACAATCACTGGGTCTGAACGATGATTTGGTGTTTTAAATCTTTCTTGCGATGTTCTGACCAGATATCATTTGTAATAATTTTATTTATTAACAATTAACATCTTAAAATTATGGTAAATTTATTTATACATACATATAATCTTTAACCCCTTATACCTTTATACTCGGACGCTCCGAGACACAGAGTGGATATGCGGGCGTGAGATAAGGCAGCGGAGCCATGTACACTGCGCTCGTGGTTTACCCATCCGAGTATTTTCCGGAGAGAACTCAACTCTGTTAAGCGGTATAAATCCACTATAACCACCCTGCCGTACTGCCAGCTTAAATTTATTTATAATAATAATAAAATTATTGACAAACTGAGCAAACACAATTGATCAATGAGTTAAATGAAATAAGTCAACTCATCGTACTAAAAAAACCGATCCAAACAGTTTAAATAATAATTTACAAATTGTAGGTATTCTAAAGATAAAAAACTGAAAAAAGTATTTTCAAATCTCTTGAAATCACGTCCATAAGCGAGCAAAATTAGTTTTCATAACTTCTTTGTTAGGCATCTGTCAAATACCCAATTTCAAATACTGACAGGTGGTGCATAAACTTTGAGAATATACGTACTCTTTGTTGTTTAAATCAAGTATTCATTAATGCAGTGATTCCCAATCTGGGGGGGCGTGAAGTAACGTTAAAGGAGGCGTGAGAGCACACAGAAGAAAATCTTATTCCTGGATAAAAATTCATCTTTTTAACAAAAACGTAGATGCATTATATAAATTTGAAAAAGTTATTACTTGCTTACAAATAGAATAGCATTTAATTTTTGAATTTAGGAATTGGTGTGGTCAGATTGTTTTATCATTTTACCGCATGTTGTGCTTGCACATGGTAACCAGGCCGCAGGGGTAGTTTCGACCTGCAGAGCTAATGGACGCCACACCATGCCTTGGGCGATTAGAAATTTGGCTACTACGTTGACATTTTTACTTATTTCGCTCTATATTGTTTTTTCACTTGATCTAAGTGTCATTAAAGATATGTAACCTAACTTTTTTAAATATTTTTTACCTAATGAAAGAAAGATAGTGGCAGAGAGTTTACTGCAAGATATTGCAGCAAAAGTTTTTGTCCTAATTATTTCATGATATCAAAGCGCCATAGCAAAAACTTTGGGAACCACTGCATTAATGGTTTTGTTTTGTTTTGCTATTGAACTGTCAAATTTATTCTCTTCACATCTGTAAAGTTTGGTGTACTTATAACAATTGTTAAGAAAATTCTTGCGTTCTGGTTCATACCAGTCTCATTTCTAGATTGTACGCGTTTTGTGGTAATCATATTGAAAAAGGAAAAAAAGTTTGTTGCAGATCTTTTTATGGAAGAAAATGTGCACAGTAGATACATTAAACGATGGCAAGAAGAAACTCCGCTCTTTCGCAAGTTAGGTTCTGGCCGAAAAACAGCGAACATGTTAAAATCCAACATTCGTCGTTTGGATGAACTGCTGAATAGAAAATGTTGAATATCGTCTAGAAAATTAGCAGAATGATTCAAGTGCAGCCAGTTTCACACAAACGCCTGATGAAACACAGAAACAAGAACGAAATGCCTAATAGATCTCAGAAACAACAACAAATTCGGCCAAGGTGCAGATGCGTGGTACAGAAATTCTGAGAAAAATATTTTATTCTCGACAATGAAGATTACTTTACTTTAAAAAACTTTGCTAAAAATGCGAATGGTGGGTTTTATACCAAGGATCTTCTTGCAGCCCTGATAATATTAAATTTAAGAAAAAGAGTACATAAATTGCTAATGTGGTTGGCAATAACACCTTTAACATATTCTGGGATTTCGAAACCCTTCTTCTGTTCTTCACGAATGCCCATCAATAGGGAAGTCAACCTAACTGAATGTATTAAGAAATGTCTTATCCCATTCATTCAGAAGAATTGTTCTGATGATAATTAATTATGTGTTTTGGCCCTATCTGGCCTCATGACATTACGCAAAAACAGTTGTAGTTTACTAATCAGCTGATTATTGTGTTTGTGGCCAAGGAAGAAAATTCCTCCATGTGTCTCCAGAACTGCGACCTATTGAGAACTTCTGGTATATTCTAAAAGCTCAAAACGAGGAGAATCTTAAAAATATAATTTTATATTGCTAAAGAAAATAGATATGAACCTTGCACAGAGATTGGTGGAATGTGTGTTCAAGGAAACTGTATTATGTTGATTATACTTAAAAAATTAATTAACTTTTAATATGTACTATAACGCAATAAAATTTATTGAAATTGAAACAATATTGTAATTCTTTCACGTATCACCCGTTAAATAACTCTATTAAAAATTTATGGTAAATCGGTTTGTTTGCGTAACTCTTAGCAAAATATATGCAGGATAACTGAATTCCCATGCGTGTTGAAATTTAACAACATTGTGAACATGTACATAAAAATTCATTTTGACTGTAATATATATGTCACATCTAACTGTTGTAAAAATTTAATTTAAGAACCTATGCACATCTAATCCATCATAAACTTCGTTTGATGTGAAAACAAATGCAATCACTCAGTCCGAGTATGTATCCATTAGAACTGCATTTAACGTATACGTTATAGCATAAAAGCACGTTATAACGGAATGGCTGTTACATTTATAGTACGTATCCTTCGGAAGCTGTTATTAGTTTAACGCATATGTTATTTTATCCACGTTATATTGAATTTAACGATAAATATAAACATCGCCGATTTTGATGCCGTTAGTAATAACATACAAGTGTTAATCTACATTAGTTTATCTAAATTATTTTATTTGCTCTAGCTAAGCCTTTAGTATTTTCTTGCTTCTGCCGCGAATGTCACAAATTATTAATTTGTTTTATCTGACATGTTAGTTTTGCCAGTTAACAATATTTTATTTTTTCAATAAAGTTTAAAAATATTACTACTGATTTGTTGTGGTTTTCGCCAATCTTTTTGCTATTTTTTTGGATTAATAATACGTGGGGCAAAACACGCGGGGAACTCAAGCACAACAGGCACTAATATGCTTATTAGGGTGGTTCTTATTTGGATTACGTTGGAATTTTGATTTTGCCGGGTGCCTATTTAATTAAAAAAAATAAAAACTTGAAGACCAATAGGAACTTCCTACCTCTATTCTAATCATTCGCTGTAACGAGGAAAAGTTTCCCATTCAAAATACATGTTTCTTTTCAATTCTTATGCATATTTTTACTACTGGGACAAATTGTTGAGAAAAAAATTGATGAAAATTGATTTTATGGAATTAATGGGCATCGATGCTTTTAGGTAAAAAAAATTATATGGGACATTCTACATTACTTCAACACTAATTGAACGGTGCATTATTTAGAATTTATTTGTAAATCGTTAAAAAAATCTAATGACCCATATAATTTTTTTACCTAAAAGTAGCATCAAACACTGTTAATTCCAAAAAAATCAATTTTGAGATTTTTTCTCAATAATTTGTCCCAATGGTCAAATATATACATAAGAATTAAAAATATCGTACATTTTAAATGGGAAACTTCTCGTTACAGCGAAGGATTAGAATAGGAGTAGGAGATAGGAAGTTCGTATTAGTCTTAAGATTTTCAGTTTTTGTTTTGGAATTAAATGGGCACCCGGCAAAACCGAGATTTCAACATGACTCAAATAAGAACCACCCTAATGTTTATACGTACTAATTTAAAACTACGTATTAAAAGGTAACAGCTACAAATTCTTTATAACATGTTGGATAGATAAAAATAACATATAAAACATCTGTTCTTTTTTCATTTCTAGATATTCAAAAAATACGTTTTTGTCATATCAGCGCTGTATGTTAAATGAGTCCGAATGGATACATACTCGGGATGATTGTCTGTTAAGATATATTTGATACATTTGTTTAGATTATTTGTACAGATATTATAGTTCAAAAGGCAGCAACGGATTCCTTACAGTGTTTTTAACAAGCGTATAGCTGCTGTGGAAGGTCACTTTGAATATACTGAGAAGGGAACCCGATGTCTGGCAACTCTGCGGCAGTGGTTTTAGTGCCCTTGCGCTTCTATTTAAAAATATATTTAAAAAACCAGATCAAAATTGTGGTGGAAACTCCATATACCTTACCAGAAGAAAATATGCGACATTTTTGAAGCACCATCTTCACATAGCTGTGCTACTAAGCACTAAGTTTTTTCGATTAAAATTAAATTTTGGCTCCCATTTTTCAAAATAAGTTTCCAGTATTAATCATATTAAAGTATTTGTTGAAACATTAAAAGTTATGTAAATAGTTAAATAACTAATGCGTATCGATGATCATTCCCAATACGCGCTCTTGTGTATCAGGGTGCCCGCATAAGGCTATCTCTCCCGCACTAATGTCAAACGTGTTTTATGTTCTGTCGCTTCTGTTTCCGCCACAATTTCGATCTGGCTTTTTACATATACTATACTGAAGGTGTTATGATAATAATACATAAACACCAGCTTTGTTATTTTACTTTAAATGGTTACTTTTATTATGCAAGTACTTGTTTTATTCCCTTCAAAAGGGTGAGGGTGTAAAACCACCACCAAAGAGTTGCCAGACATTGGGTTTCCTTGTCAGTATATTCAAAGGGATCTTCCATAGCAGTTATACGCTTGTTAAAAATACTGTATGCAAACCCGTTGCTGGCTCTTGGACTACTACAAATATATTTAAAAAAAATTTTCAGATCATGTATCTCTTCTTTTCTATCAAACATTTGCTTGTGATTGTATGTATATGTCCATCATGCAAGCATCATATTTGTTGTTAGTTTAAATTTAAATAATTAGAAACAAATTATTAAATACAAGAATCTTTATTGAATTTTGTATAAGGCTCATAATTAAAATTAAACAGAGACGACCGTATGATTTATGGAAGTAAGTAGAGTATCGCTGGTTATTATTGGGTTAATCTAGTATTGTCTAGATGAGAATTGGAACAGATGAGAATTGCATACATAAAATTTATACCCATTAAGAATATTATTAGTTGATGGTTGTCTACTGTCAGTGTCAAATGTAGTTCGTTAACTTTTTTTTGTCAAGTTTTTATTGGCAATTAAACAAAATTAAACGTACAAATTCCACATAATAATCAAACAAAATGAAACATTTATTGTTGTGTTAACGCCCCAAAAATAAAATGAGTGTGTTCGGTGATTTTCAACAAGTCTGGTCGCAAAGATTTCCCCATAGTTCGCTGCCCGCAGCTTGGGAGGAGGATGTGAGAGCGAATTTAGCTAAGCATAAACAAAAAGTTTCACTTTTAAAAGAAGAACTAGAAAAGGAAGAATTTTACGTAGAATATCTCGAACGGCTCCTGCACGACGTTGAAGAGCATAAAAAGAAAATTGAACAAGAAAAAACAGGGGTTGAGGAAGTTAAAGTGGAAAATAGTGATGTCATCGCTGATAATTCGGTAAAGGTAAATAATAGAAAATCTCGTTTGTAGATAATATGAAGGATGTGAGAATTTTAGGTAAATAGTAGATTTATCTTATCTGTGTGTTCTGCACTTTTTCGCCTCTATGGGATGGTTGTGTACGGTCATGTAATGTATGCGTTATTTAATTCACATCAAGATTAAAACTAATTATGAGCACCGTGATGATTCACAGGAAAAATTAATATTGTGGCTTGCCTACAAATGTTTTGTTTATATAGATAATGTTTATTTTTATTACGTTGCAAAATCTTCAGACAGGTGACTAATATTTAAACCACATCTCTCTATACACACCCTGTTTGTGGCCTTACTTAACCTCAAAAAAGGTTATGAAATTAATTGATTAAAACCACAATAGTTTTATCAGCAGTAATATTCGTAAATTAAAAAGCTTTAAGATTTTTTGAATGACAAGACGACTATTCATAACTTTGATTACACTAAAATAGTTTTTCTCAGTAAAATTGATTTTATGGTTTATAATCTTTAATATTTCTAGGTTGTATCAAAATTTTATGAATTTGACAGGTGCATAACCTAAAAGTCAACAAGTCACTGATAAGTGATTTTCCTAACCTAGAAATATGTTTGGAAAATATTCACACCTAACTTGTTTCTTTTTGTTAAAGAACGAAAATCTTAAACCCACGGCACCACCTTTAGAAGCCGTTTCAGGATTTGATAGCTGTACAGTAAATAAATGTGTCAGCGAGCTTTCGGCACGTTTATGCGAAACGCAAGTAAATTTATCAAGCGCAGACACAGGGCAGTCAGATAATGATGTCGCCACACCAAGTTTGGACCCTAGCAGTTTTGTAACTGTTATAGAAGTAAATGGACTTAATAAATCAGCAGATACTCATCATCACCCGCCACCTTTGAAACTACCTCCAAAGTATACAATTTGATCTTTTTATAGTTATCTTTTTTTAAATGTTTGCATTTTTAGACCACCAGCGAAACCAGTTCAAAGATCCAATAGTTGCGCACAAGAAAGTTCAATAAAGACCAGTAGTAATGAATCGCTTGTATCTTCAACGGAACAGCTGGGCTCTGTGGACGAGCCTTATTATGATTCGGTGGCAGCAGACGATCTTCAAAGTAGTTAAGGAACAAATTATTAAATTCGAAGTTTTTGAAATATTTGTATGTCATTTTAGGTGAACAGGAGTCTAGCACAGAGAATGTTTTTACGACTTCAAGCACTCTTCCTTTACCTGCTAAACGAAATGCCTTAAGTGAAATTAGTGATGTTATAGAACCTCAATCACCTGGGACAGCTTCCAATTATGTTAACATTGAATATTTTATTAAGTAAGTATAATATAATATTATTTTAAATAGATTTAGGTTAAAGATTCCAATTTAAGAGAAAATAGACCAAGTGAGACACGCACAACATAAAAGAGGTTCATTAAAAATTCAAAACATGAGTTTATGTAACAGTTAAGGCATATTAATGTTTAGAAGAAGAAATAAATGAAACACATTTCAGTTGCGTATTGATTTCTGTCATTTTTAATTAATTATTTGTGAAGTAGGTGCGAATATGTTTGTGTATAATAAAAAGAGTTGCAAACCTAGCGGATTAGTCAGGTAAATTAATAGGTAACAAGAAATATTATCTTTTATCATAAGAAAAGCATGCTATTTTGTATAAATAATTCAGAAATATCCATTATTTGTTTGGTAATAATTTACGAATCTTGTTTAAAGTTTAGAATGCGTAGTTAGGTGGGCATATTATAAACGGTAGGTACTATCCGTCCAGGGAAAGATGAACGCTGGTCATCGATGCTCTCTGTGTGGTATAAGATTAAAAAACTCTTAGTCAAATCAGCATCCATAGTTTGACAATTATCGATGTTTACGAAAATGTCATAACAGGTAATTTTTGAGGTTAGGGATAAGTAATGTTGAACGTTTGAAGCATTCTTTTAGATTTTAACATTGATACTTGTTATTTTTGAAATTTTTAAAACATTTTCAATAGGAAAATAAGAATCAGATTGTTGTGAATGCCTAATACTGTACGCTCTCTAGTTCTATAGAATTATTACCAAGTACTGTAAAACAAGAAATCACTTTTACTTGTGATTAAGAAATTAACTCATTTCTAACCGTTGTGATAGTAATACCTTCAATATAGAGAAGTATATGTATATTCTTACTTTTCAAATACATTTTTATATTCAAAGTAATAAAACTATTCAGTATTTTAATCAACTTAAATGCTACCAAGTACTTAATTAAAATAGAATTAATGTTAATGTTGCTTATCTATCTCTTCTCTTGTTTATTTATTATATACATATATATTGTGTCTATCGACTCTGTGTCTGTCATTCTGTATGTTCACTTATAACGCGAGAACTACTTATCCGATTTTCATGGGGTTTCCTTCTATGAAGTTGCATTATCTGGTCAAGTTTTAGGTTGTGTGTTGTTAAAATCGGTTTAGTAGTTCCAACAATATAATGGTATCTATGCGAGTGTGTAATACGAAATCCATGTTTTTCTTGTCTTGTAATTATGTATCTACAATAACAAATATTTTGCTATCTAGTGGAAAAGTTGATACGCGATTTATACACTAATCAGAATTGAAAACATTTGAAATCTGTTCAATAGTTCCAAGTCACCACAATTTTTAACTAGCGAGTAGAAAATTGTTACTAGGAAATCTGTGTTCTCATATATTGTTTACATTTTCTTGAATTTCTTAGCGACAATATATATTTGTCAGTAAGAAAGTTAGTGTATGCAAAAAAGATAGTTTCAAAACCCAAAGTTGAAAAACGAATTGCCGCGGGTGGAAGTCGGGCAGGACAGCTATTATTATTTATATATGTTTTACACATAAAAACTTCTTACTATTGAGAGGGTTGCCAAAAGCAAAGTATAACAATATAAACATGTGTAACAATAAATTAACTTTTCGTAATAACAATTAACAAGTGTAAAAAAATAAACATTAAATTAACTAAAACTTGAAATCATGATTATACAATAATGATTGATAACAATCATCTAGATATATTATAATTCTTATAAAATTAATCAGTCACTTTCGCTGTCTGCACTGGGATCACTGCTATCGTTAGACACATGTATGATTAACTCGTCAACAGTTACATCTAGCACTTTTTCACTTTCATACCATTCTCTAATCTTTCTTTCAGTACCTGCAATACATCTACTCCAGATTTCAGGTGAACACTGCTGTAATGCTTCGGCCCACATTGCAAGAACTTCATTATCCCCATAACCATCTCTACCAATGTGGTCATTGTCATATTTTTTTGCATGAGCCCATATTAGCTCAATAGCGTTGAACTCGCAGTGGTATCGTGGTAACCGCAAAACTTCATGCCCGTGACTTCATATTAAATCGTCCACTTCATAACATTTTTCTTTTCTCTGCTATTTGGCTAAATTCAGTAAGTCTAATCTAAATGAAATTGGATCATGAGGAACATTATTGTTATTTAGCCAATCTATAATTTGTCTTTTTGTCCATGAAGACAAAGGTTGCTTTTCAACGAGGGCAGAATGATATGGGGCATTGTCCATAACTATGAGAGATGGCTCTTGTAAATTATTAAGCAACTTGTCAAGAAGCCATTTTTTAAACATTTCGGAATTCATCTCTCTGTGATAGTCTTCTTTCAAAGATTTTGTTGCAAATAACAGAGATGCATCTTTAATAAATCCTGTTGTACACCCAGCATGAACAACAATAAAGCGCTTTCCTTCATAACCTTCAGGATTCTTAACACTTCGTAGGTTTGGGTCTTGCCATGATTTACCTGGATTTCCTTTGGAATAGATCCAAGTTTCATCCATATAAATTACTTGCATTGGTGACGATGAGTTTAGGTTTGCCATATAACGTTTAAAAAACTGAATACGCATACTGGCAATATTCGACTTTTCGACTAATGCTCTACGATTGTTGTCTTTGATAAATTTAAACCCAATATCATGTAGAACAGTGTTTAAACTACTTCTGCTTATTAGAATATGGTACTCTTGAAGTTCACTATTTAAAGAATTGAGAGTAACATGTTTTTCTGAAACAATACAAAATACAGACTTGATAAAATCAAAAAATATCATACTACGCCTTACTTTCACTATACATCTTATATACAGTTTCTCTGACGACCATTTTAGAAGAATCTGATAGGTCTGCAGTTTTTAACTTCTTGCGTTGTCTTTTTTTGCCAGGACTAGACAAAACTGGTTGGTTTCTACTACGGGTCTTGACCCTTCTAACAGTTGAACACTAATTCCTAAAGCCTCAGCTGCCCGCTGCAATAAACAAGCAAGTGTACAATAAGATCATAAATAATTAACGTGTCTTACCTCTTGTACGCAAGATAAAGGAAGTAAATGTCCACCGTGTTCTTTTTCCCTCTCAAAGTAGTTCAATACATTCAGCAATAACTGCTGAGACTGCGAATGCAGTGTTTTCCCTCGTACTGACATAATATTAATATTATGTAGATAAAATCGCGATTTTTCGTTCTAAGAAGAAGTTCTAAGAAGAACTGTTGCTTATTATTATTGAAATACTGAATCACTCTTGAAAACCATTTAAATAAAAAATAACTTTAACAAATGTCACCTGTGTCAATCAAATTTACAAGTATCAGGATACCTGTGACATGTTTTACAATCGAGTCAGATGTTTATGAACGCATACAGCATTGCCTATAATTTTGGCATTTTCTTCCGGAAATCTGTGAAATATCTTGAAGAATCCCTAAAATTGATCTACTTTATCTGTAGTGACGACATTAAATTCTTCCACAATAATTTTGCCAATATATGTAGTTATTTTTACTATTTTGTGGCAATCTGGCAACATCTTAATTTGATCTAGGAATTTATTTGAATAAGGTTGGCCACTCCGTGTTCTACAGAGCTAGTCAAATAAACTTCCAACCACCCAGATAGGTGCTAATGTATTGCTATCCTCGTCATACTCGTAAATAACGACAGTAAAGCATAACAAAAAGCTTTCTGTTATAACTTCGTGTAAAGATGACGCAGCGCTCATCTTTCGTTGGACGGATAGTATAATAGAAATTTCAACCAATTAATTCCTGTTTATACAACTCCAGATATTACCAAAGTTAGTTTTGTTTTTGTAATGTAGATGCAGTAAATAATAAGTAAATAATAGACCTTTGGAACTTTTAGCTTGCAGGAGCACTCTTGTTTTATATCAGATAGTAAATATAAAAATTGCACTCAAACGGTAACCAGATAACAGTTGCTATATTAATTATAATAATATTTGGCACTAGAGAAGGTATTTTCCTAAGCCGGAAGTGATGACCCCAAAATTAGGTCAAAGGTCATTTGCAGCAGAATATTAGTTTTCCACGTCTTAAATAGTTAATTTTGAGATATTATAAACCGTATGTGTAATTTGCGTTGGTTGACCCCGGGTGACCCCTTAATTGGGTCAAAGGTCAAATCCCTTAAAAAGCCATTTAGACAATGCAAAAAGGGTTTGAATGGTGAAAACCCCATTCAAATTGGTTATTCCGTCACTGAATAAAGTGTGTACCAAGTTATTCAAAATGGCGACTTTGAACGCCGTTTTAGGCGGGAAAGAATTTTTTTTTTAAATGAAACATGGTCCTCGGCTGCCTTTCACATGCCCAATTAAGAGATGCATTAAAGTTTTTCAACTTTGATTGTTGATACTGGCATTAGGACAAAATTTTCCAGCTTATGAAAATACCTTCTCACTAGAGATATCAATTGATCGATTTACAGCATAGGCAACACCATTTATTTTTATTTATATACAGGGTGATTTAAATACTTATCCGTATATGGCATTTCATTAACCCTAAGATCGTTGAAATTTATTGGATTGCCACTTAACTAGCAAAAATGAAACACAATCAGTTGATTTTTATTTTGTTTACTCGAGCATTTATCTTTATGATTTGGGGCATATCACATTATTATATACATATGACCATTGGAAGAAATGGTGGATTTTACCTTGTGTACTTGTGATCTCTGTAAAGAACTAAACCTATAATCGAAGAAATAATCGAGAAAATGATATTGTAACAAGAGAGAAAAGGAACGAATCTCTTTTCGAGCGACAGGTGGTGTGTTCTGCCGCCTTCGAGAGAATGACGCATCGCACAAGCATGTAAATCAGACGCGGTTTATTCTAGCATTTTCTAGAATACATAGAAGGTTCCAGCGATTTCTGGTGCATTTATATGAGGATATAAAAGCGGATTGCGGATAAAAGAGAGGCAGTCAACAGCAAGTCATTAACTGTGTATTACAAAATAAATAGTGAATATAAATGTTGTATTAGAAATTTATAGTCTGTAAATAATAGTTTTTAATGGTTTATAATCTTAGCGTTAATTTATAGTGTATTCATTAGTGTATAGAAATAAATATTTGTTTGTGAATAGACGATTTAAACAGCACTTGTGTTATTATTTTTAGAAAGAACGTTACAGTGATGTCAGGTGTGGTGTTTTAAAATAAATAAAATCGCGTAATAATTAATTAAAGTGCTGTGAGAATAAAATTTTTGGTGTTAAAACATAATTTCAACAAACAATTAAAATGGTGATGAAACTATTAAAGGATCTCTTAGTAATAGATTTGAAACGGGAATTGGACGAGAGGGACTTGGATAGTAATGGAAAGAAAGAAGTTTTGATAAATCGGCTAAGAAAATGGCTTTTAGAACAGAAAGAAGACCCTGAAAGTTTCCTCTTCGAAATACCTGGACCCGCAATTGATACCAACGTGTTTTTAAGTAAAATGGAAGAGAATTCTAGAAAGTCTGAAGAAAATTCTAGAATATTAAAAGAAGAGTTACTGGAAAGTTCTAGAAAAGCCGAAGAGAATTCTAGAAAGTCCGAAGAAAATGTTAGAATGTTAAAAGAAGAACTATTGGAAAAGCACGAACAGAATTCTAGAAAGTCCGAAGAAAATGTTAGAATGTTAAAAGAGGAATTACTGGAAAGTTCTAGGAAGGCCGAAGAGAATTCTAGAAAACTAATGGAAAACACTAAAGCATTGGAAGAAAAAGTTTTGGAAAATTCTAGAAAGTCCGAAGAAAATGTTAGAATGCTAAAGGAAGAAATACTGAAGAATTCCAGGAAATCTGAAGAAAATTCCAGAAGGCTTAAAGAAGAATTGCAGGACAATGTCAAAGCGTTAGAAGATAAAGTTTTCGAAGAATTTTTTGAGAATGCCAGCGCTTTAGGACTGTTGGAAGGTAGATTGGCGGAACATGATAGGGTAATAAAGATGGTAGAAGAGAAAATATCCCAAATGCAATTACCACCAACAACTAAGAAAGACGATATGACCGAAATGCTGGAAGATAGAATGAGGCAACTACGGTTTCCCCCAACTTCTGAGTGGCCGTTTAATGAAGTAAAGAAACAATTTAAAGAAGAAAAGATTCCTGCCGTAGGGATAAAAGTAAAACCACCCACGTTCGATGGAAAGATACCTTGGTCCACTTACTACAAACAATTTGAGGCGGCCGCTGGGGCCAACGGATGGACAGGCAAGGAAAAGGCGTTTCTTTAACTGTGGCTTTGCGTGGAGACGCGTTGAACGTCCTGCAAACAATCCCAGCAGGACAGGAAAATGATTATCAATTGTTAGTGTCTAGATTGGAGATGAGATATGGAGACGCGCATCTTCAACAAGTGTATCACGCGCAAGTGAAGAATCGTATCCAGAAGAATGGAGAAAGCCTGCAGGAGTTTGAAGCCGATGTTGCGCGGCTTGTCCGATTGGCGTACCCTACGGCACCCGATTCATTTCTGGGACAGCTCGCTGTGCAGACCTTCATTGATGGGTTAAGAGACGGGGAAACACAACAATCATTGAGGCTAGCACGACCAAGAACAACTGATGATGCGCTTGCTCACGCCTTAGAATTTGAAGCTGCAAAGCAAGCGTCCCGAGGTCACGGGCGTGTTCGGGCCGTTGTGGAGGAAGAAGAAGGTTCTAAAGATCACCTAGAGGAGTTAGTACTGAGAGTTCTTCGGAAGGAAGAAAGCCGTAAGAAGAATCATCAAGAAGTTCGAGGGCCCCGTTGCTGGAACTGCGGCGAACAAGGACATGTAGAACGGCGTTGTCCCAAAATAACAAAAGTACAACCGTCGGAAAAGTTAAAAGGGGTTGGCAAGAGAGGGCGAACGTTGACTGTTAGTAAAGATTACAATCGAATTGTTCCACTGCTCATTGATACAGGGGCGACAAAATCCATCATACGCCCTAACGTTCTACGAACAAGTATGAAACTGTTACAGACAACTACTCAACTCCGTACAGCGACGGGAGAAGTAATACCAACACGCGGAGTGGTGAAGATGAAGATTGGCATTGGAAGTGAAGAACGTGATCATGAGGTGCTGGTAGCCGACATCATTGACGAATTCATCTTGGGAATGGACCTCCTGAGAAAATTTGGTTTTACATTGGACTTGAAGGAGGGTGTTTTGAAGGTTGGTAACGAAGAACTTCCGTTGCACCCACGAGAAGATCCTGTCGTAAGGGTTTTGCTGACAGAAGATGTGATATTGCCTGGTCAAAGCGAGATGGTTGTCGAGGCAGGTTTGGATGGAGATCTTCGGGTAGGATGTGTGCGAATGATGGAGCCTGTTTGTGATAAGAAGATCCATAGTGGCATACTGGTGGGAAAAGCGCTGATCAAGGTTGGAAAGAGAGTACCGGTGAGAATTATGAACGTTAATGTGGATCCGGTGACATTGAAGAAGAGTACCCTTGTGGGACAGTGTGTGCCAGTATTTCGAGTAGCCAGGTGTATGGCTGATGTTCCAAGACCAGTGCCCAAAGACCATGGTGGAAAATTAGTGGGTATGGTTACTAGCTCGTGCGAAGACCTTAACAGAACGGAAGTGAAAGAGGTACAGGGTTTGGTTCACCGATACCAAGATATCTTCGCTCTTGACGATAGCCAGAAGGGACGAACAAATATAGTAAAACATAAAATCAATACAGGCAACTCTATGCCTGTCCGTCAGCAGCCGAGGCGTCTACCTCTAGCAAGGCGAGCAGAAGCCGAAAAGATTATTACTGATATGGAAGAACAAGGGGTTATCGAGCCATCCAGCAGTCCATGGGCATCACCGGTGGTCCTGGTCAGTAAGAAGGACGGGTCAACGAGATTTTGTGTGGACTATCGGCAGCTTAATGACGTGACCAAGAAAGACAGCTATCCCTTACCACGCATCGACGACACGTTAGATACCCTGTCTGGTTCACGATGGTTTTCGACTTTGGACTTGAAGAGCGGTTACTGGCAAGTTGAAATGGAACCTGAAGACCGGGAGAAGACCGCGTTCACTATTGGTTCCGGACTATGGCAGTTTACAGTTATGCCTTTCGGTCTATGTAACGCTCCGGCCACCTTTGAGCGTCTAATGGAGACCATCCTGAGAGGGTTGTCGTGGAAGACCTGCCTGGTATACCTAGATGATGTGATTGTAGTCGGAAAATCATTCAACGAACATTTGAAAAATCTAGAGGAAGTGTTCCGAAGACTACGTGGAGCCAATCTGAAACTGAGTCCGAAAAAGTGCCACATATTCAGAAAGGAAGTGAAATATCTCGGGCACGTCGTATCACAAAATGGAGTGGCAGCCGACCCCGATAAGATTCGTGCAGTTCAAGAGTGGCCAACACCGAAAGATAAACACCAAGTTCGTAGTTTTCTTGGGTTATGTACCTACTACAGGCGTTTCGTTCCTGGGTTTGCCAATATAGCGAAACCTCTGACAAGGTTAACTGAAGATGGGCGCGAGTATGTTTGGAGCGGAGAGTGTGAAACAGCTTTCCAACAGTTGAAGCGTGCCCTGACAACAGCACCAATATTGAGCTATCCACGGACAGAAGGGAAATTCATACTTGACACAGATGCAAGTAATCTGGCCATTGGGGGGGTACTTTCTCAGATACAGGATGGACAAGAAAAGGTCATCGGCTATTTTAGTAAGGTTTTGTCGAAAGCCGAAAGGAATTATTGTGTGACCAGAAAAGAACTATTGGCCGTCGTGAAGTCCGTTGAGCACTTCTACAAATACTTGTACGGACGGAAGTTTTTATTGAGGACGGACCATGCAGCGTTGAAATGGCTTCTACAATTCCGTAATCCTGAAGGCCAGGTCGCAAGGTGGATCGAACGATTACAAGGATACGACTTTGACACCGAACATCGAGCGGGCACTAGTCATCGAAATGCCGATGCTCTTTCAAGAAGACCCTGTCCAACGGATTGCCGTCATTGCTCTCGTTTGGAAGAGAGGGTTTGCCAAGTATTAAGGACTACCATCGTCAACGACAATTGGTTGCCGGAAGAATTGCAACGACAGCAGGAGGCTGATCCCGAACTAAAAATGGTACTGGAATGGAAGCGCGTGGGAGAAAGGCCTGCCTGGGAGGCCGTCAGCCCTTTTAATAGAACGCTCAAAGCATATTGGGCCCAATGGGAGTCCTTGAAGGTGGAAGACGATCTCCTGAAGCGAGTACTGGAGAGTGAAGATGGCACCACCATTAGGTCTCAGTTCGTGGTTCCAAGAAGCCGAGTGGCTACAGTATTGCGACATCTCCATGACGGTGCCTCCGGGGGACACTTCGGTGTGAAAAAGACCTTGGAGAAAGTTAGGGAGCGTTTTTATTGGGTCAACTGTAAAGAAGACGTGAAGGAGTGGTGCCGGAAATGTGAATTATGTGCCACTGGCAACGGACCCTTGGGGAAACGAAGAGCACCTATGAGGCAGTACAATGTGGGTAGTCCTCTGGAGAGAATAGCTATAGACATTGCCGGACCATTTCCCGAAACTGACGATGGGAATAAATACATCTTAGTGGCAATGGACTATTTTACCAAATGGCCAGAAGCATATGCCCTACCAAACCAGGAAGCTGCGACTGTTGCTGACGTACTAGTCAAAGAGTTTTTCAGTCGCTTCGGAGTGCCCATGGAGCTGCATTCAGATCAAGGCCGCAATTTCGAGTCTGTACTCTTTGGAGAAGTCTGTCGATTGTTGGGCATTCGCAAGACTCGGACCACACCGTTACATCCGCAGTCCGATGGAATGGTAGAACGCATGAATCGAACAATGGGCAAATATTTGGCCAAGGTCGTCTCCGATCATCAACGAGACTGGGACCAATACCTGCATCTGTTCCTGATGGCTTATCGTGCATCGGTCCACGAAACAACCGGTCAGTCACCAGCGTCTGTGATGTTTGGACGCGAGTTACGGTTACCGTGTGATCTGGAATTTGGGTCTCCACCTATAGAGCAGGAGGTAGCCGGGAATGATTATGTCATCAACTTAAAGAAGAAGTTGGAGGATATTCACGACCGAACCCGAAATAATAGTCGAATCGCGAGTGACCGGATGAAGGCTACGTACGATGTGAGAGCCCAAGAAGGAGGGTTTCAACCTGGAGAGCTTGTCTGGTTATACAACCCGCAAAGGCGTCGTGGCTATTCTCCAAAGTTACAGCGAAATTGGGAGGGTCCATACCAGGTGAAGAAACGAATAAATGACTTGATTTATCGCATCCAGAAATTGCCAAGAGGGAAACCAAAGGTGGTACACTCCAATCGTCTGGCGCACTATGAGGGAAATAATGACGCAGTTCCGGAAGATGAGGCTGAGGTGGCTATCAATACCGTAAGGCCTGGAGATGATCAGCCAACCTTTAGAGAATTTATGGCTGCGTTTTCTGGAACTAGAAAAGCGCGATTCGGAGTCACGACTGAGATGCAACAAGATCTCTTCCGGGTCCCTGGTGATTATTCCATTGCCCACTGTGTCTCCGAGGATCTCCGTATGTCCAGGGGGATCGCAGTAGTGTTTAGAAATAAATTTGGACGGCTGAATGAACTTCGAGAACAAAATCCCTCTGTTGGTAAATCCTTACGCTTGCCTGATCATGACCGATCCATTTACTACTTGGTAACCAAGCAGTTTTACTACCAGAAACCGAGTTACGCCGACTTGTGGAGGGCACTATGGAATTTGAGGATCGAGTTGCTTACCAGGGGAATTAACAAATTGGCAGTTCCCAAACTCGGCTGTGGGCGGGACCAGCTGGATTGGAGAATCTTTAGAAACATGCTGGAAGTTGTCTTTAGAGGTACGGACGTCAAGATCTTCGTCTGCAATTTTGACCCACAACCCGCATTAAGGCCAACGAAGAGTGTAGACTGTTATTTCTACCGTAATGGAACGTGTAGTCGAGGTGAAAATTGTCGATATCGTCATGACCCGTTCTACAGGAACCAGAGCATAGATGCTGTTCTGGGACAGAACAGACTTGAAGAGGGGGGCAGTGTAACAAGAGAGAAAAGGAACGAACCTCTTTTCGAGCGACAGGTGGTGTGTTCTGCCGCCTTCGAGAGAATGACGCATCGCACAAGCATGTAAATCAGACGCGGTTTATTCTAGCATTTTCTAGAATACATAGAAGGTTCCAGCGATTTTGGTGCGTTTATATGAGGATATAAAAGCGGATTGCGGATAAAAGAGAGGCAGTCAACAGCAAGTCATTAACTGTGTATTACAAAATAAATAGTGAATATAAATGTTGTATTAGAAATTTATAGTCTGTAAATAATAGTTTTTAATGGTTTATAATCTTAGCGTTAATTTATAGTGTATTCATTAGTGTATAGAAATAAATATTTGTTTGTGAATAGACGATTTAAACAGCACTTGTGTTATTATTTTTAGAAAGAACGTTACAATATGAAAAGGTGAAGATGTGTACAGGGTGGTTTACATAAGATGACCCTGTACCTAATATTGAGAATTGGAAGAGTTACGAGAAAAAGTTAAACACCAAAGTTGGTTGGTATAAAACAAATTTTAATGCTATGACTACTATCAACTTTTTTGTTTCAAATCGAACACCCTGTATTTTTACAATTTTCAATTGTACCCTTTGTTAAGTTTGCACAGTTTTTGAATAAATTTAATATCTTTACTTTTTTTTAAGAATGTAACATTTAAAAAATAAATATGTAAATACTAGTTACTAAAGAACTGAATCATATAAAATATAAATATACAGGGGATCTTATTTGAAAAACATCAGATTTTCATGTTCAGAAATTTGCATCTTTGGTCTAGTGGATTGAACACCCTGTACTCAACAATAAATTTATTAAGGCAGTGCCTCAACAACTTCAGTATGTCATACTACATTTATGTTTCATACATATTGTGACATAACCTCGAATAAGGCAATTTTGACATTACTTTCATACAATTTGATCAATATTACCAGTGAGTTATTTATTAGTTGGGTTGGTACTCCATAGATTTTTAGTAAACTGGTAGACCAAATGACAAAAGTTTGTTTTAGGTTATGTAAACTGTCACAAAAACCAGTGGTGTAGTTAAATTAGACTAATATAGTTGAAACTCCATAATCTGAACACACTGTAGTCCCAATATCCAGTAATCCGAACAGCAACATTTATAAGGTAAAATCCTAACAAACCTTTTTAATCCGAAATCCTCTTAGATTCCAACAAATCTCTTTAAATCTGAATAACAAAGTTGTATGTACTATTTGAGTACTCTCTTCCGTAATAAAAATATAAAATTTAAAACTGTGACGGTCAAAGTCGATGTAATATGCCAAAATTCTTAAAAAACTGCCTACTTTATAATTCAAACGTACCAATTATTTATCTCGCATTAGTATATACCAAAATTCAATATGTAGCGTTCTTGGAAGGTAAATACTAAAAACGAGATTATAGCAGGTTGTTAACACGATTTGTTGGCTGATACTCTTACGACACGTCGGGTGTAGACGAAGTAGTCTACGAAGATCAACAAACACTTTTATTATTATTTATTAATATAAAGAGTAATAAAAATCCTGAATGTAGTAACTGATACCATCACAAAGACACCCTAAATTGAATTTTTTTTAAATTTTGTTATACACAATTTGTATACAATGCGTCCATACCTCATTTAAAAAATGTCAAAACGTAAACACGTTATTAAAACTATCGGAGAACGTGAAATTTATTTAACGATTAAATGATGGGGCTAGTGTTTTAACGTTTGGTTTATCACCGATATAAAGAAATATAGGAAAAAATACAGGAAATAGAAAAACACTGAAATTACGATCAAGAAGTGCAGCAAGGAGGAGAAAAGAGAAAGAAAGCTTAAAGCAAGAAAATTCCTGATTTTTTTAATTAGAAATAAAAGTTTTGTAAAAAAATTAGTAAAATACGTAAGTTCTTTATAATAAGGTACCATGGCCTAAAGCAATGTTTTTATTTGAATATCCAGTAATCCGAATTCCTCGTTAATATGAATTTGCTTTGCATTTATAAGTTCGGATTAAGGAGATTCTACTGTAGTTGAACTAAATTAAACCTAATATAACTATACCACTGTTTTTGATGATAGCTGACATAACCTAAAACTAACTTTTGTCATTTGATCTAACAGATTTACTAACAATCCAGGTAGTAGCAACTCAACAATAAATAAATTACAGACAATAACGACACACATTGATCGCTGTGTATAATTTTGCATGAATCTTTTCAGAGTGTAGTGTTAAATCTAGACACTTTGCAAGCTTCTCGCTACCAGATGCTATTATGAGCGGATCAAACTAATAGAAAACGTCTTACCGAATTAAGCAATTGTTAGTGGCGGCATATATCATAAACAATTTATTTATTGGGAAAACTCTTGGTTGCATTTGGGAAAAAATAAAAGGAAGGTAATACCTGCTTGTGTTGTTTCAAAAATAAGCAAATATCCCGAAGAAAATGATGTGTATACACAGTTTCGTCCTGCAGAAGGGGAAGGTTCAGATTATTTTGATTAAGAAAAAGGAAAACTTTAAAAATAACATCTACTCCTAGGAAAAATTTGTTGATACAATCAACCCTTTTCACTTTTTGCAATCTTCTTCTTCATTCAGCTTATAACCCTATGTGGGTTTTTGCTTGTTTAACGATTCTGCTCCACTTCTCTCTTGCTTGACACAATCTGCTTCCATTCTGTATTCCCATCTGTGTTAAATCTTCTTCTATTCCATCTGTCCATTGTTTACTTGGGCGTCCTCTTGGTCTTCTTCTGATTGGTTTCCATTCTGTTATTTCTCGTACAGCATGTTCTTTTCTCATTCTTTTTGTGTCCATACCACCTTAGTCTTTGCGACTTTATAAACCGAACTATGTTTCCATTTTGCATAAGTATTTCTATTTCAAAATTCATTCTTCTTCTTATGATGTTACCTTCCTTTATTCCACCATAGATCCTTCTTATTATTTTCCTCTCAAACCTTAGTAACATCTCTTCTACTTCTTTTGTCATCGCCCAGGTTTCGGCTCCGTATGTTACAGCTGGGCGAATTAAAGTTTTGTATATCCTCAACTTAGAGTGTCTACCTAGTATTTTTGATGTCATAAATTTTTGGTAGGTGAAATATATTTTGTTACCTAATAATATTCTTCTCTTTACTTCTTCTTTTTCTTTATTTGTAGTGTTAATTTCTGAGCCGAGTATATGAATTTTTCCATACTTTCTAATTTATATCTTCCTATTTCTAGTGGTCTATCATCGTAGTGTTTTGAAAATTTTAGGTATTTAGTTTTCTTCTCATTTATATAGAGCCCTAGCTTATTCGCTTCTTCATCTAAGGTCTTAAAGGTGTTTTCTAGCAGCTTTTTATTTAGACTGATAATAGCTATGTCATCTGCATACGCTATCAGTTGTATTCGTTTTGATTTTATGGTTCCCTCTTTATACAGCTTCCTGAGTATTACTTCTAGCGCTAAATTAAAAAGTTGTGCTGAAAGAGCATCACACCAGTTTTTATATGGAAGTCTTCCGTCAACTTGTTCTTTACTTTGACCTTTGCTGTCGTATCTTTTAATGTCAAAGATATCATACGTACTAATTTTGTTGGTATTTGCATTTCTACTAATCCTGCTATTAGTTTGGAACGATCTAAACTGTCAAAAGCTTGTTTGAAGTCAATGAATATACAATGTACATCCATGTTATATTCTTGCGCTTTCTCCCCTATTCTGCGGATTATCTGAATACAATCTATTGTGGATCTGTTTTCTCTAAATCCATTTTGGTAATCTCCCAGTGCATCTTCATAATGTATTTTTAGGCGGTTACTTATAGTTGCTGACAATATCTTATAAATCACACATAGTAACGTTATAGGTCGAAAGTTACTACATTCTTTCTTATCTCCATTTTTATAAATGGGATTTATTATGCCCATCTTCCAATCATCAGGTAAGTTTTCTTGCTGCCATATAATCTGTATTAATTTACATATTCTTTTACCGAGTTCTACTCCTCCTTTTCTTAGCATTTCGGCTATTATGTTGTCCATTCCGGGTGCCTTATTGTTCTTAAGATTCTTTATTATGTTTATTATCTCTTCTTGAGTGGGTATTTGCTCATCTTGTTGTTCATTGTTTTGTTGTATTGGTAAGAGTACCTCTGATATTAGGGTTTCCTTATTCATTGCTTCCTCGTAATATTCCCTCCATCTATTAAGTACATCGTCATTTTCTTCTAGTAGAACTCCCTGTTTATCTCTGCACTTGTCTGCATTTTTGTTATTGTATTTTTATTTGTATTTGTGCTATTTTATTATTCATGAACTCTCTTTTCTTTTTCCTTGCTAGTCTATAAGCTTCTTTTCTTTTGTTGCTGTATTCTTGTTTGGTGTCTTCCGAAGGGTTATCTAGCCACTTCCTCCATAATTTATTTTTTTCTTTCATAATCTCCTGGCATTCTTCATCGTACCAGTCTTTTTTTCTTTCTTTTACTTATTCCGATTGCTTGTTGTGCACCTCTGACTACTGCTTCTTTAATTATTCTCCATTAATTTTGTACATTGTTTGTTTGCGTCTTCCTTAGCAGTTCTTCTGTAACCATTTTCGCATATCTCTCTTGTGCATCTTGTTTCTTCAAGTTATCCAAATTCCATCTTTTACTACTTATGCTAGATGGAC
This sequence comes from Agrypnus murinus, assembly GCA_929113105.1. Taxonomy (NCBI): domain Eukaryota; kingdom Metazoa; phylum Arthropoda; class Insecta; order Coleoptera; family Elateridae; genus Agrypnus; species Agrypnus murinus. Next base: position 4,608,826 of record OV816027.1, read on the forward strand.
TGTTCTTCTCTATGCTGATGTGGTTTTTTATTATGCTTACTACCAAAAAATGGTCAGAACCACAACTACATCCTCTATATGTTCGTACATTTGATATGTTACCAGCTCTTCTTTTTGAAATAAGTATGTGGTCAATTTGGCTTTCAATTCTTCCTCCTGGACTAGTCCATGTTATCATATGTATACGTTTTCTCTCGAATTGTGTGCTACTCACTATTAGATTATTAGCAGCTGCTATTTGACACAACCTCTCGCCATTATCATTAGTATTTTCATGTAAGGTGAATTTTCCAGATACACTCTTTATATAGTTTTCTTTTCCCAGCTGTGCATTCAGGTCTCCTGCAATGATTAAGGTATCGTATTTGGGGATTTTTCAATTGTACTTTGTAGGCACTCATAAAAGCTGTCTTTTTCTTCTTCTTTACTTTCCTCAGTGGGTGCATATACATTAATAATAGTTGTGTTGTAGTATCTACCTCTTATACATAGTTTACTAATTCTTTCATTGATTTTTTGAAACGATAATACTGAGCTTTCCATGCTGTTTAATACTATGAAGCCCGTACCATACTTTCCTTGTTTATTTGCTCCAGCATAATATACTGTATACTCTTTCTTCTTAATTTCCCCTTCTCCTGCCCATCTTATTTCCTGTAATGCCGTAATTTGTATTTGTGTGCGTATAAGTTCCGTTGCTATTTCATTTCATTTTGCAGTTTGTAGCATGGTTCTTACATTCCAAGTGCCTATTTTAATTCTATTCCATGTTCCTTTTCTTACATTGTAAATATTCATTTGTTTTTTTTTATTTATATCATTCTCGTTTGCCTTTTCCATTGCCAGGGTCTTCTTATGTATTTGCTCATTTGGTAACATATTTAGTTTTTTGAAGGGTTGTACATCTTCTGTGTACTCTCCTTTAATTTACCTTCGTTTTCATCCCATACAAAATATTGATTGTTGATCCACAATTTTTTATACCCTGTTTTCACTTTGTTACCTTTCCCTATCTCCTCTCTTTTCCTTTCTCTTATTTGCCACTGGATCTTCCTTTCATCATAATTTAAGTCATTATTGAGGTATATTCCTTTTCGGCTTAGTTCTCGTGATTCTTTAAACAATTGTTGTTTTTCTTCCCAGGTATTCATTTTAATACCCCATACTTTATCTGTAATTTTCCAAGCATCATTTATAGTAATATTTCTTCAACCCGTATACCACCTTTTAGACTTTTTGCAATCACTGTCAGTAAATTTTAAGATTTTTATCTGTATTTGGAAAACAAAAATTATATTCGCCAGCCTTTTCGGTATTCTTACACCCGAATATACAACATCGAGGCATGTTTTAATGGGTAACTACACAATAGTAATAACCAGTAAATAACCTAATAAATAAACACTTTTTATTTACCTCCATACACGTGAAATGCACTGATTTGTGGTCAGATTTCTACTATCAAAGCAGTTTAGTACGCTGTGCATATTAGGCGCGGGCATGCGTGACGTCACACGCTTCGAATCTTTCAACTTCAAAAATTAATTACAGGCTTATTTTTAAGAATTTAGAAATTTTACTTGTGAAATGGCTATCTACATTTTTTGTTTAATTTATTAAGCTGAAGTTGTAAATCCGCTTAACCAACATCTTTAACGTTACTTGCGTTACTGTTCGGTGACGATATTTTGCACAAAGTTATGAGGTTCAATCGATCATGCAATAAAGGTTCTAGTAGTTCCTGCAAAGATCTGGAATAGTTTTAGCACCTAAAAGGAAAATGCAGCAATACACTTATAAATTATGCATTTGTATGAATAGCTTGTACGGTTATAAACAAATATTCTTAGTAATGAACCAAGAATTCCACTCTATTATAATCGATGAAACTTTGAATGTTATAAATGTTAATCTGTTTAAATAAGAATTGGATTTCCAAGATTGTGGGAAGGTCTTCGTCATTTAACTCTGAGGCGTTATCAACTTAGTACAATATACAGCATATGTCTAACAACCAGAATATGGTATTTTCACATCGAACAAGAAAGTATTTCTGCTTACGAAGATCAGTTTACAAGGAGCTATGTGATCACAAATGATGGATTAAGTATCTTGCTACAGTAGACGTACTATACGAGATTGCTGGAGCCATAAAAGGGTTTAATCCATGATTAAGGAAAAGATGATGATGGACTTAAGGAAAAGTATGGGAAACAGTTCATAATTGTACTATTGTACAATATGACAAAATTATATTTATTCTTACTCTCCTTTGTTTTCTCTTCCTTTGTTTGTTTTTCTTTTACTTATAACGTTGGATAACACATTGCTTCAGGTAATTCGCATAGCATTTGACTTCGACGCAACAAAACCATTTTCAGAGATGATACGCTTTTTAATGATTTTTGTCAGTTTATTCTTCTTTAGTCTCTGCTGTTTTTCTGTTACGGTTTGTCTGAAATTGATTGTTGTAACATTCCTGATTCTCTTTAAAAGATTTTTGGTCGTCTTTCTTTCTTTCTGATCGCCTGCTTGATTTGAGCAAAAGAAATAACACCATTTGAAATTGAAAGATGGCCCGTCCCGCTCAACCGGTTCGTACTTTACGGAGGTGAGCAGCGTTCTCGATCTTAAGTTTCCCTTTGGAAGCATTGATGCTGGTCTTGCAGATCTAATCTAGTCAACACTCCAATATAATTAATTGAAGGTGCACTTCAGCTTTAATTGAAGCTACGCTTGAGAAGCAAGTTGACTTTCCTATCGTTTCTCTCAACCCTGGCTTTAATCAACTTGGGTAGTCCAAGCTCAAAGGTCACACTAGCTCGTTTTATAACTTAAACAATAAGATCCTTCTGTTTTAAACACAATTACATTGAGTAGCACTGCAAAGACACCTCCTTTGTAAACTAAGAACTATCCAAGATACTAGGTTGATACAAAAGTTTTTCAGCCACTTTTAGTAAACAAAAAAAGAATTATTCCTCAAAATATAGTTCATTGAATTCTTAACTTTCTGCCATACTTCTGCTAATTTACGAATTTAGTCGTAGTATCATCTATTTCTTTTGTTGCGAAAAAGTTGCGGCATTGTTCAGCAACTTCTGACTCAACCTAAAGTTCTAGATACAGGACTTTGACAGTCAGAACAAGCTGAGCAAGTACATCCGTCCAATGGTCCAATACTGCATGCCATGCCATGCGAAATAGAAGAGGGAAGGCGGAACTGCCTACTACAAGGTCATCTCTAGGTTTACAACGGGCTATTCTACAATACAGACATGACTAATTAGAAGCTGTAACACGCATCTGGAGAGATACATTACTTGAAATATAACTTACATTAAGGTTTATTTGTATTTCTCAAACATCAATCGATTAGAGAACAGTTCTCTAGTTCGTCGATTAGAAGTTCAACAAAATATTGGTGAAGTATTTCTTTATAAAACCAATTTAACTTGAGATTAACAACAACCATAATTTCGCTGACAGAAGTATAGGCCAGTAAAATTAGATCCGATGGGGACTGTTAGTGGAAAGCAGGAGATCGTTTTGGTCGCTTCATTTGACTTAAAATATAAGTATCCTATGTTTACATGGTCCTTCGACGCGAGATTACCTGAGGGCATCACAAGAATCACGAAATCTTCGGACCTTTTTTAGTTTTTCGCTTATAACTCTAAAGTGGTGCTTTCCAACGAAAACTTCACTATTACAAGAATTAAAGAGCATTAGATTCTCTGTTGGATGAGTATCCAACACTTTAAATTCGGTCCAGTGGTACGGTCGAAAAACGACAATTTTACAGATTTTCGATTTTCTGTCAGACCGGACGCCCAAAGCCTCTGCTTTCCGTATAAAAAAACTCGTTCGACTCATTCTGATTGTTAATATAAGTGGAGAAATACCTCAGCTTTGATATTATAGAGGTTGCCGGATTAAATTAATGGCCATTTTTTTGTCATCACCCCATCATAGCAATTAGGATCAATCCATATGAAGTGGTTCAGTAATGGTTGCTCGATCATTTCGAAAACAGATAATTTTTTGTGTGTTATCACCCCTAAGTATTGATAGATCAAAACCACTGCTATTTTATTTTTATTCCATTTGATTGAAATATGTATGTATCAGAGTAAGTTATCGATGAGACCAGGCCTTTAGTTGAACTCCCTTCTAGAACTCTAAACTACTTAACCCACAGCACACTTTCAAGAGATGTGTAATGTACTAGCATTTTTATTAAAGCGAAATACTCCTTCTGCCAACAACGCATGTCTTTCAAACGTTGCACAACAACAACAGCCTAATGTGAATACTATCACTGTGCAAGACATAAAAAGGAAGTCCTTTTTTTAACTTGAAGTTAGGAGAGTTCTAATTGTTGCGGGTATTTTCTCATTTGTATTTTTCACTGATGTACCATTTCAATAACGGACACTAATAATATTTCAATTCATTTATTGCATAGTAAACAAAATAAGCAACCAACTATCCTTACATTCAAACATACAATAATGCTGCTGCCATGGTCAACAGTTACAATATGTCAACCTGAAGAACCTAAGGTGCAAAATAAATACAACCACGCAATGACAGGTGGCATGGCAATGTCAAAACTAATACAAAATAAACTAAATTTGAATACAAACAAAATTGCATGATCTCAACACTAATTAACATCTCCACTATCACTTTCTACCTTACACGGCCAAGCAGCTGAGTCCTTCATACTTGACAGATGAATAGTACAATACCACTGTAATCACTGTGCAAAATATAAATAGGAAGTCATCTCTTTAATTTCTGCTATGCATCCCATAATTAACATCTCAACTATCTCTTCTGCACCCCCTGGTTCGTACGGCCAAGCACCTGGGTCCTTCATACTTGACAGATGAATAGTACAATGCCACTGCTATTACTGTGCAAAATATAAAAAGGAAGCCATTTCTTTAATTTTTGCTAGAAGGCTTCTAAGCATTATCTCAACTATCTTTTATACCCCCTAACTTGCACTACTAATCAGTGTAGTCTTTTATACTTTTCAGATGAAAAGCACAAGGTTTAATTAATTAAAGCACAAGAATAAATTTCAACATCGAACTTCCTAAAAATATAACAAAATTAATAAAAGAACTTCAAACCTTATCTATGCATCTCGATTACGGAATTCTTTCAGCATCTGTAGCCCTTCTGGCAGGATTCATTGCAAAAAAACTGAAGAAAGGATTGAATGTCAATAGCCTGTTAGATTCTCTGTTAGCTGCCTCCTGTTCAAATTCTCTGATAGGATTTGTAAATCTTCAAGACAGAGGTGCATTAAAATACTCCACTAGAAGATTTACACTTTTATTCAACCAAATAATCGAACTTGTAATACAGATTGTAGAACATTTACCTGGAGAATGTAATCCGTCTAATATTCTAACATCACTAGGTACTTCTAACTCCAATTGCTTCTTCACAGTTCTTTGTTTGCCACGACCACAAGGAGGAACTTAGTAATATAATTCTTTAAAAATTGCTAAAACCTTGTTACGCAAACAGAAACATCGCAAAAACGTGAACAGATAATGTACTTACTGCTCACTTTCTCTATATCCTAAACGCAGCTCACGGAAAGTTATAAAATGGTAATTTCAATAATGTTATTAAACCACTTACCAACTTGTAAATTAATTTTAATAACATAATTATTTATTTAATTAATTTCCAAAATATTTACGTAAACATGCAACGCTTGACATTTGTAAGGGTTACCTAACCTATACATCATCAAGTGACAAATGAACATCAGCGTGTCAGCTACCGCCAAAACGGCGAAATTTTGCGTTTTCTCAGAAACAAAGTTTATATGGGAAATCGTAAAAGTGCCCAGGCCGGATAAGAGACTTCGTCTCGTGAAATCTAGAAGGTCGTGCTTAATATTATCCCCTAATTATTTAAAGAATGCTATAAAGAAAAAAAATACAAATCGAATCCTTTGGTTTCGGATTGCACTTAATTGTAACCGGAAAAATTAAAGAAAATAAAACTTCCGTTTATGCAAAAATCAGTTATGATGCCTTGAAAATATTGATGAAGGGAAAATATTTTTAACATTTTTAAGGTTAGGTTTTACTGCTTGACAGACAATATAACCTTAAAAATGACATTTAAGTTGCAAATATTTTCCCTTCATTGCTCTAATGTTTCCAAGACATAACTGATGTTTGCATAAACTGAAGTTTTCTTTATTTTTTCCGGTTACAAAAGCATCATTCTATTCTAAAATACTTCTTTATTGTAAAATAGCTAGGGAAGCTAATATTAAGGTAAAAAAATGCACTGCATTGTGCATGAAGCGATTCTACACCGTGTATGTGTTCTTTATCAGTGACAGTAATTTAAAAGTAACAAACCTTTTTAAATAAATAAAGATAATTTAAAATAATTTATTTTGGTGTAGAAAACGTTCAGGCCCTGACGGCCACAGTAGCAGTGATGAAGAAGAAGTACCTGAGCTCCGTCGGAGCACAGACGAGGGCTCGTACGCGAGCTCGAGTTCCCTTGAATCCACGACGCCTTCCACACGCAGGAAATTCAGCCAGGTAATGCTATGCTTACAACTTGAAACACGACCTAGTCTCAATTAATCTTTATATTTAAAATACAATTCTAGGACGGTGATACCAAAGTAGAATCAGAAAGAATGTATAGGTGTATGTTATCGAATATAATTGATAGTGAAACCAATTACGTAGAATGGCTAAATGTTATGCTTCAGGTGAGCGATTTTATGAATAAATATATGCACACGAAAGTGAAAGTTTTAATTTTAATTTTTTAATCTCTCATCATTTATAGTATATGAAAGCCATAAAAGCAACATTAGGTACATCGCATCCAGTAATAACTGAAGCAGAGTTCAGAACAATCTTTTATAAAATACCTGAACTTCATTTGTTACATTCAAATTTTCTGGAAGGTTTAAGAAGGCACACCCAGAAATGGGATACTAGAATAGGAGAGAGTTTTAAGAATATGGTTAGTATTAAAATTTATCATCTACAATTACATAATAGTAATCTTACTCTGTTTTTTTTAATTAGGCTTTAAATTTAACTGTTTATGGTGCTTTTTTGGGTAACTACGGAAGGGCAATCGATACAGTACGTAAATGTAGTGCTTCAAATTCACAATTTGCCGAAATAACAAAAAATATAATCTGTAAAACTCTATCGGGGCAATCTATTTCACTAGAAGATCTATTACATAAACCTGTTGCACGTGTTCAGAAAAACGCACTCGTACTTCACGACCTTTTAAAATATACACCATCAACACATCCTGATTACGGTTGCCTTTCAGAAGCACTGCAATTAACACAAGTCTTCCTGGATCAATTTAATATGATCCAGACTAAATCAATGTTTCCTGTAAGTACTTTTCTTTTCCTTAATAACCTTTTAAAATATCATTAAGCGGCGTTTTAATTTAACAAAAAAAAAATGCATTGCAGGCCTCAGACAGGGCTCAGAGACGTCTAGTCAAAAATTCATTCATAGTTGAATTAGTGGATGGACATCGAAAGTTAAGGCATCTATTTTTATTTAATGACGTTATAGCTTGTGCCAAGTACAAGGTATTTTCCTAAATGACAATTTTAAAGCGCACTTTTTTATCATTGCATATTATTACAGTCTTCCGGTCGAAATGAAAAATATACGTTTGAATTAAAATGGTTCATTCCAGTAGAAGATATATACATTCTCGAAGAATCGACGGCAAATCCTCATGAGATATCGCCTTCAAATATTGTTGCCTTAAAATCGCAAGCATCTAATGTTCGAGACCAATTACGTCATGAGGAAAAAGTTAATGAAGATAAAGTAAATATTTTACATATAATATATATTTTCTTTATTAGTTACATTTTTCTGATAGTTTCAGAAAATTCGTCTAGGGAGGGGATCAGAAAAATATAGAAAAAGACTGTTAGAACTAGAAAGTCAACTGGTGCTCGTATCGCCAAATTTAGTATTTAGAATAAAACATCGACAAACACAGAAAACGTTCATATTCTTTTTATCTTCGGAATTTGAACGTACTCAGTGGATTGAAGCTATTCATACGTTACAACAAACTAGTAAGCCGCCAACACCAACGACCACATTCAGTATGCTGGAGTTGCAGACGTGGATAACGGCATGTCGTACTTTTCTTAAAACTAACATGGGTTCATATTTGTTGCGTACCGGACATGACGAGAGTTTACTTGTTGGTGACTTACATGTTACTGTAAGGGATTTGTTGGGTTTGGAATATAATGCAGGTTAGTATATTTTATGAAAATGTGTTTTTTTGACATCTACTTGTAAGATTAATGTGTTTTTTTAAACGCTTTTATTTAACTTCATTTGAATCTTGTTTGGACATCCTTGAAATCTTACAACGCAAAATTCACCCAATGCTCACTCAAACCTTGTGGGACTAAAAAGAGTAAAAAGATTTTAAAAAAAGAAGAAAAATAGGAAAATAATCAACCTTGTGGAACACTGCAATGAGTAAAAATAAGAAAAATTAAAAACAATTGGGAGCTCTCCAAACACCCAAGCAAAATCTGATTTAAAATTAAATTATAATTTAAAAATTTTTAATTTGGTGAGACTAAAAAGAGTAAAAATTATTACATTAGGGATTCTATCACCTTAAACAAATTTGAACCTTGTGAATCTAAAAAGAGTAAATATTTAAGGAGGTTACAGCGGATCTTTGCGGGGTGAAGGGCAAGGGGATATCTCCTATGCTTTTACATAGGCTCTAACAAGAAATACCAATCGATAAAAAAATTAATTAACATTCTTAAAACTGAACAAAATCATTTTATTATGAATGCCTATAATGCATTTATTAATTATTTGTAGATATTAAAATAATTTAAGTCGATTGGAGTGCATTTGTTTAATTGTTGAAAGTGTAAATATAAATGTAAATAGGTTAAGAATCGTGGCAACACCTCAAAGAAATCAATCGATTTTGTTGGTAGCAGTGTTAGGTTTCAGCTTTCGATTGAGTTGACATCCTAACCTCCAAATGCCAATCCCAAAATATAAGTGGAAACATGTTGAATGTTTTGTAATTTTGTATGCAATTACAGATGGGAATATTCTATTTTTTAACTTGTATAGTCTAAAGATTACAATCTGCTAAGCAGATACAAGAAATATATAAAAAGTTGTTGAGGTTTAATACATATATTTTTAAAATTAGTGTGTTTGTATTACTGATTTCGTGGATATTCTGATTGTGATGATAAATTGTATTCATCACGTTGCAAAAGGTAATTTTACATTTTGCAATATTTCCGTCGAATTAACATTTGTATTCTGATATTATTAACGCAGAAGACTGAATTGTTCAACATAATTTGATTAATAAAATATATGATTATTAGTTAATACAATAAAATATAGATTATTATAACAGTCATTATATGTCATCTTTCTGTTCTGTTATTTGAATTCGCGCGCTATGAGGTGTTGTCACATCTCTGCTGTCTTTCCACATATGTCGTGAAAAATTCTTGTTTTGTTTACTTTAAATTATTATTGTTCATTAACTAGATACAAGATTTCAAAAATATTGGGCAGCATTGTTCTTCGAATATGAGAGTATGTCATTTTAGTTTTTTATCAGATTCCCTACATTTCTTCATCATAATTTTTCGTTAAAACTGCTGAAGGTTAGACGGTCTCCATAAGAGCCCATGTTAAATTCTGGATTTTATTTTCCATTTTTCTCGGTAATGGTACACAAGAAAATTATAAAAAAAAGTTACCGAATAGAATAAGTGGCAAAGAACTCGAGGTTTAAATTTCACGTCATTCTCTACATTCTTACATTTCGCTGTATCCTCCTTAAGACAATCTGTGCACCCCATTTCCTCCAAACAAAACATTTGAATTCAAATTATGAATTGAACAAATCATTTCCCAAAAACAAAACAGAATTTAAAAATAAAATGAATTAAAAAATTTGATCCTTCTGGGACTAAAAAAATAAATAAAACTCACAAATCTTATTGCAAACCCGACTCCCAAAGAAAATCTGAATTTTAAGATAAATTAAAAATTTAAACAAACTTGAACATTGTGGAACTAAAAAGATCAAAAATCTAAAAAAATTAAAGGCTCCAATAAATCCCATCCCCCCCCAACAAAATTTGAATTTTGAAATAAATTATAATTTGAACAAAACTTGAATTTTTAAAGCAAATTGTTATTTGAACATAATGGGACTAAAAAGAGTAAAAATTAAAAAAAAATCGGAGGCCCCCATTAAGAAACCCCAACAAGGGCCTAAACAAAATTTGAATTTTAAAATAAATTATGATTTAAACAAATTTGAACATTGTGGAATGAAAAAGAGCAAAAATTAAAAAGAAATTAAAGGCTCCAACAATAAACCCCATTACCCCCCTCCCAACAAAATTTGAATTTTTATAGCAAATTGTGATTTGAACAAATTTGAACATAATGGGACTAGAAAGAATAAAAATTTAAAAAAAAATGGAGGCCCCATTAAGAAACCTCAACAATGCCCCAAACAAAATTTGAATTTTAAAATAAATTATGATTTAAACAGATTTGAACATTGTGGAATTAAAAAGAGCAAAAGTTAAAAAAAAATTAAAGGCTCCATCAACAAACCCTCCAAATAAAATTTAAACCAATTTGAATTTTGAAATAAATTATAATTTGAACAAGCAAAATTTGAATTTTAAAATAAATTATGATTTAAACAAATTTGAACATAATGAAACTAAAAAGAGTCCCTATACTTAGGTTAAGGGTAGACTTAGTTGATCTGTCAGTTTTCGACATTGAGGTTATAAAAATTTACTGAAATATTACCTCATTGTGCTTGGAGTCAAAGGTTTAAGATTTAACTCAAAAGGTCAAGTTGCACATCAAATCGGAGTCCAGAATAATCATCTGATGACTTCCTTATCCCAGTCAAAAGTCAAACAGACCAGTGGTATATTTATTATTTCATATAGAATACCTAAAGACAGGAAAGAAACATTTCCAGTTGAGCAGTTATCGAACTTACGCTGTGTTCACAAATTAAACCCTATTAGTATTGTCTTACAATAAACTCAATAATTATATTTCCTTTCTAGATTTGTATGTCTGCATCGAAGTAGACTTTTATGGACACTTTTTTCGTAAAGCAAAAACAAAAATGGTGTGCAATTCAAATGCTCCTATATGGAACGAGTCATTCGTTATAGATCTCGAAGGCTGTGAGAATCTTCGATTCCTAGTCTATCGAGAAACTGGATCGCATGCGACGCTATTTGGCAGACACACACAGAAGCTCAGTCGGCAGTGGTTAGGACAGAATGTTGTTGAGAAGACTTTACAAGTAAACGGTTGCAGCTTGAGGGTTGGTTTGAAATTTGTACCGTGCGAGGTTAGCTTGAGGCGGGTTCCCACTGGTAAAGCTGGCTCATTGTTTGGGGAAAAAATACAGAATGTTTGCAAGTAAGTTAACCGTTTAGCTAAATGAGAATGTTTAATTGATGAATTATATATTTTGTTAAAGGAGACAGAAGAGGGATATTCCATTTATAGTATCTGCGTGTATTAGAGAAGTCGAACGGCGAGGTATGTCTGAAGTTGGAGTATATCGAGTGTCTGGATCGGCATTGGATTTGGCACGATTGAAGAAGTCGTTTGAAAGCAGTAAGTTGTATAATAGGTCTACTAAAATTTAGAATCTTCTTTTAATTGTGTTAAAAATTTACAGATTCTTATGAAGCAGAACAATTATTAAAAGAAGTGGACATTCATTCAGTTACGGGTATTCTGAAATTGTATCTAAGGGAACTGCCAGAAGCTTTATATACAGACCAGCTGTATCCTACATTATTAGAAGCTTTCAATCAGAGTAATGGTAATTTAATAAGGCGAATGGAACTACTCAAAGAGTGTTTCACTAAATTACCTCAACAAAATAAAGCTACGAGTCAATTTATTTTAGATCATTTAATTCGGTATGTTTTAATAAATAAATCATCATCCCAAAAAAATCCATTAAATTTGTTTTTTTTCCAGGGTAAATCAGCATGAGAATGAAAATAAAATGTCTCTACATAATCTAGCAACAGTATTTGGACCAACGCTTTTAAGGCCAGGTGGAAAGTCTGATAGCAATAAGCAGAGGGATTTGTTAGCTACGGGTACCGTGGATGTTATGGCACAAGCAGGAATTTTGTATTGCTATTTACAAGACATTAGCAGCTCACAGAAACATTGTTGACACAAGCAAGGGCTTTGTGTTAAGTCTGCATTTGTAAATGATAGACTGAAAAATATTAGTTCTTTTTCGTAATGTTCAAAACATTCGTTTATAGTATTACTATTTCGTGTTATTCATACCATTAAAATAATAAAAACAATGCAAACTATTAAGGCAGAAAAAAAACAATTCTTGTATTACACAAATATTAAAATATCCTTACCATATTTTAATATTATTATATATTATTAAGATTTGTATAATTATTAGGAGTATAACTTATTTTATATTTAGGTAAAACCTAAACATATATTGTCACGTGATTTGTACATATTATGTATCAAGTGTATTAAAGCCTTCCCTTTCTACATAACTAAAGCTGCTGGTTTTTATTTTTGGAACTGAGAAAAACCCTAACATTTCTGGCCCTAATCGTAACTGTTATAATTAAAATTGTGTTGTTTAATTTTCGTTAAATTGAGTTAACTGAAGTCTTGACAATTTAGCTACAAAGGTAGTAACCAAAGTGTCCAAAATACTAGTTATTACAATTTCTAAATTCTATAATGATTGTTATTGGGCAGAATTCACACCAAAGTAATTTGCAATATATACATATGTCCGAATAATGCATCTATTAAATGAACTATTACTATTTAATAATCTCGGATAATGGAAAGATAGATATTCATTGCATACTTGCCATAATCACCTTTTTGTTAGGTAAAACTTTTTTAAAACTAATTGATGTTTGTCATTCTGATATGCATTACTTGGCAAGCGATGATAATTTATTATAAATCTTAGATGAATTGTTATTTGCCTCGCTCATTAACTCTAAAGCCAAATTTTACTAAGGCTGTATGTGGGCAACACATTATACACACCTTGACAGTTATGTTAATTGTTAATTCTCAGACGTTGGCAATAAGCAACACAATTAAATTTCCCCCTAAAATCCAACGCCATGTTTGTTTTTGTTGCACCAGCTAACCTTACTTCTGGAGGTGCTTTTTTATAAATAAACCTTGCAATAATTTTATTATTTGTAATTTTTTCCTTCGTTTCTGAAAGTGCAAATACTCATTATAGCCGCTTTAAAATGAAAATTGCAGTGGAAGGATGTGCACACGGAGAATTGGAACTTATATATGACACCATTCAAGCCTTAGAAGCGAAAGAAAACGTTAAAATCGACTTATTAATATGTTGTGGAGACTTCCAAGCTTCCAGAAACGAAGGAGACTTACGCTGCATGGCCGTACCTCCAAAATATTACAATATTTGCTCATTTTACAAGTGCGTATAATGGTTTGGTAAACATAACCTTATAGCCCGAGGCTTTTAATGGTTTTGTTGAAATTAAGTTGATTACGATTCATACTAAACTGTGATTTTATTTTTAGATATTACACAGGCGAGAAGAGTGCCCCAGTTCTAACTATATTTGTTGGTGGAAATCATGAAGCTTCTAATTATTTACAAGAATTACCTTACGGAGGTTGGGTAGCTCCAAATATTTATTATTTAGGTTACGCTGGTGTAATAAATATAGCAGGTAGAGTTAATAAGCCTAATTTGATTGTGAGAATCTAACAAATGATCTGTTTAGGTGTACGAATTGGTGGAATTAGTGGGATATATAAAGGACAGGATTATTTGAAGGGACATTTCGAAAAGCCACCGTATGATAATAGTACAAAACGTAGTGTATATCATATACGTAATTTGGAGATATTTAGATTAAAGCAAGTTTCTCAACCGATTGATATTTTTATATCTCATGATTGGCCGGCTGGTATCTGGAACTATGGAAATTGTGAACAACTTTTAAAATTTAAACCATACTTTAGGTAGGATATGTGGAATCAATTTAGTAGACATAACCAGCGATGTCAATTTGTATATATTCTGAAGCTGCTTGATGAGGAAAGTTGATCAACACCACTTTCAGTCACTGGAAGTGATCCATTAAATTAAGATTTTGTTAGTAGATATGTAAGCGTATGATTGATTCAGGCTATGTTAACACCACCTATTAGCAATCTGAGAATATACGCAGTTAATTAAAAACTTACAAAAATGTATTTTATCATTTTGCTTTAGGCTGGGTTTATATTATGTCACTCTTTTGTTACTGATCTATTCGGTATTATGTGACGGCTGTCACCCACGCCATAAAAAGATTGCGTACTATTTTAGCTTCACTTGTTGTTTATACTCTGACTTTTCGATGAAAAACAACTTTCGCGATTAAACTTGCGAGCGAGAAATAAAAACATGGTTACTTTTGCAATATCTTTATTCACACTCGTGTTTTTACAAGGAAAGCGATGCGTCGTTGCCAAGCATAATTTTTTGCAGGACTTGACATACCCCCAACCTTGAAAGACTTAGGTATCTTTCGAAACATTTAAGTTACATAACACATATAAACAAAACAGATACATCGACATGCATGTAAATAACATAATATAATTTTAATATAAAAACAAATGCTCATATAGAGGTTTTGACATGAAAATGTCTCTTTTTCGAGAAAGTCTTATATGTTTTCACTGTCTTTGGAATCTTCAGTTGCCGAAGACACTTCACACTCCACCAGTAACTTACACAATTTCATGAGAGCACCACAAATCGTCCCACTGCTCGTCTTCACATCAGCTACACGTGCGATGCCATCCGTACCTGGATGGAGGGTTTGAATACGTCCATGTCAATGGTGGAAAAATGTCGTCCTGGAAGAGAACTAAAGAACCAACAGCGACCTTGGCCTTATTGTCCTTCCATTTTGATCTGGTTTGCATTTCAGATACTCGCATGACCATTGTCTCCAAAAGTGCTGCTGTAACTGCTGGATAAGTTGGAAACGAAAGAGCCTGTTTTTTGGCAATTCGACAATATCTGGTTCAGCCAACAAAGAGATAGATCGCCCGATTAGGAAATGAGATGGAGTTAGAGCGGTGAAATCATTTGGATCAGAGGACATTGGAGCAATAGGTCTAGAATTTAAAATGCACTCAATCTCCGCTAAAAGTGTACAAAGTTCTTCAAAGGTCAAATTGACATCCGTTGTAACTCGTTTTAAATGATTTTTTGCAGCTTTCACCTCTGCTTCCCAGTATCCACCCATGTGAGGGCTAAAAGCGGGAATGAATTTCCAATTTACACCCTTGTTACATAAGGTTTCTTCTAAATTGTTCTCATTTTCTAATAAAAATTGAGC
Source organism: Agrypnus murinus (assembly GCA_929113105.1). Classification (NCBI taxonomy): domain Eukaryota; kingdom Metazoa; phylum Arthropoda; class Insecta; order Coleoptera; family Elateridae; genus Agrypnus; species Agrypnus murinus. The sequence goes on from OV816027.1 coordinate 4,624,337, forward strand.
TAATTCGTTCAGTTCTGTTACTGCACCCACGAAATTGGTGCCGTTGTCTGAAAACATTTTGTATAGTTTTCCGCATCTCGTGACAAATCGTCTGAAGGCAGCGATAAAGGCGGCGGTGGTTAAATTGCTTACAGCTTCTAGATTAATGCACTTGATCGTAAAGCAAATAAATAAACTGACATATGCCTTAATAATTTTGGCACCTCTACCAATTCGGTCATTGATCTTTGTGGGATCAGCATAGTCTACGCCTGTGGTATGGAACGGAGGGGCAGGGCAGACTCCAGGTTTCGGGAGTGTACCCATCATCGGAGCTCGAGATGGCAGTTTTGAACAAAAACATCTGATACACTCATGTATTATTTGTCGGGCCATACTACAGCCGTTGAGAGGACAAAATCTCTCTCATACGATATAGCAAATGCTAGGGACCAAGATGAAATATTTTTAAATACTCGTGCTTGAACAAAAGTTTAGTCAAGCAGTGTTTGTTAGAGAATAATGCTGGGTGTTTTCTCTCAAAATTAAGAGGCAAGTTTTGAAGACGTCCTTCCACTCTTAATATTCCTTTTACGTCAAGGAACGGCGTTAGTGAAAAAAATTTAGGAGGTAAATGTTTAGATTTTGCAATAAGAGAAATCTCCTTGCCAAATGATTCCCGCTGAGCTATTTTTATTAAATATTCAGTGGCACTGTTAAGCTCAGAAGTATTAAGTGGAGCAAGGATTCTGTGTGGTTTAGATAGTTTTGCATTTTTGCTAAATCTAATACACCATGCAGTTACTCGTTGTAACCTTTTCAAAATTGGAAAATTGCAATATAAGAAACGGATCCACAAATTGAACTATCAAGTAGGTTGGCCTTTATTTTTTCATTTCTGGAAGTACTTCCTTGAAAGTGATGGAAGATTTGGGCAACATGCTTTCATCGTTGCATAGCCAACTGGGTCCATGCCACCACATATTTAAATTAGGTAGGTCTTTTGGGGTTAACCCCCCCTTGAAAGATAATCTGCTGGGTTTTCAGCACTTCTGACATGATGCCAATCATCTGGGCTGGTTAGGCTTTGGATTTGGGAGACTCTGTTTTGAACGAAAGTTTGTAGAACATTATTTAGGTTCTGTCTTTATCCAAGCAAAGATAAACCTTGGAAAACGGTAAATTCATGGAAGATCTAATCTTTAAAAACAATTGTGCTAGAAGTACAGCTGCACAAAGTTCTAATCTAGGGATTGTCAATGATTTCAAAGGCCCGACCCTTTTTTCCGAAAATAATAAATTTACCAGAACCTGACCTGTAGAGTCGACGCTACAGACATAAATGCATGCCCCATATGCTTCTATGGATGCATCAGCAAAACCATGGATTTGTATGTCAATAGTATTTGGTAACATGATAAATCTAGGTATATTAACATCGTTTAAATGTTTCAATTGATGGCGAAAACTTCACCATTTGGAATCTAAGTCCCAATAGCAATGCTTCATCCCACGTTAACTTAATTGCCCAAAGTTATTGCGTAATTAATTTTCCTTAAACAACACAAGGACCGACTAGGCCCAATGGGTCAAATATTTGATTTGATCTTTTATTGACACTCCTTGTAGAAGGATGCTAAACATTCATTGTATACTAAAGAATCGGTTGCGCAGGTCCAGAACAGACCCAAAGTTTTTGTTTTATTTCCTTCGCCAATCTTTAAAACGGTTAATGGATTCGATGCTTGTACATGCTCCAATACCTTGGAATTATTGGATGCCCATTTTTGCAGAGTGAAACAATCTGATTGTAATATTGAAATAAGCTCATCACAAATCTTTATCACTTCAGACTCTGAATTACCCCCAGTGAGTAGTGGTGGGTTATAACGCATAAAGGTATCGATGCTTCTCGGAGTGATACAACGCCCAGGCGTTATGAGACATGCTTGTGAGAAGTGTTGAAATATGCAGTATATCCATCTTTATTTTAAATACAGATTTTTATATATTACCGTTTCTATCACTCCCAATGGTTTGACAATTCAAGTGCCCTTCAACAGTGCCATCCATTCTTATGCACATGCATAGACGTGCATCTGCATTTAAATTATTAATGAGATGGAAAGAATAACAGATTTAAATCTAAAATTAAATGAATTAGAATCAAAACACATAGAACTAGAAAAGATTCTAACTGAAACAAAAAAACTGGAAGCAGAAAAAACAAAATTGCGGAAACAGGTGGAAGCCAACAATAAAACCTTACAAAAACTAACATCGGGAATAAGAAAACAAAATGGAAAAATTAAAAGTAAATCAAGAACAGACTCTACAATACAATACACTTTAAACAAATTAAAACAGCTAATTCAGAAAACCAAGATAGAAAATTTAAGTGAGGAGATAAATGGGAAAATAAATAAACTTAATATAAAAGCTAACAGAAAAAGACCACCACCAAGGACAAAAAACACAGAAAAGACACTAAAAATTGGCACATGGAACATGCAAGGACTAAATAAAGAAGGAAAACTCAAACAGCTTGCACAAGAGGCACACAGATACAACATCGATGTCCTAGCAATCCAGGAAACAAATATAAAAGATACGACTATAATTGACATCGGACACTATGTGTTTTTTAATGGAGGCGGGATAGAAAATAGGTTAGGAACAAGCTTCCTACTAAAGAAGCAGTTAAAAAGATCAGTTACAAATTGCAAAATGATAAACGAAAGATTAAGTACATTAAGGATAAGAACAAAATACAGAAAAATTAATATAATAAATATACATGCACCGACTAACGTTACGGAAGAAGAAACAAAAGTAAAATTTTATGACCTACTAGAAGAAACCCTTGACTGCCAACCCAAATACGATATAAAACTGATAATAGGGGATATGAATGAGAAAGTAGGAAAAACAGATGCATTTAGTGTAACTACTGGAAAAGAAAGTCTACATAAAGAATCAGATGACAACGGACAAAAGCTCACAGAATTTGCTGCCTCCCAAAATATGGTAATAAAGAGGTGAATGTTAAAAAGAAAAGACATACACAAAGTGACTTGGATACGCCCTGACAGGAAAACAAAAAACCAAATAGACCATGTGTTAACACAAAAAATACATTCAAGCAAAATAACAAAGATTAGAACATATAGAGGAGCAGATGTAAGCTCCGATCATTTCCTAGTACTAGCAGGAATAAGACAAACTGCAACAAACACTATATAAAAGAAAGGAAAAATAATACAGAGGAATACCGAGTTATTAAAGAAAGAAGAAACACAAAAAAAGTATAAAGAATGTACAAAAACCATAGAAGAAAAACAAAGACAAAAAGAAAATGTAGAGGAAGAATGGGAACAACTGAAGCTAATACTAAAGGAAAGTGCTCAACAACTAGAAACAGAGAAACAACAAAAGATAACTGATTGGTGGGATGAAGAATGTAGAATAGCAATTGAAGAAAGAAAAGCAATAAGAAAAGAATATCTCAAAAAAGGGAATGAAGATTTATACGAAAAATACAAAAGAGTGAGAAACAAAGTACACAAACTGTGCAGGGAAAAAAAGAGGAAAGCAATAAAGGAAAAATTAGACAGAATAGAAGAAGCATATAAAAACAAGAACATAAAAGAATACTATAAACATATAAAAGAAGAAAAGAAAGGCTTCCAATATAAAACGATGGGTTTAATAAATACAAAAGGACATCTATGTATGGATGAAGAAGAAATGGCAGAGATATGGGCTGATTACTTTAAACTGACACTAACTGAAGAAAATGTAAAAGAAGAAAGGACATCGCAACCACAGGACACACAAACAAAAACGTCAAAAATCCCAAGCTATGAAGAAATGACAGAAGTAATAACAAAACTAAAAAATAACCGAAGCCCAGGGTCAGACAATATAGAAGCAGAATTACTAAAACATGCAGATAAAAGAATACTCCGAAGACTACACCAACTTATAACTAAGATATGGATAACAAAAGAAATTCCAATGGAATGGACTAATGCAATTTATAAATATATGCCCAATTTATAAAAAAGGCAACAGAAACAAAGTATCGAACTATAGACCAATAGCATTGCTAAATGTGGCATATAAAATACTAGCACACCTGATTAACCGAAGATTAAAACAAGAATCGGAACACAAGATTGGGAGTTACCAAGCTGGCTTTAGATAAGGCAAATCAGTAACAGATCAGATATTCATCATACAACAAAGCCATGCAAAATGCAGTAAGAAAAATATCACCATACATGCACTCTTCATCGACTTCAAGCAGGCATACGATAAGACAAAAAGATCAGAAATTTTCAAGGCACTGGAAAATATAAGAATCTCGGTAGAAATAATAAACTTAGTAAAAATGACTCTAAAAGCCACAAAAAACACAATCAGATACAAGAATATATTATCAAATGAATTCCAAAGCAACTTAGGCCTGAAACAAGGGGACCCTTTATCCACAACAATCTTCAATATAGTATTAGAGTATACAGAGTGTTTCATAAATATACCGACAAACTTTTAGGGGTGATAGGGGACATCAAAACAAAGATTTATTGCTTTATAAACATATGTCCGAAAACGCTTTGTTTTCGAGATACAGGGTGTTGAAATTTCTACAAAAAAATGAAATTATAGTTGATCTTTGATCTTCCTCATCACGAATGGGTGTCGCGTAGACTAAATGTTTCAGATAACCCCAAAGGAAGAAATCTAGGGGGTTTAAATCGGGAGAACGAGCTGGCCAGATCACGGGACCTCCTCTTCCAATCCACTGGTTGCCAAATCGCTGGTCCAGATACTGGCGCACGTTCAAACCAAAGTGTGGAGGTGCTCCATCATGCTGAAACCACATGTTGTCCATAATGTCTACGGGGACATTTTCTAATAATCCCGGTAAAACATTTTGCAGAAAATGTTGATAAAAGTTTGCGTTTAAACGAGCAGGCAGCAAATAAACTATTAAACTCTCTCCAACAATACCAGCCCACATGTTTACAGAGAATTGTTGCTGGTGTTTTTTAGAGACCATGGCATGTGGATTTTCGTCATTCCACACGTGGCTGTTTCTACTATTAAAATAACCATCGCGCGTGAAACATGCCTCATCAGAAAACAATATTTTAACAATATTTAGGGATACAGGAGCTGTTCATGCATGACACGCCATACCGTCGTACTGGAAGAGCCCATATTGTGTACAATTGCGCGAACACTTGTAGATGGATTGTCCTCCAAACGTTGTAGAACTTCTTCTTCAAACTCTACTGTACGGGTTGTTCTTGGACGACCAGCGCCACTGGGACGCTTAAGGTTGCCACTTTCTCTAAGGCGACGATGTATGGAAGAAAAGGTTGTATGATGAGGTTGCCGGCGATCAGGATGCTTCTGTGCATACAAGCGTGCAGCTTCTCTACCACAACAATTTGCTGCACCATAAGCAAGGTGCATATCGGCAAGTTCTTCAAATGAGTAATCCATTTTAAATAAAACTTTTAAATTAACAATCGACACAAGTTTTATCACAATAAACTACTTAACAGGACTAAGTTTTAAACTCAAGTAATCTGTACAAGTCTGTATCAAGTACTGTCACAATGACAAATTAATTTATCACAATGACATGTGCATCGATAATTGTTATAAATAGTAACTGGATTTTAAGCATAAATTTACCTACTACATAACTATTTATTCTATGGTTCAACGTTTATTTCTCGAAAACGAAGCGTTTTCGGACATATGTTTATAAAGCAAAAAATATTTGTTTTGATGTCCCCTAAAAGTTTGTCGGTATATTTATGGAACACCCTGTATATTAAAAGAAACAAAAATAAACTTAAAACAAAATATTTTATCAGGGCCCCACCAAGTACTAGCCTATGCCGATGATTTAGTAGTATTAACTAGAACTAAAGAGGAACTAAAAAGAATAGTCAAAAGCATTGAAGAACAAGCAAGGAGGGCAGGACTAGAAATAAATGAAGATAAAACCAACTATACAATACTCGGAAATAGAATACAAGAAGAGAATCAATTACTGTCATTCCAAACAAGCATGAGAAAAGTATATAACTTCAAATTAGTCAACAGAGTAGTGTATTTAGGGGTGGAACTAACAAGCACCGGTCAACAAGGTTCTGACATAGACAGAAGACCAATGCTGGGAACGAGATGTGCAGGAACCTTAGACAAAATACTAAAAGACAAAAACATACAAAGAAAAGCAAAAATAAAGCTCTATAAAACAATAATAAGGCCAGTAGTAACTTTTGGTGCAGAAACCTGGGTGATTACAAAAGTATCTAAACCTCGAATGGTCGAATTTTGAAAAATCTCCTCACATGCTTCGTTCTCACTAGAAAGGATTGGGCTTTCAATACAAGGCTCCTCTATTTCCCAGAATCTTTTTAACTGATTTTGAAGATCATATTTGAAACTTCACTAGAAGCCAACTTACAAACTATTTGGGTTGGTTGAGGAACAAGAGGAAACAGGTCTCGAAATTACCCAATCAAGAACGGTTTTTTGCATTATAGTGTGGCCATCTTGACCCAAACGGATCTGACCAGCGCATAGAAGGTTGTAAAATATTCCAGCCTCCAAAAGAAGATCGACTGCTTGGATTTTGCTGAAATTGGGATCAGCAAGCTTGAGGTGGTTTGGTATATATATTAAGGGCCAAAACGGTGATTGGTTGATTCGGCATACATTCATTGATTGTAGGTAAGATTAAAATGGGCAACTTGACTTGAAAATTTGTGCGTAGGGATCTTATTGTAGCATTGCACATTTTGTTTAGATTGGCTGCGCACTGGTTGATACCTATCACAGAAATATTGGTTGGGACTGTATCCAGACCTAAAATATTGTATCATTCCTCACTAATAAAATTGGATTCCGAGGCACAGTCTAAAAGCGCTCTAAAAACTTTAGGTTGACCAGTTTTATCTAAAATTTCAACCAGTGTAGTTGATAGAAGCACATAGCTATCTGCGCAAGCCTTTGAGGAAGAACAAATTGTAACACCTACTTCAGGTTCATTTTCTTCGAAAGTAGTTGCTACATTCACGATTGAACCAATTGATTGACTTTCGCTACCATTTTTGGTTTCGCTTCATTAAAGTTACTGTTAAAATGCAACAATATATTGTGTTTGCCCTTGCATTTTTTGCAATTCCCCGCAAAACAAAATTTGTTTAGATGATTACCTCGTAAACAATTTATACAAAGCTTGAGAGCTTTTATTTTTGCATTTCTATCATTTGTAGAAAGTTTTAGGAATTCAGGGCAATTTTGCATAAAATGGTTTGCCTCTTTACAAAACATTCAAGAAACTCTACTCCTTTTAGATGAAATTGAAGTAGGATCACTTGGTTTTGTTTGATAAACGACGTGAGAGGTTGACACCTTCATTTTACTATTTTTTTGTTCCGTTGTTAGAGCCATGGTTTCTAAAAAATCTGCTTTTTGTTGCAAAAATAATTCCCATTCGTGGGCAGTGCGTTTATCTAGCTTTAAAGTCAAATGATAAATTAAAAGCGTATCCCAAGAATTGTTTCAAGCACGCTTTCGTTATTGTAGCGATCTAAAAGTGCATTCCAGGCTGCGTCATAGTTTACGGCGGAAAATTCTATCGCCCGAATGCGCTGCACCTCCCTCCAACGACGAACGCAAGTAATGGAATTTTTGAATGTCGGCCAGGGATGCGTTTTTATTGATAAGAGAATCGAACGTGTCCCTGTATTCGAGCCATGCACTGTATTCACCCGAAAGATGGGTAGTTTGATTTCCGGGGAAATTTTAAGTTATTTTGGACACCCCGTCTGCTGGTTGCACTCACAGAACTCACCGATTCATCTGATTTATTACAGTTAGCTGTGTTTTGTTCATTTAATTTATCGTAGTAAGCATTTAAAAATTCTTTGCATTGACTTACTATTTCATAATACGCGTTTTCAAACTCCATTCTTTCTTTAAGGCAAAATCTTTCCAGGTCGCGCAAGGCGAGTTTCTAATTCAATTAACTTCTTTTTATCTAAGCTTAAATAATCAAAATTGGGAGAATTTAAAGGAAGAAATGCAAAAAAGGTGTCTATAAACCCCCTTCAAAAGTGTTTGTTTTTGTTTGATCGATCCACGAATTTTTGCGACAGATGGAGCCATTTTTGTAATAATTGTATGCGAAATCGGTAATTTCAGATGATTAATAAAGGGAATAGTACAAATAGGAACGGGCTTACTTGAGAACGTTTTCCGTACGACGCACGCTCGCTGGCGCACCATCTGCTTTCAAGATCCAGTCGCTCTTCTGTGTAGTGCTGAGTCGAATTCTCGGTGTCGCCTTGAAGGATGTTGAGAACTTATCTGGTCAACTGTTATTTTCGAACTTTGCAGACGCGAAACCCCTTAAACGAATTTTCTCTTGTTTATTGAATTGTTTTGTTGCAAATTATCCTTGTTTAGGACACTAGTTTCACTGTATTCAGGTTCGAAGGACCAAATTATGTTTATACTTTGACTTTTCGATGAAAAACAACTTTCGCGATTGCATTGATATTTTTAACTTTCGAGCGAGAAATAAAAACGTGGTTACTTTTGCAATATCTTTATTCGCACTCGTGTTTTTACAAGGTAAGCGGTGCGGCGTTGCCAAGCATAATTTTTTGCAGGGCTTGAACACTTGTTCGGTTAAAATTTAAACAAGGCAACTTTGCAATTGCATCAATTCTAGTGACTAAAAGTGATACCATTCGACACAAAATCGATTGTTATCCATTACATAATCCTTAATCGCCAATCCTAAACAATTATGTTGTAATCTCTAAAATATTTTGAAAAGATCTAATCCCCAATCCATAACTACAAAAGATTTTTTGAAAAAGAAAATCTAATCTTTGGAACCAAATCCAAAAAAGAAATGCTTTTAAGGCTTCAATTACTAATCTTAAAATATACTTTTTAAAAATTAAATTCCTTAAATCCAAAAAAATATTTTTAAAAAACATAATCCCTAATCCAAAAGAAATGTTTTTAAAAAATCAATTCCCATCTACCAACCTAAAAAATATTTTTAAAAACCCAATCCCTAATTCCCTACTGCCAAAAATATTTTAAAATATGTGATCCCGAATCCCAAAAAATATTTTCAAAAATTGCAATCCTAAAAATATTTTTAAAAAATGCAATCAAAACTTAACGAAGAGATGAATTACTGAAATATATCACTTTGCTGAATTTGCATCTCTCAGTAATAATCTTTGTATACCAGACAGTGGGGTTCAGTTATAAAATGTATTTAAATTAATAAATATAATAAACCCTTTTTAAAGAATACATTCAATTGAGTGAACATCTCATTTGTAAGAACAAGCTTGGTTTTAATTAGTTCTCATAATCGTGCAACTACTGTCTTTTTAAAATATGTGATCTTATATCCCAAAAGATATTTTAAAAATTCCAATCTGCAATTTTAAAGAATATTTTAAAAAATCCAGAATTCCAAAAAATGTTTTTAAAATATTTAATCCCGAAGTTCAAAAATATTTTTAAAAATTTCAATCCTCAATTTCAAATTCCAAAGAAATATTTTTAGAAATGCAATCCCTAATCCTATATTTTTAAAATATTTTTTAAAAATCTAATCTTCAAACCCCAATCACGAAGAAGTATTTAAAAAAATTTTAATCTGCAATCCAAAAAAATGTTTTAAAAAACTGCTTTGCATTTTTTACATAACTTTCTCTTTGTGCTATTAGGATTAAAACTATAGCAACCGTATATATTCCAGTGCAAAAGTGTTTTGTCATTGTGTAAACCCAATAAAACTATGGTAACTATAACTACTTAGCATCATGCTCACTGCATTAATACTTTGTTTGCTACAAAAAATCTTTTTAAAATATTCGGGCCCGAATCCCAAAAAATATTTTTTTAAATTCCAATCTTCAATTTTTAATCTCAAAGAAATATTTTTAAAAATCCAATTCCTAATCCTAAATAATATTTTTTAAAAATCCAATCCTCCTAATCACAAAGAAATACTTTTAAAAATTCAATCGTCAATCCCTAATCAAATCCCAAAAATATTTTTAAGAAAATTAATTCATAATCCCAAAAATACGAAAATCTGATGCCTAGTCCTAAAAAATTTTTTTTTTAAATTCAATGCTCTATAATCATGAAAAAATATTTTTAAATTTTCAATCCCTAATCCCAAAAAGTTTTTAAAAATGTAATCTTCTAAAAAATGCTCATTCCTAATGACTAATAGAGAAATATTTAAAAAAAATCTAATCCTCTTATCCCAAAAAATATTTTGTAAAGCTTGTCAAGAAATTAGGGGATTACACAACCCTGCACAATATATAGGTTGACATCAAAATAAGTATCCACTAAACTAAAAGTCATACCGGCTATTCTTGCTAAAGTTTACAAAAATGTTAATGATTTAATTCAAGGGATGACATAGAGACCGGAAAACTGGGAAGTAAACCATTTGAAGACTTGCTCAATCATCTCCAACCAAAGTATTGGTTTGCAGCTCATCTTCATTGTAAATTTGCCGCGCTTGTTCAGCATTCAGAAAAGAAAGCCACGAGGTTTTTGGCTTTAGACAAGTGTTTGCCAAAAAGGAGATTTCTACAAATCACGGACATTCGTCATGATCCTAATTCAAAAATTGAGATTAATTACGATTTAGAGTGGTTGACTGTTTTAAATTTAACCAATGAGTTGTTAAGTGTGCGAGGTGGTAACACTTTTATGCCTGGACCTAATTCTCCGCAAAGGTAATATAGAATATTTTATAATGGCATAATAATAGGTATATTACAATATTTGAAAAAAAAGCAAAACTTTGTCTTATTTTTTAAGTTTGTTAATATTGACTCCTTTTTAATTTTCAGGTTATGTAATCTGTCAAAATAATGACGGGAGATTTCTCTGTGTCTATAAATTACAGGGTGTTAATTGTAGATTCTATTTCGCATTTATTTTTCATATTATTAGTAATCTGGCCGGTCTGTTTGGGTGTTTGGATTGAATAAATGTAAAGACAAACTCCTAAAGTGTCTTGTAATGAGATGTATAACATAACCTTAAATATTTCAAATCTTATGGTGTTTTCAATTGGAGCCCGGATTGCTCAATTGCAGATTGCTCTGCGGTTGCTCGCAAAATGGGTATGACATCATTGCTCTTATGTAGATTGACCTTAGATTGATCGAAGAGTGATTCACAATACACAACCGAATAAAATCATTTCAATCGCCGTATGTTTATGTGACCATTATTATATAAATTATTATAACTAATAATAATAAATCACCTGACAATACTAACGGTTTTGAAACATGGCCAGGAATTTATTTATTAAACGTGGGTCCTCTTGCGTAGCTTTATTATAGCAAACCTACCGATTCATCAGAAAATGAATTTATCGTCTCCAGGAGATTACGAACTTTGCATAATGGTTGTTTCTTATTTAAATATTCAATAGTAGCTTCAATTTCCTTATTCTTAGACGAATCTGATGATAAAAATTTCTAATAACGCCAAACGACACCTTTCATTATCCATAATGTAGTAACTTTATTTTTTATACACACAAATCAAATAAACTCAGTGATGACTGTATTAACATTTAATTAATATAAATGAGTACAAAACATAAATTATATTTTCTTTTCATAAACATCTGTCATAATCTTAATTTCATAATAAAAATAACAACTACCTTCATCTCTTCTCGTTGTTATGACAACACTATAAGGCAACTTTACAATAATAATACTTCGAATGCGTTTTTCCAGTTGAAGTAATGTAGATACGAATGAATTAGAGGTTAGGTTTTTCTTTTGATCTGAATTGATCTATCTCGTGGGACAGATCAATGAAGAGCACTCTCGGTGTGCTTTTACACAGAGTGCTTGTCGCAATCGAATACGGAATTTGCTCTCAGAGCAATCTAAGAGCACTCCAGAGCAGTCAATTGAAAACTCTATAAATTAGCCCTTTGACATTTGACACTGGATTACATAACCTAAATGACTCCTCATGATGTTCCATTTGTGTCAGCATAGCATCATAAATGCATAATTCACTACATTATTTTACTTTCAGGTGGCAGTTTACACCGACAGAAGAAGAAAAATCAACCATTTCAACAAAATTCTCCAACAATCTGACAGCACCTCACAGTTTCCATAAGACTGTTGAAGGTTATAATCCACAAGAGCCGAAAAACAGGAATATCAGGCAGCCTTCGCCTCAATTAAATAATCAAACAGTGGAATTTTGCAATAAATTGGAAGTAGACGATCCTTTAGTACTTTTAAATGCGTATAGTACAAATATTGAAAACTTATCGAGAGAAGCAACAGAAGACGTTTCAGAAGATCTTTCAAATCTATCAGAAGAGGAAGACGAATCCGAGTCAGCTTACGAGACATTCAATAAGACGCCCCCGTCTAAACTAAGTTTAAATTTACCCGAACCAAAATTTGAGAGTAGTGCACAAAGTACAAATTTCAGTGTCGATAGTGAAAGTACAATAAGTGTATTATGTGAAAGTACAAGTTCGGATGTTAGTGAATCTGTAGTAATTAAAAACAATGACGATTCACCAATGATTAAAAAATTCAAAAGAAGGAATGCTAGCATTTATGGAAATAGTGAAGAAACATAAAAATAAATGTAATTGAGATAAATCTTAAATCGTACAAAGAAGTAGCATGATAGATTGTACCTTAAACACAGGCAATTTTATATAAGAGTATTTTTAATAAAATAAAAAAATGTTATACATGGACGTCACGTCCCTAATTATCGAACAAAATAATTTAATTTTATAACATAATTTATCATTCATTTATAACATAAGGATCAAAAAGATATAATCGAAGTGATTTAATAACATTAGTTGTCGTTAACTTAAAATGTATTTTTAAAAAGATTCCATTGCTACAAAACAATTATTATTTCTAAATATTATTATATATTAATTACTTGTTGCCATAAATTGTATTTCTTGTTACAGAATTCTAATCATTAACAAAGCAATTTTATTACGTAATTTTGTACTTTTGTTGGAAGAATGTAAGAAAAATAAAATTGATCTCTTTAATAATAGGTCAGACAGTTTTATTGTTCAATTTATTTTGTTTAAGATACAATCCCAATAAGTACACTGGCTTCCAGCAAACTTAATACTATACTAGGATAATGGGCCCTACAGGCCTAAGCACTTAAGTATGATAGAAATAGCATTTATCGATTTTTTTTAAAGTAGGTCAGTATTTACATGACCTACATAAATCTCCAATCGATTCTCTATCGATAGAGCACATATTAGTACCAAATAACACTCAATAGCACTAAATAGTACGATAGAATCAGCATTTATCGATTTTTTAAAACATAACCTAATTTAAAAAATTTTAAAACATAATCTAATTTAAAAAATTTTCTTTATTAATATTGGAGTCTAATGAGCCCAACCCATCTCTAACATGACCTACTTTAAAAAATTGTCGGTCGTGCATTATCCTCGGCAAATTACGCGTCGAATGAGCCCAAGCCCATCTCTACAGCCCTTATAGAACGCGAGAATGGGGCTCGGACACACATACAAATCAACTTTATTAATATTGGAGTCGAATGAGCCCAACCCATCTCTAACATGACCTACTTTAAAAAATTTTCGGTCGTGCATTATCCTCGGCAAATTACGCGTCGAATGAGCCCAAGCCCATCTCTACAGCCCTTATAGAACGCGAGAATGGGGCTCGGACACACACACAAATCAACTTTATTAATATTGGAGTCGAATGAGCCCAACCCATCTCTAACATGACCTACTTTAAAAAATTGTCGGTCGTGCATTATCCTCGGCAAATTACGCGTCGAATGAGCCCAAGCCCATCTCTACAGCCCTTATAGAACGCGAGAATGAGGCTCGGACACTCAACTTTAGTAGTATTGGAGTCGAATGAGCCCAACCCATCTCTAACATGACCTACTTTAAAAAATTTTTGGTCGTGCATTATCCTCGGCAAATTACGCGTCGAATGAGTCCAAGCCCATCTCTACAGCCCTTATAGAACGCGAGAATGGGGCTCGGACACACATACAAATCAACTTTATTAATATTGGAGTCGAATGAGCCCAACCCATCTCTAACATGACCTACTTTAAAAAATTTTCGGTCGTGCATTATCCTCGGCAAATTACGCGTCGAATGAGCCCAAGCCCATCTCTACAGCCCTTATAGAACGCGAGAATGGGGCTCGGACACACACACAAATCAACTTTATTAATATTGGAGTCGAATGAGCCCAACCCATCTCTAACATGACCTACTTTAAAAAATTGTCGGTCGTGCATTATCCTCGGCAAATTACGCGTCGAATGAGCCCAAGCCCATCTCTACAGCCCTTATAGAACGCGAGAATGAGGCTCGGACACTCAACTTTAGTAGTATTGGAGTCGAATGAGCCCAACCCATCTCTAACATGACCTACTTTAAAAAATTGTCGGTCGTGCATTATCCTCGGCAAATTACGCGTCGAATGAGCCCAAGCCCATCTCTACAGCCCTTATAGAACGCGAGAATGGGGCTCGGACACACACACAAATCAACTTTATTAATATTGGAGTCGAATGAGCCCAACCCATCTCTAACATGACCTACTTTAAAAAATTGTCGGTCGTGCATTATCCTCGGCAAATTACGCGTCGAATGAGCCCAAGCCCATCTCTACAGCCCTTATAGAACGCGAGAATGAGGCTCGGACACTCAACTTTAGTAGTATTGGAGTCGAATGAGCCCAACCCATCTCTAACATGACCTACTTTAAAAAATTGTCGGTCGTGCATTATCCTCGGCAAATTACGCGTCGAATGAGCCCAAGCCCATCTCTACAGCCCTTATAGAACGCGAGAATGAGGCTCGGACACTCAACTTTAGTAGTATTGGAGTCGAATGAGCCCAACCCATCTCTAACATGACCTACTTTAAAAAATTGTCGGTCGTGCATTATCCTCGGCAAATTACGCGTCGAATGAGCCCAAGCCCATCTCTACAGCCCTTATAGAACGCGAGAATGGGGCTCGGACACACACACAAATCAACTTTATTAATATTGGAGTCGAATGAGCCCAACCCATCTCTAACATGACCTACTTTAAAAAATTTTCGGTCGTGCATTATCCTCGGCAAATTACGCGTCGAATGAGCCCAAGCCCATCTCTACAGCCCTTATAGAACGCGAGAATGAGGCTCGGACACTCAACTTTAGTAGTATTGGAGTCGAATGAGCCCAACCCATCTCTAACATGACCTACTTTAAAAAATTGTCGGTCGTGCATTATCCTCGGCAAATTACTCGTCGAATGAGCCCAAGCCCCCCCTCTACAGCCCTTATAGAACGCGAGAATGGGGCTCGGACACACATACAAATCAACTTTATTAATATTGGAGTCGAATGAGCCCAACCCATCTCTAACATGACCTACTTTAAAAAATTTTCGGTCGTGCATTATCCTCGGCAAATTACGCGTCGAATGAGCCCAAGCCCATCTCTACAGCCCTTATAGAACGCGAGAATGGGGCTCGGACACACACACAAATCAACTTTATTAATATTGGAGTCGAATGAGCCCAACCCATCTCTAACATGACCTACTTTAAAAAATTGTCGGTCGTGCATTATCCTCGGCAAATTACGCGTCGAATGAGCCCAAGCCCATATCTACAGCCCTTATAGAACGCGAGAATGGGGCTCGGACACACATACAAATCAACTTTATTAATATTGGAGTCGAATGAGCCCAACCCATCTCTAACATGACCTACTTTAAAAAATGAAACCAAAAGTAAAACCATTGCTGAACATCAGAAAAAGCTTCCTCTCAAAATATAAATTAATTCAAAACGGCGAAACCATCGCATGACATAAGTAACTACCTGAAAACGATTCACACCAGTTAAATTATCATTTTCTAACCTCTCTCAATACATACAACCCTGGTAGCAAATCTGTCGTTAAACACCAGCTGCTGATTGAAAAGGTTTCTCACTACTGCTATTCTTTAAAATCTGCCTATGAATAAGAGCTACAGCTCGAAAAGTTTCTCTCATTACTTGTATTTTTATTTTTTCATTTTTCTAGCTTACTTAGTGCATAACCTGAATGGAAAATTGTTGCAGGATAATACTCAAAATACACTAAAATTAATTATTTTTAAACTAGTAGTATATCTTTATAATAGGAAATCTGTCCCAGTGTTAAATATGTTATTAAATGAAACAGTTAATAATTATATTCATTGTTCAAAATATCATTTGGCATTTTGTCTATTCAGAATATTTTCTAGTAGGGTATACCATCTGTCGTGTATGTGTTCCTGTTACGAAGTTTTGTCCTCGCTAACATTGCTGTTAATTAATTTTCAAAGCTTACATTTAAAATCTTTAAATATTCTGCAGTAGCGCCATCTGTTAACTGCAACTAAGAAGTGTGAAGACTGTTGATGCGAATCCTGTACAATTTTTTGCATTAGTTTATCAAGTTCACAGTATATGGCGCCAGTGTCACTATTCAAGATTTCTTTTCATTAAATTATTTCTAGTAGCATATATACCTTCTGTTACTTTGTTCCTACTAAGAAAGTGTTTAACATAAAGCAACAATAGGGTTTATGTTTTTATTAATTAATTAATATTTAAAGTTTTTATTTAAAACTTCAAATAAACTGTACTAGCGCCATCTCTTAACTGCAACTAAGAAATATGTAAACTGTTAATGCGAACACTGTACAACTTTATGCATTAGTTTATCAAGTTCACAGTATATGGCGCCAGTGTCACTATTCAAGATTTCTTTTCATTAAATTATTTCTAGTAGCATATATACCTTCTGTTACTTTGTTCCTACTAAGAAAGTGTTTAACATAAAGCAACAATAGGGTTTATGTTTTTATTAATTAATTAATATTTAAAGTTTTTATTTAAAACTTCAAATAAACTGTACTAGCGCCATCTCTTAACTGCAACTAAGAAATATGTAAACTGTTAATGCGAACACTGTACAACTTTATGCATTAGTTTATTAAGTACACAGTGTATGGCGCCAGAGCTGCTATTCAAAATGATAAATAAATAATAAACTGCACCAGCGCCTCTATGAACTGCAAGCAAGAAATATGAAGACTGTCTATGCGAACCTTGTTGTAGTTAACATTTTATAAATTACGTATACTAGTATTTCAAAAGAATGTACACTACTTTAATTATTATATTTCTAACTTAAACCAGCTACTTGAGAAAATTTCTTGCTTATTATGAGAAATAATGAAATACGATTCCTTCAGAGTTAATTATTTAGTTTCATTCCATCTGAATTAAAAATAGAATAACTTTCTATCATTTTGACTCATTCTCACCGCTTATTAGGTCACGCTGAAAAAAAGATTTCTTGAAATTTTTAATCAACCAATTGAATATCAAAGTCCTATTTAAAAAACAAAACGATCATTTTAAATAGATAAAAATAGTTTATTCAATAATGACAATTTATTTAAAAATATTTATTTCAATAAAATAAACACAAAATATATAAATAATCTAAAATAATATACATAATATCAATTACAATAACAAGATTAAAGCTATGATGGACTTATAATGGACATTTTTTATTAACAAAAAAATACATGTTTACCAACACCTAACAACAAAAATATATAACTAATTAGTACCTTGTGTACCAACACAATATTTTACTAAAATAAGTACCTAGTAAATACTTCTAAATCAAGATCAAATTTGTTTTCTTCCATTCCTCTCTGTGGTTGCATTTAATAATTTATAAGCTGGCAAGTAGGTCTTACAATCTTTTAGCGGATCGTATACAGTTAATGCTGGATTACTGACAGAATTTGTTCTACTTCCCAATGATGTATAGCCCATATCGTATAGACTGCAATAAGGAACTTTTAAATGTAATAAATAATCCCATATCTCCGAATAATGCCAATCTAACAGTGGACTAACTCGCATTACTTGTGGCCAACCAGGATCGGTCATCTAAAAAAATATTTTTATATTAAAAGTACTCATTTCACAAATATAAAATTTCTCTGAGAATATCAATAAGCATGTGAATTTCATAAATATAGCACAAGAATAACAAGTGTCAAAAAACCCAGTCAATAGACTGAGGTTATAATGCGTTATTTTTAAGTCATTATTGGTCGACGACGTCATATGACTAATAAATGATGTCCATAAGATGTCATATAATGGGATGTACGTAGACGTCTTCAAAATGATGTGTTTTTGGATGTACAATATGTAGAAGTTTCAGTAAAAAAATATTATTTTAGCAGGAACCAAGGAATACTGATCATAAAAATGTTTTGACTGTAGTGTACAATAAATGTTATTTCCAATATTCAACTATTTATTTATAATTCCTGTCTTAGTCCTAGTATAGGACGTTTTAATGACGTCTTTGGGCTGTAACATAATGATGTCAGTTTTACAACTTGACGTCGTTACTACCGAAAAAATGACGACATTATGACGTCAGTGTGCTGGCTGGGAAGTTGTGTCTATAAAACTCTTGAAGTTATCAACCACCCAGATGAGTTATAGTTCTTGAATATAACTCTTTACTCTCGAACTATTTGTTTAATAGCTATCAAAGATTTCTTAATACTAGTCTGTTTGATTTAACATCTTTGCTTTCAATTTTAGAGTACACTTTAAACTGACAAAAACATCTTTATGGTCTGAACATACAATGCCAAAGAGATATTTAAGATATCAAATAGTGCTTTACATAAATCTTACAGTTAGCATAAAAGATAATATCCCTATAAATTTATATAACTACAAAACCTGTTAAAGCCAAATCATATCAGTGTTTTATAAATCGCTTTTTCTATATTTCTACTTAAATTTTATTTATTTATCAGAATTATACTTAAAGTTTCCGTCGTAGTTTGATTTTCTTTCCAGTCTCAAAAAGGTCACATAAACCAAGTAAGAAGCCTAAAGTATTCTCAAACATTAGTCCTCCCTAAAGGATGACGATTGGTCACCTTTATGATAAAGCATGTTATGAAAAGTGAAATATGTAAAAAATAAAGTGTTGGTCTATTGCGTTGACAGTGAAAACTTAATTTACGTTACCTAATAATGATGCACCACAAGACCTTGCAATACTAAACTCTAAGTGACTATATTTTGGTTGCTGCTACCTGTAGTCAACAATTTTTATCAACTGTTGTGTGTTTCTGAAATAAGTGAATTTTTTATGTTTAGTATTTTCCAATAGACATAATAACCGTAAAATGAGTTTGACTTAAAATTTTTTCAACTAATTTCGTATTTTTTGTACCCTTATTAAGCTTATATTTAAATAGGAACCTTAAACTTCTTAGGGCCAAAAACAGGCCTTATAGATACCCATCCTTTACTGTAATATTAAGGATATTTTGACATTACTGACAGTTATAATAAATTTAATTTGTGTTGTAGTAACAATAAAGATAATTGTATCAAACACTTATCATTTCTCTCTTATACATTGTATAAGCAATTGAAGTTAATGATTGGAATAATAATCATTAATGAAGGGCCCGGTATCGCCGCCAGTTTTAACAGTAGGAAGCTTCATTAACTATAAACACCTAAACATGGCACTACAGTCTCCAAATGGGCAAGGTCCGTAGATGTCTAAGCAAGCTTAGAAAAGTAGGTCGCCTCATTAGACGCCATTTTCATGCCCACTGACATCTTGTCGAAACAGTCGTGATTGTTGTTTGACATTTCAAGGTTACAATTGACAAGGTGACTTTTAGAGAATGTCATCACAATAGTTTGTTTTTGTGATTGTCTTTAGTTTGCACGTTAAGGATGCCTGGGTCTGCAGCTATGAACTGCAGCAACCATTGCAGACATGAATTTAGAGTATTTATGTTCCCAGCCAACGAAAGGAAACGATTTATTTGGGTGCAAAATTGTGGGCAGCTTAACTGGCAACCAACGAAATTTTCAACATTATGCGAAGTTCGTACACTGTCTACAATAAATAAACCTATATACATTTTAGATAAGAGTCTACATTTTACAATGAGTTATTAAATTCTTATGTATATTCTAGAAACATTTTAAAGAACGCCTGTTTGAAAGCAATCGCCAAAATGGTAAAAGAATAAAGTTAAAACCTAATGTTATTCCCACACTATTTAAAGCACCTAATTGTAATAGCACCATAACAGCTCCTTTAAATAAACTAAATGTTAGCACAATTACATATTTTAGTTCAAGAAAGCGTAGAAAGATCATCGGTTTGGTTAGGTTAGTTGAAAATATACTACCTTAAGCAATTTTTTTCTAAAAAAGATTACATTTTATAAAGATATTTATGCCGTAGGTACCTATAGAAAACCTATCTTAACAAATTACTTTTTGCCCCGTGTCAGTATTTACATAAATAAAAAAGTTACTTTACAGCTACGAAAACATTATTTTTCTACTAGCGAATCTTCCCCTTCTTATCACAGCATAAGAATTATATGCTGTGGTATTATGGTTATGTTTGTGCTGTTTGTACTTTATTAATAAAACAATACAATAAGGGAGCTTGAAGATAGTTATTCTTTCTATAACTAGAGCTTTACTTAAGTCGAATAAATTAGTCTGGCAAGTGAAAGTTCGACTTGGAGATTTACTTATTTTTATATTTCTTCTTAATAAAAAAGAATCTTATGCCCGGTTGCACCGCATTTTGATTTAACAAATATTAACTAATACAGTATTAACTTTAATAAATATTTAAATTATAAACTGTTGCACCATCAAAAAATAAGTGGATATTAACTAATATTGTATTAGATTAAATTTAAAATTAAAAAGGCGGCTGACTGACATTTTTATATGTCACAAGTGTGTGAGAAGTGTATGATTAGTGTCTTTACAATCTTGCACTGCACATTTTGTCAATTAAGAATGCAAGATGACGTGAAAAAACGTAAACGTGGGGCAAATTTTTCGCCTTTAGAGAAAAGCACTCTGTTAAATTTGATACATAAGTACAAGAATATTGTTTCCAATAGCAAAACGGATGCAGTTTCGGTTGAGGTAAAAGAAAAATGTTGGAAAAAAATTACCGAAGAATTTAATTCTGAGGCTCCCAACGGAATTTTAAGAACTCAAGAAACTCTTCGTCGGCTCTACCTCAACATAGTTCAAACTACGAGAAAAATTGCTGCTAACGATAGAAGGGAACATTATAAGACCGGAGGAGGAGCTAAAAAAAGCATGATCAAAGATGAAAATTATGAATTAGTATTGGATATTATAAACAAGAAGACTATTGAGGGACTGAAAAATAAATTTGATGGCGATGCTATCGAAGAAAATTCAGACGGTAACGACTCTAATATTATAAATAAAACCCATTCATTGCTGATACCGACGACTACGGAAAATGCTTCCAACATACGTGAAGAAACAGAAGTAAATGAAGAATTTTTAGAAGATATACAAATACTTGATGAAAACCTAGGTTTTAATCATTCTTCTGGATACGAAAACATATCCCCTGAATTAACAACTTCGGGTAACGACCAAGAGCCATCTGCAAAGAAGTATGTACAAGACAGATCAACGCCCAAGTTGAGTGCACGTTGCTCTGCAAAGAATTGTGGCACGTCAGGCATACGTAACAAATTTCAAAAACAGGAATATGATGCTGGTCGACGCAGACCTGCAATTACTGCGCTGACATCATCACATATTGGTGAAAAGTATGAAATATTACTTGATCATCGTTTGAAAATCGCAGAGATAGAACTGGAACGAGTCTTGCAGCAAAAATTACATGAAGAAAAAGAAAATTGTCTGAAAATAGAGCGCCTACAACTTGAAATAAGACGTTTGAAAAACGATTTAGGTTTTAGTGAATAGTGTTTTATTTTGTAGAAAATTTTTTTTTCATAATTTGCTTTTGAAACAAAATGTTATCACCCTATTGTTATATACTACGTAACTAAAAATTAGAAAAATAATTATTTATTAATAAAGTTCTTGTGTTATTTTCATGTTGTTGCGCTTCATTACCAGGAATGTCGGGAATATTGCCTTCTTCTATTAGGTTTTCAAGCTCTTCTTGGTTGATACCTTCTGCAGGCGGTGGCTCAGCTTCGTTCATAATTAAACAAACATTTTGTAGAACAGCAGCTGCGACAATAACCGTTAATATAGTTTCAGTTTTTATTCTGGATCCATAAGCCAAGACAGGAAACCTTCTTTTCCAGCAACCAAACACTCTTTCGACTACATTACGTGATCTAATGTGTGATCTATTATATATCTGCTGAGCTCTTGTGTCTGGATGTCCCAATGGAGTTAAAAAATAATTTTGCAAAGGATAGCCACTGTCTCCTGAAGACAAAAGTAAGAAGAAACCTATTTTTATGACAGAAAATTTTATGTACCTAGCAAAACACAATTTGGGAATTCGCCATTTTCAAATCTTGCTTTTAACCTAGAGTTATTGAATATGGTGGCATCATGTGCTGACCCTGGCCACCTTGCAACAACATCTAGAATCTTCATGTTTGCATCACATGTTACCTGACAGTTTATAGAAAAATATCCTTTTCGGTTTCGAAATATTTCTCCATCTTCTCCACCGGGAGACTGTATACGAATATGCGTTCCATCAGTAGCCCCTATTACTCTAGGAAAACGTGCAATGCGAAAAAAATCATTTTGAGCTATTGGGATTTCATCTTGTTCGGGCATCTTAACATATTGGAGACGTAATCCAGCTATGGCTTCAGATACACGTTTGATAACACGGGATACAGTTGATTTATGTACACCCATAATATATGCTACGTCCGAGAGGTGACCATTAGATGCAAAAAACTTTAATGTCAGAAGAAATTGATTCATGGGTGACACACTGTCGTTCCTGCATATGATAGTGTAATTAGAGGATTAGGAGATATGTACACTTTGCAAAAATCCTCTGTTATAAATACTTACAAATCATTCGGAAATTCAAGAACCTCTTCAATTTGGACCAAAAAATTCAAACATGTTTGTTTTGTTAACCGAAACCTTCTGTAAAATATGAATTCGTCCATATTATGAAAATGATCAGACCTAGCATATCGCAAACGGGGAAATCCGACGTCGATAATTTCTAGTATATCTAGGTCATCTTCAAAAATATCGGCATCATCAAATAGATTCATTGCGAAGAATATCAATTGAAACCACAATAGAAAGATAAAAACTATTCTCACAAAAGATATGTCACAAACGTCAACTTATATTTTAATATTATTTTAAACAGCCAAATTTGGTCATTTAAATTTAATACTACTTAAGGTGCATTTAAGGCGCAGTGCAACGGAAAATAAAATTTTAAACAGTATTAACAGTTAATACCCATTTAAGTAAGATTAAAAAGTGCGGTGCAACCGGGCATTAGGAAAGTTAAAATATGGGAAGGGATATAAACAATAATCTGTTACTTTACATCGACAATCATAAAAATATGTGTAACAATAACGAAAATGCGTTAAATGTATTAACAGTCAAATCAAACTCGTTGAAACTTCCCGCTTTTTTAACTCGATCCGCGTTCTGTGAGCAAAAGCCTGAACTAAGAATGATAGTTGTCATTTACCAAAATGTTTGAATAAACGCGGGATATGACCTTTTTTTAGTTCATACCGTTCTTTTATAGTGTTGTATATTCGGGCATTTTTATCTCAAATAACACTTGAACGATAATTTAGGAAGTACACCTTACCATTTTTAAAAGCTCGCTATAGTTTTGTTTTTATAAATTTACACTTTTTTATTCGTTAAGGAAATAGCTTTTGTAATTTTGTATTTGCTATAAAGCATAATATAAACTAGATAACACTCTTGAGAAAAGATCTCATGCATAATAAATGTAAACCAAGTGCAATTTTTAAAAATTGCATTGAAATTCTTCAGAGTTGTTTAAGCGGTACTTTACCTACGCGATAACGGAGTCTTAATATCAAAATAATAATTGAAGGGTCAGCTGTAACAACGTTGTAAAGGGTGTGCACGAAAAAATCTGGCCACAGAAACATCAAAAAAGTAGGGTTGTCGGAAATTATTTATGGCTTAAAACTATTATTAACTTTTAACATATATGTTCCTTCTGAAACGTATTTACATATATTGTACATTATTACTGTCTATAACTAAAATTTTTAACTTTTCGTTTCACATCAGACATCAAAGTTTATACAGCCGTAGTAGTACTTTTTTTGTTGCGTTATTTCACTTTTTCTAAAAGTCAACAATATCTTTAGCAGTTTCTTTTGTTTTTCAGAGTGTTTGCTTTACAATAGCCCTGTATTGTTGATCAGCTGCAGTTTGGTGCCGTTCGGTGGATTGCTATCTGTAGGTACAAAAGTGATCCCATTCTTTGCATGCCAATCAGTGAATTGTTTGACATGGTGACATATGGCCAGATCTGGCCAAAATAGAATAGAAACGGTATGACTTCTTATAAATGGTAGCAGGCGCTTTCTTAAACCTTCTAAATAAGATTTCAGTGTTGATGGTGCCTTTCGTTACAAAGCTTCTTCTTCTTTCTGGCCCGTAAGTGCAAGAGCGCAAGTCGCTTGTCAGACCAAATATTTTCTAGAAGAATTCGAAATTTTCTTTTTGTCTGGTCCTCATTGGTATTGGTCCCAAAACCACAAAGTTGTTTGCAAGTAAGAGATTATTGACCGGGAAGCTGTTGAATGTCATTTTTGATGTACGTTTCGTGGTCCATTGTTACAAAATCTGCTTTCATTAAAAAATTGGTGTACAGTTTTTTTGCGAGGGCCTTTGCCTTGGAATTTTGTTTGTCATCCCGATC
This sequence comes from Agrypnus murinus, assembly GCA_929113105.1. Lineage (NCBI taxonomy): Eukaryota > Metazoa > Arthropoda > Insecta > Coleoptera > Elateridae > Agrypnus > Agrypnus murinus. Next base: position 4,649,284 of record OV816027.1, read on the forward strand.
CGGAGCGTTCTGCACCTTGAATGTTTTCAGTTCACCCCTGTTGTTTACTTTTTGAACATGTAATGAAAAGATGTTCCAACCTTTTAGGCCACATCCCCCACTGACAAGTTTGGATTCTGCGTGAAAGCTTGCATCACCTTCCTTTCCGCTTTTTTTATATATTGCACCCGATTTCCTACCGGAATCTGGCTGCCTATCTATTGTTAAGCGTTCAGAGAAATTTGTTTAAAACATTTTCTACGGCCAATTTTGATATTTTTTGACATTTTCCGATCGCGCAATACGACACTGCAGGATTTGCACAATGTTTGCGCAATATTTTTTGACGACGTTTGTATTCTTTTGAATTTATTTGGAAATTATACAACGAAAACACTTTAAAATTGTCATTTCCAGTAAGATATTAATTCAAAGAAGCTATTGCTGCAATTCCACTTTAGTACCTGCAGTGTAGGGACGCCTGATGTAATATTTAAGTGGCCAGATTTTTTCGTGCACACCCTTTATGTAACAAAAGAATTTGAACAGCAACATGAACTGACAACAGACTATAGCATTGTTAAACGGCATACTACAAATTCAAACTTTAAAAATTAGCATTCCAGGAATCTGTTTAAGAATATTTTATATCTCTATGACACCAACACCTTCCAATAAGGATATACGGCAATATCTCATTTCAGCAAAATGTTACATACAACACTTACTTCAATTATTATTCATTGTTTGTGTCAAAATTATACTTCTAATGTCCATTATTTACGAACAAAATACATAAAATTATTTACATATTTACACACTTTCAGAAAGGTTTTGTTGATTTGTAACTTATAGGTTGTACTTTACGTTTATGATTGTTTGAATAATAAACCACGCTAACAAAATAGTGATTTAAAAAGCTTGTAGGGACTGTCTCAAATGATGATGCACTCATTGAATCGGGTTTAAATATATACATAAATACAGTTCATTGCTAGAAAATGCCTTAGGTCAAATGAGAAATGTCATTAAATGGCACTGGCACATTTTGAGGTTAGAATGTTTAATCATCTATTGGAGATTTTTTTAGAAAATAGCTAGTTTTTGTAGTTAAAAATAAATTAATTCTATAAATTCCATTTAGGATGTATTTAAATATACCTATACATAGTATATTTAATTATGATTATATACGCAGTAAAATCCATAAGTTTCCAGCTTGTTCATCACGTGACTCGACATCTGTAAAAAGTCAATTAACACTATTCCCTCAGCATTCCAGAGAATTGTGTCGCCATGATTATTCATGCTGATGGGGCTGATCAAAGTTTCAACCGCAGCACCTCCACTTCATACATGTTTTAGCTACGAATCAAAGTGATGCACGCAGTTTCATCTACTGTTAGAAATCCATTTGGATCTTTATTGATAATGACTAAATTTGTCTTGAAGTCAACTTCCGAATGCGTTTCTGATCTTGAGTTAACATTTTTGGTATCCATCTTGCAGACACCTTCTGTAAGCCTAACTCTTTATGTAGAATTGTTTCAATGCTACCCTACACAAAAGTCAATTTCATTGTGTCTTGTCGATCTTGCATAAACATTTAATGGACTAAACCAATGTCTTTTTGCATTATAACCCTGCCAAGCTTAAAATCTCTACCCCAGTTCTTGACTACCTGGTATGAAGTGCAGATTTGTCTCAAATGTCACATAGGTATCCTTATGGATGTCTTGTGGCAGTAGGTATTTATGACGACCCGAATCTCAAATTTTAGGAAAATTGACTTAAAGCTTGACTGTTTAGTTTTTAAACGCAGTAACAGACGTCAACTAAATCTTACCTGTGTTAATTTTAATATATGACAGATCCTTGAAAAATAATTTTTAATTACTTTTTAGATACACCTCGTAAACATCCTTTTATACATCTGAACGTACATTTTAACGTGTAATATAATGTCATTAAGCTTCTGATCGGACTTGGTTTTTGGATAATTGAAGCATTGCATAAATTCTGGTGACTGTGGTACCAAGTACACTACTAATGTTTGACATTAATTTACTACTTTACAGCTTTGATGTTATGGTAGTGATGATAGCACTTCTTTTATGTATATTCCTCAAACATTGAGTGTTGATCGGTCTAGAACTGTGTGGATCCCAAAGTGAAGTCTGTCGATCCCTTTGGCATATGAATTACAAAATATGGAAGTTGCACATAAAATACATCCTTTGGTTTCTTATAACTCCTATAGGCAGATATTTGATCTGTAATGACTTCGGATAAAATCACTGAAAAAACAAAGTTACTAACATTGCTATTAACAAGATGGTACACCATTGCATTGTGTAGTTCCTGTCAGACAGTTCTTGATGAAGTATTCGCCAATAGATAGAACATTCTTCGATCTTAAGAAACATCTATTTAATAAGAGTTAATGCTATAACTTCTCAAAAAAAATTTTAGATCACCCAAGAGTTTCTCGACGGAAAATATATAATCTTTAGCCTCTTATACCTATTGATGTCGAGGTGCCAGGCACACCGAGCCACAGAGTGGATATGTGCGTGTGATACGAGGCAGCAGAGCCATTTAGGCAAGTACACTGCACTTGTGATTTACCCATCCGGAACAAACATGACTTAACTTTGTTAAGTGATATAATTCCACTAATACCACTCTGCCAGCGTTCTTGACAGAAGCAAAAGCAGAAATTCATTATCTTTTATGCATTGATCAATATTCCTAAACCACATTGATGTTTGACCTGCACTCTGTCAAAATAAACATTAGCATGTGGGCACTGAAAGGCTGAAACTGGATTGGTCAGTTCCGAGGTGACAACGACTCATCGCAATACATGTACATTTTAGCAGCAAGCGCTTGCACCCCTTAGCAATTACAAGAAACTCTCAAACTGTATTGGTAATCAGCGAAATCTGCCACAGTTCCTTCCACAATTATCATCGCAGTCATCAAAATTGCTAGAAATTGCATAGTTCTTCAAGATTACCGAGTTGTTGCCAGTATGCATTAGCCTTCAAATAGTGAATGCCTTTCTAACAATTTGTTGTGAAATACTTCATCCAGCTGTTGTCCTAACAGAAACTGCATAACGTGGTGGTGCACCATTTTGTTGATACCAAATATTGGTAACTTTGTTTTTGCAATGATTTTATCCAGAAATCCTATTTTGGATGTGTAGCTGTCTATATTTTGTCAACTATTTATTTCAAATACCTCGTGTGGGGCATTGCAGAAATCAGAAAAAGAGTACTTTTTGTTTCTGGTAAAAAAAACATACATACATAATCCATTTCCCTTTTACTGCATTTGTTTTAGCAAATACATTACAGTAAATATTTGTTATTATTAGTGATGCACGGAAGCAGCTTTTGGCCAAATTACCGAATACCGAAAATATTCGGCCATTCAAATTTGCCGAAGCGCCGAATATTCGGCCAAAGCAAAATATAAATTTAAGTTTTGTTTTTTTATGAATACAAAAAACGACTACGTAGTATAATAGCATTAAAAAACATTTCAGCAAGTCTTTAAAACAAATGAACACAACACACAAATGCACACCAATAAAGACTGTTGTTAACTGAAATAAAACTTGTTTCTTATATTTCATTTAAATTTTAAAGTTCTTAAAGAAATACCTACTGTAGCTTTTTTATAAATTATTATGGCTATTATCATGCAAACTATATAGTTAATAGTCGGAAAAATATATAGTGCGAGTATAAAGTATGAAACTATCGAAATAAATCATTTATTAAATGTTTTTGAAAGAAAATCCTTGAACATGTCGATTTTTATCTTAAAGGAGACATATTTTAGTGTAATTGTTATTTGTAGATTGTCTTTTATTTTTGAGTTATGGCGATAGCAAAATTCTTTTTAAATGGAAACCAATAATTTTTTATGATAGATTTGGAAAGCTAATGAAATTCTAGGAGCGAATATGTTAAAAAAGTATGATACTGTATTAAGAAATTTTCGCGGTAATTGCTTTTAGTTTTAAAACAAAAATTGAATAACAATCATCTTTCTTAATATAGTATCATACTTTTTTAACGTATTTGGTCTTTCTCTTATTTGGAGTTTTATTATCTTTCCTATCCATTATAAAAAATTACGGTTTCCATTTAAAAAAAATTTTGCTATCGCCATAACTAAAAAAAAAGAAAATCTACAAATAACAATTACACTAAAATATGTCTCATTTATAATAAAAATCGACGTGTTTGAGGATTTTTCAAAAACATTTAATAAAAGATTTATTTCGATAGTTCCATACTTTATATTCACATTGTATGTACGATCTCGATGCATAATCGTCTAGACAGAAGTTGAAAATATTTACGTATTGCAATTGTAATTGTAGGAATTAAATAAATGCTGATACATTTTTAAATACTTAGAATTTCTTTTGGTTAAACGCCAAATAACGAGTTTTTCATTTAAAATGTATTCAAATAAGATTGCAGCAGAAAAATAAAAAAAATTCGGCCAATTTTTAACAGATTCGGTTTTGGCAGAAGCAGCGTGAAAGATTTGGTATTCGGCCGTCCGAATATCGAAGCTTCGATGCATCTCTAGTTGTTATCGAACACTGGTGGTTACTACCAGTGTAGAATGCTCCAATTATCGAAAACGCTTATTGTTGTTAAAGTTTAGTAAATTTTCTTTCTAAAAAAAAAAAAAGAAAACTAAAAAAGAATATACACATCCACCTATATTATTTAATGTGAAAATCATGTTAGGGCTAGGGGGTTGATATTCTCGTCAAATTGTATGTTCTGTAATTGTAATCTGTAACTAATACCAATATGATCTTCAGGCTATAATTTTATAGTTAGCTATTTTAATTTAAAAAAAATGGCCAAATAGTCCCTTCTTTATATCATCTGTGCTATCACCAAATTCACATCCTCAGTTATGAATTTTAATCTAAAAAACCCAAACCTGAAATGATCGTAAATTCTCAGAAAACGGATCGGTCCTTCTAGTTCCCATCAAACAAGCCTTCATATGCGGTTTGGTTTTAAGAACGAGCCCAAGAGATTCTTTAATATTTTTTGAAAATTTCATAACATCTAGATTATAATACCATTCGCACTGTCCTATAAAATTGTTCAATTCAGGAAATGGATATGGATTTTCCACATAAACACAAAACATTTTCTCTTTGTAATCGGGATAATTCTTCTTAAGCACACCCAGCGTCAAGTGCAGTAAAACTGTGCAATCTTTGCCACCGTTAAAACTAATAAACACATTTTCTGGTCCATATTTTGTGAAGCATTCTTCGATGCACTGCAAAAATAATATTATATAACTGATACAATTCGTTATTTATTAGTGTTATTTTATTTTCAAACACATTAGTGTTATTTTATTACAGTATAAAAAATAAAACCTTACCTGCTACTTACTTCTATTGAACTTCGAATATGCGAATAATCGATTTGTTTATAAACCAAATCGCTTAAATTCTCGCCCTCTTCATATTGCAATGCGTTTTCAAATAATTTATTTAATTCTTCCTCGTAAGCACGTAATGATAGCATGCTTGTAGATATTAAGGTCACTTTTGTATCGTTGTCAACCAAACAGTAACTTACGTCAACATTATCTTTATGCGGAATTCTTTGCATAATGTTCTGATGGTGTTTCAAGGTTACTACTCTTCTTAGCTTTGTTTTTTTATTAAGGTTTCTTAAGAATGGTGCTACTGTATTTGCAAAAGACAATCTTAACAACTCAGGATCATGTACTAACAGTAATAATCCTTGTAAATAAACAGCAGGACATGTTGTAATACTAGAATTAATATCAGTAGAACATTCTAAAACTTTAGAATACATTGGAATATTTACACTAGTAGAAAGTAACTGAGTTAATCTCTCATTATACACAGGTTTCTGATGAAAAACCTTCGATGCAACTTGACAAATAATATCGGAATAGGGGCCTGCTATTCCACCAATTAATACAATGATATCACACTGTTTTATGCAGTTTTCCATTTCTGATGCAATTATTGTATCTTTATTGGAAACGACAGCAACCTTTTGCACATTAAAGTTCAAAGTATCTAACTGCTCGATGACATATTTGATGATCGGTTCGTGAATTTTATCGACTTCTTCACTAACTGCAAGTACTGCAGCATTTTTATTTAACATTTTCATTTGAATACTTTGACTGAAATGAATGAAAACCACTCAGTTGACACACTTTATAATAATTTTATTATACGTGAATGCTTACTTTCACTGGAAAAGTGGTGGAAAAATGCTCGTTATCACTAGAATGTAGAAAATGTGGGTTGACTTAATTGTTAAATTTATTCAAGCATAGATAATTGTGTAATTAAAAGTTAAAATGCATGAAATGTTAAAAATAATCATTAATTATAAACCACGTGGATCGGTTTTGACGCTGTCGGTGTCAGAATGACGTTTGATTGCCATGTTGCCACGTTTTATAATGTAATTTAAATCCTGAATTATACTTTCTTTTTATTTTACACAAGTGCATAATGGGTTGCCTATCATTCCGCATAAACCATGAATTTAACATTTTCTGATGTTATGATATCCTTGGGAAATTGTAGAAATACTAATACATATATGAATAATTAAACATACAATTAATTAGTGCAAACAAAATGATTTTATCCACAATCACTATATTATAAGGTCATAATTGAACTGCTTGGCGACCTTTAATGTGGTCTATAAAACCTTAGTGTTTTATAAGTCATAAAACACGCCATAAAACACGCTATAAAACACGCCATAAAACACACAATGAATTTATTTATTGTTAAGATTTACATTAATATTCACGTTAATAGACAAAACATTGTTTATCCACAATTACTATATTATAAGGTCATAATTGAACTGCTTGGCGACCTTTAATGTGGTCTATAAAACCTTAGTGTTTTATAGGTCATAACACACGCCATAAAACACGCTATAAAACACGCCATAAAACACACAATGAATTTATTTATTTGTTAAGATTTACATTAATATTCACGTTATTAGACAAAACATTGTTTATCCACAATCACTATATTATAAGGTCATAATTGAACTGCTTGGCGACCTTTAATGTGGTCTATAAAACCTTAGTGTTTTATAAGTCATAAAACACGCCATAAAACACGCTATAAAACACGCCATAAAACACACAATGAATTTATTTATTTGTTAAGATTTACATTAATATTCACGTTAATAGACAAAACATTGTTATTATTTTTTTGTTTTATTGGCGAAGACAGATTAACTTCAACCGTGGCTGGAATTGAACTTTCACAAGAAGTTTCACCGGTATTGTTCATTGCAACTTGTTTGGCAGTCTCTTTCTGAATCATTTCCGCTGTTTTTAATTTATTTGATAAAGAATTCTCAACGTAGCTTTCTGCGACATTTGACGACTTCCATCCACCGTGACGTTTGATGGCCATAAGATCGCCACCAGCATTAGCCAGTAATGTAGCTGAGGAGCGTCTCATGCTATGACCACTATAGGAACTAGCATCCGGTAATTGCAAAAAACAGGCCACTGTAGCAGGTATTCTTGACATGGTGTTGATACCCACAGATTGGTATGTACATTTTCCATTTGTATATCGTAAAAAAAATCTGCCCTGGGAAGCCATAGAAGCTGGGCGTAGTTGCATATACCTCCTACACATATCCAGAGCGTCAACAGAAAAACCCTCTTCCATTACTGTGAAACTTCGTGAAACATAGGTTTTTGTGTCAGCAATCGTAATAAACAAATATTTTCCTTTATCTTGGACATTTTCAATTTTCAAGTACGTCAACTCATTACATCTGCAAGCGCCAGCTACACCCATTATAAGTCCCACCTAAAGAAGAAACTGTAAATTTGAATGCAAACAAACACAAATCACAACTATTAGGTACCTTCATCATCAAATATTTTTCATCTGGAGCCTCCTGCAAAAATTGCTTGATGTGTTTGTTTTCAAGAATTTTGGCCTTCTTAGGTCTGTAGGTGCGAGACTTGCTTTTCAAAAAGGCGATCAACTTGCTGTATTTTGAGATATCTATATTTCTGTGCACGTTTAATGTCGTCTTCAACATAGAATATTTCGTCCATAATGTTGATGCCGCAAACTTTTTATTAACATTGTAGAAATATGCTAGGAGTACCTCTTCGTTTATTGCTCCTTTTACACCACTTTTTTCTTTCCAATTATTGAACTCGGCAAATACTTTTTCGTAGGCGTCCTTTGACTTCCACTGCAATAAATCTAAAGTTGCTTTCTGAGCTTCTTCAAGTATTTGTTCAGGAATAAAGTCGTTCTCACAAATCTCTTCCATCTTTTCCACTTTTCAAATAGTAAGATGAATTTTTACAAATGGAGTCCATAAACAATCGCAACTAAATAGCAACATGATAGCAACCATTCAACACGTCCCACGATTTTTTAAATTAATTTCAATAATTTTTGACGTTACAGCCGCTGTCAGAGCGAAATGTCAAATTATTTTTTGATGAAATCTGATTCTAAATGACTGTGATTGTGGATAAAACGTTGTATTGCATTCGTGTTTTAGACGCGTTTTATCCACTCAAGAAAATTAAAAGCTCGAGCTTCGCTCTCGCGTTTAAACATTCTTGCGTGGATAAAACGCTGTCTAAAACACTTTTACAATAAATAACTATTAATTAATTAGATATTAATCTCAGTCTAGGTACACCTAGAGTTCCTGAATGAAACTTTTAACTGTGTTATTTTAGAGTTAGGACACGGATGTCAAAATCTATTTCTTTGTAGGTCAAAACTAAGCTGTCTGAAATAGAGATACTTTTTTCTCTCTTTTTACGTTAGTGACAACCATACATTTAATACTCCTATATTGCTAGTGACCGTAAGTGGATGTGTCACGGAGTAAGTGCGACAGCAAACGACTACTTCTATCTCTTTTTAGACTACTCGACCCGTTGTGCGCAAGCGTCACGAGTCCGGTGGGGCAATTGGAAGTGTGGCGGGGAAAGCTCCCTTTCCTCGGGCATGCGCGTAAGACTCGAAGTAGTTACGAGAGAGAGACAGACACATATTATGTCTGCACCGTGATAGTTTCGTCCCTCTCCAGACCCCTACTAGCAATATAGGAGTATGAAATAGGTATATGGTGACAACATTCACCAGCTGTCAGTTATACATTTTACGTTATGCTGTGCATTTTAGGTTATGTTTATTTTTATGCATGTAAAAATTTTTATTTCATACTGTCCGGTAAAAGGGTATTTACCGGACTCATTTGAGTCAGGTAAATGAATTATTACGTTACAAGGCCGGTAAAAAATTTTACCGGACTGAAAATCCAATTTGAGTCCTGTAAAAAATTTTACCGGACTGAAAATCTAATTTGAGTCCGGTAAAAAATTTTACCGGACTGAAAATTTTAAATGCATTTTTTTAAAAAATGAACAATGTGAGGCAGTATGAAATAAAACGCCTTACGTCATACTTCCGGTAAACCATTACAGTAGCTCGTTTCAACATTCGAGACTCAGCTCCTTCGTCGCCTCGTCCCGAAACGTTTTCAACTCGCTACTGTAAACTTGGGTTTACCGGACTTATAACGTAATATACTATTACATACTCGTAGAGAAATTACACGCGTGTAACATATAATAAATATTAAGGTTACACGCGTAACCTTAGCCTCAAAAAATGTTAGGTTAGGAAAACTGGAGGGGAAGATGGGTCATAGCCAGCTCGGATCTGAAAACTCCATGTGATAGAGGGCGTCGAGTAGTGTCCAGAAGTATTTTTGTTTCCTTCCTTGCACCTCCCGTTTATGCAGGGTAATTCAAAACATGTCCGTAGTAGCAAAACCTAATCGGACTTTCGTATTGCAATTAGGCCTTTTAACATTAATTAATAATTAATGTTTCTTAGCCTGTTTACGGATACCACGAAATTAATCCTTTCCGATTTATAGTGGCGTAACTAGAGTGGGGGCAATCTTCGGGTTTTTTACTCTAGCTACGCCACTGTAAATGGGAGTTAATTTTGGGCAGGCCAGACTAAGCAGTCGGCGATTTTCACGGCGATATCTCGAAAAAATTAATTATCAATTAATTAATTAATTAAAATCGATTAACAGGACAAGCGGAAGCGTTGGATTAAAGTCCGAATAGGAAGGGGGCGGGGGGGTCAAAGTTACGAATTCTTGAATTTCGGCAGTTTTGTTTTGCTTATTTCTCGAATATTTTTGCACTGATTTTGATGGTACTTGGGTGGATGGTCCGCTTAGGGGTCCTGCATTTTTTGGTACCCTTACCACCCCCTCCGATAAAGGGGGGTGGAATTATTGCAAAAAGTTTGGTGTGACCTTGTGCGCCGTAAAATGGAAAAATGACGTTACGGGGATGTTTGACAATGCCCACTGATTATTTTGCACCTTAAAAAATCCGGTGTCGTTCCATAGCCGTGGGAGGGGGGACGTGTAGGTTTTTTGGGAGATATCGCAGTGAAAGTCGGCGGACAGTTAGCCAGAGCCGGCGTGTTTATAGCTACCTTAAAAATACCTTTTTGTAACCTTAATATTTCTTATATGTTACACGCGTGTAATTTCTCTATGAGTACGGCTGTTTTAATGTGCACATTACCATTAATTTACAGTTTGTAAAGAATTTTTAAAACTACTATAGTACATACATCAATTTTACCACAGCTTTTAATAAAGTATTAATTGTAACAAATTTCAGGTTTATATAATTGTCATACTGACAATTTAATTTATTAAACCAATTTTCATGATTACCTTCTAATAAATTATTTCAAAATATGAAATGTCACTAGGAAAATTTGACATGCGTGACTCAACTGTAAATAACACAGAGCTCAGTTCATATTTAGGAGCTCTAGGTATACCTGACTAATAATCTCCTAAATAACAAGTATTTAAATGCACTGTTTAATAAACAACGCTTGAATTTAAATAATTCCAGCTGTTTTATTAGAATGCTTTACATATTATTTGGATTATTTCCCTCTTGAACAGAATCACAAATGTGTTAAGAATAATATGTAAAAATAATAGATCTGGCAACATAGCATCTATTAGTTGAACATTCATAAGCATCTGACAGGACTGACAGTTAACCTAACCTCGTATTTCTTGTTTATCGTTGGAATTTTGTTCATTTTAATTTGTAATAGGAAAGTAAATATAAAATAAACTAGTTTCAATAAACCAACAACACGAAATGTATCATAATAATAAAGTATATAATTTTTAGACCTATCCAATCGAATTACCGAAATGTTTGGTCGGACTCACCATTAATAAATTACATTCCAACTTCTATAATCCAAAATGCTACCTGGTATTGGTGTATTTGGTACAGGTTCACTAGTCAAAGTATTAGTGCCAATTCTAAAAGAAAACGGCTTTAAAATTGAAGCTGTATGGAGCCGCACTGTGCAAGAGGCTCAAGAAATCGCAAAGGAACTCGACATACCATTTTTCACAAATAAAATTGACGATGTTCTCTTAAGGAAAGACGTTGATTTAATTTTTGTGTTGTGTTCACCAAACCTGCATGCTCAGATCTCTGTGAAAGCTTTAGGTATTGGAAAGCATGTTGTTTGTGATAAACCCGCCGGCTTAAGTCAATCAGATGCTCTGAAAATGGTACGAGCTGGTCAGTATTATCCAACGCTTATATCCCTGATAAATCATTCGTTTAGATTTCTGCCTGCTTTTACTCATATGCGTAAAGCTATTAAGGAAAATTATATAGGGTCTAACATAACCTTGATTGATATTCGTATTCAAAGCGGAAGGCTTTTTAGTGATACAGATAACTATGATTGGAGATGCGATGATATTATGGGTGGAGGAACATTAAATCTCATTGGTAGTCATGTCATAGATCTGGTTACATTTTTAACTGGCAGAAAAGCTATTCGAGTGCATGGGGTTGTACGTACATTTACAAAAACGACGGAAAACATCTCTGGCATAAGGCATATATCTGCACCTGATTTCTGTACATTCCAAATGGAGCTGGAGGGTGGAACTTTAGTTACAGCAACTCTTAACAGTCACACTGCGTGTAGTACTTTTCAACAGGAAGTAACCGTTTGCAGCAACAATGCTTACTTGATCGTACGTGGAGGTGATCTCTTTGGTAGACGAAATAAAAGCAACGAAGAAGTATTATATTTGGATGTTGAAGATTTACAATGTGCGGTACCAAATTTAAGCCTACCAAGGCCTTTGATTAAAGGTTTGTGTAAAATGGTTGGCGCATTACGAGAAGCGTTTTTACCTGTTAAAGAAAAGGCAGGATGGGTTAAAGAGCCAGTGTGTTTGGCGGCCGGGTTTGATGATGGACTGTATGTTCAAGCAGTTTTAAGTGCTATTCGTCAATCCTCTCAGACTTTACAATGGGTGCGCGTTAATATTATGACTGAACAACCTGATACAAATGCTTTGCTTAGTGCAGCAGTTCGTAGAACTGCTATTTCCATTTCTTAATTTATTTTATAAATAAAATATATTTTTTAGGAAATAAAAACTTTTTTACTTATGCAACTCATTTGAATAGAATAGGGTTTATTTATTGTAGTTTAAAATTCAGTATTGTTACACATAATAAATCAATAAATAATAATTATTGCTTAAATAATATGATAATGTCTAGTTTGAGTCATAGTCATAAGTCATAGCTAATACTTTAATATTATTAATGCCGGAAACTACATATACTTTACCATATGAAAATAAGTAACTATAGCCCCTTTATTTTCAAATAGTACCGACAACGATTGATCTTGCCGCTGGAGCAAAAACACCAGAACGATATTGGCAACACTGAATGTTACCAGATTTGACATTCCGTCTTACAATAAATCTTAGGTTTAATAATAACCATTGATAAAGATATTCACAACTCGACATCAATTTGATAATGGACATTCAAGTTCTGTAAAAACGATCATATTAATATAATGAAATAAATAAAGATTATTAAAAGTTTCACAGTTTTATTAAAATACAACCTGACAATATTGTTTCGACAGCTATGCTGTCATTATCAAAGGTAATATAATTATAAACAAACATGTCGCTAAGGTAGATACAAAAATAGGTAACTAGATAAAATAATAATCAGAATTAAATATCTAATACTTCCAGTAACGGAGAATTACTGAGCTCAAGTTGTTCATTCATAAATTTTGACATAAGATATAAAGTACACGTACGTCATTACAAAAATAAACATCCTGAAAAATCGAATTACGCCAAACACCTTTTAGAACAAAATCACACAATGACTCCTCAAAATAATATTAAATTCCTACATTTTTGTAATAACAAACGCAAATTAGACATTTAGAAGCCTTTGAGATATACAAACACAAATTCAGGGTACCTTTAATGAATGAACAACTTGAGCTCAGTAATTCTCCGTTACTGGAAGTATTAGATATTTAATTCTGATTATTATTATTATTTTATCTAGTTACCTATTTTTGTATCTACCTTAGCGACGTGTTTGTTTATAATTATATTACCTTTGATAATGACAGCATAGCTGTCGAAACAATATTGTCAGGTTGTATTTTAATAAAACTGTGAAACTTTTAATAATCTTTATTTATTTCATGATTATGGAGTTCCACAAAGTAAGGCTGGAAACAATAAACAATATTAATATAAGATATACCTATGTAATTGTAATTTTTAAATAACTTTTTATTAAATTTCCGTAACAGCATGCATGTAGTAATTTTTGCTTTATTAATGTTTGTGTCAGATTTTCTCCACGATGTCGCTACTATTTGAAATAGAGGGGCTATATAAGTAACATTTTTGAAGCGCCATCTTTGCAGATGGGTGTACAGATAGTACAGAAACTTTTACAATTTATGTAAACTATTCAATCTTTCATTACAATGCCTATTTAGAGGCGCTGTTAAATTTTGTCTCCCACTTTTCAAAATAAGTTTCCGGTATTAATAATATTAAAGTATTTGGTAATAGTAATGATAAATAGCTTGATAAAAATACATGCACCCCAAAATGAATAAATTATTAATCTACCAGCCTCGGTGGATTAGTGGTTTGCATGTTTGCGTCATAATCCAAGGGTCGCAGATTCGATTTCTGACCGAGTTGGTAGCTTTTCATAGTGGAGAAAAATTAAAAAACACTCGGATAGGAAGTAAAGTTGTAGGTCCCGTGTCAATTCGATGTTTGCCACGATAAAAATCCCTACTGAGGGTGGAATTCCCCTAGATTCGGTCAAATGATCATAGTGATTGGTGCCATGAGGTACGCAGAATACTCCACCATCCCAATTACTCACCCTAAAATAAATAAATTAAGGTGACTGATTTGTTCATACTTATAAATTGTACTTCTACTATTTTTAACAACTGTCAAATTTTAATTTAGATTTCTAACCTCAATCTTAGAAATCTTGACAGTTGTACTTTGAAGTCCAACCTCAAAATTGGACAGTTGTGAAAAATAGTAATAATAATAATAGACTACATAATTACAGTGCTGGTTCCGGGCAAAAGCATACTCTGTTGTTTGCTTTCTCCATTCATTCTTCCATCTTATCTGCCCATCTTGTTCGCCCTGTTCTTCTTTTACCCATTATAGGTATTCATTTGGTGTGCTGTTTATCCATCTATTTTTTTTAAATTTATCTAAGTATCCCATCCACTTCCCACTTTAGTTATTCAACCTTTTAATTTAATGTTTAAGACTGTTTTTAACATTTTATCTTGAGTTACCACGACACTCTTTAATGGTCTTTTAGTTAATGCCCAGGTTTGTGCATCATAGACTAGTGTTGGTATAACACATTTTTATTTATTTATTTTTGGGTGAGGAATTGGGATGGCGGAGAATCCTTCGTACCTCATGGCACCGATTAATGCTATGATCATTTGGCCCACAGTAGGGATTTTTTACGTGCCAAACATTGCATTGACAGGGGACCTACTTCCAATCCGAGAAGAAGCCAAGATTTTTAATTTTTCTTCGATATGAAAAATTACCAGCTTGGGCGGGGATTGAACCTGCGACCTTTGGATTATGAAGCAAACATGCAAACGACTAATCCACCAAGGCTAGCTATAACAGATTTATTAAAGACTTTACGTTTTAAGTTTATTACATATTTGTCGCTTTTAAATATGAACTTCAGAGCTCAGAATTCTTTCCAGCCCTGATTTATTCTTCTTTTTCTTGTCTATTCTCAAAAGACATTAACTGTTCTAAACAGATTGCTTCAGGTACTACTCCCCCTTTCTTACCATCTACTAATATTTGAGCTGTTCTTTCCTGTTTTTCAATTATTTTAGTATTTTTTCCATTTGTTTTTATAATGAGGAATAACACCACTTGATCCGCAAATCTTAGGTTTGATAACCACATTCCATTAATGTTGATATATTGCTTTTCCCATTGAAGTTTTTCTAGTATGGAATTAAATAAGATGAGAGGTAGCTGAACATCCTGACGCACACCTTTAATTATTTGAAAGACAAAAAGTAAAATAGTAGAATTGCAGTTTGCTCACCACTATGCAGACAGGCAATCTGAACTACCCATACTGCGAGCCTTTCTCAAACTAACATGTTTCAGTAAAAGTGTAATGCAAATTATGCAATTGCCCTTTGGCTGTGCTGTCTCACAGTATGTGTGGTATACAGGAATTAATAAGTCTACAACCCTCACTGGCATGTATGTCTATGTACAAACCCAGTACATAGATTATTTGAGGGCATAGTGGTCCGAACATTACAACATTCTATTTAGGATGCACGTGGCATAAAGGTGATTAATAATTACTAGTGTATGATATATTCTACAGATATTTCTTTCCGACTTGCCCAAAACAAAAGTCATGTCTACAAGTTCTTCATTACTCAATAATGCATTACCTGTTAATAATTTACTAATCTTACATTTCAATATAAGAAGGTTAAATTCCAATTTTAATGAATTAGAAGTATTTATAGAGTCTGCATGTCAAACCAAATATTATAGTTTGCTCCGAAACTTGGTTCCTGCCACACTATTTTTTCTATAAGCTTAATGATTATAATATTTTCTATAACCATAGCATAACTAATAAAGCAGATGGGGTTGTTATTTATGTTAAGAAAGACCATCAATGCGAAGTAAAAGTGGAAGAAATTAATAGTGTCAAATTCTTGCAAGTTGCTATTCAATTAAGTAAAAGCAAATTTAGAATTGCAGGACTTTACAGATGTCACGATGCTAGTGAGCCTGTATTTATTGATGCTATTAAGTTATACTTAGATAATAATCGAGCAATCAAAAATCAGTGTATTGTAGGTGATTTTAATACCAATATACTTGATAAAGATAAATTTGTACAAGATCACTTAAATAATCTTCTTGAAGCAGGTTTTGTCCCACTCTTTTCTAAGGTTACTAGACCAAATAGCATCAACATGGACAGGGGCACGTGCATCGACAATATATTTTTTAAATCTAATTTCAATGTTACATACTACAAATTAATGCATTCTTTTACTGATCACTATCCTCTTTTTGCTTCTATTGAATGTAATGGATCTTATGAAAAGCCAAAAGAGAAAAATCAAACATCCATAATTAATTACATGAAGCTAATTTCGGAATGTGCAAAATGTCACTGGAACGAAGTCTTGTGTCTACAAGATACAAATGATGCCACTAAAGCTATCATTGATAAAATTCAAAAGCTTATCAGCTGTGTCTCAAACACAAACAAAATTTGTAATAAAAAACCACGGAAAAAGTGGATCACTTCCGGAATAGTGACATCTTGCACAAAGAAAGAAAAACTTTATAAAGAATGGCGGCGTGACCCCCAGAATGAAGCGCGAAAATTAGTATATAAAAATTTTAACATGATACTTCATAAAACTATAAATAAAGCCAAATTCTTGTTCGAAAGTAGGAGAATTCAAGAAATCAGAAATGACAATAAAAAGCTATGGGAGCATGTTAAAAATAAACTTAACAATAATAAAAAGCAAAAGGAAAAGAAATTAGATTATTTAGTCGTAGAAAACAGTAAAATCACTAACAAAACTGAAATGGCGAATACTTTTAATAATTTCTTCACAGAAGTTGGTCCGAAATTAGCTGAAAAAATTGAAAAACCTAGAAAAGAGGCAATGCCTAATGTTAAAATAAATAATAAAAGTTTTTCCTGACGCCTACTTCTCGTGCAGAAATTGAAAGTATTGTTAGTGTAATGCCTAATAAACCAGGTGGGGTAGATAGGATTAGTACTAAAGTATTGAAGACTATGATTAAATTCATAAGTGTTCCTTTAGAATATGCGTTCAATTTGTATTTACAATCTGCCAAATGACTTACTGCTTTAAAGACCGGTGAAATTGTTCCGATTTCTAAAGATGGAGACAAGCATATGGCGACAAATTACAGGCCAATTACACTAATATCCAATATAGCCAAAATACTGGAAAAGATCTTGCATACTAGATTAATCAAATTTTTCTTGGACTGCAAGATAATTCCTAACAATCAATTTGGTTTCCTGAAAAACAAAAGTACGAGTGATGCTTTAGCTGCAGTTACAAAATTTGTATATGAAAAGTTGGATGTTGGCATGCCTGTGATTGCGTCATTTCTTGATCTCGCTAAAGCTTTTGATACAGTCATTCATGCTATATTATTAAGCAAATTGGAGAATTGTGGAATAAGAGGCGTTACATTAGACTTACTGAGAGATTATTTGACTGATAGAGTACAGGTTGTAAAGCTTAAGGACGTGTATAGCAATCAGCGTACGGTCACAACTGGTGTCCCACAAGGTACCATCCTAGGACCTTTATTATTCCTCATATATATAAATGACCTTCTATCAATCCTACCAAATAATAAAATTATTTCGTATGCGGACGATACCATAGTCTTGTGCTCAAGAAAGTCTTGGGCTGCTACTCAAAATGTTATGAACAGCCACCTACATAAGATAAGTAATTGGCTTGCCCTAAATGAACTATCACTTAATGTATCTAAAACCGTATTTATGCCCTTTGGCTTGTATAGTAATAGTATCCCAGAAGTTATTAACGTTAAAATCAAAGACTCCCCATTACGTAGAGTTCATACTGTAAAGTACTTAGGAATTTATTTTGATAGCCACGTTAAATGGGACACGCATATCCAGCATGTTATTAGTAAAACAAAATACCTACTTTTCAAGACCGACTGTTAAAAATTATTTCAAGAAAAGATAACACGCATGTTACTAATCCATTAAGCCTATCGCAAGCCTTCAGCATTTAATGTTTACTTCATCACTACTCAAAACTCAGAGAGCTATTTTTACAATCAAGAAGTACAACTCGTTCAAAAAGTATTATTTTACCAAAGATATGTAAAAAAGTAAGCGATAAAAATAGTGAGATAGTTGCAATAAAACATTTTAATACTCTGCCAAATTCACTTAAAATACTGAGCGATAAGCATACCACATTACACAGAGAAATTTGACTAGGCAAATGAGTTTACACACGCACTACTGATAAAACTTTTAAGAAAATGTTTATGTTTTAAATTTTATCTTTTGTTACTATTATGATGTTACTTATATATTGTTACTTTTTAATTTATTTCTTTAATTATTATTACCATGCCTTAGCATTTAATATAGCCAACATATGTACAGACTCCACTGTGTGTCTCTATAGGACATTATTTATGCATATATATTTTTTTATACTGTATATTGATGTATTATTTTGGCTGAAATAAATACTAAAATTCATTTTGGAAAACTAAAATACCTACTAGAACTAAACACTGATGGTCGATAACTGCGAGAAATGTACGTTTTGCATACATGCACAACAATTGCTAGATGCTTTAATGTTTTGTTGAACAAAAACAACCAACACATTTGACAACTAAATAAATAATTGTTTTTAATTGTGTACTTCTTGCAGTTTTTTCTCAATAAATAAAAAGTGGTTACAGATAGCTGTAACCAGGGGGACGTACATACAAAAAATGTTCGTTATTTAATTCTACATCACAAAGGTACAAAATATACAGGGTGTTCCATTTGAAAAAGTTGTGAATTTTAGCTTTGAAGTTCTCTAAATTTAAAAATTAATTTTGAACACCCTGTACATGGTGGGTCCATTTACGTTTAAAGAAGAGCACCCTACAAGCCCCTGCAACAAAATCCCTACTTAAATTCGTCTTCACCGTGGCGGCCGTGAAAGCGGTACTTCTTAATTGTATATCAGTTTAACCCTCTAGATTTCCGAAAATCATATTTGGCGCTGATATACAGTGTGTCCACGGATTGAGTTCACAAGAGGGGAAAAATTTTTATTTTTAGTTTTATCGAAAAATATCATTCTTGATACAAAGTTTTGCTTGTTGTAAGACCCCAGAAAATTTAAAGCAAATTCACGTTTTATTTTACCTGCTTCATTTTATAGTCAATTTTCTGTGAAACCATATGAAATTTTGCAGTTCAAAAGAAAATTTTCACAGAAAATTGACTATAAAATGAAGCAGGTAAAATAAAACATGAATTTCTTTTAATTTTCTGGGGTCTTACAACAAGCAAAACTTTTTATCAAGAACGACATTTTTCGATAAAACTAAAAATAAAAATTTTTCCCCTCTTGTGAACTCAATCCGTGGACACACTGTATAATATCTGGACTTATAAAGGGCCCCATATCTCAAATAGCTTAGAACCTTATCAAGTCTAAATCCGGCCCTGGTTTTAATTAATTTTTCTTAAATGTAATAACAGCTGGAAATAAAAAAAGATGCGCGATCCATAGTTTGTCGCCAAGACTTTGGACGAAGGATAATAATGAAAGCTTTAAAACATTAAATTTGATGAATAAATATTCTGGATGAAGGAATATCACCATCATCCTCTTATGCTGTCCCATTACAAGACATCAAAAGTTGAGTTTAGTTGAGACTCATAGTTAAAATAAATCAAAACATATTATTTACTGTTTTATTATTCTCGCAGGAAATTGTATTCATTATAATAGGTTTTAATTAATAAACTAAAATACTTTAATAAACAGTTTTATATATATAAAATGCAATAACAGCTGAAAGTAAAATCACGACCTACTAGATTATGAATATGAATGTTATGACTGCGTATACTGTATTCGAGGAAGGAGCGGGGAGATCACATGCAAACTGCCTGATAGGGGTGGAGTTAACACAAGCCCTTATCAAGCTGCACAAAACTTGTACTATTCCGGCCGGAACATTTCGCACGATTTTATCAATAGGCTGATTTTTCTCAAATTTTATGTGAATAACAAAAACTTTTCATGACATGACACAATCTCATAGGCGCGTCCAAAATAACCATTGCAATGAAGATAATAGAGTATTAGTTGTTTTTATTATCAATATAAAAAAAGGTTTATTTTGAAAAAAGAATTTATATCAAGATACATAATTTTGATTTAAAAATTACGTATTTTATGACGTACATATGTGATTTAAAGAAAAATAATACAACATGCCACTGGATGTGACAGCGCTTACAAAGGGAAAAAGATTTTACTGCCGGAATAGTACATCTGTCGTACGCTGTTTGCTGCCCGTGCAAGTCTTTGAATTCCCATTTGGGTCATTCCATCTCAAGCCATCTTTTTGGGTAACCCTTGGCAATGTTAATAATTTTCGAGTTCACTGTCTCCAGCCTTACTTTGTGGAACACCATAATCATGAAATATAATATAAATACAAAGATTAAATTAAACTCGTGTGTATCATAAAACCAGAATATTATATCTAGCTAATAACAACTGTCACTGTCAAAGGACTCAGATTATTTTGTATAATTTGCTGGTGTTATAATACACATGAGTTAAAAATTCCAAAGGCACATTTGATGGAGTTACGTTTTGCTCGTACTATATTATCTGATTCTTTGAATTACTTAGCAGTTACTAACATTTAAAGTGAAACATGCACCCAGACATCATAAAACTTCGAAGCTCCATTAGTAAATAATCAATAAAAGATACACTCATGTTTTTATGCACTTTAGCAAAAGTTGAAAAAAGCAAACATAGAATACATATAATTGATAACTTTATTGAAATTATATTATTTATTAACAATATAACAGCATTAATTGTATTAAATAACTTTTTTTTAATTGAAAAAGTCTCCAGCTTCGATGGATTAGTGGTTTGTATGTTGTGTACCTGTGGTAAGTCTTCGAATAAAAAGCTTGTCTTTTACATTTTATATTTTCATCTGTCCACACTTACTTACATTAGGTCACAGTATCTTCTTCTCCAATAAAATACTTTTATTTCATTTCGTATTTCAAACAATTCTTTATATACCACAATTAGTAATATAAAGTATATCTTGATCTCCGTTGTCAATGATACCGGAGTTCAAGACGTTCTTGATCTCCGTTGTTGTTGGCAACGTAAATAATTTGATGTTGCATTATAGCCACATGCATGCATGCATACTGCTTTTTATTTCCTTAGTTACGCGTATGATGACACAGACAAGGCAACTTGCTTCTTTATACAATAAATTCGGATGGATTTTAAAAGGGAGAAATTAGGATTGAAATACGAAATAAAATAAAACAACTTATGCAATACGGAGATCAAGCTTCTTTAAATCCTCGAAGATGTTATAACGCCTCGGCTCGCGCCTCGGCGTTATACATCTTCTTGGATTTAAAGTATCGCTTGATCTCCTAATTACATAATATATATTATTTTGTAACGTCATACAAGTGTTGTGCTGTCAACAAGTGTAATAAAGTGCACGTTATATTAAAATGAAATGTCTTACCGAAAATTAAAATTTTTAATTGTATAAAAGAATGTTTTTCTGGAGCAATTTTTCCTTCCAGTAGAGGTTTTAGAACATATTCTTTAGAACAGCGTTTCCCAACCGCCGATCCGCGGACCGGTGCCTGTCCGTCAGAAATTTTTGCCGGTCCGCAGAGAAATAACATTATTCAAAATTTTACTAAACGAATTTTTTTAATTCGTGTTATCCTGGAGCTAACGTAGGGTCAAATGGTTTATCGGAGTTGCCCAAGAGTAAACTCTGAATAAATTTATACGGAGCCGGCGCTATGTATTACATACATACGTGCAGATATATAACGCGCCGGCTCCGTACCTATGTGGTGGGGTAGTATTCAGCAATAGGTAATAAAGAGGATCTCCCATTTTAGAATTCTTAAGCGGGTTTGGCGCGCACTATTCTAGGCATACTGGTACCGAAAGAATTTTCGTCTTGCATCCCCGATTAACGCGAACGCTGAAAATCCGGGTTTCGCGTTTTTGAGGGGCTGCAAAACTTCGACCCGGACCGTTTTCTGTGTGTCGATGCATTGGGTAGTTCCCGTCTCAGATTTGAAGTCTCCGGTAAACCCTTTAGGCGGAGGCGGGAAAGAATTGACCACGCCTTACGGTAGGTCGTAGCAAAAATCTGATCGCGGTATGTTTGCCATCGCACTACCGCAATTTTCTGAACTCTTCCGGGGGGCGGGGGCTAGGGGTGACATGGGGTTTTTGGAGGCGATCAAACATGTGTTGGCGGCATTTGATGTCACGCGGCTTGCTACGAGCGGTGCACCTATTGGTTTTTCCGTATCTCTAGCCCTCTCCACCCGTTTTTGAGAGGCGGTATCTCGGAAACTATAGGAGCCAAAACTACAATCTCGGCTTCAAACGACGAGCAATCTCAAAATGTTTCCTTTTTTCACCCGAGAATCGTGCTAAAGTAATATCGCCGCCACTAGCCTTATCGGACTCCTAAGTGGAAACTACTTCTGGAGGTCTTATATGATTGGCTGCTGGGTCGTTTGATCCAATTCCCTTTTTTGACCGCCGCTCCCACTGCCAGCGTTTTCGGTTATATCTCCGCTCCATGTGTCGATGGAGCGCCCTATGTGTCTAGAACCTAGTTATAGTCTTTGGCGCCGCACCCGGCCCTGCGTTCGTTTCTTCGTTTGGCGAAAAGAGAAAAACTCCGGCGTTTCGGTACCCGCCGATTTCGGGCCGTCTTGGTCGTTTGAGGCTTGGTATGAGGGAAGCGGTGAGGTACCGCTTTTGTTATAAAACCAACTTTTGTTATTATGAAGAACGGATATTTATTTATTTTAGATTGTTTTTGCACGTGTAAAGGTAAATTTATTATTATAAGATTTATTTTGCGAAATGTTTTCGTTAATTTTTTACCCTGCCGGTCCGCAAGCAAATGCTACGTCGTTTGGCGGTCCGCGAACGAAAAAGGTTGGGAACCGCTGCTTTAGAATACTCTGCCGCATATTCTTTTTTCGCCTTGAATATGGTGCTTTTAGATACTCTTACATTACATCGCGTTCTTTTGAATACTGATTAACTCTTAGGATATAAAACTGTAATAAGGAACATAATCATCTACCACATACAACCGGGATGGGGTCTCAATATGGCGGTGTAGGTATTTTCGGTTTTGTAATTAGATATTTTCATTGGCGGTTCTCACCGTCTCGAAATGCGCACATAAACTACATAACCTCAATTTTAAAACATAGTATTTTTAAATTAATCTTGGAATATAAATTTTGTATTTAATATTTTAAGCAAACGAATACATGCTTATGAAATGTAATTCCCTTCATAGTATTTGTCGGAGTTTGAGAGAAAAGCAGACGTAGGTGGTGTCTAATGGCGGCCAGTGTGGCGTCTCTTCTCATAAGAGGCGTCGCTTTTATTAATTTGATATGTCATAAATGGTGTACAAGCTAGATTCAAACGATGTGAATATCAGAAAAATGTGCTAATTTTCTGCGCAACTGTACAACCAGCAATGGTACCAACCAAGTGGAACCATTCTGATCTTGCACCTGCGCATTATTCGAAGAAAGTTGGCTTGATCCCGATGTTCAGTACGCATAGGGACTGCGAAAGCACGGCCTATCGATCCTTTTGGCTTGAAGAGTTTTCAGCAAGAGGTATCAGAAAAGTTACCACAGGGATAACTGGCTTGTGGCGGCCAAGAGTTCATAGCGACGTCGCTTTTTGATCCTTTGTATCCAATTTGTAAGCAAGACTGATAATCTACCAAATTTACCTCAGTATCGACCTGTTGCGACTTATAGAGCTTTCTGTAAAGCAAAGTATAAGCTTCTTAATGAACCAGTGAAGGGTTTCCCAGGTTTCAAGGCAAAGTCGGATTCAACTTGGCAAAGAATCTCAAACCAAGTAGTAACTGAATCGGGAAATAATCTGTTTAAGAACTTTCGAAACAACTTACTGGGTGTGTCAAAAAAAAGACCATTTTCAGCATTATAATTTAAATATTTATAAAGTTTTTTTTGTTCAAACTTTTAATAAAGTTTTTGTTATTGATCTAGTTCTAAAACTCGTTTAATTATTTGTGACCGAAAATAACGACACTTTACCTGAAACACCCTTTATATGAAAATGAAAGGAATACAATTAATATAAGAATAGACATTTTTGAAGATCATCTATCTTCAGTGTTACAGAAGAATTACATTAACATTATTACCAACAACAAAACTGCACTTTTACATTCGCCTGAAGTGAACGTTGCCAAGTTTCTATATTGGCGGTAACGAAAAGTAGCTTAAATTTTGCCATTGTTAAGAATCTTTGATTTAATAAAGCTATAAAGAAAGTAATTGGAATTTAGTTAAATTATTTTTGAAGTATTCAAAATATCCACAAAATATCCAATAAATGAGAGGGTTAGAAAAATTATCCTGAAGAACTTCAAATTATCCACAAATCGAAGAATTATCCGCAAATCGGCAGCACTGGTAGATAGTAGATCTAAAAGCAAGTGAAATATGGATAAATCACGATAAATCAAACGTTTACATTAAGGGTTGCCAGATTTATTAAAAAGCAATGCGCCAAACTGATATAAAAATCGCCAATAAATATAGATGGCGTTACAAAGCAACAAAAGTCAAAATCTACTAAGGGTCCATCTTTCCATCTCCGTAAACTTTATCTGACACTTGGCCGGTTTCACAAAGCTTGATTAAGTTCTGATTAACTTAATTGTCATTAAATTCAAAATTCAGACATTTTATTGGCTGAAATTTAACAGACCTTGAATTTTATCTAATTATATTTCTAGATTTCAAATTTAATCACAATTAAGTTAATCACAGTTTAATCAAGCTTTGTGAAACCGGGCAACTGACAGTTAATTGTTGAGTAAGTTTCGGAAAGGGAAAATAATGGGCTTTCCAACTGTGAAAAATATACAAGGTGATGTATTTGAAATCACAAAGCTGCCCTATTCCCGAGAATACGTACGTCATTTCTGGATAAATCGGAAGTGGAAAAGAAAGACGAATACTAAAAAAAAAAACTAAGAAGGAGACTGGCAAACATCGCATTCTATTATCTCAATTACTTCAAAAGTTATTTACGATTATAAATGGTCAAAATATAATGAGACACCCTGTATAATCTCACATGAATAAAAAAAATTACCTGCGTTAATCAAAACAAAAACAAAAAATATACCTAAAAAATGACGTTACCGAGGTTGTACGTGTTAAAAATCCATATAGGTATCGAAGTATGAATTTTTCCTGCTTTCTGTGCTCTGTAACTCCAAAACTGTTAATTTTAGAGCTTCGTATCCCTGGAGACTTTCGATCAGGATAATGTAAACTACAACATATCACAGTTTCAGCCAATTTGAATGGTATCCAATTTCCGTAAGAAATGTGCGGAGTCCTTTGCACGAGGGCACTCATTAGATTTGGTGGGGCCCTGTACATAATTTCCAGAAAAAATCATTTATACACATTACACTAACATTCATAATGCTAGTTGTCAGATTAATTCTTATGTATTTTTTGTTACATATTTATTAAAAATAATTATTAAGATTGTTTGGCTAAAAAAGTAAAAATTCTAATAAAACGAACAAATAGATAAAAATAATAAAATCTGACTATTATAACAACTTTATTCCTCATCAGAAATTTGAAATCGTGTATTAGGATAGCAGAAAAGGCGGAGGATGATTTGCTGAAATCCTGGTAGCTACATTGACATATTGAAGAGCCCCCGTATGTAGCCATTGACGACAGATGGCGTCCAGTTTTACAAATTTTCAAGAATGTTTCAAATTTAACTTTGTTAAAAGTTAAAAATTATTTTGAGTTATTTTATAACAATTTTTAATAAATACATAACAGAAAATGCGTAAAACATAACGTAACAATTAGCATTAAGAACATTAATAAAAAAATAATGGAAGCAGGAGTGTTTCCAGGAAATTAAACAACAATTACCTTATTAGATGGCGCGCAGTACAATTTCTTGGAGACACACCTGCTTCTCTTATTTTCTTATGTTCTTAATGATAAATAATTGTTACGTTATCGTTTATGGATTTTCCGTTATATACTTATTAAAAATTGTTATAAAATAACTTAAAATAATGTTTAACTTTTAACAAACTTTAACTAACAAACCAGTAGCACTATTAATGATGATATTACAGATTGTGTCATCAATGTTTACATACGGGTTTAACCAATATGTAAATGTAGCTATCAGATGGCTATCAGGATACCAGCAAAACCACCCTCAGCCTTTTCTGCTATCCTAATACACGATTTTAAATTTCTAATGAGGAATAAAGGTGTTATAATAGTAAAAATATTTTTATTTATTTGTTCGTTTTATTAGAATTTTTACTTTTTTAATCAAACAATCTTAATAATTATTTTTAATAAGCATGTAACAGAAAATGCATAGGAATTAACCTAACAACTAGCATTAACAATATTAGTAAATGATTAACTGATGCAGATTGCGGGATATTGTGTACAGAGCCGCACCAAGCCTAATGAGTGCCGTTGTGCAAAGAACCCCACGCGTTTCTTACGGATATTGGATACCGGTCAGATTAGCTGAAATTGTGATACGTTTTAGTTTACATTATTCTGATCAAAAGTCTCTTTGGCTACAATGCTCTATAATTAACAGTTTTGGAGTTACATAGTAAGGAAAGCAGAAAAAATGCATTCTTCGGTATATAGATTTTTAACACGTACAGCCTACACCCTTGGTAACGTCATTTTTTGTGTATATTTTTTGTTTTTGTTTTGGTTAACATAAGTAATAATGTTGTGTTGTATTCATGTAGAATTATATCGAGTGTCCCGTTATATTTCGACTCTTTATATACCTATATAGCTTTTGAACTAACTGAGATAATGTAATGCGATGTTCGCCAGTCTGCTTCTTAGTTTTTTAAGTTTTTTCTGAGTAGCCGTTTGTTGCCCACTTCCGTTTTATCCGGAAATGATATAGCGTATTTTCGGAGATTTAAATAACATGCAGTATTCACATTAAGAGCTGATAAAACCATACCCTGTATAATAACCATGATGAGTATGGTCCTTCTGGAAAGGAGAACCAATGGACTTTCCAACGTGCGTGGTTAACACTCATTATCTCTTCGAGCTCACCACCTACAGGCGGTGGCTTTTAGGAGGTTATTTAACAGCCCTCAAGGAAGACTTATGTAAAAATCCAATGTCTTCAACTGAACTTTCCTACGCAATTTTTTTAATTTGACTGCACTGGGTGTAATATTTTTCAATATTTATGTTGCAATTAAAACCAATATTTCTATAATATTTATGCAATATTAAAAAAATTGTGCAATATTACTGCGATATTACAAAATATCTCATTAACATACCTCAACAATGGGTGTGTAAAAATCTTTTTTTTTTCGTTACAGATCTCCTCTTTCACATGCCCTACATGATGGCTGTTAGAGGCCCCCTTAAGTCATTGAGGTGTATTTGGGTTATTTATGTAGTATTTTATTTTATTTAGCAGGTTATAAATAGTCAAAAATAAAATAAATTGATTTGTCAAAATGGTTTGTTTAAAATACATATCGTTACAAGAGAAACGCTTGTAAACGCGGTGATGACGTAGTTACTACCAGTCAGTAATGCATTAGACAGAACATCGCCACTCCGACGCCGACGCCCCGGTTGTATTGGTAGAAACGTCGTTATTAAGAATTTTCTAAATGCTCATATCTCCCTTATTTTGCATGATAAAAAGTGCGGTTTTTAATCCGAAAGTATAGGTGCGTCCCAATTGTTGAGCCCTTAGGTTTAGCCAGTCTCGATAGATTAATAGTTTGCATGATTACTCCATAATTCAAGGCTCGTAGGTTCATGGTAGTACTTCATAGCTATGAAAATTGTTTTTTCTCGTCTTTTATATTAATGAACATTGTCGAAGGGTATCTTATAAGAACATAACAGTAACATCTCGAATGCCAAATTGGCACAAAAGCGTCATATCTGATAATCTTTTTTTCGTTAAATAGTTGCATACTCAACTGAACAGCGTTGCGAGATGAGTCCAAGAGCAAAATCCAAGAGGCTAGAGATGTCAAACAAAACGCTGTCAATAGAGTTTACCAAACACGACAACAGACATACACATTGCTGTTTAATAAATTGCAGAATTTCTGCGTACATTGCATCTAACTTTTTAGTAAATATAAATTGAAATAAGTTACCTTATCATTTACTTTTGGATCCAAAATGGCGGTTGGATTGGAAACAAATCATGTTAGTTGTAGTACATGTTAAACCATTTTGATAAAAGATTTAGATTCGTTTCCTTAGAAAGCACAACTTTATCAGGAATTGCTACCACAAGATTACAACTGTACCTAGATCCGAGACAATCTGGAAGATAATGTTTTGAATTTGATGTTCTTCTCAGACGAATCATGGTATTATCTTTGTAGATATATTAATTCGCAAGTGATAAGAATGTGGAGTACCGATAATCCCAATTTCATTAAAGGAAAAACCGATTGCATTGTTCGAAAAACCAGTATTTGACTAGCTCTTTCGCGAAGGATATTGGTCGGTCTCATTTTTTTGAAGAGGCTATCACTACCAAAAGATACTAGAACACCATTCTGAATTGGTTCATCGATCAACTCGATGACAAGGAACTGCAATACGGTTACTTTCAGCACTTCGGTTACTTCTATGTGGCTCATGGTTAAACACCATTCTTAAGACACCGCTGCATATACTCTAGAAGATTTACAACAAAAGTTGTGAAAGAATGTGATAACGTTACACCTCACCTTTTACAGAAAGTGTTTGATAACATGAACAGACGTGTTGAACTGTGCATTTAAGAAGGCAAACATTTAACCATCTTTTGAAGTTTAAAATAAGATTAGTTAGTAAATAAACGTAATGCTATGTCAGCATGATTTTAAGTGATTGATTTATTTTGATTTTTGTAATAATTGTTAGTTGAAATCGCAAGAGCGCATATCTGACAGTAAAAAACAGGTTTGCCACTACATAATTATGAAGTTACTCTCCAAAAGTTCAAGTTTTATGGCGTTACTGTAAACATAGGACTGGATGCGCAATGCGCATGATCAATTATTAATCTATAATTGAAGAAACCGACAAGATTTTCTTAGTTGTCACTTATTAATTGTTAGTTGTTAATCCTTAGTTGTTAATTGCTGTAGAAACTAGGCATTTACATTACTTACTAATAGAATAGATAAATAGAATATTTAATAATAAAATTTGACAGTAAATATAAGTAAATATACAGTCTGTTTGATTTAATGCGCCCCGCTTTGTAGCAACTTTATTTTCGATCAGAAATGGTATAAACTGTATATATTATTAAATGGCATAGAATTCTATATGTTTAGAAAATTTTGTATTTACTAAATCAGCGTGAGCGTGATGACGTCATAGAACTTTTTTAATTACATTTTTACATTTACATTTTTAAATTACATGCTAGGTATTTTTTTACTGAAATCGATAGAGTATTGTGTTCTCTTTTCAACCATAACAAATATTCATCCTCTTACATAAGAAAATTCTCAAGAAAAACGTGAAAAATGATTTACGAATAGTAGGCTTTGATTTTTGGTTCTCCAATTATTAAAACACAGTTATTTAGCAAGCTTAGGTAAATAATGAAGCTTCAGTTCTTACAGTGACGTATTTAATTTTTTTTTTCGAGGGGAAGGAAGGTATAATATTGTTTCAGCAGCTATTTTATTATTATAATATTACCTTTGCTAATGACAACTTAGCTGTCGAAACAATATCGTCAGGTTATAATTTAATCAGTACTGTGAAACTTTTATTAATCTTTATTTATTTCAATTAATAGAATAAATTGAAAAACTTATTTTAGAATTTTCCTAATAGCATACGAATAGAAAATGATTGATGTATTTTTTACCAAGCCAGAAAATTAATCTTATCATATCGAACATGAAGAACAAGAATATGGCCATGCTAAATCTGCATTTTAGCCGCACTGCAGAGGGCGCTGGTTAAAATCTTTTGGGCGGTCTGTCACCCACGAGCAACTTTCCAAAGTTTCTGGCAATTATGATTTGGTATCTTTTGCATCATAAGGAATACCAAGATACCACTGCCAGAATCATTAGACAGTCGGGTGTGGGTATTATAGTGGGTATTTAATTATAGGTAGGTATCTGTTAAATTCGCAATTTTCTAAATCACGAAAAATGACCTTATGTGTTAAAATATGGAAAATATTTTATTAATAATAATGATAATAATAATTGCTACAACCCATAGCCTGGAAACCAAACCCCAGAAGCTAGAAGCTTGTGCGGGAGGGAGGGGGGCGATTATTATTATTACGTAGGCCGTAAGAAAAAATGTTTCTAAAGACATTTTACGTTCACATATCTAGTTTGAACAAGATATCCCAACATAAGGAAAATGTTTTTTAACATTTTTACACCCCATAACCACTGGCGGATCTGAGGGGGGCCATGGCCCCCCTAGAGGAGTTCTAAATAGTTGACATTGGTTCAACGACCAGAGTCATGTAAGTAAACCTTTGATTGGTTTTCAAACAAGAAGAAAACACACCTTATACTTTATACAAACCAAAATTATTCGTTCTATTTGGATGTTTTTTCAAACAACCCAAATCCACAGATTTCTATATTTCATTGGAGTCGTTCATCATACAATAAACTATGAAACAGAAATATTCTTCTATGCAGTGCGAATGTGTGCAATAAATACAGGCGGCCGGTCGGGCCGGCGGCTAAATCAAAGGCGGCAAAACTGATAACGATAGAGGAAAAATAATTGTTATTGGGGACTGTGTTCTTAGTAAAAAGCATCTTAGCGGTAAACCGTGAGCGGTAAGAATCAAAAACAAAGGAGCATTAAGTAGAAAATAGTTGTTTTTTGTCGGAAACCACATTTGTTCTTCAAACAAGATTAGTGGGGTTCAGCTATAGATCTTTTCATTGAATTAGAATATTAGAAATAGTGATAAGTGAAATTGAATTTATCTAAAAAAATGGTAAGTACCTATATGCAACACTGGCATTATTAACGAATTTGATTTTTGCATATTTTCGAAACCGATAAACAGTGTATAAAATTTATAATCACTTGTATGAATAAAACTATTTAGAACCAAAGTAAATTCTTCAATGCATTCTCGAGAATCATTTAATTTCTACATTCCCATGGTCATGGTGAAAAAACATTGAAACTTTCTATTTGATCTAGAGAACTGAGCTGAGTTATTTAATTTTTCAGATGCATAAAAGGAAGATTGATTCTTACTTTTTGCCAGTACAAAAACAACAGAAAATTGAACAACCAAGACAACCAACTGAAAGTATTCAAAGCGAGGCAGGACCGTCATCATCTCAAGAAAACTCTTGATATAGGTAAAGCAGTTGGTCGAACAATGAATGACTATGAGAAATACAATTTCATAAAAAATACTTGGTATCCGCCTCGTAACCATGTGTTGCCGTTTTCGGAACACAATAAAAATAATCGAATCGTGAAACGTTATTTGAATCATGATCGTTTATCAAAATATGAATGGTTATCGTATTCACTCATCCATAAAGGACTATACTGTAAATACTGTGTTGTCTTTGCCCAAGTTAGTGGCAGAAATAAGTCAGAGTGTCTCAAGAGTCTGGTTCAAACGCCTGTGACAAAATCTGCCAAACTTTTTGGTAAAGATGGTGCCTTGGATGTTCACGATTCCAATAAATATCATAAAGAAGCAATCTTGCGTTCAAATAGTTTCCTTAATTGTTATGAGAATCCAACTTTTGATATACGGAATGTATTATCGGAAGACAGAAAAAGACAAGTAGAAGAAAATAGAAAAATGTTGGTACCAATGACTCGAAGTGTTATTTTCTTAGCAAGGCAAAATATTCCATTTCGAGGACATAGGGATGATGGAGAATTATTCAACACCAGCCGAATCAACGAAGGAAATTTCAGAGAACTACTGCGATTTCGAATTGAAGCTGGAGACCGAATGTTAGAAGAGCATTTGAGATCGACTTCATCCAAGGCAACTTATATCAGCAAAACTATCCAGAATCAATTGATACATTTTTGCAGTGAAGAAATTATTTCTACTATAATATCAAAAATCAAGTCTGCGAAGTTTTACAGTATAATGTTTGACGAAACCACAGATATATCTCACGTTTCTCAAATGTCACTAGTAATCAGATACCTTGAAGGAAGTGAAATGAAGGAAGACTTCGTAGGATTTGTAGACTGCCATACCGAAAAATATAAACTAGACCCAGATACAATGGAGCCTGTTCTTACAGGTAGAATTCTGGGACAATTAGTCGTAAGCCAAGTGAAGAAACTCAATTTGCCATTCATGGATTGTGTTGGAATTTGCACGGATGGTTGTAGCGTATGACTTCTAAGCAGAATGGTGCTGTTCAAGAGGCTCAAAAAATGCTGATCTCGTCCGTCCGTTGTCCCTATTTAAGTCATGCATTGAATCTCAGCCTTTCTAAATCATCGTCTGTGCAATCCGTTCGTAATGCTATGGGAGTAATGAAGGATGTTGTATCATTTTTCACCGGGTCTTCCAAGAGAAATTATGTCCTGAAACATATTCTTCAGGGCCAACTTCATTCCCTTTGTGAGACACGATGGGTGGAGCGACATGACTCAGTCCTGCAATTCCGAGTATTTTTGCCAAAAATTGTTCAATCACTCGATATAATATCGTCTTGGGAAGAAAGAGACTCTTCGAGTAAGGCACAAAACTATGCTTCTGCTCTAACAAATAGTTCGTTCATTGTAAGTCTTTTTTGTATGTCTGACGTTTTTTCTGTAACGATGACGCTCAGCAAGTTGCTCCAGAAAAAAAACTTGG
Source organism: Agrypnus murinus (assembly GCA_929113105.1). Lineage (NCBI taxonomy): Eukaryota > Metazoa > Arthropoda > Insecta > Coleoptera > Elateridae > Agrypnus > Agrypnus murinus. The sequence goes on from OV816027.1 coordinate 4,682,618, forward strand.
ACTTAGGTGCCGCCAATGATGCAGTTTTGAGTACACTGGTAGTTCCAAAAGGAAACCAACAAGGAGCTGAAAAACATTTCAACGCAATTTTCATGAATATTGAAAAATCGCTAGATGAACTGGGGGCAACTTTGAGCAAACCCAGAACCACTGGAATCATGAGACATCGACCAAATCCAAGTTGCGAATCACTGGAACAATACTATAGGCAGATTATATATATACCCTTGCTCGACAGTATAATTACAGATTTGGAGGGTCGATTCACTGCTGATACAACCAGTTTGTTCAATTTGAACATTATAATACCCACGGTAATTAGGGAAGTTGGTATGACATCTCTGGATTCAATAGCACGGACCTTGGTGGAAAGATTTAACAAACTTTTTCATCAAAATCTGGAGGTTTTGTTCACAGAATTCAAAAGCGAACTGAGGTTGTGGAAGACGAAGTGGGTAAAAGCCTCCGAAGAAAAACTTCCTATTCCTGACGAGGCTTTAGGAGCCCTTGCTCAATGCGATGAAATAATGTTTCCTTTGGTAACATCATTTTTAAAAATTCTCATTACACTTCCGATCAGTGTTGCCTCATCGGAAAGGAGTTTTTCTTCGTTGAGGCGAATAAAAAGTTGGCTCCGATCTACTGTTTCAGAAGAAAGGCTATCTGGCTTAGACATTATTAACGCAAATCCGGACATTGCGATCAATGAACAATTTGTTATTAATAGATTTGCCAACAGTGGCCAAAGAAATATGGATTTTATTTTATAAACAATAATTTGATAAGTTTTTGTTTAAGATGTTTTATTTTTGGAAGTTTATTATTAGAATTGTGGATTTGTGTTTTTGTTTGTTTCGTTACATTTTTATCCATCTTATTTATGTTATGTTCATTGGTTACAGTTGATTTTAGTATATTTGCAAACAGTGGCCAAAGGCATAAAGATTTTGTTTCATGAACAATAATTTTAAGTTTTTGTTCTAGTTGTTTTATTTTTGAAGTTTATTATTTACTAGAATTGTCGAATTGTGTTTTTGTTTGTTTCACCATATTTTGTTCCATCTTATTTATATTATTGTTCACTGTTTTTTGCATAATGATTTTACATTAAATAATATTTTGAATGCAAATTCATATAGAAAAATTTATCGACTCTGCTGGGATTCGAACCCAGGACCCTCCACTGTCTAGGTGGTATCGCTACCAACTGAGCTACAGAGAACGACTACCAGCATAGCGAAAAATCTTCCATATGAATTAGATATCAAGCAAACATGCAAGTAACTAGATATTTTTTGAATACTATTAATGAAGATCAGCAAGTCGCATGACAACAACATCAATATTCAAAGTATCTAGATTATAATGAATCATTCCGAAAGGAAATTAATTTTTATAAATTTTTAGATAGAGTTAATTTTTATCAAGTTGCATAATGATCATCTATCAGAACAACCATTGCTGTTATTACCACAATATCAATTGTGGTTATGGTAATTTATTTTTTGAATTTACTTATTACACTCGTGTCTAAAGTGTTACTCTAGATATCACTTTATGCATAAAATGACATTTTCGACTCACGAAAATACAAAAAAGTCAAAAGTTCTGCTTTTAATAGGGTTTGTAACACTTTAAAGAAGTGGTAAAGCAACAATTGCATAGCAGATTTTGCTAATAATATCAAAATATGAAATGAAACTTTCTGGACGATTTTCCAATTTAGAAGAAAATAACGGATAATTTTAATCCTTTTTTTACTAAGTCAGTTTGAATAATACTAGATAATACCTTCCTATGTGAAAAATCCATATAAACTCTCGCATAAATAAAATTATTCAAGCACTGAAATTAATCTACCCCCATAGACAAATATTAACTACTGAAACAACAAAGACCTTGCATTGTTATTCACTTATTTTATCTAATTTTTTATGCTGTAGCGAAATTTACGATGGATAAATAAATCCATTTATTTAATATTATACTGTATATTTATTTTTGTTGTATTTTTAACTATTTACTAATTGTGAAATGAATAAGGATTAATAAAAAGTTTCAATAAATTGTTTTAAATAAGTTTTACTATTTGCTAATTAAAACTTACTTCTTACAAAATACGTTACGCATGTGCTCAAAAGGATATTTATTAATTAAAATTCCCATTCTCTATTCCATAGAAATATTTTAAATTTATTTCTAAGAAGGCAAACAATGAACGAAATATTATACACTTATAAATAGAGTTCTAATAAAACATGTATATTTATCTCCAATATTTTTTTCTATGTCAGAATTTCTTTGTATAAACATCACAACTGCTCGAATTACAAATACGAATGAAGCGCCTCTAGTGGGAAAATACCTTAACTTCTTATCTCCGCTTGGATATCTTTTTTACAGCCATTGTCAGTTGGGTAGCCTAAAATTAGGAGTAACTGTATAAATCGCTGTCAGGAACATTGCGCACTTTGTTAGAGTTCATCACAAAATTCAGAGGTGATAGCGACATGCAGTTTTCATAAACACATTCTCCATTGAATTTCCAAAGGGATGACATATTTCTAATTTTCGAAGAATTTCTAAACTTGTAGAAAATAACAATCTAAAGTTGCCGAAGTTTGAAAGGCTCTCTATCATTTATTACAAAATATCCACCCTTGAAAAATATGTCAAACCCTAGGTATATCCTTTATTTACAATTTAAGACCTCGAGCAAATCTTCATCTCATTCCTGAAGGTGTGTGAACTCTAACGAAAATTGGTCGGAAACGACACTTTCAGCACGTAATGAAGCGTACCCTTAAGTGGGTTAATAATAAAATTCAATTTTTTTGAAAAAAAGATTTATAACTTCTAAACCGGTCATTAGATGGCGCTGAAATTTTAGATATGAATAAACCTGCCAAGGGAGGTGTTAAATATGCAAAAATATTTGGGGCATTCTATTTAAAAAAAAAATTACCTTAAGTGTGCCACACTTTTCTGCAACACCCTGTATATTTGAAAATAATTTCTCTAGATGCGCCTCTATCCACTGTTTACAACCGTATTAGAACGATTTTCCTAGCTGTTACCGTTTAGGAGCTACCAGACTTCCCCACACTATTGCCCCACCCGGTATATTACATTTCTAATGTTCAATTTATTTATTAAGATGCACGTGTTTTTAAATGCTTGCATTATGTCTACAGTTACAATTAAACAAACAAGAATTCCTACCTCTACCTTTCTCGTTTCCACTTACCTTAATGCTATTTTCATTTGTATGCTTTTATGGAAATCTGCATTTCCAGCTAATTGCTTAAGGGCTGTAATACAAAACAGTTTTGAAACTGATTATTAACAGAACCTGATCGTTTTTTACATGTAACTCAATATCTTAATATTTTTCACTCTTCGGCAATTTTTAATTTCTCTAAAAAAAATTGCATATATTAAAAACGTGAAAATGAGCACGAGTTGTTCATAAAAACAAGTATAATATACTATTTTTTCTACTTTGCATCATTAATTTTATAGAAATTTGTAAATTCAAGCTTGCATTATAACATTGGTGTGATAGTATATTACAGTACAAGTGGAGAAACTAAAAGTTTTACTCACGCGTGTGTCGAGATTATACACGAGGCGAAGCCGAATGTGGAACGACACACAAGTGAGTGACTCAGTTTCCCACAAGTGCTGTATAGCGTTTTGTTCAATCCTGCTATTAGAAATTAAAAAAATAAATAAATAAATTTAAATTTTTAGAATAATTGCAGAAAAATTAGGAGGCGGTTTTCGCTGTTATGGTTCTCATCAGTCGTCATAAAACAAACAATCAATTTGTCAACAAAGATCAATTCCCTGGTATTAATCAATCGATTTTTAACAATTGTAATGTTAACTTTCATATTCATAACTAATTTTGTTGATATGTGTTACTGTAATGAATAAAATTGGTTAAATGTTCAGCTTATAACTTTGTTTATCGGGAGTGAGTGAAAATCTTTTCACCCACTGCTTTCGCTCACCCATTGCTATGTAAGTAAGTTGAATGGACGAAACAAACGCTTTCACTTTTGGTATCTAGGTAAGAAACAGTAATTTTCAACGACAGGATTGAACAATATATTTTAACACTATCAAATGACATTTCACGTTTTGTGAGGTTAAAATGTGTCAAATTTAAATGTGTTTATATGTATGTTTCACTCACAACTTGACACCCCTGTATTTTTGATATTTATAATCCAATCAATTTCAAATTTTTTACCCCTTAATAGTTATTTACATTACAAGCTGCGAAAGTTTACTATTAAGTGCAAGGTGTTTTTGATTGGCCGAGGCGAAACGTAAACGTAGCCGAGGTTAGTTAAAAACACCGAGCACCTGAAAGGGCTTTCGCAGCATGTAATGTATTAAACTTTTCTTTCTCCCCTTGACATCTATTAACCACCGTAAATAAATAAATAAAACGAAGATTCAGTGATTATAATAAAATAATGTTTGTATATACAACACTATTGTTATCAAGGCAATTTTGACAACAGCCACCTTATATTATATTTAAAAAAAATTAGTTTTACTTCGTTGTCCAGGGACCGAAAGTTTTTCATACCTCGTAACCACCTGGCATGTTTTACTTTCGCTTTTGGTTGCCTTATCAAGATAGAAAGATATACTTTCGTAAAGGGGAGAATGAAAAATAAATTTGTGGGTAATTAAAAACCCCATTTATTATCAACCGCTAGCCTATTACGATCTATGATCGAAGATAAATGCAAAAAAAATCGAAGAAACCTATTAGGCCTTGTTTAATCAAAAAAGTCGTTCGGATATTTATTCTGGGCCACCTGAAAACTCTAAAAACCAAATTTTGGCTAAAATTCCAAAAAATAAAATAATTTTAATAATTTATTTAAAATAATTATTTTTCAAGATTTTCTAACCAGAATTTGGATTTATGGTTTTCAGATTAACGACTATTACGATTAAACAAGGCCTACTGTTTTTCGATTTTTTGCATTCACTTTTGATCATAGTATGATGGTTTCTATTAAAAATCCTATTTAATAGAAACCACCATCATTGAGGTTTTCAAGTGGTCCAGAACAAATTTCCGTAACATCTTTTCCAATTAAATAAGGCCTAATACGTTTTTCAGTTTTTTTGCATTTATCTTCGATCGTAGTAGGCTGGTGGCTTATCACCAAAGATATCACAATAAGCAGATTGTTAACGCAAAGTATAAAAAAATATGTATTAATAAAAAAATATTAATTTCGATACACATAGATTGACATATAAAAATATATAGTTAATATCTAAAGGAACTTGATCTGTTGCGAATTCTTCTCAATAAAATGTGTCTTCAAATTACTCATTATGGCATCTCTTTGAAATTTCACCTCACGCCTGCAAAACTTTCCCATTAATGGAGGACACTGATATTGAGTAGATTCTTCACAAAATGCACCCTTGGTAGATTTATTTTCAGAGAATTTGAATTCATCTGTAGATTCAACTAAAAACATAATAAGTAATTATAATTTTCCTTTAATGCAGACGTAATTACATTGGCACCAATTAGCATATAACCTCACTTGATTCCTTTACGCTAAGAATAATAACGTTGGTTTGCGACTGATGACTGATGAGAATAATAACATTTTTTAATCTCAAATGATAAAAAAAGACTCCTTATTAAGGTCACAAGTGGTGTTATGCTGGTTATTAAACTTACGGCACATCAATCCCATAAAGAAGCAAGTATAATGCGTCGATGCTATATAAAATATATTCTGTTTTGGCACAGCTTTTACATTAAAATGTGCCGTTGCTGTATTCGTTAAGTAAGGCCAATGGGATAAATTCTCAACGTATTCCACAGAATACTGCCAGTGTTCATAATTTCCACTTTCGGATAAAATATTAAAACCTCCACTAAAATCACAACATAATAAATCAAATGCATATATATTAAATTTTTTATGTTACTTACATGGTAGGATTTAAGTACTTCATATTACTAAAGTCGGCAACAAACTCCCAAGCATCACTGGGATGGATCTTTGGTATAAAAACTGAATGGGAATAATCATACCGCTTTGGTCTTAATAAAAGATAAATTATGATTACGGTAAATGTAACTATAATGGCACGTTTGTGTTTTATAAAAACTGTTTGCATTGTTCGTCTAGAAAATAACGTTTAACAGTATAATAATTTTCCAAGTTTATTCTTATCTAATTTACCTATTCATGATTTATTATTATTCATTTATGATAAAACAACTCAAGCTCACTGCATTATTCAATGGAATTATAAAAAGGTTACTATATGGCACTTTTATCTAAACAATTTCATACAAATAAAAGGATGTCTGTTATCATAATTTTGTACATTTGTGTGATAATGATTAACCACACAATTTTTTGAATGAAATAAACACCCACACAAATATAAACAAGTACCACACCTAGGTGTATAAATCGATAAATCCTTATTTGATTATGCAACCAAAAATGCATAAGAGGAATCTTATACAGTGCAGAAGAGATTTAGCAGTAAGTGAATTCAGGGGATGGCCAAATTGGATTAAAATTAATTGAAATGATTAATATTTAATTATAATTAATTTATTACCATTTATCTGTTATCTTAATCAATAAATACATTTTTCTCCCACAACTCGTGATACAGGTGGGTTATTGCCATAACATACAGTGCGATTCTAAAGTATGGAATAAATTCGATAAAAGGGAAAGTATTGATTTTTGGAAAAATTACAAAAACACGTCAATTTTGCTTTTATAGTCCGCATTTTTTGACATAATATTCGAATATACAGGGTGATGCGTTTAGGTGTAGTGACGTCATCGGCATTTTTTAAATGGCAACTTGCATTTTTTATTCCCTATTCTGACACTTCATCCAATTACCAACATGGTAATGTAATAAGTTTATCACCTTACATAAAAGATTTTTGAAAAAAATAATTATGAAGACGGGAAAGTGCTATAGTCACCACACTTAAGTGCGGACTTTAAAAACTATATTGACATGTTTTTGGAATTTTTCCAAAAATCAATACTTTGCGTCTCGCTTTGCATTTAAGTGTTGTGACTAATAGCACTTTCCAGTCTTCATAATTATTTTTTTTTAATTTCCTTATGTAAGGTAACAAACTTATTACATTAACATTTTGGCAATTGGATGAAGTGTCAGAATAAGGAATAAAAAATGCAAGTTGCCATTTAAAAAAAATGCCGATGACGTCACCACACATAAACGTATCACCATGTATATTCGAATATTATGTCAAAAAGTGCGGACTTAGTTGCAGAAAGTTTTTGTTTTATTGCTGAAGATTGTATTATTTATTTTAGCAATTTGTATTTTTTTTTGTAAATTTCCAACGATTTCGTAAATGACAATATTAAGTCAGCAACCAAAACTGATTTCATTGTTAAGATTTTACAAAAATATTACCCCAGCTTAATTTTTTAATGCTTTTGGAACATGGAAATAATAACTTAGCAGAATCTAAATTTTATGGATTGCCAGAAGACACCCACAACATTATTGTAAACTAATCTTTGTGTTTGCAAACCTAAAAATTTAAATTTGGTGGAATGAAGTTTTTTTAATTTTTAAGTCGAAAAATAGTTAGTATTTGGCGGGGCGAATCACAACAAGATTTAGCACATAAGGCAAGATAATGTTAGTTTATTTGTGTATCGTAATATAAAAGACATACAGACTTTAGTTTTGATCAAATAATTGGCAGAGTACCTACTACATAGGTATTGATTTGCTACCTACATAGTAATATTCAAAAAATTTAAATATATTTTTAAGTACGTAAAATGTACAATTTATTGTATTCGTATTAAAAAAAATATGTTTGTTGATGAATATACGTATTTTAGAAAATCGATTTTTTTACATATACTTAGGTAATCTTTTTTATACCTATCTCAAGAACAAGATCCCGAGTTAAACCAGCTCCGATCTCGTAGTAATTTTCAATTCATTTCCCTTCAAACTGCCAACAAATCAAACCTCTGGGTGGATGTTAGTACAGGGCAACCACGACCCTATATCCCGCTCAAATTCAGGTATTCCTTATTCCAACAATTACACAACATCGCACATCCTGGCATCCGTGCTACTAAAAGATTGATTACTCAGAGATATCTGTGGCCATCTATGCACCACGATATTCAGAAATGGGTCATATTTTGTGCTGAATGTCAGAAACATAAATTTCGGCGTCATACGAAAACCCCTCTACAATCTATTGTAGAACCAGATGAACGTTTTACTAATTCCTCCTTACAATTATTGACCGCTACAGTCGGTGGCCGGAAGCCATTCCTCTGAAGGATTCTTCCGTGGAGTCAGTAATCACTGCATTTGTCGACACGTGGGTGTCCCGCTTTGGAATTCCCAAGTACCTCACCACGGACAATGCAAGAATATTCCTTTCGCATGCATGGATCAACTTCATGGCCATGTTAGGAATTAAACACCTCAAATGCACGGCCTTCCATCCGATTAGTCAAGGCGTTATCGAACGTTTTAATCGGACACTCAAGCAATCCATTCAAACCACAGGAACTTCCTCCTGGTTAACGAATCTCCCTTGGATTCTCTTGAGCTTACGTGCAACCCTGAAATCACAAGTTAATGTTTCTCCTGCAGCAATCTTGTATGCTACACCTTTACGACTACCTGGTGATTTCTTCGAAGAAGAACAACTGGCTAACGACATGAACCTCCCTAATTTCATAGCCAATCTCAAACGTCGTATGAGGAAGCAGAAGTATTTTTTTACAAAAACGTATTCCAGTCAGTCCTTCGTCCCCAGCGACTTGACCAACTGCACACACGTATACGTTCGTAATGACACGCACACTCTGGGCATGAAAGACAGTTATTTAGGTCCCTATAAAGTGTTAGAACGGACAGTTAAATACGCCACTTTAGAAAATCACACTGGCCCTATCTCTTTAGATAGGCTAAAGCCTGCATATTTTTTAGATTAGTTACTTTATAATGTTAAGACAACAATAAACTGATTTCAAATGCTACGCGAGGGCATCTTTTGAAAACCTTTTACCTGTTGACTTTAAAAATTTGAACACTTTTCTGTTTTTTTTTTCTTTCTGTTTACAGGTTCCAAGAGTTGCCGTCGCAAGTTCCGTAGTATTATTTAGCTTAAGTTTTTTATTGTAACTACCTATACTACCTAGTGGAGTTTTTGTAGCTGGAGAATTTTATAACTTTGTTCAATTTCCCTTAAAATACTCCATTTTTTCTCCAAAATACCATTCCGTATTTTTTCTTTTTCATGTATGTAATACCCACGTTTCAGACCGGGCGGGGTAATGTTGTGAACGACTCACAACTCATATATTTTTGCATAGATACGAAATTGTACTAGGCAACGCGTATCAATAAAACTTTGAGAGTCAAATAAATAATTCATAGAAGTAAATCTGCGTTTTATTTCCTTCTACAAGAATTAATAAATATAGCCCTAACACACCAACCACAGTGTTAAATCGCTATAGTACTCAAGGGCGGTAAAATGGCTAGCTTTACGCACCGACCGCCAATTATTACTCCAGGAAATGATTTCCCAGGTACTCATTTTCACAGGCTGAGTCGACCTAGAAGTCTTAGATATTTAAAAATTCCAATGTATCACTCCTGGGATTCGAATCCAGGACTTCAAGATTGGTAGTCGAGTGCCATACCCACTAAGCTATCATGGCTTCTAACAGGTCTTAGCTTGCAAAATTGTATTAGGCAGTGTACGCTTTGACGTGTGTTTACTTGTGTTTCACTTACTAAAGTATAAAAAGTAAATTTCCATTTTTCGGGAATTTATCAGTGGTTTTTATGAATTCCCAAAATAAATTCCCGGTGGGGAATATTCCTCACCGGGAATATTCCCGTCGTCCATCACTAATTAGTATTTGCAATTCAAAAATTATAAATAAAATTATAAATGCAATCAATATATTTATGTAATTGATATTTCTTTAGGAAAACCAAACAGTCTTATTATTTATAAATGAGATTTGTGTTAAGTACCGTAATGTCCCTATGACTATACAATTGTAAAAAATAAATACTTCAAAAAGAAACTTTAAATTTTGTGATTCTTTGAATAATTGCTACAATGAGTTTAACAAAGAATTGTGCCATTTGTCGTGTGCCTATGTTAAGGACATTTTATCTTAAGGGCGCGTTATCGCCGCCAGTGTTAATAATAGGAGGCTTCAGAAACTATAAACATCTAAAGATGGCGCTACGGTCCGCAAAACCAAATTAATTTCTTTAAAACTAAAATTTGAAAATGTAAATAGCACGACCTTCTAGATTTCACGAGACGACGTCTCTTATCCGGCCTGGGCACTTTTACGATTTCCCATATAAACTTTGTTTCTGAGAAAACGCAAAATTTCGCCGTTTTGGCGCTAGCTGACACGCTGATGTTTATTTGTCACTTGATGATGTATAGGTTATGTAACCCTTACAAATCTCAAGCGTTGCATGTTTACGTAAATATTTTGGGAATTAATTAAATAAATTTATATAATTAAATTAATTACGTTATTAAAATTAATTTACAAGTTGGTAAGTGGTTTAATAACGTTATTGAAATTACAATTTTATAACTTTCCGTGAGCTGGGTTTAGGATATAGAGAAAGTGAGCAGTAAGTACATTATCTGTTCACGTTTTTGCGATGTTTCTGTTTGCCAAACAAGGTTTTAGCAATTTTTAAAGAATTATAATACTAAGTTCCTCCTTGTGGTTGTGCCAAACAAAGAACTGTGAAGAAGCAATTGGAGTTAGAAGTACCTAGCGATGTTAGAATATTAGACGGATTACATTCTCCAGGTAAATGTTCTACAATTTGTATTACAAGTTCGATTATTTGGTTGAATAAAAGTGTAAATCTTCTAGTGGAGTATTTTAATGCACCTCTGTCTTGAAGATTTACAAATCCTATCAGTGAATTTGAACAGGAGGCAGCTAACAGAGAATCTAACAGGCTATTGACATTCAATCCTTTCTTCAGTTTTTTGCAATGAAACCTGCCAGAAGGGCTACAGATGCTGAAAGAATTCCGTAATCGAGATGCATAGATAAGGTTTGAAGTTCTTTTATTAATTTTGTTACATTTGTAGGAAGTTCGATGTTGAAATTTATTCTTTCAGATATCTGTAATTGTTGATCTGTCGAAATAAGGAAGTATATATTATTTTGCTGTTGAGTGTTGGTGTCCATAACCCCAACGTAAGATTTTAAACCATTTTTATCGTAAGGTAAAATTTGAAGAAAATTAATGAAATGATATTGTAGGATCACTTCCTACTATTACACATTGCAATGCTGCATTTATACTTTTTTCTGCTAGTGCTTGCCATTACTAAAGTGAACGAAAAAACAGCAACAAAACTACGAAAATTTAAACAAATAACAAGGAAATAACGTAATTATATTAAAAAGTAAAGAAAACTGCCTTAGAAGATTAGGAAAATATAATTTATACGCGCGAACGACGATACGCGCAAAACCGACAAAAATATAAAAGCGCGCGAAGTTAGCGTAGTTTGAAATTGGCGTTTACGTGTTATATATCCGTTTCCGCCTTTTGCGTGTTTGGTGGCGCCAGCGGAGAAACACTTGAACTAATTGAGTGCGCAGGCCGGATAAGAGACTTCGTCTCGTGAAATCTAGAAGGTCGTGGTAAATAGAAACATTATTTGATCGCATCGCAGTTCTCTGCTCACAGTGTTGCCAGACATGCGTGAACTTTCAAAATATTTTAAGCTTAACTGAATTTTTTAATTTTTAAATGCCAAGGAATAATTTAAGGTAGTTGAAATCAAAAAGAGGAATATAAAACTGCTAAATATCTTTAAAAATATCAGTTGTTCTTGCTGGTTTTAAGAAAAAGAAAAGTATTACTTTTATATTAAAATATTGAAAATATATATTCGCTTTAAGAAATTAATCAAGACTAATTAAGAGTGAAATAGTTTATTCAAAAATTAACCGTCACATGCCCTTAAGTAAAGAAAAACAACGTTTACTTCGGGAATTTATTAAATAATAGTTAAAAGATTAAGGAAGTTAATTTACTTTTAAATGTCCCGCAAATATTACCACCCAACGCTTCCTGGTGCAGAAAGCATTCAACTAAAAATGATTGATTTTCGTGCTGCCATATTTAAATTTCGGCGCCGTGTACATCTATTTTATTTCAATCAATACTAAATAAGTAAGCAAAAGCATTTATCCATTGTCATAGATTTTGCTATTAAACAGTGTTATAATGATTGTATTATGTTTAGTTTGGTTATTTTTTTAGAAAACGTTAATTCTACAAAATTGGCGATGTTCGACTACGATTATAAAATTTATTTTAGATATCTACTCCTTACAAACTATGATCCACACTAACTTAACAGTTTAGCGATCGACATCAAACGTTATCTTGCTAAAAAAATATTATTAAAAGAACACTGAATGAAAACCGTGAGCTCAATTTTGATGCTAATATTTTGCTCCAATAATGCCCCCTTAACAGTAAAGTTTGATGAATATTAATGACATCCAAAATACAAATTATATTTTCTGAATTACATATGATAGTTTCTAGAATAGAAATGACGTTTTATGATATACAGTCGACAATCTTGAAATTAAAATGTCGTTTTCTCAAATTCAATTAACTAATCTGAAACAGAATTGTTGACGTAAATTATTGTTAATTCTGTTGTGTAAATTTCTTGTGTGTATTTCTTTCAACGAGTTAAATGTATCTACATTTATTAATTTTTTTGTACACAGCATTTAAAATAATCAATAATATTTTAATTTTATCATTTTTAATAGCAATAATTATCATTTATTATTATTGCTTGTGTACAAATATTTCCCGCAATGCATACACATTTATTTTAATCTATTCCGTGTATAAAAGTTAAAATAATCGGTAATGTTTTAATTTTATAATTCGCAATTTCAGTAATTATTATTTAATATTGTTTGTTTATATAAAAACCTTAATAAATTTTTATAAAACAAATAGTAGTAATTTCTTTTCAATTTCTAGCTTGACAACACATTTATTTGTGAAGTGTAAAACAAGCTAAAATATATGTTATAAAACACCATAAAGCCATGAAATAGGGTAAATTTTATAAATACACTGATTGGAGTAGAAAATGAAGTTGAAATACACCCTACACTTCGGATTGGGTTTTCATATGTGTTTAAAGCTTTTTAAAGTCAACAATAATTGTACGTTTAGTAACTGAAGATAAAAATTGATAATTTCGCTGTACTTACATAGGCATAGTACTATTTAATAATTTGTATTTTTTTTATTTAAATAAATTTACAGTTATGTCAAAATGACAAATTATTTCTCAATTTTTTACCTAGCGCCAACTTTACGAAAAAGTTACTCTAATTATGGTTACTATAATCTAGAAAAGGCAAGTATGCGATGATATCTATCTTTCTCATAAAGATGAGTATTCGCTATTTTTCCTTTCTTCACACATGAAAATCCAATCCCTAGGAGTTTTTTTACCAACGATGTATAGTGTTAAAAACACATTATGCCTTCTGTTGCTTAAGTCTTCTTACTACGAAAGTGTTGTCGTCTCTAACATAGCGCAACCTGGGTTTATATTTTAAATAATTAATTTTTAAAACTTTAATTTTAAATTTTTAAATAATGTTAAATTAATTGCACCAGTGCTATCTATTAACTGCAACTAAGAAATATGAAGGCAGTTGATGCGAACCCTGTACATTTGTATGCATTAATTAAACAACTACACAGTATGTGGCGCTAGTGCTGCTATTCAAAATTTCTTCTAAATAATTTTTTGTATTTTTCTAACCTCTTTGATTAGATAACCTCCTCATAGCAAAAGAGTGCAAGCAATAAAATGCTGTTTAAAAGGTTTTTCGCCACTCCATTTGTAATTTTTAACCTATTGTTAATAAGTTCTATTCAACACCCTTCTGATAGCAAAACTGTTATAAGAGAACTACATCAGATGCTGTTTGAGAATGATCCACCCACATAAATCCTTATTTTATAAACTCCTTTTAGCACAACTGTGCAAGACATCAGATGCTGCTTAAAAGGTTTTTCGCCACTCCAATTATTTCTGTTTTAACCTATTGTTGATAAACAACCTTCTGATAGCAAAACTGTTGGAGGACATCAAATACTAAATATGAAGACTGTTGATGTGAACCCTGTACAATTTTATGCATTTATATATGTACACAATATATGGGGCTGACCCCATATACTGCGTACTTGATATATTAATGCATAAAATTGTACAGTGTCAGTCAGCACTAATGCTGCTATTCAAGATTTCTTCATTAAATAATTTCTAGTAGCATACGCCTTCTGTTGCTTAAGTATTCTTACTACGAAAATGTTTTGTCGTCTCTAATACAGTGCAACCTGGATTCATATTTTAAATAATTAATTTTTAAAGCTTTAAATTTAAATTTTTACATAATTAAATAAACTGTACCAGCGCTCTCTATTAACTGCAACTAAGAAATATAAAGACAGTTGAAGCGAACCCTGTCCATTTTTATGCATTGATTTATCAAGTACACAGTATGTGGCGCCAGTGCTGGTATTCGAGATTTTTTTCATTAAATAATTTCTAGTATTATTTTTCTAACCTCTTTGAATATATAACCTCCTCATAGCAAAAGAGTCCAAGCAATCAAATGTTTAAAAGGTTTTTTTTTACACCACTATACATTTGTAATTTTTAACCTATTGTTAATCAAGTTCTATTCAACAACCTTCTGATAGCAAAACTGTTAAGAGAACTACATCAGATGCTGCTGGAAAATGATCCACCCACATTAATTCTTATTTTTTAAACTCCTTTAAGCGCAACTGCACAAGACATCAGATGCTGCTTAAAAGGTTTTTCACCACTCCAATTATTTCGTTTTTAACCTATTGTTGTCGATAAACAACATTCTGTTAGCAAAACTGTTGGAGGACATCAGATACTAAATATGAAGACTGTTGATGCGAACCCTGTACAATTTTATGCATTTATATATGTACGCAGTATATGGGGCTGACCCCATATACTGCATACTTGATATATTAATGCATAAAATTGTACAGTGTCAGTCAGCACTGATGCTGCTGTTCAAGATTTCTTCATTAAATAATTTCTAGTAGCATATATGCCTTCTGTTGCTTAAGTGTTCTTACTACGAAAATGTTTTGTCGTCTCTAATACAGTGCAACCTGGATTTATATTTTAAATAATTAATATTTAAAGCTTTATTTTTAAACTTTTAAATAATGTTAAATAAACTGTAACAGCGCCATCTATTAACTGCAACTAAAAAATATAAAGACAGTTGAAGCGAACCCTGTACATCTTTATGCATTAATTTATCAAGTACACAGTATGTGGCGCCAGTGCTGCTATTCGAGATTTCTTGTATTATTTTTCTAACCTCCTTGAATGTATAACCTCCTCATAGCACAACAGTGCAAGCAATCAGATGCAGTTTAGAAGGTTTTTCACCACTAGATTTGTAATTTTAACCTATTGTTAATAAAGTTCTATTCAACAACCTTCTGATAGAAAATCTGTTAAGAGAACTATATAAGATGATGTTTGAAAATGATCCGCCCACATAAATCCTTATTTTTTAAACTCCTTTTAGCACAACTATGCAAGACATCAGATGCTCCTTAAAAGGTTTTTTACCACTCCAATTTTGTTTTTTAACTTATTGTTGTTGATAAACAACGTGTAAACATTCTTCTGATAGCAAAACTGTTGGATGACCTCCGATACTAAATATGAAAACAGTTGATGCGAACCATGTACAATTTTATGTATTAATTTATTAAGTACGCAGTATATGGTGCCAGTGCTATCTATTAACTGCAACTAAGAAATATGAAGGCAGTTGATGCGAACCCTGTACATTTGTATGCATTAATTAAACAACTACACAGTATGTGGCGCTAGTGCTGCTATTCAAAATTTCTTCTAAATAATTTTTTGTATTTTTCTAACCTCTTTGATTAGATAACCTCCTCATAGCAAAAGAGTGCAAGCAATAAAATGCTGTTTAAAAGGTTTTTCGCCACTCCATTTGTAATTTTTAACCTATTGTTAATAAGTTCTATTCAACACCCTTCTGATAGCAAAACTGTTATAAGAGAACTACATCAGATGCTGTTTGAGAATGATCCACCCACATAAATCCTTATTTTATAAACTCCTTTTAGCACAACTGTGCAAGACATCAGATGCTCCTTAAAAGGTTTTTTACCACTCCAATTTTGTTATTTAACTTATTGTTGTTGATAAACAACGTGTAAACATTCTTCTGATAGCAAAACTGTTGGATGACCTCCGATACTAAATATGAAAACAGTTGATGCGAACCATGTACAATTTTATGTATTAATTTATTAAGTACGCAGTATATGGTGCCAGTGCTGCTATTCAAAATTTCTTTATTAAAGAATTTCTAGTATTATTTTTCTTTTCTCTTTGAATTCATAACTCCTCATAGCAAACTAGTTCAAGCAATCAGATGTTTAAAAGGTTTTTCACTACTCTATTTGTAATTTTTAACCTATTATTGATAAAGTTCTATTCAATAACGGGGTAACAAAACTGTTAAGAGGACAACATCAGATGCTGTTTGAAAATGATCCGCACACATAAATCCTTATTTTTAACCTCCTTATAGCACAACTGCGCAAGACATCAGATGCTGCTTAAAAGGTTTTTCTCCAATTACTATTTTTTTAACCCATTGTTGTTGATACACAACATTCTGATACCGAAACTGTTGGAGGACATCAGATAATAAATATGAGACTGTTGATGCGAACCCTGTACAATTTTATGCATTTATATATGTACGCAGTATATGGGGCTGACCCCATATACTGCGTACTTGATATATTAATGCATAAAATTGTACAGTGTCAGTCAGCACTAATGCTGCTGTTCAAGATTTCTTCATTAAATAATTTCTAGTAGCATATATGCCTTCTGTTGCTTAAGTGTTCTTACTACGAAAATGTTTTGTCGTCTCTAATACAGTGCAACCTGGATTTATATTTTAAATAATTAATATTTAAAGCTTTAAATTTAAATTTTTACATAATTAAATAAACTGTACCAGCGCTCTCTAATAACTGCAACTAAGAAATATAAAGACAGTTGAAGCGAACCCTGTCCATTTTTATGCATTGATTTATCAAGTACACAGTATGTGGCGCCAGTGCTGCTTTTCGAGATTTTTTTATTAAATAATTTCTAGTATTATTTTTCTAACCTCTTTGAATGTATAACCTCCTCATAGCTAAAGAGTGCAAGCAATCAGATGCGGTTTAAAAGGTTTTTCACCACTTCATTTGTAATTTTTAACGTATTGTTAATAAAGTTCTATTCAACAACCTTTTGATAGCAAAACTGTTAAGAGAACTACATCAGATGCTGCTGGAAAATGATCCACCCACATAAATTCTTATTTTTTAAACTCCTTTAAGCACAACTGCACAAGACATCAGATGCTGCTTAAAAGGTTTTTCACTACATTTGTAATTTGTACCGTATTATTATTATTAATAAAGTTCTATTCAGCAACCTGACAGTAAAACTGCTAAGAGGACAACATAACATGCTGTTTGAAAATGATCCGCGCACATAAAGCCTTTTTTTTATCCTTCTTATAGCACAACTGCGCAAGATATTAGATGCTGCTTAAAAGGTTTTTCACCAGTTCAATTATTTCTTTTTAACCTATTTTTGTTGATAAACAACCTTCTGATAGTAAAACTGTTGGAGCAACATCAGATACTAAATATGAAGACTGTTGATGCGAACCCTGTACATTTTTATGCATTGATTTATCAAGTACACAGTAGGTATGTGGTGCCAGTGCTGCTATTCGAGATTTTTTTCATTAAATAATTTATAGTATTATTTTTCTATCCTCTTTGAATATATAAACCTTCTCATAGCAAAAGAGTGCAATCAGATGCTGTATAAAAGGTTTTTCACCACTACATTTGTAATTTTTAACCGATGGTTAATAAAGTTCTCTTGAACAACCTTCTGATAACAAAACTGTTAGAGAACTACATCAGATATGCTGTTTAAAGGAGCTGCATAAATCTTTATTTTTTTAAACTCCTTTTAGCACAACTGTGCGAGACATCAGTTGCTGCTTAAAAGGTTTTTCACCACTCCAATTATTTTTTTTAACTTATTGTTGTTGATAAACTACCTTCTGATAGCAAAACTGTTTTTTTACATCAGATACTAAATATGAAGAACGTTGATGCGAACCCTGTACAATTTTATGCATCAATTTATCAAGTACGACAGCATATGGGGTCAGTGCTGCTATTCAAGATTTCTTCATTAAATAATTTCTAGTAGCATAAGCCTTCTGTTGCTTACATGTGTTTCTACTGCGAAAGTGTTTTGTAAATTATGTAAACCAGTAGTGGCAATACCCATAACCTATCCCATCGATTGAATTTTTAGCAAAATTGGTTGCATAGCCATTAGTTTATTGATTTGCTCTTTATGTATAAAAATTATTTTCCTCTGCTTTTTTTCATGTTCTTTTACATTAAATTACATATTAATTTGTAAAGGAACATGGTAAAATAAAAAGAATAAAAACAATTTACTAATTAACAATTTTTATTAAGAAAAACAAAAATACAATTTTATTTATGTATACATTTTAAACAATTACAAAAATACAGTCTACATGGAAATTGTTATTTTACATATATAAATTCAGTAAATTATTAATAATACTTCAGATCCATAAGAAAGTCAATACCATATAGTGTTTTTTAGAAGTTATGATTGAGCAAGTTATTTGAATGGAACAAACATGAATTTAAAAAGACAATTAAACAAGGATTCATTAATATTTACAGATATAAAAAAAATTCTAAAAACATTACACAGGATTCGCTGCATTCGAAACTTACTAAAAATTAATCTTTTACACTTTTCTTCAAATTGGCTGTGGTGAGATGTGTTTCAATTTTAATTCTTAAATTGCATTATAAGTATATACTTAAGTACGAACATTTTTAGAATAACTTTAAGAATAATTAATTAATGTGCCAAATGTTTTTCTATGTAATAAATAAATAAATGTAGTAGATAAAACATTCTAGAATTCTAAATAAATATAACTTCGAATCAAATCTATTTTTATTTTATTTCGCCAGCAAAGCTGGGATTGCTTTTGTAAAATGTCAGCACTCTTTTAGTAATAGTCTCTTTGCCAGCAATAATATTATTCAGCATTTTAATATAATTATACAAAAACAACTTGCTAAATAAATCTAAAATTAAAGTTTTCAGTGATTCTGAATGTGTACAATGCTGAAATGTAAACTTTACATACTTATTTAAATATGATTTTATTGTTTTTTTGAGGTTTGTAATATTTGAATGTTTTAGAAATAAAAAGTGGCTAATATTATAAACAGCAAAACGATATTAATTCATGTTACACTGCAATATCTCAATCTCTTGGTTTCATCGTCATATTCTCTAGCATTAATGTACAAATGCAAATCTTGCGATTCATAATGAAGTATATTAGGCAATCCTTATATACAGCAAAAATGTTTTTGACTACCCATTCACTTACATAACTTACTGCCATCAATTCTACTCGCTTTAATAGATCAAAGGAATCAGAAATCCTCGGGTTGTTGATAACATGTAATATCTTGGGTCAGAAATTCTTTAATAGTGCTAATAAGGTTTCCACATCCATCTGGTACACAGTATGCATTTGGTAAAAATAAGGCAAAGTTACTAATTGAACATTGATGCAGCTGATGCTAGGTTATGTCACAGTTTGTTTTGACTATTATTTCCAGCAGCTCCCAAACGTTGACCTTTTTAGAAAGATTTCTTGTTCCTATTGACGAGTACTATCACCTACCCAGAGGATATGAATGTTAAGTAAAACACCCTGTATATTCAATTTGTTTATAAAAGGCTTTATCTTCATCTATTGTACATCATCTAAGGCTTTTTTCACGACAATTTTGTGAGATTACTATTGTTAATAAATTAATACTACAGTGGCGTGCGGTCCATGGAAGCAATGCTTGCCTTGAGGATTTATTAAAAATAAAAACAATGCTAACAAAAATACTTTTTTATACTTGCGTGTCCTAATGAACTCCCATTAGAACACGCATTTGCGTGTCCTAATGAGATTTATTGGATACTGGAAACAGTAAAATTTTGTTTTTTAAAGTTGGTAGCACCTAACAGCCGTTCTTAAATGTCAAACTTATTATATTTAAAAGTGCGGTTATGTTGTTATGTGATAAAATGCCAAACTTTTAAAATATAAAATAAACATGCACAAAATAAATTAATTAAATTAAAAATTATTTAATAAATTCGAAATTATTCTTTATACATCTTTTGTATTAAAAGTACAATTATACACTTTGATTGTAACAGCAGAAGTGGCCTGGGCATTAATCTTAAATGAAGGTAAATTCTGCCCCTCAACAATGTTTTGTTGACTCGTTATTGGGTTGCTGCTAAAAGTGTGTGATTCTTCATGTAAAAATGAAGCAGTAGAAGACTGGTCAATTACCACTTGAGCCATTGAAGTGGAAGTACATGGCTTATTAGATAGCAATTCAGCTACCTCCATTTTTTTAACTGAAGCATCAATACAGCCCTCAGCCACAGCTGAAGACTTCCAACCTCCATGTCGTTTTATAGTTATTAAATCGCCACCTTTGTTTGCCAATTGGGAAGCACTTGAACGTCGAAAGCAATGACCTGTAAAAAGCTTCGGGTTGGCTAAATGCAAATAAGTGGCAATAATAAAAGGAACTTTTCCCATGGTGTTTATACCGATAGGAGTAGAAATACATTTTCCATTGCGGTAGGTTATAAAAAACCGCCTGTGGTTTATTTTCTTAGGCCTTAGGCTTAAATATTGCTTAATTAAATCAATCCACAGTTTCTCTGTAATTAAGAATTCTCTTCGAACTTTATTTTTTGTTTTTGTTACAGTCACAGTGAACACATCATCTTTGACCACAATATCGTCTAATAACATGTTGGTCAATTCATCTCTTCGGCAGGCACCACAGAATCCCATTATTAACGCAACCTTAAATAATTGAAATATATTAAAAATTGAAAGTATTTAGCACAAAATTTTACTTACTTTCATAGCTAAATGTTGGTTATTTTCTGCAGTTGTTATAAATCTATCAATATGGTTAAATTCCAATATTTTAATAAGATTAAGATTAATTAAGATAAGTTAATTCTTTTTAATAAGATGGAGGGAGAGAATATCTGACCATTTTACCTTCTCGTCACAGAAACTAAATTAATTTTATAAAAACAAAACAATTTAAATAACAAATGCTGAAGTTGAATTTTCAGTGTAGCCAACTGTCAAAAGTACTTAACAAAATTTCACTAACAAATCTTATTTAAAACTAATTTATTTTTTAATAATTAACGAAATAAAGACGCAAGTATAAAAAATAGTATAAAGTATTCGTTTCATAAGGCGTTTTAGCGCACTTGTCCGTTAGAAAACTCGGACGCGTACGCTAAAAACGCGTCTTATGAAACTAATACTTAAATATACTATTGTAAAATTATGGTTATCGTTTATTTAAATTGAGATATTTATCAAATTAAAGCTCAATATCAACTCTGTACAGCAAAAAGCATAACTATTTAGAGTACTATTTTAAATTAGGCTCATTAAACTTGCACGGAAAGGTAATACCGATTCAAATGTGATACATACACTTGATATAAGCACTGCTTATCTTAACCTTGGCGTGAATAAGCGAGCGTGGGGTGTTATAGTAGACGGATGCTGTTAACATTGTTTGGTCGTTATTTTTATTGTGCTTCGTTTCCAAATGTTTATTTATTATAATTTGGTTATTTGTTCGATTTAGTGTTACTTAAATAATGTAAATCTGCGAATGAGACTGTATTTTGTCGCATTTTATTATTTTAATTTATAAGTTGGATTTTTTTAAAGACAAATAGTTCTATTTAGTTTGCCTATATGCAAATTTAAAATTGCATTATCGTCACGACTGCAAATTCAACTGCTTCAGTGAAAGGTTCGAGTACCTTCGATTTAGCCGAATCGGGACGATTTTTTGTTCAGTTTGTAAATTATTAATAAGAAATTTTTCGCATACAGTTTTGGAGAGAAATTACAAATTATTAAGAAAGGCAGATCAAAACCAGATCTTTCAAATTTAACAACAAAGATTAAAACCTGTACCGGTATTTTGCTAAGAAAGACCGGAAAATTGATACGTAGTAGTAGTTTTTTTTTTTAAATAAAGAATGATAGTCAACAAATTCCATAAATATAAAGTGTAAAACTGCTTTTTTGAAAAACTTTTAAGCTTAATAATTATAACACTGTTTTTTATTGTACCTAGCAGGGGCGGATCCAGAGAAGTATTTTGAGGGGGAAATCTTTGGAAAAATAATTGTTTTAATAAATAATAATTAAACAAACATTATTTGTTTCTATTCTATGTAAACTTATTTCTAAATTGGGGGGGGGGATTATTCCCTCCCCGTTAATCCGCGCCTGTACCTAGGTGTATTATAATTAAAATCGTGGTTGCTTCCCTAGCCTAAATTCTCACCGCACGCCACTGTAATACTAATACAATGGTTTCTTAGTACTTACTAATATTATTTTAGTATCATCAATTATTCTGCATATTGTCTTAGCAGCTTTTCAGTTAGTGAATGTTTACTGTGTGTTCTGTTATTGAATGTTTACTTTTGTTTAATAATTAAGTATGAAATAGTATATAATAAATATTATTTCCAATATTCAACTATTTATTTATAATTCCTGTCCTAGTCCTAGTACAGGACGTTTTAATGGGGTCATTGAGCAACGTTTTAATGACGTCGTTTAACTACGTTTTAATAACGTCTTATATTGACGTCCTTGGGCTGTGACATAATGCTGTCAGTTTTACGACAATTTGACGTCATTTTAATACGTCATTTGACGTCGTTACTGCCGAAAAAACGGCGACATTATGACGTCAGTGTGCTGGCTGGGTATGTCTTTTAAGTCCATGTATAGCTTCACTATTGTCTAAAAGGCTTATGGCTGGAACATTTAGATGCACTTCTAGTTTATTTGGGTATTTTACACTACACTTGCTCACTTCCTCTTGAACTGTAGTCATTTTTAGATCACTACGATTTTCATTGTAGGTATAAACCAGGCTGCGTTGGTTATGCTCCGCAGAACTTTGGCTTGGAATCTTTCCAAGATCTCAATGTTGGAGGTAGATACTGTTCCCCACAGTTCAATGCCGTATGACCATATCGGCTTAAAGGCAACTTTGTAAATTAGTAGCTTGTTTTTTAGTGATGTGTTAGATTTGAGTCCCATCAGCCAACAATGCTTAGTAAGTTTCATACCCAGCTATTTTATTTTATTAAGGATATCCGTTTTCCACGTCAATCCCTTATCTAGGTGCATCCCTAGATATTTGACACTATTTGTTTGCGGCAGGTTTTGTCCATTGAACATCACTTGAGGGGTCTCTATTTTGCATTTGGTGAAAGTGATATAAGTTGACTTATTCTCATTTATTTTTATTCGCCATTTCTTTGTCCATTTTGCTATTTCGTTTGAATGTTGTTGTAGTAATCTAGCTGCTGTATGTGGGCCAGAGTGCTTTGTTAGGATAGCCTTATCATCAGCAAAAGTTACTGTACATACATTTTTGTTTGTAGGTAGGTCAGACGTGAAGATCAAGTATAGTGTTGGTACAAGGACACTCCCTTGAGGTACACCTGCTTTTATAAAATAGAGTTCTGTTACCTCCTGCCCATATTTTACTCTAAAGTATCTTTCAGTCAGGTACGATTTTAGGATAATGTATAGAGTATGTGGTAGGGTTTCCTTGAGCTTGTATAGGAGTCCTTGGTGCCATACTCGATCGAACGCCTGGCTAACATCGAGAAAGGCTGCAACGCAGTAGCATTTATCCTCGAACGATTGATTTATGATTTCAGTTACTCGATGAACTTGCTCGATCGTACCATTTTTTTTGCGGAAACCAAACTGGTGCTCTAGAATGAGATTTTTCTCAGTAATTACCGGCATTAGTATCTTAAGTAATAATTTTTCCAGAAGTTTGCTTAGACTGGGTAACAGACTAATTGGCCTGTAGGATGTTACTTCAGTTACGGGTTTTCTAGGTTTCTGAATGAAGATTATCTCAGCAAATTTTCATTGTGCTGGATAATAACCAATACGTAGCACTGCATTATACCGCCTTGCAATAATTTTGCGCAGCATTGCTTCTGTTATGAGTTGGAGAGTCATATATATACAAACAATAGGAGGAAGCAAGATAGATTATAAACAACAACTTAAGTTCCCTGAGTACTTGATAGTATTTTTAGCTATCAATTGTGCTTTTGAATAACCTGACATTTCGATTAATTGGTGAAGAAAGTGATTTACTGAAATGCATACTGTACAAATTGTTTACCTTGTTGCAAGGACACAAGGTAAATTTAATAAATACATAATACAAAGCTCGTACAAACAGCACTTTAGAAACTAACATAAAATAACAGGCATGGACAAGCTTAACATAGTAAATAACTGGTTAGTAATAACTAATAAAGATAAGCAACCGAAAACGTGGATAAGATAATTTACAATAAATGTTCAAATACAGATCCTTGCACCGCTAAACAGTGCCCTAATTTGGCGTAGAAGTTCCTTCTTACGAAGCATCATAGGTGTAATGGTTCTGCTATTTAATTATTTGTCATCAAAATAAGAAGGTGCTCAAGGCTCAAGCATCCACCCCTCTCCCTCCTACTATTGCTACATAAATAATTGATACGGTTGAATTATAAAGTAAGCGGGTTTTAAGATTTTTTTGGCATATTATACCGACTTTGACAGTGACAGTTTTATATTTTTATTACGGAAGGGAATTTTATGGAGAAAGTCCTATTTAAATTTTTTTAAACAAAGTTTGTTGTTGGAGTTGATTGTGAACGAGCCCTGCTTCCAAATTGTCAAATTTAGAAAATTTGAAATGAAAAAAAAATAGACATTGCAATCTGTCAAAGTTTTAAAAGGTTTTTCACAACTTCAATTGTTAATTATTAAACTACTATATTAATAAATAACCTTCTGATAGCAAAAGTGTGCACGACATTAGTTGCTGCTTAAAGGATTTTTCACAACTCCAATTAATATTTATTAATAGTAGTTTAATAATTAACAATTGGAGTTGTGAAAAACCTTTTAAAACTTTGACAGATTGCAATGTCTATTTTTTTTATTTCTAACTGTCTAAATTTGACAATTTGGAAGCAAGGCTCGTTCACAATCAACTCTGACAGCTAGTCTGCGACTACTAGATCGCTCCGGTTTAGTGTCTTCTTTTGGTTTTACTATAATATGAACTCTGAACTGTAAAATAACGTAATAAGATTGGAGTAACCATTAACAAACAACGCATATTTAATTTACTACGTATTAAGCTTGAAACCCTAACAAGATTTGAAAGAGAAATGGTGCATTTCGCCAGCATATTGCGATAGCCAATCGTAAGTGGGTCCCTTCATTATCCTATAAACATTGAATAACTATAAATATCCCAGCATCTCAATTGCTCGCTCAGTCCATCTAAAAGAGTCGTATGCCAATATAAACCTCCAATATGAAGCTGTCAACTACTGTAGTGATCTTAATTTGGCGATCACTACATTACTCCTAGTAACAAAACAACAAAAACTTCGACCAAAATAAAAAACACATTTTTCATCAAAAGTCTTGAATTTTATTTATTTAGTACAATATGTAATATATTTTTAATACAACACTTTTTGGTATATTCTCCGCATCACCACATCGTTGCAGTACAACCAGAACCAGTGGAGTCTCTACGGGAACCTCAAGGTCATTGGGATCCTTATGTATATGCAGGCGGGCTTAACCAAGTACTGCTGCTTTCTGTCTCTAGGAGAGTCGGGCTGTGTCCAAGCACTATAAGCAGAAGGACTGGGGGATCTAGGAGCACTTTCGTGCCTGGTAAACACAGTGTTCAAGAATATCCTCTGAATTTTTTGGACAAGTAGCTTCTTCTTCCTCTTTATATCAAGCTTGGTCTAACGAAGAATTTCGTGAAGGCCATGGACAGTAATGGCGCTGCCTTTCAACACTTGTGTACTCTATTCCCAACTCTGAATTCTGCTAAGCTCAAGGAGGGCAGCTTCGTCGGTCTTCAGATACGAGAGGTGCTGAAGGATAATGACTTCTTCTTAGGAGCCTCTTACCTTAAAGGAACTGCGAGCATGGGAAGAGTTTAAGTCAGTCATGGTTTCCAAGCAAGTGGAACCCCAGCATTCAATTGAATTCATCACATCAAAATTAGTAAAAAACACATAGGTAGGTGTTTTTTTGGTGAGACAAGGTTATGAATAGTGCACATCCTTGTTTCAGAGCAAAAAAGAAATTTAAACTAGTATAATGTAAACCATAAAAGATCACAGGCAATTTATTTAACATCTCTGGAGCATATACATATACACAATACATACATATAGGGTGTATCGAAAAATTTTCTTTTCGCCGGCTTAGCAAAAAAATGATAGTTTTTGATGAAAAACAAGCCTTCATGATAATAATTCGTAAATTAAATTATGTTTAGGGGTGCCACCAGTGGCTCAAAAACCCCATTTTTGACTGTTTTTGTGGTTAGCCTCTTCCAGCTTCTACCAGTTCAATCAGATAAACACTGATTTTGGATATTTTGTGCCCAGACCACTACTCCATAATTTCACAATACAAACCACTTAATACTATTATTCCCTAGTAAGAAAAAATCCCCTAAAAGTTACTATTTTTGCGATTTTCTGATATTCTTTAGCTAACTTCTGTTAATTCCATCACATAACAATGCGCGTTGGAGGTTTTGTGCTAAGACTTATACCCTATAATACCACAATACAAAAAACTTAATACTGTTACTCCCTAGTGAGAAAAAAATCCCCTAAGAGTCACTATTTTAGCGATTTTCTGATATTCTTTAGCTAAATTCTGTTAATTTCATCACATAACAATGCGCGTTGGAGGTTTTGTGCTAAGACGAATACCCTATAATACCACAATACAAAAAACTTAATACTGTTACTCCCTAGTGAGAAAAAAATCACCCAAAGTCACTATTTTAGCGATTTTCTGATATTTTTTATCTAACTTCTACCAATTCCAACAGATAACCATGTGCGTTGGAGATTTAGTACAGAGACCAATACTCTACTTTCCAAAATACAATTAACATAATACAGTTATTTTAATTACAATAAACTTAATTATCTGGGAATACAATCCGAGCGCGGACTTAGATTCAACTAAAGGGGTCAACTGTTGTATGGAATTCTATTAGTCAAAAAACTTGTTTGGAGAAAAACAAGAAAAACTGAATTACTCAATGTTGCTTTTATGGACTTTCGTGACTTTTTGGGATATGAAAGAAGGGTATCTATTAGGTAAGATCACATGGTTCAATTTACTTAAAGTTTTGTATTCTAAGAGAAAAAAATTCATATAAGACGTGGACATGTTCAGTTTCTGCGTTGATTGCAAAGAATACGCAAGAAACTATTTTGTGGCCAGTGCCGACCTTTGAGGGGGTGCGAGGTCGGGCGCAGCACGAGGGCGCTAGGCTGTTTGGGGCGCCGAAGTTGGTAAAATCATTAAAATCCTTCAATAACAGTTACTTTTTAAAGTTAATAAGGGCGCTCTGAACGACTCTTCCCGAGGGTGCCGAGAGGCCTAAGACCACCACTGTTTGTGACAAAACAACAACTGAACTTAATATTAACAAAAGAAATCTGAAAATCCTAAATACAAATAAAAATATTTTTAAACATTGTCTGCTTTCACTGCGCTGTCTTCCTCTTTCTCTTTCATAGGCCATGTTAGGATAAAATTGCTGGTAAAATTCGTCAAATTCTTTCTGAATGTACTTCATAAATCTTTCAGTTTTGGAGAGGTTGTGGAGTCAGTGGGAAATACCTTCAACTGTTTCCTAGGTTGTTCAGTTTTACTTTCTTCTTCGTAAACACTGTTACTAGTTGACTTAGAAATTACTGACTTAGAGACTTCCCTCAACCAAATATCACTTGCATATGTCAAAACGACGCGACGATTGCTTCATTTGATATCAGCTAAGCTGTTTTTACTTCAGCGCATCCTAGATATATAAGACATACCGCTACAGAGATTGAACACATCCTATGTTTCTTCAGTTTCTGTACTATACCATCGCTTTTCTACATTATAGAAAAGCAGGACATGTTATATTTTTGCACCATTCGATCGGGCACCCTTGAATTATGGTGAATTCATGTATAACTCAATTTACACAAAAAGTGGACATATTCAGTTTCTGCATTGACCGATTCAATTGGAAAATACTTGTCCGTGTAGAAACAACAATATTTAGAACACAAAGAACGTCTAAAATCTTGCACTTCTATCTTTAATTTAGTTCTTTTTACAACGCAAACGTAGTCTTTCTTTGTTTCAAAAACAGGCATAATAGCACGTGATTGAAGTATACTAAATATACGAGTATGTCTTACGTCATAACCGCAAACAGATTTTGACGCTTCGGTCACCATTTTGACATGTCTTTCTACCGCTTGTGTATGACATGGATAATTAAGGTATTCCTTTAAATCACATGTTTTGTTCATGATCATTTTAGTTATTAAATCATCGGGTATATCTTTAGTTAAAGGTGGTTCCGCTATTTGATCCCATTCTATTAAATCCGTGTAGTCTTGAGCATTAAAATTTATTTCCGGTATTTGGAAAATACGCAATTCAGGATTATTTGATTGTCTGCACTGTAATAATTTCTGCATTGCATCAATTCGGACTTCTAGTCGATCATCAACCATCATTGCTAATAATAAATTTTCTGGGTGTGGGAAATACCCATTTCTTTGTATCACAGGATCAATAACCTTTTTCACATCTTCTTCAAGGCATCGAGAAAGAGAAATGGTTTTCCATAAGTGATGCGAACCACTAAAACATTTAGGTTCTTTTTTTATAGAGAACCACACTGGAACGTAGACTTTAATAATAAGATTAACCATATTTTGTAATTTCTTGCAGGGCTTTGAAGACCCTATGTATAATCACAAAATACGGTTAGCTGTCGTGAGCCATCTTGAATGCAAAATGGGTCCCGGATTTTTATTTAATAAAGCGTTTGGGTAAGTACCACTTATTACTGCTCTGCTGATCTCTAAAATATATTTTGTTGATCTTTGCTTAAACTGTTTGCGTCGATTTCACGTAAATCAGTTTCTGTCTTAACAGGATTAAATTTATATAATATTGATGTGGTCGTTTTTACATAACATGAATGGGCATTATCAAATTAATCAAGTTAAATTGTGAATATTTTTGTGCATGACTATTATTTAATGTAAGGTTTATTGTAAGACGGAATGTCAAATCTGGTTACAATCAATGTCGCCAACATCGTTCTGGTGCTTTTGCTCCAGCCGCGAAATCAATCGTTGTCGCTACTATTTGAAGATAAATGGGCTATAAAGGTATATTTTATTTTCTTCCCTTTATTTTCAAATATAAGCGACAACGATTGATCTCACCGCTTGAGCAAAAGTATCAGAAGAATGTTAGCGACATTGAATGTTACCAAATTTGGCATTCCGTCTTACAACAAATCTTACGTTTAACAATAATCATGCACAAAAATATTCACGATTTTCACATTCATGTTCTGTAAAACCGACCATATTAGTATGATATATACTTCCGTAATTGCAATTTTTGAACAATTTTTTATTGAATTTCCGAACACCATGGCATGTAGTATTTTTTTCTTTATTAAAGTTTGTCTGTTTTGCTCCACGATGTCGCTACTGTTTAAAATAGAGGGGTTATACAGCCAGGTAGAGTCACTATATCTAGTCACCTAGGCCGCACTGGTCGATCAGAATACCGCAAACCGCCGTCATATTGGGGAAGAGTCAGGTAATCTTTAATAATGAGCAAACTAAAACTACATTTTACGTATTTGACTTGTTAGAAGTTTGAACCTTCAGAATAAGAAAAAACCTATTAAGCTAAACGTAGATTTGAATAAATTCTATGCAGGTAAAAATAACGAACAATTTCCTCTTTTTTTGTTCCAATAAGGAGGCGTTTTGCGGTACTCTGATCGGCCAGCGCTTGGGTGACTAGATGTAGTGACTCTAACGCAAGGTAGTGTCCCTTTAGAGAGAGAGTAGCAATAGTCGCCATTTTGACTTCAAAACAAAAGACTACGTTTGCGTTGTAACAAAAAACTAAACTAAAGAAAGAAGTGCAAGATTTTAGACCTTCTTTCAGTTCTAAATATTGTTATTTCTACACGGACAAGTATTTTCCAATTGTCCTATTAGTATATTTTAGATGCTTCCAGATTGGATCTTTATTACAAAGTGTTTTTTGACTAATAGAATTCCATACAACACTTGACCCCTTTAGTTGAATCTAAGTCCGCGCTCGGATTGTATTCCCAGATAATTAAGTTTATTGTAATTAAAATAACTGTATTACGTTATTTGTATATTGGAAAGTAGAGTATTGGTCTTTGTACTAAATCTCCAACGCACATGGTTATCTGTTGGAATTGGTAGAAGTTAGATAAAAAATATCAGAAAATCGCTAAAATAGTGACTTTTAGGTAATTTCTTTCTCACTAGGGAGTAACAGTATAAAGTTTTTTGTATTGTGGGATTATAGGGTATTCGTCTTAGCACAAAACCTCCAACGCGCATTGTTATGTGATGGAATTAACAGAAGTTTAGCTAAAGAATATCAGAAAATCGCTAAGATAGTGACTTTTAGGGGATTTTTTTCTCACTAGGAAGTAACAGTATTAAGCTTTTTGTATTGTGGGATTATAGGGTATTCGTTTTAGCACAAAACCTCCAACGTGCATTGTTATGTGATGGAATTAACAAAAGTTAGCTAAAGAATATCAGAAAATCGCAAAAATAGTAACTTTTAGGGGATTTTTTCATACTAGGGAATAATAGTATTAAGTGGTTTGTATTGTGGAATTATAGAGTAGTGATCTAGGCACAAAATATCCAAAATCAGTGTTTATCTGATTGAACTGGTAGAAGTTGGAAGAGGCTAACCACAAAAACAGTCAAAAATGGGGTTTTTGAGCCACTGGTGGCACCCCTAAACATAATTTAATTTACGAATTATTATCATGAAGGCTTGTTTTTCATCAAAAACTATTATTTTCTTGCTAAGCCGGCGAAAAAAAAAATTTTCGATACACCCTAATACATATATAAAGAAAATTACCCCATCGTTATTTTTACTTCTTCTTGCCCCTTGCGCCATCAAAATTCTCGCAGAAAGTCTTTTGCGTTTTGTTCTGCGTTGGCGGGCGTTACAGGTTTGCTGTAATATTTTGAACGATCAGAAATTGACATACGCCGCCAAACTCTTGCGCCGTCGCTGGTTCCCAGCATCACCGACAGTCCGCGATATTTAATTTGTACCAAAGAATAAAGTACACGTAAAAGAATCGACACTGAAATCAGGTTATAGTGCACAGATGTATGCCCAAAATGGTCTATTTATGACAGCTAATTTGTAAATAAACAAACGGTTGTTGTTATGTTACTAAACATAATGTAATATAACGTTAAGATACAGAATAGGACTCTTACCTTATTAGACATTTACGGACTTTGATAATTGTTTAGAGTCACTGCATCTAGTCACCTAGGTCTGCTGGTCGATCAGAGTAACGCAAACCGCCGCCATATTGGGGCAGAGAAGGGTGATTTTTAATAATGGACAAATTAAAACCACGTTTTATGTGTTTGACATATTAGAGGTTTGATCTTTCAGAATAAGAAAAATCTTTTAAAGTAAACGTGGATTTGATTAAATTCAATATAGAACAATTTCGGACAATTAATGAACAATTTCGTGCTTCGTTTACCCCAATATGGCGGCCGTTTATTATTATATAAGAACTTTAGAATTGTTAACGTTGTAGTGGCATCTATGTGAGGATGGTTAAAGTATTAAAACGAAAGTTCACGTTGTCCCTGTGCGTTGTCCATAACTGCGTCCTGCGCCTGCTGTGATTAATAACGAATTAATAGACGTGTTTTTTTTGGGTTTGGTTCTGGTCCCGGTCGGTCAAACCAGCAACCAACCGTGTTCTATTGGAAAACAATGACGTCACATACGACCTGGTTTCAATTTTAATTGCTTTTGGTCTGTCAAATTCAGAACCTGCTCAGGGAGCAGGTTCTAAATGCAGGTAAGTTTTGGTTGTATTCTGGTCCTTAGCCAAGGTCATCTGCTCCATGGAACATAACCTCAACATGTAAACAAAGTATTAAAAAATCCTACTTTCTTATTAATAGCAGTCAAAACATTTTATATTAATATTATTATAACAAAATTAGCTGCTGAATGATATTTAAAAAACTACATCTTACGTACTAAATTAATTAAGTTTGCAAACACACACTATTTTTTGTTACACGTTTAATTGCTTGATATTGAATATTGTGGTGTACCTATCCAAATGCTTGAGTTAAAACTAAGTTCCAAGTGTTCTAATAGAGATCATTACAATGAACAATTATTATTAAAAGGGATTTAATTTTGTAAATTAGGTACTGACTAATCACTGAAATACGAACTTAATTGGTAATTATTTTAGTTATTATATTACCAAAAGAGGTTTTCATCTTGTATTTATTATTACTAGCATGTTTTAATTACAGCATAATAAACTATTCAAACTACCTGGCAGAATTTATACCATGAGATTAAATAAAAATGGGACAATGTAACTTTGGAATATGCGTTTTTCAATGAATGTTATATGGTAGAAATGGAAATCAACATCATTCGATACAGATGCTGAACTTTGCTTACTGAACATTCTAACTGAATGAAATGGCAGGTGCTCCATGACTGGATCAAGAGATCTTTTAGAGATTCTCACCATTTAAATTAGTGAAATACACAATTCTAAGATATCCTGCTGATTCACCAGTGCATTTTATGATTTGAAATATGTGGAACTCTACCAAAAGGCTTGGTTGAAAATTTTATATCATGCATGTGTACCAAACTTTCTTTTAAAGAGAAACTGGACTCGATATCAAGATAAAACAATCAAATCTTTAAACTAAAATTGTACATCTTTAAAGTAAAAGAAAAGTTTCTAGTTCAGCCTGCCAGCAATTATGTATGCTTGAATATTGCAAAATCAATTCAAAAAGAGTAAGTGATTCATTCCCATAGGGTAGTCAGTCTACCTGAGTTTTTCAATACAAAAATAAA
Organism: Agrypnus murinus; assembly: GCA_929113105.1. NCBI lineage: Eukaryota > Metazoa > Arthropoda > Insecta > Coleoptera > Elateridae > Agrypnus > Agrypnus murinus. Next base: position 4,716,160 of record OV816027.1, read on the forward strand.
CAATAAAACTATCTTTATTACCAATTTCCTGTTTGTAATCTGTATATTATTTAAGTTTCTTTATTGTAGTGTATTTTGTCTAATATTGCCATCTGTAACCCTTTGTTTATAGTTGTTAGAAATACATTATTTTATAATCATCAGACTTTTGGTGGTTTAATTAAAATAGCCCTATTGTAAAATTACAAATACATACTGGATGCTACAGAGCAATACTAGCTAATATACCTACAATTTATTAGAATAATAGTAAAAATTATTGCACGTAATGTATGAGTACAACTATAATTTAGCAATATTAGAAATAATTGTGAGAAGGGTATTGTTAAGAACTGTGTAACCTATGGTTGAAATGTAACAAATTTTAAAAATTTGTATAGTTTTCAAAACTGGTACTTTGATGATAAATATCTCTTGAATGTGTTAAAGTAGAGAAAATTAGATGTATTTGTACTTCTTTGAGTAGCATAGCCATGAATTTTGTCATTTCCTGTTTGTATATTAGGTATAAATATGTCATTCTTGGTGTTTAAAACTAGTAATTATATTCATCCATTGCTGAACAATACACATCTGGCTAAAACCTTTTTAAGAGCAGGGTCATTCAGGCTACTGCTTGTTTGTAACATTTTTCTTAACATTTACAGTTATAATAACCATAAATTGAGTATGCCATAAATTTGGTATTGCACTATTTTCATTGGACTGCTTAAAAGAATTTTGTGGGTAGATGTAAGCAGAGGAACGTTGAATTAAATAATTTAAATTGAGATATACCTATACATATATACGAGTTTAACTTTTCCAAGCTCAATATTGACGACAATACTGATATAGAAAATATTTAGGTAATACAGTCATATTATTGTATACATGGGTACACTGACATACGGAAGGTTATTAGGGATTCTTTTGTTACATTTTAGAAACATGATGTTGATACTAATAAAACAATTACAAAATTGTAAAAATGCATATGCCTCATACAAAAATAAAAGCATTAAATGAAGTAATCTTTGTTTTTTTTATTTCCATTCAACCATAATCTCAGATGAAATATACATTTATGAAAAGGACAATATTACTTTATCGTAGAAGATATGTACATATTGAATAATGTACTTTTACAAAGATATGTATTTACATAATTCATTTTCTTTTTTATGACAGTGGAATGGGGCTACTACATATAACAAGTAAATTATGCTCCGTCACACCCTATCATTTACATAACTTCCACATCATAACTATATAGCTCAAATATGATTGTACTGGATTTTTAAGAATCCTACCCCAATTGAGATTTGGATCCGTTCCTTGGATTGAGAGACAAGCTCTCTACCACTTACTCAGGGAGGGCCTTGCCTTTGGAAAAAATAACGTATTACTGCACAAATGGTTATAGAACAGCAAATAGAAATAACAACTCTTAATATTTAATAAAATTTAATGTACAGTACAGTAAATTTTTAGGATAAAAGTTGTACATTTAATAGAACATAATGTTTATACAATATCTTCACATGTATAAAATCCTGCCAAAGCAGTGCATTTTTAGTACCATAGTACATAATACTAAAACTATTCTCACATACAAAGATTTCTCCACAGCCACTATGGTATTTACCGAGTTAATATTCTAACTCGTTAAATAAATATTCTAAAACACTAGCCGTTATGTATTTTGCATGTATTTCATTCAATCACTAGATATGAAATGAATATTATTACTTATTATACACTATTATAGAATGGGTATAAAATCCCAATATCTTGTACTACAGTGGATGTATACTTTTAACTAAACCAAGTCAGTATATGATATATAATATAAACTATTACACATGAGTAATTAATGTTAACAATGAACCTAATATACATAAATATACAGTGGATAACATTAATTAACTACAACTAGATAATGAGCATAAGTCTAATCGTTTTCACACAATGTGCAGTATATTTGTCTCGATTACAGTCTCTTCTTCAATGCGTGGGACTCTTTTAGCCCTATTAGTAAAACAACTATTTTGTTTCTAGTAGGTTTTCATGATTCAATTACTGTAAGTAGCTGGGTCTGTTTGCAACAGCTGGTTGGAAATTATTTAGTTCGTAATTAAATAGTAGTTGCCTGCAACAAAAAATACAATTGTTTTCTCCAAATGGTTCTAAACTTGGTAGACAAATAACTATAGACATCTATTATAACTAGCAGTACTACGTACACATTCTGTAATTGTTTTTCTTCAACAACCCTTTGCATAATTCTTCTGTAATATCTCTTATCACTGTAGTATTTTCAACTCATATTTGTTTGTACGAAGGTAAGATTATATTGTTCTTATTAATTCTTTGCTGTTTCACTTATCTCTTCCATTTATCATTTGTATTTGAAGTGCCTTCTACTTTGCACGTAACTCACCGGCAGTGTAGTCGGTACATGGTAAACCAACAGACCTAAAATAGTTTTATGTAATTATTGTTATCCAACTCTGTACATAACAGTATAAAAAAACCTACACTAATCATAGTTTACTTTTCTGTTGAAGTGACGCTTAAGACATGTAATATGACACCTTTTATGGGGACGTCTTTCTTCATGATAAATGAATACATTATGATAGACTTATTGTCAAGTATGCATTTGGAATTAAAAATCTACGTAATAATAAAAGATTAATAAATGCAAGTTATTGTTATTAATAAAGGTTAGAATACTGTTTGTAAACAATGAAGAGCAACCAATCTCAGAACCAACCCGTTCGATTGGGTTCCTGGAAAAATCGTCACTTGACGTCATGACTCCGAGTGCTTCCGAACCAAACAGACCCGAAGCGCAACCGCTGTCAAAAAATCTGTCAAATACCTGTCAACCGCTGTGAACCGAGACCAGAACCAATTGCGAAAAAAACACGTCTAATGATAATAATAATAAATAAATCCTTGTTTATTGCTATTATCAATAGAAAAAAATAATTAAACCTGATGAAGTGTCCCAATTTGCATTGTTTTACTACAACCAGTTTGCTGTTAAATCAATTAAACCTCTTCAATTCAGATAAATAAAGCAGAATAAGAAAAACTGTTTCATATCAAGCATTACAAGTACTTGTAAAAGCAACCACCTTCCCTATTACCTACTAAGTGAAGTTACTATTTATATATTTCAGGCTCTGATAATTCTAGAAATAGCAATACAAATGGATATCGATGAGAAGAAAAAAATCAAAATTGAAAGCGATATCAAAATAGAATCCGAATCAATAGAAAACTGGACTACCAGTAATCAGGATCAAGCAAATCAGAGTGAAGAGAAACCCTTCGGTAACACCAGAAATCTTCATCATGAGCAAATTGATGGACAATTTTACAAATGTAATCTAAGCGAATCCAAATATTTGCAGGAAACTAATTTTCAGTTAGATATGCACACTTATAAAAGTGATGAACACTTGGAATGTAATATATGCAGATACAAATTTACAAGAAAAAGTAGTCTCAAAATGCACATGCTGAATCATAGTGGTGAGAAACCATTTAAATGTCATTTATGTGATTATAAATGTTCAAAGAAAGGTAATCTTACTCAACACATGCTCATACATAGTGGTGAGAAACCATATGAATGTAATCTATGTCAGTATAAAGGTTCACAAAAAGGTAATCTCAAATTACACATGCTCACACATAGTAGTGAGAAGCCATATGATTGTAAAATATGTCGTTGCAAATTTACAAGTAAAGGTGGTCTTAAAAAGCACATGCTGATCCATAGTGATGAAAAACCATTTGAATGTAATTTATGTGATTATAAATGTTCAATAAAACGTAATCTCAAGCTACACATGATCACACATAGCTGTGACAAACCATTTGAATGTAATTTATGTGAGTATAAATGTTCACGAACTGTTAGTCTAAAACGACACATGCTCACACATAGTGGAAAAAAACCATTTGAATGTAGTTTATGCGAGCATAAATGTTCACAAACAGGTAGTCTCACACGGCATATGCTTACGCATAGCGGGAAAAAACCATTTGAATGTAGTTTATGCGAGTATAAATGTTCGCGAACAAGTAGTCTAAAGCGACACATGCTCACACATAGTGGAGAAAAACCATTTAAATGCAGTTTATGAGAGAATAAATGTACACGAATAAGTAATCTAAATGTAAACACTTGCTTACACATAGTGGTGGAAACTCATTTGAATCACAAGGTTGAGGTGATGTAAATTATATTAAAATCACTTGATTTATTCTATAGGTCACCTCACTTTGGGACTACAGCGAAGGAAAGATAGCCAATGTATTTCTTATGGGAGTTTGTAATTCGTTGTTGCCACCTATTTCCCTGTATGAATCTATAGAAATATAGATTAAGATTCCAGACGTTTTAAACATTTGAAAACATGTAACTGAAAAAATGTATTCATAACCAGGGCCGGCTCGAGGGGTGCTTCCTCGCACAGAGCACCAACCATTTGGAGGTGCCAGTTAATCGGGACTGATAAAAAAATTGGAGAGCTATGATTATATCACACATAATTTTTTATACATGCTACTTTTTCTGCACATGTTGGAAAAATTAATTTACCATTTATGAGGGCGCATTTAAAATTTGGTACAGAGCGCCGATTGACTTAGAGCCGGCCCTGATCGTAACCATACAAAAAGAGAATTTTAAAAGAAAGTTTTATCAACATGTGTTTGTTATTTTCTTAAACGTTACTTTTAATTATACTCAAAAGTATTAATTTTGTAATATTACTGGTGTTAACTTATATAAACAGCAGGTTTTGAAATTTTGTTTTATTACCGCTGTCAGAAGGAGTGACTACCTGCAAATATAACTTGCTCGAACAATAGGGATTATGTATAAACGTTTATGCAGTTACAACTATTTAGAAAGTGTTTTTAAAAGTTGCTTGCAAGATGTTTGGCAACTCGGTTGTCCATAAGAACACATGCTGTAGTCCTAAAATGACCTATAGAATCAAAATAATTTGTCCTCACACTGCAAACAATTCCAGTAACGCAGAAGTAAATACCAAGTTCCACTAATAAATTAATAAGCATTTAATAAATATTTTGATAATAGAAATTATGTAGCAACTCTATTGCAATATATGTATCATCGCCACTACAGTAAACATATTATCGAGAGGGATCTATAACAATTTCATTTTACCGGCATAAAAAAACTATAAAATATAAATATTCTACTTAGAATTATTATAAATAATAACATGAATGTTAAACTGAATCAGTCACAATTACAGTCGCAATACATCAAATATAACTGCTAAAAGCTACGTTATAAACTATCGCATTTCGAAGACATTTTGATGTACAACGCCATCTATATTTATTGGCGCATCCCAATAACATCACTAAATATCCCTGTTGTGTAATGAATGATTGGGAACTCTTTCTCTCTAGACGATTAGACGATGATGGCCTTTATTAATAAATATTATAGCAAAGATATAAACAAAATTTGAATTTTCATCCATATACATGATATACAGAAAATAATCTGCAACAAATAAGGGTTCCAGTTTTAGTGTTACGATAATTTGGCCACCATAAATAATTACCTGAACACTTTTTAAGGTAAATACATATATTGGAAAGTGTTAATTATCTTTTTGTAAGAATTCTAAATCAATATTACATTTTAACATCTTAATAATAACATGTAAACCTTTATTATAATTTTTTAGAAACCAAAATCTTTTTATTTCTTTAAAACTTAACTTTTTCAAATGTCTATTTGTTTACAATTCTCTCTGGGAGACATTTATTGCAACTAATTATCTTTGAAGACTAAACACTTTAAAGTGTGTTTATCGTCTTGAAAGATAGTTACGTATCACACCATTAATCGTTATTTGTGGTACAAGTGGGTTAATTTTTCTGACTGGATATTATCCTTAACTCACGTGTGCCATACAAAATTTTATCCAACACCTTTTTATTTAAGTTTAAATATCGAATTTGCAATGTATAGTTAGTCTGTAGTTTTGACGGTAATAAATTTAATACCCTAGCGCCATGATTGGATTTTAATAATATTATGCAATGTAATCTGGTGATTGGTTGCTACCTATAACAGCAGCTAATCACCATTCTAAAGTGAGTAAAATGTTTCCATTCTTCCCCTTTACGAAAGTACGAAAGTGTAACTTTCTATCTTGATAAGGCAACCGAAAGCAAAAGTAAAACGTTCGAGGTGGTTGCTAGGTATGAAAAACTTTTGGTCCCTGGACAACGAAGTAAAACTGTCATTTTTTTTAATATAATATTATAAGGTGGCTGTTGTCAACATTACCTTGGTAACAATACTGTTGTATATACAAACATTATTTTATTATAATCACTGAATCATCATTTTATTTTTTATGTATTTACAGTGGTTAATAAATGTCAAGGGAAGAATGAAAAGTTTAAAACATTACACGCTGCGAAAGCCCTTTCAGGTGCTCAGTGTTTTTAAATAACCTAGGCTAATCAAACGCTTCACCTCGGCCAATCAAAAACACCTTGCACCTAAAAGTAAACTTTCGGAGCTTGTAATGTAAATAACTATTTTTTTACCCACAAGTGAGCAAAATCGAACTTCAATTGCTTACAAAAATCAAGATTTATCCCTCTTTATTTAGAGGTGTTGGATAAAAGGTGTTTTTATTATTACCTAAAACTTTTTTTTTAAAGAAAATCAAGTCTCCTTAAACATAATTTTAACAATCTCTTTTTATTTTTTAGTTAAGTTGCAATTTATGGATGTGAAAATTGAGATGGAACCTGATTAAAAAGAACTAAACTGCATAAAAAACGAAGTCCACAATAATTATAGACATTATTTGGATACATTACAGTAGTTTGATAAATTTTGTCAAGCACGTCAAATTCCAGGTCTATACCAGTTCCAAACTTTCTATATAAATATTTATATTAATATATAAATATTACTTGGTAAACTCATTTAAGTGTTTAATGTTATAAACTGCTGAACTTTTTAATTTAATAATGGTAGAAACTTCCGTTTTAATAATGCACTTGAAATATAATTATATTTTGTGAATTTTATTGCACACTATTATTTCGAAGGATAATTTTTTAAATAAAACACCATTATATAATATACTGTGCATTTATTATAATAAACTAAATTATTTTCGGTACAGCTTCACACTTTTAATACAATTCATTTTTCAATTAGCTTTTTATTATAACTTGAGTACTTAATTTACTTTAAACAAATTGACTTTTTATATGACTATAAACAAGATGCTCTCTTTGATTACTTCAAAGGGAATGATCTCTTCAGCTACTTAAAAAACCTAATAAACATCGACACTTTATGTATACAATAGTATTTACATGATAACCATAATCTAATTCATACAAGAATATGCAAAAGAATATGTACAAAAATTACAAATCAATTATATATCATACATTATTCATCCTTATCTAATAATGACATCTTATGAATTGATACATAAATACAATATTCAAGAATAATTAATTACATCACATCAAAAATGTTTAAAAATTACTATTTAGAATTTTATGTAGTTGCTTTAATAACTTTTTTCACCTACAATGATAAAACATTTAAAGAACTAAATAAAATTTCAACTTGCAAACAAAAACCTTTGATTTTCTTACATCACCAAATCGTTAAAATTAAAAGATTTATCTTGCACAAGTTGAAAATATTTCTAAAAGTTACATTGCAATTTAATTTACAAGAAACATCCAAACAATTAAGTTTTAAAAAAGCTTTTAATTTTCTGTAAGTCCCTACCTAGATACGTCTATGTTTGGATGCGATCACTTGCCTCATACTGTGAAAGTTAATTACGTTCAGCACATCATAGTTGAGCCTTACTTTCCACTTGGCACTGAATATAATCTAATTGGATGTAGTACTTGAATCAATAGTTGAAAAGAAACTATTTACTAGTGTACATTTTACTTAGCTATTATAGTTAACATAAAACTTCACGGAACTAAGACTTTTAGATAGTTATGCATAAAAAGAATCGAGGTATAAGTAAGTGAACCCCAGCAATTGCTCGAAATCGGAGCTTCTCAATTCCGTTATACCATTTCCACTCAAATGTAATACTTTCAGGGTTGGTAGTCTGAAAACATTTCTAACAATTGTTTTTAATCTGTTTCCATCCAAATCAAGTTCTAAAATATTTTTCATCCCATCAAATGAATGCGGTTCGATGCTTGCTATTTGATTATAACTCAAACGTAAAATTCTAACATTTGAAACCGACTTGAAAACATTTCTGTTGATTACGGTTAATTTGTTACTACTCAAATCGAGCTCCTGAAGATTCTGTATATCTCCAAATGCATCGGACTTGATACTTGCAATCTGATTACCGCGCAATTTTAAAGTTTGAATTTTAGCTTTTGAGAACATACTTGTTTCGATTTCAGTCAACTTATTGAAACTCAAATCAAGATCATGAAGATTCTCTATACCTCCAAAAGCATCCGACTTGATACTTGCAATCTGATTATTATGCAAATTCAAAATTCGAATCTTGGATTTAAAAAACATTCTTGTTTTGATTTCGATTAATTTATTCTTACTCAAATCAAGAGCCTGAAGATTTTCCACACCTTGAAACGCATCAGATTTGATGCTTGCAATTTGATTGTAGCTCAAATCCAGAATTCGAATCTTAGATTTTGAAAACATACTTGTTTCGATTTCGGTTAACTTATTGAAACTCAAATCAAGCTTCTGAAGGTTTTCCATACTCCCAAACGCATCGGATTTGATATTTGTAATCTGATTACCGCGCAATTTTAAATTTTGAATCTTAGATTTGGAAAACATGTCTGTTTGTATTTCAGTTAAACGATTATTACTCAAATCAACATCCTGCAGATTTTCCGTACCTCCAAATGCATCAGATTTGATACTTGCAATCTTATTCCAGTACAAATTTAAAATTTGAATTGTAGATTTCGAAAATATGTTTGATTCGATCTCAGTTAAGTCATTACTGCTCAAATCAAGATTCTGAAGATTTACCATACCTTCAAATGCATTCGATTTAATACTTGCAATTTCATTACCCTTCAAGCTTAAAATTTGAATGTTACATTTTAAAAACATGCTTTTTTTGACTTCAGTTAAGCTGTTAGAGCTTAAATCAAGAATTGCTAGGTTACCTAAACCAGCGAAGCTTTCCGGTTCTATACTTATGATTTCATTACCTTCTAGTCTCAATATCTTTAGGACAGTGTTGGAAAACATATCTTTGTTAACCTTACGTAGTTTGCTATAAGTTAAAGAGAGTGTTTCAAGATAACTAAAATCGTCAAATGTATTAGATTCTATAGCTGTTATGTTGTTAGAACTTAACTCTATCTTCTGGATTGGCGAACCTAAAATTAAAAAAAATTATTAAAAAAAAGTTTATAAAAGATATTTTTTGTAATCTACACCTGACAGATGCCTTATAAGTTTATAAAAGATATAACAAAACTATTTTTCTTGAAGTCGATTTTCAACATTTATTTGTATGAATAGTTTTTCACTACTGGCCTTCTTCGTATTGAAAAATGAACTGTTTCACTACACAGCTTTGTGTGTGTTCGAAGCTTTTTTTTATAAGATTCCCAACAAACATTTTTATTTATATAATAGTCTCATATAATAGTTATCTAATAGTAATTTTATTTATATAATATCAGTCTCATGTAAATTATATATAATCATATAAGTATTTTGTGCAAAACTGTAATATTATGTTATTGCAAAATTAGAGTAGGGGGCGTTCAAGTATTACGTAGCAGGCTTGGGGTCGGAGGGGAGGGTTAGATTTTTCCTTATTTTTGCTGACAAAGGGAATGGGGGGGGAGACAAAATAATCTACATAAGATAGAAATTACAAAATGATTAAATTTTTAGAATAATCAAATATTTACTTCTTGAAATCAATAAAATTACTTTTTCTATTTTTATACCAAGTTGATTATAATTCTTTATAAACAAAACACACTTTCCGAGAATTCTCCGTGCCGATGCGTTATAGTACAAAGTAGACTTTAACACGACGATATTCGGGGAATACCTGATATACCAACACAAAACAAATTGAAACAATCGAATATAATATGAGGCAAATGTCATTTGTTATGTTATAAGATTTTCTTTTGGTTGCTTTGTTCTTTAGCTTGAATAAAAGATCGTCGTTATAAGTAGTTCATTAACCTTAGAAATTTGATTTATATGATTTTCGTTTTAATTTTAACATCTAATAAAAAACTCCTTACCTCTTATACTTTGGTGAAGGGGGGGTACTCTGTGATTCTCTTATTTTTTCTTACAAAGGGGGGGTGGGGATTAAAATCAACAACGCTCTCATATATTATTTCAGTAAAACACTTACAAGCAAAATACAGAGGCGTAACGTAAGAAAACAAATAAATTAATTTTATTTCATTTACAGTAATGTTTAAGCTTTTTAATGTGTAGCATATAAGCATATAATGTATAGATTTGCCTTGTATTTTTCTTTCTTAAACCTAAATAAGTTAAATAAACAAACGTTTTTGTGTTTTTAACAAATAAGTTATAATCACGCCATGTTGACAAAATTAGAGGGTTTGTTTACATTTTTAGATTTCCAGCTTTTAAGTATATCAAAATGTAAATCATGTAAATCAAAACTTCTACAGAATGGTACATTATATCATATATGCTTTAATAACAAACAACAAATGACATGTAAATGAATTACAGGAAAGTTCATCCACGTTATTTTGGCGATATTAAAAACATACCCAAAACAAGAAAGCACACTCGTCAACTATACAAAAGAAAAAGATAAGTTGTCTTCAATTACAAAATAGGAGGCTAAGATCACGAATTAGTTCTTTGAGTTCACTAGTAGCACATCTGAAGGAAAAGTATTCGTTTACAGAGAGTGCTGAAAATATTTTAAAGGTACTTATAAATTTGTATTAAAGTACTTAATTTACACAAAACAACAGCATTTGTATATAATTTTTGCGTTTTATTGATACATAATTATATGAAATCATTTGCACCTATTTACATTATGTTTTACATTCTAGGCATCTCTTCCAGTAGGCACTGCTGGTGATTTAATGGGCAGGTTTTTAAAGGGACGTTCACGACAGAAGTTTATACCCAGTTTAAGAGCTTTTGCTTTAACATTGAGTTTCTACTCAACGAAGGCTTACAATTATGTGCGTGATACATTTAATAAAACTTTACTGCATATTAATACAATATCAGTCAGGTAGTCCGTTACTAAAGAATCACTAGAAGCTATAAAAGGCAAAGTGAATGAATTTGCTGCAAAAGGTCAAAATGTTTTGTGCAATTTGTAATGGACAAAATGGCAATAATGAAACGAGTTGAATGGATTGGGCACAAGTTTACAGGATATGTAGATATTGGCACAAATGTGGACTCTGATAGTGTCCCTGAAGCTAAAGAAGCTCTGGTATTTATATTGGTAGCCATACGTGCCTTTTTTTCACATTGTTAAAACGGTATATTATTACTTATTACTACAGTTTATAATAACTGCTTCAATTATTTTTATACTATTTTATAGATTACCTTTAATTAAATAAATAAATAGAGCCTTCATATTCGTATAAAACTGCGTATCGATAAAGTTCAACCTTAATTTTCTCCAAATACTGTTTTTGTTAGATGAACTCTTTATTATTCACGTGTCCTCGATTACAGGTATTTACTGACTTATTGGAATCTGCTTTCAAGAAGAGGTATACGGTACAAAAGCTGTGCACAAAGACAAAACATCCAATGAGTAATTTGATGCCAACAAAATATACTATTATGTCAATATCAGGGTTTTATTAAAGTTTACATTACGGCTATTACGCTTATTTGTATTGGGTTTGAATGTCTATAATAAATTCATGGTGATATTTTAATTGCTTATTCCGCATAATGTGCATTATTCTTGACATTATTGAAAGTAACAAACCCCTTTTTGAAGTTGTTATTTTGTTATTTTATGAAATTTTTGTTAGGATAACGTGTGATTGTCTCATTGCTACTATTACCTTCGTCAAAGGCACAACTTGTATTTATGTAAATATTCACTAACAATACTTGCTAGTAATTAATAAATAATCTAAAATTATTACTTGCCGCTTAGAAGAATGATTAGTGAAAAACCTGTGATGTCATAATTTGTTAAATAAACTAGAATAAGGAAATTTGTTCAAATACCAATTCTGTACTGGGTGGCCTGGCCTGCTATAACCATATAACCCTCCTAGGACCTAGAGGAATAAAAGTAAGAGAACCTGTCAAAAATTATTTTAAATGTAATAATTAATAAATAATTTTGTTAAGTAAATGAATGCCTCCTTTCCTAATGGAATTTTTTTTATATTATACAAAAGCTTTTATACAGTCACCTGCAAAAAGAATGCAACATAGTATAGAAAACATTTTTATTTTCGATTTCTGAAAAAGTTTATTCTTGACAAAAGTCTCTGCTTCTTCTAAAACAGTAGAAAATGTTAAAAAATGTTATTCTGCGATTTTGGTATGGGAGGCAAGTTCAAAAAACTGAAATCGCTGCAACAGTAAACTACCCCTAAATTTAAAAATACAAAAAATGTTTAATAACATTTTTAAGTTTTCATAACATAAGTAAGTTTTCTTAATAGAAAACTTACTTATAATGATATGTTATCCTCAAATTCCAACTGTAAAGCCCAGAACTTGAAAAGTAATCTTATTTTTAATATTTTTGAATTTAAATGCTGTATAGAATCAATCACTTAATCCCAAACAATTAAATTCAAAAATATGGTAGCACCATTTTAGCTGAAAAGATATGCTAAAATGATCTGTTTAAATCCAAAGCAAATTTGCGAATTAAAATAAATAAAATAAAAACGAATAAAAACGAAGAAGATTTTTTCAAGTCGGACCTACATAGATAATTGGAATTTGAAGTATTATTAGCTGTAAGTTTTCTTAATAACATTCTTCGCTATTTCTAAACGTAAGGACAGGTTACTGTTGGTGCGATTTTAGTTTTTTGATCTTATCTCGTACACCATAATTGCGAGATCAATTTTTTAACATTTCCTGATGTTCTAGAAGAAGCAGTCACCTCTCTCATCAAGATTTTTTCAGAAATGGGAAACAAATTAGTTTCCCATATGGTGCATATACTTTTCGCCGGTCTCTGTATGAGATTATAGACATGGATATTTAACAGATCCTTAACGTTTATTGTGAAGAATGTAACTTGTTTTTGTTTATTTCTTAGTGTCCAAATGCAATGGAAATTACTACTTTGTTAAAAGTTTTGAGTCCACGTCAGGGTTTTCGAAAGCGGTCATTACAAACGATTGGTATATCAACGGCTGGTGTTCGTGGCCTAAGCATTATCCGCTGGAACGAAGAAAAAGGGCAATAGAAAGAGGTGAATGCGCGCAACCTGATTGGTGTCACTATGATTGTCAAATACTGGAAATGAAGTGTAAGTAAATCTGTAGAATACGTTGAAACATCAGTTTAGCGAATCTTTCATATCGTAACATTTCATTAGTATTTAGTTTAAAGTAATTTCAGAACATTTTTTCCAAATCTTATTTATTTGTAATATTTATTTTCTTATATATTGTCCCCTTAGTTTAGTTAAATGTCTCAAGAAGTTAGTAACGGATGAAGTCTAGGTGGAGTTCAGTATGCACGGGGCACAAGGAAAACTGTCATTTCAGGACCTGGAATTTACTAGCTGCATTTGTGGCAGGTACATATATATATATATATATATATATATATATATATATATACTATCTGATGGCATTTTACATAATGCCGACTTATCTGAAACCACATTGATAAATCTTTTTCAGATGCACTTCACAAAAAGAAGACAACAATTACAGACTACACTGAGATGAACGTACGTTTGGCAATTACAGCTTTACCTAACGAAAGCACCTGGAAGGATTAAAAGAAAACACGATTCAGAATCTAAAAGGTATACCTTTTTTAGGTAAATATTTGTACAAAAACATTGCTAGACAGAATGGTTTTTGATTTCAGAATCCAGGAAGGCGCAACTAGAGTAGCTGCATGACGTGGACGTAAAAAGAAAGCAGGTATTGAGGATATGACCTTGGAAGATGTTTAATCTAATAAAATTACCTACATACTACGGGGTTGCTCACGTAAGATGGCCCTGTACCGTATCTTGGAAAACAGAAAATAGGTTAAATACCAAAGTTGGCTGGTATAAAACAATTTTAAATTTATAATATTTTTGTACTAATACTATCACCTTTTTTCATTTTAAATGGAATACCCTATATATTTTTAAGACTTGCGATTCTACACTTAACTTTAAGTATTTGTGGTTAATACATAAACAGCGGAATTTCGTACACATTTTGTGTAAATCTAGTTTCTTCAATTCTTTTTTTATGCAACTGCAAATGCAACGTTCTAAAAAATAAATTTGCATACTTCAAGTTACATTTAACTATAATAAGTACTTACAATAATACATGACGCTTATAAATAATTAAATCAACGTTTTTGCTAAATTTATTGTTGAATACTATACAGGATGCCTATCCATTAAACCGAAGTTACACATTTTTGAACATGGAAATCTTGTGTATAGTTTTGGATTATTTGAAACAATAAATTTGTAACAAAACTTTGATTTAGATATTTATAAGTGTCGCGTATTGTTATAATTACTTAATTGTAACTTGTAGTGTAAATTTAATTTTTTAAAAAGTTGCATATTCAAAGAAGAATTTTAAAAACTAAATTTACTCTAAAATACTTAAAGTCGATAATGTGAAAATCGTAAGATATATAGGAGTCATATACTATTATACAGAAATATTATCCATTTAAATTTGTTTTCTACCAACCAACTGTGGTATTTACCTATTTAACCTTTTTTCATAACGTGTACAGTTTCCAAAGTAAGGTAAAGGGGGGTCAATTTACGTGGTAATAATTTAACACTGATGCTTACCTCTTTAGAATAGTCTTTGCCTTTTTAATACGTTATTGTAAAATATTAATTACTGTATTATTGTATAATCATTTATTTACTTTTAGTTCTTGTTACGCTAGTTTAAATTGTAATCACTTTTTTAAAATAAACTATTCTGCACATTTGCTTTTTTGCTATTTATTTGAAAAATTCTAAATCATTTAATTCACTTACGATAAAAATGAACCCTATATCTGCCTTTGAAGTGTTAATTCTTATAGTTTTTTGAAGTTGTCCGAATTTGTTTATCAAAATGCACCATCTCATTGATCTTATAGATATCATGTAATAGAGTGAAAAATAAAGTTCATGCCTTATAAAAAACACAAATCATTAATTTTTAAAAACATTACAATATGAAATGTCAGAGTAGTTAAGTTGCTGCATATTGCCATTGCATTACAAATTTATTATTTTCAAATACTAGTAAAATTATAAAAGATTTGTAACAAATACTTGTGAAGAATTTATTTTATTTTTATTAAAAACATAAATCGGTATTTTTGTCAAAATAATTATCGTCATAATAAAACGCCGCACGTTCGGGCGTCGTGCAATTAAACAGCGTCTGGTTTATAATATTATTATGTCTATCAAAATTAATGAATTGTGTTTATTTATAAGGCATAAACTTGATTTTTCACTATCTTTGAATTTTTACATCATACTGTTACTGTGATCTATTCGTTTGTATTAGCTAAAAAAAACACTTTTAGCCGATATATCTAAAAAATCGATGAATTGGACAGTTTGGTAAATCAATTTGCATTCAGCATCAAACAACTATTGAAATCCACGCTTAGATTTTCAAGGACAGATGTACGGTATATTTTTGCTGTGTATTGCTATTAATTGCAAAACGAAAAACCCATGCCATCGGCATGCCCGATGGCACGTAATAAATACATCCTTTTTTGATCATCTTGTACATCACTTTGGCACGTAAAAAGAATGCAAAAAGACGGACATTTCATCTGTATGGCACGTAAAAATTACATAATTTTTACGTGCCGTTCTTTTTTTGAAATTCTGGGTATGTAATTTCAGGCACGTAAATTTTACGTAATTTTCATGTAATATCACTACTTGGGCATAAACAAACGAAAATTAGGTTAAATTGTGTTGGTGTTCCACTTAAATTCCCTAGAAATCAGTCTAGGCACCCTAGATTTTGTAATCAGTAACGGCACGTTCACAATGAACCTCTCCTTATTCATCGAATAACTAACCATGTCTACAATGTGTACAGTAATTCAGTTAACCTGAGATTAAATTATATTCACAGAATAACTATTTAATGATTAATTTAGCGTTGGTGAAACCGGGCCTAAATAAAATCCATGTTTTGCGTTTCACCAACACTGAATAGAATAATTTAAATATTGTATATACAATACAATGTGAGTCTAATCCAATACTACTAAAGTTGATTTGTATGTGTGTCCGAGCCCCATTCTCGCGTTCTATAAGGGCTGGAGAGATGGGCTTGGGCTCAATCGACGCGTAATTTGCCGAGGATAATGCACGACCGATAATCTTTTAAATTAGGTTATGTTTTAAAATTTTTTAAATTAGGTTATGTTTTAAAAAATCGATAAATGCTGATTCTATCGTACTATTTAGTGCTATTGAGTGTTATTTGGTACTAATATGTGCTCTATCGATAGAGAATCGATTGGAGATTTATGTAGGTCATGTAAATACTGACCTACTTAAAAAAAATCGATAAATGCTATTTCTATCATACTTAAGTGCTTAGGCCCGTAGGCCCATTATCCTAGTAAAGTCTAAAACTATCCAAATAAATCTTTTATTAATAAATGTTAATATTTTAGTGTAATTGTTATTTTTAGATTGTGTTTTGTTTATAAATTATGGCGATAACAAAGATTTTCTAAATGGAAATCCTTTATGTTGAATTTTGAAAGAGCATGCGATTCTGAGACCAAATATACTAAAAGAAAATTAGAAAATTGAAATTTTCGAGATACCTTAATTGTTTTTAAAGTTTAAAACAAAAATCAAATAAAAATCAAGAGTTTCAAGTTTTAATTAAAAAAAATTTGTAAAGAACGTTCATAATCTTAACTCTAAAAATCAATTGTCACATGGATACTTGATTCTAACAGTCTTTAATTAGCCTAAAACAAAGACCACATACACAAAAAGATCATAAACAAACGAAAATCAGGTTAGATTATGTTGGTGTCCAACTTAAATTTCCTAAAATGCAGTCTAGGGGCCCTAGATTTTGTAAGCCAGTAACGGCACATTGACAATGAACCTCGCCTTATTCATCGAATAAGTAACCATATCTACAAATGTGTTGGTGAAACAGTAATTTAGTTAACTATTGAGATTAAATTATATTCATAGAATAACTCATTGATTTATTTAGCGTTGGTGAAACCGGGTCTGAGACAAACAAAGTGTATTATTGCAGTATTTAGCTATGGAGTATCTAGAAGTTTGTTGATCTGAGGTTGGCATTTGCTTACGTATGCTGTCTGGCTGATTCATCATTTAGAGGTTGGACCAGAGGCGCCGTTTTTTTTAGCAGAGATATTAGTTGTATAACCTTTGTAAACAAAGATCTTCATTTATATCTTTGTACCTACTTTTTGTAAACATACGAATCAAAATAGGTATATCTCGTAGATTTTTCTACTTTTTGAGATAACTTGAGGTACTTTAAAGTACCTTCCAGTGGTTTTTATCGATATTTTATTTTGCACTTCCTTACTTAAAGCATCAACTAAACATTTAAAGCAACTACTCATATTAGAATTACTTTTTTTGTGGTTGTCCTATTCGAACTTTATATTTACGGGTCATTACTGTACTAATCGCAATTTAAAATACAATCACTAACCTTTCAATGTTCTTAGTGATAGCGTTCTAAAATTAGAATCACGAATTTTCAATACTTTTAGATAAGGAAATCCCAGCGATAGATTTAACCAATCTGTTCCAACATTATTAAATTTACAATGGCGCATGGATAATTCCAATGTATAATTCATTTTATTTGCATTCTCTTGTTCTTCTTGAATTTTTTTGTTCAGTTCTTCCAACGTCTTGTTTGCACAATTGAACTCGAGCGTTTTATACTCTTTTATAAGAATTGTCAATAACATCAAATAAATGTAGAACATTTTGAAACCTACCTAAAAATTATTGAAATAAAAGTTAAAAGAAATACAAAGTACTACATGCAATCTTACCTCTTATACTATGTTTATTATTAATAAAAGAAACTGTGAAAGTTAAAGTTAACTCTTAACTGACACTTGCTGTGGATTTAATAATTATATATTCAAGAAATTTGAGTCGCAAACAACTATAATACATCCGCTTGAATCAAACAGGTTTTATAACTAGCCAGTAGTCATTACTCATTAATAGGTATAGGATTTCTATGCATTTGCATGTTTTTTCTGCTTATAGCAAACATATGCAGAGTTATATTTCTACATGTTTAAGCCACATATGAATCACATATGTCAATTTGAAAGTGCATATAAATGCATATTTAGGTGTTCTTTATAAATGCATGCATATTTTAGCATTTTTGAACGAGTGTGCATATTTTACCACTTTTTGAGCGTTTTACATGCTTTAATTATGAAATTTCTAATATTTTTTAAATAATTTTAGCATTTTACACAACCAACCAAGGGCGGCTTAGTTGAGTCTAGGGGAAACCCATAATTTAAGCTTATTGTTAAATACTAGGCTTTAAAATATATTACTACCTTAAGGCAACACCGATTCTGCGGTAAAATACCATGTTATTTTAAAGAGGCCTCAAAGTTAGCGAAAATATCACAAATCCAAGATGGCGTCGGCTCGTGACTCGAGGTCATCCGCTACTCGGTCTGGCGCGCGACAGCGCACACCTGTGTAAGATCTTGACATCTACGCGATTTCATGTTAAGACAAGCTTGTAGAGCTATTATAAATACAGCAAGTTAGTGTCTAAATCGTATTGAAATTGTTTATATTATTAACAAAGAGAAAAGTGTGTATATTGTTTCTCAGATAGATTAGCATTTACCTGTAGAATTTGCCTGTCAGAACAAGATATCATTAGGTAGGTCATTAACGCATTTGTGTATCTAGCAGCTTATCATTATAAATTGTATACCTTTTAACGTCTAGAACCAGTAAGATCTATCCTGTTTATCGCGGTTTTGTCTAGAAAAGAGATTAACCTCATATCATATAACCCAACGAAATCATCAAACATGAAAAATCATAATGGAACAATTCATACTATACATATTTTATAGTTTTAAAGGAAACGCATTTTTCATATTTCTGTGAAATATTAACCCGTATATCATAATCTGTTTATCTCAACTATTAAAAACAACTAAATACCATCCCTTAAGAAGTTGACTTTTTTTTAGTTTTACCGTGACCCCTACCTACGCAGAAATGGGGTTTTCTAATAACTGTAATAAAAATTTAACGAAGCTGAAAGCATCATAACAAACAGCATGATTGAAACCTTATAGTAAAATGGAGACTATTTATGAATGAAATAATATTACAGCAAGTTGGAGGGATTTGAAGCAGTGTTATCTTAAACTTCGAACGTGTTTAAATTTTACTGAAATTGTTTATATTATTAACAAAGTGAAAAGCGTGCATATTGTTTCTAAAACCATATAAATATGTCCTAAAATGTTTTAGATAATATGATTAATCAAATAAAATAACTTTTTATTATTTCATTAACATAGTAAAAGCTGTTTGAAGGATACCTAAATACATTTTAAAAGAAACCACCCCAGTAGATGTCTAACATCTTTTATATGAATGAATTATCCCTTGACGAATATACCTGTATGTTTTTGAAAGAGCTAGGGATAACTTGAAATTTCACCACAGTTAAATTATAATCATGTTAGTACTAAAAATAACTTAATGTGAATTCCGGGCCATTATTCATATTTACAACACATGAAAGATATCTAATATGCAAGAATTATGGAATATTAATGTTTATACCTTTTGTTCTAACGTTGAACATTTACTACTACTACGAACATTTCCAAATTACTCTCCTATAAAATTAGAATAGTTGTTACCGGTGTTCTATTTTTTTTTCAATCTACTATTTAATAAATGAACATTCTTTATAATTTATAGCATTTTTTTATTTAAAAACTCATTTTAACCGTTGAGTTCTAACAAGATTTGATACACTCGGCAAACGGATTGACCGTCTTAAAAATGGCAACTTTACAGGAATAATAAATATTTACGTCAACACAGTAATATGAGATTAATTGATCATATAGTTGATATATTAATTAGCTACATTTTTCTCTTTCACAGCCGATCTATGAAATGAAATAGGTCTAAAAGATGAAGCCATGAAGGAATCTATATTGCGGACAAAATATGTTCTCTTTCTATTAAAACAATCTGATTAATTTATATATTTAACAGGTATAAAAGCCTCTTGCATTCAGGTAGCGCTAGACTATATCCCCTTCGAACCTTTATCTTTTCCCCAACTTTTAAATTCATAAAAAGGTGTTAAAATAAGGTTTCCGCATAGCATTTTAATATATGAACTGAACTGATTTATGTATCGTATTATTTAAATTCCACCTTATTACATCCAGTAACTTGGAAAGCTTTCTCAGCTGTTACCGTTGAACGGCTCGTAGATGGAACTTCCTCGTTCCGGATATCGTGAGTTACCAAAAAGCTGTTAAAGGAAAAGGGTTAAGAAATAATACGGCAGTATTATAACACAAATAATAATATATATTCTCCAATATATAATATAAACAATACGAATAATAATAATGTAACAAAGTAAGGTAGGTCAGTGCAAAATGTGAAAGCGAGCGTCTCGCGTGAAGCGCTTGTATGTTATGATGTCGGTCCCTCCTCCAGGCTGGTGCTGCATCGTGGTTAGCTGGCCGGATTCTCCAATTGCAGGCTGCTGGCGTCCTGTAGCTGGTCGTTGTTGATGTCAATACGCCCCCCCCTCGGAGACGACGGCATGGCCTGCAAAGCGTCTTCTTCCGGGTGCAGTGGTGGTGATGCCGGAGGTGGTGTGCGAATCGCTGGGCGTCGTGGTGCTAGCCGGATGTGGTCTGCGTGGTACTTCACCTGCTGTCCCCCTTTTTCGACCGTGTAGACCCTCCCGTCGAAGATGTTCCGGATGTTGTAGGGTCCCAACCATTTGGGCGCGAAACCGGCGTGGATCTTCCGCTGCTCGTTGGACTGGATGTGGACCTGTACCATGACATCCTCTCCTACCCGGGCGACTGGTGCAGCCGGCTGCCCCTGGTATCTCCGGTGATACCGAAGTTGGTTGGCGTTGGCTTCCCTCTGTCGGTCCTCGGTGGATGGCGGTTCCTGTTGTTCCGGAAGCTGTTGGTCCCCTGGCTGAAATGGCTCGTACCCGAACAGCAGCTTGGCAGGGCTCGATCGCGTGGCGGCGTTGGTCCGGAGGCGGAGGTCGTGGAGGACTTGGGGTAGGTGGCGGACCCATTCGTCGTGGGGTTGTCCCTGAAGTCGCGTGCGGAGGGCCTTCTTGATCTCCTGGTTGCGTCGTTCGACGTTCGTCGCGCCCCATCTTCTGCACGTTGTTCTCCAGAGGCCGCTGGTGAACTGGGTACCGTTGTCCGTGAGGATGTTGACGGTGTGCCAGGGTCGGGTCGGTTGTCGTGCCTGTAAAGAAGCGTTAGTCTGTAACTTACCTCTTTTCACGGCGGCGCAGGTCACGCATTGTTGGACGTGGAGGGCGACGTTGCGGGCTAGTTGCGGCCAGCAGTATCTCCGGCGGATGGCGGTGTGGGTCTCGTCCCGGCCGGGGTGTCCACTGTCGTCGTGGTATTGCTTGAGTACCTTTTCTCGGGCTGCGGGTGGTACGTAGAGCGTCTGCGGGCCGGTGTCGGTGGCGGCGCGGTAAAGATAACCCTCGAATTGCTCGTACGCGGATCGGATGCCTTTATCTTCGGGGGTGAAGGGGTTTCGCCAGCGTCTCAGGAACTCCTGCGTCTCCTCGTCCTGGTTTTGGGCCCGCTTGATCTCGTCGACGATGGTGGTCAAGGCGTTTGCCACCTCTGTCTCCGCTGTCGGTAGGACCTGAAGCTCCGGCGTTGCTGGTAGCGCGTCGGTTAGGGCGTCGTTTGTGGTCTCGTTCTTGGGGTCTCGCGATAGAACGTCCGCAAATTCGTTCTGGGTACCGCGGCAATGCTCCAGGTCGAAGTCGAATTCCTGTAAAAACAAAGCCCATCTGAGTAATTCTGCCTTTTCCTCCTTGAACAATTGTAGCCAGGTAAGGGCTTTACTGTCCGTCCAGACTTTAAAACGTTTCCCCTCTAGTAGCGGTCGGTAGCGTCGGAGGGCCCATATCAGGGCCAGGTATTCTTGCTCGTTGATGTGGTACCGCTGCTCCGTTGGTGAAAGGCGCGCGCTGTAGAAGCAGATGATCCTCTTGGTCCCGTCGTCGTCCTCCTGGTAGACTATGGCCCCGATGCCGATGGAGGTCGCGTCGGTCTGGACCACCAGGGGCTGGTTGGGGCGAGGATGGTGTAGCTGGAGCGGTTGGCTGCATGCGGTCTTCAGTCGGTTGAATGCCCCCATGACTTCCGGTGTGATTTCCCACGTTCTTTTCGCCTGTAACAAATCAGTTAGTGGTGCCGCGTTGGTCGCGAAGTCCGGGATGTATTGGCGGATCCATCCACAAACGCCAAGGAAACTCCGGAGTTTGTCCTTGTTGGTCGGTACGGGCAGCTGCCGGATCTGCTCTACGTGCTTCCGCTGGGGCGTGATGATTCCCTGGATGGTGTGGGCGAGGAAGTCGAGGGACGCCTTTCCAAAGGCGCACTTCTTGATGGACAAACGAAGGCGGTCTTGCGATACTCTCTCCAGAACTAACGCGAGATGTCGGAGGTGGGTCTCGTAGTCGGGGCTGTACACGATGATGTCGTCCAGGTAGACCATGCAGAACTTGCGGAGGTATCCTGCGAGTACTTCCTGGCTCATCAGGCGTTGAAACGTCGCCGGGGCGTTGCGGAGTCCGAAAGGCATGACCTTGAAGTGGTAGTGGCCTCCATCCGGGGTGCTGAAGGCGGTGAGCTGCTTGGACCCCTTGTCCATAGGGATCTGCCAGTAGCCGCTCTTCAAGTCCAGACGGGTGAACACTGCTGCATCCCCCAGGTCACGCAGGGTCTTTTGGCTCGCTGGTGGTGATCGCGTTCAGCTTGCGGTAGTCCACGCAGAACCGGAGTGTGCCGTCGGATTTCTTCACCAGGATCACCGGGCTGGAGTACGGCGATGTGGAAGTATCGATGATGCCTTGGGACAGCATCTCTTCCACCTGTTCTTGGATGATCCGCTTCTTTTCATCCGACACGCGATAGGGGCGTTGGTGGATTGATGGCGGCGCCGGTGTCCACTAGGGCTCTGAAACAAATGCCATTATTCATACTCACCTGAATCCTGGGTACTTGCATGGCGGTTAAGGAGGGTTTATGCCGGCCTAATCCCCCTGGCGTCGTTTCCCGAATTCCTAAAGGGGCAGTCGCGATGGAAGTGTCTGTCCGGACAGAAGCGGCATTTCGGAAGTTGATCCGCGCTGATGAAGGGGTTGGTCGGCTTCTTGGTGGACTGTAGGGTATCCGCGGTGGCGATGGCCGCGTCCGCTAGGTCCTGCAGCTTGTTGTAGTGGCCGCTGAGGTAGACCGCTATGTCGGGCCGGAGCAGCTTCCGCAGTAGGTGCACCTTGTTTGCTTCCCGAATTCCTGATACCAGCTTCAGCAACAAAGACATCTTCCGTGTTAGAAATTCCGCGGTTGGTTGACGGTCGGCCTGGGTCTTCGCGAATAACTCCTGGTACAGCTGGACGCGCTGCACGGGAGAGTCGTAGGCCCTTCGTAGAAGTTCGAACAGCTGTTCCGGAGTCCTCGGCTGCTGTTTCTGGACCAGGGCGTGTGCCGGTTCCCGCAGTTGGACCATGATGAGCCTCAGCCGGTCCGGGGATGTCGCGATGTTGGCAGTCATCTGGGAGATGAAGTCCTTCAGGTCTTCATCGTCGTGGCCGCCGTAGGTCGGTAGAGCTGGGTTGACTGCCGTCGGTGTCAAAGCGGTGAGTCGGTCCAGCAGGGCTGCGAAGAACGCAGAAGACGGGTCCATGGATGCTGCTCTCCGTTTGTTGTCCTCTGCCATCTCTCGCATTGTCGATCGGGTGTTCACCATAGGCTGGGTCGTCGGTTCTTATTACAAATTGTTACCGTTGAACGGCTCGTAGTTCTAATAAACTCTAGATTTCAGTCTCAGTGCAGCAACTGAACGCGTAGCACTTACCTCTCGTCGCATCCATATTTAAACGTCAACACACATACAAGAAAAAAAAGATGTCATTCGCAACTCAGCTTATTGATAACCTAAGGGATCTTGCATTGCGATTGACTATTGCAAGCAATAGTCAGCGAAAAGAGACAGCTCGCGATCGCGTGAAGTGGGCTGATATGAAATCAGCATTTAAGGGACGCATGCGAACCGCTGTAATCACCAACATCAGGCATATTGATCCGAAGGCATTCATGGAAGACTGTTTAGTCATTTTTCAGAGACGTATGCTGAATGCGTTGAAGAAGGATGCGGCGTTAAAGGTGAACACGGCTTTAACAGGCATGTTTGAAGTCAAAAAAGGGGATACTATTATAGAAGAAGTAAACTATATCAACACCAAAAATGCAGCCATATTTCAAGACAGTAATTTAGCCCAATGGTTCAAGATAAATATTCAAGATCCTATCCTTAAGGATCTCGAAGAGTTTCAAGTAAGTATAGAAATTGTAGAAAGTTAGAAATAAACTAACACGCGCATATTTCTTTATCTAGCAAAAAGATAGCGGGTGGACTCTTAAATCAATCGTTAACCTCCAGCTCAATATCAATATCAATATAAGTATGCCCAGCAGCTCGGCTCATCCTATTAAATCTGAAGCTCAACATAAATCACATAATACAGCGAGTGTACTTGAGGTCCTCTACTAGCGTCCGAAGAGATACAAAACTTGTTTAAAAGTGTTTAAAATGTATATAATTTAGATAATTGTTCTCATATTTATCCTGTGTTAATAAAACTCAACAAACGTTTTATTGTCTTTTATTTTATTTTTATGTTTTATTTTGTAAGTTACTACAAGTCTCGGGTAATCAACTTATGCATAGCATTTGATGACCTAGTGCTACAAATTAATCTGATGAAATTCCATCCGGAATATAAAAACAATAGGGCTCGTCCAGGATTTGAACCCGGGACCTCTCGCACCCAAAGCGATAATCATACCTCTAGACCAACGAGCCAGTTATATATGTAAAAATTTTGCTTCGAGAAGATAAGTATGTTTCTCATTACATCTGATTAATATAAAATATAGAACCGATCTTGGTACAAGCATTTTCAAAATTTGACGTAATGTTTTAGCTGAAATTATAGCTCGCTTTGCCCTTATACACAACATTATTAACAGATTTATTTATTATACGATTTACTTCGAGTAATGCAATTACGTGAGTACCCAGTGTGAAAGTAAATATTGCGATTATGTATTATACAATTTTACAGTGTTGAATGGAATATTTGGCAAAACAAACCTTACAAGGCATTCAATCGGCTGATCGAAGAACAATCTGTCAGTTACTAATACATTCTTGCAGACAATGCAACGTATTTCGCAAGCTAACCCTGAAGTGGAAGATTTATACCAGAGGTATTAAGATTTCTTCGAATAATATTAAAACACATACGATAAATAGATATCGAACATACATCAGTTAACATTCTGAATATACTAAAATTATATGGCGTATATGTATAATAATAAATTAAAACTTATTATTATAAACTTAAAGAGCGCGACATATTTTTCAAATTCTATTCTCTCCATAAAACAACCCGGCTATTGGATACATAAATCACTCTAAAATATTATTATTAAAAATTAAGAAATGTATTGCTTGTTATAATTCGCACGTAGAAGGGTATTCTACCCAAAACTTCGCAGGTTCACCCCTTCTAAAAATATTTAAATTAATCAATCGCTTTATAAAATCCATAGAGAATTATGCAATCTTATTAAATAAGTCTACAAACAGATTTATACCAGAACGTTTATTGAGACAGAGAGAGGTTGAGAAATAAGAAGCTTTTATAGAATGTATTTCGTTTATTTTGTCAGCAAAATACTATTATAATACGACTATATTACATAGTACAACTAGAAGTTAAATATTTACTTATTCTATGATTTTTCTCGCTTTAAGCTCTGTGATGACTGAAATTATTTCCTTTTAGTTTTCGAGACTGCTGTTAAGGACTTTCTTTACAGCATACAACAGACGAAGTCGGTCCACTAGTTGATCATGTGTACTCTGACGTATCCAATCCGGTTTCATCTTGTTTAACTTTTTAGGAAGACTATTCCCAAAGTCTGTTATTCTATATAAATTAGGCTTTATTATGTTTTCGTATTTCCAATGTTTAACGCTTATTAGCCGAGCGTTGTGTCTATAGTCTTTCTTTTGAGCATTAGTAAGTGATATTATTTTCATATAGTTGTCGATATCTTCCTCTGTTGGATTAGGAGAGCTTATTCGTTTAAGCGTTAGTAAATTAAACAGGCCGGATGATCCATTGAAAAGTTTGTTTTTAATTAAAATATCTTTTCCCTGAAACTGTACTCGCGAACAACCAAATCGCCACTCATCGATGTCGTTATATAGAGCGTACTTAGTTTTGTCTACGTTTTTGTTTTCTCCGCTAGCTAATAATGCTCTATAATACTTAGAGAATTCGTGATAATCTTTGAAGCTAGAATCGCATTCTTCTTCTTCATCAGCAGATGTAACGGGAGATGATTGTTCAAGCTCTGGTGAGAGATTGATAGCAACGGTCTCCGATCGCGGTATAACACGATTATCATGAGGTTCTGCTTTATCACAGTGAAAGTAGGCTAATTTCTTGCGTATAGCATTACGAGCGTTTATTATTTCATCATCATTATCATCGTCTTCGCATCTTATTTTTTTATTGGCCTCAATAGCACAGGATTCATTGGTGTGCATACGTTTCAGATTCACGTCTTTAAATAATACATTATTTCTAGGTGATGTCTTATTGGCAACAACTATAGCAAACAAATAGAACACTGAACTTTATACCCCTGGTGTATCTTCAAATGACGAGCAAACCCTGATCGTAAAACGCTCATTCAACATATGTCACACTCGCGTCGCCGGTCCATATCGACTAATAATTGATTATGAACTCCTATCTATATAACATGTTCTTCAGGTCACTCTTAATTAACCCTGGCGCTACGTCTATCATCACCCTGTCAATCTTCCTGCATCATTAATTAACCCGGGGTAGACGTCCTTCAGCATGAATTCATCATGGCACGACACGCCTTTATCACTAATTAACCCTAGCACTACGTCTATCATCATCTTATCGATCATCAGATTTAATAGGATGAGCCGAGCTGCTGGGCATACTTATATTGATATTGATATTGAGCTGGAAGTTAACGATTGATTTAAGAGTCCACCCGCTATCTTTTTGCTAGATAAAGAAATATGCACGTGTTAGTTTATTTCTAACTTTCTACAATTTCTATACTTACTTGAAACTCTTCGAGATCCTTAAGGATAGGATCTTGAATATTTATCTTGAACCATTGGGCTAAATTACTGTCTTGAAATGTGGCTGCATTTTTGGTGTTGATATAGTTTACTTCTTCTATAATAGTATCCCCTTTTTTGACTTCAAACATGCCTGTTAAAGCTGTGTTTACCTTTAACGCCGCATCCTTCTTCAACGCATTCAGCATACGTCTCTGAAAAATGACTAAACAGTCTTCCATGAATGCCTTCGGATCAATATGCCTGATGTTGGTGATTACAGCGGTTCGCATGCGTCCCTTAAATGCTGATTTCATATCAGCCCACTTCACGCGATCGCGAGCTGTCTCTATTCGCTGACTATTGCTTGCAATAGTCAATCGCAATGCAAGATCCCTTAGGTTATCAATAAGCTGAGTTGCGAATGACATCTTTTTTTCTTGTATGTGTGTTGACGTTTAAATATGGATGCGACGAGAGGTAAGTGCTACGCGTTCAGTTGCTGCACTGAGACTGAAATCTAGAGTTTATTAGAACTACGAGCCGTTCAACGGTAACAATTTGTAATAAGAACCGACGACCCAGCCTATGGTGAACACCCGATCGACAATGCGAGAGATGGCAGAGGACAACAAACGGACAGCAGCATCCATGGACCCGTCTTCTGCGTTCTTCGCAGCCCTGCTGGACCGACTCACAGCTTTGACACCGACGGCAGTCAACCCAGCCCTACCGACCTACGGCGGCCACGACGATGAAGACCTGGAGGACTTCATCTCCCAGATGACTGCCAACATCGCGACATCCCCGGACCGGCTGAGGCTCATCATGGTCCAACTGCGGGAACCGGCACACGCCCTGGTCCAGAAACAGCAGCCGAGGACTCCGGAACAGCTGTTAGAACTTCTACGAAGGGCCTACGACTCCCCCGTCCAGCGCGTCCAGCTGTACCAGGAGTTATTCGCGAAGACCCAGGCCGACCGTCAACCAACCGCGGAATTTCTAACACGGAAGATGTCTTTGTTGCTAAAGCTGGCACCAGGAATGCGGGAAGCAAACAAGGTGCACCTACTGCGGAAGCTGCTCCGGCCCGACATAGCGGTCTACCTCAGCGGCCACTACAACAAGCTGCAGGACCTAGCGGATGCGGCCATTGCCACCGCGGATACCCTACAGTCCACCAAGAAGCCGACCAACCCCTTCATCAGCGCGGATCAACTTCCGAAATGCCGCTTCTGTCCGGACAGACACTTCCATCGCGACTGTCCCGTTAGGAATTCGGGAAACGACGCCAGGGGGGTTAGGCCGGCATAAACCCTCCTTAACCGCCATGCCCGGCATACAAGTACCCAGGATTCAGGTGAGTATGAATAATGGCATTTGTTTCAGAGCCCTAGTGGACACCGGCGCCTCCATCAATCCACCAACGCCCCTATCGCGTGTCGGATGAAAAGAAGCGGATCATCCAAGAACAGGTGGAAGAGATGCTGTCCCAAGGCATCATCGAGGCTTCCACATCGCCGTACTCCAGCCCGGTGGTCCTGGTGAAGAAATCCGACGGCACACTCCGGTTCTGCGTGGACTACCGCAAGCTGAACGCGATCACCACCAGCGAGCCAAAAGACCCTGCGTGACCTGGGGGATGCAGCAGTGTTCAGCCGTCTGGACAACCTACTGGCAGATCCCTATGGACAAGGGGTCCAAGCAGCTCACCGCCTTCAGCACCCCGGATGGAGGCCACTACTACTTCAAGGTCATGCCCTTCGGACTCCGCAACGCCCCGGCGACGTTTCAACGCCTGATGAGCCAGGAAGTACTCGCAGGATACCTCCGCAAGTTCTGCATGGTCTACCTCGTGTACAGCCCCGACTACGAGACCCACCTCCGACATCTCGCGTTAGTTCTGGAGAGACTATCGCAAGACCGCCTTCGTTTGTCCATCAAGAAGTGCGCCTTTGGAAAGGCGTCCCTCGACTTCCTCGGCCACACCATCCAGGAAATCATCACGCCCCAGCGGAAGCACGTAGAGCAGACCCGGCAGCTGCCCGTACCGACCAACAAGGACAAACTCCGGAGTTTCCTTGGCGTTTGCGGATGGATCCGCCAATACATCCCGGACTTCGCGACCAACGCGGCACCACTAACTGATTTGTTACAGGCGAGAAGAACGTGGGAAATCACACCGGAAGTCATGGGGGCATTCAACCGACTGAAGACCGCATGCAGCCAACCGCTCCAGCTACACCATCCTCGCCCCAACCAGCCCCTGGTGGTCCAGACCGACGCGACCTCCATCGGCATCGGGTCCATAGTCTACCAGGAGGACGACGACGGGACCAAGAGGATCATCTGCTTCGACAGCGCGCGCCTTTCACCAACGGAGCAGCGGTACTGTTGTGAATGGCTCACAACTTGCATTTATTGCGTAGATACGAAATGGTACTAGGCAACAAGAATAATAAACAAGTCAGATAAAAGATATAAAGTAAAATATCTCATAAAAGTTACTACTTGCGTTTTATTAACTCCTACAAGATATATATGTAGCCCTAACACTACCATAGTGTTGCACCCTCGCTACAGTACCACATCAACGAGCAAGAATGCCTGGCCATGACATGGGCCCTCCGACGCTACCGACCGCTACTAGAGGGGAAACGCTTCAAAAAAAAGTGCGGACGGACAGTAAAGCCCTTACCTGGCTGCAATCGTTCAAAGAGGAAAAGGCAAAATTACTTAGATGGGCTTTGTTTTTACAGGAATTCGACTTCGACCTGGAGCATTGCCGCGGTACCCAGAACGAATTCGCGGACGTTCTATCGCGAGACCCCGAGGACGAGACCACCCACGACGCCCTAACCGACGCGCGACCAGCAACGCCGGAGCTCCAGGCCCTACCCACAGCGGAGACAGAGGTGGCGAACGCCTTGACCACCATCGTCAACGAGATCAAGCGGGCCCAAGACCAGGACGAGGAGACGCAGGAGTTCCTGAGACGCTGGCGAAACCCCTTCACCCCCGAAGATGAAGGCATCCGATCCGCGTACGAGCAATTCGAGGGATATCTTTACCGCGCCGCCACCGACACCGATCCGCAGACGCTATACGTCCCACCCGCAGCCCGAGAAAAGGTACTGAAGCAATACCACGATGACGCTCCTTTACAGGCACGACAACCGACCCGACCCTGGCACACCGTCAACATCGACATCATGGGGCCCTACACACCAACAGTTTCTGGAAGAAGATACATCCTGGTGATCGAGGACGCCTTCACGAGATGGGTCGAGGCATTCGCAATGCCGAACGCCACCAGCCAGTTCATGTGTCTACTAGCGGAAGAGGAAGTCTTTCATCGGTTCGGCTACCCGAAAGTCATCCTCACGAACAACGGTACCCAGTTCACCAGCGACTTCTGGAAAACCACGTGCAGAAGATGGGGCGATCGACCCACCACACGAAGGCGATCTACCACCCCCGAACGAACCCGGTCGAACGACAGAACCAGGAGATCAAGAAGGCCCTCCGCACGCGACTCCAGGGACAACCCCACGACGAATGGGTCCGCCACCTACCCCGAGTCCTCCACGACCTCCGCCTCCGGACCAACGCCGCCACGCGATCGAGCCCTGCCAAGCTGCTATTCTGGTACGAGCCACTTTAGCCAGGGGACCAACAGCTTCCGGAACAACAGGAACCGCCATCCACCGAAGACCGACAGAGGGAAGCCACCGCCAACCAACTTCGGCATCACCGGAGATACCAGGGACAGCCAACCGCACCAGTCGCCCGGGTAGGAGAGGATGTCATGGTACAGGTCCACATCCAGTCCAACGTACAGCGGAAGATCCACGCCGGTTTCGCGTCCAAATGGTTGGGACCCTACAACATCCGGAACATCTTCGACGGGAGGGTCTACACGGTCGACAAAGGGGGACAGCAGGTGAAGTACCACGCCGACCACATCCGGCCAGCACCACGACGCCCAGCGCTTCGCACACCATCACCGCACCCGGAAGAAGAGGAAGAAGACGCTTTGCAGGCCATGCCGTCGTCTCCGAGGGCGGGCGAATTGTTACCACCAGTGACCAGCGCCAAGACGCCAGCAGCCTGCAATTGGAGAATCCGGCCAGCCAACCACGATGCAGCGCCAGCCTGGAGGAGGGACCGACATCATAACATATAAGCGCTTCATGCGGGACGCTCGTTCTTACATTATTCCATAACCTACCTTAACATTGTTCATATTATTGTTGATATTATATATTGGAGAATATATTTTATTATTTGTGTTATAATACTGCTGTATTATTTCTATAACCTTTCTTGCCCTTTTAATAGCTTTATCTGGTAACTCTGAATAACTACGAGCCGTTCAACGGTAACAGCTGAGAAGAATTACCGAGTTACTGGATGTAATAAAGTGGAATTTAAATAATACGATACATAAATCAGTTCAGTTCATATATTAAAGTGCTATGCGGAAACCTTATTTTAACACCTTATTATGAATTTAAACGTTGGGGAAAAGATAAAGGTTCGAAGGGGATATAGTCTAGCGCTACCTGAATGCAAGAGGCTTTTATACCTGTTAAATATATAAATTAATCAGATTGTTTTAATAGAAAGAGAACATATTTTGTCCGCAATATAGATTCCTTCATGGCTTCATCTTTTAGACCTATTTCATTAACAGCTAAGCAGTAGCTAATTAATATATCAACTATATGATCAATCAATCTCATATTACTGTGTTGACGTAAATATTTATTATTCCTGCAAAGTTACCATTTTTAAGACGGTCAATCCGTTTGCCGAGTGTATCAAATCTTGTTAGAACTCAACGGTTAAAATGAGTTTTTAAATAAAAAAATGTTATAAATTATAAAGAATGTTCATTTATTAACTAGTAGATTGAAAAAAATATAGAACACCGGTAACAACGATTTTAATTTTATAGGAGAGTAATTTGGAAATGTTCGTAGTAGTAGTAAATGTTCAACGTTAGAACAAAAGGTATAAACATTAATATTCCATAATTCTTGCATATGAGATATCTTTCATGTGTTGTAAATATGAATAAAGGCCCGGAATTCACATTAAGTTATTTTTAGTACTAACATGATTATAATTTAACTGTGGTGGAATTTCAAGTTATCCCTAGCTCTTTCAAATACATACAGGTATATTCCTCGAGGGATAATTCTTTCATATAGAAGATGTTAGACATCTGCTGGGGTGGTTTATTTTAAAATGTATTTAGGTATCCTTCAAACAGCTTTTACTATGTTAATGAAATAATAAAAAGTTATTTTATTTGATTAATCATATTATCTGAAACATTTTAGGACATATTTATATGGTTTTAGAAACAATATGCACGCTTTTCACTTTGTTAATAATATAAACAATTTCAATACAATTTAAACACGTTCGAAGTTTAAGATAACACTGCTTCAAATCCCTCTAACTTGCTGTAATATTATTTCATTCATAAATAGTCTCCATTTTACTATAAGGTTTCAATCATGCTGTTTGTTATGATGCTTTCAGCTTCGTTAAGTTTTTATTACAGTTATTAGAAAACCCCATTTCTGCGTAGGTAGGGGGTCACGGTAAAACTAAAAAAAAGTCAACTTCTTAAGGGATGGTATTTAGTTGTTTTTAATAGTTGAGATAAACAGATTATGATATACGGGTTAATATTTCATAGAAATATGAAAAATGCGTTTCGTTTTAAAACTATAAAATATGTATAGTATGAATTGTTCCATTATCATTTTTCATGTTTGATGATTTCGTTGGATTATATGATATGAGGTTAATCTCTTTTCTAGACAAAACCGCGATAAACAGGATAGATCTTACTGGTTCTAGACGTTAAAAGGTATACAATTTATAATGATAAGCTGCTAGATACACAAATGCGTTAATGACCTACCTAATGATATCCTGTTCTGATAGGCAAATTCTACGGGAGGCCATATTTGACTACATATATCCCGTGTTGTGTTATTTATTAAAAACGTTGTTATAATATTATGGCATGCTAGATACACAAATGCGTTAATGACCTACCTAATGATATCTTGTTCTGCTTGTCTTAACAGGAAATCGCGTAGATGTCAAGATCTTACACAGGTGTGCGCTGTGTAACTAAAATTTAAATACTTACATCCTGAGGTATTGTGATAAATAGGTATTAGGAAATTTCAAAGACCCTTTGACAACTTCCTGTTCATAGAAAAATTTGCCTGTACTTTTGTTTACTAATCTTGTAATCTTTCAATTAAGACAGTTCAGAAATTACAAACTGCATTTCAGTTTGAAATTTTAGAGTTTAAAGATGGGTAAAGAAAAACGGTCTGTGTCTGTTACACTTCGAAGTTATGTTAAGGAATTCAGTGTTCTTACAACTGACGATAAGGTGTTGTATTGGACAGTGTGCGACGATAAAGTGACTGCAACGAAACGCTTTCAAGTTACACAACATCTGAACACGGTTCGACATCAAAAGTGTGTTGCCCTGAAATCAAAAAAACAAGCATTGTTACCGGGGTACCTTAATAATTCGCGCGGTGAGTCCAGCAAATCGATCAAATTTAATAAAAAACTATGAAGTGCATTAGTGGCTGCAGATATCCCGTTAAGTAAAATTAATCACTCAGCATTTCGTAATTTTATGGAAGAAATTTCAAAAGTGCCAACACCCGACGAGTCTACACTCAGGAAAAATTATTTACCTCGTTTATACGAAGAGACCATAAAATCAATTAGAAAACTTGTAGCGAATAACTACATATGGGTTTCCATTGACGAATCTACTGACACTACTGGAAGGTCCGTAGAAACTCCATTTCCTTCGTTTTGTTAGTAAAATTTAACTAATTAAAGACAGCAGAGCAATTTACGGATGTTTTATTTTCTATTTTGTTAGTTACATATTTAATCACAAAAATATTTTTGCTTGATTAAAATATAATTTTTTTAAATAACTGTTTTGCGCTAATTGTTTGTAACCGACTAATTATGTAGTTCGATAAAATAAAAATCAAATTTTTGTTTTCAGATACTTGGCTAACGTTATAATTGGCGTTTTAAATTCGGAGAACAATCCCAAATCCTATCTATTAGCAATGGACGTTTCAAGAGCACCAATCATTGTTCTGTGGAAAAATTGTTTAATGATTCGATGGCTATTTTGTGGCCGGACGGCATACAGTACAACAAAGTACTCCTGTTCGTCACCGACGCGGCACCGTACATGATCAAGGCTGAAGCAGGATTACAAGTTCTGTACGAAAAAATGATCCACTTAACTTGTCTTGCCCATGCAATGCATAGAGTTGCGGAAAAAGTGAGGAAAATATATCCTAACGCAAACTCTATAATTTCAGATGTAAAGAAATTGCTTGTAAAGCTCCATATCGCATACAAATATTTAGAGAAACTGCTGAAGAAGTGCCTCTCCCACCTGAGCCTGTAATAACAAGGTGGGGTACTTGGCTTTCTGCAGCAGAATATTATGCAACTTATTTTGATATTATTAAAGCATTTGTAAATAAACTTAATAAACACGATGCACTATGCATACAAAGCGCACAGGATGCTTTTAATACTAAGGAGGTGAGGACAGAATTATTGTTTGTTTTGACAAATTTTGTGCGTTTAGCTAAAGTAATTCAGAAATTAGAAAGTCAGGGAAATTCATTAGATGAATCTCTTGAGCATGTAAAATTGTTAGGTGTTTCTTTGAATAAAGTAAAAGGGCCAAAGGGTTTGACTGTAAAACAAAAATTTAAATCCGTTATAGACAAAAATCCTGGTTTTCACTTAATTAAAAGCATAAACGATGCATTATGTGGCCAAGACATTTTAGACGAGCTAAAACATTATTCGCTTGTAGAATTAAACAATTTTAAGTATGCTCCAATTACGTCTTGCGATGTGGAACGGAGTTTCTCAAAATATAAAACAATAAAAAATTGTTGAAGGGATCCCAAGTAGCACTATTACATGAAAATTACATACATTTCGCATGTCACAAATTACATCCTCGGAATTCTAAGAAACAAAAGGCACCTAAAACGGATGTAATTTTCGTATGTCATATAGATGAAGTGTCCGTCTTTTTTGCAATCATTTTACATGCCAAAGTGATTTACAAGGCTAGTTTTATTCATGTAAACCCCCCTTTGTTATTTTAATTTTTGACCTATTCAAAAAATTTAAAAACTTAAATTTAAGTTTACGTTAAAAACAAAAAATACAAGCCTATTAGTTTTAATGGATCTTTCTAATATTCATATTGCCTTTAAAATGTCTTTACACATTTGATGGATCATTTTATTGATTTCTGTTGGTATCTTTCAGGAATAATTTGTTGCCAATTTTGAAGAATTATTCCTTGATTTGATATCAACATGGCAGAAGAAGCGTTAGCCAGGCTTTCTAGATCTAGTGATCATTTGAATGGACAAACTAATAGTTCAGGTCAGACACGTCTTGAAGAAGTACAATATAACTACACATGAACTATACATGGTTTTAATTGTTGCCAAAAACAAATTGGTAAATGTCTAACATCACCAAGATTTTCAGCAGGAACCAGTGGGAAATATAAATGCTGTCTAGTCTTATACCCAAAAGGTGAAAACCATCAAAACAAAATTGCACTTTCTTTGAGGGTCACAACTTACTCGGACAAGGAATCACAGCTTGCATATCAGATTAGTATACTTGATATTTAGCATGGAAGAAAGAACCAACATCATTCAAAATAATAAGAATATACATTTTGAACCTAATAAACAGATTGTTGTGTGTAACAAGAGTTGGTCAAATGTTATACTAAAAGACCAATCACTTTTACCAGATGACAACTTAACCATACTTTGTAAAATAACCACAATAGAGGAAATCAACATTGCAAATGACACAGCTCTAATTTCGGAATATCGTTTGTAGTATGACTTAATGCTAATGTTTGAAACGCAACAACTTAGTGATGTAACACTGTTGGTGGTAAAGAATTTCGAGCTCATAAAGCAATATTAGCAGCTCGTAGTCCTGTATTTAACTATGTTTCTACATGATATGGAAGAAAAGAAACACAATCGAATCGACATAATTGATATAGATTCTGCAGCAGTTGAAGAAATGCTAGGTTTATTTACTCTGGAAAGGTGCCAAATACAGAAAATATTTCAGTCAATCTTTTAGTTGCTGCAGATAAGTATGCACTGGAATCATTAAAATTAAAAGCAATCTGCGAACAGTTTCTATGTAGTAATAATCTAAGAATTAAGAATTCCGTTGAAGTATATTGGTAGCAGCTGATTTGTATGGAATGAAGCAGTTAAAAGCTCAGGTTGTAGATTTCATTAAAGCACACATAAACGATACTCCTGAATAGATATCGATGGTAGAAATCCGGCCAGATCTATTGAAAGAACTGATCAAGTAGACCGGTAGCACAATAAATAAATCACTATTTGGTGAAATACGTTTCGAGTTTTCAAGTGAAGTACTTATGGAGTAAAAATGAGCATTTTTTACTCTTATCATTTTTTTTCTATCAGATGCCATTTTCGATGAAAAAATGATAAATTTTCAAAAATGGCAAATCGTTGTTCTCAATTTTTCTCGAAATTGAAGCACTCTAGGACAAAAAAACGCGGTGGATAAAATTTATGTATTCTTTGATGAAGAATGCGATGCCGGTAAAAAAAGTTTTAAAAATATTTCATTTTCTAATTTTTCCAACTTTTAAAAACTTTTTTTGGAACTGCATACGTGTTTACCCTCTTTTAGGGGTCAAATATAATTTTTTTTCGTATAGGCGACATGTGACATTTGAAAGTAGAGATTTCAAGCTTTAAAATGAGCCCTTGCAGGCCTTTCTAAGTTGCGCCAATTTTTGGATCTAACCGGTGGTTGAGTTCAGAAAGAATGACCCATATGTAAATGTATGATCACAACGTGCCTCTTGGTATGTCAAATATGATATGATTTTTGTTCAGTAGTTCTTGTGTATTCAGTTTAAACTGCCACGTTTACCTTTTCTAGTTTGTACTTAATCTTACCTGCTTGACTCAATTTACACTTATTTTTGATGTTTTATGTTGAGAAATTTGCGTCTTGACTATTTATAGATACCTTGTATAAACACACAACTGTAT
The DNA here is from genome assembly GCA_929113105.1 of Agrypnus murinus. Lineage (NCBI taxonomy): Eukaryota > Metazoa > Arthropoda > Insecta > Coleoptera > Elateridae > Agrypnus > Agrypnus murinus. The sequence continues at coordinate 4,754,096 of OV816027.1, forward strand.
CAACTTGATAAATTGATTTATTGCACTGTATTGTTTATTGTAATCGAACTAATTAATAATTTGATCACCTATTGAACTTGAAACGTTGACGTATTTAAGCTGGGCTAGCATATTTTCAAGGGGGGTTTTACAGAACTAACCGTTTATTATTGTGTATCAGTTTAAATCCGCCCCCCTCACTCAGGATTACGAATAAATTAATAAAATAATTTAATCATATTTAACTGTTAACTTATTTGTGCTTTTCTCTCTTTCTCCGTCCTTATGAAGTAAGTCAATCGTTATCAACCTTGGTCACATGTTCTAAAAAAAATAATAGTAGTAATAATAATAATAACGTAGGATCCAGTTTGTTCTTTTTGTTATATTTATCATTATAAAGTTTGTCATTTGTAAGTTTGGTAGTGCTGTGTCAACGTTCGTTTTGTTAAATGTTTGAATTTTACGCGGGTAGAATAATTTGGGCCGTGATCGTCTAGTCTCTAGAGGGTAGGGACCCCGGTACATTACAATATTTTGATAAGTAATCAAGACATAAAATCCAACTTTAATATGGAGAGACTACTCTAGGGCTATGCTATCGGTCGATTAATTGATCAATCAATTGATCGATTATTTAAAAACATAATTGAAGGTCCGATTGATTAATCACTTGTTTTGATAATTCATGCCTTCTATATTATGGTCTTTCTGAATTAACATAAATACCATCTTCTAAAATTTTGCTAAAGTATATTTTTATATAAATTATATTTTTAAAAATCCATTACAATTTGTGCCATCAGTGTATGTTCTACTTGGTCCCCGTTTGGTGCTCTGGTCATATCTTGTACTTATAGTATGAATACAACATCACCAATTTGTACTTTAGTAGAGAAACAACTTGTGCAATTCGTGGACGTTGTTAATGCTACTTCAGCTAAAGTTTGAGGAGCAAAGGTGTAATTATGGACATCAATAATAGAAAATCGACTGACCGATTAATCAGACCTACGATTTTTTCTTAAAATAATCGAAGGTCCGATTAATCGATTATTATGCATAGCCCTAGTAAGTACTCCCCAAGAATAGAAATGGAAAATTGTATTGTCAAATATACAACTGCTGCTTACGATAAAACTTAATTCTCTACTGTAATAATCTTTGTATTGTAACATTCATGAAAGTTAGCTGTTGAAGTTCAAAAAGACATGGCGGGAAGGTGTTCAAGAAGCTATTAGAAATTTTGGAATTGTAAATTGGGAAGAAAACACAAAGGATAAAAAATATGGAAGAAAGTAACTGAAGCCATAGGCCTTCAGGCCTGAAGTGCTGCTATAGATCGCATTGGGTGTCAATTAGGAAAGGGGGAATCAAGTGGCATAGAAAAATGAATGGAGAAAAATGAATTGAGATCTGTCGGCTGGATGAGATGTTCAAAAGAGATATCAAAAAAAAATGTTTATGAAAGCTGATATAATTTATTACTGTTAATAAGAATATAGTGGTAACTAAACGAAATTCGAACAATCTTGTTAAATAAATTATTTTAGGCAAGATCCATAACATTGATAGTATGCATATAACACACAGCTCAGAAAACCATAGCATAAAATTGGCGCCCAACGTGGGGCCATAATAGTCCAGAGTGCAGTAGAGGCCTAGAGTCTTAACAACAAGGGCTGCTTGATTCGAAGACGTATCCAGCTGGTTCGACATAAGAAAGAAAAAACAAAATGAAGTCTTGAACGTGATTCAAGAATTAGCATTAAAAGGTAAGCTAATTAGGTGCAAGTTACTGTAACGTTTTAGCTTCGGCTGTGCATCATAACCGGAGAGAAGTTCCAGAGCTCCATCAGCTGTAGGCAGATCCCTGTGTGGTGCTCTTCCTGAATACCAAGCTATAAAGAGGAACATTGATAAATCAAGACAACATGTTTGTGATGAATCAAAAAGTGGCAATAAAAGCAAAGCTAGTGTTGTTCTAATCGGAAGGAAACAAGTAAAATCATTTTAAAATTTGGTTTATTTAAAGTTTAGATAACTCGCCATAATTTCGTATAATCGTCGGCGCCACTAACCACATAAAAAATAGTAATCGTCAATTATAATTTTCAAATACAATAAAAGAAATCAAAACTTACTTGAACGAACCATATTAGTTTTGTGCAGCACATTCTAGGGCTATGTTATGAACCAAATGTCAAAGTTGACGTTTCAAGTTAATTAATTAGAGATTTCACGTTTAATCAAAGTATCACAAAATCAAAAATAGATAATTATACCATTAATTCAATTCCTTTTTTATAAAACCGTTGAATCTTCAATAAAAGAACCCAATTGAATTCATTAGTCATTGTTCGTCTCACATAAGAGCGCAAATATAATTAAAAGGTTATCGAATAATTTGCAGTCAATAAAACGACCTGAGATAGACATGTTACTCATTTATTATTTTATGTAGGTTTGTAGATTAGTAAATCAAATAAATTTGTTTTTTTAAGAGTGCAACACTACACTATTCATGCTTTCCGAAATCTTTTGCAGTTACACCTATATACAAAATGTGTAAGTTCATTTGTTATTATTATGGTGGACAACGATTGAAAGTGATGTTCTGAGAAGGCACGCACTCTCTGTTCAGACCGGACCGAAGATCCAACCTGCGACCCATCGATTGTGAGGTACTCTTACTAACCATTAATCCACTACAGCTGGATGATGTTCCATTGTAATACTCCTAGGCATCAAAATCTATAATCAGTAAAATATATTCTATAATAAACTATCGCTTTCTGCACTTACCATCTAGTCGATTTGCTAAAGTATCGAGTCAATATCTCCATGCTCCATAGCATACATTACTGGAGTTTTATTATATTTATCTAGTACATCTTTATTACCACCGTTTAACAACAAAACTTTTACTGTATCAAAATGTCCTTTCTGACATGCGTGATGCAAAGCAGTCATGCTGTCTTCATCTTTCATTTCAATGTTAGCTCCATTTGTAAGAATCGTCTCTACTACGTCAGGCTTCCCTTCAATAGCAGCACATATTAGTGGGGTTCTGTTGTATTTATCCACGTTTTCTATATTGACACCCTGCAATAGTAAAATGTTTACAGTTGTAGAATAGCCGGCCCCGCTTGCATGATGTAAAGCTGTCATGTTATCTTCATCCTTTGCTTCAATGTTCACTCCGTACGAAACTAGTGCCTCGACTATGTCAGATTTTCCTGTCACAGCAGCATATAGCAACGGAGTTCTGTTGTGATCTTCTGCTGCCTCTATATTTGCACCGTGTAAAATTAAACTTTTCACAGTGTCGGCGTGTCCTTTAAAGCTAGCGAGATGTAGAGCCGTAATACCGTCTTCATCTATTGCTTCGATATTGGCCCCATTTAACAAAAGCAATTCTACTATGTCGGTCTTACCTTCTGCAGAAGCGCAATGTAACGGTGTTCTGTTGCATTTACCTAATGCGTCGACATTTGCATTATGTAATAATAAACTTCTGACAGCATCCACGTGTCCTTTGCAGCTTGCGAAGTGTAATGCTGTCAATTTCTCGTCACCCCTTGCTTCAACATAGGCTCCATTTAACAGAAGCATATCTACTACATCAGCTTTTCCTTTTATACCAGCATGCATCAAAGGTGTTCTGTTGTACCTGCTTAATGCTTCTACATCTGCACCATTTAATAATAAGGTTTTTACTGTGTCAGAGTGTCCATTGCAAATTCCATGATGCAAAGCTGTCTTGCTTTCTTTATCCCTTGCTTCAATGTTACCTCCATGTGACAAAATTATTTCTATTATGTCGGTCTTTCCTTCAATAGCAGCATATATTAGTGGAGTTCTGTTGTATTTATCTAATGCTTCTGTGTTTGCACTGTGTAATAATAACGTTACTACTGTCTCAAAGAGTCCTAACCGGCTTGCGTGATGCAAAGCCGTCATACCATCTGTATCTTTTGCTTCGATGTTACTTCGATGCGACAAAATTATTTTTATTATGTCAGTTTCTCCTTCAATAGCAGCATACAATAAAGGAGTTCTATTGTGTTTATCGACTGTCTCTATATTTGCACCATGCAGTAATAACACTTTTACTGTGTCAGAATGGCCTTTAAAACTTGCGAAATGTAAAGCTGACGCGCCACTTTCATCTTTTGCTTCAATATTAGCTCCAGATGATAAAAGTATCTCTACTATGTCAGCATGCCCTGCTACAGCGGCATATAGCAATGGATTGTTGTTCGATTTTTTTAAAGCTCTTCTGTTTACATCGTGCAATAATAATATCTTTACTATGTGAGCGTGTCCCTCATGGCTTGCGTGATGCAATGCTGTAGCATTATTAATATCTTCCGCTTCAACATTAGCTCCATATGACAAAAGCATTTCTACAATGTCGGCGTTTCCAGCTAAACAAGCATACATCAGGGGAGTTTTATTACTATCTTCTTCTTTCACTTCAATGTCACTGCCATACGACAGAATTATTTCTACCATTTCAGCATGTCCTGCTGTAACAGCATACATCAATGGCGTTCTGTTGTAGTTACCTAAGACTTCTCGGTTTGCACCGTCTAGTAATAAAGCTTTTGCTGTGCTTAACTGTCCTTCGCAGATGGCGTGAAGCAAAGCGGTCATAATAGTTTCATCCTGCGCTTCGATATTAGCTCCATATGAAATAAGCATCTCGACTATATCAGTATTTCCTGCTATAGCAGCGCATATTAGTGGAGTTCGGTTGTATTTATCTAAAGCTTCTATGTTTACATTGTGAGATAATAAAATTGTTACTGCATCTTTCAGTCCCTTTTGACTTGCCAAATGTAGGGCTGTCATATTATTATAATCAGGTTGCGAATGTGGATACTTACTAGAATTAGGTGTTAGTGTTACTCTCTCAACTCCATCGTTTTCTTTAGGCAAATTTGATATTTCTGTGCTACTTTGATTAGTAGTATCTACTTCAAATAAGCTTTCCCCGTCATTTCCTTCACTTGCAGTGTAGCAGCGTAACACTGTCAATTCACTCATATCTTTTGCCTTAATGTCACCATTGTTAGATAACAGTATGGAAGGTATATCATCGTGATCTTCCTCGATAGGTGTCTTTTCAGCTTTTAAATTTGCTCCAAGCTCGAACAATAATTTAAAAGTGTCTATTCGATTGTAATGCAGAGTATAGTGGACTACCGTTTTATTATAAATATCTTGTAGCGAAATATCAGCATCGTGTTTTAAAAGAAGAGATACGATTTCATTTGTTTTATCAAGATTGGACACAATTGCATAATGTAAAGCAGTCATGCCAGTGTCATCAATAGCATTTACATCAGCATTTTTATTTAACAATATGGATGTAATCTTATTATCACCTTTTATAGCTGCCCAGTGTAAAGGCGTTCTTCCGCTATTATCTTTCACATTAGCATTTGCCTTATTTTCAAAGAAAAACTCTGTTAGTAGGTCGTAACCAAACATTGCAGTTTTATGTAAAGCAGAAAAACCATACCCATCGATTTTATTAATGTCGTCTTCAGAATACAATCGCAAAGATAGTTTCTCAATGTTTCCTTGTATAATATCGTTGTGTAGTTCATCATTTTCATAATTGCTCGACTGTTGCATGTTTTTGACAACGTTCATAAACTCTTCGATAACGGCTTGTTTAATCAAAACAGAACCTAGAGAACTGTACGAAAACAAATTCAAATATGCAGAATCAATATTTAAGTCGTCTGTAAGTGTAATACAGTCATCAAAATGTTCTAGTTTAGCACAAATAGCATCGGCAATGTTTAAGCAACCAGCATATAATGCATAGTCTATTTGAGTACAGCTTAAAAGAGTATCTTTAACAGATATTATTTCTTTATCTGGTAATGATTGTAGAATTTGCTTCATAGGATCTTCGGACACCATTTTACGAATTTTGTCGATTTCTTGAGAAGATTGCAAAATTTGTTGTATAGCATCGTTGGGTGTTGGTTTTGCAATGATGTCTTGAAACGTTATGGTGGGAGGGTGAAAAGTACCCCACGATGCAATCAAATGAAGAACAGTTCTGTTTCCTCTATCTCTTTTTAATAAATACTCTGAGTTGCAAGAAACTAAACATTTAGTAGCTGCAGCTTGCCGGTTTATTATTGCCAAATGTAAGGGACAATCTTTAGCAAGGATTCGATCGAAAATGTTACGTACTGTGATAAAAGATGGGTCAAATAGTTTTTTAATTAGGTTTTCTGTATTTTGAATTTTACCACCTACACTACTAGCTAACCATTCGGCTGTTAAATATTCAGCAAATGTTCTGTGTACAAACAAGACATCCTCTTCGTTCTCTACAAACACTATGCCATCTTTCTGGATATCATTTAGGAAATCTGGAATAAACTGCATCATTCCTTGTAATTGTTCAGCTATGTTTAGATTCCTCAAGTCTTCTGCTGCAAACAACATTTTAAGGGCGTACATTGTACGCGAGGTTTTATAGCGATTGAATGTATCCTCCGAATTGCTGCCATATTTATTACAAACTATTCTGATTTTTTCATTTATAAAGCGTTCATATAAGTACAGCAAATCAAAATACTCACATTTAAATTGACCAGTTTCAGAAAAATATTTATATTCCTCGCTAAAAACTTCTGCTAGTAACATGGTCTGTAAAGGTATTCCTGTAAATTCTTCATCTTGATCGTTAAGGTTTCTTTTGCATAGGTCCAATAATTTTACAACAAATTCACCAATAGGTTTTAAATGGTCTTCGCCATAAACATTACATAAGAAACGCGTTAAGTATGTAGTTTGATCAGCTTTAGAAAAAGGCTCAATATTAATTCCAAATGTGTCTAGTGCCTTTTCTAAATGCAATCTTAAATTTGGCCTGGTTGTTATTAAGATATAATAATTCGACTCTGATATTATTTTGATCATATCTAATACCTTTCCGCGGCGAGCAATTGCTACTTCATCAAAACCATCTAGTAGCAAAATGACTTTTTTATTTTCTAGAAATTTCTGAAACGTAAATTCTATTAAATCGTTATTTTGATTTTCAGGGAGAGTTTTCTTAAAAAATTGCCTCAAATACTCCACTGCATCGAGATTAGTGTGTTCACAAATTTGCGATTGTGAGTACCGATATAAGTCTAATTTTATCACCCACATGTGCGTAGATAACTTGCAAGATATATAATCGAGCAGTAAGGTTTTGCCCATTCCAGGACAAGCGCTTACTAAAGTACTCTTGCTCAAGCAGCTTGGTAATGCACTTTTTTTGAAATGAAGCTCATAATCGCTTAAATCTGATATTTTTCTAAAATTTCTTAGATTTTTAATTGTACCGTATGAGGTAACCCACTGTAAATGTTCTTTTTTATGGAGGATCAAGTAGTGAAGATTTTTATTCTTTATGTATTTCTCGATTTCTTCTACGCTAGATTCATCGTGAATTCTTATTATTCTACAGGTTTCATATTCAACACCCTTATGATTATGCCAATGAAAGATTTCAGAGTTATGTATTTTCAATTGATGACAAGAAAACAGAACTTCTAAATCTTCTGGTTGATCACATTTTATCACAAAAATTTCATCTCTATTGCCCACTAACACATCAGCTTCCAACCAAACAGTTTCTAAGGTTCTTTGAATGTACATATCAGATGGAAAAGAAAATTTGTCACCAATACTGAAACTGTTGGTTAAGATATAAATCATATCTTTTGCTGAGATGTGATGTAGGTCACTTTTGGTTAAGAACTGAGACAGTTTTACAGATTCCCTTCCTTGCAATTTAATAGGACAGTTTAAAATAGCAGTTTGTATTTGTTGATCATCTATATTCTCAAAGTTAGTGAATAGGTTGTTGGTATGTTGTAAATTTATTGGTTCCTTGGCAAGTATAGTAACGAGAAATAGATCGGGAAACAATTGTAACAGCTGTATCAAACTATTTAACTCGTATGTGGTGTCTGCATTTAACAATAAGGGTATCTGTTTAGTTTTCCATAGCATTTCATAAGCTTCGGATGGTTTTACTTCTTTAGATCTATTTGTTGTTCTCAACAAGAATTTTCCTAGTAAATCTGACCGTTTTTTCCATAAACTTTTGTTTTCGTTATCATTACAATAAGTTGTAGCCATTTTGTGGATATAGTGAAAAACAAAATTATTCGCTAGATTATCTGACTGTATTACTGTCATAGATTTTCTCATTATAATGTTATTCCAAATATCATAGCAGTAATTATCATACTTTTCTTGGATGTTTTCATTTAAAATAGTTTTTATGTATGGCGCCACAATGTTTGCCAACAATGCTCTATAAATGTGATCTCTAGTTAACGGATAACAGCCTCCTAACTTTCCTTTATACCAGCTCGTAAAGAACTGTAGGTACTGTTGGAGTAAGTCTCCAGTTGTTTGTTTAGGCAACAATAAGTTTCCAAGAAAACCGTTTATTTCATTCAAAATTGCCGCGTCCAGCTGATCAACAGCCGCCTGTTTGCTGAATAAAAAAAATCTATCCATTATGTTTTTGCAGTTATCGTCATATTTAAATCCCATTTTGACATAATCAAATTTTGAAACGCAGCCATTATTAGTGTTTAACATTGAGTATAACAACCATTTATTGTTGATTTCCGATTTTCTTTTTACTTCATTTAAAAAATCATTATTAGTTGTTCCTCTGTTGGTATAAAGTACGGACACTAATCTGTTTTCTCTATTGCGTAAAAGATTTATTATATCTGATCCAGTATCCCCTTGGTTGTCAACCCTTGTTTTGATTTGTTTTACACTTTCATAATATTTCTTTATGGAAAAATCTCCATCCTGCACTTTAAATTCCCGTTGCTTGATATCATCATCTTTCATTTTATGTTTGAGCTGTATTAGATATATGATTTGATCTTGGTTTGTAGTCTGTATATGGAATACCACATCATCGAACGCTCCACAATCTTGAACATTAGTTGCCATCCACATCTTCTCGACCTCTTTGTTTCTGATGCAACGTAGTCCCAACAATGCAGCCATTTTGATCTCGTAGTCTCTTCCAAAATCTACAGTGCCAGGGCGAAGTGAAATAGCCTGTTAAATAATAGACAAATTTAATTGATTTTGTTAAGAAAATTAAATAATTCTTTATATATTTTATAATTTAGGTACCATAAAAAGGGAGATGGGTGAATAACCTTTATGTATATTTTCTGAAAACATAATCAAGAAATAAAATGGAGTGTTCCTATACATTGACACTCATCAATGTGACTTTTCTTTTATAAAGGAAAATAAAATTTGCTGTGCGATATTTACCCTCAATGAAACATCATTACAACTCGGTGGTTAATGTAATTGCGGAATTGGAATGTAAGTGGAATTACAGACACTTTTTTGATTTTAGGTTTTGGGTGTAGATGTATTGTCTGTTTCTTAAGTATATATTATACAATAGCGATTATTTAATATTTATTTTAATACTGAAAACCTGATCACATTAGTATATACTGTCACGACAGGTCATCCTCCAGGCATCAATAATAAAAAACGTGTGATTTGGGATGCCTAACTTTCAGGCAACATATAATCTATTTAAGTTCAATTTAATTTAATTATGTTTCTATTATGGTAAAGAAACACTCTAAAACATAATAAATAGAAAAAGGATCAATTTTAACTTGATTTTTCGCTTAATTTTTGTAATGTTGTTTGGCAAAGTCAACCATCTTCTGTCGTTGTGTGGAATTTGCACGTAAATAGATAATAAAGCCATTTCAAGGCTTGTTTTGCACTGGGTGGTCAACTAAATTCTTGAGTATAATTGAGACTTATATGCCAAAGTTGGGGTCTTTTATTATAGAAGATCTGGGCAATTAAAAACCAAATATTGTTGCGTTTTGGCACAATTTGCTGACAGATTAAAAATTAGTCTTTATTTATGATTTCAGTACATAAATTTATGTAATAATTGTTCCATAGGATGTTAGGATTAATTGTATAATAAGAAAAGGAAGTATCAATGTGTTACAAACATTTATTTCAAATTTTTAATAATGTATTAATTTGGGGAAAAACCAATATTGCCATTGAATCCTGGGATCAATTTAACATTTCTTTATAAGTGTCCGGTACCTGCAGAGATAGGAAATTCCCCTATATCTTTTTAAATTATTATTAACAATTAATTTTTATTAACAATTTGGTTATAAAAATTTAGTTTATAGATAGTCTTTTGTTTATAGTTTAAAATTTAGTTGGGAACCAGAAAACACACTAAACAATTCTAGTTGTAACTAGGAATACCACCAAGTTATTCAACTGTTTTTCTAAATGTTATAGTATAAACTGCAGAAAATCTGGTGACACTCTCTTGAATTTTTGTATTTGAGCAGAACACACGTTTCGTTGGAGAGCAAAATTTAGAGGTTATGTAGAAACGTCAAACGTCATTCTCCTATCAAGAATTTGAGATTATGTCGACTGTTACAGATTTTCTTTTATACAATGATAAAGTGTTTAGAATTTAAATGGTGCATTTAATAATAATTAAATCAATTTGAATGAAATAAAAGTGCAGTGAAATTTAATTGATGTTTGTATTTTATTTGGGGAAAGAATTATTATTGGATAAATCTAATTGGTATTGGGAATGGAAATTAAAGATTCATTCATGAATAAAAATTAAAATGGACTTACATCATAGAAGATAATAGCTATTGTTTACATTTATAAAAATTATCCTGTATTATAAATTGTGTTTTTCACAAAAGATGGTATTTGGGAACATTTCGACCAGCTTGATATTTAAGCAGACAATATACCACATTTACAGTCAACTACTAATCTAAGCTAGTATTTTTTTATGGCGCCAATATTTTGGAAAATTTCTTTAAATTAATGTAAGTTATTTCTTTTTTAGTTTAGTTTATTTAATGAAAGAAATATTAATTAACAAGACAAAGGGAATTGTACTGTCTTATAATTTCAATTTTCTGTATTACTTGTGTAAATGATTTTAAGAACTTTATAATTTTTGTTTAATGACCGTGTTTATATATATTTGTAAAGATTAGTGGGAATCGGTCAGATTAATAAAAAGACGATAATTTTTTACGTTTCGGTATATTTCCTTTAATGTATACCATCTTCAGAATCTAGAAATACAAGAAAAACAATAACAAATGTATAAATAAAACAGATTAACACTTATTATACATCTCAATGTGTTTGGATGAAAGTCAAATAATTTATGAAAGTGAGAAGTAAAAATTTTCAAGAGCGTGTTTAGATAAAGCAGTACAGTCTTTATTATTTTTTATAGTATATTGGTGTTGACTCATTCTCTTTTTTAAATATTGGCTAGATTGACCTATGTATGTAGCTTCACAGTTTGAACAATTAATTTTATATATAGAATTAATTTTATTTTCTTTTTTTTTATATAAAAATAATAAAGACTGTACTGCTTTATCTAAACACGCTCTTGAAAATCATCATCAATTTAATTTTAAAAATGTTCAGATACTTACTACAGAAAATCAATATAATAAAAGATCAATAAAACAAATGATACATATTAAAAAAGAACCCAATTCAATTAATTTCCGTTCAGATATAAACAATCTAAGTAACATTTATAACAATTTACTTATAGTATATTATGCGGCAAGGTGGCGAAGACTGTTATTATTGACCGAGCACCAAGATTATTTCGCGAGGGGCTTTGCCCCGAGCGCAATAAGGTGCGAGGCCTATTAATGTCTTCACCTCCGTGGTGTATATACTATTTTTTCCACTACTAGCCAAATTTAAGGCAAAAATTAAAAATTAAAATTTTTCTTGTAAAAATCAAGTAGCACAGGAATGCAATTCGCCTTTCCACTAATAAAACAAAAATCAAGTAGTCTGATGCAGATTGACATTTCCACTAATAACTAATGGCATTTTTATTCAAATAATTTTATCGTGTTAGGTAATTTCAAGCAGCAAATACGTTAAAGACAATCTCCTGGGTATACAAAATTATGTTGCACAAGTTTTTGTTAAACAACTATCCCTGGATTCTCAAAACATTTGAATTTATCCATTATTAACCTAGGTTAATAATAGAAAAAATTATTAACCACTACTAGAGAAATTCAACTTCTCAGTTGGCTAGGAGATGCAATAATTGTCAGCTTCATAGCTAGTAGTGGAAAAAATAAATTTTTACATCTAACCAATTTCTCACATTACTGTATATATTCATAATTTAATATTATTTACAAATTGTTGTGTTTGTTATCTTATCCATGTTTTAACCTTTTAAAAATTTTTACTTCTCACTTTCATAAATTATTTGACTTTCATCCAAACACATTGAGATGTATAATAATTGTTAATCTGTAAGTTAATTGCTTTTATTTATACATTTGTTATTGTTTTTCTTGTATTTCTAGATTCTAAAGATGGTATACATTAAAGGAAATATACCGAAACGTAAAAAATTATCGTCTTTTTATTAATCTGACCGATTCCCACTAATCTTTACAAATATTTAAGAACTTTGTTTCATTTTAATTTTTTATTATTTTAATGTTGAATAAATTGTTCATTTGAATTTTGGTTAAAAGAAATCAAGTTTTAGTTCATTTATTTCCGTTGTGTGTGGATTTTAACTATGTTTCATAGATATAATTTAGTTGGTGCCCTAATTAAAGCGACCCGCTTGCGAAGTCTCTTTTATCTTTGGAGCGTGCTTTCCAAATTGCAATTGTAGCCGGTGCATTTTTATTCGTTGATAAAGGTAAATGGTTTGTATTTTGTGTATGTCTTCACATTACTTTTGCCAGAATCTATTTTATGTGTTATTGATTACCAATAATGATAAATCAAATTTTGAAATTTATTCATTTCTTTTCCCAAGTATTTATTTTTATAACTCTATACACACACACACACATACACATTTGAGGCAACTATGTGTTTATATATCGTAGCAATATGTACGTACTTCAGCCACATATTTGCATCATACATGCAAATATCTTTATTTCAAATTTATACGGAAAACTATTGGGACGTGCAAGAGACTAACGTGTACACTAGCAGAAAATAATTAATATGATTTATGCGATACAATGATTGTCATATTGTCAGAAATGCTACAATTAAAAGACATCACATTGGTCGCATGCGTCGTTTTAATGATGCATATCGTTTATTTTTACAAACGTGAGTTATGTAATCAATACTTTAGGATATTAGGTACCTACTTGGAGTTTTACGGTAATCGCTATTTGCCTATTTACGGTTTTATATTATAATATTATAGCTTCTATAATGTTCAGCATGAATCCAAGGTTTCACTTCTTTAAGATATGCAACAAGGTACATCAGGACCTGTGCCGTCCGGTCTATTGCAGCTGACGTCACAGTCTTGTAGTCGCTGAATGTGACTATATGCTCAATATTGAGACAGAATAAAAGAGGACCTCGTGATGAAGATCTCCAAGAAAAAGAGCAGAACCTTAGCCAATGCCTAAAATCTGAAGTGAAGAGAATACAAGGTAACGTCTTAAGTGTAGTAACAATCTTACAAAGTGTAGATACATTATTTGTCTAACTGACCAACTGTTTTTCTAAATAAAATACTTCTCAAAATTATATTCTTCCACCTTATACCGGGTGTCTCAAAATAAACGAGCAATAATGCAGATAACCTAAAACTGAAAAAATAGCTCGAGAAAATTGTTTGCAATCTTTTTTGCTAATATGGTCCTGTTATATTATGCATCAATTTAGTAGTCAATAAAAGTCGTCAAGTAAAGGTAGCCAAAGCGCTGTAAATTATTATGTTATATGTGTTAGTTTGCCAAGTTGACAGAAATTCCGAGAACAACGAATTAGGAAGAGGAATTTGGTCAAGGTCAAGCCTTTGTAAACAATGACATCAACGTAAGCGTTTTTGTAAACTGATTATTTTTATTATCTGGAATTTATTCAATGATGTTTTTTGTTTTAAATAAAATGGATTAATGGTAAAAATCGCTTGTACTTAATTTAAAAATCGCCCTATAATGTTTACTGTTCGTAAAATTGTACCACGCGAAGTCTGATGAAAAAAAACCAATAATTTCTATAATGAACGTTATACAGTCTTAAGGGCCCTCAAATACCTTATATGCCCCCCTCCCCACTCTCTTTCGAAAGCTATAATTTAGCTTATTAATCTTTATTTGACGTTTGTTTTTCTTTTGGCAAGACAAAATATTTAGTGTATTTAATAATAACATTTTATAATTTAATAAAAAGCAAAATAATGTACAATCTTTATTTATTTACGATTGTAATATGACATATTGTAAAAAAAAATTTAAAAAATAAGATTTGTCAGCCTTAGAATTGATATAAAATCGTATTCAAAGGTTTCATTATTTTTTTATTTTTTTACTCCATTGAAACTGTCTTTTTTTTGATCATTTGTACATGAATTATTTAGAAAGTATTGGTATTTACCGTATATATCGGTATATCGCATATCGCAAAAAGTAAATAGAATACAAGTATGGGTATGTACAACAATTTTATTAATTCTTGAAGATAGCAGAATAGGTTATATAATTTATTATTCAAGATTTAACGCTTAAAAAAGTAAAAAAAATATATAATAATACGGTGTATACATACAGCGTGTCCGGAGATAGAAAGCATTAATTTTAAGAGGTGATAGAAAACACCAAAAGGAACAAAAAAGTCTTATACAACTTTGTTCTAGGACGTTCCACTTTTTCAGAAAAAAATCAGAAAGTTGTAAACTTTAACATCATTTTGCCGCGTTAATAATAGCACTTTAAGTATGGGGCTTTGTCGGTAGATGTATCTCATCTATCACAACAACAAACCTTAATAACGTTTTACCCTATCATATGTCGTTTTCGCGTAAAATTGAATTCTTTTTACAATTACAAATTCATTTTACTCAATTAAGAAACGTGACAACCCTGTAAAAATTGTAAACCGCTACAGTTTAAACAAAATGCTGATGTGGATGTTTCTTGAACTTGAAAAAAGCATTGTTGTATAAATAATACCCGTTTTTAATGCTATAATGCGCGATAATGCTGAGGTTTAGGTTTTTGAACTTGGAATGATTTGTCAATGCACGAGTTTGTTTATTTAATAACAGTTTTTAGTACCATTTTGGAGCGAGATAAGAAAACACTTTGTCAAAAAGCTCTTTAAATCATAGGCGTCCGGTATATCTTGGCTGATTAAATTAATTAAAGTAGTAATAATTTTATAGAATTACCTGAATGTCGTATTAAATTAATTGATGTTTTTGAGGAGAATAATTAACGAATTTCAGAATCAGTAATTTTGCAATGGCAACCGGTCACTGTGGGGCGAGCCTTAACAAAAACCGCGCAATGAGGTAAAAATCCAACTTGTGTAAAGAATAAAAGATATATTGGCGTTTGATTATAAAATGTTCAGGGCATCTAGTATCGGTGACAAAATTTAAAAATCTTTGTTATTAATAAACACTTCGATGCTTAAAGTGGTCACTACTTTGAACTAACAATTTCTCGACATTTCCAGGCTGAGATTTAAAATTAAATTACGTTTCTTGTATGGACCTTATTGAAACCAAAATTAAAAATGATAGTATTTGCAGCTACATAACTTAAAAAAACATGAACATGTGTTGTAGCTTTTATTTTTAAAAATCCTAAATTGTAAGAGCTTTTTCTTGCTAAAATTCAAATTCTGCTGGAGTTATAAAAAAACGCCCGCATATCCCCGCTTTAAAATCTTTGTTAAAGAAAGAGCCAAAGCATCCTGGTTATTTTCATACAAAAACCAAATCCAACTCGAACCAACTTAAAAAGCTAAAAGCCGTTATTGTAGACACTGCAAGAAATATTCACCGGTATTTTTCGTATTATTCCAGGCATAGTTGTTGATGATGCAACATTGTGTTTTTGCACCCTTTATCTCAACTGTTAGAAACAACTAAATACCACGCCTTAAGAAGTTGGCTTTGTTAAGTGTTACAAATGATCCCTACGTACGCAGAATGGGGTTTTCTAATAACTGCAATAAAAATTCAACAAAGCTGAAAGTATCATAACTCATAACAAATAGCATGATTGAAACCTTTTAGTAAAATGGAGATTATTTACGAATGAAATATAGCTAATTATTGTAAAACGTTATAAGTACTGTTATTTCTTAAGGGATGGTAATCTCGTTTATAAATGCCGACTTAAAAATATTACCTAAATTCTTAATTTGGAACTATTAATTGCGCTTACTGAATATTGCCCTAAAAATCCCCATAACTTAATACATGGTAATTAACAAATTGCATAATCAGATGCGGTATTGTTTTCGTTAAATTGATTTCTGTGTTCCCCCTGTTTTTAATACGCAATTACAAACGTTTCTTTAAATGGCTTCATTGCAACATGACACTTAAAACAATTGCATTTTTAATTAACCCGTTATTTGGGAGTAAGTATTCGTCCGTATAACGCCGCCGCTGGCGTTATTATTTATTTCAAATTAGAAACAGAGAAAAGTGCTGCTGTAATCTGATCTGAACTCATATTTACACAGATGTTGATCATATCCTGACCTAGATTTCTCATTTACTGTTTTTAAAAACCTTGTGTAATAAAAAGCTATAAAACGTGCTTCATTTAGCTTTTTCAGCAAAACAACGGCTGTCATCGTACGTTTGTTTAGACTAACCGATCTTAATTCTAAAACAAGTTCAAGATCTTCAGTTGCAGAATGCGATTATACTTAAGCAAGGTTGCCAGATATGGCAATGGTTTTTTCTAAATTACTCGAAAGCCTATTAACATAGAAAAAAAATTATTAAGACTTTTTTGTTCCTTTTGATGTCTTCTATCACCCCTTAAAATTAATGCCTTATATCTCATGACACCCTGTATAGTTAGTTCATTTAATAAATACCATAAAATTGTATGAATATAAATTTATTAAAATAAATTGGTTTAATATTAAATAGTTTATTAGCGAATTTTCGAACTTGTTAGGCTCATTTTCAAGCTTCTACAAACTAAATAATAAAAAAGGAATATAGGCCGAGCTGAAATTATCTATATCGCTACGATGGTTTATGTTATTTAAAATTGAAGAGATATGAAGCTTTCTTTATTAAGATTATTTTCTACAAGTCTGATAATTCAGGGTTATAATATAGTCAATAATATGGTCAAACCAAGACTCATTAACATTAAATTAAGTTTGTGATTAGACAATCGTGTTTTAATTTTTAACCTGTTTGGCCTATATATCATTTATTACACTGACTACAGTTAAGTCTATAAACTGTATTTGAAAAATTCATATTTTGTTTTAGTAAATAAATGATTAATTTTAAAAGGAATATAACTATACTGTTTGATATTTTAATATAATTATTATTTCTAAAGACTTATGCTAGGGTTTCTATGCAAGAAAGCAATAATAGTGATGTTAATGACAATATTCATTTAAATTTACAGTAAATACATAAGAAAATGGAAAAGAAATTACCTGAGGAACCTGGAAGTTGTTACTAAAATTATTCATCGTATTATAATAATAAATTCACTTCTATCAATACAACTCTGCGCAATGTATGTATAATTAATTGTAAACATGAAACAAGTAGCTATTTATATTCTAACTATGTCCTGGCTTATTGTAAATACATACAAATATCTAAATCTGCTGATTACTTCTTTATCAATCTACTTGAGACCTGAAATAAGATTAGTTGTACTTTCGTCGTAAAATAAAGATTATTTATTATCTAAAAGAAAATGACCCACAGAGCACAGACAGCAACATCTAAAAATATCCTCTATCAACAAAACGCAACACTGCGGAGTACCTGCGCAACCTACTACTATAAATATAAAATGATAAAATTGAGATAACGTTTTAACGAAAGCTATGAGTAATACCAACGAACGTTCTTTCGGGACAATTCGAATAATTGGTAATCGCAGATCCGTGCTGAGGACATTTTATTAGTGCTTGAATAATAGTAAATGAATAATAATAATAATAATACTAATATAAAACCGTCGCAAATGTAGGTATAGCATTTTATTATATTCTTCAAGAAAAGTACAAAAACACTAGTAACAAATAAACAATTCTCAAAAAAATATGTTTAATATCTACAAGATAAAAGACACTTTATTGCATAAACACAACAAAAAAACAATTATCAACAGATTTTTTTTAGTAAATTAAGTAGCTATACGACCAATTTTATGAGATTTGAGTAATTGATAAAGTAGCCATTTGTGTAACCCGACAAGTACTTATTAAAATTTTATACAGAGGATCTCCTACAATTAAGTATCAAATGAGTCATTGTATTACTAAATTTATTCTAATAAGCAAGAAAAGAAATATTCAAATTCAAACTAAAATAATTCCCGCAGAAACGGAAGTATTTAATTGCATTACTAAATGTTCGCCAGTGTTGACGGTTTATATATTTTTATGGAAATTGTGGTTATGTTATAATTATAATATACGTGGCAATAGTTTGGCATTCGATAGTTTGGTTTTTTGACCAACTGCCGACCCACAGACAAACATCTTCACTTTTGCGAAATAAAAAGGCTTATTGTCAATTGGGTATTATAAAAAACAGATTTATTAAACAAAATTCGATTTCTTTTTGTACAAGTCAGAATTATAGTATACGTCAACAATAAAACTAAGGAAGCCTAATTGCATATCAACAAGAAAATGGAAATACAATTTAAATAGCTGAAACAAATTATATGTGCCAACAAAAATGTAATACAGTTTAATAAATTGATAAGTTATTAAATACAAAGCTATATTTTTCTGGCGACCTTTACACCTCACACTACTGCAACTGCTGCAAAATGCTATAGGTGTATAGTACTAAGATCAAAGAAATGTATGTACATATATAGCATTTTATAGTCTTAGTAAAATAACAGTACAGTTTTAAGATCGGTTATCTTCTTATTTCTTAATGTTAATTGTCATTTAAACTGCATACTATGTCGTCATGACCAATCATGTACCCTATCATTATCTTATGTTGAATCGGTCTATAGAAACAGTTCTTATTGTATTGGAATGCTAATACTTGGTAATCCTTCCCCTATTTTGCAATAACTGTGATTTGTGCCTAACCACCACACCAAGATATCTTCATAGACTTTTACTGGTTCAGAAGCATTATTTAACATTTTACACAACTTACACACGGTACGGTTAAAATTCCTTTCGACGTAATAAGATCTTTTCCATTTAAAATACTTTAAATACTCCTCGGGATTTTTGTCTAAAAATATCATATAATCCGCCAAGTCTTTTGCGCTAGTATAATTATCTGCAACAATTACAGAATCTGGCGGGGCTATTCTACCATAGTCATTATTTCCATATACAATTGGAACGATATTTCTTTCTAGCACCCTGTACATCTTTTCACTAACGTAATCTTTACAGTGGGAATTTTCAAAAGAGAAATAAAATTTGTATTTTGTTTCTATCAGGTCATAGCATTTCGGAGCTGATTCGTGGAGTTCTTTTGGACATTTCAGTTTTCCGCAACTTCCATACACGTCTATGTTTATATACCTTCGTAGATTCTTATATAATTCTTGTCTTCTATTTATGGTGCGACAATTTGATACAAACCAAGCTGCAACGTTAGTTTTGTTTTTAATCGCTTCTCTATTTGGCATGGTGTAGTTTGTAGCTCGCTTAATGACGTATCCATATGGTCTGAAAATGTCGGAGTCGCGCCTGGAAACAAGTGGAATTATTGGTAAATTCAAAAATGATAAATACTGAAATTAGAAAAATGTTAGTAACAACAAAAATTATACAATTTTTCACCTTGACTGGGGATCGAACCCAGGTCTTACCAACTGAGCTACCGAGACGACTTACAGAAAGATGATACATTTTGTATACAAACTATATAATTGTTCATTAAGTTCGGATAGATCAACGTTTCAATGACGCATCAACTATCAAAACTAATCTTGATTTTTAATAATCTTATAAAAAAATGAATTATTAGATTTAAGATAAATACTAATTATTAATTAATGTTTTACATTAAATCATATGGTAAATGCAAATCTGTATAGAGAAAAAATCACCTTGACTGGGGATCAAACCCAGGTCTTCTGGACATACCAAAAAGATGTCGAAGATACTAGTAGGGATAATATTCTAATTATTTCGGAAGTAAGAAATGGAAGGTCTAAAAGCAAAGCAAACACTGTTTGTTATACAAAGTGCTTTTTGTTACAGAAAAAACGGTAAACAATTGCAGTCTGTAGGATGATAATCGCGAAACCGTGCTGGACAAGTTTAACTTTAAAGAATTTTGCCCTCCGTGCGGACACTTTCAAGCCGCTACTGATTTGAATCTAAAGGCCGTGTTTATACTATATTTTATTATTGTTTGCCCTTGAAAACGAATCATGATTACTGATATACAACTAAAAACTTTGAAATCAGGGAAACGTGCGTGATCTTTGGAACCTAATTTTACGATAGAACATGTAGTCTTTGGGAAAACTAAGGAAAATAAATCACAACCTGGAGAAAGCACACAAGAATATCTGCAGCTATTGACTTTTATTTTAAAAGTGTTTTAGCAAAACATTGGTTCTGTTCAAATATAATTAAAATGAAACGAAGCTGCTTTGAACTCCTCCTTGAAATCCTAACCTTACCCCTAAGAAATGTTCTTTACTGGGAAATTATTATAACACCTAGATCAAGCCGTGGATCATCCATATCTTTCATGTCAGTGTGCGTCTTTTCATCGAAACTGGTCAAAATAATTTTAATGTGTAGTTAAAAGTATCTCAAGTTTTATTTAGTCCAAACGCTGCGCATTGTCCATCGCTTTCAACTCCTGTTTCCAGAAAGTTTGATTAGTCACTACTTAGTACAACGTGTACGGCTGAACAATCTGAACAGAGTGAAGCAATGCTAATGTTAGAAGCAGCAGTAAGCACCGAAGAGTACTAAATATCAGTACTTCATCTAAAAGAAGACAGTTGCATGCAGAGCTTCTTGTTAGCAGCGACACGATTAAAGACCGGTTGAGAGTATCTAATCTTGTAAGTAGACACCTATATTACTAAGTGCAGTACACGCAAAGGAGGGTTAACATGGGCTCGAGATGTTCTTCAATATGATGAAGAGTGGAGCAATTTCCTCTTCATTGATAAAAATCGTTTTGGACTACGTTCTAATTCTCGTCAAGTTAGAATATACCGCACCATTTCCTGAAGGCACTCGTATGGTTTGGAAAAGAGTCTGTGTTGATTACCGTACATACTTATATATTTGCAGAAGATGCAAAAGATTTGCAAAACTTTTTTATACAAAAACAACTGCCCTCATCGAACTGCTAAGATACTGGAAATGTTAGAAGAGACCGATATTGATCACGTACCATTCTCTGAAAGTCCACTCGATCTTAATCCAATTGAGAAAGCTTGAGCTTTTTTACAAGACGCACTCGATACTCATGTTCCCCCTCCACAAACTTTAGATCAGCTAAGGCTTCTTTTGTCCCAATTATAACAACAAATTCCTCGACAGAAAATCAACAACCTATCCGGAGTATGCCTGAAATTTGCGAAGTTATACGTGTAATATACTGTTAACAGAGCAATCAATTGTCTTGGATAGGAGAACAATATTTCAGAGTAGAACCGTCGTCAGGTTGATAGGATCTGAGTGAGTAGGGAAAAGGGAAAGGTCAAGGACAAGGAGCGTCTTTTGAGTTTGGAATATGTCATATTCTGCTTGGGGCTGCTAAAGAAGACAATAAAAAAGCGCCTGCATACGTACTCCCCTTCCCACTAATGAAGAAATACCTATCTCTGTAGATGTATCTAAGTCGAGTATCGGCGCTGTTTTAATGGTGAAAAATAAACTGTATGTGTGTGTGTATGTGTACGTATCTCGTACGATGACATAACACAGCCGCGATACGCTCAAATCGAAAAAGTGCTGTTGGCTATATGCTTTGGTATTAATAACTTTTCACGATATGTTTGTGGTAAAAAAATCTCGTGCTGAAACAGACGATAAGCCAGTATATTAAATTAATTATCAATTCAGAAATATGACGTTGAATTAGTATATAAATCAGGGAAAGACACAGTCCTAGCAGACGCGAGCTAACGTGTCAATTTGCAGAAGCAATATGAAGATAACTTAAATTTAGAGATGCGCACGCGCATTGTCAAAAATAATAAAAACGTGTAAAGAACTGCACAGATTATGATGAAGTATTAACATATTATTGAAATCATACGCAACTCAAAATTGCTCTTTAGATGAGGAAGATATTCCTGAAAAATTGATATAAATATAATAAAGGAATGAACAAAATAACTGAAACCCTTGTTAATAAATTTGCAATATTTCAAAAACCTTAAAATTTAAACAAAGAAGATCTTATCATAAGTCTAAATTACCATAACAAACAGTGGACATTGATTTATTTGAAATAATTTACTTAAAAGTTGAGTCACAGAAAAGTGACCTCACAGCTGCTAACGTAAAAAGTACTATAAAAAGTATATTTACAAGACATGGAATACCCAAGTTAGTAAATTCAGGTAATGGTTCCGCAATTAACAAGTAAAGGATTTGAAAAATAATATTCGAATTTACAACCAGCTACATCTTCGCCATACTACCAGCAGTCTAATGAACTAGCTGAAAAAAGTATGCAGACAATTAAGAAAATGATAAAATAACCTCTAGAATTAAGCAGAATAAAATATAGTTTTTAATACAACATATGTTATACAGCGCGATTCTATAATTATTTTTATCAACTCTTGCCTTGAAAAGCCAAAGCAATGTCTCAGATTAGACCGCATAGTTAAATGGTTGAGTTTAACGGGACTTAGCAGTCGTTAGCGCTAAAAGTTTTGGATCATTTAATAAAAGAACCCAAAATTAGATGATCGAATTAACAGTCTCATATTAAGAACATTAAATAAAATTAAACATCTATATTATATATATATATATATATATATATATATATATATATATATATATATATATATATATATATATATATATATATATATATATATATTGCTGTAATATCTCATTTAAAAAAAATATAGTATTTTGCCCGACATTAACAAATGCCCCGCGTTGACAGCGACATAAATAAATGCAGTGATATTGGTTAATTAAAAATAAAAATTTATTTTTAAAAATTTTATTATATATTTTGAAACTGTGAATAATTGCCGTTCGATCGTAGATAATTACTTTATAATTAAATTGATTTTTTAAAATGACTGTGAACTTTGGAAATGCTTTTCAACTTCCCTCTTTATAAATTCTAATATGATTTGAAAATACCTTTTAATAGATTTAATAATGCAATGGTTATATAATATTAATGTTACGTTAGTTCTTGACTAACTCAAGTTTACGTAAGAGAGTTGGGCGCCAGTTAAATAACTTAAAATAACAGAATTAAATATTTAATAAAGACTCATCTCAGGGTGAATGTGGATTCTTGTGGTATTAAAAAAAATATACAAATTGAAATTTAAAAACACTTTTAAAATTAAATCT
Organism: Agrypnus murinus; assembly: GCA_929113105.1. Classification (NCBI taxonomy): domain Eukaryota; kingdom Metazoa; phylum Arthropoda; class Insecta; order Coleoptera; family Elateridae; genus Agrypnus; species Agrypnus murinus. The sequence continues at coordinate 4,777,739 of OV816027.1, forward strand.
TAATTAATTTTTAACTATTACTAAATTCTTCAAATCACTTTTACTACACTTCACAAACGATAGTCTTTTCTTCAGCAATGCCAATACAAAAAGGAAATAACTTCCTACCTTTTTTTTTAATATTTCTTCTTTCCCTTTCCTATAGATGTCCTCTTTCCCAAACCATTGGCAGAGTAGATCACTTTATGTTGACCCAGGGCTGGTCTCCAATTCCGGTTGACTTTCTTCCTTTTGCATGGATTTCCCATATAATTTCATCCAAAACTTGATTTTTGTAAATCACTTTTGTTTATTAATTGCGGGTACAATTTCCCTTTTTCGTAGGATACTTATAGTTGTTTTTGTGTTTAATTAAATAAAACACCCGTTTATGGTTTTAACGTAGATTTATTATCTTGCTTAGCTTTAGCAAGTAATTTATCTTAAAGGTGTTTCTTTATAATCATATACACTTTTACAATTTATACTTTTTACACTTTCGCCGTATTCAAATCACCAACTAACTTAACTTGTCTATATTAAGACTAAACTATTTAAAATTTTATAAAATTATCAACCACGACTTTACTCTGTCGCTTTATATTGGTAAGTGTCTTTTATCTTAGACGACTTTACTCCGTCGCTTTCTATCAGTAAGTGGCCTAAAATTATGATTTTCTAAGCTTATATACAATTTGCTATTTACATAATTATATTACACAATTTGACGTCACCTTATGATCTAAAACAAACTGTACACTCATATAATACATAATAGCAGATTAATATTCTTTATAAAAGTGACACATCTATTACAGATTAATTACACAATACTTTTACGCAATAATAACGATCTATTTACATTTACAAAACCTTAAAGAATCACATAACCCGTCAATATACACATTTGAAATTATACATAATTGAATTACATCATAACAAAAACTTGCGAACAACTGGATGTTACGTATACTTAAGTAATCGGTGAGTAAGCTATTTGATAATAAATAAAGAAACATGTATTATTTAACCTTATTAAAAAGTATACACATTGATTTCAAAATGAATGACACACCATTAAATAACTTAAATTTACTTTTAACTGGAAAAGTTGATAAAAATATTTCAAAAGTGTTAGTATTTAGCAAAGATTTTAGATTTTTACAAAATTTTCAAAATTTTCCAAAATTTTGAAACTACCATCCACAGCAATATATATATATATATATATATATATATATATATATATATATATATATATATATATGTATATATATATATATATATATATATATATATATATATATATATATCTACAATTTGAGCGACCCTGAGATTAAAAGGTATTCTTTTAAACACAAAACTAATAAATAACAATTAAATAAGAATAAATAAAATTTATAATAACATCACAATATGTATTTATTGCACTGTTCTTCTCGACTCAGTCGTTTTATTTTTGTATTCTAGTTTTAATTTAGGAGAGATGTAAATCTTGGGTTCGTGATTAAACTCTTTTCTCATTTGCCCGTTATGAAAATTAGATATATTACCATTTGCATCTGTCGATAGTTTGCCACAATGGGAAATTTTATTTTAGATATGTCAAAATATATTTTAACGACAACTGTCAATCTCAACTGATGATTGTTTGGATAGGTAAGCTTTTATTTCTTATTGCGAAAGGATATTTAACAATATAGTTTTTATTTTTTAGCTATCAGGATAAAACTCACCAGCACTTCCCTTATGCTTGTTACAGTATTTTACCTTGTATGAGGGATGCTTGTTCCCTATCTTTATACTTTGTGAAGATAATTTTATTTTCACATACTATTTATTTTCACACTTCCCGGTTTATGATGATAGTACCTCTTCGTGATCACGATCATCGTGATTTGATTTACTACTTTTCTCTTGCTGACCTACATTCCGTTAGTAAATCGACATCTGTCCTGCTGTTCTTGGCGCTACGTCGACCATGAATACCTTTGATGGCTAGTCGAAGAGCTTCTATCTACCTCTTGATAATATCGGGAGTATCATCCTTATAACCAGTATGTTTGGATCGAAGAACACATAGGTAAAATTTTATGTTTGTTATGTCAAATGATTTTTTCCTTTTCCTCCGGGATTGGTGGCTTGTAAGGTCATCCTTCTTAACATGTACGAAATATATAAACTATTAATAAAGATTAAACTGCACCTATCTTTTTGTTGTGCTTTTATTGAACGTCACATATGTTCCCCTCCCATATATTTAAAGGTTCAAAGTCCCTCTATCATGAACTATCCTTTTATTTTAACATTATCTCAATATCTTGATTCTGTCATTGCTGAAGAATCATTGCAATATTTAAACATAACTATAACGAATAATAAAGATGCTATTATTATTATAGTAACGCACAAGTGTTTTGACCAACTTTTCGTGCTGCACTCTCCTACAAAAAAAAAGTTTTAATGGCGAAACTCCCCGCTTCCCTTTCAACGAACGCGATGGCATTCGCCCGTATTTAAAGTTTTGTTTGTAATAAATGAACGCAAATGGTTTTTTGATAACGAAAGTATTCGGAACTCTAAAAACGAACGCATTTATTATGTGAACTAATCTAAGACATTGATTTTGTTTTTCATAGCTGATTCATTGATAGAAATTTTAATAAAAAGTCGGTAATTAATTATAAAAGACTATGCTTTCTAGTTATGTAAATATGGTGCTTTAACTTATTAAGAAATTAGTATTGTTACCTGTACGTCATTGTCCAGTTGTAGAAATATCGAAATCTTTGCAAATTTTCCGGATAGAATCGGACCGGGGTCTCCATATTTGCAAAGATGTATCTCTGATGAGATTTCCTTATTTTTGGTTTTCCATGTATTTTTTGGTTGTATTGGGAAGCGTGAAACACAATCGCATGGAAATTCTCGACTGGCATCATGTTCTTGTTGTGTGTGGCGTAGCAATTTTTAAATTTACAAAACTTGAATAGCTCGAATCCTTCGTGTCCAAAGAAAAACGTCTTGCTATCCCACATTGGTAACCAATATAGGATGTATTTTGTATTATTGTTTCTGGACAATTTTAATGTAACATTTAAATGTTTTTTAGTCGCGATGGCATTAACTGATTTAATTATTAAAGGAGTGGAAGGTTTTTTAATTCGGTTAACTTTCGCGGGCAAATTAGATAAAAACCAGACTATCAAATAAATTAGCACAACTGCACTGTTCAAAGCAACAAACATGAATAAACGTTTTTTCGTATTTTTTTTCATTTTTATTAGTTTTGGAAGCGATTCCATAAATTATTTCTGCTGATTTTATCGATATAATCGGGTAGATTGATGGTTGTATGAATTATTCATATGGTAAAGTGTTTTGATTGTGGTTACTAAGCTCACGCTAATAATTGCAGTTTGTTAGACTTATAATTTTACGATTTTTTAAGAGTGCCAAATATCTACTATTTTAGTTAATTAATATATTATTATAATTATCTATATTTCTTATTTTAAAATAATCTTTAGGTAGATATTTTTACACACTTCGAACTTTGTATATGTTGTAAGTAACAGAAATATTAGACTAAACACAGAAGAATGAAGACGTTCTGAAGATATTAAAAAGTCATTAGCTAGTTTACACTGATCCTGTTGATATCTATATTTGTACAATAGAAAATCCATTAAGTCTTTATTTAGTCTTTGTGTTCCAAATATAAGTACATGAAATTACAGTACTATATCGATTGCTGTTGTATTGAACATCTATTAAATTTTGAACATAACAAAATTTTTAGTGTTATAAAAAATACACTTTAACCAATTATAGTGTATTAATATTGATTATTACACTCCAACAATATCAACCAATCAAAATTATTCTGTTTTTAAACTGTCATCAATGCATCGTGTGCCTGCTGATGGAGCGGTCTCACTGATCAAAGTCATTTGCCGGATTTCTAGAAATAAAAGAATATACCGAAATAGTATTGTTATAGTCTAATTTATAGCCATTTATAGAGTTGAGAAAATTACATTAATTATTATTTTTGTTATTGATAAAGGATTAAACAAGGACTGAATAATCCTTGTTTCAAAAACTTGGTTATGTTAGATAAATGTAAATGTTAAAACTAAGTCATATTAGTTACATCACGATCCATTTGTGCCCGTCCTCAACACGTGGTTTTGTTTTCATAACATGTTTCGTCTTATAATAACAAATACAGAGAAGTGATGCCACTTTTACAATAATATTGAGTTAAATTTATAATTTTATTGTAACTTCTTTTTCTATTACACGAACGTTTATTGATTAAAGAACATCTTATTACATAATAAATAATAGTAAAAATATGCAAAAATAATTTATTCTTTAATTAATTAATCTAAATTCTTCGTAATATAATAAGACTTCTTCATATCGTATATTCTTGTAAAACTTTAGTAAACAATTTTAATAATTTTTACATATATACATAGTTGATTATATCACAGGAAATAAAGAAATATGACAATGTTACGTAGTAATAGTAATAGTAATATTTGATATCATTTGATATGATCAAGCACCAAAAACAGCACTTTTTGAATTATTGCTTAATTTGTTTACTTTTCTTTAAATACTTAATGTATTTAAAAAAATTAAAATATACTAATACTAATTTGTAACAAAATAACAATTATATTGAAAAACAAATGCATGTGTATCTTCTGTAAATAAAGGGTCAAGGTTTACATTTTATGATTTTACTTTACATTGCATTTGAAATGTTTTAAAGAAAATTTTTTTATTTTTATTTTGTTGTAACTTATGCTGTAATTTATTTTTTATATTATGTTTGAAAACAAAACAAAATACTAATTGGTTCTAATATTACAATAATTGAATAATTGTTCAGTGCTATGTGCATTTGGTACACGCGAAAGGCCCATTAGTCTAAGAATTATTATTTTATTATAAAAGCAGGTAATTATAATTTCGAATGCGTTAATAAATTATAGGTATATGTGAAATTATTTTGTAACTACATCATAATTTATTAATTAATTAGGGCATATTTGTTTAGGCATACTCCTTCATCTATGAGAATAAAAATCATTTATTTAATTTACTCTATTAGTTGCTATTACGCTTTTATGAAGTTCTTAAAAACCGATAATCGTGTTCAATGTTCTTTTGTTGCAAGCTAACCTTTAATTCATTAAATCTTTATTAGGAGGGTTTAGCTCAAGACATTTTGGAAGGTCTTGCGGACTTTCCGAGAAAATACTCTATAATTAATTATTTACTGTCATTTTACTTAGACCAACCTTCGCTACCTTCTCGCCCTCTTCTACTTTTATATACAGTTTGCCATACTGTTTGAATTGATTAGGGATTGAATTAGTTCTATCACACACATTTTCCTTTTCAACTAAATAATTTTAGCAGCAATTTATTAAATTCACAAATTTGCGACTTAAGTCCATCTGACACGATGTAAAATTTAGTATGAAATTTGGATGAATAAAAAAATTAAAACAAAATTTTCTAACAAAATCTTTATTCTGATTTTTTTGTAGAACAAAAAGTACCAGGGGCGTACTCACAACCGCTCTATCCCATGTACACGCAAAATAACACATTTGACAGTCAGAATTGGTCTAACCAACCTCAACAATACTAACAACAAATAAATAATAGGCAATTTCCACCGCTGATACCACAAAAGGAAAACGACTGGCAAACAGTCGGCCGCGACAGTAAAAAAAGAATACTTAGTCCTGAAGTATTAGAAGGAATTAGCAATCAAGAAAGATATTGGCTGAGCAATCCCGCTTCAACCAGTAATAGATTCGCAAAATTAACAACAGATGAAGGAATGGAACAAGACAAAGAAACAAACAAGAATAATGAACCAAAACTGCCACCAATGTTCGTATCTGGAGTTAAAAACATCAAACCATTAATAGAACTGCTTGAACGTACAGCAAAAGGCGGATACACTCTTAAATCGACTAATAACGGCCAAGTGAAAATCCAACCTAAAGCTCAAGAAAATTATCAAAAGACCCTCTTCCCATGTTTTTCATTGATCTCGAAACTAAGAACAACAATAAAGATATCTACAACATTAAACTACTCCAAAATTGTGTGATACACTTCGAAGCACGCATGTTAAAAAGGAAATCCCCCAATGCGCTAAGTGCAGAGATATGGGCACACAAATAACTACTGCTTCCAATCGCATCGGTGCGTTAAATGTCTAGGCAGTCATTCATCAAAAGATTGTCCAAGAAAAGAAAAGGATGACAAAGTCAAGTGTGTTAATAGCAATGGCGATCACCCTGCCAACTATAGGGGTTGTGGGATCCACAAGCAATTGCAACAGAAGCTCTACCCGGCCTTGCGACAGAAGATCAATAACATCCCGTCAAGAATGGTACAACCTGGTCTCACATACGCACAACAACTAAGAAGTAATATAGACGCTAAACACCACACAACACTAGCAGCCAAGCTAGCATAAACACTACACCCCAACAAACAAATGAATTTACTGAATTACAAAATATGCTAAAAAGATTAATGGAACAGATGAGCACGATGTTGAATCTGCTTACAACTGTTGTTAATAAGCTAGCGTAATGGCTGAACTACTTAAAATAGCGATATGGAACGCCAACGGACTGGGTCAACATGCTCAGGAAATTCTTCATTTCCTACAAATCAATAAAATCGATATAATCTGATATAAGGGTACTAAGATTTTAGGTTATCGAAAAGAGAAAAAAAATCTCTATCAAATGAGCCTAATGAAAGGGTACATTGCTATTTAAAAAAATTAAAGTGTTATTCATTACTCATTTGTTTTCTGAAATAAAAACAATTGAATGCTATCTTATTATGGAAAATAAAATGTTAAACAACTTTTATATAACAAATTTTTTTATAAGATATTTACCGAGATATATACTATATTCCATACATAATGGGCACCCTGTATAACTAGGTAGTATACGCTTCGCTAAATAAATATGGCTTTAGTTTTGCCGGCAAAGTCCCAAAGTAAATCATATAAATCTGGCTGGGTCAGATAATAAAGAGGCAGTAAGACTAGCGCCACTTCGTTAAAAAAAATACTAAAGCTCCAAGCCAACGGAGAACCGATGTTTAAAATAATACATGTACAAACTTCCACAGTTTTGGTGCGGCACTATGGATACTATGAATGTATAAATAATTGGTACAGTTGAATTATAAAGTGTGCGGATTTTTAAAAATTTTGGCATATTGACATTACACAGACTTTGACAGTGACAGTTTCAAATTTTACATTTTTATTGCGAAAGAGAGTCATATGAAGAAAGCCCTATTTAATCAGGAAAATCTGCCGTACCAATCACTTATCTTCCAATAGTATATATACTTACTTATACAACAAATTGATTTCCAAAATGACAACCATTCTATTTATCGAATTAAACAATTGTAAACTAAATCTAAGTGCTTACTTGATTGATCGACCTGTTTGTCGTTTAGTAGTATTACTCATTATAAGTATCGGCCCTGAATGACTTGTCCAACTCTTGTAAGCGGTTGAATGTACAAACATGAAGACTGAAGAAGAAACCTATTCCTAAAGAAGAAGAAAACCTTTCCTAGCTATGGAAGACTGAACTCCTTTTTGCAATACAATTTTCAATATGATAATATCATATTGAAAATTGTATTGAATTTTATCATAAATAATATTTATCATAAATAAAACTATATTATAGTTTTATTTATTCCGTAATGACGCGATTGTAATTTACTCCAACACAAGAGCAATTGTCATATACGAGGGGAACACTAATAATATCTAGAATGCCATGTTTCTAAAAACGAATGAAATTTGTTTTTAGTTGACAGCTACTTTTTAATGTTTTGCGAGTTGATTGCCGTTTAGTTTGTTCGATTTGCTCTAACAGTTTTTTAATTATCATAATTTAAAGATTGTGTGTTCCCCAAAAATGAATTTGACTAGAGAACATTTCCGGGCTATGATTTTTTACGATTTTAAATCGTTATTAACGCCTAAACAATGTGAAGATCGGCTTAGAAGTGCATTTGGCGAAGAAGCCTCTTCTAAGGCAACAATTTATAATTGGTACAGCGAATTCAAAAAAGACTGGTTTTTCCTTAGTGACGTATTTCGTGAAGGAGTACGCCCAAGAACTGCTGTTACTGATGAAAATATTGCCGCTGTTCGAGCAATGCTCGAGGAAGATCGACGGACATCTTATGAATTTATTCGGGCGACATTGGTATGAGTCAAATACAAAACATTTTACATCAACAGTTAGAAGTGAGAAAACTTTGTTGTCGATGGATTCCACATAAACTGACTCCCGATCAAAAAGAACAACGCATTGAATGGTGCAGAAAAACTCTGAAAAATTTCCAATGCGGCACTTGCACACAAGCAAATTTGGTTTGGAATATCGCCACTGGTGACGAATCTTGGATTTATTGTTATGATCCTCAAACGAAAAGTCAATCGGCTCAATGGGTCTTTCGAACCGAACCTAAGCCTACAAAAGAGAATTCGCAGTGTTGGTAAGAAGATGATTGCTAGTTTTTTTTTTCTAAAACGGGTCATATTGCTACTATAGCATTAGAAGATAGACGTATCGTTACTGCCGATTGGTACACAAATGTCTGTTTACAACAAATCTTTGAAAAAGTTCGTGAAAAACGCCCCGAAGGAAAAATAATCTTACATCATGACAACGCATCGTCGCATAAAGCAAAAGTAACAACTTAGTATGTAGCTGTCCTAAAAGTCAGCACAATGGACCCTCCACCGTACAGCCCTGACCTAGCACCTTGCGATTTCTTTTTGTTTCCTAAAATTAAAGATAAAATGCGTGGAATCACTTTATCGTCATTAGATGGTTTCTGAAGTGTCTCAGGAAGAATGGCATCATTGCTTTAAGGACTGGTTTCATCGAATGCAAAAATGTATTGATGTTAAAGGGGAATATTTTGAAAAACAATAAAATTATTTAAACTTTTTAAAACTAATCCTTGTTTGATTTTCTAAGAATTTTCAGTGTCGCTCTCGTATACTTAAATATATTGCAGCATTATTTGTCCCAATGCCGCACGTCCGGAACGTCCCATACTAAAGGGCCCCATATCTCAAATAGCTTAGGGTCCTATCAAGTCTAAATCCGGCCCTGTGGATGGTAACTTGTTTACCTAACAAATAACTACATAGTATAAAAATAATGCGTTGGTGCTACTGTTTTCCTAAAAACTGCAGCGTAAGGTGTTTTTTTGCAATTTGTCAAACCCTAACCTTGACCGAATGTTTGAAAACATAATATGCCGGGTTGTTTTGATTATCTTATTATGATGCAGTTGTGGTTAATTATTAGTTACAATTCTTATGACTTATGACAATTTTAAATTCCAAGAAATTGTTGTCACAAAGAAGGTTTGCAGCTGTATTTGTGTTCATTGAAATAAGAATAACGAAATGGTACGTAGAGTATTTATTGGTGATTTATCTTTTATTACCTGGTACTATGCACATTTTAGGAAGTAAACAGATTGTTTATCTCCTTGAACTTCAAAATATGTGTCATGTACACTCTTACTACTCAATTTGAAAACGTTGAGCTGAATTTCGATGCCGTTTTTCTCCAAAAGTATAAAAGTACGAAAAGATGGTAACTATATTGGAATTTCCTTTCTTTAATGGTTATCTACCCACTGGCAAGTCTGACTTTTGGTTAATGAGTCACCATGTATAGAGAATTAATTTTTCTAAATGTTTTTTAACTCCAAAGTTATTATTAATTCTGACATAATTAATGCAATCAGTAAATAAATTTGCTTTTATAATTTATATAATAGTATTTATTGTATTATTCATTGCACTTAACACAATGTGTATATATAGCCATTGTGTTTAATACATTTTTTTTATAATAGAAATAACAAATCATAAAAAATTACAGTTGAAAAAGTTATTTCAGTTTATTGGTAAAACTAATTTCTTTTTCAATCAATATGAAATTACCTGTTCGTACAATTCTAACAGTTGTGATAATTATAATTGTCATAATCGTATTATTATTAAACTACGCATTGCTAGTAGCATATAAAACTGCTTTATTTAAAGGCAATACAAAGTATATATTATACTGGATACCCATGTGGAAGAGTAAGACATTTGCTTTTGATGCAGACAAATACGAACTATTTAAAAACTGCAAATTTAAAAACTGTTATGCCACTCACAACAGGCAATTACTGCCAATACAACACTATGATGCGATAATTTTTCACGCTGCAGAATATGCCCCGATTCATAAAAAACCATATTTGAGGTATCCCAAGCAAAGGTATATATTTGCTAATTTGGAATCTCCTACTAGTGCTTATCCAGTGGATTTGGATTTGTATAAGTCGTTTTATAATTGGACCATGACATATAGGTATAACAATTTACCTGATATTGTCTTGTGAAATATCTTCTTACTTTATAGGTTAGATTCTGATATAGTTATGCCTTATGGCTATGTTGATAAGAATGAGACTGGATACGTGATGCCAACAGAAGAATCAATAAAGCAAAGAGATAGATTAGCCGCATGGATTGTATCACATTGTTTTACTCCAAACAAAAGAGAATTCGTTTATAGCAATCTAGCTGAGCATATTGATGTTCATGCCTATGGCACATGTGGTACCTACGAATGCCCTAGCGACACTTCAGAATTCCATGCGCCAATATTCCACTGCTATGACTTCATTGCCGAAAATTATAAATTCTATTTTGCTTTTGAAAACACCCATTGCAAAGATTATGTTACGGAAAAGCTATACATGATATTGGAAAGAGACATTGTGCCGATTGTATATGGAGCAGCCGATTATAAACGAATGGCACCTCCGCATTCGGTTATTGTTGCAGATAGATTTGCAAGTGTCAAGAAGTTAGCAGATTATATAACGTTTCTAGATAATAACGTGACAGAATATTTGAAGTACTTTGAGTGGAAAAAGAATTACTCCGTTAAAAGGGACACTTACAGAACGGCTTGCAAGCTTTGTGAAATGTTAAATGATCGTTTAAAACCACCAAAGGTGTATGAAGATATTGGTAGTTGGTGGTTTGGTAACCATTACAGTTACTGTAAGCGTCAAAACGAACTACCTAGTTTAACGCGGAGAATAGTTTACTTTTAATTATGTCATATTTGTATGATAAACTAATATAGTTATCACTTATCTCATCAGAGTATTATCTTTTATTAGTCCTAATTTAGAAAACCATTTTTATGCACCCTAATATATGCTGTTCTCTAAATATTGTCCTAGTATCGCCCACGGAGCATAAAAGACGAGATCCGAGCCTAGGAGATACCAGGTGAACAGACAAAACGTCGAATGAACAAAACGCCGAGTCTTAGCCAAAAAGCCAAAAAGAGGCTGTTGATATATCGCCGAAAGTGGTTAAAATGCCGAAAAGTATATTTAGACAAATTGGCGAACAAAATGCCGAAACTCGTATGTGAACAGATCGAAGAAAATAGTCAAAAGGTATATTTGGACAAATCGCCGAATGCGCTGAAACTTAATTGTGGACAAATCGCCGAAAGGTATATTTGGAGAAATCGCAAAACGCTAAACAGGTACTTGTTACGTTGTAATTCAAAATATGTAAGTAAAACTTTTTTTGGTAGCCCTTGTATTCTATTTTTGTTAAAATTAACAAAAACTTGACAAACTAAAAATTAAAATTTTTAAATGTCACCATTATTGCCAACCACCACAAAAGTTCAAAATGTTAAAATTGCATTTTTTTATTTAAAAATAGAATAAAAGATGCAAAATAGAAAAAATACTACAAAAAAAAAAACTCGTTTCATAAGACGTTATTGCACTCATCTTTTAGACAACGCTACAAGCGGCTCGGTTTTTAAATTTGGACTCGTGCAAAAATCTTGCCTTATGAAACTCGTTATTTAATCTGCTATGAAACAAAAATCTTACATACTACATTTTCTTTACAGCATTTTTAATATTTTGTAATAAAACACAAAAACTACAAAATAATTCCAGAAATTTGAGGCACGATGTTTTATAAATTAAATATCCAATAATGGTATGTAACATATACATATAGTTGTGGTAAACAGCTCTATCTGTTTTTTATCGTTTTATACTTTTCGGCGTTTTGTCCACGTTTCGACCATTTGTGCACGGATACGTTTCGGCGATTTGAACGCTTTCGGCGATTTGAACGCTTTCGGCGATTTGTCCACAATTGAGTTTCGGCGTTTTTATGGCGTTCGGCGATTTGTCCAAATATACCTTTCGGCGTTTTGATCACTTTCAGCGATTCGTCCACAGATGAGCCTTGGCGGTTTGGCGCGTTCGGCAATTTGTCCAAATATACCTTTCGGTGTTTTGATCACTTTCGGCAGTTTGGTCAGAGCCACCTATCTGTGAGTTCGACAAAGTTATGAATTCACCATCGACGCCCGATCGTTTCCGTTTGAGATCTATTCGGCGCCGTTTTATACTTTCGGCAATTTATTCACTTTCGGCGGTATGTCCACAGTCTCTTTTGTAACACACTAACTTTTACAAAAAACAAATGTTGAACAGGTCCGTACTTACTTTAAATGGTGCAACTAAGATGCTCAAACTCTCACTAAGAAATTTCTTACGGTACTTATGCCTCGGCTGAGATCTCTAATTCTGCATATTCCAATTCAGGTTCGCAGGTACTGGTTTCGTTAGCTCATAAATTGCAAAGAGGAATCAAGGAATAAGGCATAATAATTAAAGAATGTGGGCGCCACTCATTTGTTTTGATTTAATTTAACACTGAACCGACAAATGAAAAGATGTTCCTGGTTTTGTTCATTTGATTGAACAAGATATATGCAAAATATAAACCACCTACCTTTAACATAAAAGAAAAATGCCCCGGATACCTATTTAAAGGTTCTTTTAAAATATTTAAATACCAAAATTTATTTAACACAACACAAAAAATAAACAAACAAAATTAGAATTGTAATGCTATGAATTATAAAAAATTAAAAGTATGTTTGGATATCTCCACTAAAAGAAAAATTAATTCTAAGACAGTATAATTCCTTTTATTTTTAAAATTTATTTCTATTATTTGTATTACTAAACTTGAATAAATACCTTACATTAGTTGCAAAAATCAAATTATTGGCGCCTTTTAAAATTACCGACTGAAATTAGTAGTAATCCTTCAAATTTCCTGCTTCTATATGATTCAACATCAAAATGGTTGAAATGCCACAAAGATTCACCTTTCTTTATGAAAATGTCTTGTATGGTTAAATAAAGTTAAAATTATATAAACCAGCTGTATTTCGAACATAAAGTAAATCCATTTAAATTTATAAAGTGATTAATTTCCAAATTCCATCCCAATTCCAAGGACCATTATCAATCTTTACCATAAAAACATTAATTTCACGGCACTGTTTATTTATTTAATTGCAATTGTTTATTATTATTTGCACTACTCAAATTCAAAAACTATAATGATATAAAAACATTTTGACGTAACATCAAAATGTAACCTCAGATTTTTGACGTTTGGTTAACTTTGACATTTTTACTCATAATATAACCTTCAAATTTTCTATATTTTGCTCTGCACATAAACGCGTGGATTGGACAACAAAATTTTTCAGAGAGAGCGTTACCAGATTTTCAGCTCAATTTATATGTTTTCAAGAAACAAAAGAAAACTTAGTTACTTTTCTAGTAATTTCTAATAAATCTTACTGTAAAACAATTGAATAAAATTGTAACTAAATCTACATAACTATATTGTTATTTATAATTAAGTTAATTGTTTAAACAAATATTATAAATAGATAGAAAAAAATTCCTCTATTTAATGAGATGCAAAACTTCCATTAACACTTAAAAATAAACTCAGGGGAGAAAGTCAACCAAATCAATTTTACGATACATTTAAATTTTATTAAAATTGGAAATAATTACTTAAAAACACTTTGTTAGCTCCTTTTCTTGTTACAAATTCTATGCTTATACGTATCATATTGAACAATAATTACAACTTTTTAGACATCCAAAATATTAAATAACTACTAAATTACATGTTTTCATATCATCAAAGTAAAACGCAGAAATATGTGTTCTTTAAACCCATAGATCTTCTATTAGAAATCATCTCCATATTTGCCTATATGTCTCAGTTATGTCTAAGGAGCTACTTGACAACATCCTAATGAAATATATAATCCCACAGACTTTTTAATATTGAAAATAGCAAAATTATTATAAAACTACCTATATCGTTAGGTCTCAAGAAATTTTTGTATTATTTTAAAATTAAATTTGCAGGTAACGTAATAAATCTTTGCATACATCTTCACTAACATGCACCTTGTTTGTTTCAGGCCAAAATAAACCTTAAAATTGTTTTAATACTTATTTATCTACAAAAATCATGTAACGATAGATAATCGTCAGCTGGCCAAGAAAATTTATCAAAATTAAGAGAAAATTCAAGTTTAAATTTATCCTTTTTCTATTTAGTGGGTTGTTGAGTGTTTCTTTAAGAAAATGAAACCTATTTAAATTATATCAATTAAGATTTTTCTTAAAAATCAATTTCCTTGGAAGTTATGCAACCCAATTAACATTGTGCATAGTAATGCCTACATTTTCTAATCACTCATTAAATATCATAATATGTTATCATTTCGTAACGGTATTGGTTTACATAAAGTTGCTTACATAAAGAAAAACAGCTAATCCTTGATCGCCTTGAATTAAAAATGATGAATGAATGAATAAAAAACCAATCTTCCCCGTGAGAAGTCAAAAGCAAGTTCTATTAACTTGAACTGTTTACACTATGAATACAGCTGTCTGTACATATATTGAGATAAAACATTTCTTGTTTTTAATTTAACATTTTCAATCCGACAGAATATTTCGTTACTATACAGGGTTGTAGTAGGATTATTTCTATTAAATGCATATTCAAATTTATAACCTACACCCAAACAAACAAATGAAGAATCTAGGTCAACGCGTAATCAACAGCTGCCAAACACATTAAGATAATATGAGAGAGTAAGCAGCATCTTGTGTTACCCTCGAGTGTTAAAGAAAGTCAGCAGCGTACAGGATTGTACTTTTTAACATTTCGTTTGTCATCGTTGAATATATACATCCTAATAACGAGTTATAATTTAAAGATTTCATTACGTTTTAAATGTCATGGGGTAATGAAGACGTTTAAAGAAAAGTAATTGCAAAAATTTTAGTTATAAGCCGTGAGAAGTAAAAAATAGGCAAGATAAAATTTTGTGACGCTACTAAATCATTTCAGCTCACCTGCTGTTTCTCTTGTCAGTTAAATTACTCGACTCGAGCACGTAATCGCCGCGTGATTCGCAATGCATTTTACATTTTCACCCTCGGGATTTCTGTGACCCAGATTCTTTGTTTATTTGGGTGTAAACCTTCTAGTCTTTTACACGTTACACTTTTTGACCTTTGGCGGTATGTCAACAGACCCTTTTCGGCGTTTTGTTCATTCGACGATATGTCCAATTCCCGAAGATCTGGCGAACTTACTAGCTGTCTTACCGAAAACCAGCTGCTTTAGAAACAGGTTTAAAGGGTTCCATATAATAATGTAGGTGCTCGATAACGATCGATACATAGTGGAAATCGGACGGCAAACATTCCCAACTTACAGATAAAGGAATATGTCCTTCCGATAAATTGTTGTCCTATAAAAGAACTGAGTTCGAAACCGTTCAACGTAGATGGCCAGGACTTGTACCTTGAAAACAATTTTTATCGAATTATACAGGGTGTTTTGAAAAATGTGCCCGTCCCGTTAAAGGGCAATAGGGGAACACGTGTACAGTAACATCTTACTAACAATTTACTGAAATGTCCCTTTGAAATGACAACCCCCCCTTACAAAAATAATAGGCACGCCACTGCAAAGTAGTAGATAAAATTATGCCTATTAAATAGTACATACTTTTAAAGGTCATCAAAAAATTAATCATAATAAACCCAAGCCGGATAAATGAATTCTTCGAAATTGCAAGCAAAACAAAACATTAGGACGTGCTTTTAAAACGTTTTAGCTAAATAATAAACCTAAATAAATTTTGACCATCTGTAAATAACTGTTAATGACTCAGATCTTTAAAGCTTGTAATTTGCAGTATGCAGTTTGTTGTCAACTTTCTTTGTGTTAAGGTGGCCGTAAACTTGAGTTTCAATTACGTATTAATACACGTTTAATTAGAATGAATAACTTGAGCGAGGTAGTGTTAAGTAGTTTAATTAATTATAGTTACTATTTAAATTATGGCAGAACTAAACACGCCTGCTGAATTAACGGAACTTTTCAAATCAACCATTTTCAAAAAGTACACTCCATATACCGCGAGTGCAATTTTGCCAATGGCTATTGGAGCGCAAACAGGAAAATCCCCAGTTTGCACAAAATGTTTTACTCGGGCGTGTGTTTTTAATTCACACAACAGCCACATAAGACCTTTTATTCTGCTCCAACGATTAACCGGGTGATTGGCGCGCCTACATTGAGCTTGCATCTAAACGGTAAGTTTTACTCATTTTGTTAAAATGACATTTGTAAAATAAAAAATAAGCATCACAAGTAAGTCAACGAACTATGTAACATTTTATTTACCGACCTTAATAAATGATCAAGTCATCAAGGTAGTGAGTCACTCGGCAACCGCTGCTGAAATTCAATTCTGTTGTTTCTGTAATTGATACGTACAGTTGCGATCATTCGCTAAGGAACGATGAAAAAATTGTGATCGCCGGTTTTTCAGTTTTTTGTACAATGTGCGCTCTAATTCGACCTAATTTATGAACTGGGCAATTATAATATTCAAAAATAAAATGTTCTTGAGCACCGTATAATAAACTTACATTTACATTGTACAAAAAACTGAAAAATCGGCGGTTATGATTTTTCGATCGTTCCTTAGCGAATGATCGCAATTGTACGTAGCGGAGGTCAGTTTTTAATTTAGTAGTGCAGATGTGAGATCATTGTTTGCTTTATCAGTAATTCAGAGTCAGAATCTTACAAACAATCCATAGTCGACTCGTGACTTGCAAAAAATACGGAAAAATCCGAATTTTTTTTATTTTTTATTTTTATTTTATGAGTTTTGGGGTCTCTATATGGTCACCTTTCACCCCCTTAAAGCATTGCATATTTTTCTCGAACACCCTGTATTATCTTAGTTTTTTAATTTAGGATCTAAAGTGTGTTAGGTACCGTTTTAAAAAAATATTGACTGGCATGCAACACGAAAACAATACTGAATGAAATTTCTTTTAGATTACAATAGCTAATAATTCTATTGTACCTTTAAGTTAACAAAATACTTAAGTTTGTATTTTGTTTTTGTAACAGAAGCAGAACAATACAAAACGCTAAAAAAGATGTTTTATTGGTTCTGTTATTTTAAAACATTCGGCAAATTATGGGCATTTACTATCTATTGAAGCTATCTAAAAGAACACATACTGTAGTGCTACATTTCATTACTGGTGTAATGGTACTGGTCGTGCTGTTGTTACTAAAACACAAATTATCCTTGACATGCCAAGTCACCACATTTAGTAACAACACAAAATACATACTGTTTTGGCCATCCCTAAACGGGAATGATACACAAATTGGCTTCTATGGTGACAAATATGCACCATTTAAGAAATGTGGATTTAAAAACTGCTATGTCACCCGCGACAGAAAATTACTGCCTATACAGAAATTCGATGCAATAACCTTCGATGGTGCTGAATACGATGCTTTTCATAAAACACCACGTGCAAGGCATTCGAATCAAAAGTACATATTTGCCAACTTGGAATCACCAGGCAACACTTTTCCGTCGGACTTAAATTTATATAAATCATTTTATAATTGGACTATGACCTACAGGTAAGTTTAACTTATTTAATTACTTGTGAAATAAATAAAGATTATTAAAAGTTTCACAGTTTTATTAAAATATACCTGACAATATTGTTTCGACAGTTATGCTGTCATTATCAAAGGTAATATAATTATAAACAAACACGTCGCTAAGGTAGATACAAAATAGGTAACTAGATAAAATAATAATAATAATAAAAATTAATAATAAAAATCATAATTAAACATCTAATACTTCCAGTAACGGAGAATTACTGAGCTCAAGTTGTTCATTCATTAAAGGTACCCTGAGTTTGTGTTTGTATATCTCAAAGGCTTCTAAAATGTCTAATTTGCGTTTGTTATTACAAAAATGTAGGAATTTAATATTATTTTGAGGAGTCATTGTGTGATTTTGTTCTAAAAGGTGTTTGGCGTAATTCGATTTTTCAGGATGTTTATTTTTGTAATGACGTACGTGTTCTTTATATCTTATGTCAAAATTTCGAAGTGTTTGTCCAATATATACCGAACTACAAAAAGAACAATTTAAACGGTAAATGCCCGATTTCATGATATCATGTGTTCTGTCTTTAGCATTAAATAAGAATGAAAAAGTGTTAGTGTTGGTTTTAAATGTTATTTTATAATTGTTGGTTTTTCTTAGTATATGTGCAATTTTTTCTGATATTTTGCCAAAATATGGTATAGATATGTAATTTGTGTCTTCTGTTTGATTGTCAATGGGATATATTCTTTTGATAGCTAACCTATAATCTTTTTGTTTAATTAAAGTGTCAATCATGTTCGGATTATAATGATTTGCATGTGCTAGTTGTTTAATGGTTGATATCTCTTTGTTAAAATCTGATTTTGTTAGTGGAATAGTTAAAGCTCTGTGTACTAATGATCTGTATGCTGCTATTTTATGTGTATTGTGGTGACAAGATTCATTTGGTATTGTTATGTCTGTTTGTGTTGGTTTTCTGTATATGGAAAATTCAAAAAGATTGTCTGCGTTAATCTTGATATTTAAGTCTAGAAAGTTTATAGCCCTGTTTTGTTCTGTTTCTAGTGTAAATTTTATATTAGGATGGATATTGTTTATAAGAATTAAAAATTCATTGATAACCTCAAAAGAACTGTCAAAACAAGCTAAAATGTCATCAACATAACGAAACCAGAAGATAATGTGTTTAGAGAGGTTTAATTCAAATATTCGATCTTCAAACTTGTCCATAAATATGTTAGCTAATAGAGGACTTAGAGAATTACCCATAGGTAAACCATCCTTTTGTAAATAAATTATGTTATTAAAAGTGAAATAATTTTGACTTATACAAAGGTCAAATAATTGAATTAACTCTAACCTTTTAACTAATTCTATATTACTATTGATCAAGAAACTATCTAATAAAGGAATGCATTCTTGTGGTGGTATTCTGGAGAACATGTTGCAAATATCAAAACTAACAAGTTTTGAATGTGGTGGAAGATGTATGTTTTGCAGCTTATCTACTAATTCTAATGAATTTCTAACAGAGTATTTCGATTTGTAACCTATCGTGTTAATAATCTGGTTCAGTTTTTTGGATAAAATGTGATTAGGTGCATTGATGTATGATACAACTGGTCTTATTGGCATATTCTGTTTGTGCGTCTTGACTAATCCATACATTTTAGGTATTTGTGGGTTTTTATTAATGATTTGTTGCTTTTCTAATTCTGAAAAGCAGATATTGCAGTTTTCTAAACCTTGTTTTATTTCTTTTTGGAATTTTGTGGTTGGGTTTTTGTTTAACGTTTCAAAATTTTCTTTATTAATAAATTCATTAACTTTTTGTATGTAAATATCTTTAGAAAGAATTACCAAAGTGCTACCCTTATCTGCTTTAACAGAAATTAGATTGTTCTCTGTGATTTTCTGTTTTATAGATTGAAGAAGTGATATGTTAGATGTGTTGTACATTTTGTCCTGTTTCAAAGACATCTCTTTTAACAAATTTAAATAATTGTCAGAACACTGCAAACTTTTATCCTCGTTTCATAAACTTGTCGAATATAACATTCAATGACAGAGAAACACGATTTCTTAACAAAGGTTTCAAATTTTGTCCTTTTCCAAAATTTACCAACAAAATTAAAGAAATTTTGGCCGTTGAATGCGAAACTATACTTAAGAAAGATCATAATAACTATGCAAAATTCCAAATTTCGAATTTGTTAAAAGAGATGTCTTTGAAACAGGACAAAATGTACAACACATCTAACATATCACTTCTTCAATCTATAAAACAGAAAATCACAGAGAACAATCTAATTTCTGTTAAAGCAGATAAGGGTAGCACTTTGGTAATTCTTTCTAAAGATATTTACATACAAAAAGTTAATGAATTTATTAATAAAGAAAATTTTGAAACGTTAAACAAAAACCCAACCACAAAATTCCAAAAAGAAATAAAACAAGGTTTAGAAAACTGCAATATCTGCTTTTCAGAATTAGAAAAGCAACAAATCATTAATAAAAACCCACAAATACCTAAAATGTATGGATTAGTCAAGACGCACAAACAGAATATGCCAATAAGACCAGTTGTATCATACATCAATGCACCTAATCACATTTTATCCAAAAAACTGAACCAGATTATTAACACGATAGGTTACAAATCGAAATACTCTGTTAGAAATTCATTAGAATTAGTAGATAAGCTGCAAAACATACATCTTCCACCACATTCAAAACTTGTTAGTTTTGATATTTGCAACATGTTCTCCAGAATACCACCACAAGAATGCATTCCTTTATTAGATAGTTTCTTGATCAATAGTAATATAGAATTAGTTAAAAGGTTAGAGTTAATTCAATTATTTGACCTTTGTATAAGTCAAAATTATTTCACTTTTAATAACATAATTTATTTACAAAAGGATGGTTTACCTATGGGTAATTCTCTAAGTCCTCTATTAGCTAACATATTTATGGACAAGTTTGAAGATCGAATATTTGAATTAAACCTCTCTAAACACATTATCTTCTGGTTTCGTTATGTTGATGACATTTTAGCTTGTTTTGACAGTTCTTTTGAGGTTATCAATGAATTTTTAATTCTTATAAACAATATCCATCCTAATATAAAATTTACACTAGAAACAGAACAAAACAGGGCTATAAACTTTCTAGACTTAAATATCAAGATTAACGCAGACAATCTTTTTGAATTTTCCATATACAGAAAACCAACACAAACAGACATAACAATACCAAATGAATCTTGTCACCACAATACACATAAAATAGCAGCATACAGATCATTAGTACACAGAGCTTTAACTATTCCACTAACAAAATCAGATTTTAGCAAAGAGATATCAACCATTAAACAACTAGCACATGCAAATCATTATAATCCGAACATGATTGACACTTTAATTAAACAAAAAGATTATAGGTTAGCTATCAAAAGAATATATCCCATTGACAATCAAACAGAAGACACAAATTACATATCTATACCATATTTTGGCAAAATATCAGAAAAAATTGCACATATACTAAGAAAAACCAACAATTATAAAATAACATTTAAAACCAACACTAACACTTTTTCATTCTTATTTAATGCTAAAGACAGAACACATGATATCATGAAATCGGGCATTTACCGTTTAAATTGTTCTTTTTGTAGTTCGGTATATATTGGACAAACACTTCGAAATTTTGACATAAGATATAAAGAACACGTACGTCATTACAAAAATAAACATCCTGAAAAATCGAATTACGCCAAACACCTTTTAGAACAAAATCACACAATGACTCCTCAAAATAATATTAAATTCCTACATTTTTGTAATAACAAACGCAAATTAGACATTTTAGAAGCCTTTGAGATATACAAACACAAACTCAGGGTACCTTTAATGAATGAACAACTTGAGCTCAGTAATTCTCCGTTACTGGAAGTATTAGATGTTTAATTATGATTTTTATTATTAATTTTTATTATTATTATTATTTTATCTAGTTACCTATTTTGTATCTACCTTAGCGACGTGTTTGTTTATAATTATATTACCTTTGATAATGACAGCATAGCTGTCGAAACAATATTGTCAGGTATATTTTAATAAAACTGTGAAACTTTTAATAATCTTTATTTATTTCATGATTATGGAGTTCCACAAAATAAGGCTGGAAACAATAAACAAGATTATTTAATTACTTGATTACCAAACAACTATACTTGTTTTAGATTTGATTCTGATATAGTTATGCGTTACGGATATATTATTAAAAACAATACCGGTTATGTGATGCCAACTGAAGAGACATTAAACAAAAAATCTAGAACTGCAGCATGGATATTAGCAACAAAATGTTATACGCCAAACAAAAGGGAATTGCTTTATGAAAACCTTCGCTGTTATTTAGACGCTCACATGTATGGTCATTGTGGCGATGCCGAATGTCCTCGTAGTATGATAAACGTGGAGTTGCCGATATCTCACTGCTATGATCTAGTTTTCAGAAAATATAAATTTTATTTTGTATTTGAATATACTCATTGTAAAGATTATGTTACCGAGAAGCTCTACAAGATATTGGAAAAAGACATTGTGCCGATTGTATTTGGAGCAGCAGACTATGAAGAAATTACACCTCCCCATTCAGTTATTGTTGCAGACAAATTTTCTAGTGTCAAAGAGTTAGCAGATTACATAAACTTTTTAGATAAAAATATTACAGAATACTTAAAGTTTTTTGAGTGGAAGAAACATTATTCTATCGAAAGAAGCATGTACAGATCTGCTTGTAAACTTTGTGAAATGTTAAACGATCCTTCGCAACCCAAAAAGGTGTATACAGACATTAATAGCTGGTGGTTTGGAGAAAATAATAGTTATTGTAAGCACCTACATGAACTGTCTAACCTAACCCAACCCGTCATGGAATAAATACATTTACGATAGCAATTTTGTAAAATAAGATATAGTCTGGGAATAAAAATATAAATGTTAAGTTATTTTTTAATTTCATGCATGCCAAATATGTTGGTAGATTATTATTAATATTCCCTACAAATATTGTTAGTTAAACCTTAAATTATTGTATAGCCTTACTATTAACACTCATAGAGCTAGATAATTCCAAAATTCTCGCCTTATACATACTGGAATTTTTGTCTCGGACAGCTTCAGTCACGCATCCAAAGTTCTAATTTTAAATGTTCAAAACCTTTCGAATCCATAATAGGTTACAGCTCATTTATTTTAACGCATTTTAATTCTCAATAGTTTTTTTAGAACATTTTTGAAATCTGTAGTACACCACTGTGATAGTGTTATTGAACCTTCAAATTCTGAGTGGCAACACTTTTTTGATAGTACCCAAAAAGCTGATAGTAGTGGAATGAAAAAATGGAAGGCAGTTGTTGATTATAGCCAGTTGAACAAACATATTGAGAATGACACATTTGCTTTATCACATATAGAAAAACTTTTAGATGATATATCTGGAACAATTTGTTTTACCCATTTAGATCTTTATTACCAAGGCTATTACTGCACATACAGCTTTTACTGCTGATAAAGGATAAATCCAGCTAACAAGGTTTTCAATGGGTCTTAAGATTAGTCTGAATGCATTTTGGACAGTAATAATAATTGGTCACAATCCAATTAACTATAATTCTTTATTAATAAAGTTCTAAACAGATTAACAAAGGTGAATTTAAGATAAGATCTGGTTAACTGTGAAGTTTTGAAAAAGTAGATCTTGTACCTAGGCTATATAAATTCACGACAAAGGCATAATTCCTGGTTTCAAAAAATTAAGAATTATACATGAATACTTTATACCGAGACATTGCAAAACCAAAACGGTTTGGGAAAAAATTATTATCCCAAATTCTTCACAAATAGTAGCGACGTTTAAAAAAGATTTGAAAAGTTTAATTAATTAGGATCATCCAGTTTCTTTATAATTTCATTTGACGAACTGGCAAAATCTGTTTCTTACGCAAGTTTAGAAGCCTTACTCAAGCTGAGAAGAATTCTGCACAACTGAGAAAGAATTGTTAGTCACTGGAAAATTTTGACCAAATCTGTTTGGAAGAAAAGCCACATTCTACACCTACTTACCATAGACCTCTAGTGTATCTACTCGATGTAAAACAACCGACTGGTAGGTTAACTAAGCAAGGCTGTAGATACAGAGGGGCAGCGGGGGGCTGTACCCCTCATATGACACAACTTCGCCCCCCCTAAAACGAGTGAAAGATTGAAACTGACAAATGTATTATTTGTTTTTTAACAAATGAAAAGTAGTCTGTGCACTAAAAAAGATAAAGTGATTAAAAAATAAAGAAATAAAATTTCCTTAACAACGGGGCTACAATTTGTTCATCCAAATATAACATGTTGTCCAAAGAAACGATATCCTATAAAACAAAATATTTAATAATTTTTTGTTGCCCCCCCTTACAAAAAGTCTGGCTCTATCTAGATCAGTGACCTTGTAACTAAGTTTAAGTTAATAGAAGAGTATGTCCTTGTTAAAGATAACGTAATGACTGATGTTTTATCGCGTATTATAATACATTTAAACGGTCCGAGGCTAATGCCTGCGTTATTTACTTCATTGTTATCTAATATAACAATGAAGTAAATAACGCCAGTATAGAAACATGCAGTGTCAAAGATACACAACGACCAGGAAGTCAACGTCAAGAGATATACAAACATGTAATTTGCTATGTGTCAAAGGTGACACTGTAACGAAGTTACTGAATTTTAGTTAATTGTTTTGGTTATACGAGTGAGTAAGTTTATCTTCTGTGCAATCTAAGACCGCTCGGATAAGCGACCGACTCAAGCGAGAGCACGCGTCCGTTCCCTAACCGATATTTGGCGTGCGCCGCCCCGTTTCACTCCTACCATTTCCCCAACGTTCCGAGAGCACCTATATAAGAAGATGCGCGAACAGATTTAGTCAGTTCGCTCCCAGGACTCGAAGCCAGCAGGACCAACCAGTAGCCTTGTCCAGTCCAGCAGTCCGAACCGTTTTGGAAATATAAGAGTAAGTCCTCTTAACCGTAGTTCCGATTTCCGTTCATCCCTTACACCCTGTCCGAGACTTCACTGCGAGTATTCCGGGAAGTCTCATTCCGTAAACCCTGTTCGAGACTTGACTGCAAGTATTCCGGGAAGTCTCATCCTATACACACTTTCCGAGACCTCACTGCGAGTATTCCGGAAGGACTCATTTCATACATCCTGTCCGAGACTTCACTGTGAGTCATTCGGGAAGTCTCATTCCGTACACACTGTATATTTTTGTTTTCGTTTCGATCAACACAGGTAATTATGTTGTTTTGCTTTCTTTTGACCCTTTATAAACCTATATAAGTTTTGAAGTAATCGAGATAATGAAATGCAGTGTTCATTAGTCGTCTTCTTATATTTAACGTTTTTTTCTGAGTATCCGTCTTTTTTGTTGCCCGCTTCCGATTTAATCGAAAATGACATAGCGTATTTTCGGGGATAGGGCAACTTTTTGATGTCCTGCGGTGAACTGCTGTCCACCGGCTTGGTGGACAAAAAAGACGGATACTCAGAAAAATACTTTAAAAAGTAAGAAGACTAATGAACATCACATTTCATTATATCAATTAGTTGAAAAGTTATATAGATTTATAAAGGGTCAAAATATAATGGGGCACCCAGTATAATTCCACATGCAAAACAACATAATTACCTGTTTTAATCAAAACAAAAAATATACACAAAAAATGACGTTATCGAGGCTGTACGTGTTAAAAATCTATAACCGAAGTATGAATTTTTCCTGCATTCCATGCTCTGTAACTCCAAAACTGTTAATTTTAGAGCATTGTAGCCAGGGAGACTTTCGATCAGAATAGTGTAAATTACAACATATCACAATTTCAGTCAATTTGACCGGTATCAAATTTCCGTAAGAAATGTGTGTGGTCCTTTGCACGACGGCACTCATTAGGCTTGGTACGGCTCTGTACACAATCTCCCGCAATCTGCATTAGTTAATTATTTACTAATATTGTTAATGTTAGTAGTTAGGTTAATCCTTATGCATTTTCTGTTACATATTTATTAATAATAATTATTAAAAACGTTGGGCTAAAAAAGTAAAAATTTTAATAAAACGAACAAATAGATACAAATAGTTTTTCTAATTATGACAACTTTATTCCTCAGCAGAAGATTAAAAGTGTGTATTAGGATAGCAGAAACGGTTGAGGGTGGTTGTTTGCTGCAGTCCTGGTATAAATGCATTGACATATTGGAGATTCCCCCGTATGTACACAACCTGCAATATCATCATTGATAATGCTACTGGTTATCAGATGGCGCCCAGTTTTTACACATTTTAAAACATATTTTAAATTAAGCTTCATTAAGTTAAGATTTATTTTAAGTTGTATTTTTAATAATACAATATTAATAATATTAATAGTAGTAAGCAACTTAAAATAAATGTTAACTTAGTAAGGTTGAATTTAAAATATGCTATAAAAATTTTAAGAACTGGGCGCCATCTAGTAACCAGTAGCCCTACTAATGATGATATTGCAGTTTTTGTCGTTACATACGGGGGTTCTCAAATATGTCAATGCATATATACCAGGACTGCAGTAAACCATCCTCGACCTTTTCTGCTATCCTAATACACACTTTTAAACTTCTGCTGAGGAATAAGTTGTTATAATAGTAAAATTATTTGTATCTATTTGTTCGTTTTATTAGAATTTTTACTTTTTTAGCCAAACGATTTTAATAATTAATATTAATAAATATGTAACAGAAAATGCATAAGGATTAACCTAACAACTAGCATTAACAATATTAGTAATTAACAATTTTGGAGTTACACAGCACGGAAAGAAGGAAAAATCCATACTTCGGTATATAGATTTTTTAACACGCACAGCCTCGGTAACGTCATTTTTGCGTATATTTCTTTTTTTGTTTTGATTAACATAGGTCATTATGTTGTTTTGCATTCGTGTTGAATTATATCGGGTGTCTCATTATATTTTGACTCTTTATAAACCTATATAACTTTTTAATTGAGATAATGATTAAGATAAGGGTCAAAATATAATGGGGCACTCGGTAGCATCCGATAATGGACAATATTTGGCCCTGAAAAGGGTCGTTTCAGCCTCTATCTACATAGGCAATAATCAACGATATTTTTCATTTTTTATACAACATTTTTTAATTTCAAATGAATCGGCCCTTTTCAGGGCCAAATGATGTGCCAAATCCACTCGCGCAACGTTCTCGTGGTTAATCAAAACAAAAGATATACACAGAAAATGACGTTACCGAGGCTGAAAGAGTTAAAATCCATAAACCGAAGTATGAATTTTTCCTGCTCTGTAACTTCAAAACTGTTAATTTTAGAGCTTCGTGGCCATGGAGACTTTTGCTCAGGATAATGGAAACTACAACATATCACAATTTCAGTCAATTTGACCGGGATCCAATTTCCGTAAGAAACATAAGGGACCCTTTACGCTGTTCTACCTGACAATTGTTTCGACAGCTAAGCTGTGATTATGACAAGTAATATGAATACAAACAAACACGTCGCTAAGGTTAATACAAAAAATAAATAACTAGATTAAAAGAAAAAAATTAATAGAAATTTCATATCCTTTTCGTTAGTCGTCGCGGAAAACCATCTGAAGTGTTTTCAGATAATGGGACGAATTTTATTAGGGAATAAGGAATTAAGGAAATGGGTAGATTTCTGCATGATATATTGTTCTAGTATTTGCGATTTTGCGGCTAATATGAGGATAAAAATGGCACTTTATCTCAAAAAATTCTCACCACTTCGGCGGGATATGGGAGTTGGATGTCAAGAGACCAAAATAACACTTGAAACAAGTATTGGAAAATTACACTTTGTTCTTTTTTTACTTTCAAGCACTACTCAGGTGGTATCGCAATACCATCTTCTCCAAAAGCTTTAAGAAATTTTTTGGGAGTCAAAAAAATTTTAAATAAAGGTTCTGGGGTATCCTTTAACAAAAATAAAAGTGTCCGAGATATTACGTGACGGGGGAAATTGAAAGAAAGCTGAGAAAGAAAAAACTACTGGAACAGTGTGGAAGCAATGGGGCACGGAAAACTGATGTTAAGAACATCATTCAAAGATTAAAAAGTGATGACAATCAGCAATTAAGCCGACAACAAATTAGACTGTAGTAACAAGGCTGATAACCGGTCAGTGTAACCTCTAAAAAAATTTTTAATGAAAGGAACCCGAGATTAATGACGAAACAGCCTCTGGTATCTCATTTTTGAGTGTGAAGCTCTTGCCTGATAGAGACATGCACTCTGGATTAGGTGTGGGGGGGTGAATTTCATTCACATGCACTTAGGCCACAGTTTGGGCCCTTTGTACTACCCTCGTCATGGATCTCAGCACATCCCAGGTTACCTCACTCAATCCATCCCACTCTTTCAATAAACTTGATGATATCAGTCAGGGGAATGCTATATGAATTCCAGCCATGTCAATCAGAATTCTACCAACATGTTACTCCAGATCGAGGCGAGTGCAGGGCATTCACAATGCATGTCTTCTGCTGTCTTCTTCTCCCAATTCCATCATCTGCAGGTAGGGCTGTCTAACACACATAATCGATGCAAATGTTTAAAAAGTTTGCAGTGCCCTGAAAGCATACCTACAATCAAGCATACACAGTAAAAAGTGGAGTGTTAACTTTTACACTCAAATAACACCCAGAGTGGTTCCTATTTATCCACACTGATGAGTGTAAATAACATTGGTCTTAAAAGTGGTAAAATATATAACAACTTTAACCTTCAATGCAGGTAAAAGTCATGGACACTGAGTGTAAAAATGCCAACCATATTGTTGTGTGAGAAAACATTTGTTGAGTGTAAAGTATGCACGAACTGAGTGTTAATTTCCCATTCTTTTAGTGTAAAAATTATTGCTTATAATGGTAAGGAACATTTTTTTAATGGAAAAGGAACCAATTATAGTGGTTACAATCATTTATTGGAGTGTACAAAAAGAAAAAAGTAGAAAAATAATGCACACAAATATTAGTTTTATTTTAAAACAAAATGCAAAATATAAATACATTCTAAATCTAAATAATCCAATGTAAATACATACTGTGATGATTTTCCTTCATTATTTGAAAATCATGAATTCTTAATTTTGTTACCCAATGTAAAAATGTTCAAAGCTGACTGTTTGTGTTTATCATTTGTAATTATGAGTTTCTGTAATTAAAGTTTTATTAAAATTATTTACACATTCTAATTTACATTACAAACCTTACCTGTAATTATAGAAACGACATTTAATGTCACTAATCACAACGTCAGTAATCACACGTTTTATAAACACATGTGCGCCATCTTTTTAAGCTGAATTCGGCCGTCCAAATACCGACCTACTATACCGACATATGTACTTCATCACATATATACTTATGTAGGTACTACATAGCAGGAACCAGAAACGGTTTTACACTTAAATGGTTCTTTGTAAACCAAAAATCTGAAAATAATTTTATCTATTATTTATCCATAATTCACGTAAACATTATTATTTATATTTATGCATAATGATGATTGAAATTACAAAGGATCAACATGGCTGCTAAAACTCTTACATAAGAAAAAGCTGAATAGACACAACCAGGACTGGAAATTATAGTTTTAAAATCTTACTTAACTGCACAAGATCGTAGAAAGATGCATCCTTTTCTATTTTAGCATATTTACTTTTATTGGCTAGTTGAATCTTAAAAATCATTGTTATCACTTTCAAAGAGAAACAACTACATTCAAACACAAACAGTAAATAAAAGTGCTCACGTCCAATCGTGATTATTCGCGTTGGAGGTGAATGTTCGGTGGATGACACTCGCGAGGGTTAAATCGGTTTTGTTGGCAATCTCATTAACACTCTTTACTGCTGTTAACATGCTAGAATAGTGAAATACATTTTCTGAAAGATGACTCTTACACTAACGAGAATATCTTTACCAAATTCAAATGATTTGTACACCAAAAACATTATTTTTACCCATTTTTTAAATTAAGATAACACTCATAAGAAAATTATTGCTGCGTGTTAATTTTGGTTGTTAATTTCATTCACATGAGTGTAGAAATTCACACTCAGATATTTCACCACACCAAATATGTTTTTCACCACCACTGCATTTTTTACTGTGTAGCCTCTTAATAAAATTTATCCAGATTAACCCATCTGACACGAACAATTAAGAGACATGTACTCTTGGAGGAACCTACTCTCAAGAAACTCTAATACAATAAGACTTGATGAAAAGATTGTTAAGCCTACTCGGGACTGCAAAACGTTTTGCCCAATAAGTAATATGATGAGTAACACCACAAGCCTACAGGCTGCAATGTTAAAGCCGTTTAATCCTTTTTCATCTGTCACAATTCAGTCAATCAATTAGAGACCATGAATGAGAAATTTTATACAAAATGTGAAATTAAAATATTACAAGATTTGTTTTATAATGGATCTTATTCTTAATGTTCTTTGGGCATACCTTATGAGCCAAAAAAGCTAACGAAATCTTTGAGGATGTGTCTATCTATGTATCCCAGTAAGCAGATTGCCGTCTTATTTACGTGATTTTTTATAATGACGTCATACCAGTATGACAAATGTAGAGTTATGACGTCGACCAATGTCTTTAAAAATGTAAGTAAGATTCCTTTTACACAAAATACGAGAATTGTGAAAACTTTAACCAGAATTTGGCTGAGAATTTTCCACAAGATTTTTACAATAAATTTAGAAATAATATGTATTTTTGTTGAACTAAATATTATTTAATATTTAGCTTATTATTATTGTTGCAGGCTGGTTTTAATAAGATTTTATAACACAAATAATCATTTTTATAAACATAATAAACAGATGTGGTGCATGTCGTTTTAAAAATTCAAACTCCAAGTGTTCTAGTACCACGTGACCGGCACGTATCGGTAAAGATCGTGAAAAACAACACAACGAAGGAGGAGGCGAATACGTGCAAGAAGTTGATTGATGACAATAAAATTAGGATGGCATTTACTGCTATACAATTCACCGAAAAGAATGGAGGAAGCATAGCACTCGTTAACGCGTGTGTTGGCTGAGGCCTCAAAAACAACAGGTTTTATGGCCGCCATATAAGTATAGTAATATAGTGATTGTGATTATATTTAGGTTTCAGAATTTTAATTAATAGATCTACTTTTCCAGATTAAGGTGTTTTATTTGCAGAAGCACAAAATAAGTAGTAAGGTCATTAAGACGTCGATAAAACGTCATTTAAATATGCAGTTTTATCATTCGATGACGTTTTCTTTAAGTCATAAAACAAAAGGGGTGTCACGTTTTTGGGCTGTGAAATTTACCAGCCTTATTGACATTATATAACGTCACTTCAAAGATGAAAATGACGTAATGGCTGACCGATAACCGACGTTAAAATGACGTCACTCTGCTTACTGGGTAAGGTTTCAACATTGTTTTATCATGTGCAATAGCTATCTCTACAATGTTTTAATTGATGAATCCATTTTTGCTAATTTAGATAACAATAGTTGACTGGGACATTCTGATAAACTTAGCTCCATCTGTTCACTTACTTTAATTCACATTTTGAAATTTCGTCAACACAGATTTCCCATAATTTTGTAGAGACACCAATGCCTTCATTTAAACCTGCCTATCATTTGGCTTGTTATGTCAGCGAGGCAGATTGTATTTGATAACAGAGCTTAAGCATCAATTATTCACTATTACTTTTATTTGGTATATCAATTTCTGCTAATTAAATTAAATCTCAAGTTTTTTTCACAAAGTTGTTGTTCGAACAAAATTCTTTCAGAAATAATTCTCCATAAGACAAAAAAAATGCTTATTAAGATGTAATTCGTAAAACCAATTATATCATTCCTACCAAGTTAACTATAAAATAATTTCTTTATACCAACAGCTAGTGTGGTTACGCTTACAGACAAATATAGGCTATAATGCTTATCCAAATAATGAAACATATACATAATTAAAAAGTAATGTAATCTTCTGAATTTATTTCAAATAAGTATACAAACTATATATACATAAAAAAGTAGTAACGCTTGCTACAAGAATTATACGTATACACATTGTAATTCTTGTATCATAACTATGAAATTAACAAACAGCTATTACATTAAGATTTGATGTTTTTGCAAGGAGATTCTCTACGAATAAATTTAAACAAAGCATCCACAATATTTGCTGGAGTACTATCTTCACAATTCTCGAGTGCTGCTACAACGCAGGTTTGTAATTTTGAGAAATCTCTGTAAAAAAGAATAAATTTAAAATAGGTACATACATAAACATTCCTTCTAAAATACCCACTTGCAAGCTTCAGTGTCATCAGATAACAAAGGTAAACTATTAAAAGATAAAGGATCAGTTGGCATTCTGTGAGCAAGCGTTTCGTTTGCACATCTTTCAATGTCCTCACGTTTACTTTCGATACATTCGGGACCACCTTCAGCTACAAACACTAAAAGAAGCAAACAATGATTAGTTTGTGAAACAAAACAGATTTAACTACAACTTACTGGCAATACGATCTCCATCTTTATAACAAGCAAAAGTAGATAGAGAATCGGCAATGTCTAAAGCCAATTTCAAGCTTTCCTTTTCTTTTGCTTCTAGGCAAGATTCAACAGCAGTTGTTGCAGTTTTGACGCATGTTTTAACAGTTGGTACTCTGTTGCAGTATTTTTCAAATACTTCGTCCAAATCACCTGTTTTCCATTTTATGGCTATTTCTTCTTTGATTTGGGTCATGTTAAAGTTGGATTGGATGCATGTTTGTAAATCTCCTGAAGCAGTCTGTAAGATGAGTAATTATTGAGTTAAGTGAATCAAAAGTATTTAGTGGAATAAGGTTTGTCTTACTAATTTAAATATGCATTTTTTATAGTAGTCTTTGCGAAAATGACATCATAAGCAAGAATGCAGCTTAAACCAGATTTAACTACAAATATACATACCAAAAGTTTATCGAATGCATCAGCTCCTCCATTCTTTTCACACTATCCATAGCTTCATCAACATTAACTGATGAAGCTAAATGTGCTTGAAGGGGTGAATTTTCACCAAGAAGTTGACACCAGCATGTGCCTAATAGATATATTGTTTAATAATCACCTCCTATTATAGGATAATATAATTCATACATACCTAACAATAAAATATTTTTAATAATACAATATTAATAATATTAATAGTAGTTATAAAGCAACTTAAAATAAATGTTAACTTGGTAAGGTTGAATTTAAAATATGCTATAAAATTTTAAGAACTGGGCGCCATCTAGTAACCAGTAGCCCAACTAATGATGATATTGCAGTTTGTGTCCTTACATACGGGGGTTCTCAAATATGTCAATGCATATATACCAGGACTGCAGTAAACCATCCTCGACCTTTTCTGCTATCCTAATACACACTTTTAAACTTCTGCTGAGGAATAAAGTTGTTATAATAGTAAAATTATTTGTATCTATTTGTTCGTTTTATTAGAATTTTTACTTTTTTAGCCAAACGATTTTAATAATTAATATTAATAAATATGTAACAGAAGATGCATAAGGATTAACCTAACAACTAGCATTAACAATATTAGTAAATAATTAACTAATGCAGATTGCGGGAGATTATGTACAGGACCGCACCAAGCGTAACGAGTGCCGTCGTGCAAAAGTCCCCAGACGTTTCTTACAGAAATTTAATCCAGGTCAAATTGGCTGAAATTCACATCTAAAATTAACAATTTTGGAGTTACACAGCACGGAAAGAAGGAAAAATTCATACTTCGGTATATAGATTTTTTAACACGCACAGCCTCGGTAACGTCATTTTTGCGTATATTTCTTTTTTTGTTTTGATTAACATGGGTCATTATGTTGTTTTGCATTCGTGTTGAATTATATCGGGTGTCTCATTATATTTTGACTCTTTATAAACCTATATAACTTTTTAATTGAGATAATGATTAAGATAAGGGTCAAAATATAATGGGGCACTCGGTAGCATGCGATAATGGACAATATTTGGCCCTGAAAAGGGTCGTTTCAGCCTCTATCTACATAGGCAATAATCAACGATATTTTTCATTTTTTAAACAACATTTTCTAATTTCAAATAAATCGGCCCTTTTCAGGGCCAAATGATGTGCCAAATCCACTCGCGCAACGTTCTCGTGGTTAATCAAAACAAAAGATATACACAGAAAATGACGTTACCGAGGCTGAAAGAGTTAAAATCCATAAACCGAAGTATGAATTTTTCCTGCTCTGTAACTTCAAAACTGTTAATTTTAGAGCTTCGTGGCCATGGAGACTTTTGCTCAGGATAATGGAAACTACAACATATCACAATTTCAGTCAATTTGACCGGGATCCAATTTCCGTAAGAAACATAAGGGACCCTTTACTCTGTTCTACCTGACAATTGTTTCGACAGCTAAGCTATCATTATGACAAGTAATATGAATACAAACAAACACGTCGCTAAGGTTAATACAAAAAATAAATAACTAGATTAAAAGAAAAAAATTAATAGAAATTTCATATCCTTTTCGTTAGTTGTCGCGGAAAACCATCTGAAGTGTTTTCAGATAATGGGACGAATTTTATTAGGAAATAAGGAATTAAGGAAATGGGTAGATTTCTGCATGATATATTGTTCTAGTATTTGCGATTTTGCGGCTAATATGAGGATAAAAATGGCACTTTATTTCAACAAATTCTCACCACTTCGGCGGGATATGGGAGTCGGATGTCAAGAGACCAAAATAACACTTGAAACAAGTATTGGAAAATTACACTTTGTTCTTTTTTTACTTTCAAGCACTCATTCATTCATTCTGGGCGTGGTCTTCACTCTTCACCCACTGCACTGAAGCTCTAGGCTCATTGTGCCCCAAGAAGTGATTTACTCAATCAGACCTGTATCGCCAAAGTAGTTGAGGATACAGTTGATTGGTGCTGATGCAATTTCGCTCGGTTCAACATACTGAGCCCCGAAATGTTTAAATCTTTTAGCCCCGAGGGCTGAACATTCACATAGGACGTGTAGGGCTGTCTCTTCTTCCTCTTCACATAGCCTACAGGTTGCATCATCGACAATATTCATTATGTTGAGATGTTTATTAAGGCTACAGTGTCCTGTTAATAGTCCTGTTAAAAGCCTTAGTTGTTTCCTGCTCAGTCTCAGCAGTTCCTTTGTTCTCTTACTGGAAGGGGACATCATTAGTATCTTTGACTGTTTGTGCCCCTGTAATTTCTCCCAGTAGGTTTTATGTTTATCTTTCAATAAGTCTTTGATAATCCCTCTTGCGGTTAAATAAGGGATCCCGCATGTAGGTTCAGGACCTATTAATCTCTGTTCGGAAGCTTGTTTTGCAAGTTGATCAGCTTTTTCATTTCCTTCATAACCCTGATGTCCTGGAACCCACTCTACACAAACATTGTTGCGTGTGGCCAGTGTCACCAGTGCTTCTGTGCAATTAAGCACGACCCTTGAGTGAATTTCAGTACTTCCTAAGGCTTTTAGTGCCGCTTGGCTATACGTTAAGATGGAGATTTGCTTATTTTCAAAGCCCCTCTCTATCATGCTTTGTGCACATAATATTATGGCTGTTAATTTAGCTTGGAACACGGAGGTGAGCTTCCCCAGGTTAACACATATTTCATTCCCTGTACTTTGCTCAAACACTCCTGCTCCAGAGCTGTTTTCTGTTTTGGAACCATCTGTATACCATACAGATCCTTGTCTTTGAATCAACTCTCGTTTTCGTTCTTCATCACCCCTCTCAGGTATTTCAACCCTAAAAGGTTTTCTGAAGTCCCAAACGGTGTTGATTTTATCAGATTGCATATTGAGGATACTGGTTTTTTCCAGTATATTAAAGATCTCAGAATTGGGTCCGAAGCTTCGTCTCCCTATCCCATGATCGCTAATTTTTAGTCTATATGCAGCTGCTAGTGCTTCTGATTCCACTACTAGGGGAAGTGGAGGTAGACTTAGCATTGTTTCCATTGAAGCCGTGGGCGTAGATGACATTGCCCCAGTAATACCTACACAGGCAAGTCTTTGTAGTTTATTTAATTTATTTATTACCACTCTGTTTCTGGTTTTGTGCCACCAGATAATAGAGGCATAAGTGATTGTTGGTACAACCACTCTTGTGTATATCCACAAGGTCATGCTTGGTTTCAAGCCCCAAGTTTTG
Organism: Agrypnus murinus; assembly: GCA_929113105.1. NCBI lineage: Eukaryota > Metazoa > Arthropoda > Insecta > Coleoptera > Elateridae > Agrypnus > Agrypnus murinus. Next base: position 4,814,083 of record OV816027.1, read on the forward strand.
CCTATTGTTCTCTTGCAAGCCCATAGGGTCCTTGTGGCTTTATTAAGTATCTTCTCCAGATGGGGATTAAAGGTTAGTTTGGTGTCTAAAATGACGCCCAAATATTTTGCCTCTTTCCCCATAGGTAACTATTGGTCCCCTATTCGTACCTCCTTCAAATCTTGAAGGTTTCTTTTACGTGTGAATGGTATGACCGAAGTCTTAACCGGATTAACCGAGAGTCCTTCTTTCAAACACCATCTCTCCACGGTTTTCAGGGCCTGCTGCATCAAATTTGATATTACTCCCCCGAATTTCCCGTTTATGAGTATGGTTATATCATCTGCATATCCTTGCGCATATATTCCTTTCGCATTTAGTTCAGCGAGAAGGTCATCAATTACCAGGCTCCAAAGAAGAGGAGAGAGAACTCCTCCTTGAGGACATCCTTTTGTTACGATAGCCTCCTTGGTATAATTTCCAAGGTCTACTATGATTTTCCTGTTTTTTAGTGTCGCAGTAACCCAGCCTGTTATAGATTGGTCTACGCCACGCTCAACCATTGCTCTGGCAATTGAGTCAAAGGAGGTATTATCAAAGGCACCCTCTACATCCAAGAATACTCCTAGGGCAATCTCCTGGTTTTCAATTGCCCGTTGTATTCTTGTAGTTAGTTCATGTAATTTATTTCATCAAAGTTCATGTAAAGCTAGTTCACAGGATTTACCCGATTGATAAGCAAATTGGTTTCGATGTAGAGGTGATTCCCTCAGAATTTCGTCCCTGATATGTCTATCAATCAGTTTCTCCAAGGTTTTGAGGAGAAATGACATTAGGCTGATGGGTCTGAAGGCCTTTGCCTGGGCATAAGAATTACGCCCTGGTTTAGGTATGAAACAGACCCTAATCTGTTTCCAGCCACTTGGTATGTACCCAAGAGCCAGACTTGCCCTATATAGGGCACATAGTGGTGAAGCAAGTTCTTCCAAACCATGCTGTAGTAATGCAGGAAAGATGCCATCTATTCCTGGAGACTTAAATGGTCTAAACGTATTGATTGCCCATTTAAGTCTTGTTATGTTGATTAGCCTTTCGGCCACTCCCCAATCTTCTCTTCTTGCCCGAGTGATTGGTATTCCTGACATATCATTGTCAGGATTTGTTCCAGTATCAGTAACACTGCCTGGGAAGTGAGTCTCTAGCAAGAGCTTAAGAGTTTCCTCCCCAGTATCCGTGTACTCTCCATTAGGCTTCTGTAATGAGCCCAATTTCCCTTGGTTTACTTTCAATAGGGCTTTTTGCAGTTTTGCACAAGTGGGTGTACATTCAATTTCCCCACAGTACTTCCTCCATGAAGCCTCTTTCAAGCACTACTCAGGTGGTATCGCAATACCATCTTCTCCAAAAGCTTTAAGAAATTTTCACGGTCACTGTAACCTCTAAAAAGATTTTTAATAAAAGGAACCCGAGATTAATGACGAAACAGCCTCTGGTATCTCATTTTTGAGTGTGAAGCTCTTGCCTGATAGAGACATGCACTCTGGATTAGGTGTGGGGGGTGAATTTAATTCACATGCACTTAGGCCACAGTTTGTGTGGCCAATGTTTAAAAAGTTTGCAGTGCCCTGAAAGCATACCTACAATCAAGCATAGCCTCTTAATAAAATTTATCCAGATTAACCCATCTGACACGAACAATTAAGAGACATGTACTCTTGGAGGAACCTACTCTCAAGAAACTCTAATACAATAAGACTTGATGAAAAGATTGTTAAGCCTACTCGGGACTGCAAAACGTTTTGCCCAATAAGTAATATGATGAGTAACACCACAAGCCTACAGGCTGCAATGTTAAAGCCGTTTAATCCTTTTTCATCTGTCACAATTCAGTCAATCAATTAGAGACCATGAATGAGAAATTTTATACAAAATGTGAAATTAAAATATTACAAGATTTGTTTTATAATGGATCTTATTCTTAATGTTCTTTGGGCATACCTTATGAGCCAAAAAAGCTAACGAAATCTTTGAGGATGTGTCTATCTATGTATCCCAGTAAGCAGATTGCCGTCTTATTTACGTGATTTTTTATAATGACGTCATACCAGTATGACAAATGTAGAGTTATGACGTCGACCAATGTCTTTAAAAATGTAAGTAAGATTCCTTTTACACAAAATACGAGAATTGTGAAAACTTTAACCAGAATTTGGCTGAGAATTTTCCACAAGATTTTTACAATAAATTTAGAAATAATATGTATTTTTGTTGAACTAAATATTATTTAATATTTAGCTTATTATTATTGTTGCAGGCTGGTTTTAATAAGATTTTATAACACAAATAATCATTTTTATAAACATAATAAACAGATGTGGTGCATGTCGTTTTAAAAATTCAAACTCCAAGTGTTCTAGTACCACGTGACCGGCACGTATCGGTAAAGATCGTGAAAAACAACACAACGAAGGAGGAGGCGAATACGTGCAAGAAGTTGATTGATGACAATAAAATTAGGATGGCATTTACTGCTATACAATTCACCGAAAAGAATGGAGGAAGCATAGCACTCATTAACGCGTGTGTTGGCTGAGGCCTCAAAAACAACAGGTTTTATGGCCGCCATATAAGTATAGTAATATAGTGATTGTGATTATATTTAGGTTTCAGAATTTTAATTAATAGATCTACTTTTCCAGATTAAGGTGTTTTATTTGCAGAAGCACAAAATAAGTAGTAAGGTCATTAAGACGTCGATAAAACGTCATTTAAATATGCAGTTTTATCATTCGATGACGTTTTCTTTAAGTCATAAAACAAAAGGGGTGTCACGTTTTTGGGCTGTGAAATTTACCAGCCTTATTGACATTATATAACGTCACTTCAAAGATGAAAATGACGTAATGGCTGACCGATAACCGACGTTAAAATGACGTCATTCTGCTTACTGGGTAAGCTTTCAACATTGTTTTATCATGTGCAATAGCTATCTCTACAATGTTTTAATTGATGAATCCATTTTTGCTAATTTAGATAACAATAGTTGACTGGGACATTCTGATAAACTTAGCTCCATCTGTTCACTTACTTTAATTCACATTTTGAAATTTCGTCAACACAGATTTCCCATAATTTTGTAGAGACACCATGGCCTTCATTTAAACCTGCCTATCATTTGGCTTGTTATGTCAGCGAGGCAGATTGTATTTGATAACAGAGCTTAAGCAGCAATTATTCACTATTACTTTTATTTGGTATATCAATTTCTGCTAATTAAATTAAATCTCAAGTTTTTTTCACAAAGTTGTTGTTCGAACAAAATTCTTTCAGAAATAATTCTCCATAAGACAAAAAAAATGCTTATTAAGATGTAATTCGTAAAACCAATTATATCATTCCTACCAAGTTAACTATAAAATAATTTCTTTATACCAACAGCTAGTGTGGTTATGCTTACAGACAAATATTGGCTATAATGCTTCTCCAAATAATGAAACATATACATAATTAAAAAGTAATGTAATCTTCTGAATTTATTTCAAATAAGTATACAAACTATATATACATAAAAAAGTAGTAACGCTTGCTACAAGAATTATACGTATACACATTGTAATTCTTGTATCATAACTATGAAATTAACAAACAGCTATTACATTAAGATTTGATGTTTTTGCAAGGAGATTCTCTACGAATAAATTTAAACAAAGCATCCACAATATTTGCTGGAGTACTATCTTCACAATTCTCGAGTGCTGCTACAACGCAGGTTTGTAATTTTGAGAAATCTCTGTAAAAAAGAATAAATTTAAAATAGGTACATACATAAACATTCCTTCTAAAATACCCACTTGCAAGCTTCAGTGTCATCAGATAACAAAGGTAAACTATTAAAAGATAAAGGATCAGTGGGCATTCTGTGAGCAAGCGTTTCGTTTGCACATCTTTCAATGTCCTCACGTTTACTTTCGATACATTCGGGACCACCTTCAGCTACAAACACTAAAAGAAGCAAACAATGATTAGTTTGTGAAACAAAACAGATTTAACTACAACTTACTGGCAATACGATCTCCATCTTTATAACAAGCAAAAGTAGATAGAGAATCGGCAATGTCTAAAGCCAATTTCAAGCTTTCCTTTTCTTTTGCTTCTAGGCAAGATTCAACAGCAGTTGTTGCAGTTTTGACGCATGTTTTAACAGTTGGTACTCTGTTGCAGTATTTTTCAAATACTTCGTCCAAATCACCTGTTTTCCGTTTTATGGCTATTTCTTCTTTAATTTGGGTCATGTTGAAGTTGGATTGGATGCATGTTTGTAAATCTCCTGAAGCAGTCTGTAAGATGAGTAATTATTGAGTTAAGTGAATCAAAAGTATTTAGTGGAATAAGGTTTGTCTTACTAATTTAAATATGCATTTTTTATAGTAGTCTTTGTGAAAATGACATCATAAGCAAGGATGCAGCTTAAACCAGATTTAACTACAAATATACATACCAAAAGTTTATCGAATGCATCAGCTCCTCCATTCTTTTCGCACTTGTTTTTTACACTATCCATAGCTTCATCAACATTAACCGATGAAGCTAAATGTGCTTGAAGGGGTGAATTTTCACCAAGAAGTTGACACCAGCATGTGCCTAATAGATATATTGTTTAATAATCACCTCCTATTATAGGATAATATAATTCATACATACCTAACAATAAAACAACAGTTGCAAAAACCCACTGCATTTTGTCTAATTAATTTTTATATTAATTATTTCAGCTGAGATGGTTACGAATGAATGAAACGTATTCAAGTGAAAGAATGACTTTATAAACTAGTTCCACCACGTGGTTTATGTACAAATGAGTGAATCAACTTTTGAACTTTGTTGAGATAACCTTTGTTTCTTTGATGACTTAAGGATTGATTATTTGTGTAGAAGCCAGTTGATAAGGAGTGATGTAATTATTGGTTTCTTGGAAATAATGAACACTTTATATTTTCACTGTTTTCATTTATAAAAATTTTAATTTATTTTTACTACCCTTGCACTTTTAAATAAACGGTTTTAAGAGGGCAGATCATGCGAGTATGACAAAATACTACTTAAGACATGTAAATTGGAAAATTACAAAATTAAACGATTTAACCGTGAACCATATATGTTGATTAATACTTCCTGAGAGTACAATAACTTTGCTGGTAGCAAATATTTAAAGTTGCAAACTTTAGAATCTATTTATTTATTATTTGATTTTAAATTATATTGAATTCTTTCTATAATTGAACAGGATCTATTTCCCTTTTTAAAAACAACAGTTGTTTTTGTCAAAACTGTTATCATATTTTATAATTAATTAATTATAAGAATAACGATGTACATTTTTATTTTACATAGAATTTTAATGTTATTATAAACATTGTAAATAATGTTCCATTCCACTATTTGTCATATTGTTATTATTTGAGCAAGACTAATTTTCTAATTACCAACAAACAAACTTTTCCATGTAAGGATATTCAAGTAGTTACAAATTCCATTTAATACCATATCAACCAGTTAAGCATTAGTAAACAATGAAAATAATTACATCTTCTAATATGGTTGTCTAAATCAAATAGAATAGGTATTTGATTTTTTTTTTATTTTGTCGACACTAAATGTGCTTTTGCAATAATATAGCAAGCTTATAAGAGGATTATTTCTTTAAAATTCTTTTTTAATTTGCTTTTGTATTTAAATAGAATACTGTAATTACTTAAACGTTGTTCTTCACGACGGAAATGAATTTTAATAGTAAATTGATATGCCTATGTATATGTTTTAAAGCAAGAATTTTTAGATATGTTGAATTAGGTAATGCAGAAGTATATCGATGGGGTACACAACTTATATAATAAACGATATACATAATATCCCACACAGCAAAACCTTACTATTTCTTTACTGTGTTGTAACTGCAGCGAGTTACTTAATAGTCGGGAATGTCGCAACTTTCCTTGCAATTTAGTAACCATTAAGTGACTATTATGTTACTGCAAATTGTAATGTTACTGTAGATAGTAAGGATATTGCAAAGAAATAGTCAATTTGTTGTAAGGAAATAGTAAAGGAATTGTCAAAAGATTGTAGTATGAGAATTGTCAAGAAATATAGTCAATTTGTTGTAAGGAAATTGTATAGAAAAAGCCAAAAAATAGTCATGAATGTCATAACTTTCCTTACAAGTTAGTAACTATTAAGTGACAATAATGTTACTATAAATTGTAAATTTACTGTAGATAGTAAAGAAATAGTCAAATTGTTGTAAGGAAATAGTAACGAAATTATTACAACTTAGTCACTTTGTATTATGGAACTTCTCAAGAAATATTTAATTCGTTGTAAGGAAATAAGTAAAAAAGTTGCCACTTTATAGTAAATAAATTGCCAAGAAATAGTTAATTTGTTGTAAGGGAGCAGTAAAGAAATTTTTAAAAAGTAGTCACTTTTTTCTAAGGAAATCTTTTCTTTATAGTAAGGAAATAGCTATTTTATTGTAACGAAAAAGTAATTTCTGGAAGAATGCTCATTTAGTATTGCTATATATAAAAAAAATCATTTAATATATAAAATTTATTTATTCATTCCAAACTGACATCTATTTAATTATTCCTAATGCTATTTACTATAAACTAAATTAATCTAAACTAAAACTTGATTTTCAATCCTACTTGCTAAAACTAAAAATATTACACTACATTAAAATTTGAAAACTAGATACATATACAGTGTGTCGCATTTAAGATGAATACACTCCCGTACTTTCGTTATTTTAAGGAGTAAAAATTTGAATGTTGGCACAGTGATACATATTCATGAGTTGCACTTTTCGAGGTACTCAACTTAAATGTGAACTGTATACCCAGCCTACCATGACTATTCAAACAGGGCCAATTCTCGATATTTCGCTTCGCGTTGGAGATCTCAAAAAAGTTATTAGAAAAAGTTGTTTAGAATTCAATTTTGATCCTTAGTAGCAAGTTTCATGACAAAATTCGCATTTTTAATTTTTCAGTATGTTAGCGTTGTCTGCATGTAGTTACAAGTTTTTACAGGGGGCGTGTACGTTTCTACAACCGTATACACAACCGTATTTATACCTAAAATAAAAGTTTACAACCAGTATTTTAACACAACCGTATTTTTCCACAACCGTATATTTCCACAACTCGAAATATCACGTTCCGGAAAAATCCACAAAAATATTATTTAGATTATTTTAATCGTATAAAAAACAAAAATATTTAACTCAAAAATAAATTTTAAAAGAAATAATTATATACAACCGGAAATTTATACAACCGTGCTTTTTCACAACTATTGATTTCATATTCTGTAAAAATTCACAAAAAGAATTTGCTACAACTGGATTTTTACACAACCGGAAATTTATACAACCGTACTTTTTCACAACTAACTAAAGTTTAACTCGCTTTCTTTGCTTTAGTTTTATATCTTACAGGGTTTGTGAAATATATGCAATATAGACGTAATAAATAACTATCCTTTAAGGTAAAAAATCCGAAACCGGCGCTTTTGTACAATTAAGATTTTTTACTTTAGAATTAATAACTGTGAACAAATTATTAATCAAAAAAACAGTTCTTTTGCAGTTTTTTAAAGAATCTAGTAAGCAGCCATTTGCAATAGATGCAAAAATTTGAAACCTGTAAATAATCAATAAAAGTAATGAGGGATTAGTTTCAGTTAGAAACTACCGTTAGATACGTTACTTGTACTTGCACTTTCTATTCCATTATATCCAAAAGGGTTTTTACCCGGAATTTTATATCTTATTTATAAACAGCTACTCATATTTTAACTAGAGGCTTTCTTAACACATGATAAATTTGGATAGTTCTTGCAAGTGATCTGATCGTCGATTTGTTAAGCGGGCGTTACACATGAGGTATTTGCAAATTTCAAATAAGGTACCGAATGTTTGGACTTGCCAAATACAGGGTGTAATGATTCGATAGGTAAAACTCCCCAGTACGATATTCTACGACGAAAACTGAGTTAAAACTCTAATTAATTTTTTCCGATGGCTCTTTTAGGAGATATAATCACTTTTAGATATTTAAAACCGGCAACAATGATGATATTTGTTCACTTATTTTAGAAAAATTAATAGTAGGTGATAAACACTTGATGACCATTAAATATAGACGTTAAAGATTGCCTATTAAAAATGCCAAGTCAATGACTCATAGACGTTGAGCAGGCATGGTGGGTTCATATGAAAATCTGTGGTTGTTGCAATACGTACAAGCACAATAGCGATGTATGTTGCATTGCTGCAAAGTGCATTTGAAAGTGTTAAAATATTAAAAGAAAAGGCATAAGTACTATCATATATTAAAAATACCAAACTTAACTACATATTTGTCTTAATAAAATAATCTTTGATAAAATATTTTTTGAAATTTTTACATAATCTTAATATTTGTTAAATATTAAAAAATATTAAATATAATAATAAAATTATTAATAAAATATATTTAGTAAAGAAAGCCTACAATTAAAAATAAAACCATTCCGATTATGTTAATCGTCAACACCAAGAATTAAATTTGGAGACATTAAATGAAAATTGCCAAATTCATGCAAATAGAATTCAAGGTCTTCTTTTTCCGCAAGTGATCCTAAATTGCATGGGTTTACTGTAATCAAGCAATATTCAAAATTATGTTTCATCTCAACGTAAAACTTGGATAATTTTTTATATAGATGCTTCAGTGCTGGAGAATCTTCAGTGATTATTCGTTTGACCTAAAATTATTGCGTCATTAATAATACTTAAGATATCGATAAATAAGTAAACCTACAACCCCATAAAATGTCTTTGTGAATACAATAATGGTGAATAAAAGGTTTTGGCAGATATTAGGATTGTTGCTGATATCGCTGTATAGAAGTTGAAGTAATGCCATTAATAGATTTCTTAAAGTGGTACGTTGATCCTAATAAAAAAAGAATGCTCCTTTATTTAATTGTACATATCGTATGATCAAAAAATCTTTGGATCGCAACAGCCATGGAATGTGTAAAAACCATCTATAGAATTATTTACTTCTACTGCCCATGTAGTTTTTGTGAACTGTACAATAGCGCCAATGTATCTTAAGTAGTGCTAATGAAGACACAGCCACCTGTGTCAAGAAAATACAATGCGCCGACACCGCTAAACAAAGACCCAAATAATACATAGAAAATGTTAGGTTAGCGTACGCTATTATTATTTCTAGTGCTTGTAGTTATTTTAAGTATTGTTTAATAACATTTATGAAAAGAACACTTTACTATAGGAATAAACAATACTTTAATAACGAATAAAAACAATCAGGTTCATAAAGGGAAAGAAAAGGACTTGTAACAATAACATTTCGGTAGGTAAACTTTTACTATAAAAAAATTATAAAAGATGTTGAAAATGTATTCCTTGTTGTTGAATACACAGGTTAACACGTCGGCCCATGTTATTAAAAATTTTTCTTAAAAGATCAGGTGTTATCGAACGGCAGGATTCAACAATTCGTTCTTGTAATTCCTCTAGTGTAAACTGGAGTGTTAAAGACCGTATTCTTAAGCAGTGGGAACAAGAAATAGTCTAAAGGACTCAAATCACAAGACCTATATGCTAGAGTTTCTCAAGCAACATGGAGTCTGGCATTATCTTGTTGAAAGTAACCATTATTAAGTTCATCATTGCGCAATTGATTGATGAAAGGCTCAAGTAATTGATTTCGATATCTTTCAGCAGTTATGGTTTCTTGAAAAAATATTAGCCCTATTATTCATCTGCGGAACATTTCAACAAAAACACCAATCTTAGGACTATGTAAAGGAGCCTCACGATGAAAATTAGGGTTATTCTCGCTCCACATACGCATGACTTGTGTATTAATGTATCCAGAAAGGTAAAAATAAGATTCGTCTGTAAAAAATGTTAAGTCAAGGATATCATTATTCATATGGTCATTAAACCAAGTACAGTACGATACTCTCTTCTGATAATCTGGTGGCAGTAACTCTGGATACATCTGCATTTTATAAGGAAACATGTTCAAGTCATGCTTAACAATTGTTTGACATGTCCCATAACTTAAATTGGTTTCTTGCGACAGTCTACACAAAGACAAGGTAGGTTCATTAATTATTCTATATACCGACCCTTCTCAACTCAGGTAAACCAATGATACTGAGTTGTAGAGGATAACTAAGAGAACAATAATCCGAAAAAAAATCTCGCCGGTCGCCGGTAATTAATAAGAAAAACAATGCTAAAATCGCTATTTTGAGGTTTGAATGTTATGATGTTAGGTTACAGTTAGTAAAAAAGTTGGCTGTATTTACGTGAAAATGGCTTAAAAATGATGTTTGTGTCATCTGATAAGAAGATTTTATAATTTTTACCTGTTTTTATGACGTCTTTCCAACAAAAACCTTGAGCGCTTGGTATTTCCGTATGTATGCATGTATGATAGGGGTCGGTATATCGAATAATTACCGTAGGTTCTTCTTGCATGCGTTGCCTAACCTGATCAATAATATCCTTGTTTCTGGCCCTTCTTCTTCCAGATCGAATTCTATCACTTATATTACCAGTTTCTTCAAATGTGTCCACAGTTCCTTGAACTTGTCGAAAAAAATCTCGTTCGATTATGGCGGAAGTTGGGAAAACTCTCACAGAACTCATTTAAACATAAACGAGGCGAATAAACCCAATTACCATTTTCACCACGTTTTCCATTACTGTAGGATGATTTAATAATAAAAATTTTATGTTCCTTTTGAAACATTTTGAACTATTATCTATTGACTTGAAAGTTGTGAAGTAAATGTCAAAAATAATAGAAATAAATAATTTCATAGATGGCTTGTTAATTTCATGGCAACCCTGATCCAACTTTTTGATCATACTATACATTTAATATTGTCATGTTTTTAAAAACCTACCAATGGAATGTTGGTTTCAGTATTTTTCAAATCAGTTAGTAGAAGATCACTATCAATACGTTTCAATTCAGCTTCATAGAATTTCCTATCATCTTCAATATTATCAATTTTATTCTTTGGAACTGTATATAGAATGACAGCTAGAGCATCTTCTAATATACGAAACACTTCAGCTGAGTGTGGTATGCTCTTTTTTAGAATTCTTACTGAAATTTAAAAATCTTTTATTCATTTATTTTTTTAAATTTTCGTAATACTTACTTATTATTTCAGATGAAATTTGATTCAAAATATTAAACTTTAAATTATCTGACAAGAACTGATACAGACAGTAATAAATAAAAGAGCGATCATTCCACGAATAAATTCTCTTTTTTAATAGATCCTGATCTGATTCTGACAATGTAATTGTTGGATGTTCCTTATAATAAAAACAAGTTAAAAATATTTAAACATTAAAATCATTTAAAATACTAACATAATACAAATTGTAATGAATAATACTTGGCACAAAATATCTAGCGATTGTCTGATGATATTTGTTTACATATTTTTGTTTAACAAACACTTCTACATTGCTCGCTATAATATCCTTTTCATCAGCTAGGAGTCCCATAAATAAGAAATACTGGCCATCCATCAAACGCAACTGTTCATCACCAATCAGTTGCATAAGAATTTTCGAAGCGATGAATCGTATATATGCATTTTTACTGTACAAAGCCGTGAAAAGATGGGGAATTAAAGGATCGTAATATTGTAAATGCCTGAAATGATGATTATAAGAGCACAGAGTTTAATTTGTCTGGTTTAAATGAAACATAAACTTACATATTGCACACATCAAGAAGCCCATAAATGATATGGAGCTTTAAATTGTCATCCGCTATGCTCATGATGGATTCGAGATGCCTAATGCATTCCAAGACTAACTCTTCACTTGTAAAGCAAGCTTTGATGTAAAGGTATATGCACAACGACCAAATCTCAGAGTGAGCTACAAGGTAACCTATAAATAAACATACTAATAGTACATAAAGTATTTAATCATTCATACAGCCTGTTTGATTTAAAGCTTACTTACACCAAGAAAACGTATTTATTGCTAATATTCTTAATATTTATTGTTAAGGTCGCGTTATCGCCGCCAGTGTTAATAATAAGAAGCTTCAGTAACTATAAACACCTAAAGATGGCGCAACGGTCCGCAAAAGGAAATTAATTTCTTTAAAACTAAAATTTGAAAATGTAAATAGAAACATTATTTGATCGCATCGCAGTTCTCTGCTCACAGTGTTGCCAGACATGAGTGAACTTTCAAAATATTTTCACTTTAACTGAAATTTTTAATTTTTAAATGCCAAAGAATAATTTAAGGTAGTTGAAATCAAAAAGGAGAATATAAAACTGCTAAATATCTTTAAAAATATTATTTGTTCTTGCTGGTTTTAAGAAAAAGAAAAGTATTACTATATTAAAATATTGAAAATATATATTCGTTTTAAGAAATTAATCAGGACTAATTAAGAATGAAATAGTTTATTCAAAAATTAACCATCACATGGTCTTAAGTAAAGAAAAACAACATTTACTTCGGGAATTTATTAAATAATAGTTAAAAGTATAGGAAAGTTAAATTACTTTTAAATGTCCCACGAATATTACCTCCCAACGCTACCTGGTGCAGAAAGCGTTCAACTAAAAATGACTGATTTTCGAATAAACAATACTTTAATAACGAATAAAAACAATCATGTTCATAAAGGGAAAGAAAAAAACTTGTAACAATAACATTTCGGTAGGTAAACTTTTACTATAAAAAAATTATAAAAGATGTTGAAAATGTATTCCTTGTTCTTGAATACACAGGTTAACACGTTGGCCCATGTTATTAAAATATTGAAAATATATATTCGTTTTAAGAAATTAATCAGGACTAATTAAGAATGAAATAGTTTATTCAAAAATTAACCATCACATGCTCTTAAGTAAAGAAAAACAACATTTACTTCAGGAATTTATTAAATAATAGTTAAAAGATTAGGAAAGTTAAGTTACTTTTAAATGTCCCACGAATATTACCTCCCAACGCTACCTGGTGCAGAAAGCGTTCAACTAAAAATGACTGATTTTCGTGCTGCCATATTTAAATTTCCATGCCGTGTACATCTATTATTCTATTATTTAAATTAAAAATTTCTCTTTTGACAGTTTTAGAAGTTCTTTAAGACATTTATAATGAGAAACACAACTTTAACATAAGAGGCCCTTTACTAGCTTAGAAAGATTCTTGACAATAACTTTCTATTCATAATAGAAATTTTCAAAGTTAGTACACTCTGTATATTGCTTGTATGATTTTGCGGTATCTATAATTCCTTGTTTCACTTGTTCAAAGATGTGAATTTTTTTATACATACTTGTAACTTAACAAGCTTTATGGTTGGTCAGCCTCAGAACTAAATTTCTGAATGTGTTGTTGTGTACAATCATTTCAGTGTGCATTCTTTAGCCATAATAAAGAAAGATTTAGCCAGTCTCGGTGGATTAGTGTTTTGCATGTTTGCTTCATAATCCAAAGATCGCTGGTTCGATCCCCGGCCGAGCTGGTAGTTTTTCTTTGCGCAGAAAAATTTAAAACATGCCTTCTTTTCGGATAGGAAGTAAAACTGTAGGTTCCGTGTCAATGCGATGATTGCCACGATAAACATCCCTACTGGGGGGTGGAATTCGGCTAAATTCTAGTAGGGTCGGCTAAATGATCATAGTAATCGGTGCCATGAGGTACGAAGGATGCTCCGCCATCTTGATTCCTTGCCCAAAAATTAAAAAAAAAGAGAAATTTAACAATAAATATGTTTTGTTGGGTGTGTCTGTAAAAATAAGGAAGCTGTAACCTCGCGTACGTAAAAAGTGTAAAGCACGCACAACAATTGTCATTGATGACATTTCTCATCGTTAAAGTTTAGTGAATTTATAGTTTTTAACAAAAAAAAAAAGCTGAAAAAAACATTAGGTGTTTATGAAAATTGGAGCAGTAAATACAACTGATACACTAGAAGTTATTAAAATAGATGCCAATTTATTAATATTTTCAAATGCACATTTTCAGCATGTCAAACGGAAGTTTTGATCAACAATGAGCCAAATATCTTTGTAATTATTATTTTTTAACAATCTAACAAAATCAACACATTGAACCATATTCATATGCCATCATTAAAGATCTTTAAATAAAATTATGATTAAGATCAACAAGAAAAGAGATGGCTTTATCTAATTCTAATGGGTGGGAAAAGATTAGGATTGGTCGCCATGGTAATTAAACATGTTATTAACTTAATAGTGACATGTCATTTACAAATTAATAAAAAGTGGGGTTAGATGATCAATTTATCTATTGTCTGTGTCACGAACAGATAGAGTAATTATTTAAAATGGGTGGAGCTCCGTGACAAAAACCCGTTTCACACTGTAAGAACATTTTATTTAATTATTGCGTTAACAGATGTCACTTTCAGGATTATTTTAATTTAAAAAAATTGCATTAATTTATTTAGCATTTATTATTACAACGCTGAATAGATATTGACTGCATAATTTGTAACTAAAATGATATTTATTAAAAAATCAACTTTGCGCTGAATAATATGATGAATGAACCTAACCTTACTTTGGCATCTTGTACTATTTATTAAAAATGAGTTTTATTTAATTTGTAATAAATACATCCAGGATTTACTGTAATAAATAATTAACGTCTTAATTATAAAGAAATTGAATTAGGTTGGTTCTGCATTAAACCTGCAATACTGTAAACTGCAACTACTAGGCTCAAAAACGCAATTTTTGAAAAAATTAAAAAAAAACATTATAATATGGATACCTGCGACTCTACCAGTAAATTCAACACATTGTGTCTTCGAATCGTCTAAGTTATCTTAGACACTTTACAACAAATAATAACACCTGGATCGAATGTAATTAGGCAATCCAAACCACGCGGTAGAAATGTCAACAAAACTGACGTTGGTTGGCACACATGGCGACAGGCTCCATAACTAAAGCATTTATTTTGTTGGCGTTGCAGTGTTAAATCGTGTTTTTAAGTATTTTGGTGTGTTTTTTTATTAAATAAACTGAATTTTTGTATAATTAACAATTTATATTCTTGTTTACCTGTGTAACCATCGTTTTGTTTTTAGGTATTTTGCAATAAGGCAGGCTCCCCTATTAATAGTAAATGTATTAGAAACTAAAACCACTAAAATTTCCCTTCTCAAAACGCTGAAGAAGGTTACTAAAATGTTTGCTGCAGACTCTCTGATATTTTAGCTTTGATTCGGTTAAATCATCAGGCTTTATAGCAGCTATCCATAAGGCCCTGCGTGTTTTCGACAACTCATTTTTATGTGGCTTATTTGGTAAACTCAGTACGCCAGGAATTCTATAAAACGACATATTGTTATGATCGCGTCGACTTCCGCAGTTAACAACAATACAAGTCACAGGCATAATAATAACAAAGCTCTCTAAAAGCACTGGAGAAAAAACAAACAACAAAATTAACTAGAAAACACGAATATAAATGGTCTTTCCACGCAAGCTCTAATGGTTGTTTACATACATGTGTGCCAACCACTGTCATTCGGAATTAGATTTGACAGGTCGTTGGATTGCCTAATAACAACAATGAAAAGTTAGGTTACAGGCATCCGTCAAGTGTCATGTCTTACGCATCTCACAATTACCAATGTTGCCATTTATTGATTTGTTACTAATATGCATATTGTTTTCTGTCGAATTATAATATAGTACAGATTGTTTGCTGTCTAAACAAAAACTGATATTAATTGCTTTAATTTATAATCTAATAAAAAAATTCATTGTTTTCACCACAATTGCGGCAACTTTTAGTACAAACTGGCAATTCTCTATGAACTGCACCCCTTTTTATTGCTTTATAGGCTGCGTTACATTTTCTAGTGTAAAACTGTCCTACCAATTACACAACAGCTTTTTAAATGCCCGCTCTTAAGTGGGCGTTTTATCTACTCTATCTGTTCGTGAACTGGACTATAGTACATGGATCTGATACCAAAGTGAAATTTTCACATACATTCCAAACCACTCCAATTTTTATAAACGACTGTTGCTATAAAAGGTTTAATTATAAATACCTTCCCTTATACCTACTATTAAATTCAGCTGTATGTTCATAGACATCTGCAATAGCTCTTAACCTATTCAAGTTTTCGTCACTAATCATGATTCCTTTAAAAATAATCAACTCGGCTAAATAAATCGTATCCCTCGAGATATACACAGAATACTCCAATTTCTTTGCTAGAACATGTGTTAGTTTAGCTCCTAAGTTCGTTTCCAAATTCTAAAAAACGAAGCTGATAATTGAAAAAAATCCAATATTATTTAGAAAACAAAAATTACTGAACAAGCGGTTGTAGCCCATGAAGGATTGCCTTCAAGTAAACGTGTATAAGAAGATAGTAAAATGATAATATGTTTTGCACATGTTATCGGAAACAACTGATCAAAAAATGATTGACCGATTAACTTATACAATTGCTTATAATTGTTTATATCAGTGTGACTGCAATCCATTGGCCTCTTCCGTTCTATTTGTTTATTCAATGCGTAGATTATTAAATACATGTCGGTATCGGACATAACCATCCTATTGCACTAAAAAGTTTAGAAAAGATAAACATGACTAGAAATTGATTACGATTTAAACCTACAGCCAGTGCACGTTCTAGTTTTTCTTCTAAACAATGCGAGTCTTTATATTTAACGAAATGTAACATTATACACAGTAGTTTAAGTGCGGGCGTTCTAATTTTTTCGTCTTGAATTTTGTGTTCCATCAATATTTTTACTGATTGTTCTCTGAAATAATTAAAAATTTACATGTTTGAAAAATGCAGTAAAATTCAGCTTACTTCAATAAATTCAGAGTGTTGAATCGTTCAAAAACACCCAGCACATCAAAATTATTCGATATTAAGTAATCTACAATATTCCATATGAAATTATCTTCTGGATTTAAAGTGATATGTGAAAAGATGAACTCATGCAGCTCCTGCAACATGTAATATAACATAGATCGAACACTAGTTTCCATATTTGGCTAAAACTGCCAGATCACTTTGAAGACATAAAGATAGATCCCCAAGATAATGTAGCGGTGTATGATAAAATTTTAAAAATATACTCACCTTAGCGAATACAGCAGATGTCTGCATGGGATGAAACAGTTGTTTGACAAATATGCTTAAAGTATAGATAACCACACTCGGCTTTTTAACATGACTTCTAAGTAGACGTTTTAGATGCCCTATACATGGTCTCAAGTCGTGTGGTGAAGCAGCCAGGCAGACATCTCGTAATTTCTGTTTAAACACAAGAAAACTCATCATTTTTAAAATCTCTTAGAGATAATACACTTAGTACATACATTCAGTGTTCTAATGCTGATTAGATCCTCTTGAACAGAAAGCAGACTACAAATTAAACAAATATAATTAACATTTGCTTCCTTTTTCTGCCAACGCTTATCAGGTATTTTATGAATGGATGACATTATGGAGTCCCTATTACCATAAGTATCATTAGCGATAAGTTTCTAGAAAGAAAACAATGGTTAACAGCTTGGAAATCTAAGCATTACTTTAAATTATTGATTTAGTTGTATATGAAACAACTTTATGCTCAGTTTATATAATAATAATAACATATATTGTCCAACAGAAAATTCATTCTAGTTACAGGACAAGAAAAATATATACGTGTAACACATAGATAACATAACATTAATAAGGATAAATATTTAAATTACATATAACTTAAGTACTGCATCCATGTCCCATTTTAAAAAACTAAACTTTTGTATTGAAAGTCTTTCTCAATTATTGATAGTTTAAGAGAAATCAAATAATTGCGTACTAAATGAACACCCTGTATAATACAATACCACTTTGTATATTCCATTCGGTCCCGGGAAGAGTAATTGTTAGGGTTTTTTGATTTGTAATGTTCTTAAACATTTAAAACTAACCATTTGAAACTTTTTGTAATTTTTTTTCGCGCACCCCTTATTAGAACGAAAATGATGAAAAAATAAGTAGCAAAATCTAGTTTTTTTTTAATTTAAACCGTACCTGTACATGCCTAAAACTGATTGAAATGTATCTTTGTTTTTGAGGCCCCTGAATACGAGTCTGAATACCAAAAAAAAACTTTTAACAGTGGTATTCAAAGCACAATGAGTATTTTTGGGGAAATTTACCGCTTTATAATGATTTTCATATCAAAATAAAATTTGGACAGTTGGCAGCTGCCAAAAAGAAAAAGATTCAAAGAAATTATTTTATTATAAGGATTTCTCAGGTCACAGAGCTAAAATTTGACACTTTAATGAAATAGTGACACTTGACAACTGTCAGAATCAGCAAAAGCAGGCTTGAGGGCACCGCTACGAATGGAACGCCGCCACCATGGCGCAAGTTCATAACAACATTTTTAATAAACAAAACTTTTATCGAATCAAATAATAATAATAATAATAATAATAAACAAATCATAAAAATAAAAAATTTTCAGAAAGATCAACATTAAAATAAATAAGCCCAGATACACTAATAGGGTCGTTTCACAATTTTTGAAACTTAACGTTTTACATTCTATTTAATTATTAATAACTCTACGTATTTTTTTCAAAATTTTTAGCGCAGCCGTTAGCGAGATATTCAATTTACAATTTTAAATTTTTTTGTCCTTTTCTAGTACGTCATCATCCTCGGATGCGCTATATTAAAACCAAATATGTAAGTTGGCAATACGAAATCCTTTGACAGCTGTGTTGTGTTTATATTTACGTGCATGTGTTGATAACTTGATACGTTTGAATCAGCTGTTGTTTTATTATACAAGTTCAGCAAAACAAGTAATGCGAAGGCCGTATTTATTAATTAGCGGAAAAGGGAAAATGTGAATTTTATTAATATACGTAAATGATTAAACAAGTTAGCATGTTTTATTCAAGGTTTATTATATAAGCCTTGGTAGTGTAATGTCTAGAGTGCTGGACTTTCACCCAAGCGGCCCGCGGTCGATTCCCGGTGCCGGCAGATCTGCTTAAGGTTTTCTGCAGTTTTCCTTAGCTGTGACACAAATGTGGGATTTGCGCTGTTCCATCTGTAAGTCGGCTGCAGCCGCACTTAGGGCCTACGTAATAATAATAATCGCCCCCTCCCTCCCGCACAAGCTTATAGCTTCTGGGGCCTGGTTTCCAGGCAATGGGTTGTAGCAATTATTATTATTATTATATTATTATTAATATTTAATATGGATTTCAAGAAGTGTTTCGTGCTGTCGTATACAAACACGTCTTTGAACAGTACTACTAAAGTTTTATTTTATTTTACTTCGTTTTAATTTTTTACCGGGATCGGAAACTATAAAAAACGTGGTTGGCTGTTGGAAGAACTAACATTTTATTATGCAATTCTGGTACAGTACAGTATATTATCTGAACGCTTATATAATTTATTTCGTGCATGATTTTGCTTGTAGTTTGACTAAAGACGGTATTCATTATCCCTTTTTCATATAAGAGAAAACACGCACGTTTTGTTTAAAGTACAGCAGCTGATTTGATCAGGTCCCGTCGCGTCTCACGTTCGGTTTATGTGTTCGTCGCTGGCAAAAATTTCCAGTATTGCCAATGTTACGAATGCAAATGGCGTTCCATCTTGAATAGTACGATGACGTCAGCGGTGTAGAAAAGGAAGGAAAATATCTAAACTTGAATTCATATTATTAAGTTATCGTAATACATTTATCGATTTTATGTGGACTTGTTCATTAGATAATTATTATACTAATAAAATATACAAGTTATGCCAAAATTTAAATTCCATGCAACGACCCTATTAAAAATTTAAAATAAAATTTTATATTGCTGCCTCTTTGATCAACCGGTTGTTTACAATTTTGCAGGGAGGGCAGGCATTGCCTGCAGAATTTTGTGTCTACTGCAGTCTACATGCAGAAGTGAATTTTTGTACAAAACATTTGTTGCTAGGGCAACCAGTAGTGGCGACTTGTGCCAACCATTTTTGGGTATGCTGCAAACGTATGTGTAAAATGTTTATGCCTGATTATTTTGTCAAATAAAACAAATCGTATTTCATTTTTAATATGCATTTTAATGACTTGTTTTTGATTTTTTCACTTAAATGTATGATTTCAATCAATTTCTTAATATTTTATTAAGTGTTGTTTCATTCCAAGAAATAAATTTGAAGAAAATATTTATCATAGATTATAAGAAGGATTGCTGAATGTATAAAAAAGAGGAGCTTCATAAGATAAGGAAAATTATTTTAAAAGAAATTTTGTGTTTAGTTGAATATTGATGCTATCATTTGCTACCATGATTCATCATTATAATTAATAGCTAATAAGACTTCACCAAAATTATGCAGTGACAGTACTTAATCATTTTTTTCCAAATTTGTACTTTCATTGACGATCACTGGTTGTTTCGGATCAGAACAACCCAGAGCGTATCGTGAATAACCTATGTGGAGAGAATTTTAAATTATTTTAATTTTAAAAGAAAATGTAAAAATTTTTTGAACTCCAGTTCAAATAAATTCTAACATTAATTAAAATTCATTTTAGTTTTGTTAGCGATTCGGGTCAGTGAGACAACTATAATCCCTGTATCAGTATATTCAACGATTAAAGTGAAATGGCTTTATTAGAATTTGCTTTAACTTTTGTAGAGAACCACCGAGCTTCGGTATTCGGCCAATTTTTAACAAATAAAGAAGAGAATTAAGACTCAAATGATGTCTTTGGTTACGGATTGAATTTGATTGTAACCGGAAAAAGTAAAGAAATAAAACTTCGGTTTATGCAAAAATCAGTTGTGCCTTGGAAACAAGGAAAAATATTTGCTATCTTAATGTCATTTTTAAGGTTATATTGTCTGTCAAGCAGTTAAATCTAACCTTAAAAATGACGTTTAGGTACCAAATATTTTTCCTTCATACTTCTAATGTTTCCAAGGCATAACTGATTTTTGCATACAGAAGTTTTGTATTCTTTATTTTTTGCGGTTACAATCAAATACAATCTGAAACCAAAGATATCATTTGATTAGTAAATATTCGGCAAATTTTAATGGCTGAATATTCAGTGATTCGGCCAAAAGTAGCTTTGGTGCATCACTAAACATTTGAGAATTTTTTTGAATATTTGGGTTTTTAACAATTAACCTGCCTAGTCAACACTCCCGGTTCATTACACTTAGCGAACCAATGTGCAACTGTTTCAACGACATGTTCTGTCTAAATTTATTTAAAAAATTTCAAATAATTTAAATTTTTATTAGCATATGCAGTCTATGAACATAGCCGAAAATTATAATCAAAATATAAATTGCATAAAGAGCCTTTCACATTATAATCATCGCAATATTATAAAAGTTTTTTTGAAATTTGCATTTTGGAGGTATCTTTAATGAAAAATTGAGGTTACAAATCTCTCACGTATGATCTTACTTTTAATATTTGCTGCCCTGTATTGTTATCGCAATACTCAGATAGAACTCTCAAAGCTTTATATTGAACCTCCTTATCCTTGTCTCCACACAACTTGATTACACCATTCATCAATATTTCTGCTCTGGCAAGTCGTTTTTCATTCGTTTCATGTTCGGCAGGATGATACAATATAGGCAAAACCATATTTAATGCATTCCTTCGAAACTCTACATTATCACATATCAGACTCTGTTGAAAGAATATTAAGAAATTTCTGTACGTCTCGGCTGGTAATTCTTGGATTATTTGAGCGATAGCCTAGAATTATTTCATTCAAATAAACTAATACATTTATCTTCAAATAAATACTTACTTCAAAATCGTCATATTCTGAATGTAAATAAACAAATTTCAACATATCAGTCACTAGACAAAAAGATTGAGAACTGAATTTATTGAAGTTTTGTGTGATAAATAATCGAACGTTCTTTTGATGAGAAAGTTTTACTGTTCTGCTGACATTCGTGCTGGATTTTAGATTGGAAGTTAAAGATAACAATATAGGAAATAATTTTTTATCGTTATTTCTTTGTTGTGATAGATGCTCAACCAAACCTTTTAAACCAACAAAAGCTCTATAACCTAAATTTTCAAATGAAATATCTAAATTTATATCTTCAAATGCATCATTACAACAGTAAGTGTAATCATGTAATACAGAAACTGTAGGTATAATCAAATTTTCCGATACAGGCATTTTTAATAAAAGCATTTTGAAATCGTCCAATAAAGGCATAATAACGGGGTTAGTCATATCCTGTGATCTATTAAATTCCTTCAACGTTTCTAGTATTTTTAAATAAAGATCTTTATGGAAGAATTTCTTTGATAAGCAAAGAGTATTAACAATAAAAAAGATATTTGATGCATACAAAGCATTATCCATGCTAACATCCTCTTGCATCAGAGCATAATACAGCAACGTACTAAGGTATTTGTTGTCTAAATCATCCCAATCCAGACTTTCTCGACTGATCTTTATGTCTCGTAATTTTTTAACACAAGATTTTAGAAATTTTGTAAACTCAACTGGTATGTGGTTTTGATAGAATTCTTCATCTTCTACTGTAACATAACCAACTGGTTCGACATTTTCGTTAATTTTAGACCATAACATTTCCATATAATTTGGTGAACGTAAGTTGTGTTGTTGGTCTTTAATGTATTCAATAAAATTCATTTTGTGTCTTTAATAAATTCGATTTCAAATAAATTACGCGTATATAAACATAACCTATAAACAAGTAGTTTTCAAAACTTGTAAAATAAACAAGATGGATATTATCCATACAATATAATAATTCTTATAACAACGAGCACATTTCATACTACACGGTAAAGCTAGGGTAGAGTTCCTAAATTTAAAACTTTAACTGTGTTATTTTAGAGTTAGGACACGGATGTCAAAATCTACCTCTTTCTAGGCCAAAACTAAGCTGTCTGAAACCGAGGTACTTTCTTCTCTCTTTTTACTTTAGTTAGCAGCTGTCAGTTATAAATTTTAGATTATGCTGTCATGTTTATTTTTATGCATGTAAAAATTTTTAATGTGCAAATTATCATTTATTTACTGTTTGTAGAAGATTTTTAAAATTACCTACTATACATTTACTCAATTTTACGATAGCTTTTAATAAAGTATTAATTGTACCGACTCTCAGATTTATATAATCGTCACACTAACAGTTTAATTTATTAAACCAATTTTCATGATTACCAACCTTCTAATAAATAGTTTCAAAATAAGAAATGTCACTAGGAAGATTGGACATGCGTGACTTAACTCTAAATAACACAGAGCTCAGTTCATATTTAGGAATTCTAAGCCAGAGTAGCATAAAATGGAATTTAGATGGCAATAGAAATGGTTAAAACGTGAACTTATCAATTTTGATGGTCTGGTGCTGAAAGCAGTACTATCGCACTTCGAGGACTGCCCTTACTGCAGTAGTACCGGAATGCCCAGAAAGGAGCCCTGGTTCTATATTCCCCGAACGCCAATCTCAGCGTTTCCACCAATTTTATGCGGCTGCTAGAAGCGAGCTAATCTTCATTCGCTCCCGGGAAGTGTAACTGTTAGGATCTTTTGACTTGTGATGTTCTTTAGCATTTAAAACCATTTAAAGGCTTTTCGTAATTTTCTTAAAGTTGGTATTAACGCTGTGTCGTTTGGGATTTTCCCGCTTAATAAAAACGCCATGTAGGCAAAAAATGACAACAAACAAATCGCATTATCTGGAAAATGTTTACTGCAAAGTATGAGTTTTTAATTTAAGAATTTGCTATTATTACTACTATATGCATTATTAACAGCTTACCTTCTTTCTTATACTTTTATCAACTCTTTCACTTCATGTCTCTTCTAAATCAGTAGTTTATTAAAGATAACTTTTAAGAAATCTTTCATTAATATTTGTTAGAAAGTTATAGATTCTCAAAAAAGCATTCTACAAAAGATAAAAAATTCAGAAAAATTTTCGAAAATCACATTTTAAATTTTAAGTACACCCAGTGTAGTACCAACACTACATTAAAAATATGAAACAAGTGAAAAAATAGTAACTATTGTAACGAATAGTAAACCCACATATGACGTCATCAAACATTCTAGATGTATGAGTCATCAACTGTATGACTCATCAATAACATGTGCAAGTATGACTCATCGACACACCTCATCGACGTGACTTACCGGCAGCTGCGTGTATGACTCATCAACACGTCATCGAACATTCTAGATGTATGAGTCATCGTATGAAAGATATAAATTGAGATCGCGAGTAGAAGGAGTTCAGTTAATGTTTGACTTGCATAGTGAAATGTACTCTGAATAAATAAATGTTGATTATTGTAATACATCAATAGTTTTTATATAAATAGTCCTCATATAAATTTGTAAATACCTTAGCATTTTTAATAGTTTGTTAAATAGTTTATAGTTATAGTGTTTTTAATTAAGTGCTTTGTAAATAATCTTTTCTTTATTAATAGACGATTTTAAACAGCATTTGTTATTATTTTAAAAAGAACGTTACACTATATTGGTTATTAGGATTAAAAGTGGCACTTTGTTTGACGAGCGATTATATTTGTATTTGTGAGGCGAAACGGTAGAGTAGCCAAGCAACCTCAAAAAAATTTTTAGCAGCCGAGATTTTGAGGGCGGACCACCAAGTATGTATAGAAGTAATATTTAAAAAAGCAATACAAAATTGACGTATATTTTTATATTAGAAACAAAATTTCTTCCTTAAGTCAATGGTTTACACTTCCCCAGACATTTGGGACAAGTGTTAAATTCGGTGTTTGAATGGGCTTTTACAGTCACATTTTTTTATTGTGGTTTGTAATGCCGTAGACTTAGAAATTTACGTTAGTATAATAATATGTTGTGCCGCACAACAGCCCTTACGCGAAAAGAAATTATTATAGTTTAAATTCGCGCCATATGTGACGTGTTAGATACGGAACTAATAAAAAATTGTTTAGAAATGCTTCTACTATCGCGAATGCTTTGACAAGTTTTCTAACCTCAAATATTTGAAGTTGCGAAGTGTTTAAAGTTAAAGAATGAAAGTGAAAAACTAGATATAATTAAAAATGTGTAAAAAGGAGAAATAACAAAACTTATTACAGCTCGCAATGTAAACCACGCTTGCAGATTAATTGTAATTAACCTAAATAAAACCACGCCGATTGCGTGTACCGAAGCCGACAATGCAGGTCGTACTGAATACCGTTACCGCCTCGTTTCTTATTGGTCAGGGTTCTATTACGTATTAACCGACCTATTTAAAAAAAAAACTTTAAATGTCATTTTTGTCAATTTTTAAACAAAAAATGTTCTCATTCTCCTCTTTACGAAAGTGTAACTTTCTATCTTGATAAGGCAACCGAAAGCGAAAGTAAAACATGCGAGATGGTTGCTACCAATGAAAAGCTTTTGGTCCCTGGGTAACGAAGTAAAACACAATTTTTTTAAAATATAATATTATAAGGTGACTGTTGTCAACATTACTTTGGTAACACTATGTTGTATATCATTGTATCTACAAACATTATTTTATTTTAATAACTGAATCATCATTTTATTTATTTATTTACGGTGGTTAATAAATGTCAAGGGGAGAATGAAGATTTTAATACATTACACGCTGCGAAAGCCCTTTCAGGTGCTCGGTATTTTAAACTAACCTACGCTTACGCTTCCCCTCGGCCAGTCAAAACTACCTTGCACCTAAAAGTCAACTTTTGCAGCTTGTAATGTAAATAACTATTTTTCTGTTGTATGTAGCCATTGTGGTACTGGAGCTACAAGAATATTAATGTTTCAATGGAATTTATACTTACGCTGTAAAAGCCCATTACTGTAAAAGCATGGATAACTTGATTGAGGCAAACTTTAAAATATATTAGAAAAAATAAATTTAGTGCAAACTTTGCTCAAATGCGAGGTTGAATATGAGGTTATAATAGACCTGAAGGGCCATAGATGGTACTATACCTAAACCAAAAAATGAAGAAACTAAACCGAGTGAATCTAGCAGGTGCAGACTAGCAGTCGGAGTTAATTGTGAACGAGCCTTGCTCCCAAATTGTCAAATTTAGACAATTTGAAATTCAAAATTATCATTGCAATCTGTCAAAGTTTTAAAAGGTTTTTCACAACTCCAATTGTTAATTATTAAACTACTATTATATAATTATATAAATATTAATTGGAGTTGTGAAAAATCTTTTAAGCAGTAACTAATGTCGTGCACACTTTCTATCAGAAGGTTATTTATTAATAGTAGTATAATAATTAACAATTAGAGTTGTGAAAAACCTTTTAAAACTTTGACAGATTGCAATGACAATTTTTAATTTCAAACTGTCTGAATTTGACAATTTGGGAGCAAGACTCGTTCACAATCAACTCCGACTGCTAGTCTGCATCTGCTAGATTCACTCGGTTTAGTTTCTTAATTTGTTGGTTATAGTATAGTATCACAATATTTAAAGGTGCAGATTTATTTATTTAGATTTATGGTTTACACTAACCTTGGTGTACCTTATTTCATTTTGTCTGTGTATGTGATGTACTCAATTATGCTTTGACAGGGGTTAACTTCCTGTGTTGCCAAATCTGGTTAAAGTTTTCTGCAGTTTTTCCTTAGCTGTAACACAAATGTGGGATTTGTGCTATACTATCTGTAAATTGGCTGCAGCTGTACAATGAGCCTGCATAATAATAATCACCCCTCCCTCCAGCTCAAGCTTCTAGTCTAGAGCCTGATTTCGAGGTTATGGCTAGCAGTAATTATTATTATTATTAACAAATACTTTAATATTATTAATACCGGAAACTCCATATACTTTACCATATGAAAGTACGCGACATTTTTGTGGCGCCATCTTCGCAGATAGGTGTGCAACTAACAAATGGTTTTTCAGTGAGAATTCTGCATTTAATTAAAAAATAGCACTATTTATGTTAAACGATGGTTTATTACTGTTATGCTAAAATATATAAAATTTTACAATTTATCTAAACTATTCAATCTTTCATTACAATGATGATTTTTTAATTACTTTCCCAATATTTGAGAAATGTCAGGTTTATTTGCACACCACACCGCAAGGGGCGCTATTAAATTTTGTCTCCCATTTTTCGAAATAAGTTTCCGGTATTAATAATATTAAAGTATTTGTTATTAAGAAACAAACACTACAGAGACAAATTAAAGAAAAACTATTTATAATACTTTATTATTTCTTGCAATATGTTAAAATAATATTTCTATTTATTTCTTTATAAAAAATATTTACATAAAATTTAAACTTTTAAAACTACTTGTTAATATCACTATAATTTCAATGCACATTTTAAAAACAATTTAATAGTCGAATAAAGATTAAATTGTCATTTAAATACAATGAAAAACACAAATCTTGCAGTCAAAAAGAAATTAACATTCGAATAATTATAATAACTATTCAAAATGTTTAAGAATCTTTTTTAATTTCATACACACAATTTAGCAAAAATTATACAGGTGCATGTTAATACACATATGCAGTAGCAACATTAATAATTATTATTATATTATTGTTGTTAAAAGAATGTTATTACAATGTTACATTTATAGCTTGCATCATTACTCTCTTTATAAATTCTACTAAATAGATTAATGTTTAATATCTTCCATTTCTATCGGAGTATTTTCCAGAAAGTTTGCTAACGGAGTATCTATCACTATATCGATCGTCGTTATATTTTTCTTCTGCTTTGTAGTGTATTTCTGGAGATCCTATATTTTTCTGCCAATGGTGTGTCCAGTACAGATCTTCGGGATTTACATCTTTTGGAGAACGAGAATCTCTAACTATGACTACACAGTATATTAAACTAACTAATAATGTCAGGAATCCAAACACCAAAAATACTATTCCTAAGATCCTGAAACAAAGGAAAAATTTTATGAACTTATTTTGTGTGTAAAAAACTTTCACTCAAACATGCAATAATGAAGCTGAGAGACTATACAATTTTATAGATAGTTTAAACACTTTATATGGGCAATGGGTTCACAAGTGGAGGGACTGATGCAGACATTACCAGTTTTTTAAAGAACTCACAAACCAGCTTCAAGTGACAATTTGTAAAATGAACTACTTTGTAGGCATAAAGATCTCCAAGTTAAATGATGGTTCAAATCAATCAAACACAATGGCTACACCATCAGAAGAAAGTAGAAAAAGTTCTTGGTGATGATGCTCTTGCGAATGGGGTACCATATTGTGAGATTGTGGGAAATCTAATAAAATTGACTGTTGCAAGCAGGTCTGACATTGCACATGCAAGGTGTTGTCTTAATCACTAGCAAATCCAAAGATTTCAGATTGGAAGGCAGTGAAACATTTTATCTATGGATAACTAACTGTAAAGCTTGAAATCCTTTACCGAGCAAAGGCCAGAAAATGTATGCTGAAAGCATACACCGACACAGACTTCGCAGATGATCTTGTAACAAGAAGATTTTGAAGTGACATATGATATATATGTATATGTTGAATCAAAAGCAGAAGTGTGTGGTGCTATCCGCCACAATGGTAGCCAAATATATTTGAGCAAATTAAAGAGCAAAGGAGTTGATGTATGTGATAAATTAATGAAACATATTGTATTCCTATATTGCAAGTGTCATTAAGCTCTTTAAATGTGAGGTTAAATTTAAATATTTTTAAAGTTTCAATGGAAACTATGCAGTGACATTAGGAACTCGAAAGTGATTATGAAAACATTGACGTCGTTTTATAGTAAGAGTCACTTGAAAGTTCCAGAATTTTTTAACTTATTTTGTTATTTTATACTTCCTGGTAACAACAACCTTGAAGTAGAATTTGCTTAGTTCCCGTTATTGGTAATTAAGTGACACAATCTTTACATGTGCATTTTATAGTAAATACTACTTTAAAGTGATTTTTTGAAAAGTACTCCATATTTATATTTGTAAAATGTTCGAGACTATTATTAATCAATTTGCATTGTTTTATTATTGTTAATAGATGTTTTTCTATAACCTTCAATAAAAATAACAAATTGATGCCAAATTGTACCTTAGAAATAATATAAAAATGGTTTCTATAATGTGTATCAACTTATAAGTGTTTTTGCCATATTTTATTAGACACTTTTTATTAAAACATATATTTAAAGAAGGCAAAGGTTGTTATTTTTCGATCTATCATCATCACATTTAACAGAAGAGTTGCGATGGTTTATAATTTTGGTATACTGGAATGACAAAATAATTAAACATTTTATTGCTCTTTGTATTATTAAGTAGTATGTATTACAAATAAAATAGTAATCCATTTTGTGACACAATCGCAGCATTAGTATAGAAAATGATAGTAGAATATTTTTTAATTTGCAAGAGAAAGAGAGAGTGACCACTCAATGCAATGTGCTTCCGACTAGTGGCAAAAACTTAATAGTTCCACCAGTAGTTGCTGGTACGTAGCAATGACTAAAAATGCTGCTTTGGAAGAATTTGGAATTTCATACACGCTCAAAATATATTGATGTAAATTTCATTACAAACAAAAGAAATACAGTAGAGATGAAATCAGTATCGAACATGTAAAAAAAGAAGACCAAGAGGAGTTTGTTAAAATAATTATGGACTTTGCTTGCTTGTAGATGAAAGAAAATTTTGGTAGGAAGTGTTGGATATTACAAAACTTTGTTTATTTGATTAGACTATTGAGTTTAGTTGGTAGCACTTTTGTATAAACACTTCGTATTTTTTTTACAGTTTGATTTTGTATTTGTTGCTGCAGTCTTTTTTAAAAGTGTATATTTCATCAATCAGTTGTTTTCAACAAATTTTCATTCACAACAAATACCAACTTACCATACATATACTGGTTCGAAAAACTGTAGGACTATCACGAATCCTAAGGTTACAAGTATGATTCCCAAATTCAGCAGCAACATTAAACAACACATCCCTTTTATGCTAGGACAAAAGGGATTCGGTGCTGCCATCGCTTCCATAGTAACACCACCTTTACGTGAAGTCTTAGTTTTTGCTGTACTAGCTACTGATGGGGCTCTGCCACTTCTGTAAGAATAGTGACTGGGAGCTCTGTGAGATCTTGATCCTCGACTAAAAAAATATAATATTGAAGGATACTATATATTATAATCAATAAAATTGTTACAATTAATACCTAATTTCTGAAGGAGATTTATAAGCACCACTCGTTACATAAATATCAGAACCAGTATCACCATATCCACTACCTTTACTCAGGACTGATGGAGCACGAGGAGAATTGTTCTGCTGATACCGACGTCCTCCATTTCTTTCACTTACAATCGCATAAGGCTAAACATAGGATTATATTGAATTTAATATAAATGTAATGGATGTCTAAAATATTGTTTTACCACTGATGTGTATTCTGATACGGTGCGATCAGACGGAGCTCTGTGGCTTTCTTCCCCATCGGAGTATGCCAAATTTCTCGACACGTGTACGGGTGTGGGTGATTCTGTTGGCCTGGGCGCCACATAATGATTTTTTGTTACTCGTTTGGCCATGCCCATAATGTTCAATGACTATATCATCTGAAATTAAAAAACATTGGGATTAGAAAATTAAAAGTAATCAAATAATCAAGTTGCAGTTTAAATTTTATTATCAACTTCACTTCAGGTACTTCTGATACATTAAAACAATTCAAGAAGCTGTATGTTCTAGTTGGATGCATACTAATAACTCTTTAATCATAAGAATAAATGTTTTGAAAGAACCAAAGAAAACAGAAGAAGGGCATGGAACGCAGTCGCAAATGTATACTTACTAATTTACACATTTGAGGGATAATAAGAAACTGGGTACTATTTCAGTTTATCATTCATGAATAGAGCTACACTTAAAACAGTTCAAAAAAGTACTTAAAAGCAATAATGAATGACGTGTAGCTTCAATGCAGGATCTACGTATAAGCTACACAAGCTATAGCTTAGGGCCCCCACTTTCTTGGGAGCCCCCAAAAAAATTGTCTGAGTGAGCAATTGTCATATATACTTAAATATACTGCAGCATTTTTTGTCCCAATGCAGCACGTCCGGAACGTCCCATACTAAAGGGCCCCATATCTCAAATAGCTTAGGGCCTTATCAAGTCTAAATCCGGCCCTGTGTAGCTTGGACATAAGAATTCAGAGAAAAGAACAGAGTGCTCTCAAATCAGCTTCTTACAATCCAAGAAAGTCTCGGATAGTATATGAACCTAAATGCACAACTGGTTAATGTCGGACCCTTGGAAACCTGAAATCTAGCTAAAGAAGTCTTGTAATATTGGTATCTTAGAAACTTGAAGAATTTTTAGAGCTTGAAATTGTTGACATTTGAGAATCCTGGAGTCTTGAAGTTTTAGAATACATATTAGAATGTTGGAAACTTGAAGCCTTGATACTTGGAGTCTTGGAATCGTACGAATTTGGAATTGTGGAGACTGGGAATCATGAAAACTTGGAGTCTTATAATCTTAGAAACTTGGAGCCTTGAAAACGTACTAGTCTTAGAATCTTAGGGTTAGATAATCTTCGAGTCTCAAAATCCTGGAAGCAGCTTAATTATGAAAGTTCCATGGAAGATTATGTTGCCACAATCAGCAGGAAGAAAAGGCAAATATAAGCCCTAAACGAAGTAGTACACGATAGAAGATCTGCTTTCAATTTCTTCGTTCACAACAGATCATTGTTCATAAACGACTTATTAAATTGTAGCTATTCTGTATATCTAATTGCAGTAGCTGGAAAAAGCACTCGTTCAACAACTAACCTAACAATTTATTCTTTTCATTTTTACCAATATGAAGAATGAGAAATTCCAAGAAATTCACATTCAAATCCTGTACCATCATCATAGCAAAAAAATATGACCCTGAATCGGCAAATAGAAAAAAATCAACCTGTACGTTTGATTGTGTCCCAGTCATTATAACTGACGTTATAATGACGTTATTTTTAAGTGATTGTTGATCGGCGACATCATATGATTAATAAATGATGTCCATAAGACGTCCCATGTTATGGGCCGTACGTAGACGTCTTCAAAACGACGTCTTTTAGACGTACAATAAGGTCGCTTTTAGACTTCTAATATTAGTAATTATGATCTAGCTAGGTCGCCAAAAAGTGATGTATTCCATAAAATATCTTTTACTTTTCAATTTGCAGTATGTAAATAGAATACATTATTTTACTGTTTTCAATATATTCAAATACACTAGGACGTTTTAATGGCGTCATTGAACTCCGTTTTAATGACATCTTATATTGACGTCCCTAGACTATGACATAATGCTGTCAGTTTTACGACAATCTGACGTCATTTGACGCCATTACTGCCGAAAGAACGGCGACATTATGAAATCAGTGTGTTGGCTGGGGAAAAGCCTTATTTTTAAACAAACATTTAAAAAGTGTTCTGTTGTTACAATAAAATAGTAATTACTCAAAAAATTCAAATCTACACTGAGAAAAAGAAAGGTTAGAGTAAACATAAATCTGTTTGCTGCAACCAGAGTTCGTAGTAAAATTTGGCGCATCTATTTATCTGGATGTGCAACCAGATCTTTGTTGCTAGCGTTCCCCAGCCAGCACACTGACGTTATAATGACATTATTTTTAAGTGATTATTAGTCGGCGACGTCGTATGACTAATAAATGAAATAAATGTTATGGGACGTACGTAGACGTCTTCAAAACGACGTCTTTTAGACGTACAATACGGTCGTTTCTAGACTTCTAATATTATTATGATCTATCTAGGTAACCAAAAAGTGATATATTCTATTTCCTACACTCCTACCCATATGGTTTATGAGATATTTTGCCGACAGACAGACGGACGGACGCTTACATGATTTTAATAGAGCTACTGGTCGTAGACCTACAGAACCCTAAAAAGAGGGTTCAACAGATTTGTGAATGAATTAGTCGCTTCACCAGATTTAATATATTAGCAGCGGTGATCTACCCGATTATGTGTCGCGTTCGTGTGCGAAGATCCATTGGAGTAAACAGTGTTGGTATAAATCTATCTATAGATTTGGTAGCTCAAGCCTCTCGTGATCACCCTTTCGATCAGCGCCAGGTCACATACCAGGTGAGTAGGCTACGTTTTTATTGAAAATCTTAGCTTCCGTCATGCGCCCTTCAGCAACGCCCAATCTGCTTAAATTGCATGACATCGGTCTCGATTCCGTTTAAAAATGTTTTTTAAACCATTGTTTGGGTCTTTATTTAGTCATTAAGTATTAAGCAACATCTTTAATAATAATAAATAATTTATTGTTTGCAAATCGTGCAATAACCGAACAAAGCATCAAATAACCCACGTTTGATAAAACAATCGAAAAAGAAGACACATCAAACTAAATTAGGATCTTCACGTGTTGGCAATGCTTAAACGGTGACGTCAGCGCATTTATTATTATTTATTTTCAAAAGCCCACGCAAATTCAGGTGACATTTAAGGTATTCGGCCTTAAATGTTTACCTACTATTCATTAGAGAATGAACGAACGCCTTCTAATGGTTCCGTCGATCTTAATATAGTTTGGGGTTATGCAAACGTAACAACAACAAAAAACTTTCACTATTAGGAATTTTAATAACATTAGACTTTTACAAACATTTGATGTGGATTCTTTTTTTTTCTTTTCACCTGACTGTGTCACATTTAGTTTTCTCAACGAAGCTAGCTACACATTTTTTGGGATTTAAAAACAATTACTTTAGTTTGTTTAGTAACAATCATGGCAAGAATGATTTATTATTACAATGACTTTTTAACGCATGAATAAGTAGTTTACTGGATTTTATACAGAAAAGAATTTTAAATAGCGATTATGAAATGGTTTAGAATACTTGTTCTAGTCTAGTGTATACTTATTAATAGGGATTTTTTAAGTTTTGTATATAAAATAACAAAACCTGATGCAATTTAATAAATGGTTTACTTCAATTTGCTAATTCTGTTTAATTAATATCTGGTTGTTATTATCATCATTTATTATACTTTCTATTTCCAATAAGGATCAAATTTTATCATGAAAGGTTATGACTATAATTAATGTAGTAAGGTAGATTATAAAAACTGTACACAAACAGGAATGGTCCATTTTTATTTTTTAACCGAAGAGTGGACAAAAACAATATTTTTAATATTTCTTAAGCTTGAACTACATTACACTTTTTTCGTCTAGAAGACTTTGATCAGGTCTTGTACTAGAGGAACTTGTAGAAAGTTTGATGGTGCAGATCAAAAACTTATTTTTTCATTCAAGTTACTGGAGCGAGTTTCGGAGTTACCAACTATTATCATTTTTCTACTTATATTTATTTTCTAACTTACAAATATTTTTTACCCGATCGGACGTTTTCGTTAATTTACAAGCTCTGCTTTCATGGTGGTAAGTTCGACTTACCGCCCATGGCAAGTTAATAAAGTACGTCATCATTTATTTAAGTAGAAAAACACTCATTACCATTTTAAAATTCGTCCGGATTGAAACAAAAATTGTTTTTGTTTACTCAACTATATGCCAGTCTCGGTGGATTAGTGGTTTGCATGTTGGCTTCATAATCCAAAGATCGCAGGTTCGATCCCCGGCCGAGCTGGTAATTTTTCATAGCGGAGAAAAATTTAAAACGTGCCTTCTTTTCGGATAGGAAGTAACACTGTAGGTTCCGTGTCAATGCGATGTTTGGCACGTTGAAAATCCCTACTGGGGGTGGAATTCTCCCAGATTCGGCTAAATTCTAGTAGGGTTGACCAAATGATCATAGCAATCGGTGCCATGAGGTACGAAGGATGCTCCGCCATCCTGATTCCTCACCCAAAAATACATAAATAAATAACAACTATATAGGCGCATTAACCGACTTGATAAAATTCACATCTTCAGAGTGATTTTTTTTAATGTTTATTCCACGAAGGAGACTTCGTCTCGCAAAATCTAGAAGGTCGTGATTTACTCTATGTTTAAAATTAGCTCATAGATACGATCGGGTAAAAAATAGTATGAGCATTACGCGCGTAAGATACCACCAGTCTTGGCTAAGGTTACCCTATTAGCCTCGACTGTAAAGCGTACCTACCGCCCTTAATACCTTAATTACTATAAAGTATTTGCCTTCAACAAACACTTTTAATCTCAAATAACTTTTTCTTTTACAATATTGGCGATGTTTGCGCAAATGAACTACCTACTACTTGACAATCACTTAAAACTTAAACATGAACCGAGGAATTCAAATTTCTCGTTTAGTATTTTATCTAGTTTTAGAACTTGTCAAAGTATTCTAGACGAAAAAGTATAGTGTAATACGAATTCGCGCTTATTCAAAGCACAACATGTATGGAAAATCTTCGAATGCGCATGCCTGAAATAAATTGCTGATGTATTCAACGACATACGTTTTGCTATATTTCTAATATAGTACCCGTGATTAGAAAAATATGTAGTTACCTACAACTCATCGTGCATAAAAAAATACTTTATTATGAACGCTTGATACAGCCCGCAAAGTAACAACGTCGCATTGCGACAAACGAGCGGGAAACTTAAATGCTGTAACAGCTACATGCATCACCACTGGCCGCTCGTAATTTATTTCTCGAAAACAAAATCAGTTGTATTAAATAAAAAGATACATAATTCGGATTTTCTTTACTGCAACGTTTTAAATGAATCTGAATCAATAGTGTTACATCCATCGTTTTATATACATACAGCATGTCTCAAAAATAACGGACAATACGTGAATACGAGATAGTTGATGATGTGTAGAGAAAGTTTTTCCCATAAATTTTTTTTCTAAAATATTTACTTTCAGAGTTATTTAAGGTTCAAGTTTTGAGTCCGGTCCTGCACGTTCTGCTCCACAATCTCCTGATGTCGCATAATGCTGAGGACTGTAGTTTGTTGAACTTTACAGCATTTGTCAATACAGCACAATTTTGTCAATGCCGCAAAATACCCAAATGAGTTGATCTTGAAAACATTCGTAAATAAGACACGTTCCGTTTTGCCATGTTATGGTTTGTTTATTTTAAAATAAATTCAAGGTCTAATAACAGCTTAAAACATCTTACTTTAAAGAGAGCATCTGATATCATATTTCAATAAGTTAAACGGAATGCTTTATGTGTGGCGGCGTTGAACGTAATTTAAAAAATGCGATGTTAATACATTTTACTAGAATCTGAAGCATTAATATTTAAAACTAATAGTAAACCTTTTCATTAAAACTGAAATAAAATTTTACAAAAATGATCTTGGGCTCGAAATTTCTCAATGAACGTAAGTCA
Organism: Agrypnus murinus; assembly: GCA_929113105.1. Taxonomy (NCBI): domain Eukaryota; kingdom Metazoa; phylum Arthropoda; class Insecta; order Coleoptera; family Elateridae; genus Agrypnus; species Agrypnus murinus. The sequence goes on from OV816027.1 coordinate 4,850,569, forward strand.
ATAATCAAAAACTCTCTTTGTTATAAACATCCCCTTTCGCAGACTTTCCTTATTTATAGCAATTCTTTCTTTCGTATTCTGTGCTTGTAAATAAAATTTTGGACTAAACATTCCGCAAAAATACACAGTAAAATTTGAGCTATGTAAAATAAACAAAACGCAATTTAAAAAAAGGATACAAAACATAAATATATTTTATTTAAAACGGAAAACACCTTCAAATAAACTTTTGATAATAAAAATTATTAGTTCGATGAACTATCATCAAACGTTTGGGACTTTTTTGCAACTATGCCGTTTATAACAAAAACGCTTATTACGGTGATATGTCATGGTGTTTATAAAGACGCGACCTTGACCAATATACGTGTTTTTAAATCGACTTCTCCGAATTTTTGCTTAACTCTACACATATCGCTTTACAATGTTTTGACTATCCCAATGCTGGATGACTTATTATTTATTATCAAATTGATGCAAAATATAACAGGACCGTATTAGCAAAAAGTATTGCAAACAATTTTTAACAAATTTACAAAAAAAATTTTTTGAAGGTAGAGTTTTTTTTTCTTTAGTTTTAGATTCTACCTCGGACGCTTTTTAACCCTCTGCGTTATTGTTCGTTATTTTTGAGACACCCTGTATATTTGTAATATTTGCAAAGATAACCTCAAAACTTGAGTCAAAGTCATTTACTGCATTAATTTGTTTTCATCAGAACAACAACCGAAATACTGGTGCCAACTTAAGGCAACGTTGTCACTTTCTCACTACTCGAGAAGCGTATAATTTATTTATATTCTAAACAGATTTCTTTATTTTTTTAGTGTTTACATAGTAATATTATTTTATTTTTACTAATAAAAAAGTAAACTTGAATGAGATTTCTGGTTAGAAGAGTTGTTTTTTTCGTCATTTTCTCACGTTCTTAAATTTGGACTAGACAGTGAAAAGTTCATCTCTGACTTTAAAAAGACTGATAAAGGTTTGAAGCAAAACGATGTAATTACTTCTATTTGTTAAAATAGCACAGCTCTGTATCTTTTGGCACAGAATATCCAACCACAATTTCCTTAAGATGGTTCTTAAAAATATCCGCTATCTCGTTTACGTTTTCGCATTCGTTGCTTGGCTATAACCGTCAGTAAGTAAGCGGTATTACGGATAATAGTTACATGAAACCGTTTAAATGTTATTTTGCTTTGTCCGGCAGTACTCAACCAGTTTCTTAAGTGTTTCGGTATTTTAACTAAATACATTTGAAAATCTGTAACAGCCTATTAGTTCTTGGAAAAATACTACTGTTTACTTGCGTGTGACACCGCTAATTTGTTTAGTGTTCATGATGAAATTTAAATAAGTATCATATTCGGAACATGACTAAACATTCTTGAATGTTTAAATTTAAGTTTTCTGTTTTCACAATCCTAAAGTATTATTTAATTTATTTAATTCAAATGCTTTAATTGTCTTTGCTAGTGATAAACTTTTATTTATTAAACTTCTAATAAAGAGATTTTCAAATGTACCTATCTATAGTAAAGATCAAATAAGAATAAAGTAGATAGCGCTTTGGTCCAAGTTGCATTTACACAACTAAATCTTAAAACTGCGAATAAATAGCGTTTATTTTTCAAAATATGCAGGTATTTATTGAAAAATACACAAAGTTTATTTCAGTGCTTATGTACAAGATGACAATGTACTTTATGAACAATTTATGAATAGAACTGATTAAATAATGCTACACTATCATTTGAAAAACCTTAAAAATTGTTTTATATTGGCACAATATTAACATTCATATGTTCATTTGATTCCTCAGTTAGATTTTCACTGGAACTTTCCGATCCTTATAACTTTTTCCTCAGTATTCTCGAGTTAAAATACCGAAACACTTAAGAAACTGGTTGAGGACCGCCACCGTCAAAGCAAGACCGAGGAGTCTCTCACTCCCAAAAAATATGTACACCTATTGCCGCTTTACAGCAATAACTGTCTTTATTCCCGTCTCCTTACTTGTTATTCCCGTATTGCCGTTTTTATTCCTTTATTTTCGTCTGTATTGCTGTATTCCCGTCTCTATTTCCGTATTTATTTCTGTATTGCTGCATTAATTTCCCTATTGCCGTGTTTATTTCCGTATTCCATGCATGATCTTAGCAGTGGGTGTATTTGAATGATAGGTGCTTTATTGTTATTGGTTTTATTGACAATTTTGCAAAAGGTCGTAGCTCCACTAAGAAAAATGTAAACAAAATTTCTCACAAATAAAAAATGATCTGTAAAAAATAGTTTTTTTATTCAATCATAATATATGTACATTACATTTTTAAGTGCTGCTAAAATATATCATCAGATAGATCGACTTTAAGAAATATAAAGAAAGACACAGTGAAATAAATAACAAATATTTATTTGAAAAGTGAGAATCCCAATGAACGGCAGTAAATAAAATTCAAAAAGAATTTAAATAACTGATAATTTTAATTTAATATAATATTAATAATTTTAATTAATATTATATTTAATATTGGTTTTAATTAAACTAGAAACTCCTTCAAATTTTTTTCAAGTCTTTGTATAACCTGTTAATTAAGACCCCATTCGAACGACTGATTTTGAATGGGTAAATTCCAGTAAAATTTACAGGACCATAAAATATAAATCCCGAATCTTACTTTTTGAATGTCGTCTTCCTTGGATCAATATCCAAAATTCGTCTAATGTACCATCAGGTGTCGTAAAATATTACATAAAAATTTTCTAATTTCAGCTTTATCTTCCATTTTGTTTCTTGCATGTTTCCTTCCTCTAAGTCTGATTTTTCTGATTCAGAAAATTCTGATTCTGATGCAAGTGAAATTACTTCAAGGGATTCGCTTGATTTCGCTGTAAGTGAGCAATCGGTCTCGAGCGTATAGAAATGCATCGATTACAAATAACGCTTTTAAAAATATAAATAATTGAAAACTCGCAAAACTAAAAATACCTGGCAAATCTACATCATAAAACCTTTAACTTGGAATTGCGTAGAACGACCCAGTAGAACTCTCAAACAAAGCGTAACAGAAATAAGCATTGCGTTTTAAATAGGTATAAAGTATTTTAAATTTATGGTATAAAAATCTAAAGAAAATATAATATCAAAGCGGTCTTGTAGAACTCGTAAAGGAGAGCTAGGACGGCATGCAAGGGTTTGTCTATACAGCAGAACAATTTGAATATTAAGCAATCAATGATGGATGATGGAAGGCTTGTCTGCACGGGCTGCAGCCGCCGACATGCCCTAGCTATTTCTAGCATTTGTGGTTAATTTATTGTAGCACTTTTAAATACTACCAGCGTTTAAATACTGAAATGATGAGAATAAAATCTAGAGATTTTATTTCTCTATTTATTGCCGCTTATTCCTGCGTATTCCGGTTTATTGCCGCTTATTCCTTTGTATTTCCGTTTATTTATGTTTATTTCCCATATTGCCGAGTATTGCTCATTATTTCCGACTCATAGCAATTTATTTCCGAGAAACTGTACACCTATTGCCGAGAGTGAGAGACCCCTCGAGCAAGACATATTTAAACGTTCTCATGCAACTATGATCCGTAATACCGCTACCTTACTGACGGTTATAGCTAAGAAACAAATGCGAAATCCTAAACAAGGTGGTAGATATTTCTAAAAACCATCTTAATTCGAAAGCGGCCAGTTTATATTTTACTAGACTGTATGTACGTACGTAGCTGCCTCTGTGTAGACGACTCTATTACAGTTTCTTAATTTTCACGACAAAAATTTCTCTACAGATGTATATATACATAGCCTTGGTAGTGTAGCGGCTAGCGTTCTGGCCTCTCAGACAAGCGGACCGGGATCGAATCCTGGTGTCTGCAGATCTGGTTAAGGTTTTCCGCAGTTTTTTTAAACTGTAACACAAATGTGGTATTTGTGCTATACTGTCTGTAAGTCGACTGCAGCCGCACTATGGATCTGTATAATAATAATAATAATAGTAATCGCCCTTCTCCCACACAAGCTTCATAGCTTCTGGAACTTGGTTCTCTAGGCAATGGGTAGTAGTAATTAGTATTATTTTGTGTTTTTCTTTAGTTTTTCGCAGGTTCGCAAATTCTGCAAACACCATTTCAGACAGAAAAACTTGAAACCAAGCATATAATGTCGATTTTAGCACGGCTTTCAAGAACATGTGCTATTTCTTGACGTGACACTCCACTCTTAACAATCCACTCCCCTGTTTCATTGTCACATAAGTGTAATTTTACTACATTACTCAGGTCCGAGTTAATTGGTGTTACATATCGTTTTATTTTTATCTTGAAAGTTTGCTGAACTGCTTTGTAAGCAACAAATGCTTTAGTGGGGTTTCGGTAACCTAAAAGTGGCGCTTCGTTTGTGTTGCAGGTTGGAGAGAGACAGACAATGCTTTAGCGTAATTTCGAGTTGTATTAGAAACAAAGAACCAAACTTTTATGAACAGAACCTTATCTAACCTAACCTGTGTGAGTTCGTGATAGATAATCTAACCCAGTTGGGCACAAGCTAACCCAATCAGACAATCCAAGGACCTGTCAAATGTTGTTATTGTGGCGCCGACGGAAATGTTTGCCGACAGCGAATCCACTAGTCCAGTGGTGGCGAACCTATGACCCGCGGGTCAGATACTGACCCACGGAGGCTTTTTAAATGATGAAAAAAAATTAAAGTATAAATATCTAATGTCGAATTTCGAAAAATATGCACCTGTGTATGACTCATGGTAGTCGCTCTTCAACTTAACATAATGGATACGGAATATGAACCTAATATTAAGAAACTATCTGAAAATAAGCAACAGCAGATTTCATGTTAAATATACTTTTATTAACTAGTACTTCATAATATACGATGTGCTTTTCTTTATTCCTTCTTCATTCAAATACTCAGTGCCGAGGCGCCACTGGGCATGGTGTCACCTGGTGCGGTAATTCATGATGTCGCTCCATTGATATCAATTTTTGACCTTTATTTTTTGCCCGTCACTTGCAAAAGTAAAACTTGTAAAACAAAAAGGAAACGTAAACCTTTTTAGAGGATTTTAAAAGTGAAAACCAAAAATAATGGTCAACTGTCAAGTTTTTCTGTTAACAAATTTTCGGTGTTTCCAAATTATTGATACCCTTTTTATCCTCCCGCTTCCAAGTGACGCCACTGACTTAGTGAACCACGGGCCAGTATTAAAAAAATAATGAACAAAATTTGACCCACTTCTCAAAAAGGTTCGCCATCACTGCACTAGTCTGTCAAATGGTGATTTTATGGCGCCGACGGGAATTTTATAATCGTGTGTTTGCCATCATCGACCATATTGGTTTGGATTGCCTAATTAAATTCTGGATTGGAGACAAATTTTAAGGTTTTCTTTCTAAGTAGTGCTTATAAATTCTTCCAATTCCAGTTTATAAGTTAAATAGAGTTTAAACAGGCTTATCCATGCAATAAATTAGGTATGACCCCTTTCGGTAAAATACAATAAAGATGTCCATTTGGTTAGAAATGCTAAAATTGCAAGTTGTTCTCCGAGGTACTGAAGACTGTCAGTATAGGCATAGAAAGTCAGAAGAAGATTAGAAAATCTGGAAAATTGATACTTCTCATTACCAAGTTTTCAAATCTATAACATCTTTATTTACAAGCCGATTTTGCTGGAATTTTTCAATAAATTTTCCTTTTCTTGGAGGTGAGTAATGAAAAATTGCAATTATATCGTAAATGAAACTCCAAATATGGACACTAAAGAAACTTCATTCATTTCTTATTTATGGTCCAATGTTTGTGGTATATTTTGCATTCGTCTTGTATAACGATATATGTAGTAGACGCGACATGGCAAAATCTATCAACCGAAAATCTTCGCGCTCTTGACATTATAGAAAAACACATGCAATCGTAAACAATAATAAGACGAAGATGTTTTCAATTATACAAGTCCACGTGGAAGTCCATGTTGATTTACTAGAACTAAAAAAAGTTAATGGAAATTTATTGTTAATTTTATTTAAATTACATAATTTCCTCTATATCTGTTTCAGGTTACACACAGATTATATTTAATATCAATGACCGCACGGTTTTACCATAACGCGTATAATAATATGCAAGAAAGATTAAAACAGAAATTGGTGTGTGTGTGCGTGTTTAGAAAGTTGAAGTCATAACTAGACGGCTTTTTCCTGTATGGACTAAACTTGGATTATTCCGATAAATAGTTTTAACATTAACAAGGCTCAACTATAGGTATAGTACTTCTTATTTATATAAATGTCTCATATTTACATAAACATAATAATTATGTACACATCAATATGTATAGTTATCGGATTATTAATATCTGTGATTCAAAGAATACCAAAGAATACCATTTAATAGCATGTTAAGGTTAATATGAGCATAATTTACTTTTTTTTTAAATATCTTTACAGCAACAATATTTTTTCTTGTAATAACAGAAACCTAGAAAATTAAACGCATGTTTTACAAAACAAGAAACTATACATTACATACCACACAAAACTAACTTGGAATCACAAAAAAATAATCTTGTCAAAATTATCCTTGTTAAATAATTATGACAGACTCAACCAAATAAAAAATTGCTTCAATTGACGATTGTAACGAGATTTCTTGCAATTAATAGTTGAATAATATTTCTTTATCTTCTGACTACCTTTATTGAACTCTTAGCAATGTATCCTCTTTTAGCCATCTTTGGCTTCCGGACAAACATGTTCACGGCAAAGCAATTTCTGACTTCTGACAATTTCGTCTTTTTGCTTGCTTTTTCGTTAGGATATAACTGTGACTGCAGATTGTGTCCTCAGGCCCTAGAAGCTATAAAACTTGTGCGGGAGAGAGAGGCGATTATTATTATTATGCAGGTCCATCCTGCGACTGCAGCCGACTTACAGATGTTATAGCACCAATCCCACATTTTTGGGTATAACCTTAACCAGATTTGCCGGCACCGAAAGGTTAGGTCAATAATTTTTTGAGTGTCAAAATAACACATTTGTAGGTTATTGATGATGTCAGTGTAGCTTGACAACGACAGAATTATTTTAAGAACAAGATTTAGAAATTCAAACTAAGACAACCGTTTTATATTCCATAACAACCCTTGACCAAGATAATTTTTGATATCACGGTAGAATTCAAATGTTTTTCTGTTAACTGTTGTTATTAGTATTATTATATTGGGACGCATCACAAAGCCAGTTGATATAATAAGGTACTATAATAGGTACGAAAAAGGCAACATTAACGATTACTGGCCGTCAGAAGGCACTGATGAAAGTCAACGTTTTTGTTAAATATTGAATGTGACAATTTAGCAATGCAAAGACGTTTGTCTGTCTTCGATTGGGGATATACGTGCGCTAAGCTTATAGCCACGACCTCCTATTGGGCAAGGAATTGAGATAGGCACGTTTAATTAGCACGTCAGTCTTGGTGAGAACAACGTTGTCCTGCAGGCTAATGCCGGAGCTATTACGTGTTCATTCGTCAACCCGCCTCCCGAGGAAGTCAATTCACCCATAGCCCAGCATGCGAAGCCACTGTCACTGGCCGGTTGATTCCAACTTCAAGCGTGGCTGGGCTTGGCCTAGGTCTGCCTAGAATTACCTAGGAGTTGCCACCCGGCCTACCATAATAAAGGCTTGGCGAACCTTCGACAGGGCCTCGTCTGACTTTATCTAAAAATAGAGACCCGGCATATACCATGCGGAGGTGGGGTTGTCTAAGTTTGAAATAGCCTTGCTGGAGACAGCCGGATGGGTCTCGTCCATCAAATGCAAATAATCAAACTCAACAGACGCCACTCTACAGTCGCAACTACATCAAAGAAAGCACCTGGTCAAACGGTTTATCTAAAGACAGTGACCTGGGGGCCACTGCTAGGATAAACCTTACGAATTACGCTTCGCGTCCTGGCGTCCAAGCGTTCTAGGATCATTGCCAAACTAAGGGAGTCCTAAGACCAATTCAGTCATAGTGAGAGACAACGCCTGCCAACTGTACAAACACTCCAAATGTTACTAGTATTACGAAATTGCATTTTACAGTACTGTAACTAGATTATATTGAAGACGGCGCAAAATTGTTAATTGACTTCTATTTTTTATAATATTTTATTATAACGACACAAAATACTTTTTATTTTATTATTAAAAATTATTTAAGATACAGTGGATTCTCGACTATCAGGGGCTGATTATCCTGGTTATGGATTAAGTAGGTTAGTAAAAGATCGGATTTTTTATTACAAAGTGCGTGAGAAAGGCTAAACGTTCTGATCAAAATTTCATCGTTTAAAAAATTTCAATGAAATTATTTAAAATATAAAAATGAAAACAATAGCCTCTGATGCGGTCATCGGGGTTCTACTAATGTTTTATATCGTGAATTATTATAATACGACTAACAAAAATTTATTATTGTTCATTTAGTTGTACAATTTCGATCACAATTGGAAACTAACCGGGCCCTCATTAAAATTTTGAAAAGTCGGCGCCTATCAGTTATCAGTTCCCGGAGACGTATCTTCGATATTATCAGACTGCGTAATTCTTTCCTAGACTTTGCTGACTTGCGGAAACTATATCCTTGTATGCGTAAATGATGTTATGATTTTTCCACAAAGTGCATTATGTAGCAAAGCTAATAAAAAATAATTAAAAAAATCTTTAAAGAAAATATCAGACTCTGGGGACCAATAGCGCACTACAGTACTAATTTATCTTTTTTCAGTTGTAACTGATTTTAATTCGCAAGCAAATTGCAAGGCTACCGTTCTATCATCAGTTCAGTGTCTCTAAGTTAGTGCACAACGTAACTGTGGCCATTTGTTGTGTTTATTTAGTTTAATCAATAAAAAAGAGATTACTCGTAATAGAAAAAAATCTATTGGCGCAAAATTTATACGTGCTTACTTTATGATGTAGTTACCTTTCATTTAATTTTTGTTTAAAAATATTTCAATTTAATGTACAACCCGTCCAATATTTGCTGAACCAAAATTCCTAAAAGACCGCTACGTCACTTTTTCGGAATTAACCGCAGTTGGAAAAACATGGGCGGCGTTGCAAATAAATTTTTTCTTTGTTTATTCCTTTTTTTTGTATTGTATTATTGTATTGTATAATAACATGTACATAGATGATAGTCACAAATATTGTAATAAAAGAAATAAAAACGGATGACTTACAAGATTGCAAATATTTTTTACAAACAATCTACGTTTCAAGGCACGACGACGTTTGCAAATATCAAACAGTAACAGACCGTTTAGACTGGCTTCTATTCCGAGAATAGAACGTCATCGGCTTTCTCCTTTCTAGGAATTCTGGCTCAATAAATATCGTAAGGACTGTATTTTCTGTTATTTAATTTTTACAAGCATTAATTTGCGATCTTTGGCCGTCGTTGTGATCTTTGGAGACCAACACGATTATTGCAAATAGAAATCTGTAAGAAGATCACTGCTTTAGATTAGATTGGTCTCGAGAGATGACACTTTATACATTAAATGATGTCGGTCTCCGGCGACCGCTATCGCATATGGTTGTCGGAGACCGGTAACGCGCACGTTATTACACTGTTTTCATAGATATCCATATCATGTAAGTACACAATAGGAGTAGTTTTTCCTAAAAGTACAAGCTGTTGCATTTAAAATCAAAATTTAAAATGAAAATGCATAATCTTGCATTTCTAATTAATTAATAATTTACAATTAACAAAACCATTTTTAAAAAACATGTTTTCCTACAACAACATATTAAGTAATTTCAACTAGCTGTAAAACTCCTACACCTGATATTAAAACGGGAAAAAGACAAGCGGGCGTTGTTGCATATCGTGTAGATAAATATATTTAAAAAACCTTTCGCTGCATTCTATAACAAATTGATTTATTAAGTTCATTGCCTTTTATAAAAAGAAAAATATATAGTAATTATATTTAAATACGAGCGCAATTACTTAGCATTTCCTTTAATTTACTTTTAATTTAGAGAAAGAGAAATGTGTGACATTCGAAAGTGTGTAAAGAACAAACAGCAATGCGGGTAACTTATACACACTCAATTATGTTTAAACCACAGGAAATTGATTGCATGCAGACAGAAAAATAAAGCAAATAAAAAGGATGACTATCAAGTATATAAAAGCTTGATATATAGTAAAGAAAGCTGAAAGTGAGACTGTAAATGATATTGAAAGTAATTTAAATGATTATATAGTCGTATTACAAACCAAGTAAAGTATGTGACATTTTTTAAGCTTAACAGTAATTCTTATCAAAATTCAATTTAGCCCACAAACTCCATTTTTCCCTCACATTGCCTTTGGATCCACAGATTGATAAAGTAACTTTGAAAATTTTTATTAAGGCACTGTTGGCTCTACTAGGCCAAAAAATTAAAAAAGCCGAATAGGTGGAAAAAGATTCTTTATGCTCCCCACATCTCAAATTAAAAATAGCAAATCATAAAGTGCACAAGTTTACAAAATATGGATGCCTAGATATTAAGAAAAAACGGTTTTTGGTTTCATGTAACTTTGATACGCAGATATTTAAACAGTGATGATTTTTCAAATAAAATTACTAATATTTGGTATCAACAAGACGGTGTGCCACCATATTGTCGGGCAGTATATACATATGAAGTTTTCTCCAGCAGATGAAATGGCAAACGAAGGCCGATAGAGGTACGAACATGATTGTAGACTGGATGTTGCACAGAGAACAACCGCAAAAATTGTCTATAAAAAAAGCAGTACGAAAAAGACCTTTGAGAAGAAAAGAATTTGTAAATTCAAGTAGTTAATACTGAGAATGCGTTTTTGTCTACAATTGTCTACAACTTGCCAGTGCATCTCTGAGGGCATTTGCAACAAAAGATCTTATTAAAGTTTTTGATTGGAGAAAGTCAAAATTTGTAGTAGTTTTAACCGACGTATTTAGATTAGTACATATACAATTATAAACGCGTTTATGGTAATACCATTAATAACAGTGTAAGCTTTGCAACTTAATACAAGACAAAATAATTTTTCAATAAAGCACGAGTTTGTTTATGCTGCATAATACTAAGAATGGAGTCTTGAACTTGAAATAGAGGTCTAATACAAGTTTTAAAATCAATCTGATTTATAAGAAAATATCTGATCTTACATGATTTTTAAAGGGAACATTTGATTTCCTAAAAAGGCAAGTTAATTAGATTAAAGGGCGATTTTATTAGTGTGGGTGACATTGAATTTAATTTTAAAAAAATAAAAACCGTTCGGCTTTACAAAAGAAATTGCATTACGAAATCTAAAAATCTGCGATACAATGAGGGGAACCTCCGGTTAATATTGTAATAGCAGTTATGACGCCTTGTTTTGGCTACATTAATTAAACAGTTTAAAAAGGCAATTTTTAAATTTAGTGCCAGCGATTTTTTGTATTAATCAATTTTATTTAAAACAGAAAACACAGTAAGTATAAGTTTCTCTATGCTGGGTGGCTCATAACAAGGACATCAAACACGGCAGGTATATAGACATTGATAAGACAAACAAAAAATCCCTATAACATTTTTTTCTCCGAAGCGTAGTTTTGGGAAAAAACGCAAATAAAGACGGGTATAATGTTTTTAGCACATACAGTAGTGTTTGTTATTTTCTCCAAACAAGATGTTTTATGATTTGTTATGTTTACATTGCTGATTCTGCAACATCATCGTTCCTATAATACAAAATTTTATGAGGTTAGTCACTTAAATGATAATTCCGTGAACGCAGATAATTAAGAAAAGGATATTGGTGTAGATCAAGTCATTGTAAACGATGATGATTCGCAAAATCGGGGAATCCCCCCCATTGAATCGCGGATATTATAACCTAATAAACAAGTAAATGGAGAATTTGGGTCAACGTGTAATCAATACTTGCGTAAACAGATAAAACAAGATTAGATTTCAAGCAACACCAATATTAGCTAAGCTGTTAAAAATGTCAGCGCCGCACTGTGGTTTGTAACTGGCAAAATGTGGAAATAATTCAATAATTTTTAGAGATTGCTATTAAAATGAGAGATTTATGCGTATCTGTAGGTTCTTGGGGTCGCTGAATACGAATCTTATGTCAGAAATTTCAAATTCAAAATGGCGCATTCAATATATGGCGGATCGAAGTATAAAAATCTTTATTTCTCAAAGTTTTTTGCGACTCAAATATAATTTTTATGCTTTTTAATATATTTTTGGGTACACTGAATTCGTATATGATAATACAAATCTTAGAATTCTAGATAGCGGATCTAATATGGTGGCCTTAAACACAAATTTTATTTTTAATTATTTGTATTTCAAATAATATTTTGACGTTTGTTAAACGTTTCCGAGATCGCTAAATTCGAATACAATAGAAACAATTGAAAATCAATATGGAGGAATTCAATTATGATAACAAAACATTAAAATTCAATGTGGAGGTCTCGAACAAGAATTGACAGAAAAAAATTGTTTCAATTAGTAATAATTATCAATTTATGAATAAAACTGCCAAAGTAAACCAAGAGGTGTATCTATACCAAACGAGGCCTGACCACAACGGCCTCGGTTACTATAACAACCAACATCCCGCGCACAGCCACAATGGTCAATTTTTCACCATTCCGTCCAACTCGACCCTTGACCATAACGGCAACCATGAAACCCACCATTTTTATCACAACGGCCGCCGACGCTTATATATATGCGTCGCTGGCGACACTGACAACAACGGCCAACTGCGGTGAGTGACCATAATAGCCAAAATAACCACAACGCTCAACTGTACAAAAGGTAACTATTAGAAAAAAAGATTGTGACCACAACAGTTGGGCGTTAGGTTAGGTTAGGTTACGGTTGGCTGTGTTAGTCAGCGTCGTCGGTACATAAGCGTCAGTGGCCGTTATGTTCAAAATGTCAAATGGGGTGGAGTTTCGAGGTGGCCGTAACGGTCTAGGGTCGAGTTCAGCGCTAAGGTTAAGTTGGCCGTTGTGGTTGTGCGCGCGCTATTGGCCGTTATGATCACGGTGGCTGTTGTCGTCATGGCACCACAGCCAAAACAGCGACTTGCTGTTCAGCGACTGGTGTACAAATCCTTTCCAGAATTTGGAAAGGATTTCTGTGAAGAACTAATATTAAGAACTTATCACTGCCTCCAAAATCATCATAATAATGAGCTATCTGCATAATTCTCAACACAGCTTTTACTGTCTGGAGAAGTACTTTACTGGCTTAAATTCCTTCGTGGTCCACGTTTTTTAGTCTATTGATTTCTTTCTTTCTGTCTAAACATTTTTCTCATTTTTATTTTCGTTCTTTTCCATCACTTCCCTCATTTTATTTTCTGTTAATATTATTTTCATTCGAGTGACAAGATTTTGGGATGCTGTTGCTCGTCTTTTTGCCAGTTTGTTTTCAATCTTCTGCTGTGTTCTGATATCGACGATACATTATGAAAAGAAGCATCACTGTTAAGACCAGCAGGAAGATTTGCCCAATATAGACTGGTATTAAACTATTCTGTATATGGAAGATCATGTGGTTCTTGTGCTGAACATATATGTAAACAGCTCCTAGTAGTAGCTAAACAAAGCCACTCCGAGACTAATTTCTTATGGAGATTTACATGGGCTTCGAAAATTTATAACACTTCCGGTTTAACCGGATGTAATTAAGATTACGTAATTGGCTGGTTGAGACAATTAGGTTGGCTGAGTAGAGGATTTCTGTGTTGAGATCGGTTGAAGCCTGCAGCCAACCATTTGTCTACTAGGAGATTCGATGATGATGTGTTTGCCCCTAGAATTTGAATTTCAACGCTAACCACCTACCATCTGTAGGTTTTTGTAATTATATTTTTAAATTTGTATCAACGCATGCATTGAATTATCCTGTTCAGAAAAAACCTACACGTTAATAATCCTCCGATTGAATTTTTACTTTATGAGGATCTGTGATTTTGTGTTTTGATGCAGAACAAGATTATTGAAATTAAAATGTTTATTCTGTTGAGATAAATAGATTAGTAATAAGTAACCGCCATTTCATAGAAATTCAAATACAAAAGTGTTTTTCTGACGCCATTTAATAAAGCCTATTGCAGCCTGATGACCTGTATACAAAGTGAGCAATGATACAACCTTAAGGAATTTAAAGAACATACAGTTTCCTTTTTTGATCGTCTTTCATTAAACCTAGAACGGCAATTTAAAGTTATTGTCACAGTCTATCGACCTAAACGGCCTCCCATGGATGGCAATTAAATATGCATAAAGGTTTTACTTCTATTATTACGCAAACAGACCATGTACAAAACAAGTGAAGGTTACTAATTGATGCGTAAATCTCTATTGAATATCTAAAGTAAGTCACTAATACAGACTAATCAGAGTGTTCAAGGCAATATTTATTTAAATATACTCCCATCGACAGTTGGTATAAACATAATTGTGTAATTTGTAAAATGTTTAATTCATTCATAAGTTTATTCTTTTTTTTTGTGAAATGTATTTAAATACATTATATAATGTGTTAAAAATTATATAATTCAAAAAAATTACTTATTTGACCAGAAGGTGATATTGCTTGTGATACATCATTGCATTTGTAATTTTTCTTACTATTTGATAAAGTAAAAAATTCAATACGGTGTCCATAAGAAGAAAAAGGTTGACTATCACTGCCCAAAAAATTATTTGTTTGGGTTTAAGATTTTTCTAAGGTGTCATGACTATGCGCAAAATTGCATACTCTTGAAATAAATAGTCTCCGAGATATAAAGAAAAAGATGACAAATTTTTGTTTTTTGCTTATATCTAGTGACCTATGATTTTTTTTAAATATTGAAACTGGTTTCGAGATGGCCTTGCAATTGTGCAACTTTCGTCTCATTTAATCAACATCGTATCGGTTATGGTTTTCGAAATCCCAATAGTGTGCAACGAAACGTTAACCACCCTGTATTTGATGAACTCTATTTCGATATTTCTTATAAGGTAGTCAACTGTTCTTGGTGTTTCAAGTCCTCTTTCAATTACCCTAAATAGGAAGATCCACACAAATGTATCGTAAAATCTAAATACAAGTAAACGTGACGATTCACTAATGTGACTGATTGCACAGTCTTGTTGAAAGCAGTAGTGGCTTCAGTTTCCGACAAACGAATCTGATAAGACGAACGAACTCTCTATGAAAGATACACAAAAAATCGTTTTAAAAGTTTAACAATTTTAATATAAGCTAGCGTCTTGTGCTCCAGAGAACAGCTACTGACGTCTGAAATATGCGATAATTAGGAAGAATTACCCATAATCTAAAATGATCCAGTTAATTAGATATTTAGGTAGTAGTCACCACCTTCCTCACAGATGTATCTTAGACAGTATTAGGAAAAGACCAGTGTTGGTTCTTACATTTAGCAGCAACATAAATGTGTGCAAATTTAAAATTACTTCATTCAGCCGATTTGAATACATTCAAACAATTAAATGATTAAGATTTCAACGCCCTATACATCGATAAAAAGCATTTAACCGTCCCTGCGCTGGAACGTGCCTGCGCCAGACCCTGTCTGTAAATCCGAACGTCTCTGCGCCAGATAGGCTGCGTCAAATCCGCCGTGCCAGTATGTTCTAGACCGTTATTAGCCGCGACATTATATATTTTTATTTTAAATGTAAAACCGCAGTCTTTATTGCGGTTCCGGTGCAATGGAAAGCAGTATAAGTTGTTCTAATCGCAAAAAGCCTCCGACAGATGTTAAGTCCCATCAAGCTAAATCATATGTGGAACCTCGCAACCATTCAACAGATACATAGAGTATAGTAAAACAGTTAAATATGATCTTGGAAGTAAATGCTATTAGTCGGCTGTTAAATGGCCTCCTGGATAAGATTAAGTCTTCTACATTACTTTTATCAAATACAGAATTCATATTTAACAGATAGGAAATACCTAATAAAATATGCTGTGCTACCCTATTAGTAGTACCACAAGGGAGCATAGTTTGGTCCGGTACTGTTATATCAGTTTTGCACTATAGACCGCCAACCTTTTCGCTTTCAATAATACTGTGGTTGGTAGCCGCTTTTGCGAACGATACATCATTCACGGCTTCGCACAGCTATCCTGTCGTAGCATCTCGAAATTCACAAATATATTCTAATTCCTTCAAAAATACCGATTACAAATTGAGAGTTAGAGAATACGAGTATAATCTAATGTCCCTATACACGCAGACTTAAAAAAATTGATGCACTACGCCTAACTGATAAATTCTAAGCTATATTATATGCCTTTAAAATCTCCATGACAAACATGTAAAATATGTTATTATTTAAACAAACTACGATTGGGAACAATACGAACTTATTACTTGATTTGGTTTGCGCGATTCTGTTGCATTAAATTTAGGCTGGCGGAATCATACTTAAAAATTGCAGAAGTTATAAATATGTTTTTAAAATGTAATTCCGTCATATCCCAGCCAGCACACTGACGTCATAATGTCGCCATTTTTCGGCAGTAACGACGTCAAATTGTAGTAAAACTTACATCATTATGTCACAGCCCAAAGACGTCATTAAAACGTCCTATATGAAATTATAAATAAATAGTTGAATATTTGAAATAACATTTATTATATACTACAGTCAAAACATCTCTATATTGTGTCCACCTGCTTAATATGACCAGTATCCTTGGCCCCTGTTAAAATAATATATTTTTAATGAAACTTGTATGTATTGTATTGTACGTCCAAAAGACGTCGTGTTGAAGTCGTCTACGTACATCCCATTACATGACGTCTTATGGACATCATTTATTAGTCATATGACGTCATCGACCAATATTGACTTAAAAATAACGTCATTATAACCTCAGTGTGCTGGCTGGGATATGGCGAAATTGCATTTTAAAAATTGTAGAATGCA
This sequence comes from Agrypnus murinus, assembly GCA_929113105.1. Taxonomy (NCBI): domain Eukaryota; kingdom Metazoa; phylum Arthropoda; class Insecta; order Coleoptera; family Elateridae; genus Agrypnus; species Agrypnus murinus. Next base: position 4,867,598 of record OV816027.1, read on the forward strand.
TGAATAGCATACGTTATATAGTATAAATTTGGCTGCATTATTGAGCACGAAGTTTTTGGTTCCTAACACGGTTTAATAACTTTTTACGCAATTTATATTGTTCGATTCTACAGCGCAAGATTCAAGCTGGCGGAATCGTATTTAAAAACTTGCATACGACATAAATATATGTTATATATAAACTAAAATTGTAAAATAAAATTTTTGACAGTGCTTAACAGCTTTTCATTCAATCTTGCTCTATTAAGATACAAGTAGACAGAACTGTACTTAAAAGAAAAATAAGATATACAACTGGCGGAACCGTCCTTAAAAATAATAGTCTTTTATATTTTGATTAGCAATCAAATAGCAACTAATCAGTCTCACATAACTTTGCTTTTTAACTAATTTTCAACATGTTTCCGCTGTTATGAGATATATAAGCTAACAGAGAACTAAGTATCTAAATTAAAACTAAATAATACATTAGCAGCATAAAATAACTTGTATTACATTCCGCCAGTTTGATGTAAGTTTTCGACGCCCTGATGATTTTAAAATAACCTTATATATGCTGCATTCAGACGATTTAGTGACTTATGAAGTAATTAAAACAACAAAATTTTGGATTTATTCAGGGACTCTAGCCATGTTAATTAAAAAACAATTTAAATTAACAGACCGGTGTCGATCGCCGTCACCTCCTGAGCAGCCCAATGTTTTTATGAGCATTTTAGCACCCTTGATTATATGCGACCTTTTAGGTATGTCTTCGTGACTTTGTGCAAGTTGTTCAAGAGATTGATATTGTATATAAATTTTAATATCTATATAATAAGTTATTAAACGAGATCAGACTGTGCTGAATTTTTATTATTTTTAATAGGTCTACAGAGCAAGTGACATTTAGCTTGCTCAATAACTTCTTGTTAATGTCAAAGTTTGGAAAAAAGGAAAAGTATTCTTATAGTTTTGCATTCCTTAGTTAAGTATTTTCGAATGAACGAGCAATACGGAAAGGAAAACATTACCATTAGAAAGACAAAACTGAATAATAAAAAACATTAAAATGTGTTTTTTAGATCATCGCTTATTATGCATCCAACAACTCGGAACTTAATACGTCATAAGACCGCATATATACAGTACAGTATTCACCAGAATGGAATTCTTTAATAGCTTACCATTTAATTTTAAGCAGAAAGCAGAAAACAAAAGCCACTGTTATTAAAAAAACAACCGATTATTTCGTACTATCTTTTGTTTATATCCATTCTTCAATCTAGTTAATTCACTTCTTCACTCTCACTAAATAAATAATATAAACTGACCCACTCTCTCACATACAGCAATAAGAACGCATACACAAAACAAAATAATTACGTGTCCGTAATAAACAACGAAATGATCTTGGCATGGGTCCGCGGGTATCTCACTCGCTCACCTGTATGGTATACATACCTTTATGTCTGACTGTCTATACGATACCTGCTTGTTTAGGCGAGGGGAAAGCAGAAAATTACGTCATCATCGCGAAGGTTGAGAGAATAGTGAATCTCGCGGACTATTTGCAGATGTTTAAATGTTTCCTCTTTTTCCCAGACGCCTTCTTTTGTTGGTTGTGGTTGTGAGGTTAAACGGAGGACTATTCTCAAAATGGATGTTAATGTGTCGGTTTTCGAATGAGGATGGGATTTGGAAAGACAATTTAATTATAGTTTATTCCTTCTGTTTCTCATAATAATTCTACTTATATGTATAGGAATATTAATAGGAATCCTTGGATTTATACATAAATGCCGGTTTTAAGTTTAAGAAATACTAATTTTGAATTTATACTTCGTTACAGTGGAGACTTTAACGATAGGTTCTTAAACAAACTCGAATCAGTTCTTCAATTGTAGTTGTTCTTCATTTTTTTTGTAACGTGGTAATTATTCAGAAAACTATTAACTAACGTTTTTCTCGAGATTGTGAAAGTTGAGAAAATTGCAGATTTTTTAATTTTTATTCAAATGGGATTTAAATATATTCAAAGTCACTTTCGGTCGATAATTTGCAATTTAGTAAAAGTTTCTGCAAAATTCTCGTTCAATATCAATCTAAAAATTAATCGACTATTCATTATTATATTATAGTACAACTCCCAATACAAATTTCGTTTCTAGTTTTGAGTTTATCGTACAAGAACCTTATCATAGATTATTTTTAAATTTTAATTCTGCTTTTAGATTTTTATTTTTACAGGAAATTTTGCTTAACGTGTCTTGGTGCTGAGCGTACTTAAATTTTAAAATGCGATTTTTTCGAAAACGAGCAGGAAGCGACCACATGTTGAAAAGAAAAATATGTTCTAAAAAATTATAGCTACCCCCCCTTTTGCGAGATTTCTACATTAGTTACACCCTGTGTAGGTGGTAAGTTATGACAGATGCAGTTCGCCATGACCAAGAAGACCGTGTTATTTATTGAAATAATTACTTCAGAACTCAATAGATGGCGCCATAATACGAAACCTTGTAATGACTCGGAGTACCACAGGTCCCACCCACTAGACGATCACGGCCCAGTTACTCTACCCGCGTAAATTTTAAATATTTAACAAAACAGAAGTTGGTGCAGCACTATCAACCTTACAAATAACAAATTTTATGATAGTAACAAAAAGAAAAAACTGGATCCTACGTTGTGATCACTTTTTATAACATGTGACCATAGTTGATAACGATTGATCTACTTCATACGGACGGAAGAAGAGAGATAAGCACAAATAAAAGAACAGTTAAATATTGATATGATATCATATCATCTTTCATCTAATTGAAAATTTGTTTAGTTTGTAACACATTAAGAACATTTAATAGGCTACGATAGGCTCCGGAAGCTTTCAAATAGACGAATAGCACTTATACATAATATTCATGCAATAAAAAAATAGATACTCATGATAGGATATTAGTTTTATTCATGCTTAAGGATACATTTTTGGTTCCAGATAATTTTATCAAGTTAAAGTAGGAAAATAGGAGTACGAGTGTCTTAATACACATTTAACCTCATTTTATAAAAGGTTTATAAATATAAAAAGGCATATCAATCAGTTAGATTGTTTTTGTAGTAGAACATGGTTTATGTAACCCATGTTACTTGTTCAGGATAGTTTATCCATTTTTTTAGAGGATTTTATCTTTCTTTTTTTATATGGGGTTCGACGATAATTAACGTAGAAAAGAATTTTCTTGATCCTACTAACCAAAAGTGTATTATTTTGTTTTAATTGTCTTTTCGCCAGTTACATTTCTGTCTGTTTTGATTTAAGATTAGTGCTAATTGAATCGGTCAATGCAGAAACTGAATATGTCCACTTATTGTGTAAATTGAGTTGTACATGAATTCACCATAATTCAAGGGTGCCCGATTGAATGGTGTAAAAATTGAACATGTCCTGCTTTTCTATAATTATTATTAAACCAAACATTCTGACTTGCGATTCCGTGTTTGATCATAAGTTTCTTGTATAACTTGGCTTGTTCTTCTAACGAAGACGAAATAATCTTGTTTATTGTTTCCAGCCTTACTTTGTGGAACTCCATAATCATGAAATAAATAAAGATTAGTAAAAGTTTCACAGTTTTATTAAAATACGGAATCGCAAGTCAGAATGTTTGGTTTAACCAAGAATGTCTGAAACGTCAGGTTATTCCTAACTACGTAAACATCACTACCAGAACCAAGAATTCGATTACCGAAAAAGTGATTAGGAATGCCAAAAGAAGATGGCTCAAAGAAGAATCGAAGAAATGGTTTAGTATAAGAGACAAGATGCTCGTTTATATAAAGGTACTCCATACAGAACTTACTCATAAATTACACAATATCCAATTAGACATCTTAGATTTGACATTAGAAGTAGGTAATGCGCCACCTGGCCAGACCCCTTCCCTTCCTACTTTTGGCCACGCCTACTGCTCTCTGATTGGCTATCCCCTCTCCTCTAGCTCCTCCCCTTGCTTCTGATTGGTCGACGCCATCTTGGATGACACGCCTACTATTCTCTGATTGGCTGAAGGCGGCCATTTTAAAAACGCCTACTATTCTCTGATTGGATGACGGCCATTTTGGAACTTCGGGCGCCATTTTACCACGCTCTATGAATCCATGACGGGAAACTGTATTACCGACAACATGCATGCTTCTAAGAGATGGCGCTATGAAGGAATACCGACAAACTATGTACTATTACTACTAGGGGGCGACGCGTCATGAAGAAATCTGTATTATCGATTACGTATGTACTGGGTGATAGAGGGCATGATCGAGGTTTATCATTTTATATTAATAAATTTCACCGATCTCTCAAATAATTATCGTCGTCATTAATAAGATAATTACATAAAGTAATAATTAATTCAGCATTAAAAATTTGAAATTCAGCTTTAAACGCAAATCGCGGCGGACCTGCGCAATATAAACGGACCGTCAGTTTTCTATCTATCTCTACCATTATATAAATTTCTAATATAATATGTACGTCGAGAGAGATTGATTAATCATATAGCTGATATAGCTACATTTTTCTCTTCTCTCACAACCGCGATCAATGAAACATTTCCAGTGCGTATTTCTTGGTATCCCTTACAACCCTAATATAATTTTACATACAGTGGCATTTTAAAATTTGTGTCATTTTGAAGTCGACATCTTAGATTTCCCACTCTTCTTAAATTTTAGCTCTGGGGGCTTGGATCGACCATCTTTTATCCCTTTCACTAGACGGAAACTCTCTCTCTCCTTCTCGCTGTCCTGCGTACCTTGCTATCTCTCTCTCAACGAAGAAATCTGTATTATCGCCTAACAATTTCCGGATATTTGCTAATAAATGTAGCGTTAGTATGAATGCCTCGTAGACACGCCCATTCATGATCTGATTGATCGATAGCTTTTATCCATACCCAGATGGTCGATCTGTCATCTTGAAACACGTTCTGAATGGTTCGGCCATCTTTTTCCCTACCATAGGCGATCATCTTAGAATACGTTCTGGTTGATTCGGCCATCTTGAAACCCCTACCCCTAGCGTTTAATGTCTTGCGTACCTAGCTATCTCTCCCTCTTTCTCGCTACTATTACTTACAAGTTCTGCTGCTACCTTTCTCTCTCACGCACACACTGTACTCTTTCTACCTTTTCTAGAAGAAATAATAATGCCAAATAGGAATTAAATTATGTTTCTACTTTTCATGTACCCTCTCTCGCAGATAACGATCTACCTTTTATATAGTTGCCCTTCTCCCCCTTAATCATGCTAATAAATGAGACATCAATGTTTAAATATATTATTTATTTAGCTATCTCTCTCTCTCTCTCGGTAACTTTTTCGTGTATATCCCTCTCTATTCTAGTAACTTTGGCTATCAACAGGGATCGAAGCCCGTCATGCGGTTTCAATTAACCCAACAAAGGTCCTTACAATGACGACGACGACGACGACAGCTCGATAAAACGTTTAAAATTTTGAATTTGTCATTCTTGAAGTCACCATCATGGGGATTTCCCGCCCTGAATTTTATATTTCACATCTGACTAACCACCACGTGATCAAGACCGCTGTATTCTAATGAAGCTTTCTACCCAAAGAGATCATGAAATTTAAAGGAACCAACAGTCCTTGATACAACAGCGAGTTTTGCAGGCTCGTCTAACCATCATATCTATGTCAGTAGCTGCCCTTCGTGAAGGGCTTTCGGATCTCCATGTTAAGAAAATTACGTTAATAAATACACAGGCTCTTGAATCACGTTCAGGGATCGGACTGGTTTCTAACACTAATATGTGTTAGTATCAACGGCTGAATTAACTACATAAAAAGAGAAAAACTAGTTCTAATGCAGAAAATGTATAGACTTACCCTTGGCGTATCACTTTAAATTAAAAACGGAAAAACAATAAATATTTACACTTTTAACCGCCTCTCAGCAAGAAGGAATATTCAGTATAAACAGACGCTTTTTAAATTTAAAACCAGTTATTATTAACCTTTCAAACCACTGTTATATCCACACACGCATACAGCGTATAGAAATGGACTGACGTGAAAAATCTTATTTCAAATATTTAGCTCCCTACGAGACAAAAGGGAAACATTTCATTGGTCGTTTAAAATATAATATGCCTTAGGCTATATACATTCCTTTAGACATTTCAAGGGGTGAAAACAAATTCTAACTGCCCCGTTGCCGACATCGCTAGAAATATGCGGTTTTTATACCTGCTTCGAACCCTCCAAAACAGGTAAGTTTGAATGATTCTTTTCTGTAAAAATTCTCTCCCTTTCATCATCTATATATATATATATATATATATATATATATATATATATATATATATATATATATATATATATATATATATATATATATATATATATATATATATATATATATATATATATATATATATATATATATATATATATATATATATATATATATATGTTACATTTTAAGTTTCCGCGGATATTATATGATACTTCACTACTTTTCCGGGTTTCACTCCGCGTATTCACTATTCGGCTCCTAGAGGAACCAGACAATGGTTGACGACGTTTCGGCAAGATCACACTTGCCATCTTCAGGTCACTTCTAACTTCCTTCTGCTTCGCGTGGTTACATGGTATATATATATATATATATATATATATATATATATATATATATATATATATATATATATATATATATATATATATCAATAATTAGAAGTAATAATGCGCGTAGAGATATACAAGAACGAGTTATAATAATGGGATATCGCGCAACAGAGAAGAAAGAAAACATAAGTTGCAGTTGATTCTTTTCTGTAAAAATTCTCTCCCTTTCATCATCAATATATATATATATATATATATATAATTAATTAATTAATGGGTGAAGGTCTGTTTTCAGTAATCGATTTATTTCTTTGCTAATATTTCACTGAATAGTTTTCAGCATTGTCAAAGCCTATTTAAAACATATGTAAATGATAAATGAACAAAATTTTCTTAAAATATATACAAACTTACTTAGAAATGGAGATTACTATTAACAAATAACTACAAAAATAACAACAACGTTAACACTACACAACATTTATGTTTTTTGAATTTCGGAGGGAATGTCAATTGTTTTATTTTGCTCCAAATATTAATACGTGGCTACCTTTTTTTAACTTACCGAGAATAAATCGATTACTGAAAACAGACCTTCACCCATTAATTAATTAATTATAATAAATAAATAAAGGTCATAAAGCAAACAAACTATATATATATATATATATATATATATATATATATATATATATATATATATATATATATATATATATATATATAATCTTTTCAATCTTCCTTAAAAACAGCTTTTTGTAGACTTGAAATCGAGATAATTATCAGATTAAAATGCATCACTATACCCCAAAAAGGTCTAGCTGACTACCTGAGACATGATAGCAGGCAGGTACTAATTCTTGAACATTTTTAAAATCCTTGTACAGTAAAAACAAAAGAGTATAGTCGATGATGGTTAGGTTTTAACTTATTTCCTAACGAATTTATAAAACAGAGAATGAATTTTGTATCATTTAAGTCAGGTATATATATTTTAAAAAGCTATTATTATTTTTACATATATTATATTTTGAGTTTATATAGTCGAAATGCAAACTGACTGCGAATTAACAGCGTATGACTTTCATATTTTTCTTTCAACTGCCGGCAATACTGCTGTTTCTTGTTTACATGTCAATCTACAATAGATTTTATAAGAAATTGGTTGCATATGCATAAATGCTCATTTAAAGAATGTAAACATACTAAATTAATGAGATCCATTGAGGTCATGACGTAGCATTGGAACTTACACGTATACTACGCATACGTAGAGAGTCATAGCGCTCGCTTTTGTAACAATAACATATGCTTTGATAACGTACCCGACACCGTCTCTAATTTAATAGACTTTACCAATAGTTGCATTCTATATGAAGAGAAATACAATTGAAAGAAATAAAACGCCTTATATGTATGTATTTTACAGCTTTATTGTACCTCGTTATTGTATACTAAAACAGATGATTATCTATCCCAGGTAAAAAAACACCCTTTTCTAAAGGCCAAAACTGAATGCGAGATTTTAACTAAAGAAGATTATACCCTTTGCTATTAACAAATGATATAATATTTTAAAACATTTCATTAGACTGATTCGGACTGATTCAAAGGGATACAATGTTTATATTAAATTTTCCGTATTCTGTTAAAACAATAATTTAGCGCGTACCTCTTCTTTTACTACTTAAAATAAAACTGTCTTTTTTTTATAAATTTGAACCTCAATCTCATGCAAATGAAATTCTAATGTTATTATAAAATAAAATTGACGACGATGCAATTGAAACATTATAAATATATTTTATGACTAGTTCATGGGATGCATACGTGATTAGTATTTTAAATTAGATATGGCCAATCAACTTAATTATTATTTGTTAAAATGCGTCCTGTGTAAAGCTTTATAGCTAGCGGTCAGGTTCCTTGCTTGATTTTCACAGCAATACATAGTCGGTTACATTAACCACATAGATAGGTGCACGATAGAAGGAAACGATAAAACTACCTGTGTTTTCTCTTTCAAAAAGCAGAATCTATTCAACGTTAAGTTTTATTATTACCAAGATGGATATGATATAATTTTGCTATTTCCCCTTAGTACGTATCTGAAATTTTCATCTCAAAATGCAATAGTTAATCAATAATAAATACATTACAAAGCGTAACAGAATTTAATGTCACTTATAAAGTTTCATGCATCAGAGTTCGTAAATGAGATAGAAAAAAACTTAAAAATTTTTAATGTTTGCGTAAATTATTATATGTAATTAATTTTAACTAATTACCTATACATGTAAGTAGGGTCAGATTGTCATATAAACTAAATACTTAATAAGAAGTACAGTGTGTGCGTGAGAGAGAGAGAAAGGTAGCAGCAGAACTTGTAAGTAATAGTAGCGAGAAAGAGGGAGCGAATAATTTTATTGGATGTTAAAATGTTACGTTTTAATGATTATTTCATTCTACTTCGTTTTTGACCAATCGCAATGCTTTATTTTTTGGATTACAGCGATAATTCGATAATTTTTTATTGTCCTTTTCGACTGTTTTTATCTTCGTGACAACGTTGAACACTAGTGTCACATGTGTCCCATTTTTTACTTTCATGTCAAATACTAATCTTTATGTTAATAAGTAGATGCTTAAATAAACAACTGTATCATGAAATAATCTTACCGAATTACATGCTCGTGCTTCTGAAATTATCTGTTGTAATACTCAAGTTGATTAAAACGCAACACTGGTGTCATTTTTTGACAAATTTCCCTCCGTTGCACGTCGGGAAATTAAAACGTCAAAAAATGACACTCGTGGTTACTAATCAACGTTCGTATTACAAATCGATAATTTCGAAGCACTCGTGTAATTACAAGTGACAATATATGGGAAAAATTTTTGGGTGCTGTCTTAAAACTATGTACTATTACTACTAGAGGGCGTCATGAAGAAATCTGTATTATCCTACGTACTGATGCTATTTACAAACAGTCTTGAAACAAAATGGCAGAGCTCACCCTGTTGCCGAAAAACTCGTTGTGAATAATCTCGGTGTATAAATTCTCACATAGATGGTTTCTTTTATCTTCAAACTAAATAAGACCTGCTGAAGACAAAAGAAGGTAATATAACCGCTATGGGTTAATACTACGATGACACGGGTAATTGTTAAACATTTCATACACAAATAGATATTGGCGACGTCATTATGAAGTCATACTAATATATGAAAATGATATACTATATGATAAATAAATTTTACAGTAAAGGGAAAACCTTAATGAAATGTATATTGCTGAGGTCTGCTAGCGAGCTTCACCTCACCACTATCACAATTCAAATTACACTCACCATAAAAATTTCGTTATTTAAAAATTCCTAACATGGATAGCTTTTAGCTGTTTTAGAATATTCAAAGACAGTATATGACAATAAATTATCGTGAGAGATCTATACAAAACGGCATATATATAAAATTAGAGCTAAAAATTAATCCTATATGGTGGTACATGATCCTAATCGAATATAATTTATATTATACGAAGGAGTAGATACAAACGGTTTATGTTGTGCTCCCTCGTAGTCCTCTTAACAGAATAATTATACTATACAGGACGCCAAGTATGATTCCATTGCCTGAGGGTAATTACGCCGACTACGAATACTATGCAAACACAATCCAACAACTTGAGACAAGAAACCTGTTGAGCCTTTGTATTACGAACGTTTTAATGATGATTTCCTCCCTCCCTCTTCAGAAGGTAATAAATAGCAGAAGCAGCAGGTCTACTTATTTAGTCACGATTCGACTATGTTGCTGCTGCTACTTATCCATGGCTTTCTACAAAGCTGTTCAATATAATAATAATAATAGATGGGAACCGTATAGTGTACAGTGTGATTCGTCTCAGCTGAACAAAAATTTTAAAAAATCTACAAAAGATGTAAAGGTTATAGATGATGATGATGATGATGAAAGAATTCTAAACTACGAAAAGTCAAGACTTCTTTGTGAAATACAGCTGCCGTTAAACAACAGTGGTTCGAAATATTTACATCTTGGACTGGACACTTTCAGGAATTTTGATATGTGTATAAGAATCTTGAAGAAAGGCGTTGATCAAGGCGTACAATTTAACGAAGACTCTTTTAAAGAATTTATGGAGCATTCCTCGTACATCTTGGGATGTCTGAAACACAACGAGATCGATGGACATGTATTGACCGATTACACGCTTCACAGTGTAGGAAACAAATGTCTCAAATTTTTTCCGAAAACTAAAGGTTTTGAACTTTACATTTCCGAATTAAGTCTAGGGAGATTATACATGATGAAAACCTTTTTATGGAAAAAGATCGATAGTATTAAAACTATGCATAGCAATTACGAATGTTTTGCCGAAGAAGTCCTGGACGAGGCTATAAAAGTTAGAACAACCCATATAGACAATAATATTTTATTAAAGGTGTTAAATTCTTCTTGTAGATATAAGGATGATTTATTTTTGAATGAACTAGTTTATAAGTTTAATAGGAAAACTATTGTAGATTTGCAGAATGTCCTTGATTTAGATGATAGACTTAAATTTATTACCTCTGATATAATGTATAATAAATATTTATATAATAAATGTCTTTAAAACTTATTGATTTTAATTATACCAACATCTACTTATTCCAGGGGGTATGTTGATTGTATGCATATGTAAGACTAACCTAAATCATGTGCCCTAACGATGAAGAGCTTCTAACCTAAGCTAATGTCATGCAAAAGTTTGATAAAATACATGACTGCATACTCATTTATGTCAACACTTGATAAAAATAATTGTAGTACATTAGTATATATTCTTTTACGCTGCAGGAAGCTTTGTTCCTGTTCATTCCTGGATATATTGTATAATAAATATCTTTAAAACGTATTGATTTTAATTGTACCTACATCTACTTATTCCAGGGGGTATGTTGATTGTATGCATACGTAAGACTAACCTAAAATCATGTGTCCTAACGATGAAGGGTGAACGACAGGGCGACCACCTAAGCTATTGGCATGCAAAAGTTATTAAGGAAACAAAATGATACATTCAGAAACAGACATGATCTAAGGTATCAAGTTCCTCTAGTACTTTCGTTCACTGTATTTAGATGCAGATATGTCATATTGTTTACGGTAGGTAGGTAGGTAGGTAACAAGTATTAAAGCAAGTGTAGTAAATATTCATGTTTATATGGTAAGTTTGATAATTTAGGGATAAATTGTAGGGACATCGGTTTCGGGTTACATACACCTAGGATAGAACCTACGATTCATTCTCGCGCATACATATTGCTCCGAGCGCGTACGATTATAGCCGAGAACAATCGATTGCGCAGGTCGAGCAGTATAAATAGGCGGGGTAGTGTTCCTGCTCCTTCATTAATCGAAATAAATCAGCACGTGAACGACGTATCTAAGAAGAAGAATAATGACTCTGGTCGAAGGGATTGCAACATACAGTGTCCGGTTTGCTTCAAGTCTTTCGCGAGGCCATTCACTTGCAAGAGACACGTAAAAACCATGCACGAATCAGACAGAATCCAGTGTTCTAGCTGTGTCAAAACCTTTTTAAACTCTGATGCCTACAAGATACACAAGAGAGCCGTCCACGAAATAAACAGAATCCAGTGCTCTAGCTGTTTCAAAGCTTTTTCACGTCGTGACCACTTAAAAAGGCATATTAAAAGCGTCCACGAATCAATCAAAGTCCGGTTTCTAACTGCTTCAAATGTTTTTCACGCACAGACAGCTTAAAAAGGCATATTAAAAGCATCCATGAATCAATCAAAGTCCAGTGTTCTAGTTGTGTCAAAACTTTTTCACACACTGACAGCCTAAAAAGGCATGTTAATAACGTACACAATAACACAGCTGTTGTAAAGACAGGAACGGGAGCAAATACTGACATCGTTGGGACAGAAGATATGACCGCAACTACGCAACCGGATGATTATCGTGCCAACTATGAAAGTAACGAAGAATTAGGAAAGGTTACAGGGCCAACGAGTCATTCCGCGGACTTTATACGTATTAGTATTTCTGCGAGGGCATACAACGACGACTCAGAGAGCTGTAGAACTACAAGAGTCATAGAAAACAACTTATGATCTATATACCTGTATTATGTTATGTATATTAAATAAATGTTTGTAAAATATCTTTATGTTTTATTTTTATCACGCCCTACTCTGCTTTCATGCCTAACAGGGTGAACTCTACCATTTTTTTTTGTTTCAAGACTGTTTGTAAGTATGTATACATGTATAGGTAATTAGTTAAAATTAATTACATATAATAATTTACGCAAACATTAAAAATTTAAGTTTTTTTTCTATCTCATTTACTAACTCTGATGCATGAAACTTTATAAGTGACATTAAATTCTGTTACGCTTTGTAATGTATTTATTATTGATTAACTATTGCATTTTGAGATGAAAATTTCAGATACGTACAAAGGGGAAATAGCAAAATTATATCATATCCATCTTGGTAATAATAAAACTTAACGTTGAATAGATTCTGCTTTGCTAAATGAGTTACAATTACAACAACAGTTTTCCCCGGGAGGTCTCGTAAATTTGAATTGTGAAAGTGGTGAGGTGAAGCTCGCTAGCAGAGCTCAGCAATATACATTTCATTAAGGTTTTCCCTTTACTGTAAAATTTATTTATCATATAGTATATCATTTTCATATATTAGTATGACTTCATAATGACGTCGCCAATATCTATTTGTGTATGAAATATTTAACAATTACCCGTATCATCGTAGTTTAACCCATAGCGGTTATATTACCTTCTTTTGTCTTCAGCAGGTCTTATTTAGTTTGAAGATAAAAGAAACCATCTATGTGAGAATTTATACACCGAGATTATTCACAACGAGTTTTTTGGCAACAGGGTGAGCTCTGCCATTTTTGTTTCAAGACTGTTTGTAAATAGCATCAGTACGTAGGATAATATAGATTTCTTCATGAAGCCCTCTAGTAGTAATAGTACATAGTTTTAAGACAGCACCCAAAAATTTTTCCCATATATTGTCATTAAAACGTAACATTTTAACAAAATTTCCAATAAAATTATTCGCTCCCTCTTTCTCTCTACTATTACTTACAAGTTCTGCTGCTACCTTTCTCTCTCTCTCTCACGCACACACTGTACTTCTTATTAAGTATTTTTTATGCTATTTTTTCTATTTGTGACACTGATGTGACATTTGAAAATTCAAATTTTTAGAGTGAAGTTTTTGTCAATTTTCTGTTTTTTTTCAATGCTATCACCTTCGAAAAAGTTGGACTATTAAAGCACTCAAATGAGCTATTAACGCACGGTTTTGGGTGCTTTAACAGCCTTATTATAGACGCAAAATAGAAAAATTGTATTTTGTATGGAAATCCATCTAGAAAAAATAACATCGGTCCGGTGGGGAATCGAACTCTGGATCGCCTGTCTACTAAGCGAGAGCTTAACCATTCAGCTACATAGACGTCTTGACATTACTTGGTTATTTTTCATTATATAAAGTTACAAAGATTGTTATTCAATTAAAACGTAAAATTGTTTAATTTTTTATATTATTATATAATTATTGTTAATATAACATTATTTATTATTATTGCTAAACTACAATAAAAACATTAAAATCATTTATAATTTGCTACATAATGCGAGAACATGTTGACATTTCGCAGTGGGTTAATATTCGTGAAAATTGAATTGATTGTTTATAAAAAAATACTTTTTGAAAACGAGTACATACGTATAATTATTTAGCTGTAAGTTCTAAATAGTAGATTGACTGAAAGTATACAGATTGCAAACGCATTATTACTATTGTCTTTAAAAATTCATTATTTGCTTTTGTCGTTTTCGAGATTCTAGATGTATCATAAGTGAACTCGATTATGGGAAAATGGGGTGTACACCTTCAAACATCGTGGAAGCGGCTCACATTACATCGTAGTTTATTGCCAGAGATTTCACGTAAAAAATATGAATGCGAGTATATATTCTAGGTTAAATATTTTTCTTAGCTGTTCGTGGTTTATTACTTTTTTTGTTGTCGTAGATAAAGTATAGTGTGCAACACGTGCCAAGACACCAATTTCACACTCGTGTGATTGCGGCATTCGACTCATGAGAAATTGGCACTTTTAACACAATATACTATTATAAAAAGAACACAGAATGGAATTTATTTGAACTATTATCTATTGACTTGAAAATTGTGAAGTAAATGGCAAAAATAATAGAAATAAATAATTTCATAGATAGCTTGTTAATTTCATGGCAACCCTGATCCAAAGACTTTTTGATCATACTATAGTTTGCCAAAAAAAAGACTAATTCACATTGACTAGAACTTTATTTCAAAGTATAACAACAAAAACAAAAACAATTATCACAAGAAACAATACTGAAGTTGACAAATTTTATCTTTCCCTAACTTTTGCTTTGACTACTACATGCTAGCATCAAGTGAAAGTATGTATCCATTAATTAAAATTTTAGATAATAATTTATAATGAATACAGTCTATATAGATAACCAGTTACAAGATTATAGGCAATAGATAAAAATACATTTAACTTATTTACACCTGTATACTACCTATTATTAGTTAAGTATCTCCTTACAAATATAGTACATATTTTATCAATAAATTAGAGCATAAACCCCGTTCATTCACAATAAACGCTTATCAGTATCCGTAACTATATTAGTATACGTTTCTAACGACACTGCGGGGTTCATGCTTTAACAATTCTTTCTACAGTATCTTTTTATTAAAATAATTATTGCAATAACTAACTGTGATTAGCCATACATATGTAAACACAGTTAACTATTTCAAAGATCTCTACTTCCTTTTTTTCATCTTCACATTATCTTTCACTGCGCTTTTTAACAATGAGGTTAGGTTATACAATACCCTGCAAGATTACATAAAGATGACTAGTATAATAGATTCTATTAGATTTTAACAAGGACTTGCAAGAAGTGGTCATCTTGCTTCATCCTGCTGACAACGATAACTACACAGGCATTAATCGTTAAAACTAATACATTTTTGTTCCCATTATTAATAACATTTACATATTTATTATTACAATGCTGAAATAGTTTTAAAGCTTTAATTGATTATAGAATAGTTAAATGCTCTTTTTTTAAATATAGCGATTTGTAATAGAATTAATGTTATCGTGTGTAAATTATCATTATTTACGTAACGTGTAATCCAAAAAACATGGAATCAAATATTCAATCTTTCATTGCAATGATGATTTTTTAATTATTTTCCAGATATTTTAGAAATGTAAGGTTTATTTGCACACCACACCGCAAGAGGGGCTATTAAATCTTGCCTCTCATTTTTTCAAAATAAGTTTCCGGTATTAATAATATTAAAGTATTTGACACTACTAATAATTATTTTTTTCTATAACCTATATGACATGTTGACATTCTTTACCTTCTGTCAGTTACTAAAATGTCACATTTTACCCCTTGGGATTAAAATACTTCAGCATTTCACCGCACGCATGGAATAGAAGTAAAATAATATTTGGTTTACTGTCTCCAGCCTTACTTTGTGGAACTCCATAATTATAAAATGTAATAAAAATCAATAGAGTAATTAAAGTTTCACAAGTTTTAATAAAAATTCTTAAATTATAATTGTTTCGACATTAAATGTCGAATCATTAAATCCTTTGATAATGACATTTTTGCACTCCGTAGACTAAAAGTGCCATTTTAATCTTGCGTTTGAAAGACTAAAGTGTCACTTTTAGTCCCGGAGGGATTAGAATTACTTTTAATCCCGGAGGGATTAAAAGTAAAACAAATGTTAATTTAACGTCGAAGTTGGCCGCGAAACAGTCATTGTGAACATACCACAAAACATGCTAACCTTACTTTTGTAATGTCAAAGCGTTATCATATGTCACACATTTACACAAAATTACAATAGTAAGGTTAGGTGTGTTTGCGGCATGTTCACAATTAACGTTTCTGGAGGGACTAAAAGTAAACAAACAAATTAATGTTACTATGCCAACTAGTTTATTCAAAATACTAGTTTAACCAAATTCAAAATACAATACGAGTTAATTATTGTGATTTATATGTACAATGACATAGACATAAGCACAATTAACAAAACTAAATAGTCAATCTTCAGGTTTATGAAATAATGTGGAAACTGTTAGATTATCAACCTTCACTTCTTCGAGTACAATCGGGACGTCAGGTTGTTCGTAGATGTACGGATAGAAGAATTTGTACCAGATCAAATTTTATTAATATTGAATCGTCTGGCAATACTATACTTAGCATTTCCAATCGGCTTTGTAATTGTAATTGCATTTATTTAACAACTATACAATTAGATTGTACATTTTTAACTATTTTTTTATATAATATAACTTTAACTCAATGTATTAGGCAAAACGGAGTGCAAAAAATAGCGTATATACCACGGAACTAAAGTGCCTTTTAATCCCGAAGGTGCAGTTTGTTGCCCGAGACGTAGTCGAGGGCAACAAACTGCACCTTCGGGATTAAAAGAGGCACTTTAGTCCCTTGGTATATAATATACTATTAATGTTGAAACAATTGTAACGTTAAGGATTTATATTAAAACTTGCGAAACTTTAATTAATCTATTGATTGTTATTATATTTTAAAATATTTTAGCCTGCCATTCCAAAATTCTTTTGCTTTTATTAAGCTCTTTTTAATATTTGAGATGTTAGGTTATATACAGAAAAAAAAGTATACACGGCAAGAATTTTAGTGCTCTGTGTGATCGTAAAATCTGCAATTTTTCCCCTTATAGTATAATAAACTAGTATTATTCCAAGCAGAGTAATTTGATTTTTTCTGGATCACAGGTTATAATAACAATATTCTTATAGTGGAGGCGTTGCGTGTCTATTTACACTTCTTAATGATAAACCTATTTTATATAATTGTTAAGAAGCTGTGTATGGGACATTTGTTTTCTAGTACCGTTAATACCTTTATTCTTATGCATTTAATATTAAACATGACTATAATGCTGGTCTGCATTAAAACCTTTTGACTGTAATAGTTTCGTAAATCTTTATAACCTCAATATCAATAACTAACATATCATCTAAATCTAGAATCTTTTACGTGTGTATACCTCTTTTAATGTGACAACATCGTTACAGTATTTCATGCTTTGCGCATCATAATCAAAATCTGCAATTAGCTAATGTTGACAAATAAAAATCGTAATGTATTGGAATGAGACGATAAAACAGGAAAAACAATGTACACAGCAAATGTGGTTTAGACAATGACTTGTAAAGTCTAATAAATAAACCCTATCATCAATTCTATGTGTATAATGGGAATATGAACGACTGGTATGATATGATGAGCTTAGAATGCCTCCTCAACCCACGAGAGTGACAGGCGTTGACTAATTTGTTTTTCTTATGAATCACTTTATATAAGTTGTAACCGTTTTACCGTTTTTAAGTGAGCTTAAGTAAGATTCTTACTTGTTCTCATTATCTTAGTAAGATTGTTGTTCTATTTACTTGTCACTAATGAGTTGGTACTGAGATAGCTTGTACCCCCTTGCCCCAACTGAGCTTGTTTGTTATTTAGCTTATTTCCAAGAGTGAAGACGGAGTTTTTTTGAGGTTATTATGTCAAATATATTATTTTCTATGATTAGATATATTTACATTTGACATAATAACCTCAAAAAACTATATTTATTTATTTTTGAGCGAGGAATCAGGATGGCTGAGCATCCTTCGTACCTCATGGCACCGATTGCTAAGATCATTTGACCGACCCTATTAAAGTTTAGCCCAATCTGGGGGAATTCTACCCCCAGTAGGGATTTTTAACTTGTCAAACATTGCATTGGCACGGGACCTACAGTTTTACTTCCTATTCGAGAAGAAGGCATGTTTTTTAATTTTTCTCCGCTATGGAAAATTACCAGCTCGGCTGGGGATTGAACCTGCGACTCTTGAATTATGAAAAAAAAAACTATATGTCAATAAAAACCTGAGCTGCGTTCGTATTTCAGATCTGTTTCCTCGAAAAGCTCGGTTTCTATGGTACCCATTGTTGTAAATAATTGTAACTATAGCAATAGAACTTTCAGAGAAAAAAAAAATTGAAATACTGAACCCAGCATTTATTGAAAATGAATACTTCTGGTAGCTGCAGCAGTTATATTGTAGGAAAATAATTATTACATTATTATTTATTTTATTATTTCCATCATCCTTGTGAAAAATATAAACGATTAGAAATTCGTGGTTATGTTGTGTGTTTCTGCTTGTTTACATAAACGTGTTGAATTCTATGTTCTTTTTTACTTTTCAATGATGTTAGTTAATCTCACTTTATCTTAGCTTAGTACATCTTAGTACTAGAAGACCTGTGGTAAAAAGAATACAACTTTAATATCATATTTTGAATGGTATTTCAATGTGGGCTTCAAAAGTACTAGATTATGCAAGGTTAAAGTTGACAGTTTAATATTTAAAGAAGTCAAGATCAAGTTGGCCATCTATTATGATTGTTAATTATCCAACTTTTTGTAAAAATTTCAATTATTTAGTATTTATTTATACAGAATAAAGTTTTCTTTTAACCTATAAGATTCTTATAAACCTCCACAGATAAGATTAAATCTGTTATTCAGTGCATGTAATTGCGGTAGTGGTTCAGAACAATAATGTCAGTGAGTTTAGTTTTAAATTGCAGTTCATTGTTATTGAATAATAAAAAAATGTGAAGATAATGGAAGAATAATAAGATAATAGAAATTGGGACTGAACTTCAATAATAATATTGAATGAAATATATGCAGTTTTTAGCATGTCACAGTACCTAACACATGTGACATTATACGTAACGCCTTCAAGATCTAAATTGTCCATTAAGGACATCTTAAAACAAAACCGTCGATATTCCATTATTTTTGGTGTTTTCTCTAAAATTATATAATTGATCAACTCATAAGTTTTTTAAGAATAGTTCTGCGAACTATTGCAAGACTTATAATTACCTAGTATTTCATGTCTCCATTTTGTCACTTGTACGTAACGCACGTTTCAGCTTGATCTGATCGTAAACGGCTGCAGATATAAAAAACCAAATGTATTTTTATTAAGAGCAAAAAATGCATCAAATTAAAAGCTTAGTTGCTTAAAAATAATTTCTGGGGATTCGCTAATCATAAAAATGCGTAGGAACGCGTCACGGTACGTAACCGCGGAATGCGCGATTTATAATGAAAAATTTAATTTGTAGTGACTTCTATTTAGCATACGAATAGTGTACACAGTACACACACACAGACATTAGTCACATGACTGTGTAGTATGACGTTTGCGCTGATCAGAAGAAGTTAGAATCTGATAATAAACAATCTTAGAAAAATTCAAAGCTTTAAAGATTAAGTAAACATGAATTATTACACTGCTGACACTGAATGAAAAGAACATTCTGCACCCAGATTGTTTTACACTAGTGCAAAGACATGAAGACACTATCAAACTGTTCATCATTAACAATCCGACACCATTTTATTCATAAGATTTAACAAAGGTTGTGTAATTAACTTAAAATATTCACCATTAATCCGAGAGTAATTAAATCTATTTTGAAAGTCAATCCGAGAGCATTTTATGAAATCTAAAGTTTCTTTTGTTTTGTAAAGCTTTAACTTTTTCCAATCTGATTTCCTTAATAACAATTCTTGTATAAGAAATCAATTGTTTTTTAATTGTCATTAATGTTAATTGATTATAATTTGAATTTAACAATTACTCATTAACAATCAACCACTCTTCAATTAACTAAATCAAAACCTGCAGAAATACTGATTTGATTATGTAAGTTCACATTAGTAAGACAATCGATCATAATCTAAGCAATTATGACAGAAACAACAAATTATATAGGTATGTATTTGCTAAAACTAGGACACCCTAAATCAGAACTGAAAACTGCTAAGTGTGAAAAAACAGTTAGCTTTAAATAACATTTTGGTGAATAAAATAACAAGCGTTCAAAAAAACCTGTGGTCAAGTTGGGTGGTGTTTGCATTTGTCAGTGTTACCGTATGTCGTGACTAGAGCCACAGCTGGAGCTCTAATGTCTAATGTCAAACGTCATTTTACCTATTTTCATTTATTAATTAGTTCGTAGCTTTCTGGCATTCATAAATAGGGTTATGTTCCAATTGTAACATATAAGCTGCGCCCTATGTTTGAAATTTTTCCATAGGCCACTTGAACACAGTTTTTTTCGAACACCCGTTAGTAAGATCAGAAAAAACAGAAAGCTTCAGTTTTGCCATAAAATGTCTCGAAATAACCCCTGCATGCACAAAATAATATACACGATCCATAAAATGTCAATGTGTAAACCTTTATTCTTGGAAAGCATGTTATTGATCCATTTCTTATGAATGGAAATACTTGGAATTGCTAAAAAACCATATAATTCTGGTGGTAACTACTAGATTTATCTTCTTTTGAAAAATTAAAAAAAGCATTTCAACTTTTAGCAAGATGATGCACCTCCACATTACACACTGTACGTTCATAAATATTTAGAAATTAAAGATTTCCGAATAGATGGGCTAGGTAACTTTTTGCTCAACATTTTTTTTTCTACATCAAAGATTAAGGATACAAGAATCACTCGGATAGATATTTTCAGAGAATTTAATTGAATTGTCTGTCAGCAACTACAAAAGGTGGTGGTGCAATGTCTTGCTGATACTATATATAATAAAATAAAAGTATTAATTGTACCGGAAAACAAATGACGTCAAAGAACTGATCTGTTCCGTGACTTGGTATTAAACCTTTGCATGGCAAGAAATAATTGTTTACAATAAAGGATCTTAACATAGGTAACTTAGTTATACAATCTGAAACTATAAATTCATTTACAATGGAATCCCTGTTACTCCAGCTTATTATGGCTGATAAATAAACATTTGCATAATATGGAATAATTCTTGTTTTGTAACATTTTTTGTAGTTAGTAGAGCTGTATTCAATCAGTGGAATTTTATTATGTGGTTGGATAATTGCCATATTGAATCGTTTGACTCAGCTGTATCATTTTTCTACTGCCCGTAAAAGATGCTTGCTGCATCATTCTAAAATTGTTTTATAATAACTTTCAGTTGTTGTTGTAAGCTGATCACAACCCGTTTTCTTTTGTACAACATCGTTACGTAGTGAGGGTTACAATATTTATTCAATGCTACATAATTGTCAACTGAGAGTCGAACTTCCCCTAATAAAACCAAGTGAAATTGTTAAATCGTATAAAGTAGAGCTCCGATAACAGACTCGTAAATACTTTTTGTTTTTTAATATAAAATGATGAGATTATTACATGACTTACCTTAACTAAATAAATGCTTGCAGAGGAAGAACTAATCAAATCAGAAAAGTGAGGTTAGAATTTACAAAAATAAAAACCTTTGCTCTGGTTGAACTATTTATACATGGCGATAGGCACTCCATATAAATTAAATTAAAAGCATGTGCTACTATTTTATTTGTGTAATCAAACAAGACTAGTTTATTTAAAATAAATCAAAGCATTGATTGAAATCATAGACATAACCTCAAATTCTCCTTTAAAACCTTTTTATTATTTATTATTGATTCACTTAATCGTCAGCAACTAGCATATCTTCAATTCATAAATAACTCAGTTTGTTAAAATTTTACAAATAAAGTCAATTTTAAAATTTCTAACGTTTCTATCAAACGTAATCACTGTTTGCATTGCTTGCAATTTTGAACTTCAATAAACACGTAAATAAAACGATTTTAAATTGCATATTCTTCATAATTAATGTTAAAAATACTAAAATAGGTTATCTATAGAAATTTTAAGGTTATCTCATGAGATATGTTGAAATTTTTAAACATTTGAGGTTAAGATATCCAAAAAAATCTCCTTTTTATACAGACCCTTTTTTCAAAAGAATAGGCTACTAAAGACAATTACAACCTACCAAACAAGTCCTATTTAGCTACCTCGTACAATTTTGGAAGTTCTGCTTCTAAACGTATAACTTTCATATTAGAAACCAGCTGCCAATTCTCTTTAACCTCATCCCTTCTAATAAAGGTACTGGAGTAGCTTACTAATTCTTGAGATCCGTCCATATCCAAATCGCTAATCAACAGCGAATTATTTTGGTTTTCTAAGCTCGGCTGACAATTCTTAAAGTCATCGTTCGGAAAACACAACTGAGTTATTTCCGTTAAACTCGCGTTAATAACATGGAAGCTAGTACTGTTAAATGTAATCAAAACTACTCGTTCCATTATGAAATTAACTTGAATCGAGGCGTTATTACCTGGAATGTATCTTTTCACTATACTAGGATTGTATCTGCGTTTCCTATCTTTTCTGTTATAACCGGACCATTGCCATAATTTTAAAATAAATCCATTGACATGGCCCTTTAAAGAACTTAAATTTAATCTAGTCGGTTTAAATGAAAATGATGCTGGTTGTAAAGCATAGGAATTCTGATAGGACCAAGAAAAAATACTGTGGTCATTTTTTTCATCCATTAAAGCAATATCCACTCTACAATTATTCGGACACAACCCTAAATTATTAATTATTAACCTACGCCCATTTAAAGCATATCCTCTATTGTGTTTTGGTACAAAACTAATTCTCGGTGAGCTCACAACTTGCGATCGGTTAAAGATTTTGTTAAGCAATTCGTTAACATAAACTTGATGATATGTTGAACCGTTTTCATTTTTACATACATAAACAACAGTAGTACTATTCATTTCTACAATATGAACCTCCCTGCAATGTTCGACGGTGATCTCCCCTTCAAGAACACCAGTCTTTCCGGATATTACTATAAATTTACCCTGTTCCGTATCTGAATTTTTTGTAGTTAACAATTCGTTAATGTTATCACGATTTACATCTTGTAACCGCTCTGGAAAATCTAAACCGGACATTACTTTACTCTGAGAGTGATTATGGGCATGCCAAAATATAGTACCGGAGACAGGGTCGATAGCTTCCAAGCCCATTTCACCAAGCACTAAACAATCATTTATATCATCCCCATTAACGTCTACTAAATAACAATTTAAATCTGTTGGTGTTTGTACCTGCGGAATGTACCAAGCCACGGCGCCATTATTACCCAAAACTGAGATAACTCCACTCTGACTGTCGGCAGAATTTAAATTACGTCTAAAAAATAGTGCTAGATTCAATGTATTTTTAAATGCACTTTTGACTGCATTAATTTTTCCTGTTAATTCTATCCCATCGTGTTGGTTTTCCCAATTGGATATTCGAACAGGGCACGTACCACTTTCAGAACAAGGTAATACCCATAAGAACACAATTATTGTTAGGAAACATATAGCGATTGAAAATATAAAACAGAATCTTCGTTTTGATGACATTGCTGGTGTGACTTTTCTAACCTCTGGTATTTTCATCAGTTGTAGTGGCCGAATATATCCGTTGTGATGTATGTTCTCATGTACTCCGTTCTGTGTGTGACATTCTGCGAATTTTGGCCTAACCGTAATGGGCATTTCCTTTTCAGAATCTGAATCACTTAGTGACTGTGGGAGAGGTGAATAAACACCTTGAGAAGCACTGTTTGCCATCTCTTTAATGTTTTCTTTTTTCTAAGAAGTTGAAAACTAGAAACAAACATTGATTAAATAAAAGTAGTCCAGGTTATTTGATATTTTTTACCTCTTTATAATGTATTTTTAATAAATATTAGCATTTCTAATAAATAAATTTAAGCAAATAATTATCAATATAATATGTGTTAGCAGAGTGATATTACTCTGATTTCTGTTTGTTTGTTGACTGCTCAATAATATTTAGGACAAGCTCAACCTCAGGATGCAATAATAATGAATTTAGTAATTTTTATATTGTCAATGTTGTAAAATAAAAGTTACTGCTGCATTGTCTAGGAGGACTTAATTTTAGGGAGTGAGCGCGCAGTTCAAGATCAGTACAGATTCTATTGGGTAAAAAAAAGCAAAACGGGTAAAATTAAGTCCCCATTATGTACAATAGATAAGATAGTGTGTATCAACAAAAATGGTGTATAGTATATGTAAAGAACTGCAACTTGGTCTAAGACATAGCGATATATTGAGTACAAATTACTTAATAGTAATTTGCATTGCAATACCCTTACTTAGAACTTTGGGGGTATAGGGGATGGGACTTTACTCAGTAACTGCACTACGAATGAAATCGGCCGAGAATCGGAGTCAGTCCATTCTTGCTGAGCCTTATAGCCTATAACCTGTATTATACAATAGGCCGTATTTGAACTTTGGTGCTGTATTTAAAACTTTACAATGACCGTCCGGGTGTTCCGTCCCGTCTTATCTCTAAGACACGAATTGAAATACGCTCAATTAGCGCGCATCGCCTACACTTCACAATGCTACCAGTAACTGACTGGTTGGAGCGAGGTTACTATCCATTCTCTACTAGCTCTCCAGGCTAGTACCGGAGCGATAAACGTGCTTACCCGTCGGCACCCTTTCCTAGAGGAGATGGTACCTCGTCCACCTTCGTACTTTCCCCCAACTTATAAAGTTGGGGACTACTACCCGATCGAATCCAACCTCAATTGTGGCGGAGCTTGGCTTTTTTAATGGTTTTGCCACCCCTATTTCCCAGAATTATAGGCCTGGTGTGTCCTCGACAGCGCTTTGTTTTCGAATCTACACGTTAATAGACCCCCCGGTAGGTATCTTTTCAGGTGAAGTTGTCTTGAGAGTGAGAGGCTATGATACCTTTTTTCGCATTGCTCCCTTTAAGAGTAAGGTTCTAGAGCTGCTTCACATCACAGTATCCAAAACTAGTATCGGGTAATAGGGTGAACCGAGTAGCTACTAGAACAGTACCTGGTGGCATGCAGTTTCCCATTGGCTCAGATTTATCCCTCTGAGCCGGAATAAACCTCACTTCAATTCTCCTCCTTAGGATTCAGCCAAACAGCCGGTCCCTCACGGTGACCATAAATGACCTTGTCCCAGGTAAGAATCAAATCCACCTATACCGGCTCTCATGTTAGCGGAGCTTCCTACGCAACGTTAATGAGTAGTCGTTGAAAACACTTACTTGTATCTCTACCACACATTTGATCCTGGAAACCTAAGCGGGGAACCTAAGCTTTTTTTACTTAATATAGGCCAGTAACCGGATAATTTATTTCTTCAATCTTCTACAGAATTGATTCTCTTGTTGGAAAATGTTCGGGGGTGTCTCCTGAATGTAACGTCAAGTTGGCGGGACGGGAGTGGTTGAGCGTTAGCCGTCATCTTGGAAAACACGTTTTATCAAATATCTCGTAAACCGTGCATCGTACGACAAAAATAGTACAGATTATTTTCGTAGATAATAATATTTTCTACAACTTTTATTCGAAACTTTTTTCTGTATAGTGCATAGGTTTATACTTATAGCGCGCCAAACTTTTTCCAACATGGTTATTGCTAAATATATATTTAGCGGTTGATGATACATTAAAAATGGTAATAACCAAATTTGTAGAACACAAAATTTCCAATAAGATTTATTTGAAGTTTTTCTTTATAAAATTGATACTTTAAGATCTATAGTTTGGTAAACTATTGCACCGCGTGAATTATCAGTATAAATGTTGCTCGTAGTACACGGAAAACATTTCATAACACATAAATGGCGAAAAGTGTTCAGAAAAGTGCCAGTACTGTGTAGTGAATCTATTAATATTATAAATAGTGTGAAGAAGTACGTAACGATACCATTCTTTTAAAACCTACCACCAGGTTCAAACTTAGCTTGAATTTTACCGTGATAATGAAGAATGGGGGTTGGAAGCGGACTACAAATGGACTTCAACCAATTCGAACTACTGTGGCTCCCGCACCATTACGTTTGCTGCAAATAATATCTTGCAAATGCACAAAAAATTGCGGGGCTGCCTGTGGATGCCAAAAAGCTGGCTTAAAATGTTCCATTATTATTTGTTCGAATTGTAGTGGACACACATGCGACAATGTGCCAGATACATTGGATGCCATTTAAGACGAAATCAATGAAGATGAAATTTTCGATTCATCTCCTACGGATATAGCGTAGGCAGAAGACGGGGATGTGGAAGGCGATGAGTGTCTTCCTTCATCATCGAAACAGATGAGACTTATGATGTAAAATAACGTGCCACTTTTTGTATAAATAAATGTTTTAATCCGTTTTTTATTTCAAAAAATTAAGTTGCATTCATTGAACTCTGTTATCCCTTTCTCCACCTTTCCCTTCTCATGATTATTATTATTATTATCATCATCATCATCATCATCATTATTATTATTATTAATTTTTATGATGTACGTGATGTACAAACAATTGTATCTTGCTACATTAACAATTTTTATGATAATACGTTCTACCCATGCAAGTAAGAAAATTTCATCTTAATTGATTTCGTTTTCGATGGCATCCAATGTATCTTTTCGAACAAATAGTAATGGTACATCTTAAGCCAGCTTTTCGGCATCCACAGGCAGCCCCGCAATTTTTTGTGCATTTGCAAAATATTATTTGCAGCAAACTTGATAGTGCGGGAGCCACAGTAGTTCGAATTGGTTGAAGTCCATTTGTAGTCCGCTTCCAACCCCATTTTACATTATCATGGTAAAATCCAAGCCAAGTTTAAACCTGGTGGTAATTTCTAAAAGAATGGTATCGTGACGTACTTCTTCACACTATTTATAATATTAATAGATTCACTACACAGTATTGTCATTTTTCGCCGTTTTATGTGTTATGAAATGTTTTCCGTGTACTACGAGCAACATTTCTACTGATAATTCACGGTGCAATAGTTTACCGAGCTATAGCTCTTAAAGTATCAATTTTATAGAAAAAAAAATTTCAAATATATTTTATTGGAAATTTTGTGTTCTACAAATCTGGCTATTACCATTTTTAATGTATCATCAACCGTTAACTATATATTTAGCAATAACCATGTTGGAAAAAGTTTGGCGCGCTATAAATATAAACCTATGCACTATACAGAAAAAAGTTTTGAATAAAAGTTGTAGAAAATGTTATTATCTACGAAAATGATTTGTACTATTTTTGTTGTACGATGCACGGTTTCACGAGATATTTGATAAAACGTGTTTCCAAGATGGCGGCTAACGCTCAGCCACCCTCGTCCCGCCAACGTGACGTTACACTCAGGGGACACCCCCGAACATTTTCCAACAAGAAAATCAATTCTGTAGAAGATTGCATTATGAACCTACTTTTTTTGATCTGGTGATTGGACTAATAGCCGTTCCCCAGACAAACTTGGAATAGGAATGGTCGGACCAGTTCCATAGGCAAGAGCCGTGTGGTCTGCTTCTCTATCCCTGAGTATTTAGTCTCTAATTTAGTTGGGGATCATTGTTCGATCCTGTGGGATGGGACCATTCGCTGTCGCCAATCACTATTTTATTCAGTAATTTCTCTTTTGGGGAGCGATAATATTGAAAAGATGTTCAAAAGCTTCTGAAACTTATTATGCTTATGTACATAATTACAGTATAACCGTTGTTCATAATAAGGACGTTAGTGATATGCGGCCGTAATTCTTTCATATCGAAAAGGTATTGTTCAGAGGACAATTCTGAAAGTTATTGTGTCGGAAGTTTTTAATATTTTTCTTCTATTTGAACATAAAATAATTACAGTTAGACTATTAAACTATAATAAGAATTACTCGCATTAGTGACTGCTGACCATAATCCTTTCTAACGAATAAGGTAAAACCCATTAGAAGAGGCAAATTTGTTTTATAATTCACAGTGCCGGCCTTTGGGGGGGTGCGAGGTCGGACGCCGCCCGAGGAGGACGCTAGGCTGTTTGGGACGCCGAAATTAGTAAAATCATTAAAATCATTCGATAACAGTAACTTTTTAAAGTTAATAAGTGCGCTTTGAAGGACTCTGCCCGAGGGCGCCAAGAGACCGGCACTGATAATTCTAGAAATGTTTAACGAATAAGAACCAGAGGTAAAAATGAATTTGTTATGGATTCCCTGGTACTTTCTAATTAATACATTACTATTAATATATTAATATATTTATATATTATATTTACTATGTAATATATTTAGTTATCTGTTAATAATTTAATGCAATTCAAATTTAAATATGTATTACTACATATTTTTAATATTTTTTGACTTCCTTTTTTTTAAATCAAATATTTTTGATTTAAAAGAATTTTTTTTCAACAACAGCACTTTTATTTTACTCTGCTTTTGTAATACATATAACATTTATTTTGAATTGGACTTCCAATTATTTCCTCTTATTTTAGAACAGTTGGCTATTTAATTCTTTGCTCTCTAAACCTGATAAAACCTTAAGAGGACTTCCATAGTCCTTTAGTCTTGATTCTGCCAGCCCTAAATATTGATTGTAATATCCTAAATAAGATAATTGTTATTATTCACCAAAATAATTACTGGAACAGTTTTGATAGAAAGTTCTTATGTTAACAAATTACAAATTTTTTATTTATCAGTATTTAAATTTTATGTTAGGACAATTTCTCAACTACCTTCCGATACCACCTTTCATATCCAATCAATCGTCTTGAAAGCTAGTTGGATATTTTATTAATTCATTATTTCTACAAGAGATTCAATCTCCATGCTTACCAATTAATACTCATAATCTATTACTTCATGTTTTGACATTTTGAAAAACATCTATAAATTGTAACACAAATCTATTATAGTTTATTTTTTTTAAGTTTACTGCAAACCCTGGGCGTACTACAATATCAATACATTTTGTGAATACAATTTTTAGGTATTCTTTTCAAATGCATAATATAATCTTTTTAAGTACTTTTGTTTATAAATAATGAAATTAGAAGCCTTATTTAAATTTATTTTTAATAACTAATTTTATAATAATCTAATAAGTATGTGTAAGAAAAAGATAATTAAAATACCATTCACAGCTAACAGTATTTTAAGAAACTTTATAGCGCAGGTTTTGAAATCCAGTTTTCAGATTAGTTAACGTATAATACAAAGGCACATATGTATATTTAAAATCATTATTCGATCATTATGACAGGATTTTTAGTTGACTGCACGCTGATAGCCCAGCATAAAAATATACAGCATATTCACTCGCTTGTGGGCATTTGAAGTTGTTAAGCTGGCTTCGGGTATTACACACACAACAATCAGTTCGCCGACGGTTGCCGGTCGTCATCGTCATTATATGGTGGTAATAACGAGCAGCGGATATAACAGCATAACTGTTGTTCTGTAGCCCCTCAACACAGTGGAGTATTTAGAAATGAATGTTTTTTGAGGATGAGAGGTTACTATTAAATTTTCTAATAACCTTCATAAACCGCCAAAGTAGATTATTATTCTGACCAGTTGTTTCTAACTGTATCAGATGTAATTCGTCTTCAATTTTTTTCATTACTTATAAAATTTCTTTTTCTTTTAAAGGACCTTCTTCTGTCGCTAACTTGCATGTTTTCTTCCTCTACTTTTCCATATTCGCTATCGGCTGGTACTGACTTGTAAGTCTTCCTTCTTTGTGATTTTTCACTAAACAGTCTCTTTCGGCATGTAACCCACTTTTATTTGGTTTTCACAGCTTTCACGTATTTTTTTGTAAATTGTCCAGGACTTTTGCAAACTACCTTTTTATGGATTACGTTCAAAACATGGCCTGGTTCAAGATTGAAAGTCAAAGCAGCTGCTTCGCATCATGTTTTATAGGAACTATTTCCCGTAAAGTTAATTCGTTTACCTCCTGTATATTTTGCAACTATAGAGTTATAACATTCGGCAGTGTTATTGTCCATATTTTGCAAAATATGGACTTTCATGGCAAAACTTTCAGAATTTCGCGCTACTCTGTCAATAACAACCATTATGTCTTGATATTATCCCGAGTTTGAAGTCAATAATCCAATTGTTTTCAATTTCAGGTTTGGGTCCGTTGCAAAAGTAAGTGGCACAATTATTGTGATCCCCAAAAACATGATGAGGACAGTTCAAAATGTCATTTCTCAGCTGTTATACTTTCTCACAATGAGTTAAAGTTGCATTTGTAATATAAAAAAGACCGGCACCTTGTATACCCGACCTCATTCGTTTGATAGAGTTGTTCAGCGTATTGCGTATGTTGTACTGAAACAATTATCATTGTGCTGCTTATTATTTTTTGGGTCAGTTCTCTTAATTTACTACAAAAATTGCGCAGAAGATGGTTACAACATTCGATTTTTTTAATTACTTTCTGCCCATAGGGGCGGAAGCAGAGTGATCTGACAAGCAGTCGTTTGAGATGGACCCCACTAGTATCCGAGACTAGCCCGAAGAGGGAGGGAGGGCAGTCTTTAGAGAGGTGTCAGGAAGCACTAGGATTCGAGACTAGCTTGTGGGCAGACCAAACAGCGTTCACCCTTAGGACTGGTCGTTGTCTATCCAATCCCAGGCCTGTCGGGGCAACTGATGACGCGATCAGAAGGAAATGTGTGGTAGCGTAACACCTAAGTGTTTCTCGAAATTGACTCTAACACGTTGCAGAGGAACTCTGCGGGGGGCAAAAGGGGTCTTTTGTAAGGGATACACGCCCAACTGGTCAACTGAATTATTAAAAATAGTTAAAAGTTTAATTTACAAAACCTGTCACATATCTGCTGGAAGGTCTTCATGGGGTTGCTGTTCGAGGAGCTTTCTACGAGTTCGAGTTGCAGAAAACCAAACAACCAGACGTTTACTTAGTTGAAAAAGTACCTGTTAATTTATTGACTATAGATGTTTTTTTCTTGTGTTGGAGCTCGAAATTCTTTTGTATTATTAATGATATCTAATGAGTTATTACAGACAGTTGTTTTTTTGTGAGTTGGTATTCTAAATGAGATATATAGATGCCGAATACATGCAGCTATGACGAACCTTTTCTTCTTTAGTTATAATTTATACGTAGGTGTTTTGTTAAGTTGAGAATTGGAATTCTTTTGTTGCGATTGTTCGAAAGATAGCATAAAAAGCAAGTCAACCTTTTCTAAAAACGTAAATCATGTCTTTGTTTTGTGACATTTATTAGCTGATGAGGATAGAATTAATGAACTTCTCACGTGGAAATGAACTCAAAGCATTATATTTTGTTGTCGAGGCTACCTGGTTTCTCTAGTTTAATCTTTTTTAAAAATCGAAATATTTACTCTTAAGGTTATTGAAAGAGAAAAAAATGCAGCTAATGTGTAAAGCGTTTCTGAAAACCTGGGAGGCAGGTAGTTTCTCTTTTAAATGTATTTTAAAATCTAATAATTTTATATGAGATACCTACTAAAAGAGGGGAATTAATTTTATTGGGGATTTTGTTAAAATGTTAAATGTTTTATTATTATTATTAATATAATAGATAATTATTAAAAAGATAATATGAAATTACTGTCGCGTGTCTGGACGAACCGCGGATGACCTCGAGTCGCGAGCCGACGCCATCTTGGATTTGTGATCTTTTTGCTAAATCGGACCTTCATAAGAAATAACATGGGATTTTGGGCTCGGACTCACATAGCCTATCTACTATCGTACTTACCCGGTTTTTTTATAGATGATGTCTTAACAGTAAGATTTTTACAGATGTTATTTGTTAACGTTTTCACAACGATTCTTTTACACTGTGCAAACGGGTTCTATGCTAAAAAATTTAACAGATTCCTTTATTCTATACAAGTTAAAATGCTATTCTTTAAAGCAAAACATATTACTTTATGTTACAATTCACCTACTCCCTACAAGATGGCAATAATGTTTTCTCACTTCTGGAGCAAAGTATCCCCTTAAGGGGCAAAGTAACCTCAAATTACGGTAATTTGATTATCGACAAACAACACGGGTTTTACCCGGGTAGATCTACTTCAACAAACCTACTATTATATCAATCCTATATATCAAACGCCTTCAAGAACTTTCAACAAGTTGATGCTATTTATACAGACTTTTCGAAAACGTTCGCGTGAATCATGATCTGCTTTTGGCTAAATTATTGGCATACGGTATCAGGATAAAAGAATACACATCATATGAAATACTAGTAATATATCTGGAGTCCCTCAGGGTAGTCATATAGCGCCCCAGTTGTTCAATCTTTTCATCAATGATATCAAAGATTGCTTCACGAATAGTAATATTTTATTATTTGCAGATGACCTAAAGATCTTTAAAGTAGTCGAATCATTTGCCGATTGTATTAACCTTCAAGAGGATGTAGTAAGATTGAATAGCTGGTGCGAAATAAGTAAAATGCTTATAAATATATCTAAATGTTACTGAATAAGTTTTTCCAAAAGTAAAGAAGTACTGTTGTATAATTACTCTATTAATGGTGAAAATCTGCAAGTTAAATCTGAGTTGAAGGATCTTGGTATTATCTTCGATAGTACTTTAAGCTTTAAACCTCACATTTCATATATTTCTAATAAAGCTTCTAAGAAGCTTGGATTTATAAAAAAATTTACTACAGATTTTAAAAATGTCTCAACAATCAAATTACTTTATATTACACTCGTCAGATCACAACTAGAATATGTTTCTTCAGTGTGGTCTCCTTATCAAATCACAGATATAAATAGGTTAGAATCTATTCAGCATAAATTTCTTAGATTATCTGCTTACTATTTACACATACCAATCAGCAGTTCTGATTTTTCTTATGAGTCGATAACACTCATCGTTAATCTAGAATCTTTGCAAGTCAGGAGGTCTTATATGGACTTATTGTTGTTATACAAACTGTTAAATAATATAAACTGTCCAAAATTATTGGAATTAATAAATTTTTATGTCCCCCCTAGAACATTAAGGACAAAACAGACATTTTTTGAAGATACTTCAAGAACTAATTATTTACGTAATTTTGCAATTAACCGATTGAATCGTTTAGCCAATAAACATAATCATATTGATGTTTATTGGAATTAATATGGTGTTAAGATAAACAAGTACTTTAGTAAAACATAATTGACCCAAAGCTGTAATAGTAATGGACGTGTTGAGTGATAAATGTTGCAATCGGGTACCGATAACGAAACCGATGGTTTAAGCGTCTTTAAATGACTTGCTAGCATATTTGGATCTTTAATACCTGCGGTTTCTGTTGCGAACTTAATTTGTTCGTTATCGATGCCTCCCATAATTAAATTGACCTGATCTTCCGAACTCAGAGGTATCTTTAATTGGCGAATGAGCGCTAACTTTTCAAACGCGTATTTATACAATATTTGATTTGGCTTTGGTGCACAAGATATCATATTCACTAGTGATTTATGCAAATCGCGTTTCGGAATAAAATTTTGTAATAACATATCTTTCCACTCGGGCCATGTAAAAAGACGAGTCGGGAGACCCCTGCACCAAACCTCCGCTGGTCTCCGTAATTTAATCAGGGCTAAATGGCTTGTTATTTTATCATCCCACCCATAAATATAAGCTTATTCATCAACTGCACTTATCCAGTCATTAACATGATCCGTTAAGGGATCAAATTCTTTAATGATACTATTAGACATGGTACTGACACTTACCCTTTCGTCTCGCGGTTTTATCTGTTTTACTACCTCAGCCATCCCCTTAACAATAGCCTTACTCAGAAGGGAAACCGTTTCCTCCGTACATCGGGAGCTGCTACGACCCATCGCCGGTGACGCTTCCCGTTCGACGCCTCAAGACGTCTAGATTGACCTGCACGTGGTCCTGATGTGGACCTGCTGCCACCAACCACTAACTCATTGGATCCCGATCAAAGTCGCGTTTCTCTGAGGTCAACTCGTGACCACGGCATTATTTATGATGGGTAAATAAACTTAATAATCACTAACTACACTGATTATAAACTCACTACACTAATATGGATTTATAATCCCACTTCTGATGTAAAAAGGGTTTATTTCTTAGAAGTTTCAATTATTGTAAAACAAAAGAAAACACAATATCAACCAAAGAAGATTTATTTAACTTCGTATCTCAGCTAACAGCGTCAAGGCGTCTTAATTATTCGATCGTTGGGTAACGAATGTCTCACCGTCCCGCTTCCGTCTTCGGCCACGAAATTAGGTTCTCCACCCCCGAGATCTTCAGGTCTTCACGGCATGGTGAAGATGGAATGTGATGGAATCGACAAGTTAACATAATTACGTTAAAATCAATTCGTTTGAAATGTGGTCGAGTCGTATGCTCTTATTAATGTTTATGAAGAGAAAGAAAAATCACTTTTTCTTTATATGCGAGTTGATTCTATACAGCGCCGCCCTTTAGATTTTGAGGCCCTGGGCACAAACATGGAGTGGGGCCCCCAGTAAATAAAAAAGTGTTGATTAAAATAAGGTAGCTCGTTACGGGGCCTCAATAGCTCACGGAGCCTCGGGCGTACGCCCGGTTGACTGACCTTTGGGACGCTTCTGATTCTATAGCTTCCAATAAATTTATTCCAAGAGTTAAATTTATGTTGGGAAAATATACTTCAAAAAGTTTTTTGAAAGCTTTATCACTATTACTCATTTGCTATTTCAATATAAACACAATAACTGTAAATATTCTTTATTAAAAATGAAATTGAAAGATCTCAGTTAATGTCCTATAAAAATTATGTTTTAATAATATTCTCAGCTTCCTTTAACATCAACACGTGGAACAGAAAAGGACAAGTACACTTAACATCAGGTTATCTCTCTCTGCGTCAACCTTCCAGTTATTTTATACATTTCACTGTATAGAACCCTATTTAGGTTTCTGTTAAAGGTGTTGTTAAGCGGATTTACAACTTCAGCTTCATAAATTAAACAAAAAATGTAGATAGCCATTTCACAAGTAAAATTTCTAAATTCTTAAAAATAAGCCTGTAATTAATTTTTGAAGCTGAAAGATCCGAATCGTGTGACGTCACGCGTGCACGCACCTAATATGCAAAGCATACTAAACTGCTTTGGTATTAGAAATCCGACCACAAATTAGTGCATTTCACGTATTTGGAGGTAAATAAAAAGTGTTTATTTATTAGGTTATTTACTGGTTATTACTATTGTGTAGTTACCCATTAAAACAACATGCTTCGATGTATATTCGATCGGGTGCAAGAATACCGAAAAGGGTGGCGAATATAATTCTTCTTTTCCAAATACAGATAAAAATCTTAAAATTTACCGGCAGTGGTTGCAAAGAGTGAAAAGGGTTGATTGTATCAAGAAATTTTTTCAAAAAAATCGAATGAATGGCGGGAGAAAATAAGTATTTCTAATACAATAGAACTTCGATCCTACGTATTTGAATATTGAAAATGATAAATATGCAGCCATAATCTCTGCAAATATAGCCACAGCAGAGCTTCCATTGTTGGAGGAAGCAAAAAACTCATTATTCCATATATAATCATGAGATGTCCTTATCATTATTACTAATAGAACGTATTCAGAAGGTGAAAACTAGGAGTACATATTATTTTAAAAGTTATTTTTACTTTTTTATAACTTATGTAAATATTTAGGTCACACAAAATATTTAAAAAATTATTCCTTTTTCTTAATCAGAATAATCTAGACCTTCCCCTTCTGCAGGACTTCGGACATTCGTATACACTTCATTATCTTCGAGTGATTCGCTTATTCTTGAAACGACACAAGCAGGTATTACCTTCCTTTTATTTTTTCCTAAAGGTAACTAATAATTTTCCCAATAAATAAATTGTTTATATGATATATGCCACTACTAACGATTGCTTAATTCGGTAAGACGTTTTCTATTAGTTTTATCCGCTCGTAATAGCATCTTGTAGTTGTAGCAAGAAGCTTGCAAAGTGTCTAGATTTAACACTACGCTATGAAAATATTCGTGCAAAATCATACACTAACCCGCCTTTGAAATTGGAAATTTTATTTGTTTCCACACATCAATATGATTCATAATTTGTACTCATATGTAAGGATACGTTTTGAGAGACAAAGGTAAATAAAAATAATTAACTAACTAACCGACTTGTTGCGTAAGCAAACACTTCCTTGTCCGATTATTCCTCTCTTCGGTCTCGATGTTATATAACCACTGTAAAACAAAACACAATCCTGAGTACGTTGCCGCACCTCAAAAGGAGCTCCTCCAAGAAGGAGAAGATTGATATAAGATCACTCACTCATTCACTTCTCAATGAATGCTCTATATTTTATTCTATAGTAACTAAAAAGTAATAACTTATGGGGATTGCCTAATATCTGCCCATAAAATAAAAAGATCACAGAGAATAATACGATCAGCAAAAGACTGTCTCATATCAGCTTAAATTAAGTAAATACATATAACATCACATTTTAGGTTGAGTCGGATAAGCACTGAACGCTGCCTTTTCGAACAGATAAGCACCGACTCCTGACAAACAGGCCCAGGAAAGCACTGAACGTTGCCTTTTCGAACAGATAAGGTCTGGGCCACGCATACTTTCCAGCAAAGCACTGAACGCTGCCTTTTCGATCAGATAAATATGCTGGGACAACACAAACACCAGGAAATATTAGTTAGACCCAGAACAGCACTGAACGCTGCCTTTTCGATCAGATAAAATCTGGGTCTCTATAAAGTCAAAAGGAAAGATATCAACTAGAGTAATTTAAAAACATTCCAGAATAATTGCAAGAAGAGCAAGAAGGTTTATAATACTGTCTAACCTTATGGGTGTGGCTACTCAATAAAATCGACAATATAACTCACGTTTTCATTAAATCAACTCACTCCACAGTCACCCCTAAAAAGATGAACAAAATACTCGTGAGCGAACTCACCAATTAAGTAGTGGTTGTCTCATTAACACTAATTGCCACTTAAGTCACTTTAACACTTTGGATAACACAATCAACTTTACTCGTCGAGGTAAAATTAATGACTGAATGGTTTACACTAAAAATTACGGGAAACTAGGTGATAAGAATAACCAAACAGGTTGTTATACAATGTTTATTACCCAACACCCAAAATAAAAGAACAACTTGAATGTGTTTATGTTTTAAACAAGAAAAAAAAATTATAATACTTATTATCTAACACATAGGAGCACAAAATTCACAATTACACCAGGCGACGTTTCCGATTCTAATATTGTCTTCGTTTTGTGATAAATCGTTAACCGACGCCTCGAAATCATTCAAAGTGTTTAAATGCATATGGTGTAATTTTATCCAGTCTATATTAATACAGTGTATCAATAAAAATGGCTATTAACCATTAAATAAACTAGCACTAAACCCTATACGTATAGCAACTGCTTCTGTCGCATGCACGCGTGACGTCACACGGCCGCGTTCGAGTCAAGCGACAACGGGTTTACAACACCTTTAAGGGCGGGTTATCGCCGCCAGTTTTCATAATAGGAAGCTTCATTAACTATAAACACCTAAAGATGGCGGTACGGTCCGCAAGACGGAATTAATTTCTTTAAAACAAAAATTTGTGCTCACAGTGTTGCCAGACATGCGTGAACTTTCAAAATATTTTAAGTTTAACTGAAATTTTTAATTTTTAAATGCCAAGGAATAATTTAATGTAGTTGAAATCAAAAAGGGTAATATAAAACTGCTAAATATCTTTAAAAACATTAGTTGTTCTTGCTGGTTTTAAGAAAAAGAAAAGTATTACTATATAAAAATATTGAAAATATATATTCGTTTTAAGAAATTAATCAGGATTAATTAAGAGTGAAATACTTTATTCAAAGATTAACCGTCACATACTCTTAAGTAAAGAAAAACAACATTTACTTCGGGAATTTATTAAATAATAATTAAAAGATTAGGAATGTTAAATTATTTTTAAATGTCCCGCGAATATTACCACCCAACGCTTCCTGGTGCAGAAAGCATTCAACTAAAGTGTATTCAAATTCAAGATAGAGTAAAATATGCAACCCAAATGACAGATTTCTTTAGTAACTGGATAAATAAAATTAAATAAAATTACGGGGGACTCAACTGAGGAGACGAAACGAGTCAAATAAAGCGTCCCCGACCTTGAACGTTAATTCAAGTTTGAACGTTACTTCTAGATGGCGCTACGATTCTGGACAACGCTGACAGTGTTGACAGATTATGCGATTTATCGCAAATTTTATCGCAAATCTGGCTAATTTTTATGAAACATTGCGACCCATATGGCACTCCAGCGAACTGTCAACAATGGCCAGCGTGGTCTGAGCGTTGTCAAGGACCGAAGCGCCCTCTAACGAAAATTTTTTAAAATACAGGCCATTGGGTACGCAAATGTTTGGAACGCCCATTGCCGATTCGTCTCCTCAGTTGAGTCCCCCGTAAATAAAATTTAAGTGAAATCAAAGAAGCATTTGCTTCTTATGTTTTATGTTTGACATTTAGTTATTAAATCATAAAATCTGACAAGATAGAAATTCTGCATCTATATAATAATATTATTATATAATATATAATATTATGTTCAATAAAACTTTCGTTACTGTTCTTGAATTCTAAATCATGGTTTATTGTAAAATCTTTGCAACTTTACCTAAATCTGTAAAAACAACATCAAGTTTGACAAATTTCCTTAACCACAAACAATTTTATGACATAAGAGTCAAAAACCCATCACTCTTTGATCTATATTTCTTTAATTTTGTTTAATTTATCCAGTTACTAAAGAAATTTGTTATTTGGGTTGCATATTTTACTCTAGCTTGAAATTGAATACACTATAAAAATGACTGATTTTCGTGCTGCCATATTTAAATCTTCGCGCCGTGTACATCTATTTTATTTCAATCAATACTAAATAAGCAAGCAAAAACATTCATCCATTTTCAGAGATTTTGCTATTAAACAGTGATATAATGGCTGTATTATGGTTATTTTTTAAAAAACGTTAATTCTACAAGATTGGCTATGTTCGACTACGATTATAAAATTTATCTTAGATATCTACTCCTTAAAAACTATCATCCACACTACCTTAACAGTTTAGCAATCGACATCAAACGTTATCTTCCTAAAAAACGATTATTAAAAGAAAACTGAATGAAAAACGCGAGCTATATTTTGACGCTAATATTTTGTGCCAATAACGCCTCCTTAATTAGAGTCACTTCATCTAGTCACCTAGGCCAGCTGGTCGATCAGAGTACCGCAAACCGCCGCCATATTGGGGCAGAGAAGGGTGATTTTTAATAATGAACAAATTAAAACCACGTTTTACGTGTTTGACATATTAGAGGTTTGGCATTACTTCTATTAATCTTTAGTTTAGCGTAGATATAAATCTCTTTGTATAGCTCAATAAATGATAGTTATAGGGCTGTATTGACTTATATAACATTTCTCCCATATATATATGAATTTGTATTTACCGAGTTAAAGTTAATGAATGAATACAACATAAATCATTACGTGTTCCGTGATTAAGACTTCAATAATCGAACGAGTTATTCGTATAATTAAGCAAAAGCTGTATATGATTTAGTTGATAGCTCTGTATGACATTCAGAGTTAGATGTTGACTCTATCAAGTTTTAATTTACTGATCTGAAGTTGTTGAAAACCTTCACTTCTGAGGGGTAGGAGCATTCTAGATCTTGCTACCGTACGTGCTTTCATATACGATGAATACGTTTAACATAGAAATAGGTGAAAAACTATAATTTTGTTTT
The DNA here is from genome assembly GCA_929113105.1 of Agrypnus murinus. Lineage (NCBI taxonomy): Eukaryota > Metazoa > Arthropoda > Insecta > Coleoptera > Elateridae > Agrypnus > Agrypnus murinus. The sequence continues at coordinate 4,908,052 of OV816027.1, forward strand.
ATCGTTTTATTTATAAAATTTTAATAATGATATGGAATGTTTGTATTGTACGATATGATGATGATAGGGTAAGTGAATTGTGAGCATTTAGCAGTCTTGAGTTTCTAACTGCAGATCTATAGGTTAGAAAATCATAAAAGTATTAGGCAATGTTCATTGAATAGACTCCCTGCTTCATTTCATAACTTATTTGTTTTAATAAATAGACATTAGTCAAACGATGGATATCCTCATGTCTTTACTCTACCTTCAATATATAATATATTTATTTATGATATCTAGTTAATGATATATGTTGTGATCCTGATTGAATGTAATCTTTTTCCTGTAAGATGCTATAAAAGTCGTAATTAATATTTTTTAATATATAGTTTAGTTTAATCCGTGTATGTATTTTATTCTTGCATTTTTTATTTCACAATGTATAACTACATACAATTTATTTTAAAACCGTTTTTCTGAAATTTCTAGATTTTAAAACCGTTTTTCTGAAATTTCTAGATTTTAATACAAACAAAATTGATTTAGGCTTCAGGAAATATCCAAACAGATTTACTCAGAATTTACGGTTGTTATTAAATAATAATTAGCCGTAGGCAACTTTTAAAATATTTCGATTAAAGCAATAGTCTTTCATGTTTGAATTTTAACTCTCTACGCCAGCTAATTGGAAGTTCATTAGCAATGGTGAAATCATCGTTACAGAAAATAAGTTTTACAATCAAGACGTCATGTTTTTACCTTACCGATCTCATTTTTTCATATAAGTTAATGTAGGAATTTTAAACTTTAATTTTCACAAAAACATTTTTGATTGTGATGTCAGCTGTCTGTTGTTTTTATTATCACATATTGAAAAGATTAACGTATTTTAAAGTGTGTAAATTCTAAACGTTTATAGTTTTAAATGTTAAAAGATTACATCTTCAGACTGTAAACATTGAATTTCATTAATTATTAAATTCATTCGCAAAAATAAAATCTTCATTATCTACGGTTTTTACAATTCTATATATATATATATATATATATATATATATATATATATATATATATATATATATATATATATATATATATATATATCACAACTTGATGTAAAAAAAACATTTTTTCTTCAAGTTTTATCGTACTGATTGGAGTTTTAAGTTTTTACTTGTGTATGTTTGAATAAGTTTCGTATCTTTTCACAAAGCTTGTCGGAAGGTGATGTTGATACAACATTTTATTTGTAATATTTATTTATAACTTACTAATATGAAACAATATCGTATTTATTAGACATCATATAGATTAAAGAATTTTTCATAACACATTATCCAACTACAAATAACTTTAGAAATATTTCAAGTAAATTATTTATATCATTGAACAAGAACCGCCTTTTCTATAAAACGCAGTATTTTAATCTTTAAGTTTTATTTAAATAAATAAAGGATTCAAAAGCATTTAAAAGTTTATTTTTAAAAACAAACTATTTGGTTGAATTATTGTTTAGTTGACTCTTCTTTTTTTTATAACTCATTTGATGCGCTTTAATAGACAAGCTGCTAGCAATGTTTTAAGAAATCTGCTGCTTAAAATTCCTTTGCTGTAAATTTTAAATAAATTTTTAACTAAACAAGTGACTATATTGAAAGTAATTATATTTGCATTGTTTTGAACATAATAGTATTGTAACGTTCTTTTTCAAATAATAACACAAGTGCTGCTTAAATCGTCTATTCACAAACAAATATTTATTTCTATACACTAATAAATACACTATAAATTAACGCTATGATTATAAACCATTAAAACTATTATTTACAGATTATGAATTTCTAATATAACATTTATCTATACAGTTACTATTTATTTTGAGAAACACAGTTAACGACTCGCTGTTGACTACCCTCTTTTATCCGCGAATCCGCTTTTATACCATCATATAAACGTTCCAGAAGTCGCCCGAACATACCATGTATTTCTAGAATACACTAGAAGGTTAAGTGCATTGCGCTGCCGCTCCGGAATGTTCCACGACCCATTGACGGCCGGACCAGACGATACGTTGCACTCGTTACACTGCCCCCCTCTTCAAGTCTGTTCTGTCCCAGAACAGGTTTTATGCTCTGGTTCCTGTAAAATGGGTCATGACGATATCGACAGTCTTCACCTCGACTACACGTTCCATTACGGTAGAAATAACAGTCTACACTCTTCGTTGGCCTTAATGCGGGCTGTGGGTCAAAACTGCAGACGAAGATCTTGACGTCAGTACCTCTAAAGACAACTTCCAGCATGTTTCTAACGATTCTCCAATCCAGCTGGTCCCGCCCACAGCCGAGTTTGGGAACTGCCAATTTGTTAATTCCCCTGGTAAGCAACTCGATCCTCAAATTCCATAATGCCCTCCACAAGTCGGCGTAACTCGGTTTCTGGTAGTAAAACTGCTTGGTTACCAGTAGTAAATGGATCGGTCATGATCAGGCAAGCGTAAGGATTTACCAACAGAGGGATTTTGTTCTCGAAGTTCATTCAGCCGTCCAAATTTATTTCTAAACACTACTGCGATCCCCCTGGACATACGGAGATCCTCGGAGACACAGTGGGCAATGGAATAATCACCAGGGACCCGGAAGAGATCTTGTTGCATCTCAGTCGTGACTCCGAATCGCGCTTTTCTAGTTCCAGAGAACGCAGCCATAAATTCTCTAAAGGTTGGCTGATCATCTTCAGGCCTTACGATATTGATAGCCACCTCAGCCTCATCTTTCCGATCCGAGACTGCGTCATTATTTCCCTCATAGTGCGCCAGACGATTGGAGTGTACCACCTTTGGTTTCCCCCTTGGCAATTTCTGGATGCGATAAATCAAGTCATTTATTCGTTTCTTCACCTGGTATGGACCCTCCCAATTTCGCTGTAACTTTGGAGAATAGCCACGACGCCTTTGCGGGTTGTATAACCAGACAAGCTCTCCAGGTTGAAACCCTCCTTCTTGGGCTCTCACATCGTACGTAGCCTTCATCCGGTCACTCGCGATTCGACTATTATTTCGGGTTCGGTCGTGAATATCCTCCAACTTCTTCTTTAAGTTGATGACATAATCATTCCCGGCTACCTCCTGCTCTATAGGTGGAGACCCAAATTCTAGATCACACGGTAACCGTAACTCGCGTCCAAACATCACAGACGCTGGTGACTGACCGGTTGTTTCGTGGACCGATGCACGATAAGCCATCAGGAACAGATGCAGGTATTGGTCCCAGTCTCGTTGATGATCGGAGACGACCTTGGCCAAATATTTGCCCATTGTTCGATTCATGCGTTCTACCATTCCATCGGACTGCGGATGTAACGGTGTGGTCCGAGTCTTGCGAATGCCCAACAATCGACAGACTTCTCCAAAGTGTACAGACTCGAAATTGCGGCCTTGATCCGAATGCAGCTCCATGGGCACTCCGAAGCGACTGAAAAACTCTTTGACTAGTACGTCAGCAACAGTCGCAGCTTCCTGGTTTGGTAGGGCATATGCTTCTGGCCATTTGGTAAAATAGTCCATTGCCACTAATATGTATTTATTCCCATCGTCGGTTTCGGGAAATGGTCCGGCAATATCTATGGCTATTCTTTCCAGAGGACTACCCACATTGTACTGCCTCATAGGTGCTCTTCGTTTCCCCAAGGGTCCGTTACCAGTGGCACATAGTTCACATTTCCGGCACCACTCCTTCACGTCTTCTTTACAGTTGACCCAATAAAAACGCTCCCTAACTTTCTCCAGTCTTTTTCACACCGAAGTGTCCTCCTGAGGCACCGTCATGGAGATGTCGCAATACTGTAGCCACTCGGCTTCTTGGAACCACGAACTGAGACCTAATGGTGGTGCCATCTTCACTCTCCAGTACTCGCTTCAGGAGATCGTCTTCCACCTTCAAGGACTCCCATTGGGCCCAATATGCTTTGAGCGTTCTGTTGAAAGGGCTGACGGCCTCCCAGGCAGGCCTTTCTCCCACGCGCTTCCATTCCAGTACCATTTTTAGTTCGGGATCAGCCTCCTGCTGTCGTTGCAATTCTTCCGGCAACCAATTGTCGTTGACGATGGTAGTCCTTAATACTTGGCAAACCCTCTCCTCCAAACGAGAGCAATGAAGGCAATCCGTTGGACAGGGTCTTTTTGAAAGAGCATCGGCATTTCGATGACTAGTGCCCGCTCGATGTTCGGTGTCAAAGTCGTATCCTTGTAATCGTTCGATCCACCTTGCGACCTGGCCTTCAGGATTACGGAATTGTAGAAGCCATTTCAACGCTGCATGGTCCGTCCTCAATAAAAACTTCCGTCCGTACAAGTATTTGTAGAAGTGCTCAACGGACTTCACGACGGCCAATAGTTCTTTTCTGGTCACACAATAATTCCTTTCGGCTTTCGACAAAACCTTACTAAAATAGCCGATGACCTTTTCTTGTCCATCCTGTATCTGAGAAAGTACCCCCCCAATGGCCAGATTACTTGCATCTGTGTCAAGTATGAATTGCCCTTCTGTCCGTGGATAGCTCAATATTGGTGCTGTTGTCAGGGCACGCTTCAGCTGTTGGAAAGCTGTTTCACACTCTCCGCTCCAAACATACTCGCGCCCATCTTCAGTTAACCTTGTCAGAGGTTTCGCTATATTGGCAAACCCAGGAACGAAACGCCTGTAGTAGGTACATAACCCAAGAAAACTACGAACTTGGTGTTTATCTTTCGGTGTTGGCCACTCTTGAACTGCACGAATCTTATCGGGGTCGGCTGCCACTCCATTTTGTGATACGACGTGCCCGAGATATTTCACTTCCTTTCTGAATATGTGGCACTTTTTCGGACTCAGTTTCAGATTGGCTCCACGTAGTCTTCGGAACACTTCCTCTAGGTTTTTCAAATGTTCGTTGAATGATTTTCCGACTACAATCACATCATCTAGGTATACCAGGCAGGTCTTCCACGACAGCCCTCTCAGGATGGTCTCCATTAGACGCTCAAAGGTGGCCGGAGCGTTACATAGACCAAAAGGCATAACCGTAAACTGCCATAGTCCGGAACCAATAGTGAACGCGGTCTTCTCCCGGTCTTCAGGTTCCATTTCAACTTGCCAATAACCACTCTTCAAGTCCAAAGTCGAAAACCATCGTGAACCAGACAGGGTATCTAACGTGTCGTCGATGCGTGGTAAGGGATAGCTGTCTTTCTTGGTCACGTCATTAAGCTGCCGATAGTTCACACAAAATCTCGTTGACCCGTCCTTCTTACTGACCAGGGCCACCGGTGATGCCCATGGACTGCTGGATGGCTCGATGACCCCTTGTTCTTCCATATCAGTAATAATCTTTTCGGCTTCTGCTCGCCTTGCTAGAGGTAGACGCCTCGGCTGCTGACGGACAGGCATAGAGTTGCCTGTATTGATTTTATGTTTTACTATATTTGTTCGTCCCTTCTGGCTATCGTAAAGAGCGAAGATATCTTGGTATCGGTGAACCAAACCCTGTACCTCTTTCACTTCCGTTCTGTTAAGGTCTTCGCACGAACTAGTAACCATACCCACTAATTTTCCACCATGGTCTTTGGGCACTGGTTTTGGAACATCAGCCATACACCTGGCTACTCGGAATACTGGCACACACTGTCCCACAAGGGTACTCTTCTTCAATGTCACCGGATCCACATTAACGTTCATAATTCTCACCGGTACTCTCTTTCCAACCTTGATCAGCGCTTTTCCCACCAGTATGCCACTATGGATCTTCTTATCACAAACAGGCTCCATCATTCGCACACATCCTACCCGAAGATCTCCATCCAAACCCGCCTCGACAACCATCTCGCTTTGACCCGGCAATATCACATCTTCAGTCAGCAAAACCCTTACAACCGGATCTTCTCGTGGATGCAACGGAAGTTCTTCGTTACCGACCTTCAAAACACCCTCTTTCAAATCCAACGTAAAACCAAATTTTCTCAGGAGGTCCATTCCCAAGATGAAGTCATCAGTGATATCGGCTACCAGCACCTCATGATCACGTTCTTCACTTCCAATGCCAATCTTCATCTTCACCACTCCGCGTGTTGGTATCACTTCACCTGTTGCTGTACGGAGTTGAGTAGTTGTTGGTAACAGCTTCATACTTGTTCGTAGAACGTTAGGGCGTATGATGGACTTTGTCGCCCCCGTATCAATGAGTAGTGGAACAGTTCCATTAGCAATTTTCCCATCTACGAACAAACTGCTAGTACTATTGTTTGATGTTACGGCATGGATGGTGATCTTCGGGGCATCTTCACTCATAGTCAACGTTCGCCCCCTCTTGCCAACCCCTTTTAACTTTTCCGACGGTTGTACTTTTCTTATTTTGGGACAACGGCGTTCTACATGTCCTTGTTCGCCGCAGTTTCAACAACGAGGCCCTCGAACTTCTTGATGATTCTTCTTACGGTTCTCTTCCTTCTGAAGAACTCTCATTAATAATTCTTCTAGGCGATCTTTAGAACCTTCATCTTGTTCCGCCAATCTACCTTCCAATAGTCCTAACGCACTGGCATTCTCCAAAAATTCTTCGAAAACTTTATCTTCCAACGCTTTGACATTTTCCAACAATTCTCCTTTCAGCATTTTAACATTTTCTTCCAGTGCTTTAGTATTTTCAAGTAATTCTTGTTTAAGCATTCTAACATTTTCTTCGGACTTTCTAGAATTCTCTTCGGACTTTTGCAGTAATTCTTCTTTTAAAATTCTAGAATTCTCTTCGGACTTTTCCAGTATTTCTTCTTTTAGCATTCTAACATTATCTTCGGACTTTCTAGAACTTTCCAGTAACTCTTCTTTCATTTTACTTAATAACAAATTAGTATCAATAGCGGGTCCAGGTATTTCGAAGCGGTAATTTTCAGGATCTTCCTTCTGTTCTAAAAGCCATTCTCTTAGCCGATTTATCAAAACTTCTTTCTTTCCATTACTATCCAAGTCCCTCTCGTCCAATTCCCGTTTTAAATCTATTACTAAGAGATCTTTTAATAGTTTCATCACCATTTTGTTGAAATTAATTTTAACACTAAAAATTTATTCTCACAGCACTTTATTTAATTATTACGCGATTTTATTTATTTTAAAACTCCACACCTGACATCACTGTAACGTTCTTTTTCAAATAATAACACAAGTGCTGCTTAAATCGTCTATTCACAAACAAATATTTATTTCTATACACTAATAAATACACTATAAATTAACGCTATGATTATAAACCATTAAAACTATTATTTACAGATTATGAATTTCTAATATAACATTTATCTATACAGTTACTATTTATTTTGTGAAACACAGTTAACGACTCGCTGTTGACTACCTCTCTTTTATCCGCGAATCCGCTTTTATACCATCATATAAACGTTCCAGAAGTCGCCCGAACATACCATGTATTTCTAGAATACACTAGAAGGTTAAGTGCATTGCGCTGCCGCTCCGGAATGTTCCACGACCCATTGACGGCCGGACCAGACGATGCGTTGCACTCGTTACAGTATGTTATGATAAGAAATATTTGACGGGCATCGGATGAAACAATACATTTTACTCGAGGTTTCTTGTTGGCGTAGAGATAGTCATTATAGATCCGGTTCTGAGAATTGAGGTGAAATCAATAATGAGAAATAACAGGTTTCTACATGTTAATTATGTTACACGTTTTAAATGTTATGACTAATAGATTTATATTTTAGGAATGTCTGTAGTTGAAATGTTATATGCAGATGAGATATAGAAAATGAAATGCTCGATATGAACAGTCGTATGATGTAATCCTAATTGAGAGTAATTATAAAATCTCGGCTATCGCCTCGATTTTACAATATTCAGCCGCGTCCGTTATTTGCTTCATATCGGCCTTATGACGTTAATAACTATTTTTACGGGTTATCAGGACTTGCTTATTTCTAATTTGGTTTTGGCAATAAAATTAATTTTTGCTTTTGAAGTTGAATTTTTATAATATCCACTCCCCACACTTTAATATTAACTCATGTAACTGTTGTTACTGTTTAGACTGGTTTAGATTCATTATTATTGCAGTTGGCCAACATTGTTGATGTAGAAAGGGTTTTTTTTGTTTGGCCTTGGCGCTTTAGTTGTTTTTGCTTTATAGAGGTAAGCCGGTTAATAAATGCTATTATAACAGGTATTACAAATAATAAAAGTCTGTTATGGTGTGATGTTTATAATCCATTGGTTTGTTTCTCAAAAGATTTTTCAGATTAATCTCGCAATTAATAATGCTTAAAAGCGCATCGGTACAAATCACGACTTTTGTCAACCCACATTTATTTTGGTTTTTTGAAAAAAATGACGAATATAAAAGAACAACCTTCGAGAAATTTATTTTAGAAAACGTTGCCCAAGACCCTCCAGTTATTGAAAGAAATCCACATGTAGGACAGGTACCCTATTACTTTATTGGTTATAATACCAGTCGGTGGCGGTTGGTGGCTCACAAATTATTCTTCTTTATTCACAAGATAATTTTAAATATTACTTAAGAACTGTATGCACCAGCCAACTGCTACTGATTAATATATTCCGTTCTGCTAAAATAGTATTTTATTTTTAGCTCGTTTTAATTTATGACAAATCAATTTGGAAACGTGCTGTGGTAAAATCAATAGAAAACGGAGGTTGCAAAGTTTGGCTTGTAGATTATGGTACTATTCACTTATCAACGTCTAAAGTATACATTATTTCAAATAATGTGAAACCACATGCTGCTTTAGTTAAACGAGCAGCTTTAAATGAAATAGTTAATGTTAAACAAGTACGTTTTCCTAATTTCAATTTAATTATTTTTGGTATTAATAAGTTTACACATCTGCAGGTTCTTACTGGGATAACGATTGAAAACATACACACAGAAGAATTTGACATTGGCACTATCAAAAATGCTAAAGAACACATTGATGGTGCACAATCTATTTATTTTCAGTGTGTAATCGAAAGAAATAATGTTCATTTGGGAGAATTAAATATTATTGGTCGTAATAATTGTTTATATGATTTAGCTGCAGTATTAATTGAAAATCGTAATTTAGGAAAAGATAAAGATTTGTTTGAAAAAGGTAGTAAAAAAATTATTAATTATTCGATATACCGACCCTTCTGAAGTGTAGAGGATAACTCAGAGAACAATAATCCATAAATAGAAATCGCGCCGGTAATTAGAAAAACAATGCTAGCATGCTATTTTGAGGTTAGAATGTTATGATGTTAGGTTACAGTTAGTAAAAAAGTTGGCTGTATTTACCTGAAAATGGCGTAAAAATGGTGTTTGTGTTGAAAGAAGATTTTATAATTGTTACCTGTTTTTATGACGTCTTTCCAACGAAAACTCTTAGTGCTTGGTATTTCCGTATGTATGCATGTACGATAGGGGTCGGTATATCGAATAATTACCAAAAATTTTATTGTTTGGGTCAATTCATTTTTGATTGTTGAAATGGCTAATTTACATCCTGCAGAAGCTTAATTTTTGCAAAAAGAAATTGTGGAGTATTAATACTATGTGGTGGTGGAAGTAGAACCACAGAATATAGAGAGTTATAGAAATTTTAGAGTTTATGGGCATTTTTACAGAGTTGGGTAATTCCTGGATTAGTAATCACCAATCTTACGCAGATATTTTTAAAAATCTAATCTATAATCTAAACCTACAGAAATATCCTTAAAAATTGAATCCCTAGTCCCAAAAAATAAATAATTTTTTAAAATGGAGTTTCAAATACCTAATCCCATTTTTTTAAATTCCTATCTGTCAATTCTTAATTTCCAATTTAAAAATTGGAGGATTAGGATGTGATAGGAATTGAATAGGATTGATTACGATTAAGGATTATATCAACCGTAATCACCAATCCCAAGAAATATTTTTAAAAATCTAATCCGTAATCTAATGAAATATCAATATAAAAATTCAATGCTCAATCTTTGATTCAAAAAAATATTTTTAAAAGTCAAGCCTCAATTTGTAATCTCGTTTTTTTAAATTTGTTTCTATCAATTTCTTATTTCAAACAATTAAAAAATCCCTTATTAAAAAAACTCAATCCTCAATCCCTAATACCAAAAATTCTTTTTAAAAATTAATCCCCAATCCCTAATCGTTGTCAAAATTGAAAAACTATCCAAACCTGCATTTTTATCAATAAACAGAGGACATTTATTAACGGGCAGGGCCGACGAGAAAAGTTTTTTGACCTGTGATAAATCTAAATTTTGGCCTTTCTTCTTTAAATCAGGTCATTTTCTATTGACTGAAAAAATAAAAATAGAGTTTATAACCTTGATTTAGAACAATCCCAAATGCTTTAACCCTTGCATGACGAAAATAATTTTGTCTACGCTGAAGGCGGAAATGGGTCTCTAGTGACCTGGCTTGTATTTTGCTATTTTTACACCAATTTCAAAACACAGAAATGTCTATGCTAGTAATAAAAGCTTGCACATGATAATGTATTCATGTTTCTTTGCAACCCTTTGCTATTATTGGCCTACAAACTAAGAAAGTTAAAACGTTTGACATTCAGAAGTAATGGGTTTATTCAGTAAAAATTCTTACAAATATTATTTGCATACTTTATTTACAGTAACCTATCCAATGTGTCTGACAAATAAATTTAAAACAACTTTCACACTATTATTATATTTTGGAAAGCGGTTTCAAGTAACCAGAGCTGGTTTTCCCAGGTATACCAAGAGATTTTCGTGACTGGACCCAGGCTCATGACAAAATTTTTAGATGCAACCCCCTCTCAGTGGCTCTGATAACGAGTGTCTTAAAACATGAGTTATTCTAGTTGCCTATAACATTGATAAATATTTTAAAAAATTTAATTTCCAATCCTTATTGCTAAACAAATATATTTTTAACAAAAACATCCTCAATCTCTAATTTCAAAATTTATTTTTAAAAAATCTAATCATCAATCCCTAGTCCCAAAAAATATTTCTAAAAATTAATCCCTAATTCCAAAAAATATTTAAAAGTAAATTTCAATTCCCAATCCCTAATCCCTAATTTTGTAAAAACGTAATCCTTGTCAGAGATTGGGGAATTATCCATTCTTACATTTTTATCAATAAACTGAGGACATTTATAACGGGCATCTTAAAACATGAGTTGTTCCAGTAGCCTATAATATCTTTAAAGATCAAATTCCCGATCCTTAATCCCAAAAAATATTTTTAACAAACACTAATCCTCAATCCCTAATCTCAAAATATATTTAAAAGAAAAACCCAATCTCTAATTTTGTAAAAACTTAATCTTCAATTCCTAATCCTTCCCAGAAATTGGGAATTATTCAACCCTATATTTTTATCAATAAACTGAGGACATTTATAACGGGTATCTTAAAACACGATTTATTCCAGTAGCCTATAATATTTTTAAAGATCAAATTCCCGATCCGTAATCCCAAAAAATATTTTTAACAAACACTAATTGTCAATTCCTAATTCTAAAAAATATTTAAAAGAAAAACCCAATCCCTAATACCAGAAATTCTTTTAAAAAATTCAATTTTAACAAAATGTAGCCACAAAAAAATATTTTTTGTTATTGATATGCACTTTTATTGTTAAAATTAGGAACATTTCTTTGAGGAAATAATGCCCACATATGAAAGGTGTTAATTTAGTGAAAAAAAAATTGATGTGTCGCTATTAATAAACAAGAAAACATAGTTCGTTATTTTTTCATATAAATTTTAAATAAAACGCTTTTTTGTCTGAAAATTAGTAGCATAGGAACCACAAGGTTTCTTTCTAACCTCTTTCTACTTTCTGGGAAAACAATTATTTAATTTACTTTTAATGAAATTGTCTCTAAAAACAGGTATATTTTATTACATATCGTCTGATGAAAACAAAAGTGTAGCACTTAGAAATATAATATTTTACTGTTGTATTTGCTCGTTTTTAAAATATTTAATTTGGTTCAATAGCTTACGGCCAGTATGCTTTTAAAGTCGGAAGACTCTAGAAAGAAAATGGATAGTAGATAGTTTCAGATATTTTTGAATCCACATGTTACTAGATAATTCGTGGTTTATGACATACATTAGATTGAATTAATATTGTTGAGATGAAACACTGGATGTAAATTAACTATCTTTACCATCAAAAATTTTTTCTGTGTATCGACCGGAACTAAGAATTTCATCTAGATTATTTCATTTATTAATCAGTGTATATTTTATAGCGTTAGAAATAAATACTAAAGTTGACAATTGGGATGTTATACATTTTCTACATTCTGATACACCTTGTTTGAGTATGACGCAAACAAATAACCAAGAGGTTCTTCAAGGTATCGAAGATATCTTAGAAGTAAAATCTTGGGGTAGGGGAATTCGAAGAAGTAGTCGCCCAAAAAAGGTAAATTATTTGTTTTATTTTGATAATGGCTATCTTTGAGATAAGTATCTATGAAATGCTGAGAATAAAGCTAGATGCCAAAAATCGAAACAAAAAATATTAGTAGATCCTGCTTTAACAAAAAAAAATTTATTTTGTTGTCGGTTGCTATGACAACTACAGAATAAGAGATCTGTTATGATTCATAATCTGTCTAGGTGCAGCTATAAAGCGGCCCCTAGACGCTCAATAATATTGTGCAATAATTGATATTGCACAATATTATTGATCGTCTGGAGCATATATTGAAAGATTGCGCAATATATTGTGTCAATCAAAAACTGTTTGAAATTATTGTGCAATGTGTAAAATATTGGCCTGTCTGTGGATACTATTACACAATATTAATTCATTTTCACGACCGCTAAACATAGTGCATCTAAAACTGACGAAAGGGCTTTTATAAATGAATGTATTGAGGTATAAAAGTCAAAAGAATATGAAACAACATTAAGTTACAAGGGTGTACATAGTACAGTGTGTCCACAGATTGAGTTCACAAGAGGGGAAAAATTTTTATTTTTAGTTTTATCGAAAAATGTCATTCTTGATAAAAAGTTTTGCTTGTTGTAAGACCCCAGAAAATTTAGAAAAATCATGTTTTATTTAACCTGCTTCATTTTATAGTCAGTTTTCTGTGAAACCATATGAAATTTTGCATTTCAAAACTTTAACAATAGTCTAGTAGGTGACGTTTATGTCATTATTAAGCAATAATTCTTTCAGATTGTGCAACAGTAATTGTTTGTTTCTAATCAATAACAAAAATAATAATGAAGAACTAACATTAAGTAAAAATGAACACTAACTATTTGACGTACTGACGTAGCCTCCACCATCCTCATAACATCTTTCCACTGTAATTCGAAATACTTTAATTTGAGAGAATTATTGCTTAATAATGACATATCACCCACTAGGTTATTGTTAAAGTTTTTAAACTTAGTGCAAAATTTCATATGGTTTTACAGAAAATTGACTATAAAATGAAGCAAGTAAAATAAAACGTGAATTTGTTTTAATTTTCTGCGGTCTTACAAGAAGCTAAATTTTTTTATCAAGTAACTATGACATTTTTCGATAAAACTAAAAATAAAAGTTTTTTCCCTCTTGTGAACTCAATCCGTGGACACACTGTATATATATATATATATATATATATATATATATATATATATATATATATATATACATATACATATACATATACATATACATATACATATACATATACATATACATATACATATACATATACATATACATATATATATATATATATATATATACCGTAAGTGTAAATACAGGGTTGCGATTATGTATGGAACCGGGTTCGTTCTGCTAAAACGGTTTGAGCTAGAATCCTGAAACTTTAAAGAGACTTAGGACTCAATAAAAACTACTTATTAAAATTTAAAAAAAATTTTTGATCCATAAGTTTTCAAAATGCAAAGCCAACTTGATTTTTTTTAAATGGGAACATGGGTTAAATGGGACATCGTTTAAAAGGTTATTTTTTTCCGAATTGAATGGTATAATAGGTTTGATGATTTGTTTGACAGAATTTCAGAAAAAAAAATAAAAATGAAAAATGAAAAAAAACGATGTCCCATTTAACCCATGTTCCCATTTAAAAAAAATCAAGTTGGCTTTGCATTTTGAAAACTTATGGATCAAAAATTTTTTTTTAAATTTTAATAAGTAGTTTTTATTGAGTCCTAAGTCTCTTTAAAGTTTCAGGATTCTAGCTCAAACCGTTTTAGCAGAACGAACCCGGTTCCATACATAATCGCAACCCTGTATATTAGCAAAATTTAGTTTCCAATGGCACTTTTTCCTCATTGTTAGAATAATTACAAAAGTTATCTCTTTGTTACGTTTAGAAGAATTTCATGAATAATAATAATAATAATCATTGCTACAACCTATTACCTGGCTAACCAGTAACCAGGCCCCATAAACTAGAGTTTGTGCGGGGGGACTAATATTATTACGCAGGCCCATCGTGCGGTTGCAGCCGACTTACAGATGGTATAGCTCAAATCCCACATTTGTATTACAAATAAGGAATAACTGCAGAAAAACCTTAACTAGATTTGCCGGTTCCGGGGCGTCGAACCCGGTCCTCTCAGGTGAGAGTCCAGCATGCTAGACACTACACTACCGAGGCTAATGATAAGAATAAGAAGATTGTATTCTTCAACAGCCTGGACTAATCTTTCCCTTTCCAGGTCTTCAGTAGCAATTTGTCCTACATTGCAATAAGTTGTTCCTTTTTTTAGGAAATTATGCAAATAAAAACAAGCTTAAAAGACTGCTTTTTTTCAGATGATAAATTAATACATCTTTGAAATTGTTTTTATTTCACGCCTACACTACGGGAAAACCAACAGCTAAGGTCATATGTCCCCCATCTAACATGCAACACGAATACACACATTCATAGTTGAGGTGGCGGAATCTTCCATTAGAAAAATCTCGTCGCCCCAAGTGGGATTCGAAGCCACGACCCATGGAACATGAGTGATGCACTGACACCATTCGTCCACCGCCGGCCCTTATCTTTGAAATATTTCAAATTTTGAATTTAAAATAGCTAAAGCCAAATTTCCATAATCTAAATCTTAAATCGTTCATTAAATTCTTATGAGTATACTTCTGTATTTTCATACACCATTTCTTTAACTACCTTCTTCCTTTTTTCTCTTTTTTTATTAAAAAGAACCAAAGCAATAGCTACACAAGCAGCGTCCGTGTCACTCAACATTTTGTTATAAAGTGAATTATTGCACAATATTTATTGCACAATTTTTTAATAAATTATTGAGTTGTCTGGAGGGTGCATCAATAATATTGCACAATATTATTGAGCGTCTAGGGGCCGCTTTAAAGAAATAAAGTGTAAATAATAATTAATAATGAAAGGAGATATTTTTGGGAATCATTAGCAAGATCAATGATTACCAAACAAATTAGTTACAAAGTTACATTAAAGTGAAATTTATTTAAAGTGCCATTTGACTGTTTTTGATTGACATTTCATGCATTTCAGTTTAAGGTTAAGTTTAAATCAAACACATTTTCCAGCTTTTCTTCTTCTATTTTGGAAGCTACTTTCAATGATGAATATGTTATGTTTCATATCAAATTAAAATTAGAGTAAGAATTCAATGAAAGGTTAAGTTGTTGTTAAAAGACGTATGTAACCTCAAACTATTAGGTGTCAAACATCAAACAGATAATCGGCAGTCATACTGCCAATGTTAATTTTTTTTAATTAAATTTTAAGATTTTGTATCATAATATACATGTTTTTGATATGATATGTTTTATTTTAGAAAAAGGAAATGGTGGGTGGCAATAAGAATTACCTAGAAAAATGGTTAGAAAAAACTCAAGTGGCACAAAAATCCGAAGATCTCACATACGAGTCGGATGATGACTCAAAAACGTCTGATAATTCTCCTAATTCAAATGAAACTTCCAATAATGATTCGATTGGTTCTTCCAGTGTAGATCTTCCAAGTTGCAGTTCCAGTTCAGAAGTTTTCTGCAAAGTTAAGAAAAGGCTACCAAAGAAAGTAGATGTGCACGAATCTTCACATGATACTCTGTCAGTACGTTCTGGAGTCAGTGAGCGGCTATTAGCTAATGTAAGAAAATCGTTGGAATCGAGTAAAGATAAAACTAAGACACCATCACCTAACGAAAAAGCTTCGAAAAGCTGCAATACAACGCCAACACCACCAAAATGGGAGCCGTTAAGTACCGCTGAATCTGTAACTAAGATATTGAACCTAACGCCGGCTGGTATGACAATTTTACCTCAAGCGAGAAAATCAAAACAGAAGCTAACCAGTGTGATGTTGAAAGATGTTCGGAGTTCTAGCTGTAATAAAAGTATTTCAGGCAGTCAGAGTTCAAAAGGTAAAACTTGTTCGAATTGTTATAATATATTATATACAATTTCTGTTTTTAGATTTGGAAACCGTTTCTAATGGTAACAATGGAATAGATAACGACAAGATGGGCTTTCTTAAAAAGAACATGTGCTTCTTGGGATGTAAATGCCCGGATTGTTTCATAGCCACTACAGAAGACTTGAATATTAATGAGACTAATAAATATATCGACACTAAAACTAAGAAAGATAAAGTATTTGTGAAACCGTCGCCTTTATTAAAAGTAGAAGAGACTAAAGAAGAGGTAGCAGAAATAGAAACTCATGTTTCTATCACGTCTTGTATGTCGGCAACGGAATTCGCTAAGGCACCAAAAGTTTTATTTCATGGGTAGGTTGGTTAATAGATGCAGTTTTCTCTATTTTTACAGAAATCTTTAATAATGCGAAGGGATAACCTCATGACATGGACAAAACAAAAGTAGCAATAAAAAAAAAACTCGCTTTAAATTAAAACTTTTTGTGTATGTACATAAAAGAAATTCAGCAAATGTTACTTTTTTATGAAATCATGAAAATGCAGAATATTTTTTATAATAACGTTCGCTTGATCATGACTGTTTGAAGAGATTCTTCGTATGATTTAAAAATGTAACAAATCCAAACGAATCGAATCTATTAAATTTTTAAGCAGGTGTCCGTTATTGTCTGTACTGCATTGTAAATGTAACTTTCCAAAATTTGTAATAATTTAAGCATTGTGAGTGGTGCCCCATCATGCTGAAAAAATAAACAATTCTTATCGACTATTTCTATTGATAATTCTATCACTGCTGATATGTATACCGATCATACCGATTTTGTTTATAGCTAGAGCTCAACCGATACATCGGCATCTGCGCATTCAATTTTAAACATCGGCAATCAGTATGGGCCGCTTAGTTTATACATAAGAATGTAATAGAAAAGTGAAGACGTCGCATCGACATGAGATTTTTCACTGTTTGATAGCATCTGGGACCCTGCATAACATATCGGGGCATAGTCGATTGTCGACCGTTTTTAGGTAGTTCTGGCCAAAAAACCGAGTTTTTCAAACTTTGGAAGATCATGCCGCCTATAATTGCAGAACTGTAAAGGAACAAGTTATACTAGGAGATAGCCCTGTGTATCCTCTATAAGAAAGCCTATATGCATTTTCCCCGACAGACCATCTTCAAGGTCAAAAAGTGCAAAATCTGAAACGAGTTCGGAAAGGGCCTAACCATAGCAGCCAGTCGATCTAAACCGTCACCGGTTAACCAAGCCGGCCTTGATACTGCCTGTTCCTTAAAAAAATTGCGACTTTCAAAAACACCTGGATGGAGGTAGCATGGACTGACCACCTCCCCCCCTAGCACACCTATTACACCTAAATGAAGTTAAGTATACCGGGCAGCTCCTTGGCACGCCGGCTACATTATACCGTTGACCCGTTTAAATGGTTTTCCCTCAAAAAATGTTAGGTTAGGAAAACCTGAGGGGAGATGGGTGACAGCCAGCTCGGATCTGAAAATTCCATGTGATAGAGGGCGTCGAGCAGTGTCCAAAAGTGTTTTTGTTTCCATCCTTGCACCACCGGTTTATACAGGGTAATTATAAACATGTCCCATTTTTGGTCCTCTTTGTACGCTATTGGAGCGAAACCTAATCGGACTTTTATGTTGCCGTTAAGCTGGAATTATAGCACCGACTTTCCTCTATAATACTGCCAAGTTTGGTTCGTACAATATAATAACCAAACACACTGCGATTTTTCAAAGGTACCTGTGCATCAAGAATTTATCAAGTACAAGTAAGCTCAGGTAAGATGACATTGTACCTTACTTTAGAAATTGTAAGAGCTACAAAAAAAAAGTTGAACACCAAAGTTAGTCGGTATGAGATAAACTTTAATTTTATAATAATTTTGTACATACAGGGTGATTTGTTTCTCTACAGTTGGCATCAAATCCATTATTTTTAACGAAACATTCTGTATTTTTTTACAATTTTCAATTCTACACTTTAACATAAGCACTGTTGGTTGAACATATATTCAAAATTCGGCACAGTTTTCGAATAAATCCAATTTCTTTAATTTTCAAGAATGGGCATAACAGCCGAGGCCAGCTGGACTGGTGAATAAGGGGAGGCTAGGGCGGGCCTCTGCCTGGACCTTGCGGACATATAAAGATGAAGGTAGGGCTGGGCTCCAGCCCGGACCTGTACTAGTGAAGCAGGAGATATAAACTCGCTAGCGCCCAGACCTATTCTAGTGAGAAAGGAGAGGACCGGGCCTGGCTGACTTACAAAGTCGAGTAAATTAAAACGCTACTGTAATTATAGAACGGCACAAGTGATTTGTACAACTTTTGAAACTCTCGTTTGTATTAATTCTACTTCTCGTGCTGAAAACTCAAACATCCCCAAAACCAATCGCTTTCTAGACCTGTATTCTCCTGCAGACTTTTAATGGCAACTCTTTCCATTCTCATCTTTCCAACACGATTATTTTAATCTTACTTGGTGTGGGCTTTGCTAAGCTTCAGCTATGCGTCGCAAGACTGCCACGCGCGGGTTTTAGAACACATAATGTAATTTTCTTGTAAAGCCGAATGGTTTTTATGTTTTTTAAATTAAATTCAAAGCTGTCGCTAATAAAAATCGCCCTTTTTGTTTCCGTATTAGAAAATCAAATGTTCTCTTTAACAATTAGATGTTCTTATTTTAAAGCTGTTATCGACGGAAAAAAGTTTGTCTCTGAATTCGTGAAGTCTGTCGCCTTTTTCCCTGTTGACTTTTTTGAATTTTTCTTTTTGGAATCTTATAGTACATCAAATTCTAAGAAACTTTTGGTTGAAACATTTTTTTGTATCTCTTCGGGAAAGTGGTCAAAATGACCACCGAGAATTTTGGTAAATTTTTGAAAAATGAAAAATTTTGTATTTCTTAAAGATTTACGAAAAATAAACATTTTTAGCAACAGTTTTTTTTTTTACCGAAAAATTTTAGGACTTAGAATTTTAGTTTTTATGACAACTAATGTGTTACGTCAACATTAGTTTTCAAAAATAAATTAGTTTATTAAGTATACAGTTGTTTTTGTTCGTCATGGTAATGCTAGCTCTGCACATTCTCACTAGTTAGTTTTTGAATTTATTTCAAGATGAACAGTCTCCGTTCTTAAGGCTCAGTTACACAGTGCCAGTAACTCGTACGAATTCCTAAAACCGAGCACTAAAAGCAAGTGTGTCTCAGAATAGTACAATTTACACGACATTCCAGTAAATCATCCCAGTAAATTATAATTTAATACTGATTTTATTATTTTAGGTCCCACAGGCATTCCTGTTCTCGATATAATTGTACAAATTTCATTGTAGTATCTTCTCCCCGTTTTGCTGCCATATTACATTCAATTTTTATAACTTTTAACTAATATTTTAATCATGAAATAAATAAAGATTATTAAAAGTTTCACAGTTTTATTAAAATATAACCTGACAATAGTGTTTCAACAGCTATGCTGTCATTATCAAAGGTAATATAATTATAAACAAACACGTCGCTAAGGTAGATACAAAATAGGTAACTAGATAAAATAATAATAATCATAATTAAATATCTAATACTTCCAGTAACGGAGAATTACTGAGCTCAAGTTGTTCATTCATTAAAGGTACTCTGAGTTTGTGTTTGTATATCTCAAAGGCTTCTAAAATGTCTAATTTGCGTTTGTTTATACAATACCAAATGAATCTTGTCACCATAATACACATAAGATAGCAGCCTACAGATCATTAGTACACAGAGCTTTAACTATTCCACTAACAAAATCAGATTTTAACAAAGAGATATCAACCATTAAACAACTAGCACATGCAAATCATTATAATCCGAACATGATTGACACTTTAATTAAACAAAAAGATTATAGGTTAGCTATCAAAAGAATATATCCCATTGACAATCAAACAGAAGACACAAGTTACATATCTATACCATATTTTGGCAAAATATCAGAAAAAATTGCACATATACTAAGAAAAACCAACAATTATAAAATAACATTTAAAACCAACACTAACACTTTTTCATTTTTATTTAATGCTAAAGACAGAACACATGATGTCATGAAATCGGGCATTTACCGTTTAAATTGTTCTTTTTGTAGTTCGGTATATATTGGACAAACACTTCGAAATTTTGACATAAGATATAAAGAACACGTACGTCAAAAATCACACAATGACTCCTCAAAATAATATTAAATTCCTACATTTTTGTAATAACAAACGCAAATTAGACATTTTAGAAGCCTTTGAGATATACAAACACAAACTCAGAGTACCTTTAATGAATGAACAACTTGAGCTCAGTAATTCTCCGTTACTGGAAGTATTAGATATTTAATTATGATTATTATTATTTTATCTAGTTACCTATTTTGTATCTACCTTAGCGACGTGTTTGTTTATAATTATATTACCTTTGATAATGACAGCATAGCTGTTGAAACAATATTGTCAGGTTATATTTTAATAAAACTGTGAAACTTTTAATAATCTTTATTTATTTCATGATTATGGAGTTCCACAAAATAAGGCTGGAAACAATAAACAAAAAAAAAAAAAAAATAATATTTTAATATTCACTTTTATTAACTAAAGTAAATTACCCATTAAACACAACGAAAACTTAATTAAACTAAATAATTTAACAACTTTATTATAAAATGTCCTCCTGTCCCACCTGCAGATGAACTGTATACAATCTACACTGTCTGTTATTACTAAAAACGTCTGTTTACACGATTTTAGTACTCAAGGAAGTGAGAGTGGGGCTAGCTGCTCGGCCGAGTAAATAGGATCGCTTTCTATTCACTATCCTCACCTCGTTTACTGGAACATACACTGGATTTTAGTACTAAAACTGTGTTTACATTATATTTTAGTACTCAGTTTTAAGAACTCGTACAAGTTACTGGCACTGTGTAACTGAGCCTTTAGTTTTATGTAGTATAAACAAACTCGTGCTTTATTGACAAATCAGTTTGTCTGGTACTCAAATTTCAAAGCTGGCACTTACATACAGTTACAGTGGTACTTTGGTTTGCGAGCATAATTCGTTCCGGAAATGTACTCGTAATCCAAAGCACTCGTATATCAAAACGAATTCCCCCATAAGAAATAATGGAAACTCAGACGATGTTCCACAACTATCTAGTATCCATATAAAAATGATACAAAAATACAAAATACACTATTGTTTCAGCACAGTTAGACCCCCGCACACATGAAGCGTTAGCTAATGCGCGATTACTAACGCGCGTTAAGCTTGATTTATAAACTTTTCTGCAAACTTCAACGGGAACGGTAACGGATACTTTATAAATCAAGCTTTAGTGACTGCAATTCGCGTAAGGTCGCGTACGCATTCAAATGCTCGGTTTACATGAAGCGCGTTGCAACACCCGATTCAAGATTCCCATGCTATTGACTGGTGACGCCGCTGGTTAAGCGCTTGCATGTATATGAGCCAGTGTTTTTGGTAAAGCGCGTTTAACGCGGCATTAGTCGCTTAATTTGTACTGGGTCTTATAGTGCTGAAAAGCAGTCTCAACACTTAGACACCAAATTAAAAAATGCTTTACTCGCACACACGTGGTCACAATGCTATAGTAAACAGTATACGCTCGCACGAATGCGGTCGCGCGGATCACGTGACGCTCGGCGACAAAACGTGTATTACGTAGTACTCGTATTTCAAGATTTCGCTCGTTTATCAGGTCAAAATTTATAAAAAAAATGTACTCTTTTTACAAAACACTCGCAAACCAAGTTACTCGTAATCCAAGGTTGTACTGTATTAATGATATCACTATAATCGCATTGTAAGACACCCTGTATATCTAAAACTATAACCTAAAAAATAACTGTTACTAGAATTAACTAGGAAAAAGAAGTTGTGCTAACTATTGTGCTTTTTTTTTTGTCTTCTAACAAAGTTAACTGAGATGTCAAAACAACTGAAATAGTGTATTGGGACGCGTCAAAGATTGAGCTGCATTCTAACGGAATTTTATTAAATCTATGTGGTAGGATAATTGTCAAACTAGAAGGTTTGAAGGTTATGTTACAACTAAAGCATGCATCTCAATTGTTGCATATACGATCACCTACCGCATATTGACGTAGTGTGATGTTATACAACTTGGACATGAATTATGAATGTAACTCCTAAATAAAGGACAAAGGCTATTTTTGGAAACATTTTATTCAAAAAGTACAAGAATTTAATTTTTATTTACAGTAAATGCAAAGGAAGTACAATTTGAAGTAGTTGATCCTGTAAAAATTTTTGATTACTGACCTGTTGAAGAAGTCAACTCAACCGTTTAATCACAATTATTTTGCTTTGATATTCTAGTAAATAATGCACCTCGGATCATGTCGGCTATATCTAATTGGTTGTTAATCGATCCTTCAAGATAACCTTCGGCTGGAAGTGTTGCTGAAAACCTTAAGCAGTGTTTGGTATAGAATTCTGGATTCCCAAATAGACAGCAATTCCCGAATGTCACACCATGGTTGTTTTACCGCTGATATATGTATTCTTTAATTAATAAGGGTCCACATAATTAAGCAAAATATGTCCAACAAACTATACAGGGTGTCCATTCAGCAATCCGTCCTTTGATAATAGGTTTATCGTTGGCCAGATAAAATATCCAATGAGGAGGGGATGTTAATGTAGGGGAATATGTCAGGGTTCGCAACCCTTTTGAATTATGCCCATAACTTCCATGTAAGAAAGAATTTTGTCAATCAAAGCACATTGTCAGAAAGGTTTTGTTATAAGAACATCCTTTCGAGGCATTGCAAATTGATTGGGTAAAAAATAGAAAATGTATATGGGAATTTAAAGAAAAAAAAGATGTTGTCAAGGTTGGCCCACCGCTGAGAATCGACAAAATTCACGCTGAAATGTTCGAAAATGAACAAAAAAATGAACTGGATGAAATAAGAAGTTAAATTCGTTTTTTTAATTCCATTAAGCACAATTTTACAAGATAATGTCACATAAAACTGCTTTAGATGACACATTATCATTTTGGCACATTTCAAATGCACTCTCTAGCATTCGATGCATGCAATGGAGTTGTTGCGGTTCAAGCGACGAGGCATCGCCTTCAAACAGATGATGCAAAAGTCTTCATCTTTATCTGAAGAGAGCTTTTTCTGCACGTTTTTGGGCGTAGCTAGTGTTTGAGTGGCGCACTTCTTCAGGGTTGGTGCTGAGCTTTTTTTGGGCGTATTCGAAGCGTCGCGTTTTTGTTGATTTTCGCGCAATGCAGAGAGGTTCTCTGGTGAAGTCAAAACTGTGCTGGTCATGAGGCGCCGTCCTCGATTCAATTTTTTTGCTGGTGTGGCAGCCTGCAGAGGTCCGATTGAGATCAGAACCAAAGAAAGGCTTGACACACGAGACATGGATGTCGAAGGCCCAGTGGACCTCGCGTCTTTTTCATACACGCCAACTTCTGCGACATCCGAATGAATTATACGGCGCTGTAATTCCTCGTCGTTGACTTCGGCCTCCGTAACAGCTTCATCATTCTCACCTCTAAACACCGCTTGCACGAAGTCGGAATCCGTGAAAATGTCTGGATTGCACGGGGCAATTCCCGTGGCGAGAAATCTGGCTTTGATGTTTCGTGGCGTCCAAGTCCAATGTGGAACGGACTAAGCCTGGGATGTGTCGTTGTCTCTGATTTCTAAAAATTGACTAGCGTGGTTCTTTTGCCACGCATTACATTGTGATTTGTAGTAGGCTTTTATGGGACCATAAACCGAGACATGCAAGGGCTGCAGTGTGGCAGAAATGAGAGTAAAGTGACACCATTTTTGGAAGCCAAATCCAATGCCTCTACGGAAAGATGGGAGACGTGATTGTCTAGCAACAACAATTTCGGTGATTGCTTCGAGGTGTTCGTTCTATCAATGAAGAACTCCGTATACTTCACGAATTTTACTTGCTGCATCTACCCAGATTCATTGGCGAAGCCAATTGCCCCAGGAGATGCATATTCCAGGAACTTAGACTGCATGTTTTGGCGAGGGAACAAAAAAAAACCGGTGGGATAGAATTCTCCTCAGCATTGACCTCTAGAGCCATAGTGACCATACTCCCTTGTTCTTGAGTTGCAATTTCACCTACTTTTCTTGACCCTCGCACCGAAATCATCTTTCCAACCTTCGTTGGCACCGTTGAGAAACTCGTTTCATCCATATTCCAGATATCCACTAGTCGAAATGGATGCTGCGACAGAACCAAATCCAGATTGCGAAATAACAGCTGCACATTCTCTTTGGAAAACGATTTTATACAATGTAAGCTCGTCTGCTCGGGCGTGCGCAGCGTGAGTTGTTGGTGGCGTCGCATAAACCCGTAGTACCAATCACTCCCCTCATTCCGTTGGCATCCCACTTTGGAGGATAATTTGCTTGGGTTTTCTTGGCAAATTGGTACGCCAGCTCTCTCAATTCGACGATACTCAGGCCGTAGTAATGGTCACAGCATTGTTTTATATAGCACTCGTATATCAAAACGAATTCCCCCATAAGAAATAATGGAAACTCAGACGATTCGTTCCACAACTATCTAGTATCCATATAAAAATGATACAAAAATACAAAATACACTATTGTTTCAGCACAGTTAGACCCCCGCACACATGAAGCGTTAGCTAATGCGCGATTACTAATGCGCGTTAAGCTTGATTTATAAACTTTTCTGCAAACTTCAACGGGAACGGTAACGGATACTTTATAAATCAAGCTTTAGTGACTGCAATTCGCGTACGCATTCAAATGCTCGGTTTACATGAAGCGCGTTGCAACACCCGATTCAAGATTCCCATGCTATTGACTGGTGACGCCGCTGGTTAAGCGCTTGCATGTATATGAGCCAGTGTTTTTGGTAAAGCGCGTTTAACGCGGCGTTAATCGCTTAATTTGTACTGGGTCTTATAGTGCTGAAATAATTCTGTGTCGACACTTTCTCTAAATATCGTCGCAGAGTAGTTCGTGGCAAGTTGTACAACTGTGCCGCAGCTCTCACTGTCTCGTTCCCCAACTTGATAGCTCTAATGGCTTAAACAACATCCGCCAAATTGACGTTGCCCCGATCGGTCTTTCGCTTGTTCCAAGATGTGCTGCCAAAATCTAAAAAAGCGACATTGCATGATTTTCAATTTTTATTTCTCTGTATTCCATCAGACTTCACTGCAATATTTTTTAGATGTTTTCCGACGATTTTTGTGCATGATTTTTCATTTTTCCCCTCTTTATTCGATCAGATTTTATTTCGCTAACCTTTCGTAGCATAAAAAACTGACGCCACATTGATATAATCAGAGTTTAAAAAAAATTCGGTACGACGTCGGCCGATATCGGTCGATATAGGCTAATATCAACTACCGATATCGGCCGATATCGACACTGATATTGGCCATTACCATTATCTTTTTTTTTCGATGGGGCCTTACCGCACACAATCATGGTGACTGACTACACAAGTGGTCCAACCTTGACGACAAGCACCATGGCCGCATCGCGTCACACCATAACCAAACAGGTTACACAATTAAATTTTCCCCTTGTTCCATTCTTGAAGACTACCCACACAACACATTTCAGATGCTTACCTTGACGAATTCATGTTTTTGCTCAAAGTTTTGATGTTCTATTTACTGATGCTGGAAAACTTTTTTTTGTCATTGCCAAGGCACTGAGTGTACAACACGTTTCAATTTCACAGTCTGAAATGAGTTATGTCACGAAAAGTTCACTGTCATTAAGAGAAGTTTTTCTATGATCGCACATAGGTGGCGCCAGTGGTCTACACTAAAAAATCGCAGTGGGCGGCCAACTCTGACGACATTCCCCTAGTTAAAGAAGGCATATTTTAAAATTAGTGACAGATATACAGGGTGTCTCAAAAAAGTGTGCATAAAAGCGTTTTTTTTTAATTGAATAACCTACATTATATCGTATCAATATCTCCTCTTAGATGCGATGTTGCCAAGTTATGATTTTTTAAGTACTTTTTGGTCAATATCAACCCTTTTTTTAAAATTTAATATCTACGCCATCCTTGATTGATTTTTTATAAAAGTTTGAGTGGGGTCTTAGAGTTATAAGGATCAATTTATCCCAAGCAAGTGTCAGAAATAAATTTACTGTTTGTGTGTACACACCGATTAAAAACAAGTGGAACTCTATCCATAAGTTACACTGATTGGTATTTTTATCAAAACTTCATGTATGAATCTGGACGTTCAAATGTGTAAAACACAATACATAATTGTTAAGTTACTTGTTTTTTTTTCTAGGACTTCCATACAATACCCTGTGAGATCTGTAAACGAAGCTCCATTTCACAAAGACATTCATCGCATATTGAATCCAAGTGAAGTAGCTTTCACTATTCAAAGCTATGCATGGCCTTGCTTAATGCGTAATGTACCTCTTTGCATAGTTGGTTCAGCCAAGTCAGGAAAAACTATGGCTTATTTACCAGCCATATGCTCTAATCTCTTGGATAGACATGAAAAATATGAGGAATTCACCGGAAAAACAATTAGCCCTTTAGCTGTCATAGTGTGTCCTGGATCTAAAAATGCAGAAGAAGTTTTCAAAACAATGCAGAGGTTATTTGAGTTATCTTCAAATAAACCTGCTTGCGTTCTAGCTATTCCTCCTCTCGATAAAGAATGTTTAGTGAGTACATAGGTTCTTATTTAATTTTTGATCATTTTATTTTATTTAACTCTTACTTTTCAGAATAATTTTCACAAGCAGTGCGATGCTTTAGTGACAACGCCATTAACGCTTTTATCTCTTTTACGTTCGAAAATAATAACCGTAAAACGTGTATGCCATTTGATTTTAGAGAACTCCGATATCCTTTTGGAAAAATTCAGTAAAGAAATTGACAGCTTACTGAATTTAATGCAGAGCATGCTCGAACATCGCAATTGTAACCTGCCAATCCAAATGGTGATGACCACAACACATTGGACTCAAAAGCTGGAGAATCTAATAAAAAAATTATATAATGTGCCTACGATTTGTATTGCTTCATTTTTAGAAGCTGCATTATACGGCCGAGCTGATATTAAAATGCATTTTCTTCAATCGAAGCATAAAATGTTTACACTTGCTGGTAATAACGCTACTTAATAATATCTTAAATGTATTATATTAATTTATTATTCCAGAAATACTTAAAGATTCGGCACACTCTCAGAAAACGCTAGTATTGTGCAGCGATAATTCTGAAGTGGATGAAGCAAAAGAACATTTAAATTCCGCTGGTGTAGATACTCTCTTTATGTATGACACTTTGGAGAAGCAAGAAATGATGGAATTAGAATTCCAGTGGTTGCATACACCTTTGGGTAAAAATTTAGGTATGCATTGATGTGTGGATGTGGTGTACGAGGATAGCACTGATACTTTCTGTAGTCTACAAAAACAAATTTTTTATAATCAAAAAGTATTTTTAGTGTATGCTCACATATTTGTAGTGATTTTTGGTGTAAGACAGTTATTTTCTACACTATTAAGTGATTGACAAGAAATATTTTACCGAGTGCAAGTATTCAACTAGAAGATGCACAATATCATCTTGATTTCAACCAGAGATGCACCGAAGCTCTGGTTTTTCGCTTCAGTATTCGGCCGATTCGGTCAATTTTTAACAGATTCGGTTTTGGCCTAAACAGCGTGAAAGATTCGGTCGACCGAAGCAAATTTTTTAAATTTTTTTTGTCACAATCTGGTTTATTTATTGGATTTTAACTGCAAAATTTATTATTTAGCGTTTAACCAAAAGAAATTAATAAGAAGAAATTTGTAAAATATGTACTAGCTATTTATTTAATTCCTACAATCGCAACCGTAAATATTTTTGAAGTCCTGTATAGATGATGACGCAATGGCAGCTTACATATTGCACATCCAGTTCAATAGGGACACAAGTGCAGATAGTTAAAATTTAAAGGAGAACTGATTTAAAGATTATTTGCCTATTATTTTTACTTGTTACAAATTGGAATTATGTGACTTTAAAAATTGCTTGTTCTAAACACAATATATAGACTTCAAAAGAGAGTGCAATTTGGACCTAACTTCAAAACGACACAATTTAGTATGCGCGATAATAACCATAACAATAATTAATAAAAAAGATGCAGTAGGTATTTCTTTAAGAACAACAACGAAAAATATTCAAGTGCAAAATTTGTGAACAGGAAATAATAAATAAATAAAAGGGTGGAAAGGAAAACTTACAACCGTTACATCAATGAAAAACCATATCATACGTAAACATAAGGATGAATTTGAAAAACAATATGATGAGTGTGATCAGGGAAATAATGGCTATCTTTCTTTCTTTTTAATTTTGAGTTTTATTATCATTTTTATAATCGTAATTTGAGTATATTGTATTTCACAAGTTATACTGAAATTTTAAATAAAAATGTAAGTACACAAGAGAAATAGATTGCTCCCGGAAAACCTACTTTTTATTTGCCACAATCTTCCTAAATTACATTTTAAGTAGTACTGAAATGTTTTTCAATGCTATTGTATTATGTTGTAGGTTTTAATTGAGTTTTTTAACATCAAATTTTTTTATAATCCGATACTGTTCATTTTTTAATTAAATTTGTTTAGTTATATTATTTATTATTTTATATTATTAAAGCAAAATATGTAGTAGGAAACTCATTTTTCGGACACCAATGTCAAACTACAGAACAATAAGTATTTGTTTATTGTTTCCAGCCTTATTTTGTGGAACTCCATAATCATGAAATAAATAAAGATTATTAAAAGTTTCACAGTTTTATTAAAATATACCTGACAATATTGTTTCGACAGCTATGCTGTCATTATCAAAGGTAATATAATTATAAACAAACACGTCGCTAAGGTAGATACAAAATAGGTAACTAGATAAAATAATAATAATAAAAATTAATAATAAAAATCATAATTAAACATCTAATACTTCCAGTAACGGAGAATTACTGAGCTCAAGTTGTTCATTCATTAAAGGTACCCTGAGTTTGTGTTTGTATATCTCAAAGGCTTCTAAAATGTCTAATTTGCGTTTGTTATTACAAAAATGTAGGAATTTAATATTATTTTGAGGAGTCATTGTGTGATTTTGTTCTAAAAGGTGTTTGGCGTAATTCGATTTTTCAGGATGTTTATTTTTGTAATGACGTACGTGTTCTTTATATCTTATGTCAAAATTTCGAAGTGTTTGTCCAATATATACCGAACTACAAAAAGAACAATTTAAACGGTAAATGCCCGATTTCATGATATCATGTGTTCTGTCTTTAGCATTAAATAAAAATGAAAAAGTGTTAGTGTTGGTTTTAAATGTTATTTTATAATTGTTGGTTTTTCTTAGTATATGTGCAATTTTTTCTGATATTTTGCCAAAATATGGTATAGATATGTAATTTGTGTCTTCTGTTTGATTGTCAATGGGATATATTCTTTTGATAGCTAACCTATAATCTTTTTGTTTAATTAAAGTGTCAATCATGTTCGGATTATAATGATTTGCATGTGCTAGTTGTTTAATGGTTGATATCTCTTTGCTAAAATCTGATTTTGTTAGTGGAATAGTTAAAGCTCTGTGTACTAATGATCTGTATGCTGCTATTTTATGTGTATTGTGGTGACAAGATTCATTTGGTATTGTTATGTCTGTTTGTGTTGGTTTTCTGTATATGGAAAATTCAAAAAGATTGTCTGCGTTAATCTTGATATTTAAGTCTAGAAAGTTTATAGCCCTGTTTTGTTCTGTTTCTAGTGTAAATTTTATATTAGGATGGATATTGTTTATAAGAATTAAAAATTCATTGATAACCTCAAAAGAACTGTCAAAACAAGCTAAAATGTCATCAACATAACGAAACCAGAAGATAATGTGTTTAGAGAGGTTTAATTCAAATATTCGATCTTCAAACTTGTCCATAAATATGTTAGCTAATAGAGGACTTAGAGAATTACCCATAGGTAAACCATCCTTTTGTAAATAAATTATGTTATTAAAAGTGAAATAATTTTGACTTATACAAAGGTCAAATAATTGAATTAACTCTAACCTTTTAACTAATTCTATATTACTATTGATCAAGAAACTATCTAATAGAGGAATACATTCTTGTGGGGGTATTCTGGAGAACATAAAATAAAATTTACACTAGAAACAGAACAAAACAGGGCTATAAACTTTCTAGACTTAAATATCAAGATTAACGCAGACAATCTTTTTGAATTTTCCATATACAGAAAACCAACACAAACAGACATAACAATACCAAATGAATCTTGTCACCACAATACACATAAAATAGCAGCATACAGATCATTAGTACACAGAGCTTTAACTATTCCACTAACAAAATCAGATTTTAGCAAAGAGATATCAACCATTAAACAACTAGCACATGCAAATCATTATAATCCGAACATGATTGACACTTTAATTAAACAAAAAGATTATAGGTTAGCTATCAAAAGAATATATCCCATTGACAATCAAACAGAAGACACAAATTACATATCTATACCATATTTTGGCAAAATATCAGAAAAAATTGCACATATACTAAGAAAAACCAACAATTATAAAATAACATTTAAAACCAACACTAACACTTTTTCATTTTTATTTAATGCTAAAGACAGAACACATGATATCATGAAATCGGGCATTTACCGTTTAAATTGTTCTTTTTGTAGTTCGGTATATATTGGACAAACACTTCGAAATTTTGACATAAGATATAAAGAACACGTACGTCATTACAAAAATAAACATCCTGAAAAATCGAATTACGCCAAACACCTTTTAGAACAAAATCACACAATGACTCCTCAAAATAATATTAAATTCCTACATTTTTGTAATAACAAACGCAAATTAGACATTTTAGAAGCCTTTGAGATATACAAACACAAACTCAGGGTACCTTTAATGAATGAATAACTTGAGCTCAGTAATTCTCCGTTACTGGAAGTATTAGATGTTTAATTATGATTTTTATTATTAATTTTTATTATTATTATTTTATCTAGTTACCTATTTTGTATCTACCTTAGCGACGTGTTTGTTTATAATTATATTACCTTTGATAATGACAGCATAGCTGTCGAAACAATATTGTCAGGTATATTTTAATAAAACTGTGAAACTTTTAATAATCTTTATTTATTTCATAATAAGTATTTGTTTCATGGCATGTTTGATCATATGGTATTATCAGTGCTACCCTCATATAACATGTTCGGAGATTTCTTAAAGTACAAGTAGCTCTTTTATACCCTACTGTACTGTAAAGAGACAAGTGAACGTTTTATAGACTACAAATTGTGATAATAACAATTTTTTATATTTACAGTACTTATATGTACGGATCAAACTTATAATTGCTTCTTAAATATCAGTAATAGTGTCCAATTAATTCATTATTCATTACCGGACACTTGGACACAATTTTCGAATCGATTTGGCTCATTATTAGATAATTATGCAAGCCCTTTTTCAGCAAATAGATTGGTAAGTGCGTTTTATTCATTTCGAATTTATACATTTCAAAACATTTTATTTCACAGAATGACGCAGTACCCTGCAAGGTGCACATTTTTGTAACTGAAACCAGCACTAAACAATATCCAAAATTGGTTCAGTTGCTATTAAGGATGAATGTGAAATTATCTTCAACATTCATCGAATGTTACAAGGTAAATAATCATTATAAAATTTAAAATTTTTCATTTACTTATCGCTTATCTTTATTTATATTTAGAAAACCGTTAAAGACAGAGAAAAGGAAAGGCTCAACTTGAAAGTAAACCTATGTAAAAATGTTATATTATTCGGTCATTGTTCATCAGATAACAGACAATTATTACTGCAACATACACCTGCACTAATTAAAAGTGCTTATTCTTCACTCAACTGTCCGCGACGCCATATGTTAAGTCTTAGTGAAGACAAATCTAGTAACTTACCAAAATGCGGCGAGATCAATTTTAAACTCCTTAATGTAAAAAATGTAACAACTTATAATATGAAGATCTTAGAATACACTGATAGCGAGGGCAAAATGCACAAATGGAAGAATTACGAAAATCTGCACGAGGAGCTTCAAGTGATCATGGCTGAACGAAAGATTGGAAGCTTTGACGTGAAACTGCTCGGATTGTATGCCTTAAGTTCGTCGGATAATTCCTTCTGCAGATGTCAAGTTTTAAAAATCCTTGATTATCAAAAACATACTAAACTTGTTAATTTGGTTTATATTCGGTTGTTGGATTTCGGAATGGAAATGAAGGCATCTGCTAATGACCTGTATGAACTACCAAAGAAATTTCAAGAGATCCGCCCACAATGTAAGTTATTAAACATCTAGAATCTTATTTTTACCATGTTCTAAGAATTACATATTTTACGGTTTTACCTGGCCGCGTTTCTTTATTCACATCTAGAGCAGATGACATTTGTATGCTTTCTTCATGAAAATTCGGAGTACATGCAGGCAACTCGATTACATCGAATTTTCTGGAGAGAGTTGACAGATTTTGCTCGGTTTTGAAGGCAAATTCAATTAGTTAATAATAAACAATCCTTAAATGTGAGAAAAGTGTGGTTATGTTTACGGTTGTAGACATGTGTGTGACACGGTAATCTAATTAACTTATTACTATTGTTATAATATTGATTAAACACCTGATTACACTTCTCCACTATCAGTTCAGTAGTTATTTTAAAAGTTTGTTATGTTTGGCTAAACAGTTCTTTTATTAAGTCTGCTACAATTACATCTTAAATTACATGACAAAAAATCTCCTCTTCATCTGGAGGTTATTCTGGAATATAGTATTTGTACGGTTATGAATTTATTTTGTAGTGTTTTTTGATTAAATAAAGGTAAGTGTTCAAGCTTACTAGAATAATCTTACACAAGTGTCTTAAAATAAAACCGAATGCGGTTTTATTTAATTACCCTGGTTCTGGGGTATTTATTCTTTCATCTTCATGCAAAATCTCGCTTGTCTGTCATAATATCGTCACTGATTGTTAAAGGATTTACTTGTATATGGGATAGAGCATCTGCAACTTAAAATTTTGAATTAGATTATTTCAAATTTTTCAACCAAACAAGAGATCTGTGATTGGTATATAAACTAAATTTGGTTCTAAATATAGGCAAAATTGTTTAGTTACCCAAGCAATAGCAAGTAATTCTTGTTCATTGGTGAAATATCTTTGCTCAGTTTTATTGAGCATTCTGGGGTCTTAATTTTGAGGTAATAATCTGTTGTTAATTCAAACGGTTTTGTAAAATTAGGATGTTGTAGAATGGGTTCATTGGTAATAATAGTCCTAATGTAATTTTCGGTAATATCCGAGAAGCCCTAAGTAAGTAAATTTTG
Source organism: Agrypnus murinus (assembly GCA_929113105.1). Classification (NCBI taxonomy): domain Eukaryota; kingdom Metazoa; phylum Arthropoda; class Insecta; order Coleoptera; family Elateridae; genus Agrypnus; species Agrypnus murinus. The sequence continues at coordinate 4,941,984 of OV816027.1, forward strand.
ATTTCAGTTTTAGTTTTAGGAATTCGAGACTTTTTGATTGCATTAATTTTGAGGGGTCTGGACGAATTCTTTTGGGCTTGTGTGAGAATTTAGATTTGTCTAATTGAATTTTTAAGTGTGGCATCTAAGTTCAAATGGCATACGTCTAATTGAAAATGACCCGTCTTTTCTCAATCGTTTTCATTGATTTCAATTTGGTGGAAGCCTGAGAACAAACCTAAAGCTAAGGAATAGTTTGCACGATCTAGTTTATCTAGGAGATTTATCTTCAATGAGCTTTTACAGCCACATTTTTTTATTGTGTCAAGCAATAGCGGGACTTAGAAATTTATGTTAGTAATCTTTTGTGTCGCACACGAGCCCTTATGAAAAAAAATAGTTTAAATTCGCGCCATATGTGGTGTGTTAGACCCTGAACCAATAAGAGATTGTTTGACAACTTTTCTAACCTCAAATTTTTGAAGTTGCGAAGTTATGGAAAACTAGATACAATTGAAAATGCGTAAAAAGGAGAAATAACAAAACTCATCACAGCCATATTACAAACATGTAATAAGGCATAGTCTGTTTGTTTGTTGATGATTAAATAAATAAATAAATAAATTTGCTACATAATGCGAGAATATGTTGACATTTCGCTGCAAAGTGGTTAATAACCTTGACAACTGAATTGTGATTGTTTATAAAAAAATACTTTTGTTTAATTATTGTTTTACATTAAATTATATTTTGAATTTAAATCCAACTAGCAAAATTAATAGATCCGGAGGAGAATCGAACTCTGGACCGGTTGTTTGGTAAGCCAGAGCTTAGCCGATCAGCTACCTAGCCACGTTAAATTAACTCAGTTTTTTTTAGTATATAAAGCAGTGGCGGTGGGTGCATAGTCAAACTTGGACCACACGACAAACTGGTATATTGCTATCATGTTCGACGCACACATTAAAGCAGTATATCATCATGTGTTGCACTGCAATGGCCCCGGGTTTGACGTATGTATAGTATTGGGACAAACAATTGTTGGTGGTCACTGGTTTATTAAACAAAAGTGACAATAACAAAATATTTTATCGTGCACCGCATGTGTTTTATATATGCTTTTCTTTTGTTATTAATTCTATATGAAATGTCAACTTTACAAGTTATGTTACTTATATGATTTCCGCTACAATAAATGCGTTACGAGCTTCCCAAATAATTATATGTTTTATTTATAAAACTAAAATCGACACTAAATCCACTTGGTACATGTCAGTGGCGACGAGGATTTTGAATTTAATCACAGTGAAAAATAAATAATATTATACAGTAGATGATCGAAATAGTGAACATGCGCAAATGTAAACTCCCTATATAGTGAACATAAAAACTTCAGCATTATGAATATAGGATTACTCAAAACAGTGAACAGCGGTAATTCGAAATAGTGAACAACTTTTCTGCTGATGTTGCAAGAATATGAAATTAATACTTTTAATGCTCAAACAAGCTCGTGCAAAACATAAATTAATCTGTGTTCATTTATTATTATACGATTTTTTTATCAACAGCCACCAAAATTGTCACCAAGGTTTCAGTTCATTTATTTTATTTTGGCGGTGGTGTGTTAGCATTCTCTAACATGTCATCCGTGCAACGAAAGTTTTTATCTTTAATAGATAAATCAGTAATTCTTGAAGATTTAAGAGAATGTGTTAGTGTAACTACATTAGCTAATAAACACGGTGTTTCCAAAGCAACCATCTGTGCAATTAAAAAACGAAAAAAAGATATTTTGAGTATTGTAAACAATTTGTTTACTGCGGGACCTGGCAAATGTAAAACGCTACGAAAAAGCAACTTACCACGAATGGAAAAGAAGCTGTATGCATGGTTTACGAAAAAACGTGACAACAACATTCCTATATCTAGCGAAATTCTAAAAGCACAAGCGATAAAGTTAAACAAAAAATATCAAGAAATAGACAAACGTCATTTTACAGCGAGCGATGGTTGGCTGCAAAAATTTAAAACCCGTTATGGAATTCGATTATTTATTTATTTATTTACGGGAAAACCCCATTACTGAATAAAGTTACAATTTACAATTTAAGGCACAAAGTATATAAATTATTTATCAACAAAGTATAAAAAAAATCTAAATAATCTAGAGAGCATGCATTACAATTGTTATGTTACATATAAAATAATAAAGATAGATAGAGTTATAAATCATACTAATCACAGCCATCACTGAAAAGATTATATACTTAAATAGACTTTAAACTATCCTTAAAGCGAGTTATCGACAATCCAAATAAATTAATATTGTTATGATTATTTATAAAATCTAATATCATGTTTAAAGGAGCATTCTTCCCATAGTTGGTGCTATGATTTTGAATATAAAATAAATTATTGTGACGTAAGGATCTAAAAGGTATGTTAAAGTTAATTTGTTCTAAGAGATATGGATCTAGGATAAGTCCATTTAACAACTTGTATATAACACAAAGACCAGCTACCATCCTTCTGTCCTCTAAGGTTTTTAGTGACAATTGATTTGAAATTAAAAGATATTCATGATTCTCTATAGCAATATTCAATCGTAATGCACAGTATCTCAGAAAAATATGCTGAACTTTTTCTAAAGTGTCGATACGTACTCTGTAATATGGTGACCATATTACAGATACATGCTCCAACTTGCTACGAACATGGGAACAATAAACTGACTTTATTGATTGTACTGAAAGACCTTTACAGCTACGTATAACAAAACCCAGCAATTTAGATGATTTAACTGTAACCATAGTAATATGTTCTATAAATGATAATTGTTCATCAAACATGACACCAAGATCTTTTACTGAAGAAACATACCGTAATGGTTGACTATTAATTTCATATGAAGTATTGACTTTTTTATTAATTTTAAAAAATGATATATAACAACATTTCCCAACATTTAAAGATAGTTTATTAACAATACACCATTGATCAAGCCTATTTAAATCCTCTTGTAGCAAAGTTTGATCATATTCTGAACTAATCACTTTAAAAAGTTTTAAGTCAACAGCAAACAAAAGATATTTACTATGATAAAATGAGTGAACAGTGTCATTAATAAACAGATTAAATATCAATGGAGAACAGTGTCCTCCTTGAGGTACACCTGAACAAGCATTGATAACTTTAGAGAAATAGCATCCAATGTTAACGATCTGTCTCCTCTCCGACAAATAGCTACCTAACCAGTGAACTAAACTGATATTAAACCCCAATCTGTATAATTTTGATAACAATAAGGTATGATCGACTCTGTCGAATGCCTTGGAGAAATCAGTTTAGATTGAATCTACTTGCCTTCTCTCTTCCAAGGCCTTCAATATAGACGACTGATAAGTTAATAGATTTGAAACCACAGATCTATTTGATGTAAATCCATGTTGATGAATAGTGATTAGCTCGCGACACTCCCAATACAACTGCTCGCCAAGGAAGCTATCAAAAAGCTTCGGCAACGCTGACTGAATACACACACTTCTATAGTTTTGAATATTCACCCTATCCCCTGATTTAAAAATAGGTATGATGTAACTCAACTTCCATTCAGTTGGAAAAGTAGATGTTTTCAGCGATTGATTATAGAGTAGATATAGCGGATTTGTCAGAGAGCAAACACATTGCTTTAACAAAATATTTGGAATGCCATCAGGTCCCACAGACAGCTTATTTGGTAATTTAGAGATCGAATTAAATATATTCATTTTTGATATATGACTACAATTAATATTGATACTTGTTAAATTTGACATTTCGTTCTCTAGAACAATATTACTAACATCACATTAAACAGCCTTGGTAGTGTAATGCCTGGCGTGCCGGACTTTCACCCAAGCGGCCCGAGATCGACTCCCGGTGCCGGCAGATCTGGTTAAGGTTTTCTGCAGTTTTCCTTAGCTGTGACACAAATGTGGGATTTGCGCTGTTCCATCTGTAAGTCGGCTGCAGCCGCACATTGGGCCTACATAATAATAATTATCGCCCCCTCCCTCCCGCACAAGCTTATAGCTTCTGGGGCCTTGGTTTAGGCTATGGGTTGTAGTAGTTATTATTATTATTATTATTATCACCAGGTAGATAAACAGTAGCAAAGTACTCACCAAATAAGTGTGCTATGTCCTGACCATTATTTGCTGTTTTGTTCAAATATGACATAGTGTTAGGTAGTTTAAAAGTAGATTTTTTATTATTTATATATTTCCAGAATGACTTAGGATCAGATTGTAAGCTATGATTAATTTGATTCATATAATTAGAATAACACTCATTCATAGTTCTTTGCATTGTTTTCTAAGATTTTTAAACTCTAAATAGTTTTCAGGAGTTTTATTAATAATATAATTTTTATGTGAAACCTTTTTTAATCCAACTAAATGTCTTAACTCCGACGAAAACCACTTAGGAAATGAAGAAGTTTTAAATTTCTTTAATGGCACAAAGTATCCAATACCTATGTTTAATATTTCATAAAATATTCTTATGTTTTCATTTATATTTGAGAAATTTAAGTATAATTCCCAGTTAATGGAAGCTAGATAATTATTTAGTTCAAAGTAATTAGCATTTCTAAAGTCATAATAAAACTCATGATAATATAATTCATGAAAGTTAGAAGTGTTATCGAAATTTAATGTATATTCATATGCAAGATGGTGCACAGACTTACAAGGTAATAACAAATCAGAAGCTAAATTAACAGTTGCATTAACATCATGACAAAATGCTAAATCCAGGTGCACATTTCTGTTGTTTGGGATACTATTAATCTGATATAATTGTAAAAAACTAAACATACTAGCAATGCTAACAGCTGCCGAGTTCCCAGGACAAGTAACATTTCGTAATTATCATTAGACCAAGCTGCCTCTGGCAAGTTGTAATCACCAAAAAGATATAACTTATGATTAGGAAATAAATTCACAACTTCTTCCACCGATTCAGCATGTGATACATAGTTGACCTTCATCACTTGAGGTGGTATATAAACGTCTTCGATTACAAACTTAAATTTATTAAATTCACAAGCCACAAACAGTTGTTCAACTGACTTATGTTGTACTTTGATAATAGAAGATGCAATGGATTCCTTAACATAGATAAGTACACCTCCTCCTCCTTTTTTATTACTTGAGAACTCATTTCGGTCGCATCTAAAAGTGGTATAGTTAGCCATTTTTGTTTCACCCTCCGTAACATCACTGGATAGCCAGCTTTCAATTAGTATAATCAAATCGTAAGCACAGCCACTCACTGACTTCAACAGATTGGACAACTTTGTACGAAGGCCACCGCAGTTTTGATAATATAACATTAATGGATTAATAACTTGTAATGAGGTTATTGATCGTTTTTTTTTTGAGGCTTTATTTTAGGAACAATCTTTGGGCATCCTTTTACATATTTGATTGTTACCTCTTGACCTGCTTGGACCTTCTCTTCGAGCTCTACTCTTAATTTTTTAAGATGTTCTCGTTGCAAATATGTTTGATCTGGAACAATTTTAGGATCGGTATCAAGTAATTTATATTTATTCTTTAGTGCATTAAGGACGAGTACTGGATTCTTTAATACTAACTTAATCGGTCTGTTCTTATTAGTCTTGATTAGGCCAGTGCGGATTACCCTTGATACATCTTCAATGTTTATGCCTACTCGCTTTATGCTTGGAGCAAGTGCCTTTTTGTCATCTTCAATTTTTTCATTCAGTGTCACTGCTTTAGACTCAGGAACATTATAAACCATTAGATTAAACGATCTAGTTTTTCTCTGCTCCGCTTCGTGAAGAACTAAATCTAAAGCTGGTTCATTTGGTATAGAAGTTTTGATTTGCTTCAGTTCTTGTAATTCAATTTGAAGATCATGAACAGCTTTGATTAATTTAGGTATACTTAGTAACCCATCTTCGCAATCTTGACAGAAAAACTTTAGTTTTCGTTTTCCTTTGAGGTCCATGCACTTTGCTTCCGAGGCAGTAAGATCTGAGCAACCAGAATGGATACTTCTAGAGCATCCATCACAGTTGTAGGATTTTTCATCACTCTCAATCGATCTTTTACAAACTAAACAAGAGGGATGCATTTTTAACCTTTAAATTAGTACTGCACAATACTATATTCCCTGGTTTTATATCGCTTATCAGAGTTTATCAATAGTGCTGTGATAAATTTGTTTAATTCAATTTGATTTAACTTTGTTTTGTACTTCTATTATCACTTTTGCTTCCACTTTATAGTTTAAATTACACTTTATTTTACTACTTCACTGTTTTAATAGTTTCAAGATTTAAATTTTACTTTATCAATTAATTTTTATAATATAACACCAGACACTTTAATAGAACTATTTCACCTTGACACCATATTGATAATTCTCGATATATATTCATATATATATCGCGATAGCCAAACTTGACCAGCCGACCCGCTGTGATTATTAAAAATTAGCGGAGAAAAATTATCGTCGCAAGGGGAATTTGTAAAGCCATTCAAAAATGAGTTGTTTAAAAGGATTAAAGAAATGAAACTAGCGCGCCAACAGATTTTGGAAAATGTTACCTGACAAAACATACGTAACCTTAAGCGAAAAAACAGCGCCCGGTAGAAAAACTCAAAAAAATCGTATAACTTTCCTTGCCTGCGCAAATGCTTCCGGAGAACACAAAGTGAAGATGCTGGTTATCGGAAAAGCAAAAAATCCCCGGTGTTTTAAAAATTTTGTTAATCCTTTAGTTTACGAAAACTCGAAATCTGCCTGGATGACCGGGAACATTTTTAAACATTGGTTTCAACACATCTTTGTACCTAGTGTCAGATCTTTTTTAAAAGATCAAAATTTACCACAAAAAGCATTATTGTTGCTAGATAATGCACCTTCCCACCCTGCACCCGAGGAATTGATTAGTGATGATGGACTGATTCAAACCATGTACATGCCACCCAATGTAACTCCATTAATACAGCCAATGGATCAGAACGCGATAAGAATTACAAAAATGTATTACAGGAAAAGCCTTCTTTCTACGATACTTGCTTCATCTTCCAAAGATATTCCTCAGATACTAAAAAAATTAACATTAAAAGATGCAGTTTTAAATTTATCAGCTGCCTGGGATAAGCTACCAGCATCTGTAATAGAAAAATGTTGGCATAATATTTTGTCAGACGACCTTGAAGATGCAGAGGCCTATTCTGAGGAAGATAACATTCCATTATCTGAACTAAGGAATATGTTGGTAAATCAACACAAAACTTTGTTAGAAGAAACGTTGGACCTCTTAAATGAAATTAATTCTGAGGTGACTTGTGAAGCAGAAGACATACACAACTGGAATGCAGATCATCAAGATGAAGCATTAGATGAAACATCAAGTATTGAAAGTGACAGTGACAGTTATGAAGCTTCAGGTTCAGTACCCAAGATTTCGGCAAGCAATGCAGTTTTACTGTTTAATGGAATCATTAAGTGGGGTGAAGAAAACTATATTAACCACACCGATATGACAGTGTTACGAAACCTTCGAGAAAAGGCTTTGCATCACAGTTTAAAAATAAAATATAAACAAGTCAAACTAGACTCTTTTGTTCAGAAACAAAAAGAAAATGTTAATTAAATATGTATTTGTAAAATGATTTTGTTTGTTACTGTTGATAGTTGTTCTTGTGTTCAGAATAAATAATTACATAAAGGTTTTTTGTGATTATCCCAAATAGTGAACAAATCGAAATAATGAACAAAGGTGGTTTTTATTAGTTCACTATTTCGATCGTCTACTGTAAATAGTAAATTTAAATAATTGTTAAATAGTGTGCATCAATATGTCGATCGATAAAATAAATGAGTTCGATATCGCGACAAAAAATTGTTCTACGTACTCGGCGTGTTTAGAACAATATTTCAAAGCAAATAAAATTGAAGACGGGAATAAAGTGCCGATTCTATTAACGGTGGTGGGCGATGAAACATATTGTAACGTTCTTTTTAAAATAATAACAAAAATGCTGTTCAAATTGTCTATTCATAAGAGAAATATTAATTTACATACACTTAATTAAAAACACTATAAGTATAAACTATTTAACAAACTATTTAAATGCTAGATATTTACAAATTTGAGGACTATTTATATAAAAACTATGTATTACAGCAATTATTAACATTTATTTATCCACTAATATTCGACTATTAACTAATTATTCAGAGTACATTTCATTACGCTGGTTAAACATTAACTGCCCTCCTTCTACCCGGGACTCAATTTATAATAATAATAGTAATAGTCCCCTTTCACAGGCCATTAAGGCCCATTGGGGTATAGCAGGGTAGGCTACTATTCTTGAGCCATTTGGTACTCAAGGGTGGTAAAGTGGTTAGCTTTAAGCACCGACCGCCTATTATTACCCCAGGAAATGATTTCCCAGGTACTCATTTTCACAGGCTGAGTCGACCTGGAAGCCTTAGATATTTTTTCTTCTTCTTTCAATAGGCCCTTGTACCATTAAGGCGTCGGGTATTTGGATATTATCCATCTCTTTCATTCTTTCCTATTGGCTGTTAATTCCTTCATTTGTTCTTGTGTTGTGTCGAGTTTCTCTGCTATCTCTTCAATTATGTTGTTTAGAGTTTTCCTCGGTCTCCCTGCTGTTTTCTTTCTTATTGGTTTAGCCCATAAAAATTGTTTGGTTTTCCTATCTGGATTCATTCTGTTTACGTGTCCGAACTATGCTAATTTTTGCTTTTTTCTCTATCTTTATTGAGACTGGCTCTTGTTTGATTTCCTTGTATATTTCTTCATTTCAAGTAATTCGATTCTCTCTGCTTGTTGGTTTATAATTTCTTCCAGGTTCTTTATTTTTTCTGTTTGTTGGTTAACATTCTTGCTTGATTCATCTATTTTCTTTTCCATATTGACCAGTTGTTTCATGATATCCGTTAGTGTAAGTTCTTTGTCTCCCATCTTGCCCAGCGTATCCTTTTCCTTTCCTCCCCAAAATATAAAAGTCAAGGCACGTGTTTGTTAACTGCACGGTAAGGGGCCAACCCGGATCGGCTCCTCGGAGGTTTCCTTGCTGTTTGCGGAATTTTTTTTTTGGGAACCTTAAAGGCAATTGTTCCTATCTTCTAGAATTATTCTTCTCTCTGCTGTTATCTTATTTGTCTGTGTAAGTAGTATTATCCGTTGTTAAAAATTTAAATTCAATTAAATTATAAATTTTCCTAATTCTTAAATTCCCTTAGTTGATCACTGAATGTTGGTTGTATCCTTTTCGCTTACGCCCGCCCGAACATAAATTATATTTATTTACGCTCTAAGTTTATTTATGTAGAATATTTCCTGAATCCGTCTCTGTACTTTGTTTACCTATGTAGCGTTGTTTAACGGTATTTACGTGTCTGGTATTTGAGTGTTATCGGGTAGTTTGCCGCGTTATCGGCTGACCCCGAAACGAGTTTTCTGATAGTCACGCCGATCTCGTCTTTTATTTATTGTTAAATTAATTAAATATGATAGATCCTACCTTGATTTATTCTTCTTTTACTCTCATTACACCTTTTCACTTCGCCAGTTAATTTAATATACACTCAAAAATGCAAAAATGTGGCGTGCTTTTGTGATCACTGTTATCATTTTCAACTCCATCTTGCACATCCGATGCGAACAATATGAACATTAAAAATTGGTGACCAAAGAGTAGAAGCATATTCTAAATGAGATCTTACAAGGGATGCAAACAACACCAGATATTTTTAAAATTCCAATGTATTATTCCTCAATTTATATCTTTCATAAATTCTAGAACATAACGGATGAATCATACATGCAGCTGTTGATGAGTCACGTCGATGAGTCGCGTCGATGAGTCATACATGCAGGTGTTGATGAGTCATACATATAGGTGTTGATGAGTCATACATGTAGGTATGATTGATGACTCATACATCTAGAATGTTCGATGACGTCGTATGTGGGTTTACTATTCCCTACAATATGAATTAATGGTGAATTTGTGCTCCCCCAAAGCTCCTGAATCGGAAACGTATGTTAATCTAATTAAAAAAGTGAAAGACCTTCTTCAACTGACACCTTCTTTTATCGCCGAACAATATAGATTTCGATTGAGGAAACAGGATGTACATGAAAATGTTTCTCAATATGTGACAGCATTAAAGGGTTTAGCGAAAACCTGCAAATTTGAAAATAGCCTTGAAGAAAACTTACGAGATCAGTTAGTTTTCGGACTAAAAAGTGATGTGATAAAACAGCGGCTATTTTCAGAGGAACAATTAACTTATGAAAAAGCCGTCAATCTAGCGGTAAATATGGAGACAGCTGAAAAAGAAGTCGACCGAATGGAAAATCCGGGTGCAGCAATCCTTTGGCAGAAACAGAAAAAGGACGTTAAATCAACAAGCCAGCGAAATCAGCGTCACGGGGTACGAGACGCGAGCAACGCATCGACGTCACGCCAATTGGAACATCGACCAGCAGCGGTCCCAAAATAAGCGTGCAAATGTTGTGGTTTGGTAAACCACGCTACCAATAATAGTTGCTTCTTTAAAAATGCTACATGCCATACTTGTGGTAAGGTAGGGCACATTAGAAGTATTTGCAAGGTCAGTAAAAATTTTCATAAAATCATTATATCGCTGATAATTTGGACTCCGACTCCGATGAGAATTTGTTCAATTTAAATGATCCAACGAATCCTGTTCGTATCAAAATAAATATTGATAATGTATTTATAAATATGGAGATCGATACGAGATCGGGAATTTCAGCAATTTCTAAAGAAACTTATAATTCTCTATTTAAAAATAAGAAATTATTGATTGAAAATCTTAATTTAAATTCTTATAATGGAAATATAATTAGTACAGAAGGATATTTCATAGTCTCGGTTAAATATAAAAATAAAATATATACTGATTTAAAGTTATATGTAATTTCTAATGGCGGACCTCCGATTTTAGGCAGATCTTCGTTAAAAATTTTGAAAGTATCTGTGGATGACGTCTTAAATTTAAATCATTTGTTGGAATCTGAAATGAAATTTAATTTTGTTGCCAAATATCCAGAGGCATTTCAGAGTGGATTAGGTACTTTTGTTGGTTATGAGGCTAAATTATATTTAAAAGATAATGTATCGCCTGTATTTTGCAGAGCCAGATATTTACTTTTTTCTATGAAAGAAAAAGTGTGCAATGAAATAAACAGACTTTTAAATGAGGGTATCCTTAAACCCGTCGAATATAGTGATTGGGCAACACCTACAGTGCCTGTGGTAAAAAAAATGGTTCTATTAGAATCTGCGGAGATTTCCGCATAACTGTCAACCCAAACTTAAATGTAAATAAATTTCCAGTCCCTAAAATTGAACATGTCTTGAGCAATTTAGCAGGATGTAAATATTTTAGTAAGATAGATTTAAATCAGGCCTATGCACAAATTAAATCAGATGATGCCTCATCTCATATTGTTACAATAAATACACATTTAGGGCTATTTCGATTTACGCGTATGCCTTATGGTATCGCGTCTGCACCAGGCACCTTCCAAAAATTAATTAAACTAATATTTGTAGGAATGTCTGATGTTGTAGTCTTTTTAGACGATATATTAGTTGTTGGCAAAACCCTGGAAGATCATATAAATAATTTAAAAAAGGTTTTTGATAAATTACGTGAATGTCGATTGAGGGTACATTTTTACAAAAACAAATAAGTTATCTAGGATACACTATTGATGAAAATGGCTTGCACACCTCAACGGCTAAAGTAGAAGCAATTGTAAATGCAAGAACGCCAACGAATATCACAGAATTGAGATCCATTTTAGGACTTATAAATTATGATGTCAAATTTGTGTCAAATCTAAGTACTAAACTGGCACCATTGCATCATTTATTAGCTAAAGATGTGAAATGGAATTGAAATAGTTAATGTCAAGACGCATTTAATTTAATTAAACAAGAAGTAACTTCACCTAAAGTATTAGCACACTATGACGCCACTCTTCCAATTTTTTTTGGCTTGCGATGCGAGTTCTATAGGAATTGGGGTTGTGCTTATGCATGAATACCCTGATGGTACTTCACGCCCGATTGCCTATGCATTGTCGTCTAACAGTGAAAAACGGTATTCACAAATCGATCGTGAAGCACTTTCTTTAATCTATGGAATTAAGAAATTTCATGAATACCTTTATGGAAAAAAGTTTGTGCTTTTAACTGATCATAAGCCATTAATTTCGATTTTTGGAAGCAAAAAGGGCATTCCAGAATATTCAGCGAGTAGACTACAAAGGCGGTCAATTATTTTAGCGGCTTATCAATATGAAATTAAATATGTCCCTTCAAATAAAAATTATGCTGATGCCTTATCACGTTTACCGTTTGAAAATTGTAGGGAAAAGCAACCCAACTTTGGACACCTATTATTTCTGAATGATATAAATTTTGATTTAGATTTTAAATTGATTGCACAAGAAACGCGTACAGATATTGTATTGAATAAACTTTAGGGTTATTGGAGACATGATTATGCTGATATTGTCAATTTTTGTAATTTCTATGTATTTATAATAAATAAATGTATAAAACAGTTTCAAACCCAAATAAAAGTACATAAATGTATTTTATTTTAACTCGTAACTTTGTGACGTTTAAAAATCTCCAGATATGCCAATATTAAGAATTGACATTCACTTCTAAAATTTTATAAGGATAACCAACTTAATAACAATTTGGCAGGCGCTATGTAAAGTGAAAGCACTTTAAACAGTGCTTGCAGGTTAATTCTAACCTAAATAAAGCCACGCTGGTTGCGTGTACCGAACCTGATAATGCAGGTCGTACCGAATACCGTTACTGCCTCTTTTCTTATTGGTCAGGGCTCTATTATGTATTAACCGGCCTATTTAAAAAAACAAGATTTTTAATGCCATTTTTGTCATAATATTTATAAATAAAAAATATTTTCCTGTTGTATGTAACCATTGTAGTACTTGTATTGGAGCTACAAGAATATTAATGTTTTAATGTAAAGGCTAGGGTGATTCTTATTTGGGTCATGTTGGAATTTCGGTTTTGTCGGGTGCCCATTTGATTCCAAAAAAAAAACTGGAAATTTTAAGACCAATACGAACTTCCTATCTCTATTCTAATTATTCGCTGTAACGAGAAGTTTCCCTATTTAAAATATATTGGTTTTTTAAATTCTTATGCATATATTTGACCACTGGGACAAATTTATCAAAAAAATTTTAAAATTGATTCTATAGAATTAACAGGCATCGATGCTACTTTTAAGTGAAAAAAAATATATATGGGACATTCTACATCACTTCAACACTAATTGAACAGTGCATTATTTTGAATTTATTTGTAAATCATTGGAAAAAATTGAATGCTCCATATAGTTTTTTTTGTGCCTAAAAGTAGCATAGAACACTGTTAATTCGAAAAAAATCAATTTTCAAATATTTTCTCAACAATTTGTCCCAATGATCAAATATATACATAAGAAGTGAAAAAAAGCTTGTATTTTAAACGGGAAACTTCTCCTCGTTACAGAGAATGATTAGAATAGAGATACGAAATTTGTATTAGTCTTATAATTTTCAGTTTTTTTTATTAGAATCAAATGGGCACCCGGCAAAACTGAAATTTCAACATGACCCAAATAAGAACCACCATAGTAAAGGCCCATTGTGTTTTTGTTCAATCGTCTATGCAGGGATTGGCAAACTTTTTCACTGGTGGGCCGAATTGAAAGAATAAAAATTTACGGCGGACCAAAATGAAATAATTTACGCAAATCTTGTATGTTAGCGATAATTCAAACGAATAATGTAATTGATGTTATTGTTTTATGTACAGGTATATACAGGGTGTTTTATTGGTACTGCACCAGACTTGACCGGTGCATTTCTGATGGCATTTAAAAACAAAATTTTAATAAAGTTTTTTGATTAGGGAAAGTCAAGATTTTTAATAATTTTGAAGTTTTTAGTACATATAATATTATAAACGCGTTTATGATGATATCATTAACAACTGTAAATGCCAACTGAAATTTGAGAGTCAGACAAAATAATTTGTCAATAAAAAGAGTTTATTTATGCTGCATAATACTATTAAGAATGGAGACTTGAACTTTGTCAGTTATCGCCTTGCTGAATTTTGTCGGACCCCCCACGTGTATTTATACCCCACCGATGTGTTCAAAAAACATCTACAGACAGTAGCGGACTTTGCTCCTTAGAAGCAGTGCTGGACTTAGAGGGGGTGGGTTTATGAAAAAAACTTCAGTATTATACGTGTTCTACAACACTTATTGCAAAGTTACAAGTATTCGAAAAATGTAACATGAATTCTAGGTCTTTATAAGCAAATTAAAAAGTTTAAATTTCAGGTGTCCAAGTCCATCTTGCAAACATGGTACCACCCGATATGGACGACCATTGGAGTTCACGCTCACTTTTAAAAGTAGAACATATATTAAAACAGGCTGAATGCAAGAATGACAATGTTTTTGTTAGGGGCCAGATTTTACTAGCGGTAGAAAATGAACTATGGGTGGAAAATCTGGAGTTTTGTGAGAAATTATCCACGATGGACGTGAAAGTTGTTAAATTAAATCTGTATAAAGCCTTGCAAACTGCAAATCTAATAAGTCGTTCGCCTGAACCGTTACAAGAATTATACAGTCTCTGCAAGGAAGCTGACATTGAATTACCTGATTATGAGAAATTATCAAAGACGAATAAAGAATTAGAGGATAATTTGGAAATGCAGATTGAACCCCAGTGGGCGTTCCTAGAGAATACCGATTACAATGAGATTTATATAGTTTGTGTTATTTCTCCTTCATTGTTTTATGTGCACTTGAAGAAATTTTATAATTTGTAAGTATGATTATTTTGACTATGTGTTGAGACTCAAAAGAATTTCTTTTTATAGATTATTAAAATTCGAAGATGAAATCCAAGAGGCAATCGCTAAACCTTTCTATCCATCAGATTTTAAAGTGAAAGTAGGAAAATATTATTTAGTAAAAGATTTTGAAACCGAGAACTACTCAAGAGGAAAAGTTTTAGAAATAAAGGGTAATCGTGCAAAATGCTTCTTTGTTGATTATGGAGACGAAAGATGGATAGCCATACCTGAAATAAAATATCTTTCTAATGAGTTAATAGCAAAGTTACCATTCCAAGTAAAGCTTAATCCAATTTTAAAATGGTAAATATTTTATGTAAATTATTTTTTTATAGGCAATTGCGTGCCGTCTATATGGAGTCGTACCACCATGGGACGATTGGGAGCCCAAAGCAGCGGATGTAATACGCGATTACATATTTGAACCTAATACTGATTATTTCCGTACATTATATACAACATCATGCAAATACGAAAGGTCTGAAATAACCGGTGCTGAAAAATACGCAATATTATTGGTAGATAATTTTAAAGAAGACAGAATAATTCTTATTAATAAACTTTTAATTGATTGTGGGGAGGCACTCACGGTAAAGAATGAAGATTTGCAAAGTACTTTTTATACACCCAAAGTGCACGACGAGGAATTGCCTGAAGAAGAACTTAATGATCAACTTGATGATGGTAATGATTTTGTACAATTAGCGTTTAGTCAAAAAATAAAGACAATATAATACCTATTAATTGTAGCTTTACTTTAATTATCCTTTATGGTGAGGTTATGATCTTAAAAATAATTACAGATATTGACAATAAAGAGTTAACAATAGATGACGTTCAAAGGTATGCAGCGAGGTATAGTGAAGATGTTAAAAACAATAATCAAGACAAAGAAATTAACGAAGAAGAAAGACCAGGAACATCTGACTCCGATGTTAGTTGGGATATTGTAATTGAGAATCCAGAGAGATTTATGAAAGGATTGCTCGGGGTAAAGAAAACATTCACATATGTAGCATTTAGTTATTAATTTGATGGTGCATGATTGGCTCAATCAAATTGTCAATCCATGCAGCATGTAGCAACAACTTATGGAACTGTATTATAGAAAAGTAAATTCATCAACAGCGCCAATGGAATTACCAAAAGCGGGGTAGCTAATTAGTTCATACAGTTCTAGCTCACTCTACTATTTTTCAATTGTGAAGCATGCTTGAAAATACTTTATAAATCTATTATTTCCTACACAAGAGATAAGCAAACTAGTTATGTGTTCATTAAAAAAATGCATTATCTCATATCAATGTCAATTTAATGATCTACAATACAACTATATTTATAAACATGTACAGGGTGGCCCACGCAAGATGATCCTGTACCTTATCTTGGAAACTGTAAGAGTTACAAAAAAATGTTAAACACCAAAGTTGGTTGGTGTAAAACAATTTTTTTTTTGTTACTTATCTGAGATGTTTATAATCTGCTCCAGAGAGCAATAAGAAAATAAGATGAAAGTGGAACAATGAGTGGATAAGTAATCCAATGACTACACTCCAAAATAATTACAACTACATAATTTGTTTGACATAAAGACAGAATAACAAAAGAGATTAATAACTACATATATTATGGATCCACATCGGTAGGCCAATGTCTATCTAATCTTCGACGTACTGCGAACGGTCAAAGCATCCACCTCTTCGTTAGGGTGTCCAGGAAGATTGTTTAAATATTTTCTGGTAAACTTGAGTATTTCGTCGTCAACTAGTGGTATACCTGAGTCCTTGTGGAGAGTTTTATTGGAGACATACCAAGGAGCGTCGAATATCATCCTCAATAGTTTGGACTGTAATCGTTGTATTATTTTGGTATTAGAGGGTTTTGCACACCCCCACAACTGAACTCCATAAGTCCAAATTGGCTTGATTACACACTTGTAAAGAAGAATTTTATTTTCGATCGTAAGTTTAAACTTCCTACCTATCAGCCAGCTCATTTGACGTATCTTAAGGTTAATTTGTGTGTTCTTTTTTGTTATATGGGATTTCCATAAGTCTTCGATCCAGTGTTAGACCAAGATATGTTATTTCATTGTGAACAGGAAGGCGAATACCGTGTATTGTTAATTCTGGACACTCAAGTTGTCTATTGGTAAATGTCACTTGAGCTGATTTAAGTTGGTTAACAGTTACTCGCCACTTGTTCAGCCAGACTTCAAGTAGGTTAAGATGATACGGTAAATTTTCGGAGGCAACTTGTGGGTTCTCATCCACAGAAATTAATGCAGTATCGTCCGCAAAAGTGGCAATTTTGGTAATATTTGTCGGGATATCCACTGTAAAAATTAAGTAGAGATAGGGCCCTAGCACGCTACCTTGTGGTACTCCTGATCTAATGGGGTGACATGCAGATGTCTCGGAATTGAACTTGGTTTGAAAGTATCGGTCAGTCAAGTAAGATTTTAGTAAAAGGTAGAAAGGAGTGGGTAAGATAAGCTTTAGTTTATATAATAAACCCTTGTGCCATACACGGTCGAAAGCTTGCTTTATATCAAGAAAAGCAACTGTACATAGTTTTTTCTCCTCGAGTCCTTTAAGTATTTCATTTACAATTCTATGTGTTTGCTGGATCGTTGAGTGAAACTCACGGAAACCAAATTGGTGGGATGGAATAATTTCATTCAAGTCAACTGCCCTGATAGGTCTCTTCAGAAAAAGTCTCTCAAAAATCTTTGACATGCATGGAAGCAAGCTAATGGGCCGATAAGAGGTTGCATCATGTGGTGGTTTACCAGGTTTGTGTACCATTATTATTTGTGCGAATTTCCAGGTTATGGGATAATATGCGAACCTTAACATGCTGTTATAAATGGTGGTCAATAACACGATTGCCTTACGAGGTAGCTGTTTGAGTATTAAAGGTGTGATTAAGTCAAATCCAGGAGCTTTATGGTTTCTACACTTTAGAATTTCATGTTTAACTTCCGCTGGAGAGAAAGGATTTATTGGTAAATCCATTGGACAAGGGCTATTTAAAAAGTTCTCAATTTCTTGTTCATCGTGATTGTTGTGGGCCCAAGGTGGACGAAAAACTGTTGACAGATGTTCAGCGAATATTGTTGCCTTTTCTTGTTCAGTTCTTCCCCAAGTACCATCTTGTTTTCGTAGGGGAGGAATGTGGATAACGGGTCGTTTAAATTTCTTCGTAGCTTTCCAAATGGAATGGTTTTCTTTAGATGACGAAGTAATATAAGCGTTTACTGTCTCCAGCCTTACTTTGTGGAACTCCATAATCATGAAATATAATATAAATACAAAGATTAGTTAAAGTTTCACAAGTTTTATTAATATCTTAACCTGACAATATTGTTTCTTCAAAAAAAGTAATATAAGACACAAACGTAGCATTTCTAATTTCTTGTAGTGCCGACATTAATTGTCTTGCAAGTCTATTATATGCATTTCTATCCAAAGGATTTCGACTTCTTTGCCATCTACATCTGGCTCTTCTTTTTTCTAATACAAGTTCTCGAATAAAGAGAGGTATGTTACTTGTGTCATTTCTATCTTGGCTTGTTGTCGGTGTAGCTTTCCATGCAGCTTCTTGTATTATAAAAGTGAGGTAGTTCGTTGCAACATCAAGATCATCTTTAATTTTATAATAGTTTTGTATATACAGGGTGAGTCATATTGCTGTGACTACTATCAACTTTTTTATTTTTAATGGAACACCCTGTATATTTTTACTGTTTTTGATTCTACACTTTATTTTAAGTATGTTTGCTTAATGTATATTTCAAAAGTCTGCACAGTTTCTGAGCAAACTCAGTTTTTTCAGTATTACAGAAGCAGCTCTATCCATTGGCTAATCATTTTTTTGGTTAAGCTAGATTGACTATTATTAGTTACTATCGATTTCAATGAGTATCGGTTTTTAACTACTGTCATTTGTCACTGCCATGGTCATCCAATATGCATAGCAATGCAGGGAGGTTACGTCGAAGATATATTATAATCGTTCACTAGTTTATGTTTTACTGTAGTAATTTATTCTTATCTGCCGCTGTTCTAACACACATCTTAAGTTATTATTCAGCAATTTGATAATAGCTCTTTAAAATGCCCCATTCTGCATGGGTAAAAATCAGTAGAATCCTACTATTTTTTTAGATGATAACTAATAATGAAAGTTGGACTGCACTGTTAGAAAACTGTAAAATCATAACCTAGTCCGAAGTCTATAATTTCGAAATGAACTTATTCTGTTCCAAAAGAAAATCGGACAAATGGTAGTGGTTAAATAGATAGTTAAATACCGATACTCATTGAAATCAAAAGTAACTGAAAATAGTCAAAAAACATGATTAGCCAATATACAGAGCTGCTTCTGTAACGCTGAAGATTTTCCCATCCAAAATGGCAAGGAAAATATCGAGAGAACCTGGAAAAAACAATGATAACTTGGAAACTGGCCAAAAGTATAAATCTTTGAACAGGAAAACCTCATTTTTTCAAATAGGACACCCTGTGTATTTAAATTTTATATGCTTTCGTTTTTGGTTCCCTACCAACTCATTTATACAGGGTGGGATTAAAGTATGGAATACTTAAAAAAAAAGCGAACTCAACCGGTTTTTTTAAAATGCTGAAACACGTCGATTTTGTTTTTTAAAAATACACATTAATATGTGCGATTCACATTCCGACTGTCATTTGTTTCTAAGTTATGACATCACAAAAAAATTTAAATGACAATATAGATTTTTTATAGTGGAATCCGATAGTGATTTTCCTTCTCTTTATAATTATGCAAATAAATCATAAGGTTGCATAACAAAAATTCTGAGAAAAATCGAGTTGAACTTTGTAAATGTTTGTTAGTTGTGACGTCATCACAAAAAATTTAAATGAGAATATAGATTTTTAATAGTGGAATCCGATAGTGATTTCTACTCCCTTTATGGTCATGCAAATAGATCATAAGGTTGCATAACAAAAATTCTGAGAAAAATCGATCTGAACATTTAATGTTATTGATATTATGGTATCAATATATCAGATCGATTTTTCTCAGAATTTTTGTTATGCAACCTTATGATTTATTTGCATGATCATAAAGGGAAGAGAAATCACTATCGGATTCCACTATTAAAAATCTATATTGTCATTTAAATCTTTTTGTGATGACGTCATAACTTAGAAACAAAATCGACTTGTTTCAGCATTTAAAAAAAAAACTGGTTCAGTTGGCTTTTTTTTTAAATATTCCATACTTTAATCCCACCCTGTATATGTTCTATCTAACAGCGAACAGTTTCCAAAAATGAGGTTTTCCTGTTCATAGATTTATACTTTTGGTCAGTTTGCAAGTTATCAGCGTTTTCCTGGTTCTCTAGATATTTTCCTTACTAATTTGGATGGGAACATCTTCAGTGTTACAGACGCAGCTCTATTCATTGGCTAATCATGTTTTTGGATAAGAACTAAATTGACTATTTTCAGTTACTTTTGATTTCAATAGTATCAGTATTTAATTATGTATTTAACCATTGTCATTTGTCTGATTTCCTTTTGGAACAGTATAAGTTCATTTTAAAATTATAGACTTCAGACTAGGTTATGATTTTACGGTTTTGTAGCAATTTAGTTCAACATTTTCATTATTAGTTTTCATCTAAAAAAAATAGTAGGATTCAACTGATTTTTACCGATGCAGAATGGGGTATATTAAAGAGCTATTATCAAATTGCTGAACAATAACTGTAAGATGTGTGTTAGAACATTTTTATTTCAAACAAACAGCAACATATAAGGATAAGAATAAATTACTACAGTAAAACAAACTAGTAAACGATTATAATATATCTTCGACGTAACCTCCCTGCATTGCTATGTATATTGGGTGACTATGGTGGTGACAAATGACAGTAGTTAAATACCGATACTCATTGAAATCGATAGTAACTGATAATAGTCAATCTAGTTCTTAACCAAAAAAATGATTAGCCAATAGATAGAGCTGCTTCTGTAACACTGAAAATCTTCCCTTCCAAATTAGCAGGAAAAATATCGAAAAAACAGAAAAACGCTGATAACTTTGAAACTGTTCACTTTTAGATAGAACATATATACATGAATTGGTAGGAAATCAAAAACTAAATTACATAAAATTTAAATATACAGGGTGTCCCATTTGAAAAAAGTGAGGTTTTCCTGTTCAAAGATTTATACCTTTGGTATATCAGATTGAACACCCTGTATACTATTCAGTAATAAATTTATGCAGAATCGCGGATGTAGATATATATAATCATGTATTATTATAATCGTTTAAATGTAACTTGCACTATGTAAATTTATTTTTTGAAAAAACTTGGATTTTTGAAAAAATAACAGAAAAACTGAGTTGCTCAGAAACTGTGCAGACTTTTGATAAATACATTACTTAAAATAAAGTGTAGAATCAAAAACAGTAAAAATATACAGGGTGTTCCATTGAAAATAAAAAGTTTGATAGTAGCCACAGCAATAAGACTCGCCCTGTATATACAAAACTATTATAAAATTAAAATTTGTTTCATACCAACCAACTTTGATATTTAACATTTTTTTGTAACTCTTACAGTTTCCAAGATGAGGTACAGGATCATCTTGCGTGGGCCACCCTGTACCAATAAGCGATGAGGAAGAAGAATTTTACAAAAAAATATTTATTTCATTTGGCAATATAACCACCCAGTCCACACAGAATGATATTCATATAATTCAAAGTAGGCTTAGATTGAACCAAACTTTTGCAGTAATTTGTATATATTTTTCTTAGTTATCTTCT
Organism: Agrypnus murinus; assembly: GCA_929113105.1. Classification (NCBI taxonomy): domain Eukaryota; kingdom Metazoa; phylum Arthropoda; class Insecta; order Coleoptera; family Elateridae; genus Agrypnus; species Agrypnus murinus. Next base: position 4,963,793 of record OV816027.1, read on the forward strand.
TGTTAAAAATTAAATTCACTAAACTTTAACAATGAGAAATGTCATCAATGATATTGATGTGCTTTGAGGTTAGAATGTATTTAGATTACAAGATTTACATTTTTGTATTTGATGATAATAAATATGTTTAACTTAAGGAAGTTGTGGTGGGATAGTCTGAGCCAAAAATTATGGAACTGTGCTATTTTGACAAATAGAAATAATTACATAGTCTTGCTTCAAATAATGGCTCAAACGATACTAGTTTTATTAAAATGCATGTGAAAGCAATTAGTTATTATTTATATATGTTTTTAATTAATTATTACTCCTAGTTTTTTTAAAGTCAGAAATTAACTTTTGACTGTCTAGTCCAAACTTAAGAACGTGAAAAACTGACGAAAGAAACAATTGTTCTAACCAGAAATTTCATTCAAGTTTACTTTTTTATTAGTAAATATAAAATAACATTACTATGTAAACACTAAAAATTAAAGAAATCTCTCTAGAATATAAATAAATTATACGCTTCTAGAGTAGTGAAAAAGTGACAACGTTGCCTTCAGTTGGCACCAGTATTTCGTTTGTTGTTCTGATAAAATCAAATTAATGCACTAAATGACGTTGACTCATGTTTTGAGGTTATCTTTGCAAATATATGTATATAAAACACCATTTATTCAGATTCATTTAAAACGTAGCAGTAAGAAATTCCCGAATTATGTATCTTTTTATTTAATACAACTGATTTTATTTTCGAGATGTAAATTACCAACGGCACTGGTTCTATATGGAGCTATATAAAGCATTTAAGTTTCCCAGTAGTTTTTCGCAATGCGACGTTGTTACCAAGTGAGCTATATCAAGCGTTCAATCGACAAATTCTTCGTATTAATTTATTTTTTGGCAAAACTATCCTCCTAACAAATTTGAAACTTTAATGGCACAATCTTACAACGGTTTTACGTGAAATGTTTTGGTGTTAAGTTTTTTCATCATTTTTTATGAAGTTATTATAATAAAGGTATCAACAACTTGCCATTTTGCATAAGATCGTGTGTTATTTTTAAATGCAATTTATGCATAAACAAACTTCCTAAACATTAAAGATTTTCTAGGAAATAACTTTGTACATTAAAATCTATCAACTGCAATAATTTTTTTATATTTTCATCATATTTTTCTACAGCCACAACTCCCTTAAACTTCATTCAAATTATAAGTAGTTCAAGTTGCAACTCACTTTTTAACACATTTATAAACTATTGTATCCAAATATTTTTCTAACATATTTTTGCCAATTGTTTTAAATGTCAAAAAAGTAAAGATAGCAAACGAGAAATATTGTTACAGATTTTATTAAAATATTTTTTAGTTTTTTGTTAAATTATATAGAAAGGAATTTATAGAATTTATCTACTTTAAGTGGAAAAGTGACTATTATTTTTTTTTTAAATTCTCATATTTAAACAAAACCAATTATTTCACATTGTAACCTCAAAGCATGTCTCTGTTAGTTAATGGCATTTCTCATTTTACCTAATTTTCAATTTTATTTTGAGAATTTACTTTCTAACCAAGTTGTTGTTTCAAAAGTGTCGGTGCTAAGCCTACCTACTCTTTAGTTATGTCTTTACTCTCAGAATTATTAAATTAGGTATAAGTGAGGGGTGTCTCACTACAGGAATAGGTGTACAAATTTTCTATTTCTATTTTCTATTGATATTTGGGTGGATGGTCCAGACCGGGGTCGTGCGCTTTCTAGTACTCCATCAATCCCCTCCGACAAAAGGGGGGGAGATATTGCAAAAAATTAGTTGCGGCCTTATGCGCCAAGAAATTGGAAAATAACTTGGATATGTTTTGGGGTTCCCGCTTATCCTTTTGAGCTTTTGTTTCGTTCCATAGCCGTCAATATCGCCTATGTCGTTGCCCCATGGGGGGGGGGGATTTTAGACTTTTAGGGATTTTTAGATGCCATAACTTGGAGACTATGGGACGTAGGGAGACGCGGTTTGCGGTATTAGGCATGACATGGACAATTGTTGATAAAAGACGATCGTCATGGGGAATTTCGTTTTTCCAAGGTGCCGCCGTGTTGCGAAATACCCCAAAATCGTCTGGAACATCGCAGCGACTTGAGATTACAGTGGGCGGTGTAAAATTAGTCCCTCCACCTAACGGACTTTTGTTTCGCTCCCCCCACCCTTAGAAACTCGTTTTTTGCTTTCTCTCGGCAACGGATCGACGTGGATTTTCACCGCTGGATAGGATTTGCGACGGGCCCATAACATATTAGCGATCCGTCGATCGTTTTTAGGTACAGTTGTGACCAAAAAACCGAGTATCTCCAACTTCGGGAGACCGTAGCATCCTTACTTACAGACCTGCAACCGGGAAAGTTATACGTGGCGATGACCCGGTGTGTCGCCTACGAAAAAGCTTATATGCCTCTTCCGCGACAGAGACCATCTTCAGGGTCAGAAAGCGGAAAAACTGAAACGAGGTCGATAACGGGCTTAATTCTTGTGGTCACTCGATCAAAACCGTAACCAAGTGATAGCGCCAGTCCAGAAGAAGCCGATTCCGCAAAAAAATCCCGACTTTGCAATAGTTTTTCCACGAGTTCACAGCCAACGAAGATAGTGTCGGGAGAAACGGAAAAACGCTTTAATATTAAAAAAATTATTTTGTAGGTTTTCATAGTTTTTTGGTGGATTGTGTTGATGAAGGTCACACATTTCCTGGTAATCTAACCAACCCCCTAAAACAAAAGGGGGGAAGAGATCGCGAAAAATTACTTGCAGCCTTGTGCACCATGAAAATTGGAAAATGACGGTACGGCGATGTTTGACGGTGTCCACTGATAGTTTGGAGCACTAGGAAATTCGGTTCATATGCATAGGCGCTGGTTGGGGCGGTAAGTTTTAGTGAGATATCGACGGGCGTTCGTCCAGGGCGGACCTGTTTACGGAAGTACCAAAAATATTTTCTTCCGATTTACAGTGGCATAGATAGAGGGGGGGGGCATTTCAAACTTTAAATTGCCATAGCTTGGAAACTATAAAGCCTACGGAGACGCGGTTTGCGGTACGCGGCTTACAATTTACATGTCGTGACCCAATGGGCACTGCTTCAGGTTTGGTCCGACTCGATTTTGTTTCTGCCCCCCTCCCACAAACGCGTTATCACCTTCTTCTCGGGAACAGAACGTCGCACCGACATGGGATTTTCACTCTCGGATAGCATCAAGGACCCTGCATAACATATCCAAAGACAAACGAGCTAGAAATCTGCAAAGAATCATATTATGCTGTGTCTATGACATACATAGGAAGAATCCTGGATATTAAAGAAAAAATCTGTAAAATTAAGTTTCTAAAGGAAGAGTTTATGTTATGTGCCCAAAATTAGAAGATCCGCAAGAAGTTGAAATGAAGTTTATAATATATGGTCCAATTTCCTTATTAGGTACGAATCCTTTTCAAATAAAGAGCATAGACAGAATAGAAATTAAAAACAAATAGAAGAAGCTAACAGAGAGTTTCAAGCATTTGAATGCTCAGTAAAAGTTATGTTTTATAATGCGCTCTTTTATATGATATTGCATGGCAAATAAATAGCACTGTATGTTATATAATGAAGTTGTTTGTTAGTTTATGCTCCAGCAACAAAAGCAATGGTAGTAGCTGGTAATAAATATATATTGTATTAAGAATTTTCAGACCATATACGTTCAGAGTATATTATATATGTATATAGAAAAAAAAGTTATTTAAAATCGCGAATAAAAGAATGTTGTTCAGGAATACTCTCCAGAATACGAGAATATTTCCAGGAATAGTTTCAAGAATACGGAAATACCACGAAATTTTAGGAAATAGGGGAATACATTCGGGGAATAAATGCCGGAAATGACGCAGATATTTCCGTATTCCCGGGAATAGGTGTATAAAATTTGTTTAGTGAGATGCCCCTGGAGTATAAGATTTCTACAGGCAGAAAAACGAAATGACGTAACCTCTTTCAACAACAAACAGTTTTTAATTTTTTAGTTACTATTGATCTATTAAAAGCAATTTCATGTTAGCTTTAAGCTTAATTTATTGTTTTTTTATGACAGATACAAGAAACTGATTCACCAAATGAACCAAGCAGCCATTTTGAATTACCTCCAATGCGTGCACTACCCAATCCTGGCTATTCAACACCTGATGTGCAATGGTACCAAACTGACACTCACATAAAAATGAGTATCATCTTGCCAGATCTTCGCCATTATGTGCTCCGACTTAGTCGCCAACGTTTACTGATATTCAAGTAATTTCTTTTTCTAACATTCAGGTTTTGGTTTATTGATTATCTATTTTTTAGAGCGACTTACAATCAAGTAGATTACCGGTTAGATCTAGCTCTATTTGATAAAATTGAGAGCACATTTCAACATTCCTCAGCAGGTGCTTATGTAAAAGTTACATTAACAAAATCTACTAATACAGAATGGCCACGACTTATTCTGTCATCACAACGAATGAGGAATATTCGATATGATATGTCACAGTGTAATATTCCTGAAGAGCAGAGAAAGTTGATATCCCTTGATATCGAAGATGATGATAATGCCGATGATGAAAATGATGGGTGCTATGTTGATATCGGATCTGATGTATCATCAGATTCTGATATTGAATGTGATTTTGATGATTGAAGATGTTATATAGAACAGTTTTAGTATGTAATATCCAAAGATTTGTTTATTATTAGTTAGTTTTGTAGATCATGAAATAAATAAAGATTATTAAAAGTTTCACAGTTTTAATAAAATACAACTTGACAATATTGTTTCGACAGCTATGCTGTCATTATCAAAGGTAATATAATCATAAACAAACAAGTCGCTAAGGTAGATACAAAATAGGTAACTAGATAAAAAAATAATAATAATCATAATTAAATATCTAATACTTCCAGTAACGGAGAATTACTGAGCTCAAGTTGTTCATTCATTAAAGGTACCCTGAGTTTGTGTTTGTATATCTCAAAGGCTTCTAAAATGTCTAATTTGCGTTTGTTATTACAAAAATGTAGGAATTTAATATTATTTTGAGGAGTCATTGTGTGATTTTGTTCTAAAAGGTGTTTGGCGTAATTCGATTTTTCAGGACGTTTATTTTTGTAATGACGTACGTGTTCTTTATATCTTATGTCAAAATTTCGAAGTGTTTGCCCAATATATACCGAACTACAAAAAGAACAATTTAAACGGTAAATGCCCGATTTCATGATATCATGTGATATGTCTTTAGCATTAAATAAAAATGAAAAAGTGTTAGTGTTGGTTTTAAATGTTATTTTATAATTGTTGGTTTTGCTTAGTATATGTGCAATTTTTTCTGATATTTTGCCAAAATATGGTATAGATATGTAATTTGTGTCTTCTGTTTGATTGTCAATGGGATATAATCTTTTGATAGCTAACCTATAATCTTTTTGTTTAATTAAAGTGTCAATCATGTTCGGATTATAATGATTTGCATGTGCTAGTTGTTTAATGGTTGATATCTCTTTGTCAAAATCTGATTTTGTTAGTTGAATAGTTAAAGCTCTGTGTACTAATGATCTGTAGGCTGCTATTTTATGTGTATTATGGTGACAAGATTCATTTGGTATTGTTATGTCTGTTTGTGTTGGTTTTCTGTATATGGGAAATTCAAATAGATTGTCTGCGTTAATCTTGATATTTAAGTCTAGAAAGTTTATAGCCCTGTTTTGTTCTGTTTCTAGTGTAAATTTTATATTAGGGTGGATACTGTTTATAAGAATTAAAAATTCATTGATAACCTCAAAAGAACTGTCAAAACAAGCTAAAATGTCATCAACATAACGAAACCAGAAGATAATGTGTTTAGAGAGGTTTAATTCAAATATTCGATCTTCAAACTTGTTCATAAATATGTTAGCTAATAGAGGACTTAGAGAATTACCCATAGGTAAACCATCCTTTTGTAAATAAATTATGTTATTAAAAGTGAAATAATTTTGACTTATACAAAGGTCAAATAATTGAATTAACTCTAACCTTTTAACTAATTCTATATTACTATTGATCAAGAAACTATCTAATAAAGGAATACATTCTTGTGGGGGTATTCTGGAGAACATGTTGCAAATATCAAAACTAACAAGTTTTGAATGTGGTGGAAGATGTATGTTTTGCAGCTTATCTACTAATTCTAATGAATTTCTAACAGAGTATTTCGATTTGTAACCTATCGTGTTAATAATCTGGTTCAGTTTTTTGGATAAAATGTGATTAGGTGCATTGATGTATGATACAGTTGGTCTTATTGGCATATTCTGTTTGTGGGTTTTTACTAATCCATATAGTTTAGGTATTTGTTGGTTTTTGTTAATGATTTGTTGCTTTTCTAATTCTGAAAAGCAGATATTGCAGTTTTTTAAACCTTGTTTTATTTCTTTTTGGAATTTTGTGGTTGGGTTTTTGTTTAAAGTTTCTAAATTTTCTTTATTAATAAATTCATTAACTTTTTGTATGTAAATATCTTTTGAAAGAATTACCAAAGTGTTACCCTTATCTGCTTTAACAGAAATTAGATTGTTCTCTGTTTTTCTACATTAAAAAAAATCTAAATTATTAAAATCACCTAAGCATACGAAGTGATCAATAGTTGGTATTATAGAGGATACTAAGTCATCAAGACTAGTTATAAAATCATTTACATTTGTTTTGGGTGGTCTGTATATTGTGCCAACAACAATGTTTTGCAAATGTAATTTTATTTTAATAAATACGTACTCAAAGGTTGCTGAAATAGGAAAATCGAAAGATAACTCTTCACAATTAAAATCTGTTCTCACATACACTCCAACTCCACCGGCTCTACCATCTCTATCTTTGCGAAAAAACTGGTATCCTGGTATATGAATTGCCTCTGTAAGCACGTCAGCTGATAACCAAGTCTCGGTAACAGAAAAAACGTCGAATTGGTGATAATTGATTAAATTGGCCAAATTATTGAAACCCGTAAAAAGTGATCGAACGTTTAAATGCCCTATTTTCATGTCTGTACACCTAAAAGCAAATAAAATGTAGTAACAATGATAACAAAATCAATAAGAATGTAACTATACAATAGCTGTATTAATAGCAAAACAGCTATTAGCAAAATAATTAATAAAAAATCCCAAAATCTGATACAACTAACACTAAACTAATTTAATCAAATAACTAGCAGTAATAATAATCATAAATTTGAAACAAAACTACTTGTGGGTATACCTTTCCTTGTTTGTTAAATTAAAATAATTATAAATTGTAAACAATCTTTTAATCAAAACCACGTCAAAATTAATCTAAATTAGTAGACAAATATAAAAATTGCGTCTACCTATCTACTTTAAAATGAGAAAATAATTATAAATTGTAAATGTTAATTTAATCAAAACCACATCATAGTAGAGTAAATCTGAAAGCGGATTGTGTTGTCCGTGGTACATTGAAAGGTAAAAAGGTACCGAGTACGTCATCGGATGCTATTTAGGGTATATATCAATCCCCTAAATTCGTCTGGCGATATCGGTGTCCAACACCCCCCTGAAAAAACTGAAAAACTGAAAAAACAGCAAATCTAGAATACTTTATTTGCTATCCGGCTATATTAAAATAAATACGATCTCTAAAGTATTAAGCGAGTTAGAGCTAATTTTCACTCAAGAATTAGCATTAGATAAACGGAAGGATACTCACTAGATTAGCTTCTAACTCCCTTATTATGCGTATTTCTATTTCTACAAACATAGAAAGTTGTTTATATCGTGATAACTTTTGGACGACACAAGATATCAAAAAAGTTCAAAAAATAATTGTTGTTAGTTCGAGATTTTACACTCCAACGCTTTTTGAAACTTTGAAATTGGCTAGACAGTAACGACGATATGACCAATTGATTCCGAGAATGTATAAATAACCGCTGAGCAGCGATCGTTCTATCTCTGTTTTCACCCGTCTTCTGTCTCATTCTAACGCACTGCTCTTACCAGGTTCGTAAGTACATATAACTATTAACACAATATTGGAGATACAAATGCAGGTGATTTAACATTTTCTTGAAAAAAATTACAAAAGTCTTACTGTTTTTGTAAATGCTACATAACCTTAACACGGGGAGTTCTTCAAGTTATTCTATAACAGACGATGAACTATTACATACATTTAAATTTCTTTAAATTTATAAAAAAGAAATAGATACGCAGTTATAAAAAATGTGTTGTGTAAAACGGGCGGGAAACTAGGAATCTACTGCAAGAACTGCGGAAACATTCAAAGGTCAGTGAAAATGAGATTAGATATGCAATAAAATCATAATAGAGAATTAAGAGAGCTTCTTGATATAACACACAATTCAAGTAAATTAATGAGGGAAAAAACTGTTATTCCTTGTTTACGCGCATATATAAAATATTTCCACTATGACATTAAATGTACATAGTAGTCAAAATATACAATAACAAAACTGAACACAAAGGTTATTCTGAAAACCAAAGGGATAAATTGTGGCGAGGTTTGGGAAAGATTGTTAGGGAAATAAAACATGAGAAGGCAAATAAACGTGTATAATTTAGTTACAATTTACGACCGATATGTCCTACTGGGTGGTAACTTGAACCCGTAGTATTTTCTACGGAAGCTGAAAATACATTGTATTTTTCAGATCTTATAAAAATAATGAAGCTACTTTAATGTACCCACGATCACAAAACAATATTTATAACGAGGTGGAAACGCTTAAAGATTTGAGCTTTGAATATCGACCTATGGTGCAAAGTGTACTTTATTTAGTAGCCTCGCAAATTAAAAAAAGATCTTCGAGATGTGGAAGATGCTGATATTTTAGCAGTTACCAATGAAGATAACATGAAAAAAATTCCATCATCGCTATTGAATTTGCTAAGTTTGCTTTTGTGTAATTAAAGAAATCAGAAGTTTAAGCATTGCTCAGGACATTATTTTTTACAATTTGCAGCAGACAATGTAGACTTGTTAAAGGAAACTATCAACGGTTGCAATACCTTTGACGCAACTCAGATGGTAGCGTTTCAGCAATGTCCAGAAAACGAATTATCTGTAGGAATTCCAATAAAAAGCGACTACTTGTGCCTCAAAACTTCTATTCCTTGTCAAACTCTCAGTATACCAAAACTAGAATACCATTGCCACATTGCGAACGAAATGAAAAATTAGTTATTTGTCGAAAGATCAAGAATGGTCAATACCTACTGATACAAATAATTTGGTGGGGATTTTAAGTAGAGTTCAAAATTGTAGTTCACAGATTGTACTCAATAGACTGGTTTCAACAAAATAACTGACAATTCAGACAATATTACTACATTGTGGACAGCCATGCTTAGGTGTTGAGATATCACTGCACATCTGAATCATGTAAAATATACAGTAATTACGTTTGTCCAAGTATTGTATTACTATAATATAGTGGCTTTCAGAATAACCTTTGTATTCAGTTTTGTTATTATATATTTTGACTACTATGTACATTTAAGTTCATAGTGGAAATATTTTATATGCGCGTAAACTTGAATTGTGTGTTATATCAAGAAGCTCTCTTAATTCTCTATTATGACTTTATTGCATATCTAATCTCATTTTCACTGACCTTTGAATGTTTCCGCAGTTCTTGCAGTGGATTCCTGAAGTTTTCCGCCCGTTTTACACAACACATTCTTTATAACTGCGTATCTATTTCTTTTTTATAAATTTAAAGAAATTTAAATGTATGTAATAGTTCATCGTCTGTTATAGAATAACTTGAAGAACTCTCCGTGTTAAGGTTAATGTCGTATTTACAAAAACAGTATGAATTTTATAATTTTTTCAAGAAAATGTTAAATCACCTGCATTTGTATCTCCAATATTGTGCTAATAGTTGTATGTACTTACGAACCTGGTAAGAGCAGTACGTTAGAATGAGACAGAAGACGGGTGAAAACAGAGATAGAACGATCGCTGCTCAGCGGTTATTTAGACATTGTCGGAATAAACTGGTCATATCTTCGTTACTGTTTAGCCAATTTCAAAGTTTCAAAAAGCGTTGGACTGTAAAATCTCGAACTAACAACAATTATTTTTTGAACTTTTTGGATATCTTGTGTCGTCCAAAAGTTATCACGATATAAACAACTTTCTATGTTTGCAGAAATAGAAATACGCATAATAAGGGAGTTAGAAGCTAATCTAGTGAGTATCCTTCCGTTTATCTAATGCTAATTCTTGAGTGAAAATTATCTCTAACTCGCTTAATACTTTAGAGATCGTATTTATTTTAATATAGCCGGATAGCAAATAAAGTATTCTAGATTTGCTGTTTTTTCAGTTTTTCCCCCCCGGGGGGGGTGTTGGACACCGATATCGCCAGACGAATTTAGGGGATTGATATACACCCTAAATAGCATTTGATGACGTACTCGGTACCTTTTTACCTTACAATGTACCACGGACTTGATTTCTAGATGCGTTTTTTAAGTTTGCGAACTCTACTATCAAAATTAATAGAAAATAGTAGATAAATACAAATTACACTACCTAGTATATACTTTGAAATTTGAAAATAAACCCCAAATTAATAATCAATTCCTTAGATTTACCTCCTTAACAATATTAATTATAATAATGTCAGTAATATTAATTATATATTTGAAACAAATTATTTGTATTGATAAACAAAAGTTGCAAATGATAATATAAATGTAAACAAGCAAAAACTTATTATCTATAAACTATAAACCAAAACTTTTTCAACGAAGATATGTAAGTATTCCAAAATGCCGATAGCTGCAATAGATTACAAATCATCAGTCATATTGATATGTTTAATATTTTTCCCGTTCTTAGCGAATATTTTTCCATTGTTAGACCAAACGTTTTTAATGCCATATTTATTTGCAGCATTTCTTAGTAACTGCACCCTTAATTTAGTGAGATCTTCTTTGATAGTAATATTAGTACCTTTAAGTAGCTTTTTTTTGTTAAATACCATGTTTTTAATATTTCTACTAACGAATTTTATAATTATGGGTTTATGACGACCTTCTTTATTGGGAAGTCTATGGCTGCAATCTATCATTGCTGGTGTAATGTTTAATCCCAACTTTTCGTGACACATGTTTATCACTACATCGTCGGTGTTTTCGTCTTTAATTTCTGGTACTCCAAACACTCGTAAATTATTGATGCGTGAATATTGCTCCATAGCATCCCTTTCTTGCTTATCTTCTTTTTTAATTAATAATAAATCCTCTTCTAAGGTTTTAACTTTAGCTTCCAATTCGCTATATTGTTTATTAAATTGTTGTTGAACCAAAACAATTATCTTGGATGTTAAAGTATCTAAAAAGACTTGTGAAATTAGCACTTTTTCAACCACACGTTGAATTAAAGTTTCTTCATCCGTAGTTGATCTAGTAAGTCTAGGTACAGAATCAGGCATTTTTGATATGATTTTAAAGCAAGAAATGAATAAGATAAGAATTTAAATGCAGCACGGCAAATTTATACGTCTATTCACAACGAATACACATTTCACACTAATAAACACTATATAAACACATAAAACAAATTACGACGAAAATCGTACGACACTCAGTAGTGACCAATAAAAAAACTAGCTCAGGAGCCGTTACCATGGCAACTAAAAAATTTTTTGGAAATTTTTTGTAGGTAGACCAACCTAACTGAAATTAATAAGTGGAAATTCTTCTGTCAAAAATGTCAAATTTATTTAAACTATACAACTGAACAAATTACAAAAAACTAGAACAAATCAATTGAAATTAAATACACAACTATTGTAATAAACGTTTCCTGTCAATTTTAATTTTGGATACCACGGCTAACTATGTTATGTTACAACTTGACAGTGATAATCAAAATTTAAAATAGGTAGAAATGGTTTGTGTCGTCACGATTTTCTTTCCGAATATATCCTCGTGCATTGATTATGCCTGGAAATATTACTTTCGTGCATTTCTGCAACTAATTGCACTCCACTTCGTGTCGTGCAATTATGACATTGCAGAAATGTCACTCAAAAAATTTCCGGCAATAATCAATGCACTTCGTATATTATAAGTGAATATTCTTTGACTAAGGGAAAAAGTACCCGCTATTAAAATAAACAAAAGTGAGTTACCAAAACTAAGTGTGTGGATGTGTTATATGGGAACTCCATGCAAAGGAAAGCCAACCTGAATTGGAAACCAGCACTGGGACAACATAAGGTGACTCTGCCAATGGTTTGGAAGGAGGACTAGTAAAAAGGAAAGAAGCAATATTATAAAAAGGTAGGAAGTTATTTCCTTCTGTATTGGTATCTGCTGAAGAAATGACTATCGTTTATGAAGTGTAGTAAAGTGATTTGAACAATTTAGTAATAGTTAAACTTCATTAAGACTTCAATTTTAAAAGTGATTTCAATTTCAATTTGTATATTTTTTTTAATACCACAAGAATCCACATTCACCCTGAGATGAGTCTTTCTTAAAATTTAATTATGTTATATAAGTTATTTAACTGGCGCCCAACTCGCTTACGTAAACTTGAATTAGTCAAGAACTAACGTAACATTAATTTTATATAACTATTGTATTATTTAAAACTATTAAAAGGTATTTTCTAATCATATAAGAATTTATAAAAGAGGGAAGTTGAAAAGCATTTCCAAAGTTCAGTCATTTTAAAAATCAACTTAATTATAGAATAATTATCTATGATCTAACGACAATTATTCAGTTTCAAAATATATAATAAAATTTTTAGAAATAATTTATTATTTTTAATTAACCAATATTACAGCATTTAATTATGTCGCTGTCAACGTGGGGCAAAATACTATTTTTTTTAAATGCAATATCACTGCAATATATATATATATATATATATATATATATATATATATATATATATATATATATATATATATATATGAAATTAAATAAAATCAGTTGCGGGAAGTGTTTTAAGTTTTAATTTACCTTTTAACTAAATAAATGAGTTGCAGCTACAACCCTGTAAAGCTCTACGGGCAAATAATAAATCATTTCCGTGAGTTCATACATATTATTATAATTATACATTTATTTCCTCGCACAATCAAGAAAAATTAACATTGCATACTAACTACATATATTTAACGTTGATGACATTTTAGCTTGTTTTGACAGTTCTTTTGAGGTTATCAATGAGTTTTTAATTCTTATTAACAGTCTTCACTCAAACATCACGTTTACACTAGAAACAGAACAAAATAGAGCTATTAATTTTTTGGATTTAACTATTACAATTAATACAAACAATGAATTTGGTTTTTCCATATACAGAAAACCCACAAGCACAGACGACACTATACCTAACGATTCATGTCATCATAAAATGCATAAACTAGCGGCTTATAGATCTTTAGTACACCGAGCTTTAACTACTTCAATGAAACGATCACATTTTGATAAAGAAATTTCAATCATCAAACAATTAGCATATGCAAACCATTATAACCATAACATGATTGACACTTTAATTCAACAAAAAGATTATAGGTTAGCTATCAAAAGAATATTTCCAATTGACACTCAAATACAAGACACAAACTACATATCAATACCATACTTTGGCAAGATATCAGAACAAATTGCAACTATACTAAGAAAAACCACCAGTTACAAAATAACCTATAAAACTAACACCAACACCTTTTCATTTTTATTCAATGCTAAAGACAAAACACAAGATATCATGAAATCCGGCATTTACCGTTTGAATTGTTCTTTTTGTAACTCGGTTTATATTGGCCAAACACTTAGAAATTTCGACATAAGATACAAAGAATACGTACGCTCTTATAGACTTAAACATCCAGAAAAATCGAATTATGCCAAACACATTTTGGCACAGAACCACCCAATGACACCTCAAAACAACATTAAATTCTTACATTTTTGCAACAACAAACACAAATTAGACATTTTAGTAGCTTTTGAAATATACAGACATAAACGCACAGTACCTTTAATGAATGAACAAACTGAGCTTAGTAATTCTCCTTTATTAGAAGTGTTAGATATTTAGTTTTTGTTATGTATTTTATCTAGTTACCTATTTTCTGTATGTATCCTTAGCAACGTGTTTGTTTATCAATCTTATCTACCTTTGATAATGACACAAAGTGTCGAAACAATATTGTCAGGTTAAGATATTAATAAAACTTGTGAAACTTTAATTAATCTTTGTATTTATATTATATTTCATAACTACATATATGTATGTAAAAAATCCCCTTGTGTATGTTTATAAACATCACATAAACGACTAGTTCTCAAGAGTTGAATTTTTCTCAAGCAAGCAACTTAAAATAAGTCATTATAACAATTAATGGTTCATATTCCTATTCACACTTATGTAAATTACCGAGGTTTCCCCCACTGTGTTTCAGCATGTGCTGAGATAGTTGAGTTTTCTGTTTGCTCGTATAATCACAAATATTACATTCAAATGGTCTTTCACCAGTATGAATTCGCACGTGCTTTTCAAGATGTTCTTTTCGAGAACATTTATAATTACAAAGTCTACACTCAAATGGTTTATCACCATTATGAACTCGCATGTGACGCTGTAACATATCTTTCCTAGAGAACTTATTATCACAAAGACCACACTCAAATGCTTTTTCAGTACTATGAATTAGCATATGCATTTTAAGGTGGTATCTTCGAGAACTTTTATAATCACAAACATTACATTCGAATGGTTTTTCACCACCATGAGTTTTCATGTGGAGTTGTAACCGAGCTTTTGATCGGCATATGCAAACACGTCTATTACATCCTGCACATATACTATATTCAATTGATGTTTCACCAATATGAATCCACATATGTTTTTCAAGATGTTCTTTTCGAGAGCATTTATAATTACAGGCACTACACTCAAATGGTTTTTCTCCATTATGAATTCGCATATGACGTTGCAGCATATCTTTTCGTGAAAACTTATAATTACAAATAGTACACTCAAATGCTTTTTCATTAGTATGAATTAGCATATGCATTTTAAGATGGTATCTTCGAGAACTTTTGTAATCACAGATATTACATTCAAATGATTTTTCACCACTATAAGTGGTAAAAAATTCATATTTAATGATTGCTTCATTGCTGATATTATCTACAAACTCCATCTTGATACTGTGGGAGGAATCTTCAGTACCTACAATGATAAAAATGTTATTTCTATTGAAAGTTAAAACGATTCTAGTAATACTTGAAGACATCGTAATGTTAATAAAGAGTGTAAATTCTCTATTACCACTGTGTCGTTACAAAGAAATGCTGCAAGTGCTTTGAAAGCAATTTTTGCTATCGACGTTGAAATTCCAGTTATGACAACATTTAAAATTAGTCGCAAGCACTTCACCTAAAATTGCAGCAAAATGGTTTACACAATCGGATGGTGCTGCAAAATGTGAGGTTGTTGAACACATCCAATAATGATGTCTCTTTTATGCTTGTTTATTATTGTTTTATCTTTAATTATTATTCGTGTTTTACAGTTATCATATTTGTTTGCATTTCAACTTTTAAGTGTTATTTTGGTTGCATACTGGTAAATTACATTACGGTTTACACTACACAAACTTAAGTTAAGATTATTTCTCTTTAACAAATAATGGAAAGGATTATTCTCTTTAAAGCAAAAACATGAATGAATCTTCATATTTGTTCATCTTTGGCAAAAGGATAATAGTAAATCAGAAAATGAGAAAGTTCCAACTTAGCATCAATTTGTTTGTTTCACTGATTAAAACCGACTTTCTATAAACCAATCAAAATGCTACTTTTTGGCCATACCATTTAATTAACAATCTCTGCCGTATCTCTGCCTCAGGAACCTTCGAACATCTTAAGCAGTGACGGATTTAACACTTACGGGGCCTGAAGCGTTACAAATTTTTGGGGCCCCCATAGTATATAGTGTCTCAAGGGCAGAAAATTAGCATTTGTAGCCTGCAGTTGTTTGATGCCCGAGCGAAGCGTAGCGTAGCGAGGGCAGCGGACAACTTAGGGCTACAAATGCTTTTCGGTCCGAGTGACATACAAAAGTTTTTCGCCTACCTGTTTGAAAGTTTAAAAAAGAATTCCACAAGTTAAACAGTAACGTAACTTATTAGTAAATTAAATAGGCATATGTTAGAGGGAATGAATGAAAATGAAAATAACGCCAGACGTTTTTAGTAATTTATTAACTAAATTAACCTAATAATCATTACACTACATACAACACGGCCGTATAGTAAATGTTTTCATTATTATTGGTAAATAAAAGGAACAGGATATGACTTTTAATTAGGATGAGTAATTAATCTATCATTGTATAATTTATTGAAATTACAATTTTCTTTTTATTAATTAATTGTCACAACCTCCATTTATACATACAATGACACTGTGAAAAGAAAAAAACAAACGACAAATTTATCGACGAAGACATGAAAATCAAAGTTATGATCTAAGAAGCCTAGAAAAATTTGACGTATGTTTTTTATATTTTTAAAGGTTATGTAAAAATATGTTTGAAATTACATTTTCCGTCATATTCTGTTGCTAAAAGTTTTACGAATGAGTTATATTTTTAATGTTAAAAACTAATGATTTCATTTTTTGATTAAAATCTTTTTAGGATAATGCACAGGAGTGGTCAAAGTATGACAATTTAAAAAACAATTACAATTTTTACAGTATCTCCAACTTAACATAAATAAATCGTGGTTTCATGTAGTAGTAGTGTAGAGGTTATGTATTTGACATAAGAGGCCAGTAAAAAGTTTGACATAAGAGGCCCGCAAAGAAGCCTTAACTGCCCTCAAAACAGGACATTTAAAAAGCACTTTCTGATCAGGTAGGCGAAAAAAATCAATGACTACAATTTATAAACCTTTTATTATTTTACTAAAAATTAAGTAAGTACTACATATATAATTATTAATATACTAAATACAATTATTACATATTGTTGTGATACAAGCATTTCGCATAACACGTATGCACGATGTGTTGCCTATCTTTAACATATTAACGTGAATCTGTAGGCGCGGCGTTCCGCGTATCCGTTATTTCCTTGTGCGGCATGCAGCTGCATTCTAGCGTTGGTCGATCGCATGATATGCTGAGTAGATGAATGAGAGCAGCTGGCTCGCGTGTGTGGTTATCATTAAGCCAACGCTATATAATGCTACGAAGAAATGTATTAACCTTGGATGATATTTGCACCAGTTGGAATGCAACTTGCGGTTTTTGTGAATTACTCGTATTTAAGTGCAAATAATTTAGTTTGTGACAATATATCTTTAAAAACAACTACGAACTTGGATGAAACAGTATTATTACACTTTAGCCAGTTAGTTCAAGAAACGACCCGCTAAGCTACTTCGGTATTCATCCAACACATCAGTCCAGTGCAATGCCCAATTTTAGTCAAACAGAAAATCGCAGAAAAGCGTAGACTAAACAAACTGGCAAACAACACGTTACGCGAATGACAAAAAAACCACTAAATCATGCCGCTATAGAGCTCATAAACTTCCTTTCCACCCTCAAAAATCAAAACTATTTGTAACAACTCTCTTCATCGAAAGCAGTTGACTACTCGCTCTGACGCGCCAAAAGGCATCTTAAGCAACCACAGCAACACAAAGCTTCGTACTGTCAACAATACTTGGACAAAAACTGATCATGAAGAAGCACTGGCATTTGCTGATCACTTAACTACTGTCTTTAAACAATTTTCGATGGGACAAGACAATGAGGACGACCTTCACAGTATTCTAAATATGACGTATCAAATGAGCCTACCAAGTAAAAAATTCAAAGCTCACCAAGTAGAAACCACCATTCTTCATCAAAATAAATGAAAGCAAATCCCTCCAAGTATTTTTCACACTTAGGAGAGGCACATGTCTACCGCTGATGTTCAACAATCAACAGATTCCACAAGCTGATAGTACTAAGTATCTTGGTATTCACCTAGACAAAAGGCTGTGTAGGACTCACATTCGGGCAAAACGTAAACAAATGCACCTCAAACTACAAAACATGTAGATACTGACTGCAGGGCATAATTCCCAACTCTCTTCGTAGAACAAGTTACTCTTTTACAAGACTATATTCAAACCCATATGGACACATGGTATACAACTTTGAGGTACTGTTAAAGCATTTAATATCGAAATTCTGGAAAGATTCCAGTCAAAAGTTCTTAGATCCATATTATACGCTCCATGACACACCCACAATGAAACCACTCGACGGGTAGTACAGTAGCTACAACATGTCACGTATGATGATATTGGTGGTATAATTCCCAATCGCATGTTCTCCACGCAGCATTATTCACAAAGACCCTGTTGTTGTAGGTGCTGTTTAACAGATCATGCAAACTGCTTCTCCAGTAACTTCCTTTTCTGTTTCTTCGGAAACTTCCTGTTCTGCAGAAATCTCGTCGGTATCTCTAGTGTCTGAAAAATAATTACTTGCCATCTATAGAATTTTACAAGAAATATATCCCAAATACACCTGTATATACGCAGAATACAAAATAATTGTAAAATTGGTGTCGGTTATGAAACAGTCCTTCACCCTTAGGTATTGTATAACTTTTTAAAAGTTGGGGAACTATGGATTTTTTTGAAAAATTGAAAGGTTTTTCCAAGAATCCATGGTTTCCCATTTATTCTCAGGTAGAGGTATGTTTTTTGGGTATAAAACTACGGCACGTCAATGATAAATATGCAGTTTTGTTGCTGGTAAAAATTAGTGGAGTGGTAAAGTTTCACGTTTTTGCATTCAGTTTCTCAAAAACATAATTTTTATATTGGAGTTTAGAGTTAAAAACAAATATATAAATGTGCTTAATTTTGGCTATAGACTGATTCCCCTAAAATAAACAAATACTGTGAAGATTCTTTTTGAAAGATTGTTTTTTGCTTCTGAAAAGGACAGATCTCCTGGTAAGGCGGTTATGAAAAATTCCTTGAAAAGCTCTTCTTCAAATAAATCATCCGCAATAACGGAATTAAAGTAGATTTTCACTGAATACGACACCCCATTTAAAAGTCTTCCAAAATTGTTATGATTCAGACATGCGCAGTGGACGTTCCTCCGATTCTTCTGACATTAATACGATAATTCATTTTGTATCTAAATGCAGAATAAAAGTAATCTAAATACAGGAACAGATACATACAGACACGTATCTAAACATTTAAAACTATATCTACATAGGTAGTCGTATCTAGATACTTACAGCATTGATTTTGATTATAGTATCTGAAGAAGTTTTACCATAGTAAAACGAAACGTTATGGATTGACGAAATAAACATATAAAAAAATAACAAAATTGACTATTTTTGCATGCACAGGATTTGCATTTCGGAAGATCCACTTAAGAAACAAAACCGAAATTTATTATTATAATAAATATCTGATCAGCGCAGATAGAAATACGGCGGACTGGAACGACTCGCTGTGTAGATACTATAAGAAGTATCTTCATATCTACGCTAATCAGATATTTTTTCAATCTAAATGTATCGAAAAAATAAAAATGTATTTAAACAATCTTTTAGTTTTACTAGAGTAAATACCTCCACCATAGCAATATCCACAGGTAGTTGTAGTAGCAGCAACGCATTAGTATGGCAAAGGAAGTAAGTTTCGCCGCTGAAAGCATGAACAATAAACACCAAATGATAGTATGGGAGTATGCATACAGACAGGCGTGAAAGAAACGTTAAAGTACCCTGAATTATTTCAGTGCCTACAGCTACAGGGTTTTTCTTACCGCCCATACCAATCTTTGCCGGCTTATCGGCTCTCGGTGCGTTCGCTGGCGAGGCCGTTCCGTAGTACCCATACATTCTCAAACCACCGTTACCCTTAAAATCATTGATGATCCAGCATCCAGCAACAGTATTTAATTTAGTAAGAGAAGTTAGTTTAGTAAGTGAAAAGTCCTACAAAGTAACGTATATCATGCAGTATTTAGATTTGTTAAATTTTAAATATCTCACTCGAGATTTAAGAATACTTAACCAGAAAAGACGATGGTGGAAAATTTATATACTGAACTAAAGTAACAGAATTCCAACTACGGAATCTAATCCAAATATTTTTCAAAACAAGCCATGTAGAAGAAAATTACTGATCTCTTATACTATTAAAAGAAATGTGACCCAATACCCCGAACAAGAAATTCCTTAACTCTATGCTCCTACTGCAATTTCTCAATAAAAAGAAATAAATACAAGGACCTTGGTCGGGAAAAACCTGTATTCAATTACCAGAACACGTTGAATTCTATCGTTTATTAAATTATGATTAATCTTGTTTGTTTTAATTTTTTTAACATTATTTAGTTGTTTTTAGATTTTGTTAATTTAATAAATAAATACATGTTTTCTGCAATAAACTTAGACATACACATAAAAACTGTCAAATATTGATATAGCTATTTTGCTTTCTCAGAGATTATAATTTATAAAAAGGATATCAATCATTTAGATTGTTTTCATAATAACACATGTTTTATGCAACCTAAGTCACATGGTAGGATGGTTTTTCCATTTTTCTGGAAGATTTTTTCTTGATTAGATCTGAGTTTAACGATGGGCAACGTAGGGACGATCTTTCTGTTACCCATGCGACTGATTCAGTTTCGGGAAAATATTTCACTAAAAATTTGTAAAATAGGTCAATATTGCAATGACTACATTAGCACATTAAACTTACAATCTCCTAAATACTAATAAAGAGTATTAATCCTTATGAAGGTTTTGGCTTTGCTGATATGCTTCGATTTTTCCAAATATTGATTTTACTATAACATTTTACACCGTTGTTTGAACACAAGCACTTGGAAGACTGTATGCTGGACAAGTTTGACTATAATTTAATTTCATTTATGATGTTATTTGTATGGATCTTGTATAAGCATCGTTGAATGTCTAAAATCGTAAAAACAGATTTTACTTTTGAATTTTTCTTCTATTGTAAATATGTTCTTATGTAAATTTTATATGTATCAGATACCTAGTGTAGTTATGTATTCATAATTTGTAAAGGATTGAGCTGCAGATCATGTGTATCCATGTAATTAAGCTTTAATGAGATTTTTCATCGTCAATCCTTTTTGTTAATTTTCTCAGTTATGATAAATTTTAGACTATAAGTGTCTGATGTTGTTTTAATCGTTATTTTGCCAGCTACATTTCTATCTTTTTAGATTTAAGATTAGTGATAATTATAAACATCTGTTTTTGATAGTGACGTCATAAATGTAGCGTGTAGATTGTTTTTCTAAAATTTGACATAGTCGTCAATTGTTTCGCTAAAATATATAAAAAGGCCAGGAAAAAATCAACAAATTCAGTCGATAAAACGCTTTGGTTGAATCCACGCTCGACTCAAGACCAAAAATCTGTAAAATAAAGTGAGGTTAACTGATAACCATATGTGTGTTTTGCAAACACACGAAAATTCAACAAAGTGTAATAGTTACCTGAATATTTAAACCAAAGAAGATTTATTTTCGTTCTTCGACAATTGTATGGAATTGTGAACGTGTTATTTATTAAATTAAATCAAGATTTTTTTCCATTAGTGATTTGGATAATTGACGGATTCTCATTATAAAAATCAGCTGTCTGAATGAAATGCAGTATTACCAATTGTAATAAGATTGAAGTGGATCTCGACGTACTTTATATACAAGGTTGGTCAAAATAAAAGGATTTGGTTAAATTTAATATAACAATATCATAAAGACAATCATAATTCAGAATTTATTTTTTCTCATTTTAAAAGTTTTTCAATAACAAAATTCTACCAAATAAACAATTTAAATTTGTTTATAAAAATTTAATTGTCATTAGAAAAAATTAATTTTAGCAATTGTAAAAATTTTAAACTGCTAACTTTAATTGATGTCAGTTTGCTCAAATGGAGAACAGTTATAACCCTATGTCAGGTTGATAACGAATAATGTACACATTTGAGCAAGCTCAAGAAAGATTTTCCTATACTTTTTACTGTTCTGTTTAAATAATTTATCTTTTATTTTGTTTTGAATTAATTTTTTTTATTTTCATTAATAAAAATAAAGACTGTGTTTTCAATTTATCTATGTGTTTATTTGATGTGTATGCAAGCATCAATTTCTTTTTCTTCTCACATATAGAGTTTAGTTTGCTGTTGTCCAGTTGCGGAAGTCCAAGTGTCTTGGTAGTAAGTTTTTTATTCCAGATATAAGAATCAATAAGATTTTATTATTTCATTTATCTCATGCTCTATCGAATTAAACTTGAGCCAGTCCATTGGGGGAAGAGAAAAGATATTGGGGTTATATTTTTTTATTTATTAAATTTCATTGCATATTAAATAACACTGCATATGTTAATGGCAACCAGTGCAAAATTATATTTTTATTAAATATCACCTCATTATATTAATACATATTTATGAAAATAAAACAGATTGTGCTAGTTCATGAATCCTTTGGTGAGTAGTAAAGGATTTTTAGATTATAACAAATAAAACCACTATGAGTATCAGAAATAATTTAATAGTATATATTTATAATCATTGTTCTTTATATATTGTTGTTAAATTAGTTTGTAACTACTTAAAATAAACGCATTGTATTATTATTAGTATTAATTAAATATTTTGTAATATGAAAATTATTTGAAAACCTGCCAGTTCTTTTTGGATGACCCTGTATTTGTTTATGTTACACATATTCAAATAGCTTTTCCAATAGCCTTTTTTAGATGTCCCGTCTGCGAAAATCTAGACTTACATAATATATTATAATTAAATGGTTTCTTATCAGTATGAATAAGCATGTGCGTTTTCATATTAGCCTTAATCGAAAATCTAGACTTACATACATGACATTCAAACAGCTTTTCACCAGTGTGTGTGATCATGTGCCTTTTCAGCTCAAACTTTCGAGAGAATCTAGACTTACATATGTCGCAATCAAATAACTTTTCACCAGTATGAAGGAGCGTGTGTGTTTTCAAACTGCTTTTTTGCGAAAATTTAGTACTACATATATTACATTGAAATGGTTTCTCACCAGTATGACAGAGCAAGTGTTTATTCAGACTGCTTTTCTGTGAAAATTTAGAATTACATATATTACATTGAAATGGTTTCTCACCAGTATGACTTAGCAAGTGTTTTTTCAGGATGCCTTTCCGAGAAAATCTAGAATTACATACGTTACAATAAAATGTCCTTTCACCAGTGTGACTGAGCAAGTGTGTTTTCAGATTGCCTTTTTGTGAATATCTAGTACAACATATGCTACATTGAAATGGTTTCTCACCGGTATGAATAAGCATGTGCATTTTCAAATGAGCATTATGTGAAAATCTAGTGTTACATATGTGACACGCAAATGATTGCTCACCTGTGTGAGCTAGCATACTATGCATTTTCAGATGACCCTTCTGTAATAATCTACAATTACACTATAAACATTATATATACGCAGATCCTGAAGCGTTAAGTGCATACATTAACGAGCGACTTATTTAAGCCTCTCCCGACCTGTCACTTCGCTTGTTTCAGCCGTAAGCAGTTTCTCTTCTGTGTTGGGTTAGTAGATGTTTTCAGATGACTTTTATTTAAGTATCTATTAGAATGACATATGTAAGTAGTTTCTTGCCACTATGAATGTCCTACTCTCGTGTTAAAGGAGAACCAATGTTAGGTACGTAAATAATAAACTGTATGTCATTACATACACCTTTAACTTCTCCATAATCTGCAACAAATGGCATTGATTTCTTTGTTGAATATTACAACGAAAATGCTTAACACTATTATTATTGTATCTTATGTGAATGAAAAAATGTAAAATCCAAGATAGCTATGAAGCACACTCAGTTTAGTCCATAATCAACCTAACAATCAAGAAAACCAGTGCTAGAGAAAGAATGAAGGTAAGTAATACAAATATAATAAAAGAAGATAAGTAATAATAGAAAGAATATAATGGATGTATTTAAAAGTAGTATTAAGTTTCACAACATATAAACATATCAGGGTAATAAGTTATAATAAATATCATATACAATTGCTTGTTTTTACTTGAATGTACTTACAGTAAAAATATAAACAATAAATGCATACGGCGATATCTTCAAATTTCTAAAAATAATATGCCAGTAGAATATAAATAAAAAAAGTTGTATGCCATTTATAATTACCATCACAGCTGGGGTGCGTTCAGACATAGCTTTTTTTTATTACTCATGGTTACTGGTTGAGTGAGTTTGCCGCAGAATTGGGCTACCTAAAATCTAGAGTAGCTGGTAGAACGTTTCTATTTTTGGTTATTTTAGTTACTAAGCTGATAGTAGAGTCAATTTTTCCATTAAGTTCTTATTTTTTACTATCTAAAGATAGAGATTTGAAATTTTTTCTAATGCCTTTAGTACTGAACCAATATAAAATGTATCATGTTTAAAATGGGGGCACGCCCCCCACTGGTGGTTGAAAACCCCTTTTTATATCCCTAATTAAATAACGCAACCAAATTGAGCGAAATTTATGTTGGGAGGGTTTTTGGGGTCGCTGATTATGAATCCAATGAAAAAATTGAAAAATACAAAATGGCGGACCCAAAATGGCGGTCCTAAAATAACGGCCTTTGAGATTGAGAATGCGATTTACGCCGTTTTTATTTATTTTAGAGAGAAATTCAAAGAGTCAAAAAGTGTTTAGAATGTAATTTTGCAAAGGAATACGCTATTTTGGTTACCATATTATGTAACCCCTTCGCTCTGCCCTAGTAGTAGGGTCATTTTTGCATTAAGTTCTTATTTTTTACTATCTAAAGATAGAGACTTGAAATTTTTTCTAATGCCTTCAGTACTAGACCAATATAAAATTACTTAGGCGGGTCGCTAATTAATTAGGAAGCTGTTTAAATTATATCTGTTAAATGTTGTTAATGGACCAGACACAGATAAATACGCAAATAAATTTCTTTTTAAACATTTAAATTGATAATTTTATTTATTAACACAGAAAAGAATAAAATTTAAAATTCCATGAAGAGAAAAGAAAACAATTATTAAAATTTAAAATTAAAATTAAAGAAAATCAAATTAAATCTCGGCGTCAAATAAATTTAACAAAATAAGAATTAAGAGACATTCTAGTTCTCTTTGTCATTTTTAATTCTTATCTGATCAATCCAACAATCTTAAATTACTATTAATAACAAAAAATTAAAACTTGGAAATTATTTTTAATTTTAACGCCACAAAAAAATTATTCATTCTAACTTGAAAGTTAGCAGGTTTCTGTTATAGTTGGTAAAATTACCTGCTTATTTGTTGATATTATGTTTACATTCCATGTCATCCTTCAAATGGATTTTATTTGTGATTATTGAAGATAATTGTTATTATTAATGGAGCAACACGTATCTTCTATGACGTGAGTACATAACATAATTCGGTTATTTGCAATAAGATTCCATTACCTTTCTTCAATTCATTCATTCATTCAGTCATTATTTAAAAAAATACCATTTTTGTTATTTTACAAGTCTTGAAATTTTGACAGAATTAATAAAATATATGTAGGATAGGTAATATAAGAAGCCAGAACAAAATTCCAGTCCTAAATTCTTTTAGTACAATCAGCTATTCTTGCAACCTGGTTTACTTGTTTTGCAGGTTCGTTTAAAATGGTTTCGTTTTGTCTTGATACGCGTTCGTTTGTTGCTACTTTTGAATGTATAGAAAAACGGCCTTTTTCAGGGCTTATATGCAGTAGGAAACCCGAGAAGAAAGGTAAAGTATTAACGCAATTTATTTTCATTAGTAATTAATTTCTGTTTATTCGTTTAAAAGGCTGCTGTGTTCAAAAGTAAGGCCGTTCTTGTCAAAAGAAGGTTTGATTGTTAGCGTAACAGTTCTAATCGCCTAAGAAAGTTCAATTTTTCGAAACAAAAGTTGCTACTTTCACAAGAACTGAACAAATTGGTAATATTTTAGTAAATAAATGGCATTAAAAACAAAACTTCGTTACTATATGTATTAAGATAGTTCTTTCAAGTTCTTAGTTCTTCAATTTCTAGACAAACTACATTTAATTGAATCGCATCAAGTATTACCCCCTAATCTATAAACATATAGGTAACTGCCCAAATTTCTATTTTATGCAAATTCTATTGCCCATCTCAGTTCCCCTCAGTTATTAAGCTAATGCACTATCTTTGTCGTATAGTCAAAGAGTAGATATTATAAGAGGCGAAAGTTGGTAGAGAAACCTCAATTCCAAGAGAGATAAAAGACCATCAATTAAAAGTGCTCATCGTCGATTCTCGGTTACTTTCGGCTCGCTCTTAATTTGTTGCGATCCCATTGGACGGGAACACAGCAATGTCAAAGATGGATGCTTATTTTCATTCTTTTATACCTGTCAAGTCAATTCTTTATTCTGTATGTGTTCTGTGAAAGTGTACCCATATCAGTGATGTGCGGTGAGAATTTAGGCTAGGGAAGCAACCACGATTTTAATTATAATACACCCAGGTACAGGTACAGGCGCGGATTAACGGGGAGGGAATAATCCCCCCCCCCAATTTAGAAATAAGTTTACATAGAATAGAAACAAATAATGTTTGTTTAATTATTATTTATTAAAACAATTATTTTTCCAAAGATTTCCCCCTCAAAATACTTCTCTGGATCCGCCCCTGCTAGGTACAATAAAAAACAGTGTTATAATGATTAAGCTTAAAAGTTTTTCAAATAAGCACTTTTACACTTTATACTTATGGAATTGGTTGACTATCATTCTTTATTTAAAAAAAAACTACTACTACGTATCAATTTTCTGGTCTTTCTTAGCAAAATACTGGTACAGGTTTTAATCTTTGTTGTTAAATTTGAAATATCTGGTTTTGATCTGCCTTTCTTAATAATTTGTAATTTCTTTCCAAAACTGTATGCGAAAAATTCCTTATTAATAATTTACAAACTGAACAAAAAATCGTCCCGATTCGGCTATATCGAAGGTACTCGAACCTTTCACCGAAGCAGTTGAATTTGCAGTCGTGACGATAATGCAATTTTAAATTTGCATACAGGCAAACTAAATAGAACTATTTGTCTTTAAAAAAATCCAACTTATAAATTAAAATAATAAAATGCGACAAAATACAGTCTCATTCGCAGATTTACATTACTTAAGTAACACTAAATCGAACAAATAACCAAATTATAATAAATAAACATTTGGGAACGAAGTACAATAAAAATAACGACCAAACAATGTTAACCAGCCAAACAGCATCCGTCTACTATAACACACCACGCTCGCTGATTCACGCCAAGGCTAACAGAAGAGCATTTGTAAGCAGTGCTTATATGAAGTGTATGTATCACATTTGAGTCGGTATTACCTTTCCGTGCAAGTTTAATGAGCCTAATTTAAAATAGTACTCTAAATAATTATACTTTTTGCTGTACAGAGTTGATATTGAGCTTTAATTGATATTTCAATTTAAATAAACGATAACCATAATTTTACAAAAGTATTTTTGTTAGCATTGTTTTTATTTTTAATAAATTCTCAAGGCAAGCATTGCTTCCATTGCTTCCATGGACCGCACGCCCTGACCCATATTGCGACAAACAGTTAATGTGTAGTGTGTTTTTTTGGTGATTATGAGAGTTAAATAAACTAACAATTGAACATTTATAGTTGAACCAAAACATAAGTGGAGAAAAACACCGCGGGTGTTTACAAGAACTGTAGGAATACATTTTATTTGGATAACAAAGACATTCACTTCTTTCGATTTCCAAAAGACGAAGTATTGTGTTATTTAAGTACCGTATTGGTTTAAGATTATTCTTTTAATTCTTTAACCTCAAAAATAGATGTAATCTAATCTTAAAACACACCTTATAGCCAACAGAATCACAAAGGCTACCAAACCTACCAAAATATAGCTGTGCTGGAAGTATCAGCTTGACCTAAATAACACTACTTTAGTTTTTGCTGGTTAACCCCAATAAGTCGGAGAGGGGCGGGGTAATACAAGATATACAAGATAAAAAAACAAGCGCCACATCGTTTTAAAACAATTCTTATTACTAAAGCTTCAAACTTCTTAGATAAACGAAGAAATACATCTTTTACTAACATATAGACAACTTCCACAATTTTGGTCGTACGGTGCATATACCTACACTTACAGTTGACAAGCTGGAAAACAAATATTAAAATCACACAATAAATAAATAGTAATAAATAAAAGACAAACATGTAGTGAAATGTAAACTTCCTAAGTAGGGCTTTATTATTTATCTCAAATTGTAAACGGTAATTATACTGAGATTTTAATGTCTAGTAAAATTAACAGAATGGTGATTTGTATCACAGTGGTTGTAAATCTTAAAAACTACCCTATGATAATTTCACTACTCGAGGTCTCGCTTTAACTACTACTTAAAACTAACATGCATGAATAAATAAATTAGTATATAAACGTTTTATAAGTATATAGACACATAGATAAAATGACACAATATATATATGTACATACAGTTTCAAACAAACATCCCAATATTTGGTGACCCACGGTACGGTTTAAAAGCCTTGCTTAGGGTTTTTCGTTCCACCCTCCGGTATAATCTTATTACATACAACCCTGTACTTGTGTATGCAGGTACGAACCCAAAGGGTAAGACCCTCAAATTAAACCCAATCCAAAGTCAAAGGGGCAGGAACAGGAAAAAAACAACGAGCAACGAAACCCAAAAGATAAAAAGAATGAAAAAAAGACCTAAAAATAATACACCCTGTATGTGGTATTAATTTTAAATATTTGAATAGAATTTTACCTTTCGATAAACTGAAAGGTCTTTTATTACACGATTCCTTCAGGGCAACCGCTAAGGAAATATTATCTAAAATAGAAAAAGCTTTTAATGAGATTTTAGCACATTGTGGAAAATAAAGAAAGTTTACCTAAATGGTTAACACTAGAACCTAATCCGTCTAATTGACGATTGATCACATATAAACAATCAGATGATCATTTTGTTGAATGCGAGATTTTCTCCGCTAAAGCGAATTATATCAAAACCAATCTAATTCATCTCCTAGTCAACATCTAAAGCAAAAGCCCACCATTTTGTTATATCAACTCCACTACTGAGAATGCGCTTGACCGCGCAGGTGCGACTTTCGATAAACAGAGGGATAGGGAAAACCAGTGACAACCAAACTAACGGAGAAGCGTGGTTTTAAACAGTGACCGCCAAACAATCAATGGGTTGTGAATTTCAACGTTATAACCTGTTAACTTATAGTGGCGAAAAATCATTTGAATGTAATTTGTGTGACCCTACAAATGTTTTCAAAAGTGACTCAAAGTGTTAGTCTTAAAACACACATGTGTTGGTGAGAACCATTTGAGTGTAATCTATGTGATTAAATGTTTACTGTTTAAAAGACATGTTAACTCACACTGGTGAAAAACCATTCAATAAGTAATTTATAGTTTATATACTAAATACATACTAAATATCATTCTATAATGAACTGCAATTCATGCGAAATATTATCATTAGTTGATTATTAAATATTTTATTTTGTTGTGAGAGAATACCATATATGTATCTACCAATTACTTGTAATAAGCTTTTTATGTTTGTAAAACTTTATATACAATAAAGATTTGAATTTTTAGGTTTATAGTTTTATTAAAATCATCCCTTATATACTGCCCAACTAGTATACATACGAAATTAACAACCCTGGACGTTAGCTAGTTAAGTTCAGGCGTGGTAAATATTTAAATTTGGCGCGAATTTCTGCTGATCCAATTTAAATAGCCAAGCGTTCCAAGGTCATTGAAACTGATGACGAGAGATCAAAGACGTCACGCGAATTTTCGTCTCTTATAATATCCTACTGTCTGGTATAGTACCGAATTATAAATGTGCATTTAACGGGTGGTAAAGATTTACAATCGCCTATATAAGATACAAATACTAACGTCGTGCATATCTCATAATAAAATAGTTGGGCAACTGATTGGGTTCTTCATATTCATTTCGTGGTCGGTGTGCGGGCTTTGGGCGCTACCGGTTGCAATCCAGTGCCCTTCTCTGTTAGTTTAGGTAACGCACGATAGGATAGAAATTCATTTTTTATTACATAAGTTTTTTGAGAAATAGAATAAGAATTATGTTAAGATCAATTCGTTTGAAATGTAAATTAAATGTCTGTAGTGAGATTGATGCCTAATTTAGGCGAGTATCGGCTTTTTCTAAGGTAAGAATGGCGACCACGCATTATAAAATACTGACAACCTTGGCTAAGAAGTAATAAAAATAAAAGTGTTGTTACTTTAGTTGTTACTAGAGTCACTTCATGTAATCAACCAGGTCATGCTAGTGGATCAGAGTATCGCAAACGACGTCATATTGGGCGAAGAAATTGTTCATTATTTTATCTGTATTGAATTAAAAAGGTTTTTTACATAATTGTACTTCGAAAAGTTTAAACCTCTACTATGTCAAACTAATTTGTCCATTATTAAAAGTTCACGCTCCTTTGCCCCAATATGGCGGCGATTTGTGATACTCTGATTCGTCAACGTGGACTGGTTGATTAGATATAGCGGCTCTAGTTGTTGCTGATACTGAACGCACTCTAGCTTCTAGCAGCTGTGCTGTAAATTGTTATTATATAAGCAGCTTAATTATTTTTCATTTGAATATTACTCTTTTCGGAGATTCTAGTATGCATTTGTATCGTATATTTTTTTACTGTAGTTGGATTAAGAGCAGGTAATGATAACTTTTAAATTTTAAGTATTCCAAGATTCCATATCACTATATTGTAATACATGTGCATAGCAAGTTAAACAACATACTTTGATAAAAGCATTGTGGTTTTTATATTCAACAAAAAAATTAATGTTTTTTGTTGCAGATTATAGAAGTCAGGAGTACATAAAACCAAACCAGTACCAACTTCCATATCCAAAATAAGAATGTCATAAGAGTAAATATCAAATTATTGAAAGTGAAACAACTGATACAAATGTTTTTTAATAGGTACTAAAAGAACTAATAGATGAAGATCAGAAGTAAATGTTTAAGAAGGCGAATAAACTTATGACGTCAGCAGTAACTATTTACTGATCAGAACTGAAGATTCTAAATAAAACATACATTATTTTATTGCAACGTGTATTCATACTAATCGATGAAAGTGCTAAAATGGTTGTTTTAAGATATTTAGTTTTAAAGTTTGTATCTTGCTCATCTTGTAACTTTCTATTATTAGAAATACCATTTATTCCATTAATATATCTACACACAATTATCAACTTGAAGTTGTCAAGTTTGCAAAAATACAACTATTGATAATGGACCGTAAAATAATCTAATGGTAAATTTTCAAAAAATAGTAGACTACAGACATTTGCTTGCTCATTCGCTGTCGAGGAGAACATCTAAGTTTTTACATAAGAGCCTTCTGAAAACTCATCTTCTCAATAAACATAGATGAGAAATTATTTGATTTTATACTCTGATAAAGCTTAGATTGTCATTTAAGATTCTCACAGAGGGATTAAGAGAAAACTCACTTAGACATTCATACAGGTGAGCAGTCACTTGAATGTAATGCACTTTTCAGTTAAAAATCTTGAGAAAGAGGTAACCTTGTTTACATAGGTGAAAAGCCATTTTAATGTAATATAAACATTAATTATAATTACATATAAATTTCTCCAGAAGGAATGTCTGAAAAAAACATGTACATTAATAAGAGTGAAAACTTATTTGAAACTGGCATATCTAATGCTACAGTTTTAGAACGAAGTAATCTAACTAGTGACATGTGCCACACAAATGAAAAGGCATTGCAGTGTAACACGTTTAACGCTAAACCTTCAAACAATGAATATCCGAATAAACAAATGTACACTCAAAAGTGTGAGAAGTCATTTAAATGTGACATATGTAACACTAGCTTTTCAAAAAGAAGCAATCTCACAAGTCACATGCGAATTCACACTGGTGAAAAGCCGTATGTATGTAACATGTGTAATTCCAGATTTTCACGGAGCAGCAGTCTGAAAACACATATATTCATTCATACTGGTGAGACACCATTTGAATGTAACATATGTAATTCTAAATTTTCACGGAAGGATTATCTGAAAAGACACTTGTACACTCATAAGGGTGAGAAGCCATTTGAATGTGACATATGTAACAGTAGGTTTTCAAAAAGAAGCAATTTAACAAGTCACATGCGAATTCACACTGGTGAAAAGCCATATGAATGTAACATGTGTAATTCCAGATTTCCACTTAGTAGCAGTTTGAAAACACACTTACTCAGTCATACAGGTAAGGTGCTATTTGAATGTAAAATATGTAATTCTAAATTTTCCACGAAGCAGAATCTGAAAAATCACATGCGCTCTCACACTGGTGAAAAACCATTTGAATGTAACATATGTAATTCTAAATTTACATTAAAATTTAGCGTCAATAAGCACATGTTGACTCATACAGGGGAAAAGCCATTTGTATGTAGAATATGTAATTGTAGATTTTCGCAGAAAAGCAGTCTGAAAAATCACATGCGTTCTCACACCGGTGAAAAACCATTTGAATGTAGCATATGTAATTCTAAATTTACATTGAAATCTAGCGTCAATAAGCACATGTTGACTCACACAGGGGAAAAGCCATTTGAGTGTAGCATATGTAATTCTAGATTTTCACAGAAGAGCAGTCTGAAATTGCACATGTTTACTCATACAGGTGAGAAGCTGTATCAGTGTGACATATGTAATACTGGATTTTCACAAAAGGGTAATCTCAAAAAACACATTCAAACTCACACAGGAGAAAAGCCATTTAAATGTAATATATGCAATTTTAGATTTTCACAGAAGGGCAGTCTAAAAATGCACCTATGGATTCACACAGGAGAAAAGCTGTTTGAATGTGACATATGTAGCACTAGATTTCCAAAAAGAAGCATTCTAATAAGTCACATACGTACTCACACCAGTAAAAAGCAATATGAATGTAAGATATGTAACAGTAGATTTACACGCAGGACTGGTCTGAAATCACATATGCTCATTCATATCGGTGAGACGGCATTTAAATGTAAAATATGTAATTCTAAATTTCCACGTAAAGATTATCTGCGAAGACACATGTGCACTCATACAGATAAAAAGTCTTCCATTTGAATGCAACTTAAGTAATTCTAGATTTATAGAGAAGAGCGGTTAGAAAAGAACATGTGAGCATAAACAGATTTGACTGTAATGTAAATCTTCAGATAAAAGCAAACAGCAGTGTTGTAGTTTGTGTATTTCTCTTTAAGCATTTAATATTTAAATTCATTAATAATAATTAGGGAACGTACCGTACCTTTTGTAAACACTTTTGGGGTAAACCGAATGAAGGTATCCTCTATGATTTGGGAGAATTATTTTCATTAAAAAATGTACCACTTGCAAAAAGCATAAATTTGGCAGATGTTTTGCTGATTGTGTTCTAAAAGAAGTGAAATCTTTTTCTTTTATTGGTTGATTTAAAATACAAGTATATGAAAATAATAGACATACCTAATTATTTTGTCGAATGTAATGAAAATATTTTTAGCTCCTATTGATTATTTTATGTATGCTTGCAATTAATGTTATAATTATACTAAAGTGCATGTTTTAAAAAGTAAAATTAAAAAAATTAAAGTAATGGTATTGAGCATTATTTTTTCCATAACCAAAAGCTGTTTAAAAGGATAATAGAAATATGTAATAGAATCTTTACAAGTTAAAAATGTGTATTTAAAAGCAAGAAATAATCCTTTCTTTGTTTGCATGGACAGGCACAGAATTTATACATTCTTTTTAATTCAATGTAAATTCTTGAAGTATGTACTTTAGAAATTCCAAGAACAATTTACACCCCCGAAGTCTTACTTCAAAATTTTTTGCTTGTCTACGATATGGTTGGTTTTTGTTGCTAGAGTGAAGTACTGTCCCTGCACCTGTTACATGCCAAGTTTCATGAAATTTTATTAGGAGGTTCTCTCGCACCACCTCTTCAAACTTTTTCGGTACTGTGATGATCTGTAAACATGAAATGAAGTGGTGTGAGGGAACTCACCAATAGAAAAGAACCACCCTGTGTACCAAAAACATTTTGGAGTGGGTGAAGATTGCAGAGTTTCTTTCTTTTACCTATGAATATACCATTAGTACATTATTACATTACTATAATATAGGTTTTTATTTAAGGAAATTTACATATAAATTTTCTTTTGGTATTTTGTGTAGAAAAAACAAAAAATACTTCATTCGAAGATATAGATCCCTTTAGGAAAGTAAAATAACGAATAGATCACCTGGAGAAGCTGAAAGTAGTAAAAATAACAGCATGAGGAGGAGGGAAATAATACGAAAGAAATGCTTGCAAAGGTGTTAGCAGAGGCGGTTAGTTCTAAGGGGCACAAGGGCACGTGTTCACCCTTCACTGTGCATGTCATGAAGAAATATATTACGCTATTATAATTTTACATCTTTTTTGTAATTTTATTATCGGTTGTGAAAAACTAAACGCAAAACTAATTTCCCGTCCACCATCCACGCGCCAAACTATATCAAAGTTTATTTCCGGGGCACACAAGAATGTGTCTCCAAACGTATCTCAGTTTACGACGTTTGACGTTCTTCGGTGGAAGTAAAATTCCCCGATTTCCCTCCAAATCGAGGAGGCCGTGCAACATTTAGCAAGGTCATTGAAATCTATACCTTAAGGTGGCCGATTTACATGCTATTTCTCCATAAGAACAAACAACGGTTAAAATCATAATGTATTGCAGGACAAAGTGTTCAGAACTTAACAGTATAATATTTGATCCTTTTCGAACAACATATTATAATTTAACAACAAAAGAACAAACATAAATTACGTTAAAATGCAATTAACTAAGCATTGTAGATTTTGCTGTAATTATTGTATTTTTTGTAGAAATGAAATTGATTACACTGTTCATATTGTAATATAACAAGCACTGTAGGTCATATTAATGATTTATGTTCATCCGATATAAATATGGAGTTTTATTAATTTACTTAACCGTTGTTTGTATTTTACCCATTTAAAGCAATGTAAATGGATAATTTGAAATGAATTAGATAGATGGCGCATCGATTCAATAAATGAAAATTTAAATTCTTTTACTCAATATTACTTTCTAATAGCGACTTATATCATTCTAAATAATGAGTAAAAGCACCAGTAATGTTGGCCACATTGGAAGTTACCAGATTTGACATTCCGTTTATAATAAATCTTAGGTTTAATAATAACAATGCACAAAAATATTGAAAATCTAATATTAATTTGAGAATATAATACATTGAATAATGAGCCAATCGTTGCTCCTTAAATTTAAAATATTGACCAATAGGACCTTGTACCGTAGTGACAATAAGCGACTAACAATTATTATCGATTAGGTATTAGTTAACTTGCGTTTGTTTCACTTGTCAAATAAAATAATTTAGAAACGTCAGATACATTTTTTAAG
Source organism: Agrypnus murinus (assembly GCA_929113105.1). Taxonomy (NCBI): domain Eukaryota; kingdom Metazoa; phylum Arthropoda; class Insecta; order Coleoptera; family Elateridae; genus Agrypnus; species Agrypnus murinus. Next base: position 4,999,534 of record OV816027.1, read on the forward strand.
TGTGTTACGCGCAATGACTCGTTGGGGTGAAACATCAATGAGTGGCATTAATTCCGCAATAAACAATAGTGTTCCTTTAAATACAATCCGCAATAAAACATCTATCGCAAAAAATGGTCCACGCTTTCTTTTTGAAAACTGTACATTCAATATTCAAAATTTTAGTTGTGATGAGTTGCGTTGATTTAAAAGAGGAATATTATGTACTTAATTAAATAAAGCTTTTTCTCTTAAATGTGCATTTGTGGTCCTCATTTTAATTTATTATATTCTCTTTCTAAATATAATTCGTGGTACGCTTAAGAATCGATAATTTTTTTACAAATGTAACTCATGCCAGCCCCATTCTTTGGAAAATACAACTCGTGCTTCGCACTCGTTGTATTTTCGTCGTTGGGATTAAGGGGAATAAGGGATTAAGGGGAATAAGCGTACCACTTATTATATTATCCCTGATAATAGGCATTCATTTTATGTAAACACGATCACATTAATATAATATACATCTACGATATTATAATTTTAAAACTTTTTATTAAATTTACGTAACAAAAGGCATGTAGTAATTTTTTCTTTATTAAAGTTTGTGCCAAGTTTGCTCCACATCGCACATTTTACAATAAACACAACACACACAGCAAAATAAACTCGTAACAGTAGCATTGACGCAAGCTTACTATTATGTTTAATTGAATTTTTAGATATATGTAAATGTCAAAAATTCAATATTTTGATTTTTTAATAATTACTGATAACTGAATATTTAAATGTTACATGACTACTTTTTCCAAATAAAAAATAATAAATAACTGCTTTAACAAATTACTGCGTGAAATTAAAGTAAATAAAAAAAATTTCTCCATAGCCACCGAGGGAGGAAATGTGTTAATTTGTAAAGGAACATGAAAATATAGAAATAAAAACAATTTACTAATTAACAATTTTTATTACTAAAAAGGCAATATGCTTTTATGTAAATTAAAAAAATTACAAAAATACAGATTATAATAAGAATAATAATTGCTAGTACCAATTACCTGACGAACCAGGCCTCAAAAGCTATGAAGTTTGTGTGGGTAGAAAGGGTGATTATTATTATTACGCAGTCCCAGACTTAACAGATGATATTAGCACAAATCCCACATTGTGTTACAGCTAAGGGAAACTGCAGAAAACCTTAATCAGATCTGGGATTCTAGATTCTACATGGAAATTGTTATTTTACATATATAAATTCAGTAGATTATTAATAATATTCAGATTCATAAGAAAATCAATACTATAAAGTTTTTCTTTAGAAGTTATGATTGAGCAAGTTATTTGAATGGAACAAACATGAAAAAAAAAGTTTAAACGAGGATTTATTAATATTTACAGATATAAAAGAAATCTAAAAATCATTACACAGGATTCGCTGCATTCAAAATTTACTAAATACCCTGGTCGGCAAAAAAAAATTTTTTTCTCCCCGGGACACCATTCCTGCTGATTCTTATGTAAAATGACCTCCTGAATCCGAATATAACCTCAGTTTTCCCCCATCACCTACCGTTTTCGGGGGACGGCCCCAACATATTTTTATCACTTTTCCATAATTTGGAAGGATAAAAAGGATTATTTTCGCCTTTACATTTCTTCTGAGGGGCTAGAGAGGTGAAAAGTTCTAAAACATGAACATTTGTAGCAAGGAGGTAGATTTGGGGGGATTTGCCCCCTTAAATTGTAAAAAAATCATTAAAAATGATCGATTTTTTCGGTTTTTTTTCCGGTCAATTTTTTCACGTATTTTCTATCTATTCTAGCTTCCAGCCCCCTCCCCCCTCATCCTCTCTAAAACACCCCGAACTAATAAAAATATATAGCAGCAATATATATCAACAATAATAAAAATATATATAGTTTCGGATGAACACGGGGAACGATTCCATCAAGACATCAATAAGTTCTAGAGATTTTCAGGGAAGTGGAATGCGAGCATGTTGGCAGAGTACTGCTGGTTTTTGGCACGAGAAACTTCTACCTCAGGGTATAAAAGGAAAGCAAGCACCAAATGAAGGCGTTATCGTATTTATTTATTATTGTTTACATTTATTATTTTACTTTTTATTTATTGTTCTTTATAGCTAAAATAATCCTTTTCACCCCTCCAAATCAAATTCATGGCCATAAAATTACTATTGAAAAGTGATAAAACTGAGGAAAGATAAGGATTACAGTGCAGGACTATAGTGACAAGAGCAATGCAAGTTTAAACTTGTCAAAGCATGAAAATTCCTGTGCAAACCTGCGCGTGCGGGGTATTGGGAATCTTCCGAACTGTTGCTATATATTTTTATTATTGTTGCTATATATTTTTATTATTTGGGGGTATTTGAGAGAGGATGAGGGAGGGGGCTGGAAGCTGGAGTAAGTAGAAAATAAGTGAAAAAATTTGCGAAAAAAACGGAAAAATTGATCATTTTTAATGATTTTTTTACAATTTAAGGGGGCAAATCCCCCCCCAAATCTACCTCCTTGCTACAAATGTTCATGTTTTAGAACCTTTCACCTCTCTAACCCCTAAGAAGAAATGTAAAGAAATGCTAAAATTATCCTTTTCATCCCTCCAAATTATGGAAAAGTGATAAAAATAGGTGGGGGGCCATCCCCCGAAAACTGTAGGTGATGGGGAAAAACTGAGGTCATATTCGGATTCAGGAGGTCATTTTATATAAGAATCAGCAGGAATGGTGTCAGGGGCAGAAAAAAAATTTTTTTTTGCTGACCAGTGATGTTAATCTTTTACACTTTTTTCAAATTGGCTGCAGTGAGATGCGTTTTATTTGAATTCTTAAATTGTATTACCTATAAGTAAGAACGTTTTTAGAATATCTATATGTTATAAATAACCTATGTAATAAATAAATAAATGTAATAGATAAAACATACTAAAATTCTAAATAAATATAGCATCAAATCAAATCTATTTCTTTTTTATTTTATTTCGCCAGCAAATCTGGGCTTGCTTTTGTAACATGTCAGCATTCTTAGTAATGGTCTCTTTGCCAGCAATAATATTATTCAGCCTTTTAATATAATTATACAAAAGCAACTTGACAAACGAATCTAAAATTAAAGTTTTCAGTGATTCTGTATGTATACTATGCTGAAATGTAAACTTTACATAGTTATTTAAATATGATTTTATTGTTTTGGTGAGGTTTGAAATATTTAAAAGTTTTGGAAATAAAAAGTGGCTAATATTATAAACAGCAATAAGGGTATTAATTAATGTTACACTGCAATATCTCAATCTCTTGGTTTCATCGTCATATTCTCTAGCATTAATGTACAAATGCAAATCTAGAGGTTCGCCAGAACGAAGTATATTAGATAAACAAATTTGACAATCCTTATATACAGCAAAAATATTTTTGACTACCCATCCACTCACATAACTTATTGCCATCAATTCTACCAGCTTTACTGGATCAAAGGAATCAGGTAATGACAGTGGAATCCAGTGATCCTCAGGTTGATAACATGAAATATCTTGGGTCAGAAATTCTTTAATAGTGCTAATAAGGTTTCCACATCCATCTGTTTCATAGTTTGCATTTGTCGAGGATAAGGCAAAGTTACTAATTAATAATGATTTAAAATGTGAAATAAACGCAACACACAATGGATTAGTGTTACATCCTCCAAGCTGTCTTATTTGCAAAAAAAAGTTTTCTATAGGGTCATGATTAAAGGCTCTTGCAGAAAACATTGTATAACCCTGTTTAAAAAGATTTTCTTTCACAAGCTTGAAAGCTTGGAGTGTAACAATCCAATTATCTAAAACTGGAGGCCTCGTTCTGTCACCAGGTTTGCGACCCACAAATTTTATGCTATGAATTACCTTAATACCCTTATTCCAAATTTGTTCGTGATTTGATCTTTCTGTAACCGCCATACGTAATTTCTTTCCTGGCAAATGGACATTAAAACCTCCATTAACGCTATCAGAGTTTACGTCAAAAAAATAACAAAGATCTGCATGAGCTTCAGTATCATGAGCTTCAGAGAGTATGACCTTAGAATTATCAGCACTTCTAGATTTGATTTTGCTCATTATTGCTAGAGAAGCTGCCACTCTTGACTGAAGACTTGAGAACATGCCAAAATTTTCATTTTCTTTATTTTATTTGGAACTATGTGAAAATCGGTTAGTTTCGCCATAAGTCTCAAAGGTCCAGCAGTTTGATCTACATAGTGTGCATCTTGGATATGTGACCACTTAGTAGTTTTAGAAACTCCACTTTCAACAAATTGGAGGTCCTTGTTAGCAAATTATTACGGATACATTTTAATAGATGGAGTGGGTCATAAAATGGAATGATTTCCTTCTTATCTATCAAAATGATTCCTTTTTTAGGTTCCTCGCCTTTTCTAAGTGCTATTGATCTAGATTCTTCTAAAAGCATCCTCATAGCTCTCACATTTGTAGCTCCTTGATCACATACAGAGGCTATTACTTGAAGACCAATAGAGTGAGCTTCTTTTATTATATTTTTGTAAAAACGTACAATGTCCGGTGCAGATGTCGAAGATTTTGAAAAAGTATAAGCAACAGCTTGCTTCCACTTCTTAAAAACTTCTCGTAACATAAACACCTGAACATGATTGGCAAAGTTCAAAGTACGATGACCATTACTATCTGCAAACCCCTCTACAATATCTTGATGTCGCACATAATCTAAATGAGGAGCTATTGACATTTCATCAAATAATAATAATAATAATAATTGCTACAACCCATAACCTTGTAACCAGGCCCCAGAAGCTATAAGATTGTGCGGGAGGGAGGGGGCGATTATTATTATTACGTAGGCCCTACGTGCGGCTAGAACACATAACCTATCCTTTGCTCTCATTTTTGCTACCTGTAATTTCAAGTGATTGAAGCTTGGTTTGCAAACTCCTATAGTGACAGATACATTATTTAATAACCTTCTCAGAGTATGATGTCCAGGAAGAGTGAAAACATTTGATAATAAACGATAACATTTGGGCTTTTTTTGTATCAAGCTAATGCTAAGATTTTGTCTTCTTTGGTAAACTTCCGTCCTTTCTTAGCTCTATTAAAATTTTCGATTGTTATAAACTGAATAACTGTACCAGAAAGTTTTTCTAGGGAACTAAAAAATTTCGTTGCAGTTTGTAACCTGGATTTAAGTGAAACAGTTCTGTGTTTATAATATTTAATTTGTTTTTTAAGCTTCTGTGTTGTCTTCCTTGGTGTTAGGGTTGCTGAAGGATGTGCTAAAACAAAAAGGTTAGATTAGTATGTAAAATAATGCACACAATATGCTAAAAACAAATACAGAAACTTAACACCAAATTGAATAATTAGATGATTGATATTGTTTCAAATGAAATACAATTTAAGATGGATGTGACAACGCACTTGTATCAAAAATAACTATTGCAAATGTGCTTGTTGTACCGCATGCTTGTGAATATTTGACAGAAATAAAGCTTTGTGTAATCTATTTTATAACATTATTACTTACAAATTCTATATAAACTGCTAATTTTAAATCTTCTTGTAGGTAATGAAGCTGTTGCTGTATTTAATGTTGACAGTGTGATGGTGCTATAAAAAAACAGTCAAATATGTATTAAAATTAGTATATTGAGCATCTAACATTTGTTGTGTCCAATTTGTCTATGAAATGCTTTATCTTCATCTTACAAGCAAAACTGACATTATCAACTACATTTGATCGTACATACTTTAGTTTCTGCATACAGTAATGTGGTTGAAAACAAATTATCCTTCGATGATATTATTCTCAACACTGTATTTCTGAACAACAACTTATACAATAATAAATTTATTATCTATCAGTTAACAGAATTTGCAAAATAATTTCACTACTTAGTAGGTATTGTAGGTGCATCGACAGCAGACGTTTCACTTCTACTTGGTTTTAGACTGTATTCATCGATTATTAGTGATGATGTTGTTTCTAAAATATTAATGTACATTTTAATTAAAACTACTAAACAATGAAACTGTTTTAAATCACAAATGATTAAAACGTAAAAATAGGTACCAGGTATATAAAATAGAAGCTTTTTTCTCCAAACATTAGAGAAACATAACATTTTGAGAGTCAGTTAAAAAGGTAAAAGTCCGTCTTTTTTTATGTTTATCGGTCCCGGCAGATAAAATACATATGGAACACTTGTAGCAGCAGATAAAGTATTTTAGATGCCACTGGTGATGAGTCAGGGCCAAATGGATGTAATTCTCAAAATGCTTTGTTCCCTCATTGTACTTTTTTTTTCACTTGAATTTTAATAAAAATAATTCTTGAAAAAATATACTTTTTAATTTATTCTTTACGTTTGAAGAAAAAATAACATATTTTATACGGAGCTAATGTGGCTTTTTGTGTTGAGGCTGTTAGTTTGACAAACCAGCAGCTTCAACACAAAAAGCATTCACTTTGGCTCTTTATACAATAATTAACTATTAAAAATTTTACTGTCTTACCAGGACTACAAGATTTCTCTCCAATCTGGATTCTACCAATTGCTTCTTTCGGGTATTCATCCAAATGTGTCGCTTCTAAAAAATTGTTTTCAATTACACAAACGAAACAAGAGAGAATCAACAAATTTTGATATTTATTGAATTTGGGAATACAATTTTGAAAATACCAAAGATAAGATAAACCACACACTTTGTCATCATTTACGTACTAACCACTTTTAGAACGGCTTATTGGAACTGTAATTTGCATAGATGGTGCAGCGCTGCTGGTGCTTGGTTGTGGTTCTGTTTCGTCAACATATATTAACATATTTTCTGTAAAATAATTTCAATTTACAATTCGAAAATTAACAAGAATGACTTAGTACAACAATAGTTTTTTCATAAATACCTACTTGCTTTAGGAGAACCGTGCACTTTGAATGGAGATGGTCATTTTCTGGGCGATATCCCACTTGAATTGGAGAAAATGACGATGTATAACTGTATGGCTATATTTCCTCCATTGCTCTGTATGTAGTATCTTCTTCATCCTTACTACCACCATACTCCCAATAAAGAGGTACATCGATAGGTTCTATACATTAAAATACGTATACACATAATTTATGACTTTATCATTACTTATTTGTAGTATACTCACCTGGTAAATAAAGTTTTGGAACAGCATCCTTTCGCAAAATCATATTTAACACATCAATGTCCTCAAAGTGTCTTCTACATACAAAAGAATTTTTGTGAAGCGTTGTTGAATTTTTGTTTAATAGTTCTTTATTACCACTTACAGCCACCCACTGTCTTAACTTCACAGGATTTTTAGTGGCTAGTGGAAATCGATGAAATGTAATTTCACCAAAAACCCTTTCACAGTTCACCACAGCACAGCGTTTAGACATTATACAGATATGGAAAAACAACTTCGAAGTATCTACGAAATCATATGTATGTATGATAAGGAACGCGGTAGTAAAATAAAGAAGGGTTTATATCGGGCCCCGCCTTTGCTCTCTTAGTTTGAGTTAGTGGGGAAATATTCGAGCATTGAAGTTGTTTAATAAATACAAACTAAGGAGAGCCAACGTGTGACCCGATATAAACCATTCTTTATTTTACTAGCGCGTTCCTTATCATACATATGGTTTCTTATTAGATATTTCCTACCTGAATTTCTATATGGGTATATTAAAATAGATGTATTGTTCACAGGTTGAAATTCTCAGGACTGACTAATTGAACAATACCACCAAAGGAACATTCCAAGGGGGCATTTAATAACAGAGAAACTTTGGTAACCTTCATCATTATTGTTATGATAGTTATTACCATACAATTTAATTTATTTCTTCCAATTTAAAATTTTTATAATGGTTTTAAAGCTTTTATATTATATTTCCAACACTCTTTCTACATTTTCTAAACTTCTTTGTTACTTAAAATTAAACTTTTTTATTGGGGTTTAACCCTCATAAATTCATAAAATACGGACAATACGCACATTGTTCAAAAGTGCTTATTAGGCATTTTAAAATTTTCTTTCGAAAACTTCCGAATATTAGCTGACACTGACAATTTTTAAAATATTTACCGCTTTTTAAGATTCGACTCGTCCTATTACCATTTTTACAGATTTCGTTATATGTAGCTTATTTCCGATACTAGCGACGACAAATGCAAAACTCTGAACTATATTCTAGAGATCTGTTCTGTCATTATCGGCGAGGGAAATTTCGCTCATCTAAAATAAGTGAAAGGCTCTGATCAAAGCGCGGTACCGACTTTGTCCCTACTTGAAGTTATACTATGTACGCGGTTTTAAATGTTGATTTAGTGTCGTTTGGTTCCTTTTTGATTTTTAGATTTTTAAGAGGCTACTCCGAGAAACAGCACAAAATTGGAAACAGAAAAAAATCTTATGTTCTCCAATTTGCTTCAAACTTTTAGGTATGATTCTTTAACACATAAAGGCCGTACTGACCGAAGAAGGCATCACTTATATTGATAAGCTGAGCGTAGCAGGGCGGTAAAAGTCAAGATGCTAACTTTGCGTAGAGGCATCATATACTCACAACTCAAATACTATAGGGTAATGCTATGTCGAGTGATCCAATGAGTTGTAACCAGGTAACTCACCCTTTTTGATTTATTTCAAATTTGGCACAACTGTTATTACTCCTAAAGATAAGTAAAAATCTAAAATATTATGTTTTTAACTCAAGTGGTTCTTGAGTTGTGCCCTACTAAAGTGTACAAAAATGTTTTCAAGTCCATCATTTGGGCTTTAAGATGATGGAGTTGACATACTTTAATATGAAAAAATAAATTATGTTGCGCCCCTGAAGTCTTTGACCTTGATATTCTCAGAAAACATATAATTAAAAATTCTGAAAAAATTCGGCATAGACTTGCATATCTTTTAAATATGTGTGACAAATTTCAACTTGGGATCTCAATGGGATCGTTACTAAATTATTTTAACAAAATAGCAATGTTCAAAGAATCTGGGTTAGGTAAAACATTAACAAATTCCTGTACGAGTTTTTAAAAATTTTTAAAATTATTTGTGAAACGTTACCTAAATAAAATACCCTAGGTACACTTGTCAAGAAAATTTTTCAGTATTATCAGAACACGTACAAATGCTTATTAACTATAATAAATTAATGAAATAAATAAAGATTAGTAAAAGTTTCACAATTTTATTAAAATACAACCTGACAATATTGTTTCGACAGCTATGCTGTCATTATCAAAGGTAATATAATTATAAACAAACACGTCGCTAAGGTAGATACAAAAATAGGTAACTAGATAAAATAATAATAATAATCAGAATTAAATATCTAATACTTCCAGTAACGGAGAATTACTGAGCTCAAGTTGTTCATTCATTAAAAGTACCCTGAGTTTGTGTTTGTATATCTCAAAGGCTTCTAAAATGTCTAATTTGCGTTTGTTATTACAAAAATGTAGGAATTTAATATTATTTTGAGGAGTCATTGTGTGATTTTGTTCTAAAAGGTGTTTGGCTTAATTAGATTTTTCAGGATGTTTATTTTTGTAATGACGTACGTGTTCTTTATATCTTATGTCAAAATTTCGAAGTGTTTGCCCAATATATACTGAACTACAAAAAGAACAATTTAAACGGTAAATGCCCGATTTCATGATATCATGTGTTCTGTCTTTAGCATTAAATAAAAATGAAAAAGTGTTAGTGTTGGTTTTAAATGTTATTTTATAATTGTTGGTTTTTTTAGTATATGTGCAATTTTTTTCCTGATATTTTGCAACAATATGGTATAGATATGTAATTTGTGTCTTCTGTTTGATTGTCAATGGTATATATTTTTTTGATAGCTAACCTATAATCTTTTTGTTTAATTAAAGTGTCAATCATGTTCAGATTGTAATGATTTGTATGTGCTAGTTGTTTAATGGTGATATCTCTTTGCTAAAATCTGGTTTTGTTAGTGGAATAGTTAAAGCTCTGTGTACTAATGATCTGTAGGCTGCTATTTTGTGTGTTTTATGGTGACAAGATTCATTTGGTATTGTTATGTCTGTTTGTGTTGGTTTTCTGTATATGGAAAATTCAAATAGATTGTGTGCGTTAATCTTGATATTTAAGTCTAGAAAGTTTATAGTCCTGTTTTGTTCTGTTTCTAGTGTAAATTTTATGTTAGGGTGGATACTATTAATAAGAATTAAAAATTCATTGATAACCTCAAAAGAACTGTCAAAACAAGCTAAAATGTTATCAACATAACGAAACCAGAAGATAATGTGTTTAGAGAGGTTTAATTCAAATATTCGATCTTTGAACTTGTCCATAAATATGTTAGCTAATAGAGGACTTAGAGAATTACCCATAGGTAAACCATCTTTTTGTAAATAAATTATGTTATTAAAAGTGAAATAATTTTGACTTATACAAAGGTCAAATAATTGAATTAACTCTAACCTTTTAACTAATTCTATATTACTATTGATCAAGAAACTATTTAATAAAGGAATACATTCTTGTGGGGGTATTCTGGAGAACATGTTACAAATATCAAAACTAACAAGTTTTGAATGTGTTGGAAGATGTATGTTTTGCAGCTTATTTACTAATTCTAATGAATTTCTAACAGAGTATTTCGATTTGTAACCTATCGTGTTAATAATCTGGTTCAGTTTTTTGGATAAAATGTGATTAGGTGCATTGATGTATGATACAACTGGTCTTATTGGCATATTCTGTTTGTGTTTTTTAAACAATTTTCTTGGAGGTGTATCTTGGAGAAAGCACGGTCTGTTACTCGGTTATGGAAATTCGATGCGAGTGGAAGGTTCCGAACGCGAGCTGAAAGCGTGCGAGAGGAACCTTCCACTCGCATCGAATTTCCATTCTAACCTCGTTACAGAATATACTATTCTGTAACTGTTACTGCCATAGGTTCAAAAATTGTTCCATTGTTTGTTTTATCACTAACTTTGCTGTTGAGGTTGTGACCTGCAGTATTTTAGGCGTCGAGGCAATTTTTAGTAATAATGTTCCTTACTTAAAACCACAATTTACTTTATAATTACCTAAATAGTAATAATTAATAATTACCTAAAAACCATAATGCCTTTGTATTCCATGGTGTAGCTCTCGTCGAGACGATTCGAATGACATATAACAACGCTTAGTTTGGAGTAATATTTGTTGAGATAGACAAGAGAGAAAATTTTGTTGTACTTTTGTACTGTACATTTTGAACTAGTTCTCACAGGCGACCCGGACTCAGTGTATAAATGTAACTGTATCTGGAGCGAAATTTATCGTAGATTCTAAAGTTATGCAGCTTATGGTGGCAAACCTTCTAAATCCCTGAGAAAATGGTTAAAACTACCAAGATGTACCATTTTTCGGTAGTTTTCTTGGCATAACTTTGTGCACAGTAGGAATCTCCAAATACAACAACAGACAAAAGTTGTTCTGCTCGTCGAGCCAGTCAAAATGAGCTATAGTATGTGAGTATATGATGCTTCTACACCCAGCTTATCAATATAAGTGATGCCTTCTTCGGTCTGTACGGCCTTTATGTGTTAAAGAATCATCCTTGAAAGTTTGAAGCAAATTGGAGAACATAAGATTATTTCTGTTTCCATTCAATGCAAATTTATTTCACTTTCCCAGAGACAGCCTCTTAATGTATTCACGTCTGCTATTTGTTTCTGCATAAGTTAAGTGTAAAAATCAAGAAATAATGAGTGATAGAAGTAAGAGGATATTAATCCTGGCATTAAAAAACAATAAAATATCTGTGAGCTTACAAAATAAAAAAAATAATATCGAGGTAAGTAGGTTTTTATTTTTGTAGGTTAGGAATATGACAGTTGAATTGTTGATAATAATTTTATTGTGACTATATTGATTGGTTATCTTTAAATAGGGTGTCCCATTTTTAGGGTGCCCTAAATGTAAATTTCACAAAATCTAGGCTTGAAGAGCAAATAAATAGTGAGAATGCAACCAAAAGCAAAGAGAACAGTTTTAGTGAAGAAATAATAACAAATACGCCAAACGTGTGTAGTGTAAATTTACCCGATTGTGAGACTGTTATGGTGAGTGCTTAAAATTGGTTAAAGGAAAAATAGAAAAATACTTTTAATAAATTTTAGATTGAACATGAAGAAAGGAGAATTTTAGAAAACTTTACCGACTTTGAAGAATCAGGGAGTGAATTTAATCCAGATGATTGTGAGTCAGAAGACAGCACCTCGTCAAGTCACAGTATACAAGATATTGTCAATCAGAACGTTCCATATCTAGATCAAGAACACCTACAAAGAAGCCAACAACTGATTGAAGAAAGGGCTAATTTCAAGGGCAGACCCAAAAAGGGTAGAAAGAGCAAATTTCCTGGTCAAACATTTAAAACTAGGAAACAGTTAAAAGATTTAAATAAAAGACATTACTCGGTAAACGGTAAACTTGTTGAGTCAAAAAGATTCATCGATTTTCACTGCAGGCGAAAGTCCTTCTCTGCCCCCCCCCACCCCAAGAAAAATGTTGAGGTAAATTGTTTCTTATTAAAAAAGTCATAAATAATCGAATCGGATAGGTCCCATCCACCGGAGACGAATAGTTCAAAATATATAGGGATTTAAAGTTTTTAAATTTCAATAGGAAATCTCATGTAAATTATGAAATGGGTCATTTGAAAATGAAGGGTTATGATTGGCCATTTAAAAAGCACTTTTTATTTTTTTTAAATGACAAAAGATTGACATTTCTTTTTAATTGACCAATCAGAGAGAAGGATTTTAAAAATTAATTTTGTTTTGCTATATAAAGGATAAGAAAAAAATGAATGAAAAGTTCTTTTTTTAATTATTCAAGATGCCCAAAATTACATTGAGATCCCTTCCAAATCTGAATTTGCGGTCCAGTGGTGTAAAGACCGCGGGCTCTTAAAAAATTCCATGAATTGCCTAAATGCCGAAGGCCAATGGTTTCTTCCCAACGTCGAGATAGGATTGGATTGTTCCTACGGTGGAGGTGCCATAAGAAAGAATGCGGAATAAAGGAAGTCTCGGCGACTTATGAATCCTTTTTTGTGAATTGCCACCTTTCAATGGAAAAAGCATTAGTGGTTTTGTATGGATTCACTTAGGCATAAACTCATAGGACCAAATCAAGCATGAAGCCACCGAAGAAGATGACCCGATCGATATTTCCAAGGATACAATCGCAGCTTGGACCAAACTTGCTAGGGAAATGGTTATTGACCATTACGTCAAGATCCAATCCGACAAAGGCCAAATCGGTGGACCAGGAAAAGTAGTCCAAATTGATGAGAGTGTTTTTGGACATCGTAAGTATGAACGAGGAAGAATCTTGAATGGGAATTGGGTTTTGGGAATGATTGATGTGGAATCAGATGAAGTAAGGATGATCTTTGTGGAAAAAAGAGATGCCGCTACTTTGAAAATAAAGGATTTACCATCGGTTCGTGGCTGGGGATGGTACCCATACCCAGTTGATCGAATCAACTTGGCGTCCAATGAAGGATTTCCTTCGAGGAAAACCCAGGTTTGGGGATAATGAATTCCCTGACGGACTGGGGGAATATTTATGGAGAAGATATCTGAGGAAGAATAATGTTGACCCTTTTGATTCTTTGTTAACCACAATGAAATGTCTTTATCCTTTGTAACTTTTCTTTTTATTGTTTCTTTAATTTTAATAAAATATTAAATTGCGTTTTTTATTGTCTTTTAATACATAACTTTTGAACTATTTTAATTATGATTTTTAGTATTAATTTTTATTATTATTATTATTATTTTATCTAGTTACCTATTTTGTATCTACCTTAGAGACGTGTTTGTTTATAATTATATTACCTTTGATAATGACAGCATAGCTGTCGAAACAATATTGTCAGGTATATTTTAATAAAACTGTGAAACTTTTAATAATCTTTATTTATTTCATGATTTTGAACTATTCATCTCCAGGGGATGGAACCTATACCATTCGATTTGTCATCCAAAAATACATTAAAAAACATATACCCCATCACTCTTCTCAGGGGGGGGGGACAGAACCGTACTTTTACCTCACTGCAATTGTCCACTAAAATGTAATGAAAAGATTTCAGCTCCTGAACGGGAAAACTTTAATTTTTGGAAACTAGGATCTTACAACACTCAAACAGAGTTCATATAGTCCAAGCGGCTACCAGAAGATTTTGACCGTCATTGAACATATGGATAATTTATAGAAAATGTGGAAGTAGACAGTATAGGTAACACAAAACCTCTTATAGGCCTATAAGCAAATCCTGACACGACTGGAGTTAATGGCGTAATTAAGATTGACTCATCAGTATTTCACGTTCGTTACACAACATCCAGGTAAAATTTACAGGATTTGTAGAGAAATACCTGTACTTCAATAATATCTTTGTCAGCCTTATTCCATTCTGGCAGAAGTGCTCAGTTGACCACCCCGAAGAGGTAGTCTCCCGTCCGTGATGGAATATCCACTTGCTTTGCTTTTTATTAATTAGCTGGCTAAAAGCCAGGGTAATAAAAATTAGCAAAGATTGCCCATTTTCTATATTTATGAAGTACACACATGAAGAAGAAGAGGAGTATAAAGAGATAGATACAAAAAAACAATTGAGGGGAAGACCGGCTTCAGAACCTAATTTCTTTTCAAAATTGAAAACACTATCCGGGCAAAGTTATATCGGACAAAAAACTTGCGGATATTAAAAGTTTAATACCACTTATTCCAATAGATGTTTGAAGCTTTTATGAAAATCTATAATCAATGGACTTCAAAGATGATGTAGAAGGATTAGGTGAAACTTTTTAAAAATAGAAGCAAGCACCAAAAAAATCAAAAAACAGTATTTCCTAAAATATTTTTTCTGTCAGATAATTAAGCACGGAATATAGCATTTTATTGAATATGAGTATTTTAGTAATTTCTAATATCTGATTTTTTAAGCAGATGGAACTTTTAAACCTTATCATTCAAAAGTTTAAAAATGTTGCTTGATTCCTTTGCGAATAACGCTATTCATGCATAAGTAGAAAATATACTCAAGTTGATTAAAACGCAACACTCGTGTCATTTTTTGACAAATTTCCCTCCGTTGCACGTCGGGAAATTAAAACGTCAAAAAATGACACTCGTGGTTGCTAATCAACGTTCGTATTACAAATCGATAATTTCGAAGCACTCGTGTAATTACAAGTGATAAATTTTGCAAGAAAAAATTAGACCACGATTGTATTCGGCTTGACAATCTATCGAGCAAATTTTTATTTAGCGTGTGTAGTTAATATTAATTTAATTAAATTTGACATTTCATTTTGACATAAATCTTTTCACTAAGAAAAAACCTCTAGTGGTTTTTTCACTATAAAACTAATTTCATTGGTCCCAATTTGAAAAATTCTGTAATTTGATTGGTTAAAAATTTTCGAGTTGGATTGTCAATTTTATTTATGACAGGACGCGAAAATCAAACCAGTCAACCATGATATTTACAAACACGGTCCTTAGCAACGTTACTAATCCGATAAATTCAAAAATTTACAATCCAATATTTTTCTATTTTCACAACCATAATTGTATCAATCAGAAAAAACTATTGATTACAACACTGGAAATATGAATATATTTCCCTAGTTGTAATAATAGCTATTATGTACCAAGGGCGTTAGAATGATGATAATGCCAGGAGGGCGACGATGTTCCAGCCCGAGGGCCTGAAGGGCCCGAGGGATGGAAGTCGCCCGATGGGTATTATCATCTAGTAACGCTCGTGGTGCATACACAATTTTATGTTTCACGAGAATATGTATAAGTAGAAAATTAGTTTTAATTTATAATTTTTGGCGTTGCCAACGCGTTGTTTAGATATTTATAAAACTAGGAATTTTTATGTTTGTCCGATTGTAACAACTTTTACTAAATTACAAAAGTCAAAGAGATCAATGACAATTTAAATTGAAATGTTTTTTGTTGTTGCTACCAACATAACAACAAAAAAATCCTAATAGCACTAATGTCATCTAAAAAATTAATTAATTTTAGCTAAGAAATCTTTGTCGATAATTAAGTCGGCACAAAAGAATTCGTGCATCACACGCCTAGAAACTACGTGCAAATACTCGTCATTTGGTGTACTCCAACATACTCGTACACAAACATACTTTCCGACCTAATGATCTAAATTACTATTGAACGTAACGCCGGCTCCGATTGTAAACAAATCATGAGCGGGCGTTATGAATATAACGCCCGTTTATAATGTCCTGGTTGTTATGGAGTTGTTTATGTAGTTCGTATCACAGATATAAACAACAAATAATATGCAAGTGAAACATAATATATATTATGTAATTAGGAGATCAAGCGATACTTTAAATCCAAGAAGATGTATAACGCCGAGGCGCCAGCCGAGCCGTTACAACATCTTCGAGGATTTAAAGAAGCTTGATCTCCGTATTGTATAAGTTGTTTTATTTTATTTCGTATTTCAATCCTAATTTCTCCCTTTTAAAATCCTTCCAAATTTATTGTATAAAGAAGCAAGTTGCCTTGTCTGTGTCATCATACGCGTAACTAAGGAGATAAAAAGCAGCATGCATGCATGCATGTGGCTATAATGCAACATCAAATTATTTACGTTGCCAACAACAACGGAGATCAAGAACGTCTTGAACTCCGGTATCATTGACAACGGAGATCAAGATATACTTTATATTACTAATTGTGGTATATAAAGAATTGTTTGAAATACGAAATGAAATAAAAAAATTTAACACACTCTATCGTATAAACACGTCATAATTGAATAATAGTATATTATTATACGAGTTGTATAAGACGGTCTGTTGTAGTACGAGTTGTTTGGGACACGACGAGAGAAGCGAGGAGTGTTCCAAAGGAACGAGTGCTACAATACGTCTTATAAAACAAGTATAATATACTATTTTTTGTACTTTGCGCCATTAATTTTATAGAAATTGTAAATTCAAGCTATTAAAAGCATTGCATTACAATCTAGTGATTTTCGCGTTTAACATGTGGTAACTCTATAAAATGACTTTTCGCGTTTTGTGAGGTTAGAATGTGTCAAGATTAAATGTGTTTATATGTAATATAAAACAAATGTTACCAATCTTACAAAACAAATAGTCTTCAAAAACGATGTTATAATAGCCTCTATTATATTGTGAACGCAAAGTACAAAAAAAGTATTTCGCGTCTTGTTTACGAAAATGAATCACTTGGCCTATTGAAATCAGAATAACAGTGTCAACATTGTGGACAGTTTTCTAAAAAATTAATTAATGATAAATAAAACATATGGTTGCTTCATAGTGCGTCGTTTAATGCTCCTTAAAAATAAACAAATTATTCTTCTTTGAATTTCAAAATCTATTAAAACCTTAGAATATTAAAACAAAGATTCTTACATCTCATAAAAATTAAAAACGTGTGTATGTTTTTATGGACTCCCATTCTGATATGCAGATGCTTTAAATATAATATGTTAGTATAAATCTCTTTTTATATTTAACATAGGTCTTCATCATAATTATTAGTTTCCAGTCTAGACTTTTGTGAATAATGTACTTTGTTGTGATAATTGCTCCTGTATGAGAAATATCCGACTAAATTTTTTTTTTGTTTGAGATTGTAATCAGCCGTATCTTGATTGTTGGCCTCGGCTTATGTTTTTGTTTGAAGTGAAAAATATCGTCTTAAATTTCTGTTTTCCAGAATGTAGTTAAAGAAAAACATTATACCTACCTACTATTTGTGTAACAGTATAAACTCAGTTCTGTGCTTCCGTTAGGTGAAATAGTTGCTTAATTACAATACGTCGATTTTTTCCAATCAGTATGGTAAGATTTTCGTTTCTGAGGTTATGTTAAGTTTCCGCTTTTAATGATCGCTTATTTTCGGAATCTTTTAAAGTTCTCATATAGAAATCTACAAATTTTGTTTAGAAAAACGGCAGATTATCAATGCATTAATGCTTGCTTATCAATATCAAAGAGCTTTTTTTATTATGAGATATGCCTGGATAATAACAGTATTACAACACATTTGTATTATCATTTTGACAGATCATACCTCTTTCATAATTATTCAAGCATCAACGATATCAGTATTAATTATAGGTTGTAGTTAAGTAGTAAAGGCTAATTTGTGTGGGTTTAATAGACCTAATTAATTAGTTTGATTTTTGCAAGAATGTAATGTTATAGGATGAACAATTTGCTGAAGCGAAAAAGCTTGCAAAGCTGCTCAACTGCGATGAGTTGTCAAGTTTCACCGATCTGGTTTTACTAGTGCAGAGATTTGCCGGCGAAGGTTCTACTAATCGCGTACAGCTCGTTTTGCAGCAGTTCCTGGATGACAGAGATAAACCTGTTTCGATTAACGTTTTGCAGAAGGAAGCGATAGCATTACATGAAATCTTTCCCAATAAGTCTGTAATTGATATAATTAATTGTTTGCGAGAGTTCCAATATGAAGATACTAGAGTCAGAATTGTAGTTAGAAAGTTGCTGAAGGAGGGCAATGGCAACCGCCACATTAAGAGGCCAAGTTCTTTTTTGGAAGAGGCTAGCGTTGAAAAGAAACCAAAGATTGTCAGCACCGCTGAAGGTTTGTATCTGTTATTTCTGTATTTATAATAAATTTGTTAGAATTTTAGTGATCGTGGAAAATTATTAAATTTTTATAGCATACATAACTTAAATTGCTAGATCATAATAAATTACATAATCTAAACTATATTAGCCATTTATGTTTATTCAATTGGAAAACTTGAATAGAGCTGTTACACTTACAGTTGCACTTTTTGAATTACTCAGTTATTATATCAAACAATAAATTAATGTAAAAGATCTTCTACTTAGATTATATTGCAACTTTTGAGGTTATGTTTGTAAATAAGCACTAAAAACGAGCAAGCAAAAATGAAGTTAAAAATTGTTGCATATGTATTTCTGATGATAGTGATGATGAAGCTGTAGACTTCACACCTTGTTAAGTTCTATCCTTTTGTCTAAATTCATTATAGGGCAATCCAAAACAGGTTAGTTTAAAGGGACAATGGAGGGCAAACAGTTTAAAGCTCTGTAGTTTTAAAAATATTAAATAAATGTTTTAAATATCTGTTTCACTTGTTAGTAATTTAAACATTGAATGTTTGCTTTAGCATATATTTTATGTAAATAGAGAGCAATTGTACCATTTGAATTATACAGTGCGTACCAAATGTATGGAACCGGCCTTGTTATTTTAAAACTATTCAAGCTAAATCGATAAAATTTGGTATGCATGCTGTTTACAAAGCCTCCTATTATTTCCACAGTTTTATTATTTTTTTAATTCACAAGGTCAAGAGCTGCACAGCCAACTTGATTTTTTTTAAATAGGAAGGAGGGGTCAAATCGCATACCGTTTGAAAGGTATTTTCAAGTAGAATTCGGAGACATGCCACTTGCCATAGTTATCTCTAAAGATAACTTCGCTATTGTAAATTAAAGATTGGGAGTGGGTATTAAATGGATAACTAAAGATCCAGTTAGCGCTGAAAACAATGGTTAGTTTATGTTGTTTACCGAACGTCAAAAGCTTAAAACTGTTCCCGTAGTGCTAAATTATGGAGCATCTTACAGAAAAAGAACGTATAGAAATCTTGTTGATGATAGGATACGGTGATAGAAGACGTAGTCATGCAGAAGTATGCGATTTGTTTAATGCGACGTATCCTGACCGCAACCCAATCGCCAAATCTACGGTTACTAAAACAATGAAGCGTTTTACGGAAACAGGTACTGTAAAGAAACGTTTAAAATCTGGCTGTCCAAAAACAGCAGCAAAGGATGAAAATTCTGTAAATGTTATGTTGGATGTTATTAATACGCCAACGACTTCGGTACAGCAACTAGTAGCAAATCATGATATATCCAAGTTTTCCGTCTGCAGAGTCTTGAACATTCAAAGATTTCACCCTTGTAAACTACACTTGGTGCAAGAAGTAAATGAAGACGACTTCGACAGAAGATTAGAATTCTCTGAAGAAATTATGCATCGAATAAATCAGGGTTGTTCATATTTTACCCACCCAAAAAACCCACGTGGGTTTTTGTTTGGGTAAAACCCACTTAAAAAAACCCAGTTTTACCCACTAAAAAAACCCACTTTATTTTATCCTAGGTGTGTATAAAAAACAGAGTTGTATAATGGTAGATAAATATATTTTATGAACTTTACAACGTAACCGCGCGTAGTTTCTTTACAACATAATCTCGTAATCTCTTTACAAAACGTTGATCTTAAATTATCACAATACGGTCCGAATCACAATGTCACACAATCAGCCTACTTATCGTCATCTTTCAGTCGCAGAAAACGGTATACTTGTACCAACTTTACAACCTTTTCTAAACTTAGCTGGTTACGTAGTTCCGTCCATACAACTCCAAACGTAGAAAATATCCTTTCAATGGACGCGGAACTAACTGAACAATTGCTGACGCACATCATAAACTCGCAGAAGTCTTGTGGCAATGCTTGAGTCTTCTCTTGAAATGCTATTTGTCATGTTAAAATTAGTGTTACAAAATGTGATTAATTTCGAAACCTTTTAACAACTACTTTTAAATGTACTTTTAATTTAAATATGAGATTTCATGTGATATTGATGCACACAATAAACACATCAAACATATAAACTATATCTGATGCTCCAATAGGCCTAAGTGATCACGTAGTTATTACTGCAAAATCACATATAAGAGGATCATCTAAATCTACTACAAAAACACTTCGAAGAAGTTTCTGGGCTGCAGATTATTTGGAAATTAATAGGTTTTTACAACAGCAAGATTATACCCCGAGCCATACTGCACAAACAAGTCTTGAAAAATGTTATGAAATAATTAACAATGCTATAGATGTCATGATACCATTAAAAGCTTTCAAACATAATCCAAAAAAACCATGGTTAAATGAAACAATTTTCAAAGAAATTAAAAGAAAACGTACACTTTGGGACAAATACAGAAGAACATCAAGTGAACAGGACTATAGTATATACAGAATACAAAATAATAAATTAAAAAAAATGATTGATGATTCAAGAATAACTTATGAAAATAATATAGCAACATCTGACTCTTCAAAGAATTTCTTCAGGTACATAAAACGCACATTAAATTCCAAAGTCACTAAAATCACATTAAAAGATCCTACAAACAATCAAATTATAAACAGTGACTTAGAAACTGGAGGGAGATTTGCTGAACAATTTAATAAAGTTTTTAACAAAGAGAATGTAAACGACATGTTACCAACGTTGCCATTGCAAACAAGATCAACTCAATCCCTTACAACTATAAATTTTACAGCAGAAAAGGTCTCTATTGCAATTAATAATCTGAAGACAGAGTCAAGTCCTGGACCTGATAACATTCCATCTATATTCTTACAAAAATGTAAAGATAATATTTGTACTCCCATTGCAAATGCGTTGAATGAATGCATGAATACAGGCAAGTTGCCACAACAATGGCATCTAGCAATTGTTACACCTCTTTACAAAAAGGGCAATAAGCACCTGCCAGAAAATTACCGCCCAATTAGCTTAACATGTAATCCATGTAAAGTAATGGAAAAAGTGATTGTAAAGGAACTAACACCTTTTCTAATAGAAAATCAAGTTATTCCAGACACACAACATGGATTTTTACCAAAACGATCAACAACATCCAACTTACTAGCTTGTCTAAATGAATGGACATTTAATCATGATGAAGGACAGCCAACCGATGTAATATATCTTGATTTCGAAAAGGCTTTTGATAAAGTTCCACATGATCGACTATTACATAAACTAGAACATTTTGGAGTAAGAGGTAATTTACTTCAGATGATAGAGGATTTTCTTAAAAATCGATATTACCAAGTCAGAGTAAATGGTGTCCTATCAAATCAACATAAAGTGCTAAGTGGAGTACCCAAAGGATCGGTCCTAGGCCCCCTACTCTTTGTAATCTATGTCAGCAACTTAGCTAATAACATTAAAACTAATATAATCTTCTTTGCTGATGATACCAAGCTTTTTGCAAATCTCTTGGAACAATACATAGAGCTGAATGATGACTTGAAGATAATAGAAGAATGGGCAGTTACTTGGAAAATGAAACTAAATGCAGATAAATGTACAGTACTAAATATTGGACCAAACAACAACAGCCAATCATATAAATTAAACAACATTGAACTACAGCACGTCAATCAACAAAAAGATCTTGGTGTCATCATCAGCATCGATATAAAATGGGAAATTCATATAAATGAAATTGTAAAAAAAGCCAATTCTTTCATTTATTTAATTCAAAAAGCATTCAAGAATAAATCTCCGGACATGATTTTAAAATTATACAAGAGTTTCATCAGGCCAAAATTAGAATATGCACATACAATATGGAATCCTTACTATGTGAAAGATATAGAGGCATTAGAGAAAGTACAAAGGAGGGTTACAAGAATTCCACCAGAACTATCACAACAACCATATGAAGCAAGACTAAAGAAACTTCAGTTAACAACGTTGAGAGAGAGAAGATTAAGAGGAGACATAATTGAAACGTACAAGATAGTTCAGGGATATTATTCTAGTAACTTAGAAATATACAATTACAATCACAGAGTACAGTTAAGAGGACATTCAAAAAAACTTGAAAAAGAAAAAACTGCTAAGCTACCACGAAGAAACTTCTTAGTAAACCGTGTGGTATACCCCTGGAACTCTCTACAAGAAGACACTATATCAGCACCAAGTTTGAATTCTTTTAAACACAAACTTGACAGAGAAAACATAATGACTCTAAACATTGACTATCGATTGTGACAAATTGTTCTATTACAACTAATAAGTTGAACAATCAAGTTCTAAAAAAATCTTTCAAACAAAAATTTTTAAGATAAACGCAAACTAAATAAATAGTTTCATCGGTTTCGACCGCCTACTATATACATAATAATAATAATAATAATAATAATATATAAATACAGAAGTAATAAATTAAAATTAAAATTTCTACAAATGAATTTAATTCCTAAATATAAAAAACCCCAAACCCCAAAAAAACCCGAAAAAACCCAGTGGGTTAGGCTTTTTAAAAAAACCCGGTTTTCTTGCAACCCTGGAATAAATGCTGATCCACATTTCATCCATAATATCGTGTTTTCTGATGAAGCTACTTTTTTGCTAAATGGCAAAGTACATAAGCAAAACTGCAGATACTGGACAGACAGTAATCCTCATTGGATGGACGAAGCTCACACGCAATTTCCAAAAAAAGTTAATGTTTGGGCAGGTACATAACAATAAATTTAACTGAATAGTCTTGTTTTAATTTTGCGCCTAAATAATTTGTTTATGTATGCTGGCCCATAATAGCTTTCCTAACATACTAAAATGCATTCATCTTTCACAGGCATTGTTGGTCAGAACATTATAGGCCCCTTTTTGATTGAAGGGAATCTTACTGCTGCTAAATATCTGCAACTACTGCAAGAAAATATCATCCCTCATCTAACAAGATTATACCCCGATGAAAACGATCCTAACGTAGTTAGCAACACGCTATGGTTTCAACATGATGGAGCCCCTCCGCATTATAGCCACGAAGTTCGTGCTTAGTTGAACAACGTTTTTCTGGAAAGGTGGATTGGACGTCAAGGACGTATTGAATGGCCACCGCCATCACCTGACTTATCCCCACTAGATGTTTTCTTGTGGGGTTACCTGAAGAGTCGTATTTACCTCAATAAACCAAATAACTTGAATGAACTAGTGCAACGAATTCGAGAAGAAACAGCAAATATTCCTCGCGATTTCATTTTGAATTCAATTGAAGGATTTTTTAATCGAATTTATTACTGCCAAGAGGCGAATGAGGAACAGTTTGAGCATCGCTTATAAATGTTCCATTCTTGTACTAGATGCACTTTATAAACTTAAAACACGATTTCAACAATCTGATGTTACATCAAACACCATAAAGCAATTCATTGTTCCCCATGCTAACTGTATCTTTAGTTATCCATTTAATACCTACTCCCAATCTTTAATTTACAATAGCGAAGTTATCTTTAGAGATAACTATGGCAAGTGGCATGTCGCTGAATTCTACTTGTAAATACCTTTCAAACGGTATGCGATTTGACCCCTCCTTCCAATTAAAAAAAAATCAAGTTGGCTCTGTAGCTCTCGACCTTGTCAATTAAAAAAATAATAAAACTGTGGAAATAATAGGAGGCTTTGTAAACAGCATGCATACCAAATTTTATCGATTTAGCTTGAATAGTTTTGAAATAACAAGGCCGGTTCCATACATTTGGTACGCACTGTATGTACAAATAATCTATCTCTTTTATTATATCACAAATATTGTCAGGTTACTTTATTTAAGTGCTATACTATATACAGTGTGGTAAAAAAGTATGGACTACCCGTAATAATTTGGTAGTCTTCAGGTTTTATGGAAAACGCTGGAACACATCAATTTAGTTTTTCAGTTTCCCACATTCTGATAGAATTTATTATTATTGACATCTGTCAAAAATATGACGTCATCAACATTTTTTTTAAATGACAATATAATGGCATGTGATACATCATTTGAAAGCTCTTGTTTCACTCGGTCTGTTCCTAGATTTTTGTGCGATTCTGTTATGCCGTTTCAAAATGGAAACGGTTAAATTGTGAAAATTATCTTAAATTAATTCCCAGTAAAAGAATAACTCTTTCTTGTTTTATCAGAAAAAAAGTAAACTACTGAACATGGTTTTATTGTCAATCAAACTAGTACAACGCGTAATAATTAAATAAAACAAAACAAGCACAATCAAATAATCATAAAAATAATTGTTCTACGAACATTGCTAACGTCAACAATTCCTGGTACCTCCATCATCCTGAGGACATCCAACCAACCATCTACACCTACATTTGGTCTCTTGTGCGGTAACATCACCAAGGGACCGTGAACGAAGATCCAACCAACCAACAACAACTTTACATTGGGTCCTTCAAACCGAGAAGGATCCTGCCTAGTAAATGTTTTACATGCATTTACAACTTTACCAGTAAAGTCTTCACGCTGGACTTTACATTTGATCCTTTGAACCAAGACGGATCCTGCCAAGTAAATGTTTACAAGCATTTACAACTTTACCAGTAAAGTCTTCACGCTGGAGGACTTTACATTTGATTCTTCGAACCAAGAAGGATCCTACCAAGTAGATGTCCTACAAACATCTACAATTAGTCTAACCGCACTGCCTGTTTTCCATTAATTAACCAGTATTTTCTTGTGATATATGCTAACGTGGCTTGATTGCTGCCATGAAGAGTGTTGTGATGCACATCACGTATAATTAGTATTGACAGATGGCTTGAATGTGTTAGAATTATTGGATGTTTTTGGTCGTACGTTAGAGATGAGTTTTTTAGTCTTCCTCCAACTCTTACTATGCCGTTGTTGTCTTGGAATGGATTTAGATTTAGGAGTTTGCTGGTTTTATTCACCTGATGATTCTTGTTTCGGTTGTTAATTTCTTCTCTGAAGTGTATATTTTGGGTAAGTTTTATTACCAGTTGTAGTGTTGAATCCATTTCTTGTACTGAAAGACGTCCCAGCTGTTTTGTGAGATCTCTTGGGTTGTTGGTAAATCTTCTGCAGTATGACAAAACAGGGATGAGTCTGGTTAATGACGAAAATCGTTGTATTAAGGAAATTTCTTCTTTCTGTATTATAACTTGGCAGTAAAGCTTTAATTCTTCTTTTTGACGTGCAGGTTGTTATTGAAAAGGAATTTTTGTTTTTAGCCACTGAGGTCCATTCCAGCATAGAATGTGGTCTTTGATTTCTGATGGGTGTAGTCGTCGGGAAACGGCATCTGCAGGATTTTCTTGTGTGCTGACATCATGCCAATACTCAGCGGGTAGGATTTTGTTAACTTCTGTTACCCGGTTGGCTACGAATGTCTTCCATCTTGATGGATCTCCTCTTAACCAATCTATGACTATCATAGAGTCGGTCCAAGCGTAGACAGGAATGTTTGAGATTTCCAGGGCAGTTATTGTTCTTTCTATTAATTTGGCAAGAAGCACAGCTGCGCAGAGTTCTAATTTTGGTAATGTTGTTTTTGACCTGATCTGCTCTGGAGATTTGAATCTGGCGATACATTTTCTCGATGTCAGCACTGAAGACAATTTCATGCTTTCTCCAGTGAAGAAGTATGTCGGCTAGATCTTGCTGTAGTCTTGGTCCAACATACATGGTGTTGTTTAAACTTATGCCGGTTGAGGTTTTGGAGGATGCATCGAACACCACTCTTAATTTTGTAGTAGTACTTTCTTCTCGAAGTACCGGCTGATGAGGTATGTAGTATTTCGCTTCTTCATCTTGATTTGGTGATATTTTCCTCATGTGGCCGAGGGTGAGATATTCCCGAAGGAAGTCGTATTGTTTTCTTAGCTCTGGATTCTTTGTTAATCGTTTTTCTAGCTGCAGTAGTCTTGCAACAGCTCGATTTCTTGAATTGCCCAAGTCAATAGGCAATTTCTTGAAGGGGATCTTAACAGTGTAAGTTCCATTGTGGTTTCTTCTTATGGACTTCTTAAAATGTTCCTCGCACCTTTGATCATCATCCGAATAGGAGTGTGACACAGATGTTTTCTCAATTTCCCAAAATTTTGTCAGTTGTTTATCTTCTTCTGTTCGGCTGATCATACTGATGATCTTAATAGAATCGTCTGGTACTTGTTGGGTTTTGCCAGATAGCATCCATCCTAATTCTGTATGTTGCCCCAGTAGACCATTGTCCATCTTCTTCAATCCTGCTTGTATAATTTTTCCATATTCTTCAGCTCTGAGGATGGCATCTATGGGGCCGGGAAGATAAAAGGTTGGATCAGCCAGGATGTAATTTTGCCATTCTTCTGGATCTGGATATTGTAACTTGTTGGTGGGCATGGTTGATGTTAATTTTGAGAGTACAAGGAACTCAACATTTAAGGAATAGTTACTTGGAAAGCGTGGTTGGATTAGGGAACAAGTTTTCCACAAAGATGTTTTTAGTTTGCCCCCTAGTCCGGAAATTCCAGCTTTGATTTTCTGCCTTGGCTTCCCGAGCAATTGAGCTGCTGGTTCTGTTATTAGTGCTGTTTGTGATCCTGGATCGATGTGCATTCTTAGGTATTCTGTTGATCCTGTTGCTGTTGTGGCACGAACCAAAGCTGTTGCTAACAATGTGGCACTTCTTTGTTGATTACTTCCAACTTGGCTGATGATAATAGGTGGTTGTTCTTGTGGCGCAGTTTCTTTCATGGTAGTAGCATGTGAGGTGGCTTTTGTAGGTGCAGGCTGATTTGAAGAGGAATACTTTCTCTCTTTGTGCAAGAGAGTATGGTGTGGCTGCCTACAGATTTGGCAGTGTATGTTACTGTAACATCTTTGATCGAAGGAATGTTTTATGCAATTGTAACAAAGACGCTAGTTTCTTATTAGTTGGATTCTATCGGATGTTGACAAGGCTTTGAATTTTGAACAGCAGTGGAGTTGATGCTGTTGGCTGCAGCAAGGGCAAATCAAGTTGTTGGACATTGTTTGAGGCTGTTGAGGGTTGACTGTTGGAGTCTTCTTCTGGTCGACTTTTAATGTTTCTAAGGATTGAAATCTTCTTTCCAGGAACTCCATTAATTCATGAAAGCTTTGCATTTCATGTGGTTTTCTTAATGATTGTTCATATAGTTTGTTGGTTTCTTTGTCCCACTTTCATACGATAATGCGACTGATCATCGGACCCCATGATGATTTGTCTTAGTCCCTCCGGAGATTCTGTGATGACGGATGGTATATCCAAGATTTTGTCTAACTTGGATGTAATTAATCTTGTATTTTGGAAGCGTCTTTGCAGTAACTTCCAAGCAGTTTCATAGTTTCCATCGGTGATTTGTAGATGCTGGATTATGTTGCTGGCTTCTCTGTGGAGGTGAGTTTTAAGGTATTGCATTTTCTCTATATTAGTTATGTTTAAAACTAAACATAAAATTTACTTTTCTTAATTTTTCTTCCAAAAATATAACATTAAAAAAGGTTAATAATTTCTAGGCTAACTCATATTTCAAAATATGAACAAATGCTTTCTTGCAATATAAACACATTTTTTTCTAATAATTGCAAGATATGCTTACAAGTTAAAAACAGTAGGTTAGTATAAAATGCTATTATGCTAAAATAATCACCTACTTAAGGAGCTAACTAGACAAACCAGAAAATAACAAAATGTTAGAATAAAAACTTCCTATTCAATTAATGTAATTAATGTAAATGTTTTAGCATCACAGCTTTATAAAAATAATTATAATTTGTATATAAACAAAGGGGATTTTCAAATAAATTATTAGTAACGTATACTGATCAATTCAACTATTACCTCCTTTAGAATCTGATACCTAAGGAGGTAATCATCCTACCACTCCGAGAACAATGGACCACTGTACTTAAGTCAAAAATAACCTCGACGTATGACACTGTACGTCGGCAGTGGTCCAAAACTAACTAAGATCGCCAGCACTACGAACTGAACAAATTACCTACATTTCGTAGTGGTAGGAAGCTGGATCTTAAATTTGGTTCCGGCAGAATGTTCTACGAACATTGCTAACGTCAACAATTCCTGGTACCACCATCATCCTGAGGACATCCAACCAACCATCTACAACTATATTTGGTCTCTTGCGCGGTAACATCACCAAGGGACCGTGAACAAAGATCCAACCAACCAACAACTTGACATTGGGTCCTTCAAACCGAGAAGGATCCTGCCTAGTAAATGTTTTACATGCATTTACAACTTTACCAGTAAAGTCTTCATGCTGGACTTTACATTTGATCCTTCGAACCAAGACAGATCTTGCCAAGTAAATGTTTACACGCATTTACAACTTTACCAGTAAAGTCTTCACGCTGGACTTTCCATTTGATTCTTCGAACCAAGAAGGATCCTACCAAGTAGATGTCCTACAAACTTCTACAATTAGTCTAACCGCACTGCCGCGTTAGAACACACACCACGAAGGATTTTAAAATTTGGTCCTTCGAGCCTGTGGGTAGTTCATTTGAAATCTACAGACGTCAATATGTTCACCACCAACATGGAACAAATGAATCAACTCAGCAGCCAGCAAGAGCAATTGGGTCAAAAAATTGCTCAGATTCTAACCAATTCCAAGAAAGATGCTACATCCCGAAAAACAGAAGCCTACATCTCTAACCGCCTTACCGAGTTAGAAAAACTATGGAAAGAAGTTCAGGAAAAGAACGAGATAATCCTGTCCCTTGATCTTCCTCAACATAGTTACTGTACAACAAAATACTTCAATCAGATCGAAACAATTTATAAGGAAGCCTCCAATCACCTTATGAAATGTCAAAGGGCACCTTCATCATGAATTCCCAGTGAGAAGACACCGACATGGAATGCCCCTGCAATTAATTTCAGGAAACAACATGGAGAACCATCCGTCATCATTCGCTATTATCCAGTGGCATTACCACCATCACCATCATATCGATGTTTCCTTTAAAAAATATCATCATGTCCAATCAACACGAACTCCACCTGCAGAAGAAACGCCACCCAGCCATCCTGAGATGATCGAGCTTCAGCTATTAAGATCACAATCTCCCCATTCCGAGAGCCGCCAGAATGTTTAAAACTAAACATAAAATTTACTTTTCTTAATTTTTCTTCCAAAAATATAACATTAAAAAAGGTTAATGATTTCTAGGCTAACTCATATTTCAAAATATGAACAAATGCTTTCTTGCAATATAAACACATTTTTTCTAATAATTGCAAGATATGCTTACTAGTTAAAAACAGTAGGTTAGTATAAAATGCTATTATGCTAAAATAATCACCTACTTAAGGAGCTAACTAGACAAACCAGAAAATAATGTTAGAATAAAAACTTCCTATTCAATTAATGTAATTAATGTAAATGTTTTAGCATCACAGCTTTATAAAAATAATTATAATTTGTATATAAACAAAGGGGATTTTCAAATAAATTATTAGTAACATATACTGATCAATTCAACTATTATCTCCTTTAGAATCTGATACCAAGCGGTATTGATTACCTAAGGAGGTAAAAACAACAGTCACCCTTATGAAGAAGTGGTGACCACAGAAAGGTCGTAGTACCAATCTGCATTACACGTAAAAACTACCACGAGATTTAACAATAATAATAAAATAAGAATGATGTGTTGAGGATAAAACACATAATAGAAAAACTTCAGTAAATGCTGAAAGTGACCGTTGACAACTTGACGGTGCTCAAGTCTAGAAACAAATTCTTCTTGAACATTTCATATCTTTTCTGGTCAAATTTTTCGTATTTCTGTACTTATGCGGCACTTTAGATCATCAATACCTCTTGGTCTATTTAAAAAAAAACTTTGGATTTCAAATAACCCCACAAAAAGAAGTCAAAATGGGTGATATCAGGTGACCTGACAATTGGGCAAATCGGGATTATTGTGGTCAGGATAAAGAGTGACTAAAGCTGGCAAAAGTTCAAACTGCAAAAACATTCAAGTAGGCTTCACCAGTAAGATTTTCTTCAAAGAAAAATGGTCCTAACACTCTTATCTATCAATATGCCGGTCAATCAAGTTTCTGAGGTGATTGTCAATGAGCTTCTTGAATCCAATGTGGATTTTCTTTGGACCAATATTGACCATTTTGCGTGTTTACAGTACCGTTGAGGTAAAAAGTTGCTTCATCTGAGAATAAAATATTTGCGGAAAAGTTTTCATTTTGAGTACAAATTGATTGCATGATTTCGCAGAATTGCAGTCTTCGGTCGAAATCATCCTTAGGGGTCGTCCATAAAACACATAACGCTGTTTGGAGGGGGGAGGGGAGACTGCGGGTGACCATACATGTCTACATGGCGTTACGAGGAGGGGGGGTGGTATAAATATTATTGTTACGTAACACTTTTCTCTTTTTCAATATTAAAAATAGGCGTTGAATTGCGAGTTGATTGTCGTCACTTTTTCTGTGAATAACTAAAATACCTTTTTGTGAACGATAATGATCTGAGGACTGCATGTTCCATTTATGAGAAATGGTGTTAACTTTCAAAAGTTGGGTAGGTATGTTTTCGGCGAAATATAATAGTAATCGAGGAAGCTATAAATTACGAAAAAAGAAAACATGCAATGGTAGACAAAACAATATGCCTCGTTCTTCTTTATTGCTCCGTATAGAACCTGATTTCTTCATCTGTTCATTCGATTTCACAAATTATTCCAGACTACTACAGAGTAGTTTTTATGTATTGTGAGTTTTGTTTGATCCAGTGTTTTATATATTAAAAAGTAATATTAACGGTACCTATTCCTTTATTGGGTTTTTAGTTATTAACAATATTGTTTAATTATTAACATCAACATGTCTTCGAAAAAAGGAGATTTGTTTAATGCTTTATTTAATACATACAAGAAGAGGTACCCTGAAAAAACTGGGACAGTGTCAAAATGATGTCGTAGAAATATGGAATAAAGCGAAAGAAAAGCATTCAGCTGACGGGCAGTTTGAAGAAGAAATGAACAATCTTATAAGTTCCTATCAACAACATGTTTCGAAAAAAAAAGCTTCAAACATACTTTCTTTCTTTCAAACTAAGGTAAGCTTTCCTTTTGATTTTTATTATAAAAACAGTAGTGGGACATTTTTGTAACCATTACTCTTTATTTCCTTCATTGCCCAATAATTTTAACAATAAGGGCCCAAGCCTGATGTTTTCAAATAAAAATTTTGGGATACATTCGTGTATGTGATTCCGTGATATGTGATTGTTTTAAATTTCTATCATAGTCAACTTATTCACCGTTTAATCACGGTATTTACTATCTAGTAAAGCCCAACTTTTTTTCAGCGTAAGGTATCGGATGAAGCAACTTCTGTGTCATCGTCAACTAGTAGTATTGCTTCAATGAATATTAGGGGAAATACTAGCAATCAAAAAATAGTTCCCTCTTGCTCATACTCAGATCAATATAGTAATCAAAACATACATGAAAAAGCAATGGTAAATCAGGCGATTGTTTTAGATGTTGGTGTTGCTACACATGATACAAACGTTAATCAATCTGAGATCAATAATATTTCACCAACTATAGTCGCAGATTCTGCCCAACATGATGCAGCTAGTGACAAAAGTAGTAACTCTGATGAAAGCTCTACTATTGCTACTACCAGTACTCTATCTGCTCGTCATCGACAGTATGAAAAACCTGCTCAAAAAGTAATTGAAATGAACATTACCGCCTTTGAGAAACAGTTAAACGCTCTAACCGAAGTGCGAGATGCAGGTCTTGCTAGCAAATCTGCAGAAAAAAAGAAAATGAAAAGTGTTCAAGGCAGAGCCAAACGTCAAAAAAAAATATCGTGACAAGGTAAAAGCCACACTTCAAAAGGTGTGTGAAAAATACCCCGATATTTCGAAAGATCTTCAAAGACGTTCTCAAGAAGGTGGTAGACCACGCTTGGAAGAAAGTCAGCCCGAAATTTTAAAGGTAATCGCAGAACTGGCTATGTTCGGGGCAGCAACTCACGATCGACATAGAGAAGAATCTCTTCACAGTTGCAGAACTTTAAGTCAGCTTCAGGAACAACTCAATGTAATGGGATTTGAAATATCTAGAAGCGCAACATACTTGCGCTTATTACTCCGAAACGCAAGCACATTAGAAGGTCGAAGACATGTTGTCACTGTTCCTGTGAAACTGTGTAGAGCAGAATCTGATCTACATAAAGGGCATGCCGATCAACCGTTCTGCACTCCTTCAATAAGAAGCCTTGAAACTCTTGCCTCTATTTCAGGACCAGAACAAGTTGCGTATATATCTTAAGACGATAAGGCCAGAATTCCAATAGGCATTACTGCAGTAAAAAAACAGTCACCTTTTTTAATGCATTTGGAATATCGCATAAAGCTTCTTGATCATGACTGGGTGATTGCTCAAGGCCACAAACTTATTCCCTCAGTTTATGCGGGAATAACCATAAAAAATGATTGTATGGGTCAACCTGAAGCTGTATCTTATTCTGGTCCCACCTATGTCGCCATAAGAAGTGGCAAACATTCTTCATCCACGGCAAGCACTCACGCACTCAGGGACGAACCCATGGGGTGATGGGAGGGGAAGCTCCCCCCTCAAAGTTGATAATTTTGAGCGAGAGTTGGTAATTCCACAATTTGAGAAAAATGAGAAGATAAGAAAATGTGTCCAAAACAATTTTTTTTTTAATTTAATCTAATTGCCATGCATACACGTTCGAGAGTTTTAAATAAAAATAAGATTTGTGTAAAATACTAATTTTGCTTCATATCATGTTAGGTACAAATAAAAAATTTTTCTTACTAGTAGTTGGTATTTTCATCGTAACAAGTTGGCAATTTTAAGGTTACCCCCCTGCAAAAAACTCTTTAGGTTCGTCCCTGCATGCACTGGATTTTGAGAAATTAGTTAATCTTGATAGTTTCACTAACATTGTAAAAAATTCTGACGATGATTTGAAGCCAATTTCTATGCTATCTGTAGATGGGGGACCTGATGAAAACCCAAGATACATAAAAGTCATAGCACATGCCGTGCAACATTTTAAAGATTTTAATTTGGATGCGTTGTACATTTTCACAAACGCACCTGGACGGAGTGCTTTCAACAGAGTCGAGAGACGCATGGCACCACTTAGCCACGTACTTTCTGGTCTTGTCATTCCTTATGACCACTTTGGGATACATCTTGACGATAAAGGCACGACTGTAGATCCAGAACTTGAAATGAAAAATTTTGAGTTTGCTGGAAATGTTCTAGCAACCTTATGGAATGAACTTGAAATTGATAATTTCAATGTCTTTGCCGAATATATAAGTCCTTCCATGGATATAATAGATGTTCCAACTCTACCTCCACCGGATTGGTATGCGGAACATGTACAAGAGAGCCAATATCTCTTGCAGATTGTAAAGTGTCAAAATACAGAATGCTGCAGCCCTCATAGAAGTGGTTTACGTCAGGTATTACCTCATGGATTTATTACTCCACCTTTTCCTATTAAACAAGAAATTAATTCTTTAAGAGTGCCAGACCCTACAGATAAAATTGCGTTTGCACCTTTTCTTCTGAGAAAATCTATTTCAGTTGGACATCTTGGAGGTGGTTTCCTCCGTTTACCTTTTGATTACTTGTGCCCAACCGTTGAGGCTCTTCTTCAAGATAGATCGTGTGAGCATTGTGGCAAATACTTCGCTTCAAAGAAAAGCCTTCAAGCCCATA
Organism: Agrypnus murinus; assembly: GCA_929113105.1. NCBI lineage: Eukaryota > Metazoa > Arthropoda > Insecta > Coleoptera > Elateridae > Agrypnus > Agrypnus murinus. The sequence goes on from OV816027.1 coordinate 5,034,017, forward strand.
CTAAAGTGCTCCATCCGGCAAAAAGTCTTAAAAAGGGCTTAAGTAGGGTACAGCCAGTGCGCATTGTTGCACGACGCAATAAGGAATTTTTGTGCACCTTAAATACCCCAGATTTGCCTGAGCAAGTAGAGTGGCTTGAAGAGGATGAAGTTGATGTGGTGGGTTTAAGTATTCCCCCAAGTATTCCAGATGGCCTTTCATCGTCTGACTCGGTCGTTTTGATAGAGTCAGTCGATGATTGGCTTGCACCTGTATGGACGGAAGATGTTTAATTGAACAAATTAATAAAAAAATTATATTAATGTACTTATATGAATAAAAGATTTTTGGAAATTTCATTCATATTTAATGTAAAAAGTTACGTTACCTAGGGAGGGAGGGGTCAAGCCAATGTCTACATGGTGTTACATGGGGGGGAGGAGGGTAAAAAAACGGAAAAAAAAAGTTACGTGGTTTATGGACGACCCCTTATTTAATTCTTGTACCTGGCAGACTTTGTACAGGTGGTATTTTTCTTTGTTCCAAATTGTTTACACAGACGTGTGACTTATTCCCATATCAAGTGCTAGTTGCCGACTGGCACTATATGGATTTTCTTCAACAACCATTAGGACGCCAAGCTGAATATTTTCATCTACCTTCGGCCTTCCATTTTTAGGTAAATTTTTAACATGGCCACATTTTTCATATTTTCATAAAATCTTGCAATGAATTTGATTGAAAAATTCACCTATTAGTAGATCTGCGACGATCTCCGTAACCAACCATCATAAGAATTTCACTACAGTCTTTTTCACTGAGCGACATTTTTGGTTTATTAAAAAAGTAATTCTTGTTAAGTAAATCTTACTAATGTTCAACCTTACCACTTGTCAATACTGATGTTAATTTTTGTTTGTGTTTGGTTTGTCTAAGCTTACCATGACCAAAACTACTATTGCAACGACATTGAGATATCGAATTTCTTTTTCCACCATGGATTTAAAAACAAGTTGAGGGCAAGAAACAATGTAAGGGCAGGTATTGAATGCTCAAGCCTTAGGGCTGTCTTAATGTAATTGATAGTTTTCTTTTTTCACAAGTCAACGGTCGCCATTTTGAAACGGCACGACAGAATCGCACAAAAATCTAGGAACATATACTGAGTGAAACAAGAGCTTTCAAATGATGTATAACATGCCAGATATTGTTATTTAAGAAAAATGTTGATGACGTCATATTTTTGATAGATATCAATAAAAAAAACAAATAAATTCTATTAGAATGTGGGAAACTGAAAAACTAAATTGAAGTGTTCAAGCGTTTTCCATAAAACCTGAAGACTACCAAATTATTAGGGGTAGTCCATACTTTTTTTCCACACTAGTCATTAGCTAATCGCTCTTCCAATCTAATACCTTAAGTGCTTTCCATTTGTTTTGATTGCTAGAAAATGCCACAATATATACGAATTAATGTCAACACTGCTATTATAGAAATCGTGATTAATGAAAACCGCGTTCCATCTTGAATAGTATGATGACGTCAATGGTGTAGAAAAGGACGGAAAATATTTAAACTTTAAATTCGTATTATTAAGTTATCGTAATACATTTATCGATTTTATGTGGACCTGTTCATTAGATAACTGTTATACTAATAAAATATACAAGTTATGTCAAAATTTAAATTCCATGCAACGACCCTATTCACAACAATTGGAAAGCAACTATTGTAATAAAAAAAATTCAAAAGCGCTAAACTTCAATAATTTAATGTACTTTATTTCTAACTAATTCTAATTTTTAAATATTTTTTTTAGCAAGCAATAGCGGAGTAACAAAAGCCAGTACTAGTAAAGAAACCGATGTAATTTCTCCAAACAATTCCGAATCATTGAAGAATACACCTTCTCTTGATTCTCAAGCCACCATCATATATCCTCTAGAAAATAATGCATTTATGTTAAATCCTATAACTTACAATGAAAACTCTGATGAACTGGTAGAACAGTCTTTACATTCAAGTGAAAAAGCATTGACTCTCGAAAACACAGAGTCAAACAATAAAGATGAACCAGAAACGGAAGGGATTAAAATTGAATATCCATCATCGACAGTTCAAGATCTTCAAATGGAAAAAGACAATAATAAACGTGAATCTTCTCATCATGATCCATTAGATTTATTCAAAGAATCTCAACCTTTAAAAAAAGTTAGATTTTGTGATGATAAATCCGATACTACACAAAAAAAACTAAAGAGAAGTTATAGTGAACCTATTTCGAGCCTTGATAGGCAGCCAGCTAAGACAATTTTGAAAAATTATAATCATCTTCATGACGATATGTCAATTAGAACAGCTCCTCGTATAAACTTAATTCCTAAATCCTTAAATAGCAATGTAAATTATTGTATTTTTCCGTTTCCTACGCATTCAAGACCAGGACCCTTCTTTAATCAAGGTGAGAATTGTCACTTCTATATAGGAGGATAGATCGAAGAATTTCTAGAACAAGACGGAAAAAAACAACTTTTTGGGGAAAATCGTGTTTATTTTTCTACATACTCTTCTTTCAGCTCTACACATTTAGTCCAACGCTTTTCAAGACCCTTCAGCCCTTCACAAAATTAATAACTATCCAAAGCTTCAAAATATCCATTTACAGCTTCGATGAAAATTTCTTTCCAGCCAACCATTTCTTGAGATTTAGGAACAAGAAGAAATCCAATGGAGCCAAGTCTGGCGAATGTTCATGTGCATGTTCAATTAACTGGAATTGTAGTTCGTGCAGTTTCGCCATCACAATTTCCGACTTGTGGGATGGGGCATTATCCTGGTGGTACAAGACCCTTTTCCTTTGCCAAATGATGCCTTTTAGCTTTGATTTCTTTATTCAGTCTGTCTAATAACGACGCATAATACTCGCCCGTTATTATCCTCCCGTGTTGCAAGTAATCAATAAAAATTATTCCTCGGGAATCCAAAAATACGGTAGCCATGACTTTCCGAGCAGACGGAATCGTCTTTGCCTTCTTTGGAGTTGGCTCACCATGTTTTGTCCATTGCTTTGACTGCTCCCTGGTCTCCGGAGTGTAGTGGTGAATCCACGTTTCGTCTTTTTCAATACTTTTGAACATGTCTACACATTGCTGAGAAATAGTCATTCGAACTCGCTTTTGGTGGATTGTCAGCAGATGCGGCACCCATCTAGCACTAAGCGTTCTCATGTCCAAATGTTGATGTAAGATGCAATGTACACGGTCATATGAAATGCTTACTTTCTCTGCTATCTCTCTCAACTTTATTCGGCGATCCTTCATCACGATTTCATGGACTTTTTCAATTGTTTCTTCATTGGTAGCTGTTTTTGGTCTGCCAGAACATGGTGCATCCTCTATGCATGTGCTACTGCGTTTAAATTCAGCAACTCAGTTTGCAACTGTTGCATACGAAGGCGAAGATTCACCATGAACTTCATCTAACTCCGTTTTTATTTGTTTAGCATTTAAGCCTTTAAAAAGAAAATGTTTTATCACTGCACGGAACTCGTCTTTATTCATGATTAAGAAAATGCACAAATTGTTTACTTGAATCGATAGTAACGGCATGTGTTTATATCCAATCTGTTTGAAAATTCGACAACTGTTGTACAAACAATGGCGCTTTTAAAACAACGCCATCTTGTGGTTCATTCTAGAAATATTCCGATCTATCCTCGTATTTAATTTGTTTGTTCAACTTAAGTTGTCGAATTATTTATTTAATAGCTAATGCTCCAGCATCAGCATCACTTTCTACAAATTTGCTAAAACTTTTACCGCCATCTGGAAATCCACCCAAAGAATTTATGAATTTCATTCAAAACCAGACAGGTAAGTTTAAAATGATGCTGTAAAATTTGGTTTATACAAAAAAGTACGTTACAGATACTAACAGTTTGGAGCCGACAAATTTAGTTCTTGACAAACTTGATCCTCCAACCTCGGGTAGTAATAGCAGCGGCAGCAATCCTGGTAGCCCCAATGCAGCTGAAGAAGATGGCGATTCAAATATGTCTGCAGCATATGAAGATGGGAGGTTCACAAATGATAATTCAGATGTTGACTCAGCTCTTGATGTGCGATTAAATGAAAGCGATAGTGAAGGCTCTAGTGGTATATGTTCTGATTCTGAGAGCAAAAGGAGAAAGCCTAGGACTATTAAGTCAGTTATTCATAAGCCCAGCAGTAAGTGTTGTTTGATGGAAAGTTTGCATGCAGCTTTAATTGTATATGTATATTAAAAATTTGAGATGTTTGTATTATTTACAGGGTTGTTCGAATTACTTGTTTGATCTCTTAGAAGTGTGGCTACGGAGATGCTTGAAACCCTATGCAAACAAGCGATTTGAACACCCCGTACAATGGTACAATTTTATTTGTTGCGCTTTTACTACTTTTCAGCTGTCACTCAAGCTGCAGGAGCAGGCCCGATGATGAATGTAAGGTTTGCTGCCGGAATGCCAAGTACTTCAATAGCTAACGAGAGACATTTACAGCCACCGACCAGGAGGACTTCAGAAAGAGGTACGTTAAAACATTTCTCTTGTACTTGTTCAATGTACAGGGTGACTGAATATGCTTGTTACTATAGGGGAACTTGGTCAATATAAGAATATAGAGAACAATGGATTGCACATACTCGATGTGTTTTTTTCGAGACAAACTCAATGCTTAAAACCAGAGTTTGCTAGTGTCTGTTGTTTTTGAGTTATATACCAATAATTGGATTTTTCGACTTTTCAATACTTACGATAGATACTCTTGGGCACTTTTTTGAGTAGAAGAGAACAGTGTTAACAGAATTTGGATAGGTTTATTGGATTTGGAGTTAATATATCGATTTGTTTTTTTAAATAGAATTCATGGTTGGCTGTGACCTATGTATTTAAATAGATCCTTTTTCTTTTTAATGATATACAGCATATTGATAATTAGGGGTCACCACCCTTATATCTTTTTAACAGGTATAAGTATACATACACATGTTATAAAACCTAAATTAAATTTTACGCAATTAATTCCAGCTATATTTCAAAGCCAAAGGCATTTATGATATGTTTGGTAATTATCTACAATTACCTTATTTGTATATTTATGTAAATTTTTTATGGAAAAAAAAGAGCATAATTATTTAAAAAAAGCCTTGGAAGTGGACCATTTTCAATTCATTCAGTTGGAAACTTAAACTACTTTTTCATTTAAAATTAGAAAATATATAAAGATTATTGTTGATATTCAACAATTACTACTAAAACAGATGTAATAGCATAATTTCTTTTTTTTAAAGATGCAAGTATCTTTTTGTCTACACGCTGCGCCTGAATGTTTTCGTATAGGCAACACATCTTGCCAACAGTCGTAGTATGAAAATAAGGTACAATGAGAATAAGGTAAAAAAACGCATATCATAAAGCTGATCTTAGGTTAACAGCTACTATAACCTAACAAATGGTATTGATAGAAAACCATAAATACAGAGCTACCAATATGATGTAAATAAATATCAGTTCTACATTTTGTATTATGGTTAAATGAAATCGGAATTTGAGTAATACAACGCATATGAAGCAAAGGTATGTTTTATAGCAATTTACATTCAATGCTATAACAACATTCTGTACAGCTTAATCAACCTAGCTAATGGAATTATTCAATTAACCTATTAAACAGGAAATCATCAGACACGGAAGATATTATATGATCAAAAAGTCTTGGGATTGCAATACTGCCCTGCTAAGATCAAAGGCGGTAACTGCAAAACTACAATTTATAAATATACTATACAGAATTTCAACGTGTGCTGAGAAAAAGTATGGTATATTTTTGAGTTGATGTTTTGCAGTTACCGCGTTTGATCTTAGCAGAGCAGAATAGCCATGGAATGTAAAAACCATCTATAGAATTATTTACTTCTACTGCCCGTAGATTTTGTGAACTGTACAGTAGCGCCAATGTATCTTGAGTAGCGCATAGTAAACTAGTGAGAATGCGCAGAGCTAGCATTGCCATGACGAACAAAAACAACTGTATACTTAATAAACTAATTTATTTTTGAAAACTAATGTTGATGTAACACATTAGTTGTCATAAAAACTAAAATTCTAAGTTCTAAAATTTTTCGTTAAAAAGAAAATTGTTGCTAAAAATGTTTATTTTTTCGTAAATTTTTAAAAAATAAACATTTTTTCATTTTTCAAAAATTTACCGCAATTTTCGGTGGTCATTTTGACCACTTTCCCGAAGAGATACAAAAAAATGTTTCAACCAAAAGTTTCTTAGAATTTGATGTACTATAAGATTCCACAAAGAAAAATTCAAAAAAGTCAACATGGAAGAAGGCGACAGACCGACAGACAGACTTCATGAATTCAGAGACGAACTTTTTGTTCGTCGAAAATAAGAAATAACTGAAAACTAACGAAAATGCTGTAAGAAACTTTAATATCAGCGCTAAATATTATAATTTGCATCCATTTAAAGCATGAAAACGGGGGCGAGAAATTTTGATGCAAATACTGTTAAAACTATAGCAACCGGGGTGAGATTTCGATAAAAGCTGATAGTATTCTTTAAAAACAATGTTCTCAGATGGATGGACCATGGATTTTATATTATTCAAAAACAACATTTTATGTTTCTTATATTACGAGGATAGATCGGAATGTTTCTAAAGTCCGTTCGCCGAGATCTGTCATAAAACAAATATACTTGAAGTTAGCTGATCCTTGAAGCTTCATTTACAATGATGCGCGTTTGCGTACAGTGTGAGCTTAACTTGCTTTTACGGTTGCAGCGTAATATGGAATGGAAAGTGATACTGATGAAAATTAAATACACCACAATTAAATCAGACTCACCACTCGCCATTTAAACATAACAAAGCCTAGTTTAAAAGAGGTGTTTGCCCTCAAAAGAGCAATTTTTAAACAGCGTCCGCGGCAAATAATCTTTTTATTCTGCGAACCGAAAAAATTACATCAGCAAAGTTTGTTTTTAAATAAATCAACTTACCGGGCATCACTATCAGAGCCTTCTGATGTATAATTCATGTTTTTTAGAGAAATAACTTTCTCTTTCTAATGACGTGCGTCATTATCACCACTTCATTGGAGACAAGAATTCCAGATTTCATAAAATAGAAAGTAAACAATCAAATTAATTACGAGGATAGATCGGAATGTTTCTAGAATGAACCACAAGATGGCGTCATGTGCGCGTGCTGATTACTTGTTTTGAAAATGCCATTGTTCGTACAACAGTTGTAAAATTTTCAAACAGATTGGGATATAAACACACGCCGTTACTATCGATTCAAGTAAACAATTTGTGCATTTTCTTAATCTTGAATGAAAACGAGTTCCGTGCAGTGATAAAACATTTCTCTTGTAAAGGCTTAAATGTTAAACAAATAAAAAGGAGTTAGATGAAGTTCATGGTGAGTCTTCACCTTCGTATGCAACAGTTGCAAACTGAGTTGCTGAATTTAAACGCGGTAGAACAAGCATAGAGGATGTACCATGTTCTGGCCGATCAAAAACTACCGATGAAGAAACAATTGAAAAAGTCCATGAAATCATGATGAAGGATCGCCAAATAAAGTTGAGAGAGATAGCAGAGAAATTAAGCATTTCATACGATCGTGTACATTGTATCTTACATCAACATTTGGACATGGGAAAGCTTAGTGCTAGATGGGTGCCCAGTCTGCTAACAAGCAATGTCTAAACATGTTCAAACGTAATGAAAAAAGATTTTTTTGCGATGTTTTATAGCTGTTGAGGAAACGTGGATTCATCACTACACTCCGGAGACCAGGGAGCAGTCAAAGCAATGGACAAAACGTGGTGAGCGAACTCCAAAGAAGGCAAAGACGATTCCGTCTGCTGGGAAAGTAATGGCTGCCGTATTTAGGGATTTCTGAGGAATAATTTTTATTGATTACTTGCAACACGGTAGGACAATAACGAGCTAGTATTATGAGTCGTTATTAGAAAGACTGAACAAAAAAACATAGCTAAAAGGCCTCATTTGGCAAAGAGAAAGGTCTTGTATCACCAGGATAACGCCCCATCCCACACGTCGGCAATTGCGATGGCGAAACAGCACGAACTACAATTCCAGTTAATTGAACATGCACCTTATTTGCCAGACTTGGCTCTGTCGAATTCCTTCTTGTTTCCCAAATCTCAAGAAATGGTTGACTGGAAAGAAATTTTTATCGATAACTGACATTATCGAAACTGTAAATGGATATTTTGAAGGTTTGGATACTTCTTATTTTTGTGAGGGTTAAAGGGTCTGGCATTGGACTAAATGTGTAGAACTGAAAGGAGAGTTTGTAGAAAAATAAATACGATTTTCCCCAAAAAGTTGTTTCTTCCTCGTAACTCCAAATCCAATAAACCTATCCAAATTCTATTAACACTGTTTTCTTTGCTTCAAGCAAACTACCTAATGAACGTATTAGTAACTTTTCTTTAGCTTCACAAATAGCAGAGATATTGCCAAGTATTTAAAAGTCGAAAAATTCGATTATGGATTATAATTCAAAAACAAAAGATAATAGCAAATCTTTGTTTTAAGCATCGAGTTTATCTAAAAAAAGACATTGAGAATGTGCAATCCATTTCCCTTTATCTCTAATAGTAACCGTTCACCCTGTAGATTTTTATTTATTTATTTACGGCAATGCCATTTTATAGTAAACAATGTACAAAGTGAAGATGCATACTACACAAAATTTTATGAATTATAACTTATAACCTAATAATAAGTAATACATTTTAAATAATATGTAATTCTTTAAAGATTCTTGAAAGATTGAATGGGATTAGTGAAATAATTCTAATTTCGATTCATTGTTGTTTGTTTGTTTGTATGTGACATATGAAGGGGGTAAGAACCCAGCACCGCGGCCTTAGGCTTATTGTACTCTCATCTTGTCACTTAGTCGGTAAAGAGTTTTGTGATCCTGATTAGGCTTAGTAACCTCTTCACCAGGTCCTCCCTTATGAGTGTCTCACGAGAGAAAGCTCCTTCGAGGAGTGCAAACCTCCATCGGTACAGGGCTTCGCAGTCGAAAATAACATGTGAGGCTGTTTCGTCCTCTTCATTGCAGAGTCTGCAGATGGGTTCTTCATTACCAATCCCCATTCTATGCATATGCTTCCTTAGGTTGCAGTGTCCAGTTATAAGGCCTGTCACCAGCCTAATCTGTTGTGTGCTTAATTGCAGAATGTCATCAGTCAATTTGTCAGATGTTGTTTTTAGCATCAGTTTGCTATGTCTTTGCCCCTCAATTGCATTCCAATGGTTGTGGTGCTGTCTTTTTATCCAGCTTTTCAACCAGTTTCGAGCAAAGTTGTTGGTAATTCCAAAGATGGGTTCTGGCCCCATAAATGGTAACTCTGCTCCTTTCTTAGCCAAGGAGTCAGCTTTCTCATTGCCACTAATCCCCTTATGCCCCGGGACCCACATCAGGGTTACTCTATTGTGGGTTGAAAGGGTTATTAGGTTTTGTCGGCATTCCCATACTAATTTTGAGTTAGTACGATTGCTAGCTATGGCTTTTATGGCGGCCTGGCTATCTGTAAGGATAAGGATTTCTTTACCTTGGTAGTTCCTTTTTAAATTCTCATGTACACAGATGTCTATGGCATGAGTTTCGGCTTGGAAGATAGTGGCGAACCTCCCCAGCAATGCATAAGCAGCAAACTGAGGTGATTCCCCAAATATTCCTGCACCTGTGCCACTGTCAGTCTTGGAGCCATCCGTATACCAGATTAGCTTATTTGCCTGACGACTTTGTTGTAATAGCCCTTCGTTCCACTCCAGGAGAGTGGTGAAGGGTTTAGTGTGGTTTTGCCTAGCAGGCATAGTATCACCAAAGAATATTAACCTAACGGAACAAGAAGTGACACTAATGCGAATGGGGTGAAAGTGTTTTCTAATGCGCATGTTTACTGGAAGTGTCAGTTGAACAGCAGCTGAGGGCCAGAGGAGCGGTCAGTCAGCTGTTCGCATGTGAACCGGGGCGTATTGTGTTTGAAAGTAACTTTAAAAACATCGCTATTCAATCACGTGTTGGGCATAACCTGTTAAATTTGATTAAATATACACCAAAATGCCCACAATTTCCGCTGGACTTTTTGATGAAGCTTTTTTGTCGAATGAAGATATTTCATACATTGAAACGTTTCAATCTCGAATTGAAAAACACGCCTCGAAAGCAACGGAAACTTGCTCATATTTTACATTTGTAATATTTTTGAATATTAACAGTCGATGTAATTACCTATGAATAAAAAAAAAAACCTGTATAATTTGCTTATGTTGATTACCTACTCCAATTTATATTATCATTAATAAATCTTACGTGTGGTTGTACCAACTTCTACCTCTACCCATATTTATCAATTTTAAATTCGCGCGCTGTATAGCACCCTGGCAAAATGGCTGACGTGCTTGAAGGTCACGAAAAAGGGAAGTGGAAACATCAAACGAACCCCCTTAAGTGTCGCTTCTTGTTCCGTTAAGGTTAATATTCTTTGGTATCACTGCTCATGTCTAGCAGTGGGCTGGTTACAACGGAAGTAATTTTGGTGTGCCCATCAAGATGACTGGGTTTCCAATTTTCATTGTAATTCAGTCTGAAAGCCGCCATTCTTTCCTCTGCCGTAATATATATGTTTAATGGTGGCAGGTTTAGAAGTATTTCCAGAGCTGCTGTCGGGGTACTTCTCATCACCCCCGTAATACACAGGCAGGCCAGCCTCTGAAGTTTTGATAGCTCCTTCTTGGCTAGCCTCTGTTCTACTTTTGTCCACCAAACCAGCGATCCATAGGTTATTCTAGGTCTAACCACAGCCAGTGTACTAAGCGTGGTCGAAGTCCCCAGCTTTTGCCCAGGGCTCGCTTTGTTGCCATGAGGGTTCTTTTGCCCTTATTAATGGCATTTCTGATTTGCTGGTTCCAGGTTAGCTTCGAATCTAGGATGATACCTCAATATTTTGCTTCCTGGCTCAATTCAAGTTTCTTGTTGAAGAAGTTTGGTAGTTTAATCCTGCCCAGGTCTCTCCTTCTGGTAAATGGAACTAGTGCCGTTTTTTGAGGATTTACACTAAGGTTCTCCTTGGCACACCATCTTTCCACAGCGCTTAAAGCATTTTGCATGAGCTCTGAGATTGTATTGTCAAATTTCCCAGAGATAAGAATGACCACATCATCCGCATATCCCTGGGTATAATATCCTTGCCTATTCAGGTCAACAAGGAGCTCATCCACTACCATGTTCCACAATAGGGGTGATAGAACTCCCCCCTGTGGACACCCTTTGACAGCCTCAATCTCCATTGTTTCGCCTGATAGGGTAGATTGGATCTTTCGACCTCCTTGCAGCATGTTGTTGATCCACCTACATAGGGTGTCTCCTATGCCGCGCTTTCTCGCTACTGCTATCATTGATCTATAAGAGGTGTGGTCAAACGCCCCCTCAATATCAAGGAAAGCTGTTAGTGCTGTTTCTTGTTGTGCAATTGCCTCCTCGATCTTCCTCACTAAGTGATGAAGAGCGGTCTCGCATGATTTCCCCGCTTGATAAGCATATTGATGGGGATGGAACAAGCTACCCGAGGGCAGACTCTCTCTGATATGTTTATCTATCAGTTTCTCCATTATCTTCAGTACAAAAGATGATAGGTTGATAGGTCTATAAGCCTTTGCCTGGGAGGGATCCCTTCCAGGTTTGGGAATGAAGACCATTCTTGAGCTCTTCCAGGCGTGGGGAATATAACCTGTGGCCAAGCTTGCTCTTAGTACTCTACAAAGGATGGGCACCAGAATAGGTTTCCCCTGCTGTAATAGCACAGGTATAATCCCATCCGGGCCAGGAGCCTTGTATGAGTTGAAAGAGTCTATTGCCCACTCAATGCTCTTGTGGGTTATAATACTATTCGATATCTGCCAATCTGTTTTCTCCGCCCTTACAGGTGGAAGTGGAACATTGTGCAGATCTTCATTCTCTTGAAGAATGTGGGAGCCAGGAAGGTGTACCTGAAGCAATAACTCCAGGGTTTCCCTGCTAGTCTCTGTGTATTTTCCATCTGGTTTTAGGAAGGTGCCTACTGGTTCAATCGTATCTTTGGCCAGAATTCTCTGGAGCCGTACTGCCTCAGAAGTGTTCTCAACTTCCTGGCAGAATTCCCTCCATGAGTTTCTTTTGGCCTTACGGATTTGTTTATTGTATGCTGTCAGGGATTGGTAGTATTCATCCCATTTCCCTGTTCTTTTCGCATTATTAAACAATTTACGCGTGTTTTTCCTATGCTCTGCCAGATCATTATTCCACCACCTCACTTCCTTACTGGTGGATTTTCGGATAACCCGGCAGTTGTTCTGGTAAGAGAGGTTGATTGCTTCCTGTATATGTGCAGAAGTTACCTCTATATCAGTACTGTCTTTGATAGATTTCTTTAAATCTACTAAATTAATTTGAAGGTCCTGCCTATATTTCTCCCAGTCCGTGTTTCTCGGATTGCGATACTGTACGGGTGGCTTATCAATATTATTGATTTCCATCCGAATGTATCTATGGTCCGAGAGTGATGGTTCCTCTGACACATGCCATCGGATGATCTGAGAGCTTATACAAGAGGTAGACAAAGTGATGTCTATTATCTCTTTGCGATTTCGTGTAACAAAAGTGGGAGAGACAAGACGAGACGAGACAATAAAATCTAAGAGATACTCACCCCTACTGTTGTTATTGCTGCTTCTCCATACCTCATGATGAGAGTTGGAGTCGGCCCCCACAATGAGCTGCAAGTTAGAGAGCCTGCAGTGGTCAACCAGTGACTGGAGCTCCTCGGATGGTGGGGGATTGGGTGAGTCAAATGGAAGGTATGATGAGGCGATTATAATGTCTCTCAGATTTCCTTCCAATTGCGTTTTCAGTTGAATCACTGTTTGATCTCTGTAACAAAGGTTTGTCAGTTTTAGAACTTGAAGTCCTTCCCCCATAAGTATACAGGTTCTTACATTGTCAAGGTTTCTATTGTACAGCAATTGGCCCTTGACAGTGCCCAGGCCTGAAACTTTGCCCCTGAATAACCAGGGTTCTTGAATTAGGGCAACATTGATGTTGTTTGTTGCCCATAGTCTACAGAAAGCAGCAGATGCCGCTTTACTGTGCTGGAGGTTCACTTGTACTAGCTCCAGCATTGACGATTTCCTCAGGTTTTTTCGAGGTTCTGAAGGTTACCTGAGCTAATCCAAGGTAGGCTTTATATCCTGCTCTGCTTAGTTCCTTCATGGAGCCCTCGTTTATTGCTAAAACCAGAGTTACCCCCTGGGATTCAGCCTTGCTGGAGATAATTCTCCAGTCGTCAATATTTAAATTGCTGTTCTGGGTCTTGAGCATCCCCAGTATTTTTGCAGGTTCTTTAGCCTCCAGAAGGTCTGTGGGAATCCACACTACGACCCTGGAGGTTTTGACAATGTCTTTTGCCAGACCTACTCTAAGTTTTGCACCTTCCCACGGCTGTAGTGTAGGTGCCTTATCTTGTAGCCAGCTTTGTGCTTTTTCGTTGGCACAGGTCACATAGAGTACCCCCGCGTGGTAGTAGCTGCCTGAATTTCGATTCATAGTTGTTAGCTAATTTCATCGTTCTAGTTATAGGTTCTTTTTGACCATAATTTATATAATGAAATACTCCTATAATAAAAATCAAATAAGAATAAAGTAGATGGCGCTTCGATCCAAGTTACATTAGAGATCCTTGATAATAATTAAGATAAGAGATGAGACATGATGAACCAGAAACCAAGGCCCACCTGACTTGGCAAACTATTGTAACAAGTGCAACGCATCGTCTGGTCCGGCCGTCAATGGGTCGTGGAACATTCCGCAGCGGCAGCGCAATGCACTCGACCTTCTAGTGTATTCTAGAAATACATGGTATGTTCGGGCGATTTCTGGTGCGTTTATATGAGGATATAAAAGCGGATTGCGGATAAAAGAGAGGCAGTCAACAGCAAGTCATTAACTGTGTATTACAAAATAAATAGTGAATATAAATGTTGTATTAGAAATTCATAGTCTGTAAATAATAGTTTTTAATGTTTTATAATCATAGCGTTAATTTATAGTGTATTCATTAGTGTATAGAAATAAATATTTGTTTGTGAATAGACGATTTAAACAGCACTTGTATTATTATTTGAAAAAGAACGTTACAGTGTTGTCAGGTGTGGTGTTCTAAAATAAATAAAATCGCGTAATAATTAAATAAAGTGCTGTGAGAATAAATTTTTAGTGTTAAAATTAATTTCAACAAACGATTAAAATGGTGATGAAACTATTGAAAGATCTCTTAGTAATAGATTTAAAACGGGAATTGGACGAGAGGGACTTGGATAGTAATGGAAAGAAAGAAGTTTTGATAAATCGGCTAAGAGAATGGCTTTTAGAACAGAAGGAAGATCCTGAAAATTACCTTTTCGAAATACCTGGACCCGCAATTGATACTAGTTTGTTGTTAAGTAAAATGGAAGAAAGTTCTAGAAAAGCCGAAGAAAATTCTAGAAAGTCCGAAGAGAATTCTAGAATATTAAAAGAAGAACTACTACAAAAGTCCGAAGAGAATTCTAGAAAGTTAATGGAAAATACTAAAGTGCTAGAAGAAAAAGTTTTTGAAAATTCTAGAATGCTTAAAGAAGAATTACTAGAAAAGGCCGAAGAAACTGTTAGAATGCTAAAGGAAGAAATACTGGAGAATTCCAGAAAATCTGAAGAAAGTTCTAGAAGGCTTAAAGAAGAATTACTAGAAAAGTCCGAAGAAAGTTCTAGAAGGCTTAAAGGAGAATTGCTGGAAAATGTCAAAGCGTTGGAAGAAAAAGTTTTCGAAGAATTTTTTGAGAATGCCAGTGCGTTAGGACTGTTGGAAGGGAGATTGGCAGAACAAGATAGGGTAATAAAGATGGTAGAAGAGAAAATAGCCCAAATCCAGTTACCACCAACAACTAAGAAAGACGATATAACCGAAATGCTGGAAGATAGAATGAGGCAACTACTGTTTCCCTCGACTTCTGAGTGGCCGTGTAATGAAGTAAAGAAACAAGTTAAAGAAGAAAAGGATTCTGCCGTAGGGATAAAAGTAAAACCACCCACGTTCGATGGAAAGATACCTTGGTCCACTTACTACAAACAGTTTGAGGCGGCTTCTGGGGCCAACGGATGGACAGGCAAGGAAAAGGCCGTTTCTTTAACTGTGGCTTTGCGTGGAGACGCGTTGAACGTCCTGCAAACAATCCCAGCAGGACAGGAAAATGATTACCAATTGTTAGTGTCTAGATTGGAAATGAGATATGGAGACGCGCATCTTCAACAAGTGTATCACGCGCAAGTGAAGAATCGTATCCAGAAGAATGGAGAAAGCCTGCAGGAGTTTGAAGCCGATGTTGCGCGGCTTGTCCGATTGGCGTACCCTACGGCACCCGATTCATTTCTGGGACAACTGGCTGTGCAGACCTTCATTGATGGGTTAAGAGACGGAGAAACACAACAATCATTGAGGCTGGCACGACCAAGAACAACTGCTGATGCGCTTGCTCACGCTTTAGAGTTTGAAGCCGCAAAACAAGCGTCCCGAGGCCACGGGCGAGTTCGAACCGTTGCGGAAGAAGAGGAAGGTTCCAGTTCCAAAGATCGCCTAGAAGAATTATTAATGAGAGTTCTTCAGAAGGAAGATAGTCGTAAGAGGAATCCTCAAGAAGTTCGAGGACCCCGTTGCTGGAACTGCGGTGAACAAGGGCACATACGACGCCGCTGCCCTAAACCCAAACAAGTTCAGCCGTTCGACGAGAGGGGGCGAACGTCGACTTTGAGTGAAGATGCCCCGAAGATCACCATCCATGCCGTAACATCAAACAATAGTACCAGCAGTTTGTTCGTAGATGGGAAAATTGCTAATCGTACTGTTCCACTACTCATTGATACGGGGGCGACAAAGTCCATCATACGCCCTAACGTTCTACGAACAAGTATGAAGCTGTTACCAACAACTACTCAACTCCGTACAGCAACAGGTGAAGTGATACCAACACGCGGAGTGGTGAAGATGAAGATTGGCATTGGAAGTGAAGAACGTGATCATGAGGTGCTGGTAGCCGATATCACTGATGACTTCATCTTGGGAATGGACCTCCTGAGAAAATTTGGGTTTACGTTGGATTTGAAAGAGGGTGTTTTGAAGGTCGGTAACGAAGAACTTCCTTTGCACCCACGAGAAGATCCGGTTGTAAGGGTTTTGCTGACTGAAGATGTGATATTGCCGGGTCAAAGCGAGATGGTTGTCGAGGCGGGTTTGGATGGAGATCTTCGGGTAGGATGTGTGCGAATGATGGAGCCTGTTTGTGATAAGAAGATCCATAGTGGCATACTGGTGGGAAAAGCGCTGATCAAGGTTGGAAAGAGAGTACCAGTGAGAATTATGAATGTTAATGTGGATCCGGTGACATTGAAGAAGAGTACCCTTGTGGGACAGTGTGTGCCAGTATTCCGAGTAGCCAGGTGTATGGCTGATGTTCCAAAACCAGCGCCCAAAGACCATGGTGGAAAATTAGTGGGCATGGTTACTAGTTCGTGCGAAGACCTTAACAGAACAGAAGTGAAAGAGGTACAGGGTTTGGTTCACCGATACCAAGATATCTTCGCTCTTGACGATAGCCAGAAGGGACGAACAAATATAGTAAAACATAAAATCAATACAGGCAACTCTATGCCTGTCCGTCAGCAGCCGAGGCGTCTACCTCTAGCAAGGCGAGCAGAAGCCGAAAAGATTATTACTGATATGGAAGAACAAGGGGTCATCGAGCCATCCAGCAGTCCATGGGCATCACCGGTGGTCCTGGTCAGTAAGAAGGACGGGTCAACGAGATTTTGTGTGGACTATCGGCAGCTTAATGACGTGACCAAGAAAGACAGCTATCCCTTACCACGCATCGACGACACGTTAGATACCCTGTCTGGTTCACGATGGTTTTCGACTTTGGACTTGAAGAGTGGTTATTGGCAAGTTGAAATGGAACCTGAAGACCGGGAGAAGACCGCGTTCACTATTGGTTCCGGACTATGGCAGTTTACGGTTATGCCTTTTGGTCTATGTAACGCTCCGGCCACCTTTGAGCGTCTAATGGAGACCATCCTGAGAGGGCTGTCGTGGAAGACCTGCCTGGTATACCTAGATGATGTGATTGTATTCGGAAAATCATTCAACGAACATTTGAAAAACCTAGAGGAAGTGTTCCGAAGACTACGTGGAGCCAATCTGAAACTGAGTCCGAAAAAGTGCCACATATTCAGAAGGGAAGTGAAATATCTCGGGCACGTCGTATCACAAAATGGAGTGGCAGCCGACCCCGATAAGATTCGTGCAGTTCAAGAGTGGCCAACACCGAAAGATAAACACCAAGTGCGTAGTTTTCTTGGGTTATGTACCTACTACAGGCGTTTCGTTCCTGGGTTTGCCAATATAGCGAAACCTCTGACAAGGTTAACTGAAGATGGGCGCGAGTATGTTTGGAGCGGAGAGTGTGAAACAGCTTTCCAACAGCTGAAGCGTGCCCTGACAACAGCACCAATATTGAGCTATCCACGGACAGAAGGGAAATTCATACTTGACACAGATGCAAGTAATTTGGCCATTGGGGGGGTACTTTCTCAGATACAGGATGGACAAGAAAAGGTCATCGGCTATTTTAGTAAGGTTTTGTCGAAAGCCGAAAGGAATTATTGTGTGACCAGAAAAGAACTATTGGCCGTCGTGAAGTCCGTTGAGCACTTCTACAAATACTTGTACGGACGGAAGTTTTTATTGAGGACGGACCATGCAGCGTTGAAATGGCTTCTACAATTCCGTAATCCTGAAGGCCAGGTCGCAAGGTGGATCGAACGATTACAAGGATACGACTTTGACACCGAACATCGAGCGGGCACTAGTCATCGAAATGCCGATGCTCTTTCAAGAAGACCCTGTCCAACAGATTGCCGTCATTGCTCTCGTTTGGAAGAGAGGGTTTGTCAAGTATTAAGGACTACCATCGTCAACGACAATTGGTTGCCGGAAGAATTGCAACGACAGCAGGAGGCTGATCCCGAACTAAAAATGGTACTGGAATGGAAGCGCGTGGGAGAAAGGCCTGCCTGGGAGGCCGTCAGCCCTTTTAACAGAGCGCTCAAGGCATATTGGGCCCAATGGGAGTCCTTGAAGGTGGAAGACGATCTCCTGAAGCGAGTACTGAAGAGTGAAGATGGCACCACCATTAGGTCTCAGTTCGTGGTTCCAAGAAGCCGAGTGGCTACAGTATTGCGACATCTCCATGACGGTGCCTCAGGAGGACACTTCGGTGTGAAAAAGACTTTGGAGAAAGTTAGGGAGCGTTTTTATTGGGTCAACTGTAAAGAAGACGTGAAGGAGTGGTGCCGGAAATGTGAACTATGTGCCACTGGCAACGGACCCTTGGGGAAACGAAGAGCACCTATGAGGCAGTACAATGTGGGTAGTCCTCTGGAAAGAATAGCCATAGATATTGCCGGACCATTTCCCGAAACCGACGATGGGAATAAATACATATTAGTGGCAATGGACTATTTTACCAAATGGCCAGAAGCATATGCCCTACCAAACCAGGAAGCTGCGACTGTTGCTGACGTACTAGTCAAAGAGTTTTTCAGTCGCTTCGGAGTGCCCATGGAGCTGCATTCGGATCAAGGCCGCAATTTTGAGTCTGTACTCTTTGGAGAAGTCTGTCGATCGTTGGGCATTCGCAAGACTCGGACCACACCGTTACATCCGCAGTCCGATGGAATGGTAGAACGCATGAATCGAACAATGGGCAAATATTTGGCCAAGGTCGTCTCCGATCATCAACGAGACTGGGACCAATACCTGCATCTGTTCCTGATGGCTTATCGTGCATCGGTCCACGAAACAACCGGTCAGTCACCAGCGTCTGTGATGTTTGGACGCGAGTTACGGTTACCGTGTGATCTGGAATTTGGGTCTCCACCTATAGAGCAGGAGGTAGCCGGGAATGATTATGTCATCAACTTAAAGAAGAAGTTGGAGGATATTCACGACCGAACCCGAAATAATAGTCGAATCGCGAGTGACCGGATGAAGGCTACGTACGATGTGAGAGCCCAAGAAGGAGGGTTTCAACCTGGAGAGCTTGTCTGGTTATACAAACCGCAAAGGCGTCGTGGCTATTCTCCAAAGTTACAGCGAAATTGGGAGGGTCCATACCAGGTGAAGAAACGAATAAATGACTTGATTTATCGCATCCAGAAATTGCCAAGAGGGAAACCAAAGGTGGTACACTCCAATCGTCTGGCGCACTATGAAGGAAATAATGACGCAGTTCCGGAAGATGAGGCTGAGGCGGCCATCAATACCGTAAGGCCTGGAGATGATCAGCCAACCTTTAGAGAATTTATGGCTGCGTTTTCTGGAACTAGAAAAGCGCGATTCGGAGTCACGACTGAGATGCAACAAGATCTCTTCCGGGTCCCTGGTGATTATTCCATTGCCCACTGTGTCTCCGAGGATCTCCGTATGTCCAGGGGGATCGCAGTGGTGTTTAGAAATAAATTTGGACGGCTGAATGAACTTCGAGAACAAAATCCCTCTGTTGGTAAATCCTTACGCTTGCCTGATCATGACCGATCCATTTACTACTTGGTAACCAAGCAGTTTTACTACCAGAAACCGAGTTACGCCGACTTGTGGAGGGCACTATGGAATTTGAGAATCGAGTTGCTTACCAGGGGAATTAACAAATTGGCAGTTCCTAAACTCGGCTGTGGGCGGGACCAGCTGGATTGGAGAATCGTTAGAAACATGCTGGAAGTTGTCTTTAGAGGTACTGACGTCAAGATCTTCGTCTGCAGTTTTGACCCACAGCCCGCATTAAGGCCAACGAAGAGTGTAGACTGTTATTTCTACCGTAATGGAACGTGTAGTCGAGGTGAAGACTGTCGATATCGTCATGACCCATTTTACAGGAACCAGAGCATAAAACCTGTTCTGGGACAGAACAGACTTGAAGAGGGGGGCAGTGTAACAAGTGCAACGCATCGTCTGGTCCGGCCGTCAATGGGTCGTGGAACATTCCGGAGCGGCAGCGCAATGCACTCGACCTTCTAGTGTATTCTAGAAATACATGGTATGTTCGGGCGATTTCTGGTGCGTTTATATGAGGATATAAAAGCGGATTGCGGATAAAAGAGAGGCAGTCAACAGCAAGTCATTAACTGTGTATTACAAAATAAATAGTGAATATAAATGTTGTATTAGAAATTCATAGTCTGTAAATAATAGTTTTTAATGGTTTATAATCATAGCGTTAATTTATAGTGTATTCATTAGTGTATAGAAATAAATATTTGTTTGTGAATAGACGATTTAAACAGCACTTGTATTATTATTTGAAAAAGAACGTTACACTATTATTATTATTTTGACAGCGTGCTAGCTTGGTATCATGTTACAATTTTGTTATTATTTAATTCAAAATTTAATAATTATTCAAAAGTTGAAAGAAAAAGAATAACCAAAACTTTATTCCACTACATTAGCATTATGCATAAATAATCATTTAACATAAATCAATATATGAAATATTTAACCTAAATAGGGGAGAGTGGTGTACGTTCAGACATTTATCTTCGCACATGAATTATATAATTTAATAGGATCTGTCAACTTTCTAATATACAATTTATAACACGTTCATTTGTGTACGAGATGGCATGTAGAAATTAAGATAAAGTTACATACATTTTTTGGAAAACATTTTTTCAGAAGTTGCATTTTTTTGAACTTGCCCCATAGTGGGACACCTCCGGACAAGACACGGGGGCACACTCGTACATAATTAATTAAAACACAACAATAATGTCAAATAATTATTTTAATGACTACTTACTTTTTCAATAAATACAAGAAATTATACTCTACTCTATTGAATGTTAAGATTATGGGAATTAACAGCAAATTTCAGAAATCCTGACTGCCTAGCAGTCCCTTTAATCTCAAGACGGTTGAGGAAGCTTGGTGACGATTTCCTCTCGTTTCACAAGTAAAACATCTTCTGTTAAGGGAAGACAAATCCTTCATGCCCTTTCTTCCTCATGAATTTGACATATTAGTAAGCTGGCACCATATCCTCTAATCACCCTTTGAACTACCCCCACAAGGTATTTACAGGTTTTCTTCATTGAAAATTTTACAAGGATGTAATTTCCTATGGCTAAGCTTTCATTATCTAGTATATCCTGTAAGGGTCCACTTTTTTCATTAGTCTTTATCAAAAAAACTTCCATATCAGAATCGTCAGAAATGACGAACTTACTTTTCTTCTGTGTGATAGTTTCTTCTAAATCAGAGGAATCAGTCGACGATTCATTCATTGAATCCACTTTAATCCTCAGAAAGTCGAATATTTCATACAGAATGCCACTTTAGAATTTTAGATTTTGCATTCTTCTGTTCAACGTGCTAATTGAAGGAAAGGGTAAATGTAGCTGGAGTAAAGTGTTATAATCACTTGCTCCACAAGTAAATCTAAGTTGTAATGCAGCAGAAACTGTTTTATTTGACCAGGGTATAAAGCGATTACTATCACGTTGCATTCCATCAATTTGGTCTGCACTAAAAATTATAGGTTAAATTGACTAATTAGCGACAACTGTCAAAATTGAAGTTTAAACAAAAAATTTAGTTTGTTTTCGAGTTAAATCAGAAAGTCCATGGATTCTGGTTCCAACCAATCAGAACGGGCGTCCAACATGTCTTATCTTAATTATTATCAAGGGTCTCTAAGTTACATTAGAGTCACTCTATATTACTTATAAGAGTTAAGCCAACGCGAATGTCAATCCGCCATTTTGGATCCAAAAATATACGTTGCAAAAATTATTGGTTATGTTTGCCTAGAAAATGTCAAATGTTTCATAAGCTGACATTTATTTCATTATAATTTACTATAGCTTATTTGAATTGATTTTTAAAGTACATTTATACAAAAAAAAATTTGTCGATTATTTCAGTTTATGCAGTTAGGTTATGCTAGTAATTTCAATTGCAATTTATATTTATTAAAAACTTAAAGAGAAATACATAAAAATTCTTTGATTTACTAAACATCAGTTTATTTGTCAAATTAATGGCAATCTTTTCACCTCCTTGTAACTTTATTTGGCAGTTAATAGTTATGGATACAATTGTAGAAACAGTTGTAACCATAGCAATTAACTTCCACATAAATTTATGAGGAAGTGAAAAGACCTGTGATAAATTACATAATTCTGTCAAACTTCGTGTTTTTAAATTGGCATTAGTGCAAATGGATCCAACCAATCAGCGTCAATTCCCGCGTTGGCCGAACTCTTATAAGTAATATAGAGTGACTCTAAGTTACATTTACACACCTAAAATTAAAACTGCGAGAAATCTGAAAATTAATATTGTTTAGTTTTCAAAATATTTACTTAATAATATATAAAATTTATATCTGTGCTTCTGTACAAGATGCAGTGTATTTTATAAACAATTTATAAATAAAACTAATAAATAACGCACACTATCATGACATAATGACACTATCATTCGAAAAACCTTAAAAATTATTTTACATTGGCAGAATATCAACATGTCTATGTCCGTCTGATTGTCGGGTTGGAACTTTCTGATCCTAAATTTATAATATTTTTTCCATAATAATTCCTACTATTTCGTCTAAATCCCACCTTCGTTTTTCTTCGTTAATTATGTGGTACATGCAATCTTTCCCTCGTTCTGCAATAACAGTAGAAATCTCTTGATTAGGAAGCTTTTCCACGTCAGCAACTAAATATGTTGTATGTATTATTAGCAGCTATGTACTTCTACATGATGTTTCACTTGTGCCCATATCAACTCAATTGGATTTAAATTACGAACATAAGAGAGCAATCCTAATATGGTTCTTCCACTACTTTTTGCCATTTCACCGATTTTGACCACTATGAATTACTTTTCCTCTGTTACGGTTGGGTACTAAAATATTACCTTTATTTAAACTGCAATTAAGATTGTTAAATAAATCATTATACCTGCACAGTAATAAGAATAGAGCCGGTAAGTTCTAAAAGAACTACTGTTGACAATTATAAAAGACTAGAAAAACTCGAACCATACCATAACCTGAAAAAATTGCCAGTATTAATATCTTAGACATAGATATATAGCGTTGTGGGATTTTAGATATGAATTTCCGATTCTCCCTTTCATTTAAAACTTTGTACATTAATTAATGAGCATTTTGTCACATTAATTATAGTTTCTTTTTACATACACAATAAGTTATATTTTCGTAGTTGAGCCGAACGTAAGCCGTAACGTTTATTGTACAACTGAAACGTTGCTTTTCACATAATTTATGTACAAATTTACTTTTTGAAGTTGTGTGAACGTGCCTCATATTTTAGCCAATCAATGCGAAGGTCAAGCTTGCCCTATACTTTCGTTCGCTTTATTCTTAGCTGAATTCTACTATAATATATTTCATTAAGACTCAAGAAACTAGACTTTTCCCATGCATGCATGATAAGTTCTCATATGATGGGAACATGTCATGCAAGCACGGGAAAAGCAGTTTATGGACTTGTAATGAACTATATTTTTCATTATACCTCTTTGAAAACAACAATACATAAATAGTATATTAGGAACTTCATTTAAATCAACTTCTGGAGAATACATTTTGATAAAAGATTGTGAACAAATGCAAAAAAACAATGTCAAACAAACATTGCTAAGCATCATTAGGGACATCTCAACCACATGTTCTGTTATTACTTGTTATGTTGTAATTTTTTTTTTCTTTGTAGAAATATGGTAATGGGAAGTTACTGTATATTTTGCATAAATAAATAAATAAAATAAAGCAGTAGAAAACAAAGACTTTTGTACTGAATAGCAATAGTTTTTGACTTGTTGATAGAAATTATATTATTGTGCATCTAATTCTGTAACATACAAGCAATTACAGCAAAACTATCCATGAAATATTTATGTTCTAAAACTTTAATTACAAACATTACAAAATAACAAGGCCATCGATGACAACAATGAAAACAATGATATACCAGACCAATTGTGGTCTGGCAAAGAAAGTTGACTATTATGATAAAAAAGTCCTTAAAAGTACTTAAAGATGGGTATGACACTTTCTTAGAGACATAATTATATTTTAGGAACAAAATTATTTCTAGTAACCAACTTTTAAGAAGTAATTCGAAGAATCTCAGTCACTTCCACGAGAATCCATACAAGACCTTCCATGTCCTCCATATAAGAGAGGTTTTGATTGTGAAGTAATCATTTACCTTGTGATTTGGGAATATAACGGCCATCACTCCATTACCATTAGTTATATATAGAATGGTGGAATCTCTAGAATTGATAAAAGCAATTTTAATAGAATAATTAAACATCAAACGATTTACTGATAAAATTTATCATATAATACAAATTTTGCTGTCGAAAAGCAGCCAGAAAAAGATACACTAGTGCGAAAGAACATGCTAAATTACCAAAATAAGTACATACAAATAAAACACAACGTTTTAAATTTCACAGAAACTGAGAAGTTGAGGGTTTATAATCACCCGTTAGGTAATACAATGTACATAAATATTGTAACTAGACGATTTATGATACAATGGAAAAATAGGGAAAATAATGGTAACTAATATAAACAAATTTTTCTTGACTAAAATATGTTTTAATAAAATGATGTTAAAAGCCTAATAAAATCTAGCTTATCGAAAAAGCCTGGACAATTTATTTATAAAAAGTATTTAGAAGAGAATTCTGGTCTGTTTTTCTATCCACAAAGGTGAGTGAAGTCATAATTTAGCAAACGCACAGAATGCCGGTTCCATGCTGGTGACTGGTCATGTGTTATATTCTAAAAAGGAAAATTGGAGAAATATAAAATAGGCAGTTATAATTATAATGAAGGTTAATACCAATAGAACGTAGGAGCAATAATTACTGGAGGCTTTTCACCAATTGGAAAAACAGGTTCAAATAATTACAAAACTCGTACAGCATTATGACAAGAAAGTCTTGTGAGTGGTTTCTGTTTAAGTTATTGATCTGAAAGAAACACATTAGGTTCTTATAATAAAAGTGCATCTATTTTAAATTTACTTTAAATACAAAAGCTATTGTAAAGTACTTTGCAAGAAAATGGCGAATACAAATAAATATCACAGCAGGTAATTAAAACAAGAAACTTATTTAGTTCTTCATAACTTTTGTTTTTATAACTAAAAAAATCAAATACAAAAACAGATTATAATAAGTTGTCAACAAGTAAAAAGTGAGGTTATATAAATGATCTTGTTTATTGTTTCCAGCCTTACTTTGTGGAACTCTATAATCATGAGATAAATTAAAATTAGTAAAAAGCTTCACAGTATTTATTAAAATATAACCTGACAATATTGTTTCGACAGCTAAGCTGTCATTATCAAAGGTAATATAAATATAAACAAACACGTCGCTAAGGTAGATACAAAAATAGGTAACTAGATAAAAATAATAATAATCAGAATTAAATATCTAACACTTCCAGTAAAGGAGAATTACTGAGCTCAAGTTGTTCATTCATTAAAGGTACCCTGAGTTTGTGTTTGTATATCTCAAAGACTTCTAAAATGTCTAATTTGCATTTGTTATTACAAAAATGTACGAATTTAATATTATTTTGAGGAGTCATTGTGTGATTTCGTTCTAAAAGGTGTTTGGCATAATTAGATTTTCAGGATGTTTATTTTTGTAATGATGTATGTGTTCTTTATACTAGCACATGCAAATCATTACAATCCGAACATGATTGACACTTTAATTAAACAAAAAGATTATAAGTTAGCTATCAAAAGAATATATCCCATTGACAATCAAACAGAAGACACAATTTACATATCTATACCATATTTTGGCAAAATATCAGAAAAAATTGCACATATACTAAGAAAAACCAACAATAAAATAACATTTAAAACCAACACTAACACTTTTTTATTTTTATTTAATGCTAAAGACAGAACACATGATATCATGAAATCGGGCATTTACCGTTTAAATTGTTCTTTTTGTAGTTCGGTATATATTGGGCAAACACTTCGAAATTTTGACATAAGATATAAAGAACACGTACGTCATTACAAAAATAAACATCCTGAAAAATCTAATTATGCCAAACGCCTTTTAGAACAAAATCACACAATGACTTCTCAAAATAATATTAAATTCCTATGTTTTTGTAATAACAAATGCAAATTAGACATTTTAGAAGTCTTTGAGATATACAAACACAAACTCAGGGTACCTTTAATGAATGAACAACTTGAGCTCAGTAATTCTCCGTTACTGGAAGTGTTAGATATTTAATTCTGATTATTTTTATCTTTTTATCTAGTTACCTATTTTTTGTATTTACCTTAGCAACGTGTTTGTTTATATTTATATTACCTTTGATAATGACAGCTTAGCTGTCGAAACAATATTGTCAGGTTATATTTTAATAAATACTGTGAAACTTTTTACTAATCTTTATTTATTTCATTATATAAATGAGGTTGCATTAACTCTGATACCAACATAACAGGATTTTACTATCATAGATAGGTGGACAATTTGAATGCATGAATACGTACCCCATTTATGTATTCAATTACTAAGATCAAATTATTAACTGTAACTAATGAATCTTGACAATTAAAGAATAGACCCCGAGATACTGTATTTAAATAAAATTTATAGAGTCAAGTACATACAAAACATACAAGTTAAACAGTACAATATATATGTTGCTCAAAACAAACAACAATATTAATTTTTGTTGTTTTACCAAGGTGACATAGGCTGATTTTACTATTTATGTGCTTCCTTCAAGTAGATATACATACCGGGTGGGGCAATAGTGTGGGGAAGTCCGATAGCTCCTAAACGGTAACAGCTAGAAAAATTGTTCTAATACGGATGTAAACAGTGGATAGAGGCACATCTAGAGAAATTATTTTCAAATATACAGGGTGTTGCAAAAAAGTGTGGCACGCTTAGGTAATTTTTTAAAAATAGAATGCCCCAAATATTTTTGCATATTTAACACCTCTCTTGGCAGGTTTATTCATATCTAAAATTTTAGCTCCATCTAATGACCGGTTTAGAAGTTATAATTTTTTTTTTCAAAATATTGAGTTTTACATTATCCCACTTAACAGTTTAGGCAAAAAGTGATAATTTTAAATAAACAGAAAAATGGTTGCTGTATGGCTGAAGTTGCAAAAGGATATGAACACAAAGACATTTTTATTGGCGATGAAACGAAAATGTTTCTGCCTGATTGACGAGATAAATGTATAAATAATATGACAAATCACTGCAAATGTTATGGCAATTTTCAGCTAAATACTTTTACCACTATTTATAGTGCAGCCTCCAATCATACAAAATTAAAATTGATAACTCAATTTGTTCCAGAGATTAATGAGGCAAGGTCTGAGTAATAAAACCTGTAATGAATTACACAACATGCTTTTATGGTTAAGCTATAAAGAAAAAATAAATAAAACACTTCAATCTGCAAGTATTGTACTTTCAGTAAAATATTACAAAACAAATTAGATGTTTCATAATATTTGATAAATCAATACACGCAATTTATTTATTTTTACAAAAATTGAAATACGAGGGGTTTTAAGAAAAAGGATTTGAATCAGATTACTTTAAAGTGTTCAAAAAAATTTCTACATTATTACTACAGGAAGGCATCATTCCCCGCGAATTGCCTGAAGTCTACTGGTGCATCTGCATACTTTGAGACAGGAAATTCAAATTTTTGGTTATTATCATGCGGACTAGTGCATGCGCATTGTCAACCACCGCCGTCCGGCAACTACTAAAATTTTAATAAGTTTGTAATTTCAAACTGGGGGTCACTGTTTGATGGTAAATAATAGGTGGCTAACAGTGGCTCAGTGGGATCAGAGTCATTGATTAATGCACGTTTAAATTTTAGTTGATGGCTGTGGGTGGTTCACGGTGGCTCAGTGAGACTGCAGCCTAAGTGCAATTTCATAGAAAATCTTCTGATACAACCCTTATTAACCTTTCAGGACACGTTAACTTAGGGTGGAGGTTTAGGAGAGGCTGCTTTTTCACGATTATGTATTTTTTCTATACTTGTATAGAACGCTTGAAAAATAAGATAAAACTTTGAAATGTTTTTGAAGTTTCTGTCCGATTAGACAAATGTACGCACTAGTGCAAAAAATAATAATTCTTATTTTTTATTATTCAGAATTAAAATTAAATTTATCACTGCAAATGTTATGGGAATGCTCGACTGAATAGTATTATCATCATTTATGTGTGCAGCTTCAAATCACACAAATTTAAAATCGGTAACTCAATTTGTTCAATAGATTAATTAGTCAACGTCTGAGTAATAAAACCGGTAATGAAATAAATACACAACACGCTTTTACAGTTAAGCCATAAAGATAAAATCAATAATACATTTCAATCAACAAGTATTGTACTTTCAAGAAAATATTACAAAACAAATAAATGTTTCAAAATATTTGATAAATCAATATACACATGTATTTATTTTTACAAAAATTGAAAAAAGAGATAGGATTTAAGAAAAAAGGTTTGTGTCAGATTACTTTAAAAGTTTTTTTTTCCTTTTTTTTCCCTTCCTTTCCTTTTTTTTACAACTTATAGATGTTTTATTTACGTCTTATAGATGGTTTATATCATTACAATGTGGTCAACATGAGTAATGAAGAGCTAACTTAATATAATCTACTAGAGTTTTTTGTGTTTTAAAAGCTGAGGTATACTCATCAGCATTCCTTAGGTTCTAATCACTTAGTTACACTGTGGTTACTATGTACACTCTGCTTTTTCACTATTCACTCCACTAACTCAAATGGTTTAATTCTTTTAAGTCTTCTCACTAATCCCGTATTGTGCAAGAGGTGAATGGCCTCGACATTTACGTGATGGAGTTGGTCTTCATGACTCTTTGCAAATAGGGTCGTTGCATGGAATTTAGATTTTGACATACGAGGATAAATTGAAAAGTCTCCGGCCTAGGCAATAAAACAAAAGAATATCAGGTTAACAAAAATTTTATTTTTCTACGTAGTCCCCATCGAGTTCAATGCACTTGGTCCACCTTTGTTCAAGTGCTCTTATACCGTCCCTATAAGCCTTTTCTTCTAACTCGTCAAAATAGGCGTTTGTGGCAGCAATTACTTCTTCATCGGACTCGTATTTCTTTCCAGCGTGAAATTTTTTTAGGTTTGGAAATAAATAAAAATCCGATGGGGCTAAGTCTGGTGAATAAGGGGCATGGGGTAACAATTCAAATTGCAATTCATTGATTTTTGCCATGGCAATTGCCGACTTGTGACAAGGTGCATTGTCCTGGTGAAACAGAATTTTTTTCTTTGCTAATCCAGGTCGTTTTTCTTCAATATTTTTTTTAATTCATCCAGTAAGGTAGCATAGTATACTCCGTTGATTGTTTTACCTTTTTGAAGATAATCAACGAAAAGTACTCCCTTTTCCGGCTGACGGAACTGTTTTGGCTTTCTTAGGAGCAGGTTCTCCTTTGGCAGTCCACTGTTTTGATTGCTGCTTTGTTTCGGGTGTGTAGTGATGAATCCACGTCTCATCCATTGTTACAAACCGTCGCAGAAAGTCCACTGAATTTCGATTAAACAAGTCTAAACACTCACTTGAAACTGTTTTGCGAGTCAGCTTTTGTTCCACTGTGAGCAGCCGCGGCACCCAACGTGCCGATAACTTTCTCATTCCCAAAATTTCGGTTAGGATATGATATGTTCGTTCCGTTGAAATGCCCAGGGTATCTGCTATTTCAGCCAACTTCAATCGCCGATCATTCAACACAATTCTATGGACTTTTTCGACAATTTCCGTTGTGGTGGCAGTTTTCGGTCTTCCTGAACGCGGTGCGTCATCTGTGCTTTTGCGACCCCGTTTAAAGTCCGCAACCCAGGTTTTAACTGTGCTATAGGAAGGAGAAGATTCGCCTAATGTCCCGTCTAGCTCAGCTTTGATTTCTTTTGGGGATAAACCCTTAATGTGAAAATATTTAATAACCGCACGAATTTCAGCTTTTTCCATTTTAACACCACACAAAACTTTATCGACTTTGACAACTTGCCAAACAATTATTGTTTGACAGAAATTTTTGTTATTTCACAGCCATACTGATAAATTATGAAAAAATAAAATGCCGTAAAAACATTGCAAAAATTTGTATCCCATATGGGTTAGGCCGGAGATTTATCAATTCATCCTCGTAACTTGTATATTTTATTAGTATAACAGTTATCTAATGAACAGGTCCACATAAAATCGATAAATGTATTACGATAACTTAATAATACGAATTTAAAGTTTAAATATTTTCCGTCCTTTTCTACACCGCTGACGTCATCGTACTATTCAAGATGTAGCGCGATTTGCATTCGTAACATTGGCAATATTGGAAATCTTTGCCAGCGACGAGCAGATCAACCGAACGTGAGACGCGACGGGACCCGATCAAATCAGCTGCTGTACTTTAAACAAAGCGTGTGTGTTCCACGTTTTCTCTTCTCTTAAAAGAAAAAGGGATAATGAAGACCGTCTTTAATCAAACTACAAGCAAATACATGCACGAAATAAATTATATAAGTGTTCAGATAATATACTGTACTGTGCCAGAATTGCATAATAAAATGTTAGTTCTTCCAACGGCCAACCACCACGTTTTTCCGATCCCGGTAAAAAATTAAAAATAATTAAAATAAAATAAAACTTTAGTATTGTTCAAAGATGCGTTTGTATACGACAGCACGAAACACTTCTTGAAATCCATATTAAATATTAATAAACCTTGAATAAAACATGCTAACTTGTTTAATCATTTACGTATATTAATAAAATTCACATTTTCCCTTTTCCGCTAATTAATAAATACGGCCGTTGCATTAATTGTTTTACTGAACAAGTGTAATAAAACAACTGATTCAAACGTATCAAGTTATCAACACATGCATGTAAATATAAACACAACAGTTGTCAAATGATTTCGTATTGCCAACTTACATATTTAGTTTTAATACAGCGCATGCGAGGACGATGACGTTGTTGTACTAGAAAAGGACAAAAAAATTTAAAATTGTAAATTGAATATCTTGCTAACGGCTCCGCTAAAATTTTGAAAAAAATACGTAGAGTTATTACTAATTATATAGAATGTAAAAACGTTAAGTTTCAAAATTGTGAAACGACCCTATTAGAGAAATGCTTGTTAGAGTCTTTGCCGATTTCAGACGCCCGCTTAGAAGAATGCAGTTAAAATATTCCATCTTCAATACATGAAAAGTGTGTAGATTAGAAATATGTTAAAATGTTTCTTAACGTTCAACCAGTATTTCATTAATTTGCTATTCTTATTAGTCATAGACACTTGGGACTCCCTGAATAAATTGTTAGTATGCATGATTATCAATAAACAGTAAATTCTTTGATATTTCCAGCAGCAAAAAGTAGTAGTCTCAGAGAAATTATAATGTCCAAAGCTAGAAGGTATGTAATTAATTTATTAAATAAAAAATAAAAGTAAAGATCTAGATGTAATGTAAAAAGGTGATGAAGATTTCGAATTCTTCAGAGTCGATTTTGTATTCTTTCTATACTTGTAAAGACCGCTTAAGAAAATAAGATAAAACTTTCTGTCCGATAAGACAAATGTACGCACTAGTGCAAAAAGTACTTATTGTTGTTTTTTTTTTATGATTCAGAATTAAATTTATCACTGCAATTGTTATGGCAATGCTCAGCTGAATACTATTGTCACCATTTATAGTTGCAGCTTCAAATCACACAAATTTAAAATCGCCAACTGAATTTCTTTGATAAATTAATTGATCAAGGTCTTAGTAATAAGCTATGGTTAAGCTATAAAAATAAAATAAACACAACACTTAAATTAGCAAATATTGTACTTTCAATAAAATATTACAAAACAAATTAAATGTTTCAAAATATTTGATAAATGAATCACACGTGTATTTATAATAATTTATAAAATAAATGCGCTTATTTTGTTGGTTAGTATGTGCAGCTGAAATAGATGGCTTGCCTAAGCGCTGTGCAACTACATTTGCCCATACAAATAATGAAGTAATATTCATTAATTGTTTGGTCGACTGCGACATTATTATACAGTGAAGACTTGTTGATCCGAATCTATGTTAATCCGAATACCACTATAATCCGGATCAGCAATTTATTTACATTGATTACATTGCAATCCGGATTTCAGGTTTTGATAATCCGAACTTTAGAATTAATTGCTTTTATTCATCAAGTTTTGTTTATAGTAACGAATACAATGGGTATTCAGATGTGTAATTTGATACAAAACTACCGTTGTACATGAGATAAATAAAATTTTATTTTATTTATGTTTACGTTATATTTATGTCTAACAAATTCTTATTATAAAAAGTCACGTATTTTTTAAAAGTGGTTACATTACAACTTTATAATTCATATTTGTTACAAAGGTTTAAGTTAAAAAAGAACTGATACTTATTTATTTCCAGCATACTACATATAAAAAGATTTTGTGCTAAATTTAAAAAGATGGCATTTTAACTTTAAATATTAAACATTTCCAGATTCGTTACAAAATCTGAAGAATCATAATACAAAGTTTAAAAAAACGTTAAAACCTGCGGAATATCCGGAGATGGAAGAAAAGTTGTTTGCATGGTTTTAAATATGTCACCGATATCATCCGAAATTTTGGCCGAAAAGGCAAAGCATCTATCTAGCAGTGTGCGGTGCATACGAAACAGTCGCGATACGACGTATGCGCTATCACGCTCGTACGCTATGTGTACGAGCATGATAGCACATAACAGTTGCACTGTTTCGTATTTTCTGCACGCTGCTGTGACTTTATAAAAGATTATCTTAGGGAATGCAAGCAAAAAGTTTGTTACAACAATAAATTATCAACAGAAATTGAAATAGAAGTAGGAGTCCCACAGGGCAGTGTCCTTGGACCTCTGCTTTTTATACTGTACCTAAATGATTTGGAGCTATATGTAGATTGTGAATTCATTAACCTTTTTTCTGACGATACCTTGATAGCTTGCAGTAGCACAAATTTAACGGATGCAATAATGAAGATAAACAGAACACTTGAAAAAGTTGATCAATATCTCAAAATAAATAAAGTGAAATTAAATGTAACCAAAACAAAGGCTCTTATTATTACATACAAATATAAACATAAATCACTAAACATAAAAGATAATATTCAAATTAATAATGAAAAACTTGAAATTGTGTCAACAGTGAAGTATCTAGGTTTCCAACTAGATAACACTCTTTCATTTGATGAACATTTTAGTTATATTCATAAAAAAAATCTGTAAAAAAACTATTTCTTTACAAGAATATCTCAAAATTTAACAACCTATACTAAAATTACTATATACAATACTATAATCCAACCCCACTTTGATTTTTGTGCTTCTATTCTTTATTTATTAAGCCTAAATCAGAAGAGTCAACTTCAAAAACAACAAAATCGCGGTATGTATATAATATTAAAAGCCAACCGCCTAACACCGATATCTACAATGTTAGATTCTCTTCACTGGTTTACAGTGAGTCAACGTCTTTATTATTTTACAATGATTTTTATATACAAAATACTTCATTCTCTAGCTCCATCATATTTTGAACAATTTATTGGTTTTCATAGAGACTTACATGATCATAATACAAGAAACATAAATGATATTTATGTAAATAAAACAAATTATACTAGTTCAATGAACTCGTTGGTGGGTAAAGGATTTTTAGAGTATAACCTTCATTTTTGACCATATCGAAAATTTTTAGCAAGAAAAGATGTTATGGATTAAAAATAATTTTTAAATATTCAATATTGTTTATTTACAATTAAAAAATATTATTTTTACATTATTATTATTATTATTATGATACGACTGATATAATTTAATATCTGATGGTTGAATTTTGGATTTTAGAACATGCAGAACTATTTTTTTTACTGCAGAACTGCAAAATTATTTTTAATCCATAACATCTTTTCTTATTAAAAATTTTCGATATGGTCAAAAATGAAGGTATTTTACTCTTGAACAAAAATGATATAATTATTATTATTATGATACGACTGATATAATTTAATATCTGATGGTTGAATTTTGGGTTTTAGAACATGCAGAACTTTTTATGAAGAATAACTGTTTTTCATAAAATCAATAATAACAAAGTTTTCCATATGTAGCCAACTTACTCGGACACGGTGTATATTAGGTTGTAACCTATTTAAATAAACTCGTTATTATTATTATGTTTTCAAAAAGATGACATAAGGGCAAGTAAAGATTGGATACTTAATTTTAAAAAGACACAATTTGCGTGTGTTAAAAATCGGAAGAGTAAAGCTGTTCACAAAGATTCGCACACAGTGAAGCACTTTAAGAAACATTTGTAAAGCGGTGGCTTTGCAATGGGAGGTAGAAAATTTGAAACAATTGTGATGCTGGAAGATCAATATAAAAATCATATCTAACGTATTAAGTTCAAAAAACAGGAAACAAGCAAAAATCACCACCTTTTTTGGTTAACGACATATTAATGCGGAATATTAATTTTTGTGTTTTTAAAACAGTTTTTGCATAAATATTTTTGAAGTTTTATTTATTTTTAAATAAATGTTTTTGCAGAATGTTTTAATTGCATTTATGTACAAATTAAACATTGTAACTCTGCAAACGCAGTAATCCGGAAACCGCGATGATTCGGATTAGCCCTGTTTTAATTAGTCTGAATTAGCGAGACTTCACTGTATTCTCTTGCTCTTCTTGGTGTGTTTGGTTGGCTTTGATATATTGTCTGGATTTGTAGTATTTGTGTGGAGTAGGTTAATAAATAAGTATTGCTTCTTAATTTGTATTAGTTTGAAGAGTTTCTGTTTAATTTCGATTAGAATATTGTTTAGTTCATTAGCAAACGTTAGATTCCTTAAATATTTCACATAGCACTTTCTTTAAAAACCTATCAATTGTTTTAGATTGGTATTCACTTGGGATTTCTCGCAGTTAGTATACTTTAAATTTTTATTCATATTATTAAGTATTTGTGGTAATATTTTAGTTGTCCTAATACGCTGGTTACCAGTTTTAGCTGTGGGTTAAAAAAACAGTTGCATATTCATTGGTATATTAATTGCTTCTTATTGTAACAATGATGAATAGGGGTAGCAAATGTGCCGTGAAATGTCGTGAAAAGTCTTAACCATTTTTTTCCAAATTTGAATTATTTCTTCTCTCCAAAAAATGATATGCAAAGAGAAAAATAGATTCAGTTTTGTGGAAAGATTGAATTAGTTGGATTGCCATATAAAAAACTTTGCTGTAGAGTTATGCAATACCAATTATGCATGCTCATCTCAAATGCAATACCAACTGCAGAAAATAAAATAGCTGAGGCATTTAACTTATCCCTACATCAGCCAAGTTGTAGCCGGGCAGATCCCGTTAAAACTTACAGCAAATCTTCAGTTTTTTTTCCAAAAAATTCTGATGCTTTTACCTGTTTTTCACACAATCGTTCAGAGACAGGACTTATGAACGTAAACTCATCGCCGTTTAATAACCGACTAAAAGTAAATTGGGTAAAAATAAATATAAAAAACAAGGCAATAGTGATCTGTGGCAAAAAAGTATTTAAAACTAAAACAAGCACATAAAAAATTAGTAATATAAAGTATATCTTGATCTCCGTTGTCAATGATACCGGAGTTCAAGACGTTCTTGATCTCCGTTGTTGTTGGCAACGTAAATAATTTGATGTTGCATTATAGCCACATGCATGCATGCATGCTGCTTTCTATCTCCTTAGTTACGCGTATGATGACACAGACAAGGCAACTTGCTTCTTTATACAATAAATTCGGTTGGATTTTAAAAGTGAGAAATTAGGATTGAAATACGAAATAAAATAAAACAACTTATGCAATACGGAGATCAAGCTTCTTTAAATGCTCGAAGATGTCATAACGCCTTGGCGTTATACATCTTCTTGGATTTAAAGTATCGCTCGATCTCCTAATTACATAATATATATGAGTCAACTAAAATCAAAATATGAAAAGTTTACAAAAGAAACTGAAATAGCAAAATTTTAAAGATTCCATCGATTCATCAGATATATCGCAAAGTACAAAGACATTTTGCAAAATGCAATTCCTACACAAAATGAACTCGGTTTGGGAAGAAGATGAGAAAAAATTTTTCTTTAGATTTACATTATCGTCTATTCTATTCTATTCGTTTATGGTCAAATATTCCAAACTTTACTGCAGGGTTTAACACACATTTAATAATAGACGCTCTAAAATATAAAAGCAATTCTTTACATCTAAACTCCGAAAAAAGTTGAAATTAAGTTTTGACGAAATGAGGGTGCACAAATACGTTTAGTATTGCCCAAATCTAGATAGTATTGAGGGATATGAAGATACGGGACATTTGGGCAGAAACCTGAAAATAACAAAGTTTCTGTTAAGCACATAGCCAATACATTTGCTATTGATATCAAATTAAAACTAGCAAAGTTTTTAGGCCATTTGACGGATGCACATATCAGACCTAACAATTTCCAAAAAATGTCCGCTCACTTAGCAATGCAAATATCTAGCCATAGAACAGCATCCGGTATTCAAACAACCATAGATTGCAAATTGATTGATCCAGGTGCTTCGCATACTATTGATAACGCTAACATTATGATGTGGTAAGATTTAAAAAATATAGATGTTCCTTTCTTACGAACAAATAAGTTAACGCAAGATTTTTTAGAAAACTTATTTAGTACGATTCGAGGTGCTGGCGGATTCAATATGTACCCTACTGCCCAACAATTTAGACATAGGCTAGAAAACATTGTCTTTCACAGGATAGATCAAAGTTGGACTGAAGGAAAATGTCAAGGTTACGCAGAATCTCTTTTAACAATTACAGATTATTATAAATCCTAAAAAGTCTGACATAATTTAAATATGCCTTCCACATCTAAAACCAATCAATCAGATCTAAGAGTTGAGTGTGTAATAAATGAAGTAGAAGACAATTTAGGTTTACATAGTGAGGTTTCTAATATAGAACTGTGTTCAATTTCCTATTATGCTGGATACCTAATAACTAAAATGTCTTAAAGCATTTCCATGTGAAAATTGCATTTTGATTAATATAAGGGACAAAGATGGACGACAAGAATCAGACTTTTTAATACTCAACAGGGATTACACTACTGGCAACTTGTGTCTTCCATCAGAATTATTCACTTCAATTGTTGAATTTCAACTAAGCTGCTATGTTGAGATATATGAAACAATT
This sequence comes from Agrypnus murinus, assembly GCA_929113105.1. Taxonomy (NCBI): domain Eukaryota; kingdom Metazoa; phylum Arthropoda; class Insecta; order Coleoptera; family Elateridae; genus Agrypnus; species Agrypnus murinus. Next base: position 5,071,622 of record OV816027.1, read on the forward strand.
AAACATAAACAACAATTGTCAATTTTACTCTTGAATCATAAAAAATCAAAAACTAATCTTCATTTTCCAAACTGGTTTGCGAATGAATGTATTGAACATCGTATATATTTACTTAAGTTATTAATTAAAGTTAAGTTATTGAAAGATTCTCTTTGTGAATCTAGACATGTTAAAAAAGTTAATAGTAAAACAAGACATAAGTTAAAAGTTGTCAAACATTTATAAAACTTATGATTCTATTCTTGTTTTAAATATGTTATATTTTATTTTAATAGTTAAGTATTTGTATACCAAGATCGCGAAATCTCTTTTTAGCGTACTGAGAGAATAATTGTAGTCGAAGCATGTTCGTTGAATTTATTTATTACTAATCAAGAAACATGTTGTTGTACGTTAGTTGATGTACGTTACTATAGTAACTATTCCAAAATATTTAATTTCAGTTTATTGGTGATAAGTTTACAAATTATATTAAAAGCAAATCAAGTTCTAATCCTAAACCATAAATACAAGGAATGAGTCATCACAAATCACCTGGGCAACAACGGGGTACTCCCAACACTAGTGCATTCCATCTCTCTCTCTATTGTTTACCTTTTTTCTTTTCATATATTCGTACCACAATAGAGAGAGATAGAATACAATAATGCGTTGATAGCAACCTGCTGTCGCCCAGGTGATTTGTAATGACTCGTTTCTTGTATTTATGGTTTAGGTATACAAAAAACAGCTCTGACATTTATTTGATGTTTTTTATTGCCCGTCCGACCATAAAGAGGCTTGTGGGTCATAAAGAGATGTTTATGTTTAGATTAGTCAATACCTCAATAAACAAATGAAGAATCTAGGTCACCGAATCACGTGGGCAAAAATGTAAATTGCATCGCGAATCACGCGACGATCTCGCGATGATTACATGGTCGGCTCGAGTAATTTAACTGATAAGAAAAACAGGAGGTGAGCTGGAATGATTCAGTAGCGTAAGAAACTGATTTTATTTAAGAAGAGCTAACAATCTAACATGATGCTCAATGTATATTCGATTATAATCGAATATACATACAAAATAGGAAAAATGAAATCAATTTACACTATAATAATAGTTATTATTAACGTCGACGTTAAATATTCTATTTCACCTAATAATAATAATAAAATTTATTTTTATCCTTATTAAATTGATTTTATCTTCCCTATTTTTTACTTCTGACGAGTTATAACGAAAATTTTTGCAATTACTTTTCTTTAAATGTCTTCATTACCCTATGACAATTAAAACATAGTGATTTTTTTAATTATAACGCTTTGTTAGGGTGTTTGTATTCAATAATGACAATTGCGACGAAATGTTAAAAAGTACAATCCGAATGTACGCTGCAGACTTTTTTAACAGTCCTGGTAACAAGGTGCTGCTTACACTCTTAGCATAATGTGTTTCACAGCTGTTGATCACACGTTAACCCAAATTCTGCATTTGTTTGTTGAGGTATAGCAATAATAACAGCTTAGTAACATCCTCGACATTGATGTTCTCGTCCTGTGGGATATGCAAAGAGCCTACTTCGCGTACGGTTGCATATTGTTTAATAAAACACAACTCAAACGTACCTTATTTATTTTATTTTGATGTAACAAGAATTATCAGCATAATTAGTTTTTATTCAGTTTTAAAGTCACATTCACCCTGAAAAATATCAATACAATATCGTTGATGGTAAATTGGAATTATTTTATGTTTGATGTAATTTGCAACAATATTATTGCATTTATTAAACATAATAAATACTTTGCAGTTAAATTATAAAGATGACAAGAATGACAATAATTAATAATAATTTCATAGATTCAAAATAACTTTGAATCTATAAAATCATTTTGATCTAATTATGGTTTTATCTGATACGAAATCAATCTATCGTCAACTTTAAAAACCATGTAAAATGATAATAATTTAATTTTGGTGTTAATTGATAAGAATCAATCTTATCAATTAACTAGAAGGGTTATAATGAATATATTTATTACGTAGTGTGCTATGATATTTTAATGGTTAATAAGCATCGCATTTGTGCGACAATAAAATTTTATCGTGATAAGCGCTGTACTAGTATACACTTTACAACACTTGATCATAAATTTATTTAAATTTATGGACCACTATCACCTATGTTGAATAGTAGCAAGGTAAACTGAAAAGTTACACAAAAACAAACACCACTTACCTTTGTGATGAAAAGAAAATTTGCTCCGGCTATGATTTTAAAATCCAAAGACAAGCTCAGGAAAATTGCATGAGAAAATTTCAGGCGGGTCGCTCTTTGACAAAATAATAAAATATTGTTCAACTTATACCTGTGAAATTCTGTTAATGGACACAAAACAAGAAAAATACACAAATGAATCTCCTTTTTAACATTTAAAATATTTTATTAATAACAAAAAAACAACTAAAACAAAAAAATTCTTATTACATAAAATGGATTCAATTAATTATTGGTGCCAATTGGATTTAACAAAATAAGAATCAAGAGATAGTCTAATTCTATTTGTCGTGCTCAATTTTTATTTGATCAATCCCACAATCTTAAATTATAATTGAAGGAAGAAATGAAACAAAAAAATAAAGTTGAAGTTTGAAAATAATTTTTTTTAAATTCAAAATTTTGCGCCACTCTTGGAAAGTTTTGCACACTATATTATTTGGTAGTTCTCTGTAATAGTCAGTAAATTTATCTGCTTACTTGTTGCATTGGTGAACATGCATTTCCATATAATTGTTCTTGTGGATCTTCTTTTGTAATTTATTACAGCTATTAAATATTGAACAATTTACCTCCAATACGTGAGTACATAAATCAATTGTCTATTTTCCAAAAATTCTTATTACATCCAGTTTTAATTTCCTTCCATCCAGAAATAAAGTTACAATACGTTTTCCAACAAATTTTCTTATAAATGAATAGTCCAAAAACCAAATTAACACTTCACTTTCCTTTTTATTTAAATCACTTTAATTGTTCATTGTTATTATCATTATTAAACACTTCAAAAAAAAAATTAAATTTGGATGACATTTGTTATAACCTCACTTTTTTGAAATTTCATTGATGTAAAATCTGTCACACATAACTTGAAAATTTTATTATTGCGTGATCTGACGGCTTTTTATTTATATGAAAATCAACAAGCAAGTAACCAGATTTTCGATCTGCTTTTATATTTTTTCAAAAACAAATGACAAACGTCATTTTTCCACTAACAAAATTTGGTAAGTAACTAAAAACAATTGAACATCTAACCTAACAAAATTTACATAACCAAAATATGGTTGAAAAATTAAATTAAATGTTTAAACAAATTACATAATCGGAAAGAGAATAATTTTTCCTACATTTTGATATATTGCATGTCTAACAAAAAGCAAATTTAACTTCAGGATTCAATGGCAACCATCTTGAATTTCCTGACGAACATGGTTTTTACAAAATTAAGATAATAACATTTTCACACCTTATTACTTCCTTTTTTAATTATTAAATGAATCCATATATCCTATCACACAATATTTACATCAATTTTGGCACCAAAACTTTAAATATTAACTAGATTTTATCATTTTAGCAGATAAGGTTAAAACGATACAAATTTTAGGCTTCAACAGGCTAAACCTTCTCTATATAGAGCTGCCCACTTGAAAGTTCTATTGCTAAAGGTGCTCTAGAATCTAATTAAGAATATTGCAGCAAAACATTTTGTCTGCAAATGCATAGATTAATGAAAATTATACATTTATCATGAAATTTGATGAATTGTTAAACCAGCATGGAATTTACTTGAAATTCAACAACAAAACTGTGAGTATTGTCGTGATTGCTTGCATACACCTTTCCATCTATGCCTTTTATAATTTCCAGGTGAAACTACACCTTACAATTGCTTCAATTATGAAAAACCAAGTCCAATGACATAATGATATACAAATCGTAACTTGTCAAAATAATTTTTTAGTTTTAAGTGGAAAATCCGTTTAAGATTTACTTCTTATTATTATCAAGTGATTTAGAGTGTAACCTTTTACTTATTAAATAACAAATTAATTTATTTAAATAAGATTTCTACAAGTTGAGTCTAAACCCCTAAATATATAGGCAACCCAAATCACATATTCAATTATGAGTGCTGTAATCACAGCAGTAGGTTCCACATTATCTCAAATTGCATTTAAACAAATTGTCTCAAACTTTTTTCTCTCTATACGTCACCGCGTGGTTACTCTCTATACGTCACAGCGTGGTTAATACGATAAGACTAAAATATTCAATCGTGCAAAACTTATTTCCTTTTTTAAATTTCTTTTAAATTCTATAGGCAGTGCACTCTGTTGAAAAACACTGTCATTAAATAAGTAAGTGTATTTTATTCCATTTGGCTGCTCATCTGTTATGTTTATCTGTGTCAAGAACAATAATTATTACTTGTTTTTGGAGCAGTTGCTTCATATTTTGATGGGGTATATATGACAGGCCAATTTTCCAGGATCAAAGTCTACTCCTAAGCTTACAGCGCAAAAGGTGATTGAATTTGTAACCACACAATAACCCAATTTCTAAATGGCTTACCCCAAATTTGTGAACTTTTTCATAGATCAAAGAATAGATTATATTCTTTTGTTGATCAGGAACAACAACTTATAAAATAAAAAACTCAACCTTTAAATAAACCCTGATGAAGAATCAAATAAATTGATTTTGAAAACTTGGTAAAGAACAAAGAAGTATATTTATTTAGCTCCAGACTGATATCCCAATTAACCAAAACTTTAAATCTAATATTGAGATGGTCATTACTTTCAACTAATTTATATATGACTATGATATATGAATTTTTAAAACTATTAACTTAACAAAGAAATATACAACCCCTTTTTGATTTTAAAATTTCAAGAGTTGAATTTAAGAAATTAAAAATTAATATATTAATAACGAAGGGCCCTATCTGTTACAATGCCATTAATTTTACATACAATTTTTAAGAACTAAAATAATTGTATAACAAATAGGTTAGGTAACACTTGCAAAAGGTGTTACTTATGATAATTTGCTTGGGATACCAAAAATAGACATTTTTTACATTAGTGTCTCTTTTAATATCTTAAATGTTTTTTTCACTTTGTGTATTGTATCATAATTTCCCATTCTTCTATCATTCAACACAAATCATTTTACACCCAATTGTTATTATGTACATTTCTCTATAAACTGCAATTTTTTCAGCTGCAAACAGAAAACTAATATTGTCCGCAAAGGAGGAGACAGAAGGTATGTAATTAATTTATTAAATAAACAATGAAAGTAAAAATCTGCACGTAATAAATGATAAATGTTTTAATTTCTATTATTTTTTTCTTCTATCTACCAGAAAAGTACGATCTTTATAAACATCTTCAAGAAATGTTCACTGACATTGCTAGAGCCACAATCAAAGCAGTTTGTGACCGCTATCCAGTCGATAAGCATACCAGACCTCAGGATAATATATTCAACATAATTGTTTCTGATTTGTTGGTTGAGCAGCCATCACATTCGGGTACTGGAAAAGGTGAGGATTTGGACCGTGGTAATAAATGTGCCATTTTTTTCTACATTTAATTGAGCACATTTTAACTATCTTTTATTTTGTATTGCAGCTGCTAGACCTACGTTCGTTGATGGTGATGTTCTTATTGATAATTTTACTAACGCGCCTCCTTTACCACCCAATCCAAAGTGAGTATTTCAATATAAGTGCTTCATATGATCCTGTTTTATTAGCACATCAGATATTATCAATTTACAGTTTTTGTAGACTAGTTATATTAGATCATTTGATTTGTAAGGGTGCTATAAATTCACATTATGTGGTCTATCTCAGTTTAATAGCAACAACTAGATCTAGGAACTTTAGAATTTTTCTTGGTGTAAAGCATACTGTAATATACCGTGTGTTTTATCCAAACTAGTTGTAATAAAAGGAATTCGCAATTTTAAATAAATAGGAATAGATCAGGAACTTACCTGATAAAGTTGGTATGTCAAAGACAATTTGCCTATCAAGCAAGTTTATCAACAAAGACAGCTCTACTACTAGATGTGTAAGCACAAAGAGATCCTTCTAGGAGCTTTCCCAGATGTAGAAGGAGCCTTTGAAAACACAACCTTTAACTCTATAACCGCTGCCCTTCAAGATCGTGGGCTAGAGGAGATCTGTTGCAGGTGGATTGACTGCATGCTCAAAGGTAGGTTGGTTTACTCATACTTGCTTGACGAGACCTTGGTGATCCAGGTAGCAGGTGGCTTTCACGGGGGAGTTCTCTACACACTGCTATGGAACCTTGTGATGGATGGATTTCTTAGTAATCTCTACAGTGAAGTATTTACGCCCTTGGCATATGCTGACGATCTGTAGTAGGGAAATTCATAAACACGGTCGGGGAGCGAATGCAACAAGGCCTGGACATTGTAGCTAGATGGGTTCAGCAGGAAGGCCGTAGGGTCAGTCCTGAGAAAACCACAGTAGTACCATTCACATGAAGGAAAAATGTGGAAGACCTTTGACCTCTACACCTTTGTGGAAAAGAAATTACTCTGTCGATAGAGGTAAAATACTTAGGAGTTATTTTAGACTCCAAACTTACCTAGAATCGAGAACTTGATAAAATTGTCAGAAGATCGGAGACCACTTTAGACAAATCTCTTGCACGAGCTCTCCTCCTGAACCCCACCAAGCACCGATTGACTTCCTGTCTTTTCGAGTTTCGACCTGTTGCCAGTTGTAGGCTCGTTATTTTTACATAACTAACATGAATTTCTAAACTACAAATAAATGTTATACTTATAACTGCTCATATTTCTCATTCTTCCATGCCTCCAACTACATAATAATACCTACTCAACATGATTCATGTGTGAATCACAGTTAGAAATTTGCGTGACTGATGGGGGTTACTCAGCCAAGATACCGGGTGTTTTGGAAAATGTGTCCTTCCTGTTAAAGGGCAATAGGGAAACATGTGTAGAGTAACATCTTCTAACAATTTACTAAAATGGCCCATTGAAATGACAACCCCACTTATAAAAATAATACTGCTTGCCACTGCAAAGTAGTAGATAAAAGTGTATGAAAATTATGCCTATTAAATAGTACATACTTTTAAAGGTCATCAACAAAATAACCATAATAAACCCAAGCAGGTAGCCGGGTAAATAAATTCTTCAAAAATTGTAACCAAAACAAAATAGTAAGTACGTGCTTTTAAAACGTTTTAGCTAAATAATAACAAACATTCATTCTGACCATCTGTAAATAACTGTTAATGACTCAGATCTTTAAAATTTGTAATCTGCAGTTTGTCGTCAACATTCTTCGTGTTAAGGTGGCGGTAAATTTGAGTTTTGATTACGTATTAATATACGTTTTAGAATTTATAGGCGTTTACAAAAATTGCATTGTATGGTATCTACCGCATTCCCAGCGGTAAACAGCTGATACATAAGGTAGATGTGTGGAATAAGTGGAACCGATATTTGCATTTCCGAACGTTTACGGTGGGTTTTTAATAACAACATAACCTACAAAACCATCATTATGTTTATTAAAATGTTTGTCGATAGTGTTAAAGTTTTCTTGTATACCTACTACAGACAGAACATATCCCTAACACGTATTCATATTTACTGTGGAGAATGAAAACGTATATAAAAAACCACACACACCTAAGAAACAACTTGAATTGTAGGTTATGTTTACCGGTAAATTTCTATTTACCAACTATAAACCTCGATCTACGAATCATGGATCTGATAAATAAAACGGGTATATACCGGCTAATTTCCGAACGCTGGTAGAGCACCAGTGATACAATTTCCCAACGCTTTCGCTACATCGGTATATATCCGATACAATTTTCGTGAATGCCTAGTAACTTGTGTGAGGTTGAGTGAGGTAGTGTTAAGTGTTTGTTAGTGTTAAGTAGTTTAATTAATTGTAGTTAGTTACTGTTTAAATTATGGCAGAACCAAACACGCCTGCTGAATGAACGGAACTTTTCAAATCAACCATTTTCAAAAAGTACACTCACTAGAACCTGCAGATCATATTCCGCGAGTGCAATTTTGCCAATGGTTATTGGAACGCAAACAGGAAAATCCCCAGTTTGCATAAAATGTACTGTGGACAGACGAATGCTGTTTTACTCGGGCGGGGGTTTTTAATTCACACAACCGCCATATTTGGGCTGACGAGAATGCTCATGCTGTCCGAAGACATTATTTCCAGGCGTTTCGCGGTAAATGTGTGGCCGGGAATTTATCAGAACCGTTTAATAAGACCTTTTATTCTATTCCAACGATTAACCGGTGACTGGTATCTACATTTTCTGGACAATGAAGTGTTCGACGGACTCCCACTATTGGACACCACCACACTTTGTTCGCCAGGTACGGGAGTTTTTGAATAACGAATACCCTAACCGGTGGCTAGGACGTGAAGGACCCATCGCCTGGCCTGTGAGATCACCGGACTTGACTCCCCTCAATCTTTGTATTTGCGGATATTTTAAAACATTAGTGTACAGGACAGAACTGAATACCGAGGAAGAGCTACGCGCACGCATTTAAATCGCCTCAGAATAAATTCGCGCAAATGCCGATATGTTTGCTAGCATAAGCTTGTGTGTACAGACAAACGGCGATTTAATTGAACACATGTTATAAAGATTGTTTGCATCTAAAAGTCAAAGTGACATTCGTAAAATAAAAAACAGGCAATGAAATTTGCATCACAATTAGGTTAATGTATGTTACATTTTATTTACCGACCTTAATAAATGATCAAGTCATCAAGGTAGTGAGTCACTTGGCAAGCGCTGCTGAAATTCAATTCTGTTTTCCTGTAAATTGAGATGTACGTAGAGGAGGTCAGTTATTAATTTAGTAGTGCAGATGTGAGATCATTGTTTGCTTTATCAGTAATTCATGGTTAAAATCTTACAAACAATCCATAATCGACTCGTGTCTTGCAAAAAATACGGAAAAATCCGATTTTTTTTTAATTTTTAATTTTTATTTTACGAGTTTTGTGGTCTATAAGGTCACCTTTCACCCCCTTAAAGCATTGCATAATTATCCAGATCACCCTGCATACCAGCAATAACCTACGCAGCTTTGGTGTGGTGACCCAAAGTTAGTAGTAGAAATATTTTATTTAGCAACAATCTGCTATAAGTCAAGCTGGAAACCACCAAACTAAGTCTAAACAAGATTTAAAGGCTTGTATGTCTTGGTATTACAGGAACGATGAGAACAATACTCACTGCTGCAACTGAGACACTTCTTGGAGTTTTACTTTCATCTTCAACTGTTCGCTTCTGTATTTCAAACGGAAACTTACATGATACTACAAGGTACATGTGAAAACATCAGGAGGGCTTACAGAAAAGCAGATCTATATGATATCAGACAGGCAGCTTTAAAAGCTCTTTCAAGTTCTAGGATTTATTCTAGATTGGTATGGGAATGTTTTACGGAACTCAATGACTGCTAGACCAAAACACTACATAGTATACTGGACTAATTGACCAGGACATAACCATAGCAAGGCGTTCATTGACAGGCCTTGCCAGAAGAGAGCAACATAACTTTTTCTCTTAAGTAGGTTGCAACTCAAGATCAGTATGGGTTTCCTAACAGGGCATGCTACTGTTAAGGAACACCTGAATTAGATTGCAAAGTTTAATGGAGACCTCATTTGCAGATTCTGCACTAAGGAACCAGAAAACAGCTATGCATGTTTTATGCAACTGCAATGCACTGAGTAAGAAAAGACAGCGCATTTTCGGACAACCCTCTTTGGAACCAAAAGACTTCATCACTCATCCAGTGAGAAACCTGTATTTATTGATACAGGGTACTACTGTTACAGACTGGTTGTGATTAACTTTACTTTTTATAGAGTTAGTACAATACGCCTTCTAGGCTGCAATGCTATCGAGATTGAAAAAAGATGCTGTGGTTTTGTCAAATCTGGCCCAGGTTATCTAAGTTTAATTTTAATATTAGTTCCAAACTACTAGGGCCCCATAATATACAACTCCAAATATACTTTAATACTTTAGTCCCAATAATTATTAATTTCTAAATATTCCAATTCCAATCTTCCTTATATTACGTAATCACGAACCCGCTATTCAAAATTGCTATATTTTTCGAAGTAATTTTTTTATTTTTATTTTTCGAAGATAATGAGTATTCTACGAAATCGATAATGAAGGCGAACTATATCAAAGCCCAAATTCTTCTCAATTTACAAACTATTTATCTCACAAGCAAAACGGCGCCATTGGCAATGGTAACCCCTGAAAGCACCCGAGATGCATTCGATCTATGCAACATGAATAGTGAAAAGTTACATGCATAAAGGGTTTATACAGTTACAATGAATTTTAGTATTTCTGACATTGTCAAATTTTGTGGTTTCAAGTTTCTGACCTAAATCTTAGAATCTAACCTCAAAATACGACAGTTGTCAAAATAAGGACTGCAAGTTGTCCGTATTGGCTAAAGTAATTCATAGCTGGTTCTCTGAAAACTGGTCGATTTATGGGACAGACCACCAGGTGAAAAGTGACATTGTCACGTAACAGGTTAAATAATTTTTGAAAGCAAAATATTATTTTCTGCTGAATAAATACTGAAGCTTATTGTAACCTCATAGTCGCCTTTTTTAACCAGAACAACAACTTCATTATAACTGTATGAAGTAATCAGAATCCTCCTTTTGTTTTTTCAAAACTCCATAATCATCCATGATAGAATGCCTAAAAATAATTGTTACTTTATTTTTATTTATTAATCTTATTTTGTAGCAAACTGTATAAAATTGCCAATTTTTAACACATCTGCAAGAAATACCTACAAGATATCTGTGATAAAATTTACAAACCTCTCAATTTTATTATACAAAAATTTTAACTTTTAACCTAAAGCTTCATGATTTTACAAATTTATTAAAGATTTTAAAATTATTTTTAATTAGTATTTTATTCAAAAAAAGTAAATAATTCAATTGGATTTTGTTAATTTCGAGCTAATATTAATTTAATTTTATTTCAGCGCTCAATTTAATATGTCAGTTAGTAGACGGTTGCTAACCAAGATGCCTTCAGCAACCAATGCTGCAGCAAATCAGTTTTTCGAGGACTTAAATGAAGTACTAATTGATTTATCAAAGAAAGATAACTTTGACCTAGAAAAGGCAACAGAAGAGCTGAATCAAACCATAATGGAGGAGGACGAAGAAGACGAAGATGAAGATGAAGAGGATGAAGTTAATAATGCTACTATTGTTGATAACACTTTGGTTTATCCTCTTATGGAAATGTTTCCTCAAGCATGCCCGAATTATATCCGAAGAATTTGTGTCGGCAAAACAAACGCACCCGGCATACTAGATAATTTGATTTCTGAGATCTTAGAACAAGGTAGTTGTCGGTGTGTATTAATATTTAGAATATTATGTGAATGTTTGATTTGTTATAGATGATTATCCAAAACGTCAGAAAGCATCCAGCCCTGAACATAAGATGGAACCTGAAGAGCAACATGAAATGCTCAAACAAATCTTTCCAGATGCGGACCCTAGTTATCTCCAGGTTCATTGTGACCGTCTTATAGATAAACCTGACGACCTAAAAGTTTTCATATCAAATTTGTTGGAAACTCGCAATTATCCAACTATGAAGGATTACTTACGGAAACAACAAATCTCTGCGCAGCAAAAGCAGTATACTACCGAATTTAAGGTAGAGAACTTCTTGGAACTCATTCCAGATCCTGCAGCATACTTTTGGGATCCTAAACGAAAAGGAGCGATTGTAGATGATGAAAGTGTCCATTACGCAGTTTGTTTTCTGCGCAATCTGTTTTGTCGAATTTCTATACGTTTGATACGTGAAATTGTTAAGAAGCATGACCGCAATTTCCTTGCAGCATATAAAGAACTGCAAAAAGTTAATCCTCAATCTTATATGAAAAGTAAAAGAGGCGAATGTCCGATGCCTCAATTAATTCATAATATACCTCTATTACAAGAAGTAAGTTTTATATTTTATTAATTTGTAATATTTAATTTAATAAAAAAACCTTTTTTTTTAAGATTGCCTATATTGAACATTGTGAGGAAATTGAAAAATATCTTAAATTGAAAAAAGTTCAAGAAGCCGAGGAAAAACAAGCAGCTAAAGAAGCAGGGCTCTTGCAGACTTGCGATTGCTGTTTTGATGATGAAGTCATGCCGAAGGATATTTATAAATGTGAAAAAGGCTGCTGCTTTTGCAAGGACTGTGTCCGTAAGGGATGCGAAGTTGCTTTTGGAGATGGCAAATTGGACTTCCTTTGTTTGAATAATTGTTCATCGCATTTCAGTTTGCAAACTTTACAGGTAATAATTATACAAGATTTTGGTTCTGGTGCAGAAAACTGTACCGTTCAGATTTGTGTAAAATTTGGTAAGATTTTGGTTTTAAATGAACATTTTGTATTTTTTACATTGGTCTTGTTACATGTGCTTTAAATTGAAACGTAAATTTATAAAACCATTTCAGTGAAAAAATGTACAAACATAACCTAACAAACACTTTTTATTTATTTTATTTCTGAATTACTTTAATATTCATACGAGTAACATATGAGGGTACTAATATCAAAGGCGGTAATCTCTAAATTTCGCATTTTGAGATTACTCCCTTCATGGTGATTGGCAGTTTTTCTTCTAATAGCCAACTTCAAATGGACCTTTACATGGTATATTCCCAATTTTAATAACAACTCGTAATGCAGTTCAATAGAGCTTGAAAACACGAACAATTGATCTTTGGAAAAGTCGGGCAAAGACGAAAGGTAGTTAGCGCTTGTAAATTATAACTTGATGTCACAAAAGATATGACATCTGCACCTGTGTCGATTTTTCCACACGAATTTTAATCTTAAAAATCTTAGTGATGATTTTTCATCTGATTTGTTGAGTCCAATAAATGCATTGTTCTTGTTGTAAACTGTTATGATAAACATTACATCTTTTGTTTGTGACTTTTGCGAATCGGATATCTGAACTACTCCAGCTTTTATGATTTTCTTTTGGCACATTTTTAATTAATGTCCGGTTCTGTTGGTTAAATGACAATTTGTTTTATTTGCCGGTCAATTTTTTATTTTTGTGAATTGACTTGAAATTCCCATTAGCACTTTGTTAATTAAAATTAAAGTGTTAGATTAGGAGTTAATTGTATTCATTCAGAAAGTTGTAAATTGTGTACACTTACAATTTTAATTCATCATATTTGCAGTGTTGTGCCAAAGTATGACTGACTTGTTTTTGTCTTGCACATTGATTGTTGTGTCTTACTATAAATATGACTTTTGAAAACTAGAAAATGTATTTTTATTATATAAAATAAATTTGGTATCAAAATATCGCAGAAAAGACATCTCAAGGAACAAATATCGTAAAAGGTAAAGTTTAGCAAAAAAAAACCCTGTAAATTCAAATTTATTCTCGAACATAGCCTCTAATCTGGCTCCGGTAACCAGTATTTTTGCGATGTATTGGTTTAGAATACTTCTTCTAAATAAATTTGGAATCAAAAAATTGCAGATAAAACATCACAAGGAAAAATATTGTAAAGGGTAAAATTTTGCAAAAAAAAACCGTACTTCTAACCTAACCTGTAACTTCAAATTTATTTTCTAACATAACCTCTAATCTGGCTCCAGTATACAGTATTTTTGCGATGTTTTGGCTTACAATACTTTTCTAAATAAATTTGGAATCAAAAAATTGCAGACAAAACATCACAAGGGAAAAAATATTGCAAAGGGTAAAATTTTGCAAAAAAAAACTTTACTTCTAACCTAACTTGTAACTTTAAATTTATTCTTGAACATAACCTCTAATCTGGCTTTGGTATACAGTATTTTTGCGATGTTTTGGTTTAGAATACTATTCTAAATAAATTTGCAATCAAAATATTGAAGACAAAACATCACAAGGAAAAAATATTGTAAAGGGTAAATTTTTGCAAAAAAAAAACCTTACTTCTAACCTAACCTGTAACTTCAAATTTATTCTTGAACATAACCTTTATTCTGGCTCCGGTATACAGTATCTTATGCGATGTTTTGGTTTACAATACTTTTCTAAATAAATTTGGAATGAAAATATTGCAGACAAAACATCACAAGGAAAAAATATTGCAAAGGGTAAAATTTTGCAAAAAAAAACCTTACTTCTAACCTAATCTGTAACTTCAAATTTATTCTCGAACATAACCTCTAACCTGACTTTGGTATACACTATACAGTATTTTTGCGATGTTTTGGTTTAGAATACTATTCTAAGTAAATTTGGAATAAAAAAATTGCAGACAAAACATCACAAGGAAAAAATATTGTAAAGAGTAAATTTTTGCAAAAAACACCTTACTTCTAACCTAACCTGTAACTTCAAATTTATTCTTGAATATAACCTATATTCTGACTCCGGTATACAGTATTTTTGCGATGTTTTGGTTTGCAATACTTTTCTAAATAAACGAACATACCCTTTAATCTGACTGGTAAACAGTATTTTTGCGATGTTTTGGTTTACGATACTTTTCCTGTTATATATTTTTTGAAATGTTTTAACCAGATATCATAAATTTTCCATTTTTGACAAGTACATTGTGATTTATTTTTTTTGTCTTGACAACCTTTATAATATTTTTGATATCTAATCAATAATATTTTTTGTTTTTTCAGGCTGTGTTAAATCCAAAGATGTTTTCGAAAATGGCACTGAAAAAGCAAGTGGAAGAAGTAAAAGCAGCCGGCATATCCGATTTAGAAACGTGTCCATTCTGTGATTTCATGACCATACCTGCAAGGGAAGATAAACTGTTCCGTTGCTTAAATCCAGAATGTATGAAGGAATCTTGTCGGTTATGTAAGGAGCCTTCCCATTTGCCTCTGAGATGTGAGGAAGTAGAAAAAGAAGATGATGTTAAGATAAGAACCTACATTGAGAACAAAATGACTGAGGCTCTTTTGAGGTAAATAATAAATATAACTGCTGGATTATTTAGTTTGGTTTAATATTTTGCAGAAAATGCTACAAGTGTGGCATGAAGTTTATAAAAGCTGATGGTTGCAATAAGATGACTTGCTCATGTGGTGCCTTAATGTGTTACGTTTGCAATCAACCTGTTAAAGATTATAAGCATTTCAATGGACCTGGTGGAGATAGATTTGATTTGTTAGTATAATTTATGGATTAACTTTTATTCTCTTTTATATGATCTTATCGTAGATGTCCTTTATATAATGATACGAACAATTTGCATCAAGAAGCAGTATTAAAAGGAGCCGAAGCGGCTAAAAAAGAACTAGGTGTTGACAAAGATCCTTCTACATTGAAGATAGATCCCACTATGGATGTGCAACAGCATTACAATGAAATAAAAAAGAAGAATCCTGTAGTGGTACCACCTTATCCTAATCCACCACCTCTTGTGCTGCCGCCTGCGGTACTGCAACCTAATTACAATCCTAATCACATTCCTAATCACAATCCTAATCACAATCCTAATCACGCATTCTTTCAGAATGCTGAAGTAAGTTAATTGTAGTTAGTGTGCGTATACATAAATATGTGCAGATAAATAGAAGACATTTTTAAAGAGTAAAACATTAACTTACATTTTTTTATTGGAGAACTTGCATAATTTTTAGGATTGACGAATCTCACTCAGTTTAAGAAAAAAGTTTAAAGAAAAAACTTAAGTTACAGTCGAACTTCTAAAAGTTGAATTTATCTCTATATCTCGAATTTCTAAAAGAAGTTTCTGCGTCAAAATCGCATTTTACCTTAAAAATTGTTTCTACATCTCGAATTTCTGTAAGTAGAATTTTTCTATAGCTCGAAAGTCGACTTTTTGTACTGCATATTTTTGTTTTTGGGTATATTTTCCCTGTACTTTGTATCTATGTATGTTCCATTCTAATTTTAGAATTCTTCTTAATGTTTGGTAATGACGACTGCTGCAGGTATTTCCCTGGATGAATCACAAAAGAACCGCTGTTGTGCCATCACTAAAATGCAATAAATAACACTGAAACAAATAACCTTGCACACGAAAGCTGTACCTGCACTTACTTGAAAGTACGCAAGTATTAGACATCCTTGAAAGAAAGATGTGGAGAAGACAGACATTAACGATCCGTAGGGCATCAGTGGTTGCACAATTGTGCTTAAGAATTAAGACGGACGTTAACAATTCAAAAGTGACAATTGCCTTAAAGCTTAGGTAATTTTTGCAGAAATTCTGTTTTTAAAATCCCGCTAATAAACCGTCAGTAAATTTTAGGAGTTTTAAAAGAAATTTTAAAATGCAGAATTCATTCCTTCTTCTGATTGACTGTATTTATTGTCAATAAATGAATATATAAGTGTTATTTTACTCATTTTGTGTAGCAACAGTAGCGATCAAAAGCTAAAAATGATGAAAAGTTTTGATGATTTCAGTTTTTTTTGTGCAATATACGTAAAAGTCTATTAAATACAAAGCTATCATAAAGTAAGGGATATATTTCAACTTATTATATATTTATAACAAATTAAATTAATAATAAAAAGTAAATGGAATCTAGTTGCTTACATAATGGGATTTTAGTGTATCTATGGAAAACAAAAGAATTGTCGTGACAACTATTGATACAAGTGTCAAATGAAAGTATCGTAATTTAGATAATTGTTCTCAAAATAAAACTCGCCTAAACGTAAATTGTAACAATTGGAACATGGATCTGCAAACAAGTATTGGTTTAGTACAATGTTATTATGAATGCGTTGAAAATTACACTGCTGGATTACGAAGATTATGTACGAAAATGGGTTTGAGAGCAGGGCCGTGCCAAATGAAGGTGTAGTGTAATTTGATTAGCAAATTTGAAAGAACAGGGTCTGTAACTGACCTTCCGAGATCAGGAAGACCAAGGATTAGTGATGTCCAAGTTGCAGAAGTTCTTCAGGAAAATCAAAACAATTACAAATGCCATACAGCATGGTTTGAAAAATTTGACTTCCTTTTTAAGTTAAGTAATTTTAAGTCCTAAAAATGTATCCCTATAAACTGCAACTGCTGTTTGAATTAAATGCAAATTTTGCTCTCAGGCACGATTTTTCATTACAAATATTGACTCGGATAGAAATTGAACCCGAATGGTTATCCCGTATTTTATGGACAGATGAGCTCATTTCTTTCTTAACGGTGCAGTTAATACTTAAAACTGTTGAATATGGTCAACAGAAAATCCACATGAAATCTTTCAGCAAGGTCTTCATGACAAAAAAGTCACTGTTTGGTGCGGTTTCACAGCTAATTTCATCATCATTCATTATTGGTCCATACTGTTTCGATGAAATACAGAATGGTGAGACCGTATCTGTAACTGTTACTGGTGAACGATACCTGCAAATGTTAAGGGATTATGCAATTCTACAGTTGCAAAATGAGCACGAAGAAATTGAAAACATGATCTTTATGCAGGATGGAGCACCTCCGCACATTTGCCTACCAGTTAAAGAATTGTTAACTGCGGTTTTTCAAGATCGTGTTATAAGCAGACATTTTGCAAATTCATGGCCACCAAGATCGCCTGATCTTAACCCAGCTGATTACTGGCTGTGGGGTTATTAAAAAAAATTGGTGTTTAGGACACGTCCAACAATGCTGGAGAAATTAAAGGGCAGTATCAGGGAGCAAATTCCTACAATTCAACCAGAAAGGAAGAACGATTAGCAATTTTACAACAATAAAATGGAGGTCATATCGAGTAATTGCGGTAACCAGTGTTTGACATCAGAAATCCCATTATGTAAGCGACTAGATTCCATTTACTGTTTGTTATTAATTTGATTTATTAAAAGTATATAATAAGTTGAAATATATCCCTTACTTTATGATAACCTCATATATGGTGAGTAACCAAGAACATTTCGTTTTTCAACACGATAATCGCCCAGTCCATAAATCCTCAAATTTTGTATATCTCAAATTTTTTTAGTGAACTTTAGAGATACGACTTAGGGAAGTTTGACTATAATTCTTGCAAAGAAATATTCATAATACAGAAAGCAACATGTGACAGTTAAGAAATTGTCATTTGTTTAATAGGTTATGTTGTGTATGTATTGATTAAAGAATAATAAATAACAGCTCATAAATATTATTTGTAATTAACGAATGATGCGTTATTCACGAATAAATTTATTCGTGGATGAAAGTTTCCAATAATTTATTTATTTAAACATTATTATAAAGACTGTGAGCCATATTCGCATCTCTCTATTACATTAACAGCTTGTTTAATTACCATGGTGACCAATTCTATTCTTTTCCCACCTATTAAAATTAGATATGGCTGTTTCTATTCTTGTTGATTTTAAACGAAACTTTAGTTAGAGACACCTTTAACCGTGGCTCGTAATACGGCCCTGTATCATTTAATATAAATACAACTTTGCCTTATCATAATAGATTGCCATGACTGCCAAGAAAGTTGTCAAATGAAAACAAATGCTTAAGTAAATCTGCGAAAATCATTTTCTATTAATTTTGTGTTTACATTTTGCTTTAAAAAGAAAATGCGAGGACTTTCGGTACAGAAAAGAAAATCAATTGTGGACAAGTGGTGTACTATAAAAGGAATACAGAAGACTTGCACAGATTGAAGGAGTTAGTGTTGGTGCAGTTCAAACTGCAATTAGAAAATATGCGAAGGAGTTTACTTTTAATGACCAACCGCAACCCCAGGGCAAAAAACATCCCGGATTGGACAAAAAAATAGTAAAGGCCTTCGCCTCTAAGAAAGCACTTTCTATTCGAGATGTTGTCAAAAAATTGGGAATTTCTATTGGAATGGTTCAACGTGCCAAACGAAGAAATAACCTAACAACATATAAAAAGCAGAAAAAACCAAAAAGAAGTGAAAAACAAGGTTTCGTCAAAACTCGCATCTGAAAATTATACGACTCGGTCCTGTCTAAAAAAGATGTGTGCTTGATAATGGACGATGAAACCTATGTTAAATTGGATTATAAGTCATTGCCAGGCCCCCAATATTACACTGTTTGCAAAGGATCAAAAGACAGCCATGCCAAAACATCTGTGAATGTGGGATGAAATCCATTTTTTACTACCTCTTCAATGACGGCCGAATTGTATGTCAAGGAGTGCCTTAACAAGCGACTTTTGCCAATGATAAAAAACACAGTGATGTGACAGTATTTTGGCTCGACTTAGCGGCTTGTCATTATGGATCCATACAGTGCAATGGTATAAAATGAACAACGTCAATTTTGTGGTCCGGGCGATGAATCCTCCAAATTCCCCAGAGCTCTGTCCAACCGAACACTTTTGGGCTTTAATGAAAGCCAAACTTCGAAAAAGTGTCCGTCCTGCTAATTCCAGAAACAGTTTCGTACAGACTGGAACAGAGTGATCAAAACTTTTGACGAAACTGCTGTCCGAACTTTAATGGGAAGCATAAGAAAGTTCGAGAATTAGCCAGAAATGTTTAATTTTGTTTATTTCTGTAGAATTGCGTTGCTTCTTGAAAGCATTAAGGTTGAATGTGTTGAAAAATGTATACTTTAATAAAGAATAGAAATTAGTTAGCGGGTTTTGTTCTTGTATTTATATTATACGATACAGTCTTTAATGCCCAACATTGCATACGTATTAAATTCCATCAAATTTACCAGTAAATGGAGCCTAAATATTTTATCAGGGCTCACATGCCTTCATTATAAACATTTTATCTAAATATTTTAACGATTCTCTTTGTATTGTCGACATTTAGCAGTGAATGACATTTGCTATCTTTAAACGTACAATAGATGGCGGTTATAAATTTTAATTTTTCTATTAAATCAAGAACTATTTTTGAAAGTATTTTAAGTAATAAGTATTTTGTAACATAAACTTAATTATGGCAAGGATAATTTTTTTTTCTTAAATATCTCTAACTGCCCAGTGTTTTTGTGATTTTACCGCATGGTGTGTAAAGGTCAAGCTGTTAAGAGTTATGTGTACCTTAGAAATTGTGTGCTAAAACATGTAAAAAGTGCGATTCTGTAGCAACGATATTTACAAATCTATTGAAATAATTCTTTTTCCCCGGAAACTACAAAGTATGAATTACATTTTCACGTAAGATTTCAACAAAATGTTGAATACTTCAGAAAAAAATACAAAGTTACCCGAAATCGATGAAATTTAGCAGTGTTTATCTAAGTTTGTAGGCGTATTATAATTATACGTGAAATTGTAGTACGATTCTTCTACTTCAAACTAGTGAAGGTTGTATTTAAAAATATTAAGTAGATTTCTTGCTACAGTAACTCCCGATTAACATAATTTTGATAAATTCACACCCAAAATTTAAACGTGAACTCCCTTCTACTTGTCTGTTATTGCAATGCGTTTAAGGGGAATATGGTCACATTTTTATTCCCGGCAGACATAAGCATTATTTGTTTTTGTAGTCAGAATTTGTTTTAATTACTATTATGTGCGTTTTTTTCATATCATTATTTTATTATAATATTGTATTTGCTATAATAGTCCTTTACAAATTAGAAATTTACAACTAAAAACTATTTATTGGATTTTTGTGTGCATACAGTCTGAGGCATATTAAGTAAGACAGGCGCACAAAGCCCGCAACTTTTTGGGCATCTTTCAATTCTGAAATTTTTGTTCTTATGTACACATAGTATAATTACACGTTTTTGCACATTTTCTTGGAACAAATATAAATATATTATTAATAAACATTTTTTTTATACATTATTAAATTCAAATATCCAGGAGGGTGTATTGAGTCAATAGGTAAAAAACTTTACAATACGGTATTCTATGACGAAAACTGAGTTAAGAATTTTAATAACATTTTCTTCTCCAATATCTTTTTATTTATATTAAATTTGCAAATTTAGAACCTGCTTTTTCAAGTTGTAAGTAGATGTGATCAATGTACTATACATGAGGGGAGAACTGAGAAGTTATCAAATGATAACTCTCTTAGCTGATAAAATAACTGTTCATTGATTCTGGCTTCAGCTTGAAATCAGAGTTATCTTAGTTATCAAGAGTTGTCTTGCTTCCTCATTGGGATGTTCAGGGAGGTGTTCAAGGGAGTTCCTTGTTAGTCTGTTGATTTCTTCTTCGATAAGTGGTATACCAGAGACATCAAGCAGGATCTTATTACTAAAGTCCGTTTTCTGAACCTGTCACAAGACGTAAACACACTTGAAGTTAGTTGACCCTTCAGCTTTCAAGCTTTTTGAAGCTTCATTTACGATGATGCGCGTTTGCGTACCGTGTGTGCTTAACTCGCCGTGAAGGTTGCAGCGTAATATGGAATGGAAACTGATTGCATTATATGTGTTTCCACATTTATGTAAAGTAGTTTAAGCATTAATGAGACCACGTGCGCGCCGACGAATAACATCGCTTATAGTTTGTTTAGTGCTAACTTCAAGTGTATTTATGTCTTGCGACAGGTCTTGGCGAACGGACCTTAGTGTACTATGGTGCATTGAAGATCATTCTAAGTATCTTCGATTGGACGCTTTATTATCTTTGTTTGATGGTCTAGCAGAACCCCCAGATTTGGACACCATAGGCCAAGATAGACTTGATTATACGCTTATATAGTTAAGCTGCGTGTAAATATGTTTATTCCCACAGGGTTCTTAAAATCTTTCTTTAAAAAGAACGTTGTTGTTAAATGTTACAAATGTTATCTTATTCTTGTGATCAGTCCATCAATTTGAAAAAAAACTAGTTATTTTATAAAAAGATTTATTTAGTATAACTACAGTTGTTTGATTAAAATAAAATCTTATATTATTTGTTGTTCATGTTACAATTTTTCTAATTTCAAAGATTTGGTAAAACGGTAAACCCTATACAAGAAAGCAAAAAGCTAAAATAAAATAAATCAATTTGTAGTATTAAAAGGATCACAGTTGTTAAAATATAAATTAAAAAAGGTTGCTATGTAAAATAAAGAATAGTGGTTGTTTAAAAAACAAAAGATAATAATCAACAAACAATTTTTGAAGAGCCATATTAAAAATGAATTAAGAAAGTTTTTGCTGTATACGAGGGGGTATTGATAAATAGTTGGTCTTGAATAGTTCTAGCAGGCAAAAATAAATCGCGTTGCTATGAAAACAAGTTGAAACTTTGACAAGTGCACGTGCAAAGTGTCAGCCCAAAAGGTGATGTTATTTTGAAATTGTGATTAAGAAAAGTAAACCATGTCAGATGAAGATTGGAAGAAGTTCCAATCCAGCAAAATCGAGTATCGTTCGGTTATCAAGTACCTGTTTTTGAAGGGATTGTCTGGTAAAGAAATTTATGATGACATGTTAACAATAGGAGATCAATGTCCATCCTATTCAACCATTAAAAACTAGGTTGAAGATTTTAAACGTGGAAGAAAAGATGTCACCGATGAGAAGAGGTCTGGGAGACCGATTTCTGTGTCAACGCAAGAAAACATTGATGCTGTTCATGATATGATTTTGGATAATAGACGAATCGGCCTAAAACGCATTTCAGAGACTTTGAATATCTCATACGAACGCGTTTTTCATATCGTTCATAATGAATTGGGAATGAAAAAGCTATCTGCAAAATGGATACCCAAGTGTCTCAATGCTGATCAAAAGTGATTGAGAGTGACAACATCTCAGTGGATATGCAATCAATTTAACGATAGAAAATCAAACATTTGGATCGCCTTGTTACAATGGATGAAACTTGGATTCATTATTATGATCCAGAAACTAAAGAAATGTCTAAGGAATGGAAACATTCTGGCTCTCCTCGGCCCAAAAAGTTTCGTGTGCAAAAGTCGGCTGGAAAAGTTCTTGCCTCCATTTTCTGGGACAAAGATGGTATATTACGCATCTCTATTCACCAAACTTCGAGCGAAAATTGTGGAATCACGGCGAGGAAAACTTACCAAAGGCATCTTGTTTTTGTAGGATAATGCGCCCACCCACAAATCACTTATTGCCCTACAAAAAATCAATGAAATCGGCTTTGAAATTATCGGCCATCCGCCATATTCTCCCGATTTGGCCCCATCGGATTATTATCTCTTTCCGAAACTCAAAAAATCATTGAAAGGACTAAAATTTACATCAAACGAGATGGTAATTGATGCTGTGAAGTCGTGGTTTGCAGAACATCAAGGATTAGAATTACTCTTTGATCGATGCATTAAATGTATAGAGTTGAAAGGTGATTATGTTGAATAAAATACTATTACTTCGAAAACATGTCGTTTTTTTCTAGGCTAGGCCAACTATTTATCAATACCTCCTCGTAAATAATTAAAAATATAATTTCATTAAAACCATAAATATAAAGTTAAAAAGTGAGTTTTATTTCGAGTATAAGATTAACTAACAGAACATAGAAAGTTACCTACAAGAAGAAGAAGAGAAATTAAAATTAAAAAAAAAATTGATAAAGTTAAAATAATTTTCATAAACGTCAACTGACTGAAGAGAAATAAAAAGGAGTTAATATTTATCACCTGAAAAAGAAGAAATAAAAGGAAGTTTAATATTATCTTCTAAAAGAGAGGAAATTAATGTACCATTACTTCATCGAAGTTGGTTTCAAAGCATTCCAGGTTAATCGTCTCACAAATCGAAGATAAAGTTATCAGGACAGGCATCGCAGTCATCGTTCTCATATATAAAGATTTGGATGCAAGTAGAGCAGTCTTCAACTATCTAGAAAAGAAAGGTACTGGTGTTTTAAAAAGGAAATAAAGTTTGTGTTTTATTGTTTTTTCTTATTTTTCTGTGTAAAGTATTTGTATTTTTGTATAAGGGTGCCAAGTCAGGCCATCAGCCATGAACTTTAATTTAAATCACCTGAAGAGAAAATTCAATAATTATTGCATATTTAGAAATAATAGATAAAACAATCTCATCATACTTATAAAAGAATTTTAAAGGTTAGATCAACTTTGTTAAGATCTTCACACACCAACAAATAACTACTACGAAGTACGAATACTATCCGAGAGGAAATTAGAGTTAAAAATCTACGCTAGGAGCACACATTTATTGATCCCTCAAGTGTGTTTTAAAAAAAATTGAAAATTGATCACAAAATAAAATTGCAATATTCAGAAATTAAAAGTTATTCTAAAACCCTGAGATGTATGGATTTGCATAAAAGAACAGTACAGTTTATTAAGAGTGCATGTTCAATAGTGTTGATAAAAGAAGTGTAAAAGTAAACTTACACAAAGACTCAAAAATAAATCGTAACATATTTATCATCACAATACATAATGTATTTTCGACAGTGCTACGTCAGGAGCAATTAACATTATGGAATAAGTGCCATGCTGCATTGTAAAAGGAAATTTAACAAAAAATGTTTGTATCCTTTTCATAACTTTATTCTCTTGTTAAATAATTTCAGGAGGTGTACACATAACTCTTAATGTATGGAAAACTGTCACAAAACTAACAACTAAACAAATTACAAGGAGGGCATATCACTTAATTATACTGATATGTAGTAGTAAAATCTTTTTGCTATTTATTAATCTCCCGTGAATGCACACAACATTAACTATTCGATCTATTCTGTCGGAATGTTATGTCCGAGTTCTATACACTTATGAAGTTGGAATTTGGCTAACCCTACTATCGTAAATGATAAAAATGCCTAACTTTTAATTAATAATAAAAAATTATGCAAGTTCTCTATTGTTTTAATAACATTTATTTAAAAGATAAATTTTAAATTAAGAAAAAATTGTTAAAATATGATATTTTTTTTCCATAGAGACAAATTGCTAGAATTCGTCAGCTGCATCACCATCGCCACCTCCATCAGCAGCAGCAAAATCGAAGACAAGTAATTTATTATTTATTCAAATGTTTACTAATGAATTTTAGGTTGGAATTTATTTCTAGCATTTTTGATTCATGGCTCTAGAGCAAGGGTTCCCAAACATTCGTGGACAAAGGCTTACTATTAAAAATGGAAATGTCTTGCAACCTACCGACTAGTAAAAATATCGCTTTGTTTTTCAATTTTTTTATTTAATACATTTAATTTACAAAATTTAAATGAGCATTTTTTAACAAAACATAAAACACAGGTAGACTTCAGAGACGCTAGATTTCTGACTGAGCCGTCAGTTTTGAATGTAGGATTGCGACTTGCAGATCGGAGAGTTGAAATAACTAATAGTCGGGTATGGTTTCTAAGCATTTATATAATTTGTTATAACCAACACAGGTTATGAAAAGTAACATATAATGTTTACAAATAATGTGAACCTAACCTCAAATAACCTAAAAATATTAACCTAATCTAGAATAATTTTAAAATGCCATCTAACCTAGAATAGCCTCAAATATGTTACAGTTAACTAAACCTAACCTTGAAGTACCTCAAAAAGTAAGCCTACCCTCGAATAACCTAAAAATATCACAAACATGGAACTTAACCTAGATCTAGAATAAAAAATCTAACCTAGAATAAAGTGTCATACACAACCGAACCTAACCTCCAAATGCAGAGGTTATTTGCGACCCACACTTTGGGAACCCCTACTCTAGAGAACTGTTGGAGTGCTTCATGAACAAAATCCGTGTTTGATTTATCCACCAAACTTGCTCTAACTTTAATCTGCATGTTTAGTTGGACCTTACGCTTTGTTAAAAGTTGTGCTGAGAGTGTTTGACATTGGTCTGACTTGTGTGATAGATCGACAATGTATATTTTTATACCTTTAATTTAAAATTGTAAATAAAATAACGATATACTGCTTATTATTTCGAAGATACAGAAAATCTTACACAAGACTGTAGCGCCCTCTAGACACTTGACTGATATATTGGATGTAACATCTTAAAGCAGAACTATGATGTAGATTATACAGCAAGTTTTGTTAAATTGTTACAGCCATTTTTGAGAAAGTTGAGACAAAAAATCGAGAAATTACACCAGAATCTACTTCCACCACTTAAATGATTTCAACTAAAAGTTTCGTGTCTCATCTTATCGACAATCTGAAGCCTGATTTCAAGTTTCATAGCCGTATGTTTTATAGTAAATCTTGTAGACAGCCAGACCAGTTTTGTAAAAATTGAATTTTTGGATTTGCGGGACCTTAAAGACATCAGTAAATGTCAAAACCTCGAGTTTGGCTTCTGAAAATCCAATATTTAATTCCTAACCTCAAAGAGATATTTTTTAAATTTTATCCTAAAACCAAAAAAATATACGTATATTAAAAAATACAATCTAATCCCTAATCCCAAAACTTTTTTGTATAAGACCTTTTGTGTAAACGGAATCTTAAATTGTGTAACAACTGATAGCCTCTGCATTTGAAATAATTAATCGCTCCTGAGATATTTAAGAGTGAATTTGGCGGGAGGGGCTAAGTTAATGCCAGACCCGCCAATTTGTTCTATCCCTTTAAAAACCTAGCACTAGATAGTCTAGCTAGCACCCATGTTAAAAAGCTAGCACCTCAATAAGGAAGGAAATATAAGGGTTCAAAGTCTGACAGCTAGGCCTCCCCTCGGTGACTTTTTGTACATTGTAAGTAGATGAATCAAATGCTTTTATCTATCACCTAATCTTTGAAGCCGACATTAGTATCAATTACGAGATATTTAGGGGTCAAATCGGAAAGGGGTGGCAAGTGAGAGCCAGTGCCACCAATCTAATTTATCATGTTAAAAACCTAGCACAAGTTGTCTGTAAATAGCACTAAATATAGTCAGCACCTGTATTGGAAAACAAACACTGCACTGAGGTACGGTAAAGACGAATTTCATATATTTTTATTTATCCGGCATTGTGCGAGGCGAGACTGTTAAATTGTTACTTTATATCCGGAGGTTGTGCGCCAAGAACCGAACAAGAATCGAACGAACTTTAAACTAAGGCAGAGGACCTCGGTCTGATTCGATGATGGTTGGTTTTTAGAATAAACAAGAAGGGATTTTCCAGGAATTCCTCTCACTGACTTAGACGTTTCTGTTTTGGCGTGTCTGTTCCAAATATGTCCCAAGCAATGTGTGTTAAAAGTTTAGCTTATGTAGCTTTGACAGTCGTCACTAGCACGAAGTTCTTGCGATTAAAGCAACACCGGACTCGGTCAGTACTTTGGTGGGTGACCAGTTCACAAATATCAATTTGCCTGACCGGCGTGGCAACATGGAAGACCATCAGCAGAATGCCCGCGTTTGGTATCGCTTCACTATGACTGGACTGGTCTCAGGGTTCCTTAGTTTCGAGGCGGGCCCAGAAAGGGGCTAGACTTCAGTACGCAAATGGTACTAGTAAAGTTTATCCCGGCAACAACCCCCTGATGACTGTCTAAGTGGAGAATGTATAGCCAGATGCTTCTGCTTGGATAGTCGCATTGCACTGTAGATTGGATGACGTGGGAGCAACCTTGCGATGGACCAGTAGTTTGAGTAATATCCACAGGTATGGCTGATCCCAGGATGGTTACTCCAGTGAGTCACTTTATAAGGGGTGTTGATGCGAATATAGAGCCTCACACATCTAAGACAACCCTCCTTCTAGTTGGTATTGGTCGGGTTTCTACTTCAAGGTAGAGTCGGACGGGGCTCTGTCGAAGACTAACCAAGTCTAATTATGGTAAGGCGGAGTGGCTAAAGTTTGGGATATCCTAGGCAGACCCAGTTTTCAAGCCCTAGTGCTAGGTTTTTAAAGGGATAGAACAAATTGGCGGTGCTGGCGTTAACTTAAATATCTCGCGAATGGCATTAGTGCCGGCTTTGGAATTTTGGTGCTTGCTACAAGCATTTGACTCATATATTTACATTGTACAAGAGGTTACCGGGAGGGGAGGACTAGCTATCAAACTTTGAACCCTTATATTTCCACCCCTATTGTTTTGCTAGCTTTCTATGGGTGCTAGCCATAGAGCAGTAATGGCGAACCTTTTTGAGAAGGGGGTCAAATTTTATTCATTATTTGTTTTAATACCAGCCCATGGGTCACTAAGTCAGTGGCGTCACTTGGAGGGGGGGGGTAAAAAGGGTACCAATAATTTGGAAACACTGAAAATTTGTTAACAGAAAAACTTTACAGTTGACCCTTTTTTTGGTTCTCACTTTTAAAATCCTCTAACAAGGTTAAGTTTCCTTTTTGTTTTACAACTTTTACTTTTGCAAGAGAAGAGCGAAAAATAAAGGTCGACGTCAAAAAATTGATATCAAAGGGGTGATACCATGAATTACCGCACCAGGTGAGACCATGCCCAGTGGCACCTCTGCACTGCGTATTTGAATGAACAAGGAATAAAGAAAAGCACATATATATTATGAAATATTCTTTATTAATAAACATTAGTTACAGATATGTGTATGTATAATAAAGTTGATAAAAGTATATTTAATGTGAAATCTATTGTTACTTATTTTCAGATATTTTCTTAATATTAGAAATGATAGAAAATCAGTTAGCCAACGTCTACTTGCAAATATTTTTTTATAAATTCGGCATTAGATATTTTTATATATTTAATTTTAATATACTTTAATTTTTTAATATTTTCGATTATCAGTTCTCTTTTTTTATGATATAAAAAATAAGTTTATAAAAATCAACGTGTGGATCATTTAAAAAGCCTTCGGTCCCAAGCATAGGTCCCAAAGCATCCGTGGCCACTTAAAAATTGGGTTAGATAATAGTCTACTTCACCATGTTTTCTTGATATCCATCTCTCTATATTTCTAATCAGGATTTTAGTCCATCTTCCTTTTCCAGTGTTGCTTATCCATTGTGCCTGCCATTCTTGTAGGGCATTTGCCTTGATCTCTTCTCTAGCTTCCTTCTCTACTCCATACATTCGCATTCTTTGTTTTACCTGCAGCTCCATTGGTAGCAGGCCCGCTATCACTAAGATTGCCTCGGTAGAGACTGTACGGTATGCACTGGCTATTCTGATTGCCATCCTTCTTTGCAGTCTCGTAAGGATGTCTTTATATTTTTGTGTTCTTATATTCTTTCCCCATATTGGAGCTCCATATAATATTATGGAGTGTCCTACCGAACATAGTATCCTTCGCTTACTAGCTGTAGGTCCTTTGATGTTTGGCATGAGTCTCAGCAATGCTAGGATGGCTTTTTCTGCTGTAATAGCCGTGTTTATGATGTGTGCTTTCATTTCCGTGTTGCTATCGAAATGCATCCCTAGATATTTTATGGTCTTACTTGATTTGACTTGGACATCTTCTAATTCCAGTGTAATTTCTTTTGTTTTCCTTCTACCATATAGAATAAGGACTTCAGTTTTATGGTCTGCTATTTCCAGCTGCTTACCTTCAATCGCTGTCTTTATCCTAAGCAATGACGTATTTGCACGTGCCGTAGCCATCTCTTCTGTTTTCGCCGTTATTACTAGTGCCGTATCGTCAGCAAAACACAATACTGTCACTTCTGGGGGCATTTCTATTTTTAATATTTCATCATAGTAGATGTTCCATAGCGAAGGGCCCAGGACTGATCCTGATCTTCTACCACATCAGTCACTCTTTTCATTGCATCTATAGTGGGTCTGTTTTTCCTGAAACCATATTGGTTTGGTGATAGTTTGTCATCCACCTCCTCCAACAATCTCTGCGCTATTAGGTGTTCAAAGAATTTGGCAATCACATTTAGCAAACTGATTGGTCTATACTTAATCTCTTCATCCTGTGTCTTTTGTTTCTCGACCAAAATTAATTTTGCCTGTTTCCATATTTCAGGGAAGGTGCCTTTCTTGATTAATCTGTTCATGAATCCCAGGAACTCTTCTTGGCACATAGATATTGTCATCTTTACTATTTCTGGTGGGAACAGGTCTGGCCCCGGTGCCTTATTTATTTTAATGAGGTTAAGAGTCGTTTTGATATCTTCGATTGTATATGGGCGTACCTCCTCTTCCATGACTTGTATGTGCTCCCATTTTGTCACTTCTTGCCTTGGGAACAGCCCTTCGGCAATCTCCTTTTGCCTTTCGTACTTTAGGGTAATGCGTGGCAGTAGGTTAAATTTTTTCCTAACTATTTTGTACCCATCTCCCCACACATTTTGATCTATTTCTGCACATACTTTTCTTCACGATTCTTTTTTAGCCTGTATTATCGCCTTTCGCAGCCTTGTTCTCTTATCTGCATATTCTCTTTTTAAAATCTCAATTTCCTCTTCCGTTAAATTTCTGCTTCTGTTGCTTCGCGTCACTTTTCGTTTTGCTGCTAGACAGTTTTTTCGTAGTTCGGTTAGGGTTTCATTCCACCAGTACACCCTTCTATTTGTCTTGCCTTTTGTCTTCTTTGGGAAGGTCTTGTTTAAAGCATTTTGTATTGCTTTATTGCTGGTGTTTTCATCGAATAGTTCTATGTTCTGCAGTTCCTGCCTTAGGTTTACTGCAAATTCAGGTAGTCATGCTGCATTAATTTTCCATCCTGCATTTCGCCTGGGAATTGTATTTCTGGGCATGTATATGTTATATATGATATTTTGATGGAGACTCAAAGTTTCCTCCTCCAGTACTTGCCAATTTTGGAACTTGTTTGCAAGGTTTTCTGTGCACAGGGTTAGATCTATATGGGTTCCACTATTTCCTCTGACAAAAGTTGGAGTGCTACCGTGGTTAATTACTGTCAGGGATATTTCTGCCATCCACTCTACTAATATTCTGCCTCTTCTATCCTCACGCGGTGATCCCCATAATGGGGTTTTCGCATTGAAATCTCCTGCTACTATTACCTCTTTTCGGTGGTTTTTAATACTGTCTCCTAACTTCTGTAGAAAGTATCCATATTCGTCTATATCTATGTTTGGTGAACAATAACAAGAGTATATGATGTAGTCCTCTGTTTCAATCCAGGTAAAACCTTTGTTTTTTTACCCCAGCTTAGAGCCTTTATGTTGTGGTTGTATATTCTTCTTGCTGCATCGCAATTTTGGTCAATAAACCATGGACCTCCCTTTGTCAGTTTTTTATTTGGTTAGCTACGATACATACATCGACTTTCTTGTCCATTACTGTATTGTTCAGTAGATCCATTGCCGCCCTTCCTCTGTCAACATTAATTTGTAGTATTTTCATGATTTGCTTTTGGTATTTTCTTTCGGGAGGGGAGGACTGGCTATCAAACTTTGAACCCTTATATTTCTACCCCTATTGTGATGCTAGCTTTCTATGTGTGCTAGCTATAGACTATCTAGTGCTAGGTTTTTAAAGGGATAGAACAAATTGGCGGGCTGGCGTTAACTTAGCCCCCCACCCAAATTCACCCTTACATATCTCAGGAACGATAATGGTGCTAGCTCTATAATCTGGGGACCGTAGTGGTAGGTTTTGGCGGAAGTTTATGGACTGGTGGGGGGCAAGTTAACGGACCCATCATATTTGTACTAAAATTAAACACATTTTTAAATGGAGTTCATCTGGTTACTCTTAAAACTCTGAATTTATTTAATATATGACTTGAAGCAAGATAATCTCTATAATAAAATTTAATATTATACTTTGTAGAATTGACTTTTCTTTTCTTTTTCAGCGAGAAGCCCAACAAAGACATCATGATATGCCACATCATCGGGATGAGTTTTTCTAAAAAAATGGAATTGCGGTTTCAATACTGGAAGTTAAATGGGGTCTTAAAAAATAAATAAATAATTTTATAAAATTGTGATAATTGATTTATATCCTTTTGTTGTGTAAAGATTGTGCATCTCTTATGTTAAAACAAAAGTACATATGCCTTTTGACTTCCCACCAAAGTATTTAAACGTTACATTTTCAAATTAGCTTAATAATAATAAAAAAAAGTTTTCCTATAATAGAGTGCAAATTAAATATTTATAATAATTTTTGTGATAACAATAGTACATGCACAGTATTGAGGTAATTTTTGTTGTCGCTAGCCATGTGAATTTTTTGAATAAACAACTCTCAGGGGGGTATGAATGAAAAAAAGTATAAAATAATGGCTGAGAACAATTTCAAGCGTGTCGAAGAGACTACATGTCTGTATGTGTAGTTCTTAAATAAATATTTCCTTTTATGTCCATATTTGTTATTCTTTTTTTTTATCATTTAACTATAAAATGGTTTAATAATTCTTGTTTATATGTTTACATTCTTACTGTTAATTGGGCAGTTTTGTTGCATTAACTATTGAGACACACTTTTGTGCCTCTTCAGAATAGCATCTGTGTATGAAAGCAACAAAAGCTTGAATTTTATGTTTAAATGAAAAAGGGTGTTTTTTTAAATAATTAAAAAAATTTAATAAAAATAAGATTCATACATGGAAAGATTAAATATTTAATATAAAAATGGCCAGATTTTTATTGTTGTTTTGTTTTCATAGGTTCTGAATCAGAACTTATGAAAAAAAAACATTATAAATTTAAGCAAGTTTATAGTTATAGAATATAACTTTTTTCTTTCTAATATTAGTATTGTTTACTCTTAGATTAGAACAAATAAATATGTCACTTATTAGTTTTTTAAAGTACAGTCAAGTTCATTTGTAATGAATCTCTTTGTACTAAACGTCAAAGAGCAATAGCCACTTTTTCAAATCTAAACTAATACTTTGAAATTTCTTGTTAGTTACTTACATAGAACAATATTTTAAAAATCTTTAAAGATTCATAGCATGTGAACATAACGGTATTTTCTAGTACCTAGATTTAGTTTGTTTGATACTTTACTGGATAAGTTACAAAATGCAATGTTTTCTTTGGGTAAGTACCCCATGTGGTTTAATTGCCATGTAGATGTATTATGTATAAGAATAATGAGAAAGTGTATTTTTAAAAATTTATAGATTTATATTCAAATAAATTTATTTCCCTTGGATGATTGTTTCATTTAGATATTTCAGTTTGTTTTGTAAGGGGCCTCGAGGTTCGGCTCAGTAGGCGTCTCTGCTTGGGTGTTAGATTTGTAAGGAGCCCGCTCACGTAGTGACGCTTAATCGACGGTAACTCTCGGGCGCCAGTTATTTTAACATGGTATGATCCACGGGTCCGGGTAACTGCTAGTGAAGAAAAGGTAATCCAGGGAACTGCTGGGATTGTTGAGGTCGGTCCAATCTGGATCACATTATTTGTTCCTAAAGCTCTCACAAAATAAAAGGGTGTTAATGTTAACAAATAAAACACTATTATCAAACTAAACAATATTTATTACTACGAAAGCTCCAACCCTCCAACAAGCTTCAATCTCTAAACCTAAAATAAGTATACGGGTATCTACAGCAGCCACAGCAAGCGGGGTGCAATACGACTTGCAATAATAAGCAAACGGTATGGAAGTACGGGGTTGGTTTGGGTGGTACTGGACAGGTCGGACGGGTAGTACACGTGGTCGGACAAGGATGAGATCTCCAGGCTACGCACAGTGAAGTCTCCGAAAGGGGGTAAGGGATGTAAGGATGAAACCTCCAGGCTATGCACAGTGAAGTCTCGGAAAAGGTAGGGTAGGGGATGTAAGGATGAGACCTCCAGGCTACACACGGTGAAGTCTCTGAAAAGGTACGGTAGGGGATGTAAGGATGAGACCTCAAGGCTACGTACAGTGAAGTCTCGGAAAACGTACGGTAGGGGATGTAATGATGAGACCTCCAGGCTACGCACAGGGAAGTCTTGGAAAGGGGGTAAGGGATGAAAGGATGAGATCTCCAGGCACACGCACAGTGAAGTCTCGGAACGGGGTGAGGGATACAAGGAAGAGAGCAGGCGGACAGCGGATCCGAATGTTGGTAAGAGGACTTGCTCTTATATTGCCAGGAACAGTCCGGTCTGAGTATTAATACAAAATACTCGTCAAATAAATTAACTTTAGAAAAATAAAAACATTGCTTAAAAACCATAAAAAATAAAAGTACAATTTATACAATTCTTAAAATTGATTGGAACAATGAAAAAATATTTTGTTATATAAACTAGAAGATTTATTAGCATCCCCAGGTACATAGTAGTAACCATGCAGAAAGGAACAACGGTAAAAACAGTTTCTATTTTAAGATCAATGCAGTGAGAAAAGAGGCCGATTTACAAAAGTTGAGCTGCTGGTAACGCCACCACTGACAATCTGTGTGCGTACCACATACCCAGCATGATTCATAGGTGCATGCGCACTCAAATAATTACAATTAACTTAGTCTCTGTAAAAATTGTTAAATTTCGAGCATCACTGAATAGGTTTAGAAACAGCCTTGGTAGTGTATTGTTTAGTGTGCTCGACTTTCAACCAAGTGGGCCAGGTTTGACTCCTGGTACCGACAGATCTGGTTAAGGTTTTCTGTAGTTTTTCCTTAGCTGTGACACAAATATGGGCTCTGCGCTGTTCCATATGTAAGTCGGCTGCAGCTGTAGGTTAGGCCTACATAATAACAATAATTGGCCCCTCCCTCCCGCACAAGCGTCATAGCTTCTTGGGCCTGGTTCCCAGGCTATGGGTTGTAGCAATTATTATTATTATTTTAATACCGTTTTCACCATTTGATAGTTTGTTTCTTGGAGGATGTTTAGTTGTATAAAGATTGGTCAAAAAATCTTTCGAGAGTCGTATAATGAGCAAAATGTAAAAGAAATAATCAATAAAATTGGCAAAGCAAACACAAAATGCCTTACGAGGCAAAAACGGTAACAGATAAAGGCAAAGATAGTGAATGAATTGTAGGTCTCGGAAAGATCTACAAAAAAATTCCGTAGTTACATATATTATGTATCTCTTACAGATTGCTCACAGTCAAGGTTTCTTTAATAATTATTTTCTTGATAAACCTTTCCACCTGGATTGTTGTCTTACTCTCCCCCCTGGATGGAATGCCGGTAATTTCTGTACTCTTTACCTAGAATTGCTTCAAGTATAATCTGTAAAAATTTGGAGATAGTAGCTTACATCATTTAAGAGATATATAGCCATAATAATTTTTGAAGAAATGTCTCCCCCTGCCACCTCCTAGGTTTTTTAGAATTTAAAATATAAAAAAATATAATGATTTACAAAGTAGACCATGGAAATTATAGAAAATATCACTGTAAACCTCAAATTAGTTTATTGACAATTACATGTTACTTCAATTGCTAATATTCAAAATGTACATATGAAACTTGATCTAACAAAGGCTAACAGGATACTCATCAAACATTAAACAATTAAAAAATAAACAAATCGCTATAAACATTAGTAAGTTATAAAAGATGTTCAAAATGCTGTCCATCAACTTGGATATATTTATTTATTCGCTTTACAAAGTTGCCATAGCTTCTACCATTGACTAAACTTTTATATCCAGTCAACCAGATTAGTTGTGGACTAATATCAATAGATGGCGTAGGACCAATACAAGTCGCTGTGTAAAATTACGCATTTAACAGTGGCGTATCAAAATAAAAGGACATAAAATACACATTCAACTCAACATTTTCATAAAATTTGATATTAGTTACGTTAAATTATATTTTCAATAATTAATACAATTTTAATGGCATTTGTTGTTCATGAATTTTGAACTATAATTGGAATACAAAGTACTAAATGCTTCTAAATCTAATTTATTTCATAGCCAATGCTTTGCAATATTCTATATAGCAAGTTATTCATTAAAGTTAATAAATACAAACTAATGCGTATCGATTTCACACATACTTTTTATTAAAACCACTTAAATATACTAATTAGAAAAATATTTAACAGGATCTAATAACCCATTAGAGACTAATAGAAACATTGACAAGATAGGCTCAATTTAGGACTCCTTGTTTTCATTCGTGATATAGCTCTCCTCAATTCGGGAAAAATTAAATAAAAAATTTTTAGTTAATCAACCCTGATACACAAGTTACAAAAAATAAATTATTCTTTACAAAATATAACATATATTTCAAAATTCAATCACTAAATAATAAGGTTATTATAATACTTAAAACTAATAAAAAATCATTTCTACACTAAATACTACTATTATATTATACACTACTTAATTTATAAATTTTTCATTATAGATAGTTTGTGAGAAGCTTTATGTTTTGGCTGCTCTTGTTTAATCGATGAACTATAATATTTACATTTTTTGTGAAGTGTTGTTCGTATTAAAAGATTAATTAAAAATTTCAGATGATCTTTACAACCCCCTTTTTCGATAAATTTTGGAAACTTTTTGTCTATATATTTTTCAATATAATTTTGGAACATACATACTAAATTCTGCCTCGTCTCACATGCACATATTCACTCTGCGGCTTGGTGTGTTTGACGCCTCGACACCGAAAGGTATATGAGGTTAAAGATTTTATATATATATATATATACATACTAAATTCTTTTTACTATATTTTATCCAATATTTATCTATTACTTTCTTAGAAAATTTGGTAATCTTTATGAGGGTATTTTCAGATGTAGTTTATCTTCTATGTCATAATTTTTATATAATAATAAGAACTGTTTCTTATTTTTTAAATCTTTATCGCCCATGAGATTTTTCTTACAAAATTGGCATTGGTGTTTCTCTAAAAGTCTCTTTACCAAATATCCTCCAAAATAGGTTACAGAACAATCTTCCAAACTCATTTTCTCCGTATCGGGTTGATCTGCTGTCTTCTCCGATGCTGATGATGATATTGATAGCGATGCACTGTCACTTGTTTCCACAAGTTGTACAACAAGCCTTTACTCTTGTTTTTCGAAGATATTGGAGTCTTCGTCTGGTTCGCAATTTGATTCTGCAGGCGGTTTTATCAAGCCGGTTACAGAATTAGTTTTGAACAACGAATTAAATGTTCTCGTTGTGGGATTTTTGTTGTGTACACCACGTTGCCTATATGTAGAAAAAAGATTCTCCAGAGGATCCTGATTTAGTCTACCTGTAAGAATATATGGAAGTTCTTCGGTTTTATTTTCATCAAATAACAATTTAATACCCTTTATAGTTTGAACCATCCCCAGAAAGCTAGGTGGAACTGAGTATTTTATTTGACTATTCCTAACTGTCTTTTTTTTTAATACAGACATGATAATAATGCCTTGGTTTAGTATATCTAATACTTCTTTATTTCTGTCACATAATGGGCGATTAGAAGCTTTCTGACTAAAAGGAAATCTACTGTTCAAGGCATCAAACAGCATATCTATAAATTCAACAAACTTCGCTGTACCAGCTGCTCCTGCTGACATTTGTTTTGTTTTTATAGCAGTTTTCATTGCTGCTGCAACACTATGACTAAAGATTTGAGCAGCAACACGAACACTCATATTTTGGAAACTATTTGGGTTGATGTGATGATCAGTTATTTTGATTAATGCTCTAGCAGTTTTGCTCTGCTTATCTAATAAATATAATTGTTTTATGAAGGTCCAAGAAATCAATTCATCATTCATAACAAAATCAGCAGTAAGTAGATTGTTACGAATGTTCTTCAGCAAGTGGGGGACATCAAAAAGAGCATAATACTTCAAGTCCTTATAAATGAAATATGGCATTTCTGAAGTAATACCAAGAGACCTATAACATTTCTGATTAGTAGATGACTGGTCACAAACAGTTGCTAATGGTTTTCAACCAGCTTCTGTCAGATAATCTAAATTCTTCTTAATAATACTTTCTAGAACATCAGCTTTTACACCATTTTCTGAAAAATAATACGCAATTGGTAGTTTCCAGTCTGCATAAATTCCTCTCACCATAAGTACTAAAACATGTTTAGCAGGAACTGCTCTGAAACCAAATTCCCCCAAGTCCTCAAATCCTAAAATTTTTCCAGATCCTTTACACAATTCTACATTTTTTTTAATATCCATTTCATCAAATAATAAAATGCACTTCTTTTCTTTTTCTTCCATGGTAGTCACTTTTTGCTTTATTCGTTCGAATAATTTTCTATTATAACCTGGCTTAGTTTTAAAATTGTTCACATAAGATTTCAGGGTACTTAATGCTGGTAAAATAAATCCCTGTTTTCTTAAAAATGTTTACATACTAGGTGATTTGTAGAACATACTTAACGCTGCATGTTTTTCCTCTAATGTCCAGGCAGTTCTTTCTGCATGTTTCAATTGAATCTCCACAATCAGTTTTGGTAGAAATGGTAAGTCTTCTATGTTTCTAACGTTTTTTGATTCATCTTTCTGTTGCTGTAAATTCTGTGTTTCTTTTGTTGGTGTGGGCACCTCTAAGAGTTTTTGAATAAATGCTTCTTCTACTGTTTTTGACTTTTCAATTACTTTCTTTTCTCCGCCTTGGTCTTTTTGAGGTGTTAGAATGACCACTTCTTTCTTTCGCTTTTTGGGTGTTCCAGCATCAGTGAATAATTTTCTTTTAACGCCTTTTTCTGGTTGAAGTAATTCACCACTTGTAGACGCTTGATTGTTGTCGGAATATGTTCTTAAATTTGAAAGATTCAAGTTTTCTAAAATTCTAGAATCTTTGGGCAATGAACCTCTTGGTAACTTGCCAGAAAGCAGCAGTTCGGCTGAAAAATGAACATCACAAATAAATCTTCGCTTCAATTGATGGTCGTCAAGAAATGCTAAAGATGTATTTCCACTAAGTTCTATCCATTTCCTGCACCTTTCTTCCTCTTTTACCGGAAAGAAGGATTTTCTTAGTCCCGGGGTATTTCTCGCAGAATTGGTACAATTTATGTATGAGCATTTATTTCCAGACATTCTGGAAACAAATAGTATATGAAACTCTACTGTTTCTAAAGAAAACTTTGCTAAATATCTTCTAAGTGCTACTGCTAATTACCATTAGAATTCATCAAATAGAGTTTTTACGATAAAGAATGAATATTAGGATGAAGTACTCATTTAAAGAAAGCAGTCGTTTCTTAGGTCCGGATCACGTTACAATAGACCCATTTATCATTTTTCAAATAACCGGGATTTTTTCTGAAAAATCTGAATAATTTGTGTTTGTAAACAAAAAGAATAATATCAATTTTTTGTGATTACTTCTATTGAAATCCATGTCGTTTAATTACATGGAAATGTTTTTGGGGATTAAGAGATGGAAAAAAGTTAGTACAAGTTTTCAAACTTATCAGAAAGCTTAAATTTAAAAGATTAAAATAACAAATAGTTTATTCAGTAACGATAGTGTAGATGGTCTGAGATGTGACCCATGCTAAACACTACTAACTATAAAACTAGAATCTAGGCCTAATATTATGATGCCATCTCTTGGCTAGAAAATTCAGTTCTTGAGTTTATCTCGAAAACCATAATTGTGTCCCTAATCGATATATTATTCGAAGGTGTGCTAAATGTTCTATTAGAAAATACTGGTCGTATCAAAAGTTCCCGCCACTTTTTGTTCATATCGATCGCATATCCTTGATGAACACATATGTTTTAAACAAATGATAGTGTCACCTGTCATGTATTATTTTAAAATGGATATTTTTGTGTTAAGAGAGATATGAATATGTTTTTTTCCTGAGGTTGACATGGTTACAAACCGAGAGTCTTTGGCCCGAGGTTTGTTAAGTCAACCGAAGGTAAAAAACATGAATATCTTCTGTGGCGCATACAATATTTTATTTTTTAACATATTTATAAAATTTAAAACTTTCTTAAGAACATTTTACAAAGGAATAACAATAACATCAAGGATTGCGCAAATGTGTGGTTGCTATAGTTGCGTGGTTACCATGAGTTTGTTTTAAACAATTGAACAAATTTAATATTAGAAAAAAATGGCTGAAGGCAGCAGTAAAGTTACTATTCTCGAAAATATTTCTCAAAATACGAATGAAAAAGCCAAAAGGGAATTTCAATTTTCAATTTTAACACGGAAAGTTTGAAAATTGTACGTTCTATTTGTAGTCTACTAAAAAGTTGAAAAATTCCTAGGGAGGTATGAGTTGCTTTTCATATTTTGTATCTATGACGAAAATAAACAATATCATGGTGATAAAAAATAAAAAAAGTATAAAACGTATTAGTCTGTGGTGTCAAGCATTTATTTTTTGTCGAGTTTATTGATATGAAGCCTTCATAATAAATAATACATCTTCAAAAAGTGGCGAAAACTTTTGATAAAACCTGTATATAATTCACTATTTCTTTTTGCAGAGAGTTAAGAAAAATTCGAAAAAAACCGGAAATTTGAAAACTTTTATGTATACTTTCCGACTTTGGGTTTTATCATTTGATGATATACTTAATTGAAAAATTTATGAGTTTGTAATAAGAATCACAACATCACAGAGAGCATTAATAAACAGACGTTTGACTCGTTTTGAGCAATTATTGTATAACTGTATTGATATAAATAATCGTTTAATAGATTCTTAATTTAAAATATATGAATTTTTATACTTATTTATTACAGGTATATGCAACAAAAATTATGCAAGTGAATAAATAATAACATCAGAAAAATAAATAACTAGAAATGTCAGATTTTATTGTTTTCAATTGAAATTACTCTTATCTGATAGATATTTATATCTACGATCATACAAAAAGTGACTACTTTTTATACTGTTTTTCGTGTAAAAAGTTGAGGTTAATTTAACTAGTGTTATAAAAATTTTATTGCACACTAATGTCAACAAGAGATGTATGACAAATGATTTATGAATATTTTACAAACTGGCTGCTAAACAACTTAGCGTACAAAATCAAGTAAAGCGTTATGATTGTAGATAAAACATTGTAAGATACACGTGTAAAAACTCTCTTCATTGTACTCACGGTTTTTTAAACACTCGCTCGTACCTCGCTCATGTTTTAAACCGTTCGCGCAACTCTTTACACTTGTATCTTAAATATCTACATATATCTATAAAATACGTGAATGCAATAAAAATGACTTTTTACACGTGTATCTTACAACGTTTTATCTAGGATCATAACGCTTTACTGGAATATTCATTTTATTTATTTTTCTTTTAAATTTGTTACTTATGTCATGTATATCAGCGTGCTTTGATTTTGTACGTGCTAAGTTGTTTAGAACCAGTTTGTAAAATATTTCAATACATTAATACAATATTCAATACAAATTTTATAAAACTAGCTCAATAAACGTTAACTTTTTACACAAAAATCAGTGTAAAAAGTAGTCATTTTTTGTATGATCGTAGATAAATTATATTATATGCAATCAGTGCCAAGTTGTTTTATGAAACTTATGTTCGACTTCGTCCCGTTCGATAAACTTCAGAGTCGTTTAATAAGGCTGTTTAATCGCGTGACCTTTGCATAAAATTTCGCGTTTTGACAACAAAATTTGGTTGGTTAAGGTTGTTGCGAAGTTCGTTGATGGTTATCCGAGAAAACAAACTAAACATCAAAATTAAATAAAGAAAAAAGATATTAATCCTGTTATATCCCAAAACAATCTCTTCTTATGGCATCGTTCCAATGGCGAAACGAGAGATGTCGGCATCGTTGTGTCCGAGAATTGCTGAAGACATTTTTCAGGAGCTGTTATTACGGGTGTCCTAGCTTTTGGTTCTTGAGGAACGTTATTGATGTGATTTCCACCAGGAACTGGAGGTGTTGGAGCTTGTAGATTCCAGGAATTACTTTCTGGATCCAAGGAAGTCTTCGTAAAAGATACGGCGGTTGATATCCCCAAACCGTCGGCCTTACGGAAGCTATTGCAATTTCAGATTTAACAAACATTGGTTAGGATTCAATTTCAGCTGTATCCTGATTGACTGTGATGTTATTGGAATGTTTGTAGGAGATTTTGATTCTGTTTGGTTGTGGAATAAATGCACTTTAGAAATCAAATCATTTGTAATATTTTCAGTAATAGAAGTATTATCCTGTGAAACATGCTTTTCAAAATTTGAAAGTTCAGGATTATTAATACAGATAGTATCAGTGGATGCATGTGCATCTGAAATGGCATTGCATTGATAAATGACGTTTTGAGTATCGTCACTTAATTGGGGGATAGGATCCTGAATTTGTGGCGGATCTTGCGATATTTGATTACAGTTTGTAATTATGAAATTATGATGAGAAATAATTTCGTCTTTAAATAGGTTAACTAGTCCA
This sequence comes from Agrypnus murinus, assembly GCA_929113105.1. NCBI lineage: Eukaryota > Metazoa > Arthropoda > Insecta > Coleoptera > Elateridae > Agrypnus > Agrypnus murinus. The sequence goes on from OV816027.1 coordinate 5,113,819, forward strand.
AAAGATTCAGGTGAATCGTCTTGCTGTAACCAGAAATCTCTAATCTCTTTGGGAGAAGATATAGTATTTGATTTTGGTTTTGGGTTGAACGGAGTAGGTTTCTCCACAGAAGTACCCAAGTAATAGTTTAATAGTTCGTTGATGAACGTGGTGTATGGTTCGAATGAAAGTTTATTGTTATCAATAAACTTGATAAGATTCGAATGAAGTTGCAAAATGTTATATGGCAAGTTTGAAATTAGAACATTAAATTTCTGAATTTCGTTATCAATATGTAGAAAGTTAAAGTATCTATCAATTAAGACTATTGACATTTGTACATGTGAAATGTCAAAAATAGGAAATTTTACTAAATTTGCTTTTAACTGCGCCATATTGAAACGTAACCAATATAATATAGTTTACTTATCTTATTTAAATGATAAAAAAGGATATTTATAAACTTCTGAAAGTCAACTGGTTGCGGGAGATAATCAAATAACCAATTCAAGGAACTCCAGGTTGCAGGTTGCGTTTGTCGGCAGAGACAGAAAAGCAGAGCAATGGAATATTGAATATATGGTGTTGATTATCTAAGTTCTTCTTTCTTAGCGTCGGAAGGTCACCAATGTAGTAATACAGGATTGTTTATGTGGTCTTGTACACTACTTATAAGTTATCTCTTCTAGAAGATAATAAAACACATGTAACTTCTATGAGATATTTATTTATACTTTTTGTTTATTCTTGTTGTCATGGCAATCACTTAGCATCCAATGCCTTCTTGAGGTAATATGGATGTAATGACTGATTTTATGAATGAATATCATTACAGTACAAAGTCTGACGTTAATTAGCGAGTAGGTATTAATTTAGAGGTTCTGAATGAAGTTTTAATCTCCATTTTTCATTTGTATTTAAGTTGAATTTTTTGTTTTAGCTTAAGCTTTTACGGTAATGCTTTACAACATTTAATTAGTTTTATTTAATTGTTTAATGCAACTCCTTCATGTTATACACTTTATCTATTAATTAAAACACACTGTTATTTCTAATAACACGTTTATTATTCTTAAGTTGGTTGTCTATGCAACCTGTCTTCACTTATGTGTGCTGGTATCCTAGGTTGTTCAGAGGATTTATTCATTGAAATCAAATTAATTTTAAGTTGATTCTACAGCGTTAATCTAAGAAACACCATAAATAACTTTAACATAAATTTAGTTTACAAAATAAATTTGTTCAAAAATTTTAATGTCAGATTTTTATAAAATCTAGTAAAAAAAGTCGTAGTCTTTATACTGAAAGTCAAAGTGAGGAAAAAGGTAACTTGTTTAACACTACAATTATGTATTTATGTATATTGTGTTCTATATATTTATTTTAATTAAAAACGCATACAATCTTTTTAGACCATGCTGTATATGTTGTAACCGAAATAAGTTTGTATATAGTTCGCAAACTTTCGACTTAAGAATATTGTTTATTATTAGTATTATTTATATATAATAAAGATTAGTAACGTCGCTAGCAGACGTAGTAAGTTCCGTGTCTGTACAGCTTTGCATATACAGGTTTTTCTGTCGGAGTTTTGTAAGTTTTCATATAGTATGTGTGTCGTTAGATTAGTTTTATGCTGCAATGGTTAAGAGATTTCTGACAATTATTATTTTGTGTTGGATTACATTTAATACTGTGACAATAACAATTGGAGCTATACGTATGTATCCATTCAATATTTATGTTAATAGAACTAATAGCGTTACATGCAAAGATATCAATGCTTTTATTATTTTCGTATTACTATAAAACAAACATTATTATAGAATAATTAAAAATGAATAAATAAAAACCTCTGGGAATTCTCAGTACACGTAAGATGACGTGATTAGTTAGCCAAACATCTAATTATTGTTAACTATTATTAGCAAATGAATTATGGTTTATAACATTCTTTCATATCAAATCATGACGTATGAACTCAAAAGATTTAAACCAATACAAGCGTGTAATCTTTATTATTATTACTAATGTATTTCTAAATATACTTAAATCTAGTCTGTGAACTTGTTTGATTCACTGGGCGCGTTCTTCCAGTACAGACCGCCATTGTCCTTGACCGCCAATACGAAAATGCCAAGTTGAAAATTCTGTAGGTATTTCGTAGAATTAATTGGAACTTTGTAAAATTATAGAACTTCTTTCTAAACTTATAAAATGTTTAAATAAACCTCAATGCGATCCGATTGATCGTTTAACTTCATACTTTTAAATAATCAATCAAAATGATCAAATACATCTATCTACGAAGAAATGTCGGCTTCAAAAATGCTATGCCTTGAAAGTATGCGTAGAAAATCTTCGCAATAGATTTAATTCAAACTCTCAACTCAACCACGTATAAAGTTTATAAGCAACACGGTATCGACTTGTAAACCTTTTGTATATAGAAAAACATTAGTTAAATATCTGCGATAATCTTATTAAAACCAATTATGAGTTAGTTCGCAAAAAGAAACTACGTATGTATTAAATGCTTACGTTCAGTGCACGTAAGCAAAATTTGTCGTTCATCTCGTTGCAAGATTTACAAGTCTTTTCATAACACGTTACTTACCTGTTGAAAAGATACTAGCTAAGGGGAAAAAAACTGCTCAAACTCAATTAACTCTTAAGCCTAATGGAGAAAACGTGGTAATGAACTTTTTTGTGGTCCTTTCTTAGTAGTAATCAAGTACTTATCTGGTTATATAAAGGGTATATAAGCATTAAAATATAAAAGAAGTTTATAATTTTTTTTGGTTTATGTTGAATGGAGTTGTATAAAAGAAGGTTTTACAAGTATATTACGGTTTTATAAGTTCTAGGTATATAACGAAGTTATATAAATATATTCTCCTCACCATTTTACAAAGCTTATAGTAACCATTGCCATAGTTTATATTATATTCACAAATTTATGCAAGGCTTGCCAATATTTCGCCATAAAATTAATATTTGTGGGGAGTTAAACAGCGATAGTGTTAATTACTTTTATAAAACCTGTAATGAGCCGAGGTCCCAACCCACTAGACGATCACGGCCCAATTTACTCTACCCGCGTAAAATTCAAATATTTAACAAAACGGAAATTGACACAGTATTACCAACCTTACAACTGACAAACTTTATAATGATAAATATAACAAAAGAACAAAATGGATATTTAACAAACTGGATCCCACGTTGTGATTATTTTTTATAACATGTGACCATGAAGACTGTAATAAGGAGGAGAAACTCGGAAGGTGGGGGTATGTACCAAAAGTATGCAAAGTTGAGCGGCCCCCTAGAATATACAGCGACTTCTCGTGGTAGTCTAATGTACCTTTTTCGGTATACTTCGGCAAATATCGACAAAATTCGTCAGTTATGACTGCTTGAAGACTAAAAGAAAAAGGTTAAATGCTACTACAATCGCGTCTAACGCTGTCAAAACATTCTGTAGACAGATTGAATTGAACCAATAATAAAAGAAAAATAATTAAGAGCGCGCTTGATAACGCAAAAGTGCATAAATTACTGCGCCTTAAAAGAAAATTAATTAGATAACCCATCTTGCACTGGTTTCTTTTCTTTCAGACAGCAGATATGACTAATTCAACATTGGAATTCCCAAATATTCCGACCAGGGTCGCTCGTAAATTACTGTGTTATAAACAACACTAAACATATTAGGTTTCATTTTCATTTTTATAAGCGCCAGTTTTATAATTGTTCATTTTTCTGTTTATCAAAATGAAAGACATTATTGAATGTCTATTGAAATCTCTTTAAATTAAAAGTATTTATTATTATATTATTAAGAGTTACGAATTAAATTAATAATATTAATTTAGTTTCGTATTAGTAAAGGGTTTATGTTTAATTTCACCTATGGATATCAAGGTTATTGTTATTATGCTTAGCAACTATTAAGCTATAATAGCATAAACTATTTAAAATACTTCTAGTTATTATTAAAATTGAAGATTTCTAGTGGAAATCAATTTTTCAGTATGTGGAAGTTTCAATTAAAAAAAGCATAGAATGCAAGAGTTTATACATTTTGTTAAAAGACACAGTTAGAGGTTACTATACAGGGTGGCCTAAGGAATACATACGTATTTATTTTTCTAAGCAAGAAAATCAAACAATTAAGTGAAAATATTTATTCAATATACATGTAAGTCGTAGACTTTTGGTGTAATGCGTTATTCCGCGGAAAACGTGGTAATAATATCTATGTGACACCATAACAAGACTTATTTTAAATATTGTATTCGGCACATAGTTCACTGGGCCATGGTGCTAGAGATAAAATGATTTTTGCTTTAAAATCAGACCACATCATTCCACGACCTGTTTTCGGATATTTCTACAATCGTGTGAAATTCGTCTTAAGAAGAAAAAAGGTAAAATCGAAACATACAAATTTGGTTACTAAACCTATAGTTTTAAAAGAATTTTGTTCTCGGGGCCAAGTTGATTTGATCGATTAGCAGTCATGTCAGGATAAAGAATACAAATTGTTACAAAATTATTAGGACTATCCCACAAAATTTATTTGCCTACGTCCTTTGAAATCAAAGAAAGCTATTGAAGTAGCTTAGAAGTTTTTGAAAATCTTCCTTGAACTTGGATGTCCAGCCATATTACAAAAGCGACAATGACCTCGAATTTGCAAACTATATAATTCTCGAATTAGTAAAACTATGGCCTGAGCTGGAAATTATTCATGGCCAACCGCGACATCCTCAATCACATGCAGTATTATAGCAAGAAGCAATCAGGATGTCAAAAATATGTTGCCAGTCTGACTGCAGGACAATAATTACACAAATTGGTCCGTTGGCTGTTATTTCTTGCAGTTTCAGTAAAGCTGTTCCTTCCATAGGATCATTACATTGGATTGGAACAAGGCAAAATTTGGCACAGACCTAAAAATTAGACTATCCTCTACAAATCATTTCAATAAAATGATTAAATCCCTAGGGCATAGTATAAATAACATACAATAACGTGACTGTCGCAAATAGTTACCATCCACCACACAACAAGCTGGCAGGTGCCGGCAGTACATAGAAAGCATACTTCATAGACGCGACCGAGCACATCAAATTATCCAGTCCCGTATAACTCCAATTATGCAGTGCGAATGCCCCCTATTACGAAATGAATAAACACAGAATCAGGAAACGATGAAGAGATTGTTTTAATTGACAAAGATTACCAAACTTCTGATAAATTAGAAAAAACTTTATTCGATATATATGCAGTTATTTGATAAAAAATATTTATCGGTACATACCTGCAAACCTGAGTTTTATTTAATTTATTTTATCTATGGAAATACTTTTTCAACAACACTTCCAAGATATTTGTGTAAATGAAAATGTTGTCAACCGCGTTTTATCCATCTTCAAACATTAACATTTCTACATTCGTACAATAATTTTAAATATAATAATAATATAGTATATCATTTACACGCTCGACTGCGAGTGTATTACACTTTAAAAGACGTTAACAGAAATTTTAAATCATCGAAAAGTAGTAAAAAGATAATTGTATTGAAACATAATTAACAATAAAGTTTTCGTTTTGTAAATGAATATTCAATTATGTACGTTAATTTAAGTTCAGTTAATAACAAACTAATTGTTCAAAGGCGTCAATTAATTTGTTGATTCAAACAATTCTATTTCGTATTTTATTGAATACGTTACTGGATATTATCTGCAGGCGATGTCGACCGATCAACTCCGGTGCACTACTTCGTTTATGGGCGTGATATTCGAAGGTGGATTAATGAAATCAATAGTGCCGCACGCAAGTAAACCTTGTTATATATACTGTGCCTAGGCATTGAAGATGATCTTGATGAGTTACTCTAAAAATTACAAAGTCATTCAGTACAAGTAAATGCCAGTATTAGCCAATCATATAAATATGATAAGATAAGTAACTTAATAAAATAAGCAGATATTATAAAAAGTATGTACAGCCTCTTCCACATGATAAAATCAGGAGACTAATCTCAAGAAAGAAATTGTACACGCTACACCAGATTACAAAACACCGCATGATCTCACAGCCGAATACACATTTTATTCAGAATTATTTATTTGCCTCAAAATTTGTATATCGACTAACCAAGTTTCAAAGAATCGAAATTTCATTATCTCTAAAATTCTAAAGTTCAGTATTTTAGTTTCAATCATTTAAAGATTAAATATCAAGAACTTAGACATTCAAAGTTTAATTTCCAAGTTTCTAATGTAATCTAAATCGATAATCTAAATTTTCAAAGTTTCAGTTTCCAAGTTTTCATTTTAAACAATAATGGAATGTTTGGAAGTTTCCAATATAATGACGCCCAGAACATATTAATGTAAACTACGGATATGAGTTGAAATCTAAAACGTGACATCTCTGACTTGAATTTTAAATTTCTGAAATTTCGAATTTTAGAACCTTAAGAGTGAGACTTTACAATATAAACTTCTTAAACTGCATTTTAAAACTATGTCGGTTTTAGACTTAAGCTTCATTTTTAATCCTAAACGTTTGCAGTAAATACCAATTCCGTTGGAGGGAGATTCTTGGAATGAACGGAAAGGAGATTTCGAATCCCTAGAACCAACCGACAGGTAGAGACCCCATCGTTTACAATCACGTAGCATTCTAGGGATAGCTTTCACTATGTGACAGATGACGTTTCGTTCCAAGAATCTTCCGCCAACGGAATTGGTATTTACTGTAACATTCTGCTATTTTTAAAGTTTTCGAATATTATATCTCTGAAATTTATAATTTTTGAGATTTTAAAACATAGAGGAAATTCTATAATCCATGCTTTAAAAACTGTTGTAATGCTGAACTTGTAATTGTGAACCTCTAAAAGACTTCTGTTTGAAACTTGAGAAATGACACAGTATTGGAATTATAAATTTCGAATGTTTGATACCTTAAAACGTTTGAACTGGGGTTTCAAATCATTTTCATGTTCAGGAGCAAGAACAGATTATTTTAAACCTTTGGGACATGCAAAAAAGTAACATTATATCAATTACATTGATTCGGCCTGTACTTTATGAAGATCCATAATAACACAATAAATAAAACTATTTATTTAAAAATCATAACTGTCCTTTCGCTACACGGTAGCTTCTTCAGATAAAGACTGGTTTAAGTTTTAGTTATAACCAGTCTTTATCTGAAGAAGCTATTGTGTAGCGAAACGACAGTTATAATTTATAATTAAATGTTTTAGTGAAGATTTTAATAGTATTTTATTGTGTTATTGTATTTAACATTATATTCAATAAATAATTAGCCAATCGCACACAGTGTATAGCAATAAACAATGGAATTTCTAGCTTTTCACCGGTAGTAACAGGAGTACATGTTTTGTGTTAAAGGCTGTTCCCAAAGGCTTTCCAAAATTAAACTTACACCAAAAAGAGTCTACACCTAGCTGTATAACATACTGTATTTCTAAAGAAATTGAAGGTACACTTTCTTAGATATTCAAAGTCAAAGGTCACATCATGTGACCTTGGAATGAAGAATTCAATATTTTTTATAAAACTCTGCTCTTTTAGCTTTAAAACAAGCCTAAGATAAAAGATCTACTACGATTAGAAGCAAAGTTATGAATTGTTTTTGTTCACCTTGTAAGCGTAAATTTTACATTTTTTACCATATATCCAACCCTGCTGTATGAATATCGTGTGTCACTGAGGGTTATTATTTTACCTACGTAAGTTACTTTATGTCGTCTACCATCCTACTAAATTTCACGAAAATCTGAGATGGTCGGGTTGAAAAGTTCATTTTGCTTGCTTGCTGATTTGGCATGGAATGACCCGAATGACATTGAAACAACAGTATTTGACCTGACCCAAAAAAAACCAATAGCAGATTCGTGATCTTCATACCAAAAAGTTGTAGAAAAACCATATGAAAACCTGGAAGTTTTTTTCGTGTTGTACAGTGTTATCAATCTTCAAAAATCAGTTGTTATCTTCTTTGCGAATAAAGCCTAATACATTTTTAACTGACAATATTAACGTAGCGATTGGTGGGATCCCTATTCCTATCAAAAAAGAATCTAAAAGTTTAGATTTTAGTTTACAGTGTGTGTCGTAAAGTTGGATCCATATTCCACATCAGAAAATTCTTTCTATTCTGATTGGAAACAACTATGCAGGGCAACTCTCTTTCCAGAAATACTTGAAATACGCCATGTCAAAGTTGACAGGTGAAATTATAGGTAGGTATCTGTTAAATTCGCAATTTTCTAAATCACGAAAAATGACCTTATGTGTTAAAATATGGAAAATATTTTATTAATAATAATGATAATAATAATTGCTACAACCCATAGCCTGGAAACTAAACCCCAGAAGCTAGAAGCTTGTGCGGGAGGGAGGGGGGCGATTATTATTATTACGTAGGCCGTAAGAAAAAATGTTTCTAAAGACATTTTACGTTCACATATCTAGTTTGAACAAGATATCCCAACATAAGGAAAATGTTTTTTAACATTTTTACACCCCATAACTGACTATTTTGAAATCATTAAATAATAGTTTATGATAGAAAAGTGTCAAAAGTGAATGTTTATTTTGCGAAAAGAGAAGTTTGGCCCAAGACGTGCCAGCAGAGTTAGTAATCTCCTCGAACAAACTAAATTCACTTTTAACACGTATATCATACATTTATTTTTTACTTTTTACACTCGTGTCTAAAGTGTTACTCTAGATATCGCTTTAGATACTAGTGGTATAAAATGACATTTTCGACTCACGACAATACAAAAAAGTCAAAAGTTCTGCTTTTAATAGGGTTTGTAACACTTTAAAGGAGTGGTAAAGCAACAATTGCATAGCAGATTTGCTTTGTTAGAGTTCATCACAAAATTCAGAGGTGATAGCGACATGCAGTTTTCATAAACACATTCTCCATTGAATTTCCAAGGGGATGACATATTTCTAATTTTCGAAGAATTTCTAAACTTGTAGAAAATAACAATCTAAAGTTGCCGAAGTTTGAAAGGCTCTCTATCAATTATTACAAAATATCCACCCTTGAAAACCAAATCTTCATCTCATTCCTGAAGGTGTGTGAACTCTAACGAAAATTGGTCGGATACGACACTTTCAGAACGTAATGAAGCGCGCCCTTAAAGATTTATTATTTCACTATCTATATACTTCTTAATTGTATTTCAGTTTAACCCTCTAGATTTCCGAAAATCATATTTGGCGCTGATATACAGTGTGTCCACGGATTGAGTTCACAAGAGTGGAAAAATTTTTATTTTTAGTTTTATCGAAAAATATCATTCTTGATACAAAGTTTTGCTTGTTGTAAGACCCCAGAAAATTAAAACAAATTCACGTTTTATTTTACCTGCTTCATTTTATAGTCAATTTTCTGTGAAACCATATGAAATTTTGCAGTTCAAAAGAAAATTTTCACAGAAAATTGACTATAAAATGAAGCAGGTAAAATAAAACATGAATTTGTTTTAATTTTCTGGGGTCTTACAACAAGCAAAACTTTTTATCAAGAACGACATTTTTCGATAAAACTAAAAATAAAAATTTTTCCCCTCTTGTGAACTCAATCCGTGGACACACTGTATAATATCTGGACTTATAAAGGGCCCCATATCTCAAATAGCTTAGAACCTTATCAAGTCTAAATCCGGCCCTGGTTTTAATTAATTTTTCTTAAATGTAATAACAGCTGGAAATAAAAAAAAATGCGCGATCCATAGTTTGTCGCCAAGACTTTGGACGAAGGATAATAATGAAAGATTTAAAACATTAAATTTGATGAATAAATATTCTGGATGAAGGAATATCACCATCATCCTCTTATGCTGTCCCATTACAAGACATCAAAAGTTGAGTTTAGTTGAGACTCATAGTTAAAATAAATCAAAACATATTATTTACGGTTTTATTATTCTCGCAGGAAATTGTATTCATTATAATAGGTTTTAATTAATAAACTAAAATACTTTAATAAACAGTTTTATATATATAAAATGCAATAACAGCTGAAAGTAAAATCATGGCCTACTAGATTATGAATATGAATGTTATGACTGCGTATACTGTATTCGAGGAAGGAGCGGAGTGATCACATGCAAACTGCCTGATAGGGGTGGAGTTAACACAAGCCCTTATCAAGCCGCACAAAACTTGTACTATTCCGGCCGGAACATTTCGCACGATTTTATCAATAGGCTGATTTTTCTCAAATTTTATGTGAATAACAAAAACTTTTCATGACATGACACAATCTCATAGGCGCGTCCAAAATAACCATTGCAATGAAGATAATAGAGTATTAGTTGTTTTTATTATCAATATAAAAAAAGGTTTATTTTGAAAAAAAAATTTATATCAAGATACATAATTTTGATTTAAAAATTACGTATTTTCTGAGTAGAAGAAAGAAAAATAATACAACATGCCACTGGATGTGACAGCGCTTACAAAGGGAAAAAGATTTTGCTGCCGGAATAGTACATCTGTCGTACGCTGTTTGCTGCCCGTGCAAGTCTTTGAATTCCCATTTGGGTCATTCCATCTCAAGCCATCTTTTTGGGTAACCTTTGGCAATGTTAATAATTTTCGAGTTCACTGTCTCCAGCCTTACTTTGTGGAACACCATAATCATGAAATATAATATAAATACAAAGATTAAATTAAACTCGTGTGTATCATAAAACCAGAATATTATATCTAGCTAATAACAACTGTCACTGTCAAAGGACTCAGATTATTTTGTATAATTTGCTGGTGTTATAATACACATGAGTTAAAAATTCCAAAGGCACATTTGATGGAGTTACGTTTTGCTCGTACTATATTATCTGATTCTTTGAATTACTTAGCAGTTACTAACATTTAAAGTGAAACATGCACCCAGACATCATAAAACTTCGAAGCTCCATTAGTAAATAATCAATAAAAGATGCACTCATGTTTTTATGCACTTTAGCAAAGTTGAAAAAGCAAACATAGAATACATATAATTGATAACTTTATTGAAATTATATTATTTATTAACAATATAACAGCATTAATTGTATTAAATAACTTTTTTTTAATTGAAAAAGTCTCCAGCTTCGATGGATTAGTGGTTTGTATGTTGTGTACCTGTGGTAAGTCTTCGAATAAAAAGCTTGTCTTTTACATTTTATATTTTCATCTGTCCACACTTTAGAAAAGGTATGGCCAACGTTCACCCATGTCTCATCAAGAAAGTATATTGTCCGAACTTTAGTTCTGTACTCTTCAAATGTACGCAAATGCTGTCTACGCCAGGTCACAGTATCTTCTTCTCCAATAAAATACTTTTATTTGGTAACGTCATACAAGTGTTGTGCTGTCAACAAGTGTATTAAAGTGCACGTTATATTAAAATAAAATGTCTTACCGAAAATTAAAATTTTTAATTGTATAAAAGAATGTTTTTCTGGAGCAATTTTTCTTCCAGTAGAGGTTTTAGAACATATTCTTTAGAACAGCGTTTCCCAACCGCCGGTCCGCGGACCGGTGCCGGTCTGTCAGAAATTTTTGCCGGTCCGCAGAGAAATAACATTATTCAAAATTTTACTAAACAAATTTTTTTAATTCGTGTTATCCTGGAGCTAACGTAGGGTCAAATGGTTTATCGGAGTTGCCCAAGAGTAAACTCTGAATAAATTTATACGGAGCCGGCGCTATGTATTACATACATACGTGCAGATATATAACGCGCCGGCTCCGTACCTATGTGGTGGGGTAGTATTCAGCAATAGGTAATAAAGAGGATCTTCCATTTTAGAATTCTTAAGCGGGTTTGGCGCGCACTATTCTAGGCATACTGGTACCGAAAGAATTTTCGTCTTGCATCCCCGATTAACGCGAACAATGAAAATCCGGGTTTCGCGTTTTTGAGGGGCTGCAAAACTTCGACCCGGACCGTTTTTTGTGTGTCGATGCATTGGCAAAGAATCTCAAACCAAGTAGTAACTGAATCGGGAAATAATCTGTTTAAGAACTTTCGAAACAACTTACTGGGTGTGTCCAAAAAAAAGACCATTTTCAGCATTATAATTTAAATATTTATAAAGTTTTTTTTTGTTCAAACTTTTAATAAAGTTTTTGTTATTGATCTAGTTCTAAAACTCGTTTAATTATTTGTGACCGAAAATAACGACACTTTACCTGAAACACCCTTTATATGAAAATGAAAGGAATACAATTAATATAAGAATAGACATTTTTGAAGATCATCTATCTTCAGTGTTACAGAAGAATTACATTAACATTATTACCAACAACAAAACTGCACTTTTACATTCGCCTGAAGTGAACGTTGCCAAGTTTCTATATTGGCGGTAACGAAAAGTAGCTTAAATTTTGCCATTGTTAAGAATCTTTGATTTAATAAAGCTATAAAGAAAGTAATTGGAATTTAGTTAAATTATTTTTGAAGTATTCAAAATATCCACAAAATATCCAATAAATGAGAGGGTTAGAAAAATTATCCTGAAGAACTTCAAATTATCCACAAATCGAAGAATTATCCGCAAATCGGCAGCACTGGTAGATAGTAGATATATATCAAGTGAAATATGGATAAATCACGATAAATCAAACGTTTACATTAAGGGTTGCCAGATTTATTAAAAAGCAATGCGCCAAACTGATATAAAAATCGCCAATAAATATAGATGGCGTTACAAAGCAACAAAAGTCAAAATCTACTAAGGGTCCATCTTTCCATCTCCGTAAACTTTATCTGACACTTGGCCGGTTTCACAAAGCTTGATTAAGTTCTGATTAACTTAATGGTCATTAAATTCAAAATTCAGACATTTTATTGGCTGAAATTTAACAGACCTTGAATTTTATCTAATTATATTTCTAGATTTCAAATTTAATCACAATTAAGTTAATCACAGTTTAATCAAGCTTTGTGAAACCGGGCAACTGACAGTTAATTGTTGAGTAAGTTTCGGAAAGGGAAAATAATGGGCTTTCCAACTGTGAAAAATATACAAGGTGATCTATTTGAAATCACAAAGCTGCCCTATTCCCGAGAATACGTACGTCATTTCTGGATAAATCGGAAGTGGAAAAGAAAGACGAATACTAAAAAAAAAACTAAGAAGGAGACTGGCAAACATCGCATTCTATTATCTCAATTACTTCAAAATATTTACGATTATAAAGGGTCAAAATATAATGAGACACCCTGTATAATTTCACATGAATAAAAAAAATTACCTGCGTTAATCAAAACAAAAACAAAAAATATACCTAAAAAATGACATTACCGAGGTTGTACGTGTTAAAAATCCATATAGGTATCGAAGTATGAATTTTTCCTGCTTTCTGTGCTCTGTAACCCCAAAACTGTTAATTTTAGAGCTTCGTATCCCTGGAGACTTTCGATCAGGATAATGTAAACTACAACATATCACAGTTTCAGCCAATTTGAATGGTATCCAATTTACGTAAGAAATGTGCGGAGTCCTTTGCACGAGGGCACTCATTAGATTTGGTGGGGCCCTGTACATAATTTCCAGAAAAAATCATTTAAACACATTACACTAACATTCATAATGCTAGTTGTCAGATTAATTCTTATGTATTTTTTGTTACATATTTATTAAAAATAATTATTAAGATTGTTTGGCTAAAAAAGTAAAAATTCTAATAAAACGAACAAATAGATAAAAATAATAAAATCTTACTATTATAACAAATTTATTCCTCATCAGAAATTTGAAATCGTGTATTAGGATAGCAGAAAAGGCGGAGGATGGTTTGCTGAAATCCTGGTAGCTACATTGACATATTGAAGAGCCCCCGTATGTAGCCATTGACGACACGAGTTGCAATATAGTAGTGCTACTGGCTACCAGATGGCGTCCAGTTTTACAAATTTTCAAGAATGTTTCAAATTTAACTTTGTTAAAAGTTAAAAATTATTTTGAGTTATTTTATAACAATTTTTAATAAATACATAACAGAAAATGAGTAAAACATAACGTAACAATTAGCATTAAGAACATTAATAAAAAATAATGGAAGCAGGAGTGTTTCCAGGAAATTAAACAACAATTACCCTATTAGATGGCGCGCAGTACAATTTCTTGGAGACACACCTGCTTCCTTATTTTCTTATGTTATTAATGATAAATAATTGTTACGTTATCGTTTATGGATTTTCCGTTATATACTTATTAAAAATTGTTATAAAATAACTTAAAATAATGTTTAACTTTTAACAAACTTTAACTAACGAACCAGTAGCACTATTAATGATGATATTACAGATTGTGTCATCAATATTTACATACGGGTGTAACCAATATGTAAATGTAGCTATCAGATGGCTATCAGGATACCAGCAAAACCACCCTCAGCCTTTTCTGCTATCCTAATACACAATTTTAAATTTCTGATGTGGAATAAAGGTGTTATAATAGTAAAAATATTTTTTTTTATTTATTCGTTCGTTTTTACTTTTTTAATCAAACAATCTTAATAATTATTTTTAATAAGCATGTAACAGAAAATGCATAGGAATTAACCTAACAACTAGCATTAACAATATTAGTAAATAATTACTTGATGCAGATTGCGGGATATTGTGTACAGGAACGCACCAAGCCTAATGAGTGTCGTTGTGCAAAGAACCCCACGCGTTTCTTACGGATATTGGATACCGGTCAGATTAGCTGAAATTGTGATACGTTTTAGTTTACATTATTCTGATCAAAAGTCTCTTTGGCTACAATGCTCTATAATTAACAGTTTTGGAGTTACATAGTAAGGAAAGCAGAAAAAATTCATACTTCGGTATATAGATTTTTAACACGTACAGCCTACACCCTTGGTAACGTCATTTTTTGTGTATATTTTTTGTTTTTGTTTTGGTTAACATAAGTAATAATGTTGTGTTGTATTCATGTGGAATTATACCGAGTGTCCCGTTATATTTCGACTCTTTATATACCTATATAGCTTTTGAACTAACTGAGATAATGTAATGCGATGTTCGCCAGTCTGCTTCTTAGTTTTTTAAGTTTTTTCTGAGTAGCCGTTTGTTGCCCACTTCCGGTTTATCCGGAAATGATATAGCGTATTTTCGGAGATTTAAATAACATGCAGTATTCACATTAAGAGCTGATAAAACCATACCCTGTATAATAACCATGATAAGTATGGTCCTTTTGGAAAGCAGAACCAATGGACTTTCCAACGTGCGTGGTTAACCCTCATTATCTCTTCGAGCTCACCACCTACAGGCGGTGGCTTTTAGGAGGTTATTTAACAGCCCTCAAGGAAGACTTATGTAAAAATCCAATGACTTCAACTGAACTTTCCTACGCTATTTTTTTAATTTGACTGCACTGGGTGTAATCTTTTTCAATATTTATGTTGCAATTAAAACCAATATTTCTATAATATTTATGCAATATTAAAAAAATTGTGCAATATTACTGCGATATTACAAAATATCTCATTAACATACCTCAACAATGGGTGTGTAAAAATATTTTTTTTTTCGTTACAGATCTCCTCTTTCACATGCCCTACATGATGGCTGTTAGAGGCCCCCTTAAGTCATTGAGGTGTATTTGGGTTATTTATGTAGTATTTTATTTTATTTAGCAGGTTATAAATAGTCAAAAATAAAATAAATTGATTTGTCAAAATGGTTTGTTTAAAATACATATCGTTACAAGAGAAACGCTTGTAAACGCGGTGATGACGTAGTTACTACCAGTCAGTAATGCATTAGACAGAACATCGCCACTCCGACGCCGACGCCCCGGTTGTATTGGTAGAAACGTCGTTATTAAGAATTTTCTAAATGCTCATATCTCCCTTATTTTGCATGATAAAAAGTGCGGTTTTTAATCCGAAAGTATAGGTGCGTCCCAATTGTTTAGCCCTTAGGTTTAGCCAGTCTCGATAGATTAATAGTTTGCATGATTACTCCATAATTCAAGGCTCGTAGGTTCATGGTAGTATGAAAATTGTTTTTTCTCGTCTTTTATATTAATGAACATTGTCGAAGGGTATCTTATAAGAACATAACAGTAACATCTCAAATGCCAAATTGGCACAAAAGCGTCATATCTGATAATCTTTTTTTCGTTAAATAGTTGCATACTCAACTGAACAGCGTTGCGAGATGAGTCCAAGAGCAAAATCCAAGAGGCTAGAGATGTCAAACAAAACGCTGTCAATAGAGTTTACCAAACACGACAACAGACATACACATTGCTGTTTAATAAATTGCAGAATTTCTGCGTACATTGCATCTAACTTTTTAGTAAATATAAATTGAAATAAGTTACCTTATCATTTACTTTTGGATCCAAAATGGCGGTTGGATTGGAAACAAATCATGTTAGTTGTAGTACATGTTAAACCATTTTGATAAAAGATTTAGATTCGTTTCCTTAGAAAGCACAACTTTATCAGGAATTGCTACCACAAGATTACAACTGTACCTAGATCCGAGACAATCTGGAAGATAATGTTTTGAATTTGATGTTCTTCTCAGACGAATCATGGTATTATCTTTGTAGATATATTAATTCGCAAGTGATAAGAATGTGGAGTACCGATAATCCCAATTTCATTAAAGGAAAAACCGATTGCATTGTTCGAAAAACCAGTATTTGACTAGCTCTTTCGCGAAGGATATTGGTCGGTCTCATTTTTTTTAAGAGGCTATCACTACCAAAAGATACTAGAACACCATTCTGAATTGGTTCATCGATCAACTCGATGACAAGGAACTGCAATACGGTTACTTTCAGCACTTCGGTTACTTCTATGTGGCTCATGGTTAAACACCATTCTTAAGACACCGCTGCATATACTCTAGAAGATTTACAACAAAAGTTGTGAAAGAATGTGATAACGTTACACCTCACCTTTTACAGAAAGTGTTTGATAACATGAACAGACGTGTTGAACTGTGCATTGAAGAAGGCAAACATTTAACTATCTTTTGAAGTTTAAAATAAGATTAGTTAGTAAATAAACGTAATGCTATGACAGCATGATTTTAAGTGATTGATTTATTTTGATTTTTGTAATAATTGTTAGTTGAAATCGCAAGAGCGCATATCTGACAGTAAAAAACAGGTTTGCCACTACATAATTATGAAGTTACTCTCCAAAAATTCAAGTTTTATGGCGTTACTGTAAACATAGGACTGGATGCGCAATGCGCATGATCAATTATTAATCTATAATTGTATAAACCGACAAGATTTTCTTAGTTGTCACTTATTAATTGTTAGTTGTTAATCCTTAGTTGTTAATTGCTGTAGAAACTAGGCATTTACATTACTTACTAATAGAATAGATAAATAGAATATTTAATAATAAAATTTGACAGTAAATATAAGTAAATATACAGTCTGTTTGATTTAATGCGCCCCGCTTTGTAGCAACTTTATTTTCGATCAGAAATGGTATAAACTGTATATATTATTAAATGGCATAGAATTCTATATGTTTAGAAAATTTTGTATTTACTAAATCAGCATGAGCGTGATGACGTCATAGAACTTTTTTAATTACATTTTTACATTTACATTTACATTTTTAAATTACATGCTAGGTATTTTTTTACTGAAATCGATAGAGTATTGTGTTCTCTTTTCAACCATAATAAATATTCATCCTCTTACATAAGAAAATTCTCAAGAAAAACGTGAAAAATGATTTACGAATAGTAGGCTTTGATTTTTGGTTCTCCAATTATTAAAACACAGTTATTTAGCAAGCTTAGGTAAATAATGAAGCTTCAGTTCTTACAGTGACGTATTTAATTTTTTTTTCGAGGGGAAGGAAGGTATAATATTGTTTCAGCAGCTATTTTATTATTATAATATTACCTTTGCTAATGACAACTTAGCTGTCGAAGCAATATTGTCAGGTTATAATTTAATCAATACTGTGAAACTTTTATTAATCTTTATTTATTTCAATCAATAGAATAAATTGAAAAACTTATTTTAGAATTTTCCTAATAGCATACGAATAGAAAATGATTGGTGTATTTTTTACCAAGCCAGAAAATTAATCTTATCATATCGAACATGAAGAACAAGAATATGGCCATGCTAAATCTGCATTTTAGCCGCATTGCAGAGGGCGCTGGTTAAAATCTTTTGGGCGGTCTGTCACCCACGAGCAACTTTCCAAAGTTTCTGGCAATTATGATTTGGTATCTTTTGCATCATAAGGAATACCAAGATACCACTGCCAGAATCATTAGACAGTCGGGTGTGGGTATTATAGTGGGTATTTAATTATAGGTAGGTATCTGTTAAATTCGCAATTTTCTAAATCACGAAAAATGACCTTATGTGTTAAAATATGGAAAATATTTTATTAATAATAATGATAATAATAATTGCTACAACCCATAGCCTGGAAACCAAACCCCAGAAGCTAGAAGCTTAAGCGGGAGGGAGGGGGGCGATTATTATTATTACGTAGGCATGACGTAGGCCGTAAGAAAAAATGTTTCTAAAGACATTTTACGTTCCCATATCTAGTTTGAACAAGATATCCCAACATAAGGAAAATGTTTTTTAACATTTTTACACCCCATAACCACTGGCGGATCTGAGGGGCGGGCCATGGCCCCCCCTAGAGGAGTTCTAAATAGTTGACATTGGTTCAACGACCAGAGTCATGTAAGTAAACCTTTGATTGGTTTTCAAACAAGAAGAAAACACACCTTATACTTTATACAAACCAAAATTATTCGTTCTATTTGGATGTTTTTTCAAACAACCCAAATCCACAGATTTCTATATTTCATTGGAGTCGTTCATCATACAATAAACTATGAAACAGAAATATTCTTCTATGCAGTGCGAATGTGTGCAATAAATACAGGCGGCCGGTCGGGCCGGCGGCTAAATCAAAGGCGGCAAAACTGATAACGATAGAGGAAAAATAATTGTTATTGGGGACTGTGTTCTTAGTAAAAAGCATCTTAGCGGTAAACCGTGAGCGGTGAGCGGTAAGAATCAAAAACAAAGGAGCATCAAGTAGAAAATAGTTGTTTTTTGTCGGAAACCACATTTGTTCTTCAAACAAGATTAGTGGGGTTCAGCTATAGATCTTTTCATTGAATTAGAATATTAGAAATAGTGATAAGTGAAATTGAATTTGTCGTAAAAAATGGTAAGTACCTATATGCAACACTGACATTATTAACGAATTTGATTTTTGCATATTTTCGAAACCGATAAACAGTGTATAAAATTTATAATCACTTGTATGAATAAAACTATTTAGAACCAAAGTAAATTCTTCAATGCATTCTCGAGAATCATTTAATTTCTACATTCCCATGGTCATGGTGAAAAAACATTGAAACTTTCTATTTGATCTGGAGAACTGAGCTGAGTTATTTAATTTTTCAGATGAATAAAAGGAAGATTGATTCTTACTTTTTGCCAGTACAAAAACAACAGAAAATTGAACAACCAAGACAACCAACTGAAAGTATTCAAAGCGAGGCAGGACCGTCATCATCTCAAGAAAACTCTTTTCTACCAGAGGAAAATATAGAAAATGAAAATATTTTCGATATAGGTAAAGCAGTTGGTCGAACAATGAATGACTATGAGAAATACAATTTCATAAAAAATACTTGGTATCCGCCTCGTAACCATGTGTTGCCGTTTTCGGAACACAATAAAAATAATCGAATCGTGAAACGTTATTTGAATCATGATCATTTATCAAAATATGAATGGTTATCGTATTCACTCATCCATAAAGGACTATATTGTAAATACTGTGTTTTCTTTGCCCAAGTTAGTGGCAGAAATAAGTCAGAGTGTCTCAAGAGTCTGGTTCAAACGCCTGTGACAAAATTTGCCAAACTTTTTGGTAAAGATGGTGCCTTGGATTTTCACGATTCCAATAAATATCATAAAGAAGCAATCTTGCGTTCAAATAGTTTCGTTAATTGTTATGAGAATCCAACTTTTGATATACGGAATGTATTATCGGAAGACAGAAAAAGACAAGTAGAAGAAAATAGAAAAAGGTTGGTACCAATGACTCGAAGTGTTATTTTCTTAGCAAGACAAAATATTCCATTTCGAGGACATAGGGATGATGGAGAATTATTCAACACCAGCCGAATCAACGAAGGAAATTTCAGAGAACTACTGCGATTTCGAATTGAAGCTGGAGACCGAATGTTAGAAGAGCATTTGAGATCGACTTCATCCAAGGCAACTTATATCAGCAAAACTATCCAGAATCAATTGATACATTTTTGCAGTGAAGAAATTATTTCTACTATAATATCAAAAATCAAGTCTGCGAAGTTTTACAGTATAATGTTTGACGAAACCACAGATATATCTCACGTTTCTCAAATGTCACTAGTAATCAGATACCTTGAAGGAAGTGAAATGAAGGAAGACTTCGTAGGATTTGTAGACTGCCATACCGAAAAATATAAACTAGACCCAGATACAATGGAGCCTGTTCTTACAGTAAAATTCTGGGACAATTAGTCGTAAGCCAAGTGAAGAAACTCAATTTGCCATTCATGGATTGTGTTGGAATTTGCACGGATGGTTGTAGCGTCATGACTTCTAAGCAGAATGGTGCTGTTCAAGAGGCTCAAAAAATGCTGATCTCGTCCATCCGTTGTCCCTGTTTAAGTCATGCATTGAATCTCAGCCTTTCTAAATCATCGTCTGTGCAATCCGTTCGTAATGCTATGGGAGTAATGAAGGATGTTGTATCATTTTTCACCGGGTCTTCCAAGAGAAATTATGTCCTGAAACATATTCTTCAGGGCCAACTTCATTCCCTTTGTGAGACACGATGGGTGGAGCGACATGACTCAGTCCTGCAATTCCGAGTATTTTTGCCAAACATTGTTCAATCACTCGAAATAATATCGTCTTGGGAAGAAAGAGACTCTTCGAGTAAGGCACAAAACTATGCTTCTGCTCTAAAAAATAGTTCGTTCATTGTAAGTCTTTTTTGTATGTCTGACGTTTTTTCTGTAACGATGACGCTCAGCAAGTTGCTCCAGAAAAAAAACTTGGACTTAGGTGCCGCCAATGATGCAGTTTTGAGTACACTGGTAGTTCTAAAAGGAAACCGACAAGGAGCTGAAAAACATTTCAACGCAATTTTCATGAATATTGAAAAATCGCTAGATGAACTGGGGGCAACTTTGAGCAAACCCAGAACCACTGGAATCATGGGACATCGACCAAATCCAAGTTGCGAATCACTGGAACAATACTATAGGCAGATTATATATATATATATATATATACCCTTGCTCGACAGTATAATTACAGATTTGGAGGGTTGATTCACTGCTGATACAACCAGTTTGTTCAATTTGAACATTATAATACCCACGGTAATTAGGAAAGTTGGTATGACATCTCTGGATTCAATAGCACGGACCTTGGTGGAAAGATTTAACAAACTTTTTCATCAAAATCTGGAGGTTTTGTTCACAGAATTCAAAAGCGAACTGAGGTTGTGGAAGACGAAGTGGGTAAAAGCCTCCGAAGAAAAACTTCCTATTCCTGACGAGGCTTTAGGAGCCCTTGCTCAATGCGATGAAATAATGTTTCCTTTGATAACATCATTTTTAAAAATTCTCATTACACTTCCGATCAGTGTTGCCTCATCGGAAAGGAGTTTTTCTTCGTTGAGGCGAATAAAAAGTTGGCTCCGATCTACTATTTCAGAAGAAAGGCTATCTGGCTTAGCCATTATTAACGCCCATCCGGACATTGCGATCAATGAACAATTTGTTATTAATAGATTTGCCAACAGTGGCCAAAGAAATATGGATTTTATTTTATAAACAATAATTTGATAAGTTTTTGTTTAAGATGTTTTATTTTTGGAAGTTTATTATTAGAATTGTGGATTTGTGTTTTTGTTTGTTTCGTTACATTTTTATCCATCTTATTTATGTTATGTTCATTGGTTAAAGTTGATTTTAGTATATTTGCAAACAGTTCATTTCATTTCTGTGGATTTTAACAATTTGGTTACAAATTTCCATGCCCCCCCCCTGAAAAACTCCCTAGATCCGCCAGTGCCCATAACTGACTATTTTGAAATCATTAAATAATAGTTTATGATAGAAAAGTGTCAAAAGTGAATGTTTATTTTGCGAAAAGAGAAGTTTGGCCCAAGACGTGCCAGCAGAGTTAGTAATCTCTTCGAACAAACTAAATTCACTTTTAACACGTATATCATACATTATTTTTTCTACAAACCCTATTAAAGGGGTTAAAAAAAGATAAAAATACAAAATTGTAATGCAAAGATCGAATGGCTTATAATTACGAACGAACATCTATCAGAACAACCATTGCTGTTATTACCACAATATCAATTGTTGTTATGGTAATTTATTTATTGAATTTACTTATTACACTCGTGTCTAAAGTGTTACTCTAGATATCACTTTATGCATAAAATGACATTTTCGACTCACGACAATACAAAAAAGTCAAAAGTTCTGCTTTTAATAGGGTTTGTAACACTTTAAAGGAGTGGTAAAGCAACAATTGCATAGCAGATTTTGCTAATAATATCAAAATATGAAATGAAACTTTCTGGACGATTTTCCAATTTAGAAGAAAATAACGGATAATTTTAATCCTTTTTTTATTAAGTCAGTTTGAATAATACTAGATAATACCTTCCTATGTGAAAAATCCATATAAACTCTCGCATAAATAAAAGTATTCAAGCACTGAAATTAATCTATCCCCATAGACAAATATTAACTACTGAAACAACAAAGACCTTGCATTGTTATTCACTTATTTTATCTAATTTTTTATGCTGTAGCGAAATTTACGATGGATAAATAAATCCATTTATTTAATATTATACTGTATATTTATTGTTGTTGTATTTTTAACTATTTACTAATTGTGAAATGAATAAGGATTAATAAAAAGTTTCAATAAATTGTTTTAAATAAGTTTTACTATTTGCTAATTAAAACTTACTTCTTACAAAATACGTTACGCATGTGTTCAAAAGGATATTTATTAATTAAAATTCCCATTCTCTATTCCATAGAAATATTTTAAATTTATTTCTAAGAAGGCAAACAATGAACGAAATATTAAACACTTATAAATAGAGTTCTAATAAAACATGTATATTTATCTCCAATATTTTTTTCTATGTCAGAATTTCTTTGTATAAACATCACAACTGCTCGAATTACAAATACGAATGAAGCGCCTCTAGTGGGAAAATACCTTAACTTCTTATCTCCGCTTGGATATCTTTTTTACAGCCATTGTCAGTTGGGTAGCCTAAAATTAGGAGCAACTGTATAAATCGCTGTCAGGAACATTGCGCACTTTGTTAGAGTTCATCACAAAATTCAGAGGTGATAGCGACATGCAGTTTTCATAAACACATTCTCCATTGAATTTCCAAGGGGATGACATATTTCTAATTTTCGAAGAATTTCTAAACTTGTAGAAAATAACAATCTAAAGTTGCCGAAGTTTGAAAGGCTCTCTATCAATTATTACAAAATATCCACCCTTGAAAAATATGTCAAACCCTAGGTATATCCTTTATCTACAATTTAAGACCTCGAGCAAATCTTCATCTCATTCCTGAAGGTGTGTGAACTCTAACGGAAATTGGTCGGAAACGACACTTTCAGCACGTAATGAAGCGCACCCTTAATAATGTTTGTTATGAAGCTGAGACAAATAAAAGTTAACCTATATAAATAAAAAGGATAAAAAAGAAAAACAGTACGTATCTATTTTTCTGTTTTATTTTATTAATACAAAAATATAACAATTTGTAATGTGAAATTATTAAAGAAAGATATTACATACATATAATTAAAAATAATATTTTTCTTTGTTTTATGAGAGATTTTGAATATATACGACTAAATTACGTGCAACATTTCAAATAATATTACAATAAATTTTGTTGTTGCTTTCAGGTAAACTAAAAATGGAGGATTCATTATTTAATATTAACAATTTCACAGCAGATATACAATCTGTACAATTGCCGAGTAAGCAGTGGAGTTATTCAATTTCTCCAAATAAATGGGCGTTGTTTGTAAAAATTACACCAGATTTAAACTTAAATCTTAAAGTTGTAATTAGAGAAAATATGAAAGTATCAGTTTTCAACCCAAATAAAAAATTGGAAATATTACAATTTAATAATCCGAAATGTATTGATGACGTAAATAATATATTACGCACTTTGGATCTCATAAAAAATTGATATAATTCTTTCATAAACAATGTATCGATATTATATTTCAAACTAAAGTATAATTTTGTAAACGAAATGCTCAATAATTGTTGCAGTGAATTATATTTTTTACATGACAAGGTATTGAAATTATGGACAACATAATACATACTTATATTATAAAATAAAACGACGACTTTGGTCGACATGCTCCGAAGATGGTCGAAAAAGGTACCTTAAAGTACCACGAGAAGGCGATGAAAATCATAGGGGGCCGTTAAGCTGTGCACGCTTTTGGCTCATATAAAATGTTACCCCCTCCACTGGAGTTTATCCTCCTTTATACAGTCTTCATGCATGTGACCAAGGTTGATAACAATTGATCTACTTCATACGGACGGAGAAAGAGAGAATAACATAAATAAAAAGAACACAAATAAAAGGACAATTAAATATGATTGTATTATTTTATTCTTATTCTTGAGCGAGGAGGGACGTATTTAAACTGATACAAATAAATGGCTAGTTCTCTAAAAACCTCCTTGAAATTTTATGCTAGCCCAGTTTAAATACGTACACGCTTCAAGTTCAATAGGTGAGTTGATGATTATTTAGTTTGGTTACAATAAACAATACAGATCAATAAATCAATTTTTTGTACGACCATGTTATTTCGGATTGTTTACCATACTTGGTTTTAGAACAGTAGGTTATATTTACTGGTTCCTAAGCAAAAACGCGTCGGTAAGTAATTATTTACCGTTCAGTTCTGTCAAAAACAGAACGGTAAGTAAATTATATGTAATTTATAAAATAAATGCATGATCTTTAGATGTCTCTTTCGCGAGAAATCATTTTTTTTCTAAATAATTGGACTATTTAAAAAAATGTATGTTGTTTATTTAAATTTGCTCAGGCCTCTTCAATATCCCAATTATATTCGTTTTCAGATTCACTCATTCTCACGAGTTTGACAAATATCGTGACATTCAAAAATAATAGTAATTACAAACGTATCCATGGTAACGACAAAACCTACTTAATGTTTGGTGGATATACAGGGCAAAAATAAATTATCTTAAATCTATTTTTTTCGGGGATATTTCCTTAGTTAATACCTTTGTATTCATAATGGTCGTACAAAAAATAATATAAGCATCTCAAACAGTAAGGAGTTTACCGATCTCCTCCAATATTGTCGTATCGGTAAACTGTCCTTACTGTTCTTGATACTTAATATACTATATCAAGTTGATACAGTTGTGTGGTTATACTAGGCATTTATAAATAGACAAACGCAAATCTCTCAATGACATAAAACATCAAAATTGAGTAAAATAGTCAATCACAAAGATTTACAGATAAACTAGAAAAGGTAAACGTGCCAGATTAAAATAAATACACAAGAACTACTGAACAAAAATCATATCATATTTGACATAGCAATAGATACTTTGTGACCATACATATATAATAAGAAATATCAGAACACGTCTTTTGCAAGACATAGTTTTACTATCAGCGACAGGAACGATAACCTAACCTAATAACGATAACCTAAGCAAGCAAAGCAATAGGCACAAAGAAATAACATAACACATAAAAATATATAAACATGCAAGTGTACACAAAATAACAGTTTGAGGGTTCTCTTTATA
Organism: Agrypnus murinus; assembly: GCA_929113105.1. Classification (NCBI taxonomy): domain Eukaryota; kingdom Metazoa; phylum Arthropoda; class Insecta; order Coleoptera; family Elateridae; genus Agrypnus; species Agrypnus murinus. Next base: position 5,139,800 of record OV816027.1, read on the forward strand.
CACGGCCTATCAAATGGGCTTCAGTCACCGTGGAGATTAATACTCTCTCAAATAATAAAATCATTTTATCCCCAGGGAAATAACCAACTGTTTCGAACCAGAAGATTATCCCGACATTTTTAGTCACAAAGTAAAACATTTAGTTAGGTTAGAAAATATTAACCTAAAAATCAATAAGTACTGACAATAAAACATATAAACAGTAGTCATATATATAAATGCACAAATAACCTTTCCAGATAGCAATAATTAGCTGTAATGATACTACCAACGTTAACAAAACATTATTTTCTAGTAATATTTACACATTAAAAGGACACATTTGTAAATTGTTAAATGTATCAAACGAATCCTTTAGATTTAGTTACCATATAGAGTTTGACTTAGCTATAGACAAACGAAAGATTTGAATTTCAGATTAATGAAATAATATAAAAACTACATTACACAACTAGAATCAACATAAATTAAATAAACAGAAATAAACTTACATGAATGTATATTATTTTTTAAAACCAAGCCAATATGGCTACTTCCTACCTGTTTTAAAAAAATCCCATCCTCTATCAAAAACAAAAAACAAACAAAAATCGTTCCTTAACTACCACCTAGCAACACAAAGTACCAACATTAAAAAACCTGTAATAACCATTCCTAAACACAAAATCAAGTTACCAACCCCAAAGAAACTGTAATAAACATCCCCAACATTTTATATTGAACAAAATAGTTGTCATTTTAAAAATCTATTACATATTTTGCCTGAACCTGTATGTAATAACAGAACTAGGTAAATTGATTATTATTAAAATTGTTTTGTGACTAAATGACTTGCTGCAGCTACTTTGATAATTTTGGTTGACTGTAGGTCTGACCACTACAAACCTATGAGCCAATAGTATTTTTATACATATTATTATAATATAGGGGGGGGGGGGCTGTATTTTCTTATATGATGTAAATTAAAAAAAAATTATTGTAGTGAATAATAAACCCTCCAACACTTGATGAAAGATGAAAGGTTATAAATTCCAAAATAAAATTTATTATTGTTGATATTCACAAAAAATTCTGAAAATTTACACAACTTAATATCACTTTCCTTTATCGTTAACAAAAAAAATCGTTTCAAAAAGGTTTGCGCAATGGCTTCCGATTTATTCCCGATAACGGTACTAATATTGTGGGTGCTGTTCGTGAATTAAAAGCAATTTACAAATTCATCAAAGAAGATGATGGGTGTAAATTTAGTGAAGAATCGCATCAATTGGCATTGTGTTATAAGGGGTCGAAGTAAGGTTCTTTAGAAGGTGTAACAAGCAAAAAACTAAGCTCCACGATGGGACTGTCAATTTATAACCACCAGTTTTACTTTACCAAAAACAAAAGTACTTACATATACAACTTATGTGCTCCGGCTTAGTTTAAATACGATAAAATAAAAACTCCGTCCCTCTTGTGAGATTAAGGCACGTCATAGGTGAATTGGAGCATCATCAAACTCATAGAAATATGGATATATGGGTGCCAGCATAATTGAGTTAATTTAATAAAGGAGTGACTGTTCCACAATACGGATCTCTAGATCTTAAAATGAACCAGTCTCAATTATGCAAGGACCGAATTTCTGCACTTTATTATTATACAAAAATAGCACATAATAAAAAGTAAACAAGAAATAACATAAATAATACAATTTATTTATTGTTTCACATAAAAAATTATTAAATAAAAAAGAACTGGAAGGCCTTCAGTTGTTATTCAAATAACATCTTAACATGAATTATAATAATACAACTAAATTAACAATACTTTAAAAATTCTTATTACGATTGTTATTCGGTTTGTAGTTTATTAATATTACTTAAAAAATATTAAATTCACAATCTGCTAAAAATTTACTTACCTATTCTTATATCAAAAGTTTCCTTTAAATTGCAACCTTAAAATTTCTATCTAAAAATATAATAATCCACTCTTAGATTTTGATCAAATGAACTAATTAATACTTCTTAAAAAAATAGGATAATAAGAACCCACCTGATTATTTCTATAAACTTAATTTGGTTTACTAAGGTTACTTCAAATAACTCGTTGAAGATGTCGACTTGGTGTACCAGTAATTTACTTGTGGGGTTTCAAAATACTAGAGACTGCAAACCTATTAACATCAAACAAACAAACAAAGGTGAAGCTCGCAGTTTCAGCAATGGAGATTAACACCAAAATACGTTTTAAAATCTGTCGATTTTTTTAAAACACCAACTTGATTGCAGGTCTGGATGAATATTGTCGAACTAAAGTGTGGATCGATTTTCTTTAACTAAAGCTCGTATCGGCTTTTGCGAACTAAAATCCGTATTCACTTTTTGATCGATATTGTAAAGGAAAGGATATTGATCACATCAATAAAACAAGATGAAACTTTAATTAAAATAAAGATTTCTTTATTACCTTTTCAAGAGGAATTGTTCCAACGACGAAACGTGATAAAGAAAACTCTAATATCGCTACATCCAAACCTTCAAACAATGATTTCGTACTTAATAAATCCATTTTCTGCACTAATAAAATTATAATTAGTCAACAAAAGGGAATTTCATTATTTAAAACCAAAAGTTTACTCAACCACGAAAATTAACGTCTTGCATTCTCAAGAGAATTTTTACAAGACTCACCGTGTTGTAAGATGTGAGAACACCAACGGGTCGCAGAGGGGAAATCTTTTTCCGCTATAAGAAGCGTCTGTGATTTTATTGCTTGTTAACGAATTAGAACGTAAGAAAACATTTATGCCCAAACAGGGATGGATTATTGAAAAATCGATATTTTGTAGTTAAAATACCAAACCTAGATGGCGTTGCAAATAAACATTAACAGTCGAATTTATTTTACTATACAGGGTGTCTTACAAAAAGTAACCCAATAGTATTTTTATCACTATACAAGGTGTTTTTAAAATAAAAATAGACAGAAAAACTGTCTGCTACAAAGACATATTTTAAAAATTGCAGAACATACTCATTTACCATTAATCGAATCGAACGCATTCGTAACTGAACTAAAGGCTACCTTAAATTCCCGGTCTCTAGATCTAATTTCTTCTGATTGCTCTGATTATGTGTAACACCAACACATTTCTTATTAGAAACTTGTTCTCGAACTCTTTCTGACTGTAATCTAACATATTTTTGTGAAAACTTTGTAAGCCATTGGCAAAAGTTCAACAGTTTGATTAACATCTTTGGAAGCGTTTAGAAATAACATTGTTCCCGTGCCATTTAGTGGTAGTTCACGAAGATAATTCCCCTCCTCGCTCCTGAGTATTTTTCTTTAATCCACTCTCTGATGCGTAGAAGTTTTTTGTACGATCTTTTTAACATAACACTTACGGTAACTTGCTTTGATTAATTGTTAACGTTAGTTTTCTCAAGAAACATTTCTCTATTATTATTGTCATTTTTAACTCGCGGCTTACATTGGGTAGAATTCTTTCTATTTCATGATTTAACGAAAGCGAAGAGAACTTCATATAGCTTATTTGATATTTTTTTTAGAACCACACAATCCATGCACTACACCAAACGGAGAAACAGCAAGCTGCATTCCACTCTCTTCTTGCCCAGTAATCCACAACGCAGTACGTTCGAAAAATAGAACATCAATTCTATTTGCCCATGACTCTGAATGCGGCCAACAAGGAAACACTTTGTTAGTTTGTTGTGGAACTGTAGACTATTATCGCAATAACAATTTCGAATACATCATTAATCCGTATCCGCCAAACGAAAGGATAAAATCTCTAGCTAGAAGCAAGAGAAATTCAGAAGATGTAGAATATATATACAGTTTGTTCAGTACACAAAAGCCACAATCACAGACTATAATATCGTCAATAAACAACGGAAGCAGCGATGAAAATCTCTTAATTCTGAAAGATTTTGATAACAATATTCTACCAGATCGGACTGTATGTGGCATACATTACGGCGATGATAGGATTATTGGAGGCGAACAAACCGAATACGGTGAATATCCATGGATGGTAGCTTTGGAATATGCAAACAGGAAAAGTGGACAGTCCGCGGGCGTTAAATGTGGCGGATCGATTGTAACTAAGAGATTTGTTTTAACTGCTGCTCATTGTATTGGAAACTCGGAATTTGAATTGTAAGTTTAGTAACTGCTAATAAATCTAGTTATTAAAATATTTTATGTTTTAGAGTTCAGGCACGATTAGGAGAATGGAATCTGACTTCAGATCCAGATTGTCCAAATGATTGCAAGGCAGTAACAATTGTCAAAATAGATAAAAAGATTCCTCATCCGTTTTACAATAGATTGACTAAGCGACATGACATTGCTTTACTTAAGTTAGAAAGAGATGTAGAATATACTGGTACAGCTTTTATTGCGGTAGCTATCGACTAGTTATAATAAGAATATATTGGTTCTAGATGTTATTCGCCCGATTTGTTTACCACCGGAAAATCTACCTTCGCCAAGAGACGGAGTGGAATTAATGGTTTCTGGCTGGGGTCTAACAGAGGATGGTAAGGATAAAATCATCTCGATAAAATAAAATATTTCAAATGATATATTTTAGGTGAGGCAGTATCAGATGTTAAGCTGAAAGTCAGTGTGCCTGTAGTTTCACATAGAATATGCACTGCAGTTCTAAAAAACATCAATATTGGTGTAAATCAATTGTGTGCTGGAGGAGTCTCAGGAAAAGACGCTTGTAAAGGCGATTCTGGAGGACCGCTCATTAGATCTTTTACGGATAAAAATAATGCGCCTCAATGGTATCAAGAAGGAATTGTTTCTCATGGGGTAGATTGTGGACGTAGGGGCTACCCAGGAGTATACACTAGAATTAGTAGATACACTACTTGGGTACTGCATACTATAGAGACCAATGGCGACTCGTACCTTGGGCACGTGGGTCGGCCAAAATAAAGCTCTAGTTCAGTAGTGGGGAAACTTTTTGAAGGTCGTGCTATTTGGAGTAACTTGTCATATGTGATTGGCCAGAGAATAACGGTTGGTAGTTAAGAAAATAACTACGTTTATTTTATGTCAGTGTAATTTAAATAATGTAATAAATAATTAAATAATGTAATAATTATTAATTTTAATACAATACCTTATTAGTACATATTGTAATAATTGATCGAGTTTAATGAGAAATTATATAAACTAAAAATTTATAATATAATAAAAATTAAGTCGACTAACTAGACTGAGTCTAGTTAAATTTTTTGCTACTCAATATAGCAACAATGAACGGATGTACAAAAATTCTTAAATGGCAGAACCAACACTAATAAGTCCGACGATTATACTTAATCTATCATTTATAAACAAACATTTAAAATAAACTCTTTAAATAAAAACAATATTCTCGTATTTTTATGTTAATCATTTTTATATATTAAATCGATTCTACAGGTTCTTTTCGTTGCGAAATCATCAATTATCTTGTTATAGAATTTGGTTTAAGGTCCAAGTGTAACTAAAAAAAAATTTAACGGTACATTCAAACATTCTAAACAAAATCACAGTGGATTACTATACTAAATTTAAAAAAATCATTACAAAGGTGCCATTTAGACACCCAAATACGGTGCATAAATCGTAACCGCATGATTAATAACACAGACCCGCAAAAAAAAGTTTTAGAACTAATCCAGGAGAGACGCCACCCATTTTGCTTGAGGGCTTCCAATAATAAGGTTTTCGCATTTATTAAAGATATTTATTTCTTATTTTAATTAAACATTTATCTTCTTCAACAAATAAAAACAATTCTAAAGTTTTCTTAAGCAGAACCAACAATTATATAAAAAAATAAAAATGAGATAGAGATGCCATGTGCACTACTTCTTCATTTTCTATAGTTTTCTTTCTTATTTTTTCTTTCCTACATTCGTTACAGTATGGGGCGAACATTGTACAATACTCAGTAAGCCATTTTTGCAGGACTTGAGCACTTGATAAATAATCTTTTCAGCACTCTGCACACGAATTTTCAGCATCACTCGCGGGTCTGCATGTACCAGGCTCAGAAAACATTCATCATCATCATCATCATCATCATTTTCAGATCATTCCTTAGCTGTAAAATCAGCTATCACTTTATATAGCGTCTCTCCTCATTTCGTGCGAGAGTAGATCCTTGGTGCCTTTATTATGGTGCCTATCCCCATAGGATCAGCTTTTTCTGCACTCCTCTGGAGTGTATTAATTCATTTTGAGACGCATTTGTACTTTCGTATGAGTCCAAATGCACCTCATAAAAGCGTATTCGCCTTGATTTTTTATCAATAACACTATTCTTTCTGGTACACCCCTTGTTTTCTAACGAACAACGATTGTTGTCTGCATTATTCTTTTAATGTACTCTTACTTAGCTATTAGAGTTAACTTTTGTATTCTGTATTCTCCGAATCAGGGGGTCTTCAACTTTTGCTGCCAATGTGCTCATCTTCCTGAACACCTGCCTCATTGACACTACCACCTGCACCGCTCTTCCGTCGAAGAAGGGGAAAGTGTCACAAACGGAAATATTTACAATTCAATATTACATACAAAACTCAACTTCTCTTCCGTTCGTACAATATATCGTGCAAGGCCACATTTTACGTTGCCCACGTTAGTCAAGCAACCGCGGCCACGCCTCTAACGACTTGGAGTCACCTGTGCATCCCTTCGAAGAAACGCTTCCGCTTCACCCACGACGAATCTCAACTGCAAGTTGCATTAGTAGACATGCAACATATCTGCCTACGTTACTCTCGTATATGCTGGGAAACCCACGTAATTCACAACCAGCTGCACATTCCTTCAGAAGAAACCAGCACACTTCCGCTCAACCCACAGTTTGGTGCTTGGTACGGTCAACTCGAACGCAAACTACCCACAAGCCTGCAACCAGGAAGCGATAGCTTCCTTAGTTTCATACTTGGAACACCAACCTACGGATTCCCACTATTATGTTAATCTCTTCCGCCCTGGGCAGTATATAACCAGCTTGCTTGAGCTTACAAAGGAGTCATTGAAAATGACCCCAACACTCTACATCTCCAAGCAAGCTGGTGAGTACATTTTAATTTATCTAATGCTTAGTTCTGCTTAGTTATGAGGGGGTTGTGCTAAAGCCCCCTCTCTCTGCTTAGTTATGGGGGAGTTGTGACCAGGCTCTCTTTAGCTTAGTTTGTAGATTTAATGCTAGAGTAGGGTCGTTCCGACCACCCTCATGATTATGTTAGATTTAGGAGGACATGCACGTCCTCACACTGTATAACCTGTGTGTAACCATCTGTATTCTATTGTTCTCTTGTTATTATGCAGTTGTTTTTACAACTTGTGTTTATTTTCCTTTCTACCTCTGACTACGTCCTCCAGTCACGAAAACCGCACGTGACAATGCCACGCTTAAAAAAATAACACGTAAATACATTTGCAAATATTTGTATGTTTATTATTTAATAAAGATGCCCATACAAAATTAATTACGTACTTACTTTGCTTTAATCTTTCATATTGAACTTGCAGTCGTCAAATGAGTATAACACGCTTAAAATCTTGACATGATTTTTCATTAAACTTTTGTTTTAAATCTCTAAGGACACGTCATGCGCACCAACAATCGAGCGTGTGCTAATTTTATTTCAGAGATACAAATAATGTTATTGAAATGCGATAGAACTATATCTCTATCTTTTTTAGTTGTGAAGATATGACAACTATGGCGTCTCTCCTGAATCTACCCTACACGAAATTCTGCGCTGTAACGACGTCTAGAACACAGGTCGTAAGTGGTGGATTATCTCATGAGTTTCAAAGCAATTACTTGTACCACATCGTGTACATACACACAACGTGTACAATAAAAATGAAATGTACACAACACTACTATGACAAAGAGTTGCGTTTGTTTCTAATAATTGTATAAAACGAAAATTAAAAAACTCTTCTGCGTTCAACATGTTGTTGCTAATGACAAACAGTAGCATTATTATTATTAGTGTCAGTATTGTCGAAATAGTTATTGAATAAATAATAAGAAGAGAGAGATAAATACGATCAAGATCACAGTTGAATACATCTGGCCACCAAATGGACAAAATTAAATATTTTAAAAATAAAAACATTGGGGAATACTTTTTATAATGTAATGAACTGTCACTAGATGCTGCTTCGAAGTTGACGTCATGTTTACCTTAAAGAATATAAAAATAAGCATAACAATCAGTTTTATACACACACATTAAAAATGAAGATAAATTTTGTCTCGCTTCAGGTCAGTCATGAGATCTTTGAAAGTGTTCTAAGGTGAATAATTTTTCTTAATCTGTACATCTCATTAATCAGTGTTATGTACGGTTAATGCTACAGCGTCATATCTTATTGCTAGCAAATTAAGCACTACCTCCAGCAGAATATTATCTTGCCTTTATTTTAACTTATATAAATCACAAGTATCTAAACGTATTTGTTCAATTTGAATATATTTTCTTAATTATTTTTTGTAGACTAATCAACCTTTGCAGACCTGCTTATCACTCGTTCACAACTCACGACTTTCTTAATGCGATTATGGAATATACCGAGTAAATATACGAATGATTGTAGATCATTTGAATTACCTGAACACTGTACCGCCACATTTAATGTCTATCGATATGACATATGACTCACATAGAGACCAAGTAAACTTCCAAAAAAGAAAGTTAAAGTTAATCTTAAGTTGTTCTTAATAAAAATAATAATAATAATAAGCTCTTTATATAAGTCTTTTATTTAGTTTTTATTTACTGATCAGAAATAAATAAAGCGTACGTTGTTTAAAAGTGTTCGAGCAAATAAACACTGTCTTCTTATTTATCCGTTAATAAAGAAACAGGTGCTCGAACCACAGCTGTCCGCTATGACCAAAACCACCGGTAAACAATTTTCGTTATCAGCTGAGTGAATTGATTTTAACAAATTTAAAATCCTTTTTGACTTTGAAATTGTGGAAAATTCAATGGAAACTCTATAAATTTTGTAGATAATATCTTCTTATCACATTACCTTTTTTTAATCATTGTTACAGGTACGTGAATCTTTTTGAAATCAATTTAAAATTTCTTGTTTACAACAATAATGGGCACATAACTCTCCTGTTATTTATTACACTTTGGGCTAGCAGCGAGACGACCTTTTACCTCTGCGAGAATTTGCTAACTTGTTTTTTTATTGTAGGAGTATTTATACTCTTTTAAAAAAGAAAAAAATATTACAAAACAACCGAGATCCAACAAACGGCTGACGTGTATGACGTCACGTTATTTTAACAATAATAAAAATTAACAAAGTTCTTAATTATGTTTACATGGAAATGTAGCTTATGGAAATATAAACAAAATGACATAAGACACTTCTATCTTAAAATGTACCACAAGGCTGCAAAACAACAACAACCGTAGCTGTCAAACACAAACTTAAAATTCTTAATTACACAATTTCAAATCCCAACATCATCTGGTACAGCTGCATTACATCAACTTGCAACTTTCCTGAATGAAATTCATGATTTACCACTAAACACATCAGAAAAATGTCAACTAAATTAACCACTGAGCTATAGTTGATGTTGTCACTTAGATTATGTTTTTGGTAGCTTAATTAAACTAGGAAAATCTTAAATCGTGCTTTGCGCAATATCCAACTGTAACGAAATATTGAAAACATTAATTTCATTAATGAAGATATCGTTAAGTCAAAGGAGAAAAACTCAAATTAATCACATTTTTATAAATACAAGTGACACCAGACAGATTTTGTTGCCAATAGTCAACAATAGAGCAAAATCCGACTCGTGCAGTTTTTTACTGCTCATTTTGAGAATGTTGGTATTAGTGTTAGCGACACTCTAATCGTAAAAACTGCGTTCCATGAAGACAGTTGTTGTAAACGATCAGTTATTGTCATGGCCAAGGGTACGTACATCTTGGATCTCCTCACTGGTTTTGCTCAAGAAGAAATACAAATTCAGTTCTACAATCCTGGAACTGTCATATATCCTGAAAAGATGATCAACATTAAGAAAACTCGATTTAACCTGGAACATCTTAAGACCAATATCTCATTCATGCAAATTATTCGGTGGGGTACGATCGCAGCTCTCAAAGGTAAAGGTAAGAAGAAACCGTGGAAATTCATAAACTTTGTTAAAGTGAATTATTCTAATGTGTAATTTAGTTAAGAAAAACACGTTCAATGCTGTTAACATTAAAGTAAATACGCAGCGTGAATATCTGGGCATCCTTTTATCTCTTGCAGCACCCGGGCGTCCTGTCATTAAGCATGCCTTACCCGCGCGTATGGTTTGTCTCCGATATCTTTTTTGTTTCACGAAAACACGGTTTGTAGCTCGATTGAAAAGAAGTCTGTAAATGCCTGGTATTGCACCAACTCCTTTTCTTAAAAGCTATTTGTCATTGCCAAATGTATGCAATGTTATAGAAACTCAAGAACCCTGCCGATGGTTATTTTGAGAAATACAAGCACTTTTATTTTTTAAACTGGCAACACTACAGCTGTTAAAGAACATATTTTATGTTGTTTTATCCAAGGTTGTTTTTATTATTTACAATTAATTGTATTCACCAACTTAACAATCTTGTATTTTCAACTCGTTGAGTATTTTCAAACTTCTGATGGTAATAATTACGTAGTTAGTACATTCTACTATTGCTAATAAAACTGAAATTCTAAGTAAAAATAAAATAGGCTCATTATAGTCTACTGTTAGGTGGTACTTCAAAAGCGTATACACCTTAAAGAAATTACGGTAGAAGAAAATGTCGTTAGACTTTTTAACCCCCCTTTTTTTGTAGAATGTCATGGTGCAGAATTTTGCCTATCGAATGGTTACACCCTGTATAATAGATATTTCAATTGGGATGTGCCATTCCATATAAAGTCGATTTTTTCAAATTGGTGCAAGACTTGAATGCGAATTTCTTGAAATTTTTCATTCTAAGATTGATTCTAGCTACTGCAATTAAAAATACAGAATACCTAGGTACAATTTAATAAGTTATTTTTAATATTTCAGTTTAAACTTTTGAAATTTTTAACTCGGTGACGTTAGTGTTTACAATATCACTTTGACTTGGTGTCAATTTTTGTAACCAGATTGTTATGCCAGCATCGTTTTTCTGGGCTCAAAATCAGGTATGCATATTTCCCCTAGATGTTGCCTCATTTCAATTCCAGACCAATTGAAAACCAAATTATTGTTGTTTATTAAAAAGGTATCTGCTTTTAATTAAATATATTTCATTTTGATATTTTCAAAATTAAATCAACATTGACAAGTTTATCTAAAATTATGAATGTTATTTTTTTTATTTCACGCCTACACTACGGGGGAACCAACTGCTAAGGTCATCTTTCCCCCATCTAACATGCAACACGAATACACACACTTATAGTTAAGGTGGCGGAATTTTCCAATTAGAAAAATCCCGTCGCCCCAACTGGAATTCGAACCCACGACCCTTGGAACACGAGTGATGCACTGACACCACTCGTCTACCGCCGGCCCTGATGAATGTTATTATTTTTAAAATGATTTTTAGAAGTTTAAAAACAGTGTTATATTCGATGACCAATTGTATATTCAAACACACTTCAAGCAAAATTATCTATTAGTGACGTTTCACATAATCTTACTTCTTTATTATTTTCAAAGTTGAATTCTAACCTTACAATTTTAATTTTTGAAGTAGCTAAAAACACACCAAAACAAAAAAAATTTTGACATTTCAGATTTTACATAACCCAATTATAATTTCTAAACCGTCATTAATACAAAAACTAAATATATAAATTCATAGAAAAAGATTTCGAATCCAACCATATGCAACACTTGGGTTGATATCCTTAATCTTAAAGCCGACGAAAGAACATTTTCTTATAACTAATAGATGGCTTTATTTTATAAAACACCTTTTTACACAATCCTTTCTCTACAAATCTAAACATTTAATAATTAATAATATTGTCTGAATGTTTTTAAATGTCAAAAACCTTGACATACAAGCCAAATTGCATAATTTATTCAAACGTTAGAAAGGCGCAGATTGTCAAACATGTTTTTATTCCATCAACAAGATCCGACCTTTACATTAAAATGTGTATTAGTTCTGTGGTTATAATTTTACTCAACTTATTTCCACTCAAACAGCTTGAAAACTTTGAAAATTTAATAAAACTGCAAACTAAACATATCTCGTCAACATGAATGTTACAACTATATTCCAACAGGTAAGTTGTTATACATTCGCATACATCTTCAATTACGACATATTTTGTTTGTTGCAGATGATTTATAACACTAAAATTAAACTAAACTTTATTAAGTTAAAAAAAATGCATCAATGATCCCCAAATCTTTTAGGTATGAGAAAAATTACCTATTTGCTATAAAAATCAGGATTTCCACATATCCTTTATCTGCGTAAAGAGTTTTTTGTGTAAGATGTCATAATTAACTAAATTTATTTTCATTAAGAAAATATTTTTTACAATTTATTATTTTAAAAGTGAGGTTATTCAACCATTAAATCGGGTAGCTATAGAATTGCATAAAATTTGCCTATTAAATATTATCGTGAGTAAATTCTGCTTAGTATGATCAAATATTATGACAATATATTATATTAATATGATTGTTTATAGAGAACATGAATGTTCATTATCAAATTAATGTTAAATTGTAAATTTCTTTTGTTGCATGACTGTTATTAAACTTAAAATTTATTGTTAGACGAAATGTCAAATCTGGTAACATTAATGTCGCCAACATGGTTCTGGTGTTTTTGCTCCAGCGGCGAGATCAATCGTTGTCCCCGTCTCGATTTGAAAATAAAAGGACTCTATGTCTACTTTGCTGGCGATTATACATATTGCAACAGAACCACCACATTCTATCGCAAATTACTTTTAACAAAACACAACGAGAGTGCAAATCGATCTTTGATTCGTCCAAATGCCAGGAAATACCAAAATATAAATCGCATAACCAGTATAATAATACCTTCACGTTTTAGTTTTAGTAGCAAATAATCCGTGATGTGTTTGTTCAAACATTGGGCATTTAGTAATAAAAATGTATATTGAGTTCATTAGTATTTGCTTGATTTATCTGACAGGTGTACAATCAGGTAATTACAGTCTTTGTTACAGCAATAGTTGCAATTAAATAGGTTCCGAATAAAAATGAGACACTTTTTAAGTAATAGGAGTCAAATGTACAGAAAGTTAAAAAAAAATTACACAACTATAATTAAATCCAGAGTTCCTCGAGAGTTGTCCCATTTTTATTGACGAAAACTGCAAGTCTTAAAATTTAAGTTTTGTTAAACTGATAGTTATTCACTAGCTTTTGTTTCACGGCCACGGAAATATAAATGAAAACAACTCATTATCATATTTGTTAGATATTACATTTTGATATTTTATAGCAATAATTAATCGTCGTTTATAAGCGAGTGGCCTTAAGCACCTTGACTTTTAACTTTTTGTATAAAACATCTTTTAAATCATATCTTTATTTGGTTATTTCAATTAGTTAACGATTTTATACTCTTTGATGTTTTTAAAAATAAATTATGTTATTGATTTTCTAAATATTCAGGTACCTATAGTAAATTTCGCACGATTAATTTCACTAGACACATACGTAAGTTCCATTTTTTGCAGTAAATTTTCTAAAAATGAAATAAATTTAATTTCCTTAATTATTTCTAGTTTAATAAAATTAAAAAAACTGGTTTTTAAAAATAAGTCTATTTCTAATTGTCAAATCATAAAAACTTAGTTAATAACCTCCAAGAAACCTCCAAAGTTACTTTTTGTACTGGTGCATAAAAGTGGCGCTTCTGGTTTTTAGATGTCTGTTTTTGAGCAGAATGTGTTTCTGTTTCGAGCCATTTGAGATGTTGCGGTCAAATCTAGAGTCACTTTATAACAGATATCTTTTCAGTAACAATACAATTGAGATTAAGAAATGAGTAGTTGTTGTTTTTTATATTATATTGGCTTTATGTTATAGGAACGAAATGCTATATAGTACTATCGAATATTTTCATTTATTAATATTTTCATATCACCTGCTTTGTTGTGTTTGTTTATAACATATTGTCATGGCTTTTAGGTATTTTTTGGGAGATATTATTGTGCATTTAATATCAAGCATAATTACAGATCTCCGATTTATAAGGTTACATAATCTCAATTTATAACATAAATTTTCAAAAGAGGTTTCTTATTTTGAATTAAATTAAACAACTGAAAGTAGCATGCATGCAAATACATTTAATTCAGACAAAGGATAGAATTTTTTTTGCAAAAAATAATTTTCATTCAGTAGTGGTACGATTGGTACTTCGTACGTGTATTTCTCAAATTAGGAATGTATTGGCTTGTATTCTGGTAGGATAATATCTAGAATAACTAAAGCAGGTTGTTATTAAGGTGTATGCATAAATAAACCGACTTACCTGAAAGAATTTTGTTAGCTGTTGAATTTCATAACGTTATCAGTGTAAGATGGTTCTGTTGACTTAATTTCGTGTAATTCCATTCATTCATTGAACCACAGGATTTAAAAATATTTTAGTGGAAACTTTGGGTTTCTTGATCGCCATACTGATTTATATAATTTGGGTTGCAGATCTAGTCTAGATGCCAAGATAAAGCTATTCAAATAAATCAGTTAAACACATAATGAAGGTGTTTAATGATAAAGAACAGCGTACAAATGTGTTAAAAGTAAATTAATTTAATTAGTAGGTTCTGAATTGAAACTTTTCATTGACACTCAAAAATGAATGCTAAACTTCAAAATAAACCCTATGTTATATAGTGTAAAGTGTTATATATCTTTGCAAGCAGCAAATTAACGGCCACATTTCCGTCTTTTTAGTTTTGTATTTTATGATAATTTTTAAAATCAGAATTTGGTTATGTTAATTTTAAAAGTTAAAATTATTTTGTTTTAATGAGAGATTCTTTTGTTTTTGCTAAAACTTTTGCTAAGACAGCTCCCAGAAAACTATTATTCTACTACATGGAAAATGCTGCTTCAAAAATCTAAAAATTGTAAGGTTATATTGCAATATAAAGTGAGGTTATGAGTAAACGTCAACAGTAAAACAAAGTGAAGCTGTAATAAAAGTCAATAATAAAGTTTAAAGCGATAATATAAATAAAAGTTTATAACCTAAGTTCCATAAAAAAATATATATAGTATAAACATTTAAATTTCAGCTTAAAAAAAATTAAAAAGGGAAGAAAGTAAATTAACATTGTTAATGATGAAGATTATTTAAAGAAGTTATTGAAAATAGAACTTACTATATACTTATAATATTGTATTAAATGTAACATATTCTATTATAAATAGTACTCGTACATAGTGATAGGCGACGGGAATATTCCCGGTGAAGAATATTCCCCGCCGGGAATTTATTTTGGGAATTTATAAAAATCACCGATATATTCCCGAAAAATGGAAATTTATTTTTTACCTAATACAATTTTGCAAGCTAAGACCTGTTAGAAGCCATGGTAGCTCAGTAGGTATGGCACTTGACTACCAATCTTGAGATCCTGGGTTCGAATCCCAGGAGTGATACATTGGAATTTTTCAATATCTAAGACTTCCAGGTCGACTCAGTCTGTAAAAATCAGTACCTGGGAAATCATTTTCTAATAGGCGGTCGGTGCCAAAGCTAGTCATTTTACCACCCTTGAGTACAAAACGGCTGGAATCCCAATGGGCCTTCATGGCTTATAAAAAGGGACTATTATTATAAGAACTGTTACCAACACGTGGCAGGTTCTAGCGTTAATTTAACGTGTTTAATGTAAATTTATCTTTGATGTATATTGACGTGTAGTGAATTGAGCTTTTTTTTGAACAATTTCTCTATGTTGGACCTTTTTTAAATCAAAATATAAATTACCGATAAAGTGGGAAGTTCGGGAATATTCCCAGATATATTCCAGGAATATTCCCCAAAAAATAAATTTCGGGAATTTACCCATCACTACTCCTCGTACATAGTAGTTTTTGTTTTACGTTATAAAAATTTTTCTCTGAATCTTTTTTGTCAACTTTTGTGAACTCTTTGTCAAACCTCTTAGTATGAGCAACACGCTCACAACAAATATTAAATAAATAAATTTAAAAAAATAGAAAAGAATCAACTATTCAAATAACGACAGGCTTATTTCTTAAATACGAAGGGTGTCGAGCGACATCTTATTTTAAAAACTTTATATTGCTTAATAAATTGCCAAAGAAATTTAAAGAAGCTTCCATGTTCCGAGCAAAAATATCGCTTATTAAATTCTGCCATTTTAGCCGCGTTCGGTATTTCACATCTGCTTATTCTAAGAGCTCAGTTTCTATGGTATCCATTGTTGTAAGTAATTGTAACTATAGCAATAGAGCTTTCAAAGTAAAAAGAGCCCACCAGCGTCACCTACCGAGTCCAGCATTTACAAAATCTGACCGG
Organism: Agrypnus murinus; assembly: GCA_929113105.1. Taxonomy (NCBI): domain Eukaryota; kingdom Metazoa; phylum Arthropoda; class Insecta; order Coleoptera; family Elateridae; genus Agrypnus; species Agrypnus murinus. Next base: position 5,156,380 of record OV816027.1, read on the forward strand.
TTAACTTCTGTCAAAAAACCAATGATATGGATGATACTAACTAATATAGTATAACATGCTAAAGTCTTTTAATTTCACAACAAACTGTTCAAAATAATAAATTATTTGATTAAAAAACAGTAAAATTAAAAAATCATCTTTTTTAAATGACAGTTCCTTAAAATTCTGAACTTTAAAATAGATGGCGCTCAGCTACAATTTTGGATAGAGTCACTGCATCTAATCACCTAGGCCCCTCTGTTCGATCAGAGTAACGCAAACCTCCGCCATATAGGGACAGAGAAGGGTGATTTTTAATAATGGACAAATTAAAACCACGTTCTACGTGTTTGACATATTAGAGGTTTGATCTTTCAGAATAAGAAAAACCTTTTAAAGTAAACGTGGATTTGATGAAATTTAATATAGAACAAATAATGAACAATTTCGTGCTTCGTTTGCCCCAATATTGCGGCGGTTTGCGGTACTCTGATCGACCAGCGCTGCCTAGGTAACTAGATGCAGTGACTCTAATTTTGAATAGAGACCCTTAGATTAGATTAGAACCAAATTTGATAAGTACAGAAATCGTTACACGGCCAAATATTGGCACGCATGTGAAAGGTATTTGACTCAAAAAACACGAAATCTTAGAATATAAAACTGTAGGAAGGAGCATAACTACACGGTCCAATGATCTTTAAAAGCAACGGATTTGATGTCACACTGGCCGCCATTAGATACCACCTAAATCTGGTTTTTAGAAGAGCTCGGTTTCTCATTGTTGTAAATAATTCAGTGGCTATTCTCAAACTTCCGACAAATACCAAGAAGGGAATTACATTTCACAGTTAAGAATTCGTTTGCTTAAAATATTAAATATAAAACTTATATTCTAAGATTAATTTCAAAATACTATGTTTTAAAATTGAGGTTATGTAATTTATGTGCACATTTCGAGACAGTGAGAACCGCCAATCGAAACATCTAATTAGAAAACCGGAAACACCTATTCCGCCATATTGAGACCCCATTCCGGTCGTATGTGGCAGATAATTATGCTCCTTCCTAAAGTTTTATATTCTAAGCACGAAATAGTGCGTTGTGTATGTAAAATATTATTTGGCAGTAAAATCACATTAAAATTAGGATTTAAAAATCTAAATATCATATCAAAAGTATTGTGATATAAAATGGCGGGCACCGTGGCAACGCATTGGCCAGACTCTAATGGAAGGGTCTCTGATTTTGGATAACTAAGTTGACTTTTTCTGTTGAAAAATCACTATTTTATCTCTTTGACAAAACTAAGATAATAGTTATTTGTATCACTAGGCTAGAAAATGCAGTTTTGCAAGTGCTAGTAATATTGGGGGCAGAGGCGAAGCCGAGGCCCCCAAAATGCGAGCACTTGCGAAACATTTTCTGGCCGTGTAATGCATAAAACTTTTTCGGCCGACAAAGAACTATTAATCAATCAAACAACTTAATTTATTGTTAAAATATCTCTCCTTAGAGAATTTCTTTTTCTTCTATTGGCGGTACTTACTCCATGGTGTAATGATTTGAATTGAAAATTATTTGACATTACGTCGATCACCCTATCAGCGTCGATGAATCAGTCCACAGTGGTACCGATCCAAAATATTTCAAGATCCCAGTTTCATTTTCTTGTCTAGACACGCAAATGTCATTTTCAAGACGATTTTGACGAATGGAAAATCAGTAATTTTAGACGGAGGCCGAAAAAAAGTTTTTCTGTCCACAACTGTGACAATAAAACTGTGAGTAAACTTTAACTTTAATTGCTTAACAACATCAAAATAGCGCCCTTTTTATTTAGGGTGTTGGATAAAAGATATTAAACTAGTCATGATCTTAAAATAGTATGCCATTTTCTTATAAGAACATAGCAAATTAAATAGGGTTTTGGAAAAATTAACGAACAAAAAAATATTCTCAAATCTTTTAGGATGCCTGTTCTGGAGGGGGGGGGGGGTAATTAGGCTCTTTACCTCCCAATAATTAAATAAATAAAATTAAACAATAAAATTAGTCAAGTTAAGTTAGATAGGTTTTGTTAACTTGGCCACGTCCAGTTCATGAGTTTACGCCGAAATCTAGCACTAGGGTTTTCTGCCTTTTTCTGACCTAACACCTTTACACACAAACTTTTAAAAAGCTAACAGCATTACCGTTCTAGAGCTACTTACTAAGAGTGAAGTCGGTAGAGCCAAGTTAACGTCAGACCCACCCTTTAATTTTATTTTATCACTTTATGTCCCACTAACTAGCACCCATCTTAAAAAGCTAGAGCCACAATAGGGGTGGAAATATAAGCGTAGAAAGTCTGACATCTAGTGCATGTAAATAGATGAGTCGAATGCTTGTAGCAAGCACTTGCTGGCACCTAGATTCCAAAGCCGGCACTAATGCCATTCGCGAGATGAGATCGGGAGGCGCCAAGTTAAAGACAACTCCACCAATTCGGTCTATCGATTTCAAAATCTAACACTAAATATTCCATAGCTAGCACCCATGATAGAAAGGTATAACCGCACTAGATGTGGAGATATAAGGACTGAGAGCTGCGCACGTCGATCTTTTTGTACATTATAAATACGTATAGGTAGATAAATTAAGTGCTCGTAGCTAAGCACTGTCTAGCACCTAAATTCGAAATCCGAGACTAATGCCATTATCAAGATACTTAGCGGTCAAATCGGAAGGGGAGGGCAAATACTGTATGTACCGAAAGTAATACTAATTAGAAACACCCATATTAGAAAGCTGGCACTACGAAAAGGGGTGGACATATAATGATTGACGGTTTGAAAATTAGCACTTCTGCGCCGGTTTACATCGGAAATAGCTAAATGGAATGCCTATGGGTAGCACCAGCTAGCATTTAATTTTCAGAAATCAAATCTAAAACGTTAGGTCATACAGTTTTGAACTACCCGGAATAACATTTCCAGCTTCTCATGCTCAAGTGAAGAAAGGGAAAATAATGATGAGGTATGGTAAAGACGACTTAAACACTCGATATTATACGAGGAGCTTTCAATAATTTATCTACTTGAGTATGAAAAACTAGCCAGCATTTTTAAACAAGTTTGACGAACAGCCGAAGTAATGAGCATTTGGGCAGTTACAGTTTGGAAAGTAAAGAAAAGTTGTAGACTTTAGACGACGGTTAGTGCAAGATGAGTTGCGAGAATGCTAACACCATTTCAGGAGGATGCTATCTAGGTTCCAGTGCTGTCAAGAGAACTTACAGCAAAGGTACTCTGTGAGCACCAAGTAAATCTTATTCTTCGTGTGGTGACTGTAGATGAGACTTGGCTGTATCAAAAAGATGCTGAGTGCAAAATAGAATCTATGTGGTAGAAACACAAAACTTTCCCAACCCCTAAAAACTCAAAGTGGAAAAATCCCCAGGCAAGGGCATGACGTTCGTCTTCTAGGATGAGGAAAGAGTTTCGCTTCTAGAGTTCATGTCACACAAGACAAGCATAACTGGGGAGAGCTACGCTAATACGATGTTTTTTTGCCGGAATCTATCAACGAAAAAAAAACGAGAAACTCATAGCAAGCGTGTTGCTCCTTACAATAATGCATCTGTGAAAGCGCGCGCGCGTGTGTGTAAGCCTTATTAACCGCAGCAGATATTTGTTATAAATATAAATGAAGATGTTAAGTTTAAATGTACTCCAGGTTTTTATTTTATAGATTCTTTGTTGGCAGACCCTATTACACAGCTTATAAAATCAACTTCATAAAATTTACATTTGGAAAATAGTTTTTGAATATTGACAATGACATCAAAATTAAAGCTGATGAGTGGGGGACGAGATAAACGCCTATAAGTTAGTTTCGTAGGCCCCGATTTATTTAAGATTTAGACTGGCGCGAGAATGCTAGCTGTCAAAGCATTAGTGATTATGTTTTCACCCCTGATTTTGAAAAGAATTTATTAAAACTTATGAAAAGAGCGTTTTCGGAAAGACGATAGAAAACGTTAGAAATAGGGTCAATACCAAGCTGCCCCATATTGAGAAAATTGGAAAAACCAGGTGCAGAAGCGTACATTGCAAAAGTGTGACCATCTTTTCGGAGATATGGGAAAGGTTACAGTATGTAAATCTATTTAAGAATGTAAATTCTTTTCGTTCTTTTTGTAGTGTTGTAAATCTGTTTTATTGGGTCTTTAGATACTTGTAAAACACCAGACAACGAAGACGGAGTTTGTGTGCCACTACCAAGATGTAAACCGGTTTTAAAAGCTCTCTTAACAGATGAAATAATAGATGCATCGCACCTGCACTGCGACGATACTGGTTTGAAGATATGTTGCGCCAACGTTACTTCCGAAGTACCCACGTCCACTACTTCAAATTCAATACGTACTCGATATAATTCTTATTGTGGATTTCAACATGCTGATGATTACTTTCATCCCACTGACCAAACGATAATCACCGAATATCCATGGTTAGCAAGGATTGGATACAGACGGGATGGTGAAAACTACGAAGAGTATCTTTGTGTCGGTTCTTTAATTAGCCGAGACTACATTCTTACATCGGCACAGTGCTTGCAAGGTGATATAAAACCGTAAGTACAATTAATAATAAATCTCATCAATTAATATAAATTCCTTCTTTTTAAAGTACCAGTATTCGCTTGGGCGAGTATCACATCTTTAATAGAACTGATTGTGCTTTTGATTCGCATAGCCGCAGTTACGAGTGCAGTAATTTCGAAGATTATAGTGTAGAGAAATATATTGTACATCCTGGGTATAATAAGAGTGGAGAATTGGACGGAATACATAATATAGGTTTAATAAAAGTGAATGGAGAAGTCAACTATACAGGTAACACAATATGTTAGAAAACATTTGTAATTGCTTTAGTAATTTAAATTTCTTTTATTTGGTGTTACTAATACTTTGAAATTAGTTATATTTGTATTATTTGTGCGTAACAAACAATTGCGTTTCTGTCGGTTTATGGGTTTCTGTCATGCTAATGTGTAGTGCTTTCAATTTACATAGCAACTGTCAGTGTGAAATTTTTATAGAATTTTGAAACTTTACAATAATAAACATACTTATTGCAGTGAGTATACCTGACATGTAGTGATAAAAGGTTACTAATGCTTTTAGGTTAAGTTGTTAACAATATAAGAAGCGTTGGTCAGGTTTTACATGTATCTGTAGTATTTTATAATTGTATGTGCTGATATTGTTAATTTTTGTAATTTCTATGTATTTATAATAAATAAATGTAGAAAACAGTTAAAAAAATAAAAACCCAAATCAAAGTACATAAATCTGCATTTTTTTTAACTCAATTTTGTGACATCTCCAGATACGCCAACATTAAGAATTGACATTTATTTCTGAGATTTTATAAGGATGACCAACTTAACAATTGACAGTTGCTATCTAAAGTAAAAACCTTTACGTAATGCAAAGGCTTACATGCAAGTGTTTACGTTTTATTTTATACGACATATACTGCTAACGTGGTTTGTATGTTTCATTTTTAATTTTTGTTTTTCTTTAGATTACATTAGACCCATATGCTTACCCGTATCTGACATACCAAAACTAGAAATAAGTGACAAACTAACAGTGTCTGGATGGGGATGGACTCAACAGCCCGACAACATTCACATAAGGTCAAAATTTAAACAAAGCGTTATTGTTGAGGTTCAGTCTAACCATACTTGTGAGGAACAACTTCATCCAATTCAAGAAGGTCAAGGGTGCAGCTTATATAGTCAGAAAAATGTATGTATTTATGAGAATGGTGGACCTGTGGCGTTTTCTTATAAATATCGGTGGTATCAAGAAGGGGTGGCACTTAGTGGAACAAAAAGCTGCTTTGTGGCTGCATCAACGACTCCATTGGTTTACACGAAGGTTTTTAATTATATAGACTGGATTAAACAATTTGTAGTGTTACCATAACATAATGTAGTAATAACTTATTTTATATTTATAAAAATTTTATTATGTTTTAAAAGCTCTGGATAATCTTTCGAAATTATCTTTACTATTAAAATTTTTTTTTCTCAATATTCTGATCGATCAAACTACACGATATACATAATAAGTTCAATATGTATAAGTGTATTGAGAATCTTAATAAACAGAGTTATAGAAAAACAACAATATAAGTTTTATTTATTACAAAAAATAAATAGCAATTAATACTAAAAAACAAAAAAAAACTAAAGTTCCTATATGAGTGTTAAATTAGCTTTGTTTTTTCAAAAAGCAAATATTGAATGCAATTTAAACTAATTTCTAATCGAATAGCCATATGACCTACTTGGAGTACAAGTAGATATCAATAATAAAATAAAATGATACAAAAGGCTATGATTATTTTATTTAATAATTTTCAAATAAATAATAGTATTAAGATTTCTAAGATTGTTTTTACTTAATCTTATTTTATCTTATTTTACTTTTGTTTTCTGATATCACTGTCCGTGAAAATACACTTTGAATTCTTATTTTCCCGTTGGTAAATAAACAGGTGCTCGAAACGCAGCTGCACGCCTTGACAGAAACCAACTTTCAAACAAATATCGAATGTCAGCTTAGTGAAATTATTTCAAAAAATTCAAAATCCTTCTTGATTTTGAAATAATGAAAACTCCAATAACTTCCATAGAGAAACAGTAATATTTTCTTATTCAAATAATAATAATTGTTGTAAGTAACCTGGCTTTTAAAATGGTTTCTCTCCTCATCTGTTTACAAAGTAGGTTCAAAACCTTATTTTTCTTTAATAATTTTTGGGTTAAGCAGCCGTGCTTTAGCTTTTATGAAAATATGCTAACTAACTTGTTTACTGTTTCACAATTTTTACACAGAACGAATTTTAACAAACGGTTGAAGCGTACGACGTTACATTATTTTAACAATAATATAAATTATTAGGGCCGGCGGTGGAGAGTGGTGTCAGCGCATCACTCGTGTTCCAAGGATCGTGGGTTCGAATCCCACTTGGGGCGGCGGGATTTTTCTAATTGGAAAATTCCGCCACCTCAACTATGGATATGTGTAGTCGTGTTGCATGTGAGATGGGGGACAGACGACCTTAGATGTTGGTTCCCCCGTAGTGTAGGCGTGAAATAAAAAAAAATTATGAAGTTTCTTAATTTTAGTTACATAAAATGTAGCTTATAGGAAATATAAACAAAATGACATAAGACACTGCAAAACAACGACAACCGTATCTGTCAAATACAAACTTAAAACGTTGATCAATTCTTAAATGCACAATCTGAAGCTTCAACATACGGCACAGCTGCATTACATCATCTTGCAACTTCCCTGAATTAAATTCATGACTTACAACTAAACAAATATGTTAAAAATATCAACTAAATTAACCTAAAAATCATGGCGGCAATATAGACATTGTTTATGATAGAAATACATATGAAAATTTGGAAAACTTTACTAAAAGTATAAAAATACATTAAAAGTTGCAGGATTGGACAGCGAATATGACGAAACTAAAGTGGCCACTTTTTCCAATCATGCAGGTGAGGAGGCTCAGAGAATTTCGTACATCGAAACTAATTGAAACAGATTAGAAAAATTTACAAAAAAAGGTGTTGATGCATTTTTCACAATTTTTTTTACAAAAGTTCAACAGGAAGGCGGCAGTTTTTCGCAAAGACTGTTTGACTGTTATCAAGATGCTGACTTCCGTATGCAACTTTAAGGGCTTGGTAGACTCACTAATTCTTGATAAAATTATAAGTGGAGTAATAAAGTAGCTGTAGGGGAGACTGCTCCGGGAAGAAAAGTTAACTTAATAACAAAATAAAGACAAATTTATGAAACTATATAGTGACTTTGTTATTAAATCCCATGGTTGTTCTTATAGGTCAGCTTTTTTGTTAGTAATTTAGAATATTTAGATATTTAGTGTTAGAGGGAGCCTGCAAGATATAACGATCTGAGTTTTGAGGATATTCTTTTCGCTTCGCTTTTATACTATACCTTCAAGATCAGGTGTAAATCTAAAATATTTCCGTTAAAATGAAACTATCGTTTCAACCATGAACCAACGTTGGAACCATATTCCCTTTTTAGTCACGTAAAGCATTTCTGCTTATTGTATTGTAAAAAGCCGAACGAAATAAATGTTAATTCTTTTAAAGCAGTCTAGTAAATTCGCTTTGACAAAAATATAAAACATTTTTGGACTAGGCCGACAGAGTGTTATTCCGATTCAGATTTCTTCAATATTAACACGTTCACAACTCACAATGTTTTACAAGGCGTTAGTTTGGATTCATACAAAATGCTCTGGTCTTAAAGTTTTATGGCTTTTGTGAGTCATATTGCACATTTTATTAATAAGGAAGAAAATTTAGTCGAATTTTAGATTGGTAGATAATTAATAATAATTAATATATTAGGAATACTGAGTGGTTGGTTGAAACACAATCGCTCCTCTTAAACTTCAAAAAAATGGAGCTGTGAAATATTAGATTTAGGTCAGCCTAGCAAGAAGTGGAAACGAGTTGGTAGAGGCGTGCGAGAGCGCCCGTATCACCTTCGTTGATACTTATTAAGGTCTGAGTGTTTTTGTGAGAATTTTCAGATGCAAGACTTTCGAATTGTTGATTACCATCGTTTACTTTTGAACAATAACAAAAAATTTGGGTGGCGCCCTTTATATTGTTTAATTATTCCTTTTTTTCCTATCTGAAATCAGTAAGCTTTTATGATTAACACCCACAATCTCTGAATATAATTCGAATAAAGAGCTATATTTTTCGTAAGTATAAGATTTGTATGCTTTATTTCTTATTCGAATTATTTATATTGCAAATTGACGTTTATGTGTGTGAGAATTTTGTTTATTTCTTGATGAAGGAATTAGTTTGTTCCATACAAAGACGATGGATATAAAAAGATCACGTTTTTGCAACGATTATTAAAAAATATAATAAAACTAGTTTATAATACATAAAATATGGAAGTTTATTTAATAACAAAGACATGTAACAGTTTCATTGGCTGAGATAATATCACGTAATATCACAGAACTACATAGTTTTTCAGGAAAGCTAAAAATAGTAGGCGCATTTAGGAACGCTTAGCGACTGAATTCTGAAATTTGCAGAAATCCCTAAATATACCTGTTTTAATAGAAAGAAAACACAATTACAAATTTTTGTATGTTTGTTTTGTTTGCTGTCGTGCTTTCTGATTGTGAAGTTATAAATTTTGAGCCAAATCACAAAATGTTTAAAAGAGAGGAGGCAGTGGGGTACCCAAATATACTTAAGTCTTCAAATTATGTTCATGACAATTTTCGAGTCCAAAAAAACCGTAAAGGAATTAAAAAACAGCGTCATCTGAATAATTCTGATCTAAGATATTGTCTTGTAATCTCACAGAGATCGCGGAAGAGTAGAGAATTCTAGGCAAAATTACTACGCATCGACCGGTATACACATTTCTATCCACGAAGACTCAAAATTCGCCAAAAGTCCATATTTACTGAGTACTTGATAATTTTATAGATATTGTCAATACTACATTTTTAGTACTTATAATAACTACTGATAAGTATGTTGACTATAGTATAGTGTGAGCTCTGCTACTTAATAGAAATCAAGTAGTGTTATTTTATGCATTTTGTCTAATATTTCATACAGTTGGCTGGATTATTGCGCAAAAACGAGAACTGTTTAAGATTTTACTAGTTTAAGGTATTTTTAGGCATCCGAGAACATAATCCAAGTGACAATGATTTTTATTAGTGTCTTCTTTACTCACTTAACTTTTTCACTTTTAAACTAACAATTTTTCTATTATTAAGTTTTCACTATAACTTAATAGTTGACAGTGAACCTGACACCATGTTACACGTGTTGGTTATTAAATAAACTTTTAACAATACATAAACATGTTATTATAAACTTGTATTATTACATTTTTCTAATAAGTAATCGTTGCAAAAACCATTAAATATTTTTATATTTTACTGGCGTATTATTTGTTGATTATATCTGTGATACGAACTATATAAACAACTCTATAACAGACACGGCATTACAAGTGGGCATTATAGTCTATAACGCCCGCGCATCGTCTACATTGCAATCGGAGCCGGCGTATATTTATATACGTCTGAATGGAAAAGAACTCATTATGTAATTCAATTGAGTTATATAATGAAGTTTATTGTCACACTGAGTGGGATAAGAAAACCATGATCATAATTTCCTGGTTGCTATGACTTCGAATTGTAAACTGCCCTAATTTTCAGTAAAAAATTTGATTATGTATGTCAAAGAACTATTTCAACTTATTAAATAATACAGTTTTCTTCAATTACGGGCAATCGTAAATAAAAAGTTGTATCATAACACCTGTGATAAGGTTTACTTATATACTTATGCTCTTACCCGTCTCAGGCTGACGCGCTCGTGCAACTCCACGCATTCGTATGTTAATAATGCTTTTATCTCAGTAATAAGATACATTCCCTCGCTCCTCGCTTCGCTCGGGTTTCAAACAACTGCGGGCTGCAAATGCTAACTTTCTGCCCTTGGGACACAAAATACTAATATCACCATCTATAGCCCTTTTATTTTCAAATAGTAGCAACAGCGATTGAACTGACCGTTGGAGCAAAAGCACCAAAACGATGTTGGCGACATTGAATATTACTATACCTAAATCAAAAAATGAAGAAACTAAAACGGAGTGAAACTAGCGGCCGCAGACTAGCAGCCGGAGTTGATTGTGAACGAGCATTGCTCCCAAATTGTCAAATTTAGATAGTGTGAAATCAAAAAATAGACATTGCAATCTGTCAAAGTTTTAAAAGGTTTTTCACAATTTCAATTGTTAATTATTAAACTACCATTAATAAATAACCTTCTGATAGCAAAAGTGTGCACGACATTAGTTGCTGCTTAAAAGATTTTTCACAACTCCAATTAATATTTACTACTTACTTTTTTTGTAAACAAACGACAAATCTTAACAAAGTGTTCATGGAATTGAATTGTTACCTGAATATTTAAATCAAAAAAGATTTATTTTCGTTCTTCAACAATTATGTGAAATTGTGAGCGACTTATATAAATTAAATCAAGAACATTTATGTTTATTTAATTATTGATTTGCATTATAGACATTATAAGGATCAGCTGTTGAATTGAAGCTGTCTGTATCACCGATAATACAATAGAAAATACATTTGAGTGGATTCGTTGACGTTTATATACAAAGTAAATCTAAAATAAAAGCATTTGGTTCATATTAGGAACAACAAAATCATAAAGACAATTTTTCAAATAAATCCAGAATTTATTTTTCTTATTTGAGAGTGTTTTCAATAACAAAGTTGTAACATTTAAACAATTTCAATTTGTTTATTCACAAAAATAATTAATGTCTCGTCAAATAAATTTATTTAGCAATTGTAAATATTTTCTTATCTGATAAACTTATTTGATGTCAGTTTGTTCAAATGGAGACCAGTTACAGCTCCGACGTCAGGTTGGTAACTAATATTTAACACATTTGAGCAAGCTCAAGGAAGATTTTCCAATTTTTTAACTTTTCTGTTTAAGTATTTGTTTTTTTAATTTTCTTTTTTGAAATAGATTTTCTATTTATCATAATAAAAATGAACATCTGTGTTTCAATTTATCGATGTGTTTATTTATTTGATGTTTATGGAAGAATCCATTTATTTTCTTCACATACAGAGTTTAAGTTTGCTGTTTGTCCAGTTGCAGAAGTCCAAGTGCATTGGCAGTAAGTTTCTTTTTCCAGATACAGGAATTAATAAGATCAATGTAAATTTTTATCTCATGCTCTATCGAATTAAACCTGAGCCAGCCTATTTGGGTAAAAGAAAATTTGGGTGTTATTAAAATTTCTTTATTAAAGCTAGCCAAAGTAATTTTAACATCATTAATTTATTTAATTTTTTATTTAAAATAATAACATCTCAAAATACTTCCGTAAATGTAATTTTTAAACAACTTTTTATTGAATTTCAGTAACATCATAGATGTAGTAATTTTTTGTTTATTAATGTTTGTGTCAGGTTTGTTCCACAATGTCGCTACTATAGGAAATATAGGGGACGTATCACCATCACCTTGCAGGCTCCCTCTAACCCTAACTTCACTAACCTACATAATTTACAGAACATGTGATTTAGAAGAATAGCGAATAGCAATACATCTGAGAAAGATAGATATTAAAGCATACTTGTCAAGTCTTTAAATAGGTATAGTAGATTTTTTGTAAGGTTGTACTAAAAATCTAAGAATTTTTAAATATACTTAATTGATGTTTGTCATTTTAACACAATAACCTAAATTGTTTGAAACTTTCTAAATTCAACAATACTAGTACGTTTAGTAACTAAAGCTAAACAACTGATAATTGCGCTGCGGTATTAAAAATAATTCTTTAAACAAAATGAACAGTTATTTTAAAAAGTAGAATAAACTTAACTATAATAAATTTAACAATTTAGGTAAATGCGTCAAAATAACAAACGTCAATTATATTTAAAAACTCTTAGCTATAGCAGCAACTTTACAAAAAAGTTATTATATTTTAAGGCAAGTTTGTCATATAATATCTATCTTTCTCGGGTGTATTACTATTCGCTATTTTTCCTTTGCTCGCATATGAAAATTCAATCCCTAGATGAAGTTTTTCCAATACTGTATAACAGAATCTTGTTAATTTTAAAGATAACATTTTAATTTTAATGATAAAAAATAAGTGATTATATTACCTTATTTTGAACTGTGTCTAAGAACATAATATGATTCAGATGTCATATCTTTAATTATACATTCCTTAAAGTTTTTAAATGCCGTCTATTTGGGCTCGTTGAATCGGCAGCCCGTTTCACACGTAAATATCATCGATAATAATCTCACCACTTTTTCCGTGCTGTCTCACATTTATTGAAGATGAGGAAAACTTTCTGGGGCTTGTCTTACCATATAAAAGTAAAAATGATGGGATATTAGTCAATTTGGTTACATAGTTATCAATCAAATAGCCGTCACGAAGAAGATAAGTAGTAGTACTACATAAACAATGTAGTGATCATTATCTTTCAAAATCCAGTCGACCTCAAACTAAGCACATACTGTTGCTTTGTCAGTTTTAATTGTGAAAATATGACGTGATTTATTTACTGAAACAGTTTGGTAATAATCTTAATAACAAAAATGTACGTTGAGTTATTAATTGTATGTTTATGTACTTTGATCGATGTACGTTCAGGTAATTATATTTTTTATTTATTATAAATTATTAGTTACAACTTACTGAAGTTTTAACAAAGGTTTCTTGTATGTTAGTAGCTTAAAATTAAGTAACCATAATTATAAATATCCATGCATAAAGTGTATAAAATAAAGAGTATAAAAGTATCATCTTTGATGTTTATATTACATGATTGACCTTAACCTGTCTGGGAATCCTATACGTATAAAACTTGTTTTATCATTTCTCGGTAGCTATTATTTTATTTTATTTGTTGTTAAACGAAATTTTATATAAAGGATGTTCTAAAATGAATGACCAAAACTGAGTCTTTATAACGTGTGGTTACTGGTTAGATTATTTATACCATATGTCCCATTGCATGCAAAATTTCAAATTCAGTTTTAATCCCTATTAACGAATTTAAAAGAAAATTCATAGAATATGTTCGCATTGTTTTTTCTGGGCACAATTCGCCCAATAATTAAACAACATACGTAGCGTAGACATTTGAACTTAAATTTAATTATGGAAGTTGTGGCTGTAGAAAAATATTATGAAAATGTAAAAGATTAGTGCAGTTGATAGATTTTAATGTACAAAATTGTATTCTGCAAAAACGTGCATGCTTAGGAAGTTTGTTTATGCACAAATTGCCTTTAAAAATAACAACCGATCTTCTGCAAAAAAGGTAAGTTGTTGATACATTTATTATGATAAATCATCAGAAATGATGAAAAGAATCGACACCAAAATATTTCACGTAAAAACGTTGTAAGATTGTGCCGTCAAAGTTTCAAATTTCAACTCGCAATGTAACAACGTCGCCTTGAGACAAACGGGCGGGAAACTTAAATGCTTTAATATAACTACATGCAGCACCACTGGCCGCTCATAATTTACATCTCAAACACAAAATCAGTTGTATTAAATAAAAAGATACATAATTCGGAAATTTTCTACTGATACGTTTTAAATGAATTTGAATAAATAGTGTTTCATCCATCGTTTTATACACATATATTTGCAAAGATAATTTCAAAACTTGAGTCAAAGTCATTTACCGCATTAATTTGTTTTCATCAGAACAACAAATAAAATACTGGTGCCGACTTAAGGCAACGTTGTCACTTTTTCACTACTTTAGAAGCGTATAATTTATTTATATTCTAGAGAGATTTCTTTATGTTTTAGTTTTTACATAGTAATATTATTTTATTTTTACTAATAAAAAACTAAACTTGAATGAAATTTCTGATTCAAAGAATTGTTATTTCGACAATTTTTCACGCTTTTAAGTTTGGACTAGACATTCAAAAGTTAATTTCTGATTTTAAAAAGACTAATAATTAATTAAAAACATATATAAATAATAACTAAACTCCTTTCACATGCATTTTAATAAAATTAGCATCGTTTGAGCCATTATTTGAAGCAAAACTATATAATTATTTCTATTTTTGTCAAAATAGCACAGCTCTATAACTTTTGACTCAGACTATCCCACGATAACTTCTTTAAGAATGACATTTTCCAAACAAAGATGACGATTATTGTACTTGCTAATTAGAGCCACTACATCTAGTCACCTAGGCCGCGCTGTTCGATCAGAATACCGCAAACCGCCGCCATATTGGGACAGACAAGTGTGATTTTAAATAATGGACAAATTAAAACCATGTTTTACGTATTTGACATATTAAAGGTTTGATCTTTCAGAATAAAAAAAAGTAACCTTTTAAAGTAAACGTGGATTTGATTAAATGCAATCAGATACAAATAATGAACAATTTCGTGCTTCTTTTGTCTCAATATGGCGGCGTTTGGCGGTACCTGATCGACCAGCGCGGCCTAGGTAACTAGATGTAGTGACTCTATTGCCAATTTTCAAAATTTAATAGGCTGTCATATTTGCATCGGCAATGATGCCACCATTACATTTTAGCAATGCATTTAGCACTACCAAACCTTCCGAATAAGAATAACCAACAAAAAATGAAAATGACAGCTCTTTGATAAAGATTGGAAAAATTAATAAGAATTGGTGCATTTTTTTTTGAAGGGCTACAGTTCTCAGAAGATACCAAGAATTCGAACAATTTTAATAAACGCTGCTCGCCGGTCTGTGGGAACCTAAATCATTTTCAATATGTGTAGTTTTTATTGATATTCTCAATTACGCCTCAATTCGCCGAATTCTTTGTAGACAATTTTGAAAAACTGTGAATGTCCTCCATCTTATAGTTCCGCATGTTTATGTAAACTCTATCTTCCCATTAAATAATGCTATTAAGTACTTGCACTACTTCCTGATACTTTTAAGTATTTAGATTTTTCTTTCTTTCTGTTTGTAGAGACCTGTAAAACACCAAACAATGAAGAGGGGGAATGTATACCACTAACAAAATGTGAACCGGTTTTAAGGTCTCTCTTAAATAGACAAATATCAGAGACGTATATCGAACAACTAAATTGTGGAGGCACTATTGTAAGACCCAACATATGTTGTGCTTCATCTACTAATAGCAGCTACGGTACCCAGTTATTTTTAAATTAATATATTACACACGTTAAATTATTTTATTTTTATAATACATTTTCAGAGACATGTAAAATGCCAGACGATCGAGTAGGCGAATGTAAGCCGCTTTACGGATGTAACGAAATCCTTACTGCACTTACCAATAACTATATATCACCTGAATTTGTTGACCAATTACATTGCGGTGGCTCCATTACCAGGCCTTATATATGTTGTGCCGATATCGCCCCACCAATCACACATACTACCCGAAAACCTACACGCTTTCGGTATCCAACTAACAATACGGAAGCTATATGTGGATTTCAACATGCTGATGACTACTTTCATTCGACTAATGAGACGGTAATCACTGAATATCCATGGCTAGCACGGATTGGATACCGTCGGGATGACGAAGATTACGACGAGTACCATTGTGCTGGTTCGTTGATTAATCGTAACTATGTTCTAACTGCCGCGCAATGCCTACAAAGTGATCTAAAACTGTAAGTACAAAACAACAGCAAACCAGTTTGACAGTAACTGCTGTATTATATATGTATGTATATTTTTTATATAGCAGTAGTGTCCGTCTTGGTGAGTTCCATAGCTTTAATCAAACCGATTGTACCTTCTATTCGGATATCGATGCGAATGAATGTAATGATGTGGAAGATTATGGTGTGGAGACGTATATCGTACATCCTGGATATCGTGAAATGGGAG
Source organism: Agrypnus murinus (assembly GCA_929113105.1). Lineage (NCBI taxonomy): Eukaryota > Metazoa > Arthropoda > Insecta > Coleoptera > Elateridae > Agrypnus > Agrypnus murinus. The sequence goes on from OV816027.1 coordinate 5,172,912, forward strand.
GGATCCACGATATAGGATTAATAAAACTTAATAGAGAAGTGGTTTATTCAGGTAATCACACCATTATATTAACTAAATTTTTATAATATTGCTTATGCCTATGTACTTTTTTAGATTATATTAGACCCGTATGCTTACCTCATTCCGACATACCAACACCAAAAGAAAGAGATGAACTGACTATTTCTGGTTGGGGATGGCTACCGCAGTCTTATAACATTTATGTAAGATCGCAATTTAAACAGAAAGCTACCGTTGTGATCCAAGCTAATACCGAATGCGAGGCAAAATCTAAAACAATTCAAGATGAACAAGCTTGTAGCATTTATAGCCATAGTAAAATATGTCTGTATGAGAATGGTGGCCCGATCGTGTTCTCTCACAGATATCGGTGGTATCAAGAGGGACTAGCAGTTGATGGAAGAAAAAATTGTATTGTCCATACATCAGCACCTGCGTTGGTATACACTAAAGTATCTAGTTATATAGATTGGATTAAAGAAACTGTGGGGGTACTGTAACAATAAAAAACAAGTTGCAAAAAAATGTAAATTCATGTCGAATCCATGTCAAAACTATGAATATTTCTGAGGTTATAAAAACATTTTGGTACACAAGGAGATTTAATCTCATGTAAAATAATAATAATAATGAACACCTAATAAAGGTGATAAATCCAACTATTTTTCTGGACGATTAATAAATGTTAAGGTGTGAGTCTTGAAAGGTAGTTGGACAATAAAGGTTTTTCAGAGAGAAGGAAACAACAAAATTAATTAGTAATAAATTTTATAAACAAAAGCACAAAAAGGAAAATTTTGTAAAGAGTATAAACATGAAATTTAAATAATTAGCAAATGGAAACATGTATATGTATATATGTAAATAGTTAAATGCTGTGTATAGTGAAGAAAAGATTATTTTAATAGAAATTTTTACTATTAAAGTTGGTCCAGTTATTATATGGTGTGAATGTTACTAGCATTTTCAGGTTTTCTTAATACTCGTATATATAAGGTAAGGTAAGGTATATATACAGGGTGTCCCACAATGCTGTTTACACGCAATATCTCCCTTATTTGAAAAGATAAAGAAATCAACCAAAAACTATTGTAAATGACTCAAAATGGATCTTCAGAAAACATCCTTAAACGCTGGTTGCATAGCAACGTTTCAGAGATCATGCCAACTTGATTAATTTTTCAAATTGCACCCTCTGTTTTTTTCAGAGAAATGTATTCTTCACTTCATTCTGCATACGATAGTATACCGTACTTAATTATCTAATGTGTATTTAGGGGTTGAAAAAAATATTTTTTATTTATTGTGATATTTTATTTTTTAACGCCTGTACTTGTTCAATTACAGGCGTAAGCAATTGTAATTATGTTTTAACATAATTGTTAAAACATAATCTTAGGATCGTTAAAAAATTACCCTTCTGCACAGAGTTTTGTGTAGCTGGGCATGTTACCGGTTATAATTATTACCGGTGAAGGTGACGTTCAAGTGTAGGTCAGTCCTTTTTTATATCAGGATGTTAATGTAGTGATCTACTACATTCCTTATAAATCCAGAAAGTCCTTAACATATATTCGGTTGCTATAACAGCGGAAAATCGGATATAATAAAACAGATCTACAAATAAAGAAATGATCTTTTATTGAATTGTAAATAAATCACTTATTAATTGGCAAAGATTCCAAAAAAATATAACGACAACTCGCCAAAAAGGTCCACAATTTTTTTGTCGAACAATTTTCAATATACAATGACCGATAAAAGGTATGCACCACATGGGAAGCTTTTTTACTTTCGATTTTTGAGAAAAAACTATTGTTGATTCTTCTAACACAGTAGGTACAATTCGAATAATGTATGCTACAAACAGTTCGTTTATAAATACAGCAGTTCAATTAAAAAAAATAAATAAAAATCGACCTTGAAGGAGAAAATATTATTACAAATAAACTTTTAAGAACTAAAAGTTAAAAATTGTTTAAATTGACGATTTATTATACTCACTATATTGATATGTGTATAATTGACTTTTAATAACATCGCAATTTTTAAATTTAAGGGTAGTTTAACTTTTGGCGCGAGGTCGCTGTTTTGAACTTACTATGTATACCATAGTTACGGGATCAATTATTTTAGCATTTTCTAATGCTCTAGCTAGAGTCTAGAACAGTGATGGCGAACCTTTTTTAGAAGTGGGTCAAATTTTGTTCATTATTTTTTTAATACTAACCCGTGGGTCACTATGTCAGTGGCGTCACTTGGAAGGGAGGGGGGGGGTAAAAAAGGTACCAATAATTTAAAAAAAATTGTTAACAGAAAAACTTGACAGATCCCAGAAAAGACAGATGACAGAAAACTGATCCCTTTTTTTGGTTCTCACTTTTAAAATCCTCTAAAAAGGTTTACATTTCCATTTTGTTTTATAACTTTTACTTCTGCAAGTGAAGAGCAAAATTCGACATTAGATATTTATACTTTAATTTTTTTATATTTTTGATTGTTTGTTCTCTCTTTTATGACATAAAAAATAAGTTTATCAAAATTAACGCGTGGGTCATTTAAAAAGCCTTCGTGGGTCAGTGTCTGACCCGCGGGTCATAGGTTCGTCACCACTGGTCTAGAAGAATAAGACACTTTTATCAAGATTGAACTTTTGTTTAAAATGATGGTGCATACTTTTTGTCGGGCACTGTATACAATACATACAGTGCTATTAAATTAACATGCAATGTGCTCCATATATTTTAAATGCATTAATGGTAGAAAATCTTAGTGAGATTCTTCTTATTTCAATACATTTTAGTTGATTTAAAAGTGCAGACTTTATATAAAATCAAATGGTGTTTTCGTTAATATCAAAGTTCACTTCCAAAGCGTTTTTTTCTAGAGAAAATACGAGATAAAAATGCTTTCTTAATGAAGTAATATGTCTAACTAGTTATTAAGTTCAAATTTTAGGATTTTCTACGTGTTATTTTCGTGTTTAGTGAATAGTGTCTGCATTAAGTATAGATAAGGGTATGTTTAGTTGTTTTTTTTCGTAGACTTTCGGTGAGAATTTCATTTCGTTGCTGCAATAAATAAGATCTAGAATATTCCAGAAAGATTTTATATGGTTTATTTCTCATTGGCTTAAAATGTGTAAGTCTCGTTTTTGATAGGGTAGATAATTTCCCTGCTTTAAAAAATTTAGGGCAAACATAAAATTTGCATCGCCAAGAAGTCAGTCACGTACAAGGAGTCTGGTAGAAACCACATCAAGCGAAATGACGGAAGTCACGGAGCGGGCTTCTGACTACGCTCTCTGGGGCGGTTAGCTCCAAAATTTTTGCGGATTAATTTTCTTTCATATCGATTACCATAAAAATATAAGAAAATTGGTTTTTTAATACAGTTGATTCTTTGGGTAAATAATTTTAATAATTATTACCTATATAAGTATAGCCCATTGCATTGACAATTCAATAACCACTACAGTGTGCGTCTGTTGACATTTTATGTTGAAAGTTTAATAATAAACGTTTATGCTACTAAATTTTTATTGATTAACGTGTTAATAAATACATTGTGGAAGGGCAGAATTTCGTACTAAATTTAAATATAACAATAATAACAATAATTGCTACAACCCATAGCCTGGAAACCAGGCCCCAGAAGCTATAAGCTTGTGCGGGAGGGAGGGGGCGATTATTATTATTACGTAGGCCCTAAGTGCGGCTGCAGCCGACTTACAGATGGAACAGCGCAAATCCCACATTTGTATCACAGCTAAGGAAAACTGCAGAAAACCTTAACCAGATATGCCGGCACCGGGAATCGACCTCGGGCCTCTTGGGTGAAAGTCCAGCACTCTAGACATTACACTACCAAGGCTGTTTACCAAGATAGTTGTGTTGAAATTATTTAAATGTTGGCAATCAAATTTGTTTGAATAACGAAACAAAAAATCTGCGAAAAAGTGATAGTCCTTTTGGGATTATATGGGTTTACAGTTTTTTATTAATGAAAGACAATATTTTTGTTATAATCAACATTATTCTCGCAGCTTCAGATATAAGATTCAGTTAATAACTTTATCATCGTTACCTGTGTTAACAATTCATCATTTAGACAAGAACTGTTATGGAGCTGGTGTCTACTGTTTGTAGTGATTTTATGTGGAAATAAGGGCAATATAGTGAAGTGAAGTCTTGCATGATTGATTAGATATTAACATCAATCTAATCTATTTGTAATTGTCTTAAGTACCTATTCATAAACAGTATAACAGTGACCATAATATAAAAATGCCAAGAATAGTTAAAGAAACATTTAAATACAAAATATTTAAAAAAAAATATAACAAAATTAAACATAATTATAACATAAGTGCTTTAGGTAAGCAGTTAAGAAAAGTTACGTTAAGAAAATATCTACTTGTACACATATGGTCTAGTAGGATAATAATCGAGATACAAGGAAGTAAAACCCAGCAACTGTTCGAAGTCAGCAATTGTCAACTTAAAAATAGGATTTCCTCTCAAATCTAATACCCTCAAGGTCGGTAATCTAAAAACGTTTCTAACAATTTCTGTTAAATTATTATCATTCAAATAAACTTCTTGAAGATTTTTCATCCGATCAAACGAATGAGGCTCGATGCTTCGGATTATATTTTTATTCAAACGTAAAATTCTAATATTTGAATCCGTCGCGAAAGCATCCCTGTTGATTACAGTTAATTTATTATCCCTTAGATCAAGATCCTTAAGATTTTCCATACATCTAAATGGGTCAGACTTGATACCTGCAATTTTATTACCTTGTAATGTTAACCATATAATATTAGAATTTAAAAAGATGTTTGCTTCAATTTCCGTTAATTTATTATAACTTAAATAAAGGACCTGAAGATTTTCCATACCTCCAAATACACTAGATTTGATACTTGTAATCTGATTAAAACTCAAGAGTAACTTTTGAATCTTAGATTTTGAAAACATGTTTTTCTCAATTGTGGTGAGTTTGTTAAAAGATAGATCAACAGTTGCTAGGTTACTTAAACCATCGAAACTTTCTGGTTCTATACTTGCAATTTCATTCCTTTCTAGGATCAATTCCTCGATGACAGACTTAGAAAACATATCTTTGCTAATCTTAGAAATTTTGTTATGTATTAAGGAAACTTTTTTTAAGATTAATTAAATCAGCAAAAGTATTAGATTCTATTGCTGTTATCCCGTTTGAAGCTAATTCTATGTCCTGTACGGTCGAACCTGAAACAATAAACGCAATGTTAGCATGCGGGACATATGGAGTTAAGACGTTAGTTTTAATAGAGACTCGTCGGGAGACTCCATTAAGTTCCATAGAGAAGTATTAATTATTCTTCTTGAATACAATAATATTTATGAAGGTAAATAAAACCTTAATTTGACATAAATTCTATTTGTTTACATTAATAATAGTGGGCACATAACCCTACTTTTATTTTTCGTTAATAATCTTTAGGATAACAAGGCGTGGTTTCACCTCGGTAGAATATGCTAACTGAATCGTTTTCTTTTCTTTCAGATCCATTTAAACCTTTTGCAAAACAATTGAAAGGTTGCCCATAAAACAAATCAATTTTACAAACGGCTGACGTGTATTAAGTTACAAACATTTAACAATAACTATAAAAAATTATCCAACTTCTTAATTTTACTACATAGGAATTGAATAGGAATAAAAATAACTGAAACTGTATCCTATATTTTGTTAATTAGCTCTTTAATGCATATTTTGACTTTATAAGCCTAACGTGCTCATTAATCAACCTCCTACATTGAAATGTTAATTTAAAAAGTTTGGTTATGTATGCATGATGATCGCAACACTTCCTTTTTCTGTTTTGTTCATTTTAAGGATAACATAGCATGTAAAATGTTTTAACAAGAATAAACTACCTTCTTAGTATGTACCCTTAGTAATGCTTATTTCATATTTATTCAATCTGGCCTATTTACATCATCGCAATATGTGCTTTTAATTGTTCTTAAAAAAATATTATTACAAAATTAAATATAATTATAACATTAGTGAGTTTAATTATATTCTGTGGCCGAAGCTTTTTTTTAAAACTTTATTTATTGAATATAATAAAACACATTTATATATTTCGTTTGCAGTCGTAGAATATATTTTATTAATTTTTAATTAGTAGAAAAATATCTTGTTAACATTAATGATACAAATGTATTAATATTACTTTGTCTGTAATTATTTTAACGAAGTTTTAAGACGAGCTTAAAATAATTAAATTTGAATTAACACACTTAACAGAACAATTTTAAAATTCACATTTAAATGACATTAAGCAAAATAATTAATTAAAACTCGAATGAGCCTTTATGTTTTTACTAGCAGGACAATTTTAAAATCCACACCTAGTTTTAATACTCACATTTATAAAGACTTGTGTGTTGAATGAATATTTATAAAGACTTGTGAGTTGGATGATGATTTATAAAGACTTGTGAGTTGGATGATGATTTATAAAGACTAAAGACTTAATATTAAAACAGAGGTATTTATACCTTATCTGCCTACACAGTTTTCATGGTCATGAGAGAATAAATGCTACAGAAGTTTCTCATAGAGATAACGTCCATTTATCAGAAAGCTGGTAATTTGATATCGTGAGTTTTATTATCTTAAGCAATTCTCATGTAACATGATCTTATCTATAGTGCGATTCTACGTACGTTACTAGTGCATGTTACTTAGGTAAACAGTTACGAAAAGTTAAGTTAAGAAAATATTTACTTGTACTCATATGGTATATCCGTAGAGTAATCGAGAAACAAGGTAGTAAAACCCAGCAACTGTTCGAATTCAGCAATTGTCAATTTCCAGATAGGATTTCGTCTCAAATCTAATAGCTTTAAGGTCGGTAATCTAAAAACGTTTCTAATAATTTCCATTAATTTGTTATCATTCAAATAAACTTCTTGGAGATTTTTCATCCGATCAAACGAATAAGGCTCAATGCTTTGGATTATATTTCCATTCAAACGTAAAATTCTAATAGGTGAATCCGTTGCGAAAGCATCCCTGTTGATTCCGGTTATTTCATTATTGCTCAAATCAAGTTCCTGAAGACTTTCCGTACCTTCGAATAGATTAGATTCGATTTTTGTTAATCTATTCCCACTTAGATCAAGCACCTTAAGATTTTCCATACCTCTAAATGCGTCAGACTTGATACTTGCAATCCCATTCGCATATAATTTTAATGTAGTAATATTAGAATTTGAAAACATGCCTGTCTCTATTTTGGTTAATTCATTACCACTTAGATCAAGCTCAAGATTTTCCATATCCTCAAAAGCATTCAGCTTGATACTTACAATCTGATTATACCGCAAAATCAAAATTTGAATCTTGGACTTTGAAAACATGCCTCTTTTTATTTCGGTTAATTTATTAAAGTTCAAATCAAGACGCTGAAGATTTTCCATTTCCCCAAATGCGTTAGGCTTGATGCTTGCAATCTGATTCTGGTTCAAACTCAAAAATTGAATCTTAGATTTAGAAAACATGCCCGTTTCTATTTCGGTTAATTTATTCCAGATCAAATCAAGACGCTGAAGATTTTCCATATCCGCAAATGCATTAGGCTTAATACTTACAATCTGATTTGAGTTCAAACTCAAAGTTTGAATCTTGGATTTTGAAAACGTCCCTGTTTCTATTTCGGTTAAATCACTACTAAATAGATCGAGCTGCTTAAGATTTTGCATGCCTTCAAATGCATTAGTTGCGATAGTTACAATCCGATTAAATCGCAAAGTCAAAATTTGAATCTTGGAATTTGAAAACATGTCTGTTTCTATTTTGGTTAATTTATTACTGTCCAAATCAAGATCCTGCAGATTTTCCATATCCCGAAATGCATTAGACTTTATACTTACAATCTGATTTGAGTTCAAATCCAAAACTTGAATCATGGATTTGGAAAACATACCTGTTTCTATTTCGGTTAATTCATTGTCACTTAGACCAAGCTGCTTAAGATTTTTCATGCCTTCAAAAGCATTAGGCTTGATACTTGCAATCTGATTATGGTGCAACTTCAAAATCTGGATATTGGATTTTGAAAACATATTTTTCGCAATTGTGGCTAGTTTGTTAAAAGATAGATCAACAGTTGCTAGGTTACTTAAATCATCGAAACTTTCTGGTTCTATACTTGCAATTTCATTATTAATTAAAATCAAATGCTTGATGACAGAATTAGAAAACATGTCTTTGCTAATCTTAAAAATTTTGTTATAACTTAAGGAAACCTTTTCAAGATTAATTAAATCGGCGAAGGAATTAGATTCTATAGATGTTATCCCGTTTGAAGATAATGCTATGTCCTGGACGGGCGAACCTGAAACAAGAAGCGCCATGTTAGCTTGTGGGACAATTCAAGTTTATCACGGACAAACTTTTAAGACCTGGATGTATTTTTTAATTTCTAATTTATAATACGCCATTTACTACTTTTTACGGTATACTAATATTAATAAGATTTATTTACTCTAAAAATTGCCACGTGGGGTTTCGTGATTGGAGGTCGTAGTCAGAGGTAGAGATAGAAAATAAACGCAGGTTACAGATTAATTATATACTCGAAAATAAGTCACAATACAATATACAAACATAAGTGTGAGGATAAATAGGTCCTCCTAAGACTAACATTGAACATGAGGGTGATCGGAACCACCCTGTACTAGCAATGTTTTACAACTAAGCCTTAGGAAACTAGGTAAGCGGTACCCCTGGGTACTACCTTCTAGGCTCCTAAAATACTACAACTAAGCACATTAGGGATCAGGCAATCGCGAGTGTGGTTAAAATTAAGCCAACTCTATATAATATTACGAAGAAATGTATTAACCTTGGAGAGCAGCTGGCTCGCGTGTGTGGTTAACATTAAGCCAACGCTATATGATGTTACGAATAAATGTATTAACCTTGGATGATGTTTGCACCGGTTGAAAATGCAACTTGCGGAATTATAAATTATTTAAAGTCTAAATAATTCCGTTTGTGGCAATATACATAATCTACTTAGTTATGCTTAATTTCTGAATTTAATTATTCAGAATTGCAAGGAGATGATTAAGCAAAAGCTGCTCTTCCATCATCTCCTTGGAGTTAAAAAAACGAATAACTGCAGAATTATTACACAAAAAAATTCCAGTATACATTTATAACTAATCGGTTAGCAGTAACTTTTTAAACAAAATCTTTAATAAATTGTTTAATAGCAAGGGTTTTGATGAAAAAGGGTATCTCATTATAAATTTTTGCGGCATTATAAGTAAAAGAACATTGGTAAAAAGTAGTATTATGTCTGGGGCTAGTCAACAGACCCCTACGCCGCATATTTATATTGTGCACATCCGTCCTGTACACTATTTTATTTTATAAATAGGGAAGCTGCTTGTCAGATATATTATCTTATGGTAGAATGCAGCTGTCAGTAAGTAAAACCGTTTTATCATTTGAAGCCAACCGGTATCAATTAATTTACGCGAAATGTGCTCATATTAACAAATTCTATAAATAAGCAAGAGCAAGAGTTTTGAACACGTTTAATACGCTGAGTTATGTCATAATTTAGACCAGGCCCATATACAGGAGCAGAGTAATTAAATTCCGATAAAAGCATAGATTCGCATAGTAAAATTTTCTATTCTTTACTTAAATAATATTTATGATGATAAATAAGTTTTAAGTTATATTAAGTTTTTTTAATGTATTTAGAGACTTGTTTCCTGAACCGAAATGTTTTGTCAAAAATTACTCCTAAATTCTTAGCATTTGATTAATATTGCATATTGCTTAACATGTAGTATAAAATTGAATATTTTGTATTTGTTGGCTTCTCACAAACCAAAACTGATGCAAGACATCGTAATATTTTTTGATTTAGCAGAAAAATTTACCTATCTATGCATTAGCCCAAGGAAAAGTTTCATTGAAACTTGTGCTGTTAATCTTTAGACATTTATGAACCTTACTTTTAATTTACAACTTTGTACCTTATATGGACACAAGGATCAAAATTTACCTTGTATTTACTATACTTGAGGAAAGCGCCTTCCCATATTTTTACTTATATTTGTTTTAAGACGAGTTTCAAAGTGTAAAAGCGCATGCCGGCATCTCATTGCATTGTCTAGGAGAAGAAGGAGGTTTATGATATACTAGAGATGAGCGATACTGAGAGGAACGACTATGACATAATCAGCAGTAATTTTTTTGAGGACATACCTTCTGACACATTTTTAATCAATTTTCTTTCTAAAATGATTGATGAACTGATTCAAAATAATGTTCATGAGTTGCAAGGGATGGAAATAACCTTTCAGCAGGACGGTGTCCCTTTACATTATTTTAGACAAGTTAGAAATTATCTTGATAATGTGTCTTCGGATAGATGGATCGGACGTCGTGTTTAGTTCAATACATTGCACGGATACTTTTGAAAATTGCCTCCGGACGCCCTAAAAAGATCTCAGTGTCCAAGATAAAGAGAGTTAAATTTGTAATTGAAGACTGGCTTATGTGAACTCCGTGGGTACTATACAGCCGTTACTATACTAAACACAGTTTTAAATAAAACACTTACCTTTTAACGTTTTTAGTGATAACGTTCTAAAATCAGAACCATGAATATCCAATCCTTTTAGATAAGGCAATCCCAGCGTTAGATTTAATGAATTTATTCCAGAATCGCCTAATTTACAATTTTCCAGGGTCAATTCAAATGTATAATTCGTTTTATCTGCACTATCCTGTTCTAATTTTGTTTGAATTCTGTTGTCCAGTTCTTCTAACGTCTCGTCTGTACATTTGAACTCGAGCGCTTTGTATTCTTTCATAAGGATTGTCGATAAAATTAAGCAAATGTAGAACATTTTCGAAACCTAACCTAAAAATTAGGAACACTATTCATGTTCGAGAAAACTCAAATTACACCTTTATTCTTACTATTAAGTTTATTATCAACAGAAGGAACTGCAAATAGGTTAAAATCAATGTTCGATGGTAGAACTGTAAATCTACTTTGTGCTATTCAAGATTGTGTTGTATAAATACGTCAGCTTTACCAAACAGGTTTTATATTAATACTAATTCTGTTATTTAAAAGTACATGCGTAGTATTTACATTCAGTCTATTTTTATTAAATGATAAAATCTAAAAACCACTATAAATCTTGCAAGAAATAAATTATAGTTCAGCAATTAACGAAGTTTGGACCATAACCTTTGAACCGATAGGAGATTCTCAACAAAACAAAATTTCCACATCATTATCGTATGTTAATTAATAGAGATCATCAAAAATGCTATACATTTAACGCCAAGGCCAAATCTTAAATAGAACCTTTTTTAAATAATCTGCAATAATGTAATTAGGATTAAAAGTGGCACTTTGTTTGACGAGCAATTATATTCAAGTCAAACAAAGTCACCTTTAATCCGTATAGCATATGCTATTTTTCTCCTAAGATTTACAATGCTAAAATATTAACAGAATTATAAATATTTTAAGTTTAGGATTAAAAATACTAGTTGTCTTAACAACGGACCCTTCTTTTCCTTGTTACAAAAACGTCAACTTTATCTTTTAAAAATTTTAATCCGGCTGGAAAAAATAGTTACTTTTTACCTTGTATATGGTTATGTATACACAAACAAGATCACATAGTTTTACAATGATTTTCAAACGTCTTACAAAAGAAAAGGATATACAGCACATGTTTTTTATGTATTGTTAAAAGTTTAATATTTGTTTTTTAAAACAATGTTTATAAAAATAATAAAGAATTTTGCATTATTGAAGTTTTAATTTTATTTCCAAGACTGTATTTTAAATCCAAGAGACTATCCAAATTATTTTTTTTATAAAATTGGTGCTACAAGATTAACAACTTTATTTTCCAAATTCCACCAAATTAAATTGTACCTTCATTAATGTTTGACATTGAAATCAACAAAAATATCAGATCAATGATCCATATAATTAAATCCAAAATGCAATTATATTTAATTTCTATAAATTCTACTTTTTAATACTAATCAATCGAAGATCCAATTAAAAATTTGTTTAAATTATGGCACTTGTAAATTAAACACTTTATTTTATAAACTTCAAATGAATTCACTTTGACGTCAAAAAAATCCTAACTAAATAATAACATAACCTTAAATTTACTTAAGCTTAACACGATGTGTGCCCCTTTTGAATTATGAAAAATACAGAGTTTAATGAAAAAAAATGGCCGTCCTTTTATATGATTTGGCCGAAACAAAAGACTTCTATGTAATATTTCAACTAAACAAATGAACCTTAACACATTATAAATACAATAACTAAATTCTTGTTTATAAACTTACATTAAAGCAAAAACTAAAAGGTCTTGTAAAAAATTAAATTTCGAATTCAACGATATACGACACTTAGGTCGAAAAATAGAATTAACCTTACAATTTAATGTCGATGAGATGATTATTTCTTAAAAACAGCACGTGGCTTAATTATCTAATAACACCTTTTTACACATCCATATCTTTACAAAACTATACGATACATCATCGACATTGTTTGCATGCTTTCAGATGTCAAAAACTTTAACTTACAAGTCAATTTACATAAATCACATGAACGTTAGAAAGGCGAAAATAAACAACATGTTTTTAAGTAATATCAACAACATCCAACTTTTACATTATCAAGTGTCAACTTCACAAATTTCTACAGCAACATCTTTGCAAACAGCTTTAAAATTATGAAATTAACAAAAATACGAAATGAAAATATTTCGTTAATATGAAAACAATGTTTTAACTAAAATTCTACAAGGTAAGTTGCTATACGTTTGCATACATCCTCAAAACAACATATTCTGTCTGTTCCAGATGATTTCTATATTTGAAATTGCACTAAACTTTATTAAGTTGGGAAAATTATCAAAACGAGACTTAATCGTCAAGTTAAAAGGAAAATTATCTATGTTGAGATGATATCATATCATCTAATTAAGATCTGTTTAGTTTGTAAAACATTAAGAACATTTAATAGGCTACTATAGGCTCCGGAAGCTTTCAAATAGTCAAATAGCACTTATATGTAATATCCATGCAATAAAATAGATACTCATGCTAGGATATTAGTTTTATTTATGTTTAAGGATACATGCTTCGTTACAGATAATTTTATCAAGTTAAAGTAGGAAAATAGGAGTACGATTGTCTTAATACACATTTAACCTCACTTTATAAAAGGTTGATAAATATAAAAAGTCATATCAATCAGTTAGATTGTTTTTGTAGTAGAACATGGTTTATGTAATCCGTGTTACATGTTCAGGATAGTTTATCCACTTTTTTAGAGGCTTTCTTTCTTTATATGGGGTTTGACGATAAATTAACGTAGAAGAGAATTTTCTTGATTCTACTAAGTTGAACCAGTTTCGGAAAAATATTTCACTGAAAATATATAAGTTAATGAGTTTTCATTGTAATTAAGTTTTAATGAGATTTTTTACCGTTGGTCGTTTTCGTTGATTTTCTCAGTTATCGTTTATTTTAGACCATAAGTGTGTTATACTGTTTTAATTGTCTTTTCGCCAGCTACATTTCTATCTTTTTAGATTTAAGATTAGTGCTAATTATGAACACATGTTTTTCGTTAGTGACGTCATGATAAAATTGTGATGTGCGATTGTTTTGAAAAGTTGTGTTGTTTTTCGATTGTTTTGGTGAACTCCGGGGAAAAGAACAATTTCAGTCAATAAAACGCATTGGGAGTGTCCATGCTTGACTCCAGACCAAAAATCTGCAAAATAATGTAAGGTTAAGTGATAACCACATGTTTTTTTAGTAAACAAACGGCAATTTTTAACAAAGTGTTTATGGAATTAAATAGTTACCTGAATATTTAAATCAAAGAAGATTTATTTTCGTTCTTCAACAATTATATGGCACTGTGAACGATTTATTTATGAAGATTTGTTTAGAAGATTTATGTTTAATTAATTATTGATTTAGATAATTCGACATTGTATCAAATCAAGATCAATGTAAATTTTTATCTCATGCTCTATCGAATTAGACTTGAGTCAGCTTTTTTGGGTAAAATAAAATTTTGCGTGTTATTTAAAATTTCTCCAAAGTAATTTTAACATCATTAATTTATTTTAATTTTTTTATTTAAATAATAACATCTCAATATACTATAGAAAATCGAGATTTACACATATCCTTTACCTATTAAAGAGTTGTAGTGTTCATGTTAAAGTTACAATATAAGAGTATATTTTACAATTTATCATAATGTAAATCACTGTCGGACTGGAGGCACTAGGGAACCATGGGAAAATGGCCCAGAAAGGCCCGTTTTTTGTTTTATAAGTTAACTCAAATTTTATTCTTGTTTGATGGGACAATAACTAATTATAATATCAATGGCTAGCAATCGCTTAGCTAGGTTGAGGCTAAGGAAGGGGGCTTAAAGGTTTGTTTGGCTTTGTCGAAATAGAATAATTAAGTAAGGAATCTGTTCATTGAGATATGTTCACCTTGGCCCCATGATGGAAGCGGTGAAGCGAAGCAAGCAATGTTTCTTCTGTTACGGTATCATAAAATGCGTGTAATAAATTTGAGGAACACTGGTATTACCCAGAACAGCGGTTAAGCCATTTTTTCAAATCAGAATCAAATATACATCTCAGCTTGTGTGGCAAGTAGCCAGTCAGTAAACAATCTTTTACGTGGGAATTCTAATTTACTTCTCCACATTTACAAGCGCGGTATAGGTGGATACTAGGACATACTTGGTGTCTTTACAAAGTACATTTCGCTTCTTAATAAATTATTAATCTAATTTAACTACACTACTGGTTTATGTGACAGCTGGCAAAATTGACTATTAGGTTATGTCAGCTGTCACGAATAACCTATAACTTACCTCGGTCGTATCATATCTTATAGCAAGTAAAATATTGAACCTTTTCAGAGGTAATCGTGGTCCGAGCGGATGGACATGGATATATTTATACTGAGATGTTATTATTTAAATAAAAAAAACTAAATAAATTAATGATGTTAAAATTACTTTTGCTAGCTTTAATAAAAAAAATTTAAATAACACCCAAAATTTTCCTTTACCTAAATAGGCTGATTCAGGTTTAATTCGATAGATCATGAGATAAAAATTTACATTGATCTTATTAATTGCTGTACCTGGAAAAAGAAACTTACTACCAATGCACTTGGACTTCTGCAACTGGACAAACAGCAAACTTAAACTCTGTATGTGAAGAAAATAAATAGATGCTTGCATAAACATCAAATGAATAAACACATAGATGAATTGAAACACAGATCTTTATTTTTATTATGATAAATAGAAAATCTACTTCAAAAGAGAAAATAAAAAAAAGCAAATACTTAAACAGAAAAGTGAAAAAAATGGAAAATTTCCTTGAGCTTGCTCAAATGTGTTAAATATTAGTTACCAACCTGACATGGGAGTTGTAACTGGTCTCCATTTGAACAAACTGACATCACATAAGTTTATCAGATAAGAAAAATATTTACAATTGCTAAATAAATTTATCTAACGAAAAATTAATTATTTTTGTAAATAAACAAATTGAAATTGTTTAAATGTTACAACTTTGTTATTGAAAACACTTTAAAATAAGAAAAATAAATTCTGAATTTATTAAAAAAATTGTCTTTATGATATTGTTGTTCCTAATGTGAACCAAATCCTTTTATTTTCGATTTACCTTGTATATAAACGTCAACGAATCCACTCAAATGTATTTTCTTTTGTATTATCTGTAATATAGACAGCTTCAATTCAACATCTGATCCATACAATGTCGAATTATCTAAATCAATAATTAATTAAACATAAATCTTCTTGATTTAATTTAAATAAATCGTTCACAGTTCCATATATAATTGTTGAAGAATGAAAATCAATCTTTGATTTAAATATTCAGGTAACTATTCAATTCCATAAACACTTTGTTAAGAATTTTCGTTTGTTTACAAAAAACATGTGGTTATCACTTAACCTTACATTATTTTGCACATTTTTGGTCTGGAGTCAAGCATGGACACTCCCAATGCGTTTTATTGACTGAAATTGTTCTTTTCACCGGGGTTCACCAAAACAATCGAAAAACAACACAACTTTTCAAAACAATCGCACATGAAAATTTTATCATGACGTCACTAACGAAAAACATGTGTTTATAATTAGCACTAATCTTAAATCTAAAAAGATAGAAATGTAGCTGGCGAAAAGACAATTAAAACAGTATAACACACTTATGGTCTAAAATAAACGATAGCTGAGAAAATCAACGAAAACGACCAACGGTCAAAAATCTCATTAAAACTTAATTACAATGAAAACTCATTAACTCCAGCTATGCCTATACAAGGAATGACTACATAGCTACACATACATATGCAGTTTACATAGAAAGATATTTACAATAAAAGAAAAACTTAAATAAAAATCTGTTTACACGTTTTTAAGGTCAAACGATGCTTTGCAAGTTCCTAAGTTCCTGATTGAAATATTCAGGTAACTATTCAATTCCATAAACACTTTGTTAAAAATTTTCGTTTGTTTACAAAAAACATCTGTTTATCACTTAACCTTACATTATTTTGTAGATTTTTTGTCTGGGGTCGAGCATGGACACTCCCAATGCATTTATTTTATCGACTGAAATTGTTCTTTTTCCCCGGAGTTTATATAGGTTTTACCAAAACAATCGCACATCAAAGTTTAATCATGACGTCACTAACGAAAAACATGTGTTCATAATTAGCACTAATCTTAAATCTAAAAAGACGGAAACGTAACTGGCGAAAATACAATTAAAACGATATAATACACTTATGGTCTAAAATAAACGATAACTGAGAAAATCAACGAAAACGACCAACGGTCAAAAATCTCATTAAAACTTAATTACAATGAAAACTCATTAACTCCAGCTATGCCTATACAAGGAATGACTACATAGCTACCCACATTAACTCATACATATGCCGTTTACATAGAAAAATATTTACAATAAAAGAAAAACTTAAATAAAAATCTGTTTACACGTTTTTAATGTCAAACAATGCTTTGCGAGTTCCCATACAAATGACAACATAAATGAAATCAAACTATACTCACTCTTGTCCAGAATATAGTACTCCAAGTGCCTGCATTCATACAACGGTGTAAAATATTATAATAAAATCAATATTTGGAAAAATTTGAAGCGTATCAGCAGAGCCAATACCTTCACAAAGATTAACACAAATTTTTCAAATACAGGAAATTATAAGTTAAATGTACTGTTATAGATATTACAATAATGACCCGTTTTACATATTTCCAGTGAAATATTTTCCCGAAACTGGTTCAGCTTAGTAGGATCAAGAAAGTGCTTTTCTACGTTAATTATCGTCAAACCCCATATAAAGAAAGATAAAATCCTCTAAAAAATGTTCTAACCATGTTCTACTACAAAAACAATCTAACTGATTGATATCCTTTTTATGTTTATAAACCTTTTATAAAGTGAGATTAAATGTGTATTAAGACAATAGTACTCTTATCTTCCCACTTTAACTTGTTAAAATTATCTGTAAGCAAGCATGTATCCTTAAGCATGAATAAAACTAATATCCTAGCATGAGTATCTTTTTTTATTGCATGAATATTACGTATAAGTGCTATTTGACTATTTGAAAGCTTCCGGATCCTATCGTAGCCTATTAAATGTTCTAAACTGAACAAACTTTCATCAGATGATATCATCTCAATATACTATAAAGTAGCTTTCGTTATTTATACACCAAGCAAGTTATACCTGATTTATACACTCATTAACAACTAAGAAGTTATCACTATTACTAATGAGCTGAGAATTAAGAAAATTAGACCGGTTTATACAGCAATTATAAATTAATATTAACGCGTGGGCGTACTGCCATGAGTTCGAAATACCGTCATATATATTTGAATTCTTCGAGGGCAACTTCATGATAATGTAGTGGCTAATCTATTTCGATTCCCAGCAACCATGCGCACTTGCGATTGTCATTATATCATTAACAGAAAAATTAAAATTGAACCAATTCTTAATTTGTAGTTAATGATACTTATTTCTTAGTGAGTTGTATAAACCGATCTGAGTAAACACCATCTTTTAATTCTCAGCTGTTTAGTGATAGTGATAATTTCTTATTTGTTAATGACTGTATAATAAACCAGACATTAATCTCATAAGTTAACGGTTAAACATTCTTTCCACTTACAAATGATACTTTCACATAAGGTATATTCCGGGAAGACCAAATAGATGCCCTACGGGGCATTTGGTCGTTTGCCCGGCGAGCCAGTCCGACATTGCACGTCTACATACCATATTGAGAATAATGCAAAACTTTTCTTGGACATGCCTTACACATTTAAAAGTGAATGTAAATGAGATAGCAGTCAATTAGTTATATTAGTTATCATTTTATCAAATAGCCCTAACGAAGTAGATAAGTTGTATGATAGAACGTAAACAATTAAATGTTATGTTGGATCTTTCTTCTCAAAATCCCGCCGACCTCAAAATAAGCAGCATGTTACCCATACTGTAAATAATAAAAGCGTCTTTATGTGCAAATATTGCGTGATTTGTTCGTTGAAGTTGTTAAACTATAATAAACTTAGAAACAAAAATGTACGTTGATGTATTAATTGTTTGTTTAATTACTTTGGTAGGTGTACGTCCAGGTAATTATATTTTTCATTTATTATAAATAATTTATTGTAGTGATTGTAAATGAAGTGTTAACACAGGTTTCTTATATTATAAAGTGCTTAATATTAAATAATTCATTTTTATTTTGCAATATTTTAGTATTTATTTAAAAAATATATAACAACGACGGCATAAAATGTCAACTTCGATGTTTGTATTATATGCAATATGTACAAATAACATTGTATTGACCTCAAACTGCTTGGGAATTACATAAAAAGTATAAAACTTGTTTTTACATTCACTGTATTTATCAAGATTTTCTCATCGGAATTTTATATAAAGCTTGGTCTAAAACAAATGATTAAAACTTTCAAATTTACTTTCCATTCCTATTGAGGGTTAAAAAATAAATGGAATATGTTAATTTTTTTCTGGACACAATATACCGAATAATTAAATATGGGCCTACATAATAATAATAATCGCCCCCTCCCTCCCGCACAAGCTTATAGCTTCTGGGGCCTTGGTTTAGGTTATGGGTTGTAGTAGTTATTATTATTATAGTTAATTTTTATTTAAAATTAATTTTAAAAACTTTTAGATTGTATGTGCAATTGTGCATATTTATATGGAAGTAGAGAACATTTAATATTAGTACTAGTATTTCTTTTTTATTTTGAAAAACAGTAGTAATTATAATTTTGAAAATACAAAGACAAATACTTCCTTGCTTCATTTACTTAAAGCAACTGTACTGTTTCCATAATATTTACAAACAGCCTAAAAGTTTCTTAAATATATTATAAATAAAATTAACCATGCATGATTGCTTGACTATTAGCTTCAACTGATACATACAGGAAGAGGATATGACACGTTAATTTTAAGGAGGTGATAGAAGACATCAGAAGGAACAAAAAATTATGATACAACATTATTCTAGAACGTACTACTTCTTTGGAATAAAATAATAATTTTGTCACGTTAATAAGAGTAGTTTTATCAGCATATCCATCTTATCTAGAAAAACAAAAAACTTCAATAACATTTTTTCGCGTGATCAATTGTTTACACGTAAAATCGTATTTACACATACATTTAAAATGCATAAAAAAGCTAAAAATGAAATAAATTTAAAAATTCATTTTACTCAATTGAGAAAAGTGGCAACCCTGCAAAGTTTGTAATACAATCTGCTCGACATTTTCCTTATGTCGTATAATGCTGAAGATTGTAGTTTGTTGAAATTGAAATCATTTTGTCAATAAAGCACACTTTTGTCGATGCTGCTGTTACTTAAAAGTTACTATATGAGTTGCCTCACTCCCCTATACAACGCATGTTAAACGCGGACACGGAAAAGAGTAATGGAAGGGGAACAGCAAGACGACATTGGTGGACCTTTACTATCGAATATATTCCTTCATTAGTTGGATTAAAACGGCAATACTTTTTTCTGATTGAACTGTTTAGCTCCAACAAATTAAGTGCATTTTAAAAATGTTTCCGCCTAAATACTTTCAGGTAAATACCAAATAAAAATATAGCCGAATTCCGCATTTGTAATTGTTTTAAAAGATAAAAATACTGTTACACTTATATTAAAGCGAGTTCTTTAAAATGATAGAGAAATCTACCGTAAAAATGAATTGAATGCAGATTATTTATATTGTTAGGTCGCTGATAAGAATAAATTACTATCCGGTTATCAGATAACATTATTTTATAGTTTTGTTCTTTATTTTATTTACTTAAAGTTTAGTAGATTTTGTAGTTTTAGAGATGGTGACGAAAAATCTTTTTGGTCACTTGACGTGAAATGACCCATGCCACACAATTTAATAAAGAATCTAGGCCAACGCCTGATAAATAATACCGTTTTAGGGCGAGATAAGATAAGCAATTTG
The DNA here is from genome assembly GCA_929113105.1 of Agrypnus murinus. Classification (NCBI taxonomy): domain Eukaryota; kingdom Metazoa; phylum Arthropoda; class Insecta; order Coleoptera; family Elateridae; genus Agrypnus; species Agrypnus murinus. Next base: position 5,193,646 of record OV816027.1, read on the forward strand.
TTGAAAAGCTCTTTAAGTCATTGGCATGCGGTACATTTTAGTTGATTAAATTAATTAAAGAAATAATACTTTTATGGAACTAACTGAATGTTGTATTAAATTAATTGATGTTTTTAAAGGAGAAGAATTAACGAATTGCAGTATCGTGGCCTATTCTTTGCAATGGCAACCGACCCACAGCTATACCTATTTCACCTAATACACTTATACGTAAATAATTTGATCTATTTGATTAACCGTGTGGTGATTTTAGAGGTGCAAACATATAAATGTATATCACTTTTGTCACCATTTTCTTTTATGGGAAAAATAGTATTTGTATTCAATGAGCAGTTGGATTTTACTGTTTTCTTAACACATTTCAAGCAACCTGTTTATGCAGGTAAAAACCCAGAATAACTATTTTTTTGTAATAAAAATTTTGCAAACTTCTACTTAAGTGTTACCTTTGATTTACTAAATTTCACGTATTCCAGAAATACATGTTATTAATCAACAAATTGCATAAACGGTATTGTTTTCGTTAAATTGATTTTTGTATTTCCCCCTATTTTGTACTTTAATAAATTATAACTAAAATTTACACAATTACTTTCCTTTAAATGGCTTCGTTACACTATGACTCTAACTTAACACATAATAAGATTTTTAATTATAACCCGTTATGGGGGTGCACGTATTTATCAATGGCAGACAAAATGTTACAAAAGTAAAACTTCTATCGTACGCCGCGTCTAGTAGTTTATAACACCAGAGATAACAAGAGTGTTGCTTGTAATGTGATCTTATCTTATATGTACACAAGTGTTGATCATGTTGATTCTTCATTTAATGTTTTTAAAAACCTTTTGTAAAAAAACAATAATTTAACATTCAACAAGTCTACTATAAAATCAACGACACTATGTTGTGGTGTTTCGTGACTGAAGGTCGTAGTCAGAGCGAGAGATAGAAAGTAAACACTGGTCACAAATTAATTATATACTCGATAGCAAGTCACAATATAATAGGTTACAAACATAAGTATGAGGACGAATAGGTCCTCCTAAGATTAACATTGAACATGAGGGTGATTGGAACCACCCTGTACTAGCACTATGGTCTACAACTAAGCGTTAAGAAACCAGGTAAGCGGTACCCCTGGGTACTAGCTTCTAGGCTGCTAAAATACTACCACTAAGCACATTGGAGATCAGGTAATCAGTGCTCATGAACACCAGCTTCTAGATCCCTAATACTAAGCGGAGGGGATCAGGTAATCAGCGCCCCTGGACACCAGATTCTAGATCCCCTGCAATTAATTAATATATAAAGTTACTTACCAGCTTGCTTCAGGATCATGGTCAGATGGAAGTTAATTCACGACTGAATGTTAGACTTACTTGCATTACTTGGTGACAAGTTTAAATATTTAAATGTTCTCTGTTGTTTTGCAGAAACCTGTAGAACACCTAACAATAAAGAGGGGGAATGTATACCACTAACAAAATGTGAGTCGCTTTTAACGGCTCTCTTGAATAGACAAGTATCAGATACGTATATCGAACAACTAAACTGTGGAGGTACTATTTTAAGACCCAACATATGCTGTACTGCATATACTAGCGTCTACGGTACTACTATCAGTTATTTTTTATTTAATATATTACACATGTAAGTTGGTTATTTTTATAATACATTTTCAGGGAATTGCAAAATGCCAGACAATCGAGTAGGCGAATGTAAGCCGCTTTACGGATGTAACGAAATCCTTACTGCACTTACCAATAACTATATATCACCCGATTTTGTTGAACAATTACATTGCGGTGGTACCATTACCCGACCTTATATATGTTGTGCACCAATCACGCAACCTACCCGAAAACCTATACGTAATCGGTATCCAGTTAACGAAACAGCAGGTGTATGTGGATTTCAACACGCCGATAGTTACTTTCATTCGGCTAATGAAACGATAATTACCGAATACCCATGGCTAGCACGAATTGGATACCGTCGGGATGGAGAAGATTACTACGAGTACCGTTGTGCTGGTTCGTTGATTAATCGTAACTATGTTTTAACTGCCGCACAATGTTTACAAGGCAATCTAATACCGTAAGTATAAAAAACAGCAAACTATTTTACAATATTATATTTTTTTTAATAAAGGAGCAGTGTCCGTCTTGGTGAATACCACAGCCTTAATCAAACTGATTGTATGTTCTATTCGGATATTGATGCGAACGAATGTAATGATGTTGAAGATTATAGAGTGGAGAGGTATATCGTACATCCTGAATATAATACTAGTAAAGAAGGAGGGAATCATGATATAGCTTTAATTAAACTGGATAGAGAAGTGGACTATACAGGTAGCCATCGCTTTGTATTAAATGAAGTTTATTTTATAACATTGCTTATGTACTTTTTTAGATTATATTAGGCCCGTATGCTTACCTCATTCTGATATACCCAGACCGCAAGGTGCAGATGAGCTGACTATTTCTGGTTGGGGATGGCTAACGAATTCTAATAACGTTTACGTGAGATCACAATTTAAACAGAAAGCTAACCTTGTGGCCCAATCCAGTACATCTTGCAGAGGTAAAAGCGGGATATATAAACCGGTCCAAGATGGACAAGGTTGCAGCCGTTACGACCGTAGTAAAGTATGCCTCTACGAGAATGGTGGCCCAATTGTGTTTTCTGAAAAATATCGGTGGTATCAAGAGGGAATAGCAGTCGATGGAAGAAAGAATTGTATTGAACATACACATCTAGAAATAAATTTGGTGTACACAAAAGTGATTGATTATATTGGGTGGATTAAAGAAACTGTGGGGGTAATATAACAATAAAAAACCAAGTGCCAGAAAAGGTTTTGACTCCAGAACTGTATGATTTTACTACTGGAGAAATTCGAATCGAACATCTATCCAAGTTCTGAGGTCACCAGTCATCTTGTTAAGATAATAAAATAATTATTTGCTTAAGTAACTTTTTTTTTTACTTTTCCTGATATTACATGTGATTTTATGTTACGCAAACAACGGACACGTATTTGTCGTCTTTGTATTAGGAACACGCAATACCGAAAAGAATATTTACAATACTGAAATAGTATAATCATAATGTACAACTACCCATGAAAACAAAATCCTGTTTATTTATGACAAAGGTCTGGTGAATATGGTACGTACCATGTCCGCCATTTTAAGGGAGAGGCAGTAAGTCGTTTCTATTAACCCATTACGGAATTCCATCCGGTAGCTTTTTTAAATTTTTACATGAGCTTACATTTCCATTGTTAAAATAATAATTGATAAAAACAACCTGGCAGCGTCTTGGCACTTATTAAAACCTGGTTGGTGTACACATAACCAACCAAGATATGTAGAATGATGGTTACGTTTACTGGGGGCTATCGAAACTCTTTGCGTGTTTTTTCTTGTTCAACTCAACGCTGTAAAAACTCAGAAACGGTAGAAGTATGCAAAGATAGAAAAGCGATGAAACTTGCCAAAAAACTCGTTTTGAGATAGTTTAAGCTCTTGGGAACATGATAGACAGAAGATAAAAGCCAAATCAGTGAAACAAGAATGACGCAATCGATACTTTATCAGTGGCGGTTACTACGTAACCCTTTTGTACGTTCTGGAAACGATCAACCGGCTGCTACAACGGCTTACCGCTTACTAACAGAACATTCAAAAGAGTACCTAGTAACCACCGCTGGCCTCTATTATTAGACTGTTTTCATTATGTAACGTGCTTAAATTTCAGATCCAATTTAATACATTTGAAAATATATTTATTGCAAAATAATCTTAGTACGGTCCTGCATATATGAATATTTTATGTCAGTTTAAAATCGCTGAATTTATTCCGAACCTAATAATGTTTTTCGTATAAAAATTGTTTTATAGATAAAATAATACGTATAAACGCATTTAAACCAAATTTATGTTTCCGCTACGTGCTTATTTCATGTCTGGTTTATAGATTTTTTCAAAAGTTACAGATAAAAACAAGCCTGCCATATTTTTTATATTACATACCCCCGTGAGAAAGTATTCCTTCGTCTTAATAAAATAAAATTAGGAATATTCTAGAAGGATTTGTTTCATTGGTGCGAAATGTGTCTCTTTGGTACTTGATAGAGTGTTTATATATTTTCCTCTGTTAGTTTTAATAAGTGGAGATAGTCTTGCATCCCCAAAAGGAGTAGTCAGTCAAAGACAGGGGTCATAAGAAGTCGCTAACAATTCGTCAAGCGCAACGGCTGTAGGTCTTGATAGGATACGGCCGCCAAGTGCAACATCTTAGTTTTTGAGATTGTTTTGTGTTCTTGTTGTTTTTGGTTCCGTTTACAGTAAATAAAAGCTTAATTGCTTAATATTGTAGTGTAGCACTTCGTGTTAACGATTTAACAATTAATACAATGTGCCGTTAGTTGACGATTTATGAAGGGAATTTAATAATAAGTTGAATTTTAATGCTAATAACGTTCATTTCTTGTTTTTCCTTGTAATACTGATATTGTGTTAACATAAAAACTATTAAAAACCAGACGTCTTTCTGGGAATTATATGAGTTTGGGATATTGAGTGGCAATTGCCAAGTTATGCAAGACATAATTCTAGCAAACATCAGTTCTTAAATCTGGTTTCTATCTCCAACATCTTTACCAGGATTCACAATTCCTCGTTCAGTTACATATATAAGGCACTTGGTGCCTGTAGTTAAAAGTGAATCAAAAGGCAATGTAGTGTTGTGCGTTTGGGCGTTTAAATAGATTTTGCCATCTATTAAGAATTAGCTGACGAACAATATTTCTTAAGTCAGTCATCTTAGTAAGATTTTGTATGTATCTATTACATTAAAACCTATTGTTATGACTAGGTATAGGTTTTGTATGCACTTCAAAATACTGAAATATGCATGCACTTACGCACTATAAAAACGTGAAATATGCACTTAAATATGCATTTAAAAATCATGAAATATGCGTTTATTAGAAATGTTTAATAAATATATGCACTTTCATTATTAAAAAAGTAGGGAAAGAATGGGGTTTCTGGGACCACCTCCCACCACTTTCTGCTTTCTGTCAAGGTCAACCTTCAAGGCTAGATTTTCTGGCGGTTAAAGATCAAGACTTCACTGATTTTTAAGCTGAAGGTCAAGGCTTCTCTGACTTTTAAGGTGAAGGTCTATTATACTTCCTGCTAAGGTTAGATTTTTAGCGGTTCAAGGTTAAGACTTTCTGCTAAGACTTCTCTAATTTTAAGGTTCAGGTTTTATAAAAAATTGTTGTAGATCAAAGCAATGAAACAATTTATTAGTTGTTTATTAAATTGCTTACAACAATATCTCGTAAACAATTAAATACATAACAATTATTTGAATCCATATCTCTCGTCAGGTAAGGCGTGACTCCCGAAGGAAAACGTTTTTCACGAAATCTGAGTTCTCTTTCATCGTTAAATTCTTTTTCCGTTAACCACTTTGTTGCAGTGAACGTTGCCCAATTCGGTTTGTAAGGTTTATTACACCAAATGTTCCGTTCAGGTTCATCACTCAATTCATCCCAATCTGAATATAAGTTCAATTCATCAAAGTGCAGATGCCTTTGAAGAAGATGAGGTCGCATTTATCAGGCAAAAGGTTAATAGCGTGGCGATGTTCCAAAGCACGTTCGGTACATATAACCCCTTGAGTATTCATGACTTCACCATCTTCTTTTAAATATAGAATTTCTAAACCAGAACACGAAGAATAACCTTCATCGGCTTCACTCAGTATAACTGCAGTATCCGGAAGTCTTCTTCTTTCAATTAACAAACCAGTGTTGTGAGTTTTATAACGAGAAAACACGATTTCACCATCATCAACAGTCGTTTCAAGTGTCCAAGAATGCAACCAACCCATTTCGATGTGTAACTGAGTAATACAGAATCTTGACTGAGTAATATAGAATCTTGACTGAAATCAAACTCAAACACCCCACCAGAATTTGAGAAGAGTGGGGAAAGAAATTGTTTCAAGACGTCCCCGGAAGTTGCAACTCGGAACGTGTTGCAATACGCTCTGTAGCAGAAGGACATGGAGCGTCTCCAGGTGGCTGAAGCTCCGGAGTAGACACACTTGGGACGGCTTCAACCCGCTGAAGTCGCTCTGTACCGGAAGGTTCAGGAGCGACTTCATCGGGGTGCAGACGTTCTGCACCGGAAGGTTCAGGAGCGACTTCATCAGGGTGTAGAAATTCCGCAGTAGACCTACTTGGAACTTCTTCAACCCGCTAAAGTCGCTCTGCACCGGAAGGTTCCGGGGCATCATCATCAAGCCATCGAAGAAGTTCCGGAGTAGACGTACGAGCGACTTCTTCACGAGACGCTCCGCAGCGGACAGATCATTCATCCCCACACTTTCAACCTTGTTTGTTACAGCTTCCACTCCACAATACTCTGAAGTCTTTGGAAGCTGTAACATAATTTTATCCACAAACTGCCTCAAAACATGCAAATTTTCCTCATTCAAATCTAATTCATCCTCATTTACATCAACAATCGGTCTCAAAACACTTACTTCATCCCCATCATTCACATCGTCCACCTGTAAATCACTCAGATCGATAAGGCAATCAAGACTATTTAGGTGAGTAAAAGTATCCTTATCGATCAAGGGAGAAAGGGAAGCCGTCCACATATCATTCCACATGCTCTCACCCAAAGCAACGGATGCGTCGAAATTATCGCATAGGGAGCTCCTAAACGAATCATTGTCGCTACCATCATCGACGGTGCCGTCATCGACCACATCATCTCCGATAGCAGCGACTGTGACGTTGTTGGGAACCCCAGCATCGATTATGATGCTTAGTTTCGCCACGACACCATCGTCAACAGCATTGTTACTACCGTTAACAGTGTTGCTGTTGACGATGGTGTCATGGTTGGAGTCTACAATACCAGCATCGTTACTTACGCATTCGACGCATCCAAAACTTGGTTAACACTAACACCCAAACTTGGAGAAGGTCCCGTGAGGGCATTCCGAAGAATCGAGTTGGTGGTGGGTTTAGGGGTACATAAATCAATCGTCTCAATGAAATCCTCCTCCTCCTTGTCCCACACACTAGGTTTAATTAATATATTTTGTAAAACATTCACACGGGACCTTCCGAAAGTATTAATTTTCGAAGGACCAGCTCTTTCATCTTCAGCGGAACGCTTCAAAGAAATTCACAATTATACATTTCACTCACAGTTTTGGATAATGTTTTATGGATTATGTATAATAACAAGTATTAGAAGTAAAGGTAAAGGTAGAGGGGCGAGGGGGTGTGGAGGCGGGAGGGAGAAGCGAGGGGGCGGGGGTGGAGGGAGGGGTGGGGGTGTGGAGAGGGGCAAAGGGGGAGGAGGTGCGTAAAAGTATGATTTCACTCTCTCTCATAGTATTAGCTTAGCTTAGCTTCCTGCTTATAAATCCTTACACAGTTGCTCTATAATTCAGTATCTTACTGAATTACATCGCTGAATCAGTATGTCTTCTGAAAGTCTATTCTTTGTTAAAGCAAACCCTAACGCTTTACCACCGTTTAAGGCTACACCCCAGGCTGCAGGTTTTGATTTACATAGTGTTTTCAATGTTACAGTTCCTGCACACGATCGACTTCTAGTTAGCACAGGTTTGAAAATAAAATTTCCAGATAGTTGTTACGGTCGAATCGCTCCTCGTTCAGGTTTAAGTCTCAAATATATCGACGTTAGTGCGGGAGTAATTGATCCGGATTTTACGGGTATAGTGCAAGTTCTTGTAAATCATTCGAACTCACCCTTTGTAGTGCGTGCCGGTGACCGAATAGCTCAACTCATTTGCGAAAAGATATCTTTTCCAGAAATTGTTGAAGGATATGAAATTGATTCTACCAGCAGAGGGGATGGTGCTTTTGGTTCTACTGGGATGCATTAAGTTCTGTTTAGCTTATAATTACGCATATAGTTGCATACTGATTGTAATCTAATAAAACAAGTTTTGAACTTCATTGAATTTTTATTTATATTACTTATTTATTTATAATACTAATTATAATACTAATACTAATACTAATTCTTCATATATATTTCAACAAAGCTATTCTCCTCTCGCAGTATAATGGTTGGTCCAGGTCCAAACCTAAGTATTTTAATTTGTCCCACAGGGGGCACAACCACCAATGTGTAGGGGACTTCAACCCCCTGTAAAACAAACACGAACTGTGTTATGGGTCTCCTCTCAATCCATAGTTCACCCATTTTAAGTTTTAGTATTTCTGTATGCAAATACATTTTCATTATTCACTATGTACAAAATAATACAATTGATCTTACCATATCTATAATCCATTTCTGCTTTTCTCTTCTTACTCTTCAACAATTTCAAGTTTCAGCTTGAACTATGTATTCTCCGTCAAATGTATCCTATTTTATAGTGTACACGGTCGGCTAGGGGAATAGGAACAAGCAGTGTCATACACATTCCTAGTCCTTGACCGTAACCGGAAGTCTCAGGGTTACAGCTAGGTCTTTGACCGATGTGGTCATGGTTAACAACTATTACCTGCAACATAGTCCTTGACTTTAGGACTCATTGTAACATGATGATGACATCATTATGGTCACCCGCTGTTCGCATAAAATGTAGAAAGTGAATGCTTAAGAGTTAGTTTCTAACGTGCCGTTATAAAGTATTGATCTCTCGACCAAACGACAATTGAGATGAATAATCCGCTTTTGTCTGTTGAAGAAGTTATACAGTTACCTATCGATTTCCTGAAACGCTATTATGCACATGCTGTAGCTCGAAACTTTCGTCAACTTCCTAAAGATCTATAACAGGAACTCCACCAATATCAATACTGCACTGTTCATTTTCCTAAGGAGGGCGATGTTCTAGATGGTCCACCGCTTTTAAAAATAAATTGCTCCCGTTGTAAGACATGTAACTAAATGTTTATGCAACTTTATTTCTAATAAATGTTTATGCAAATTCTTTAATTTTTATTTATAATAAAAACCTTAACCTTAACCTTAACCTTAAAACCAGAGAAGCCTTGACCTCGGCAGTAAGTGGTAGTGGTAAAAAGTAAGTAGTAAGTATAAAAGACGTCTCGATCCTAGTGGAGTCAGTCTTTCATCAACTTAAGTAAACATACCGTCTTTTAATTAAGTACTAAAAGTTGTGATGCCAAAGGTATTATCCAAGAGTTTCTACGGCAGACTTGGGAATGGTACACATGGGAGTCGCCCATATATCAATATTGATCAAGAGGGTATTCATGGTCCACTAGCCGAATCTGCGTGTGAATGGTTAAATGACTGTCGCAAGAAAAAGAGTGTTGATGGTGAAATACTAAGGTTATTGGAAATAAAGATACACCTATTGCTGTATGTAAACCTCGACATATAATGTATAGAAAGCGTATGAAGAAAGTATTATGTCATGTGTGTAAAGTAGATTATGCCAATTATGTACGTAATGAAACGTTTGATGTTGTTCGTTATCATAATCTAATATGTAATAGCTGTGCCAAGAAGGATGATGAATCTGCTACATGCGTGTATTCCGATTCCGGTAGTAACTATAGTGATATTGATTTGGATGATATATTAAATTAAAATACATATGCTACTTAATGTATTTATAAAAATAAATGTTTATGCACATTCTTTCATTTTTTATTTATTACCTTAACCTTCAGCTTAAAAACCAGTGAAGCCTTGACCTTTAACCGCCAGAAAATCTAGCCTTGAAGGTTGACCTTGGCAGAAAGCAGAAAGTGGTGGGAGGTGGTCCCAAAAACCCCATTCTTTCCCTACTTAAAAAAACACCTGTTTAGCGTTATTTACATTTTATTTACAGAAATTATTTTAATTAGACATCCTATGCAATAATTTACTTAATTATATTTTCTAAACATAGAGCGTTACAGTTCACAATGAAGTACATTTTTAAATTTTCAAAAGTAAGCATATGCCTATTATCCCTAAATATTGTTTTATATTTTGAGAAATTCCGTTCCACATCGCAAGACGTAATTGGGGCATACTTAAAATTGTTTAATTCTACAAGTGAATAATGTTTTAGCTCGTCTAAAATGTCTTGACCAGATAATGCATCGTTTATCCTTTTAATTAAGTGAAAACCAGGATTTTTGTCTATAACGGATTTAAATTTTTGTTTTATAGTCAAACCCTTTGGCCCTTTTACTTTATTCAAAGAAACACCTAACAATTTTACATGCTCAAGAGATTCATCTAATGAATTTCCCTGACTTTCTAATTTCTGAATTACTTTAGCTAAACGCACAAAATTTGTCAAAACAAACAATAATTCTGCCCTCACCTCCTTAGTATTAAAAGCATCCTGTGCGCTTTGTATGCATAGTGCATCGTGTTTATTAAGTTTATTTACAAATGCTTTAATAATATCAAAATAAGTTGCATAATATTCTGCTGCAGAAAGCCAAGTACCCCACCTTGTTATTACAGGCTCAGGTGGTAGGGGCACTTCTTGAGCAGTTTCCCTAAATATTTGTATGCAATATGTAGCTTTACAAACAATTTTTTTACATCTGAAATTATAGAGTTTACGTTAGGATATATTTCCCACATTTTTTCCGCAACTCTATGCATTGCATGGGCAAGACAAGTTAAGTGGATCATTTTTTCATACAGAACTTGTAAGCCTGCTCCAGCCTTGATCATGTACGGTGCCGCGTCGGTGACGAACAGGAGTACTTTGTTGTACTGTATGCCGTCCGGCCACAAAATAGCCATCGAATCATTAAACAATTTTGCCACAGAACAATGATTGGTGCTCTTGAAAACGTCCATTGCTAATAGATAGGATTTGGGATTGTTCTCCGAATTTAAAACGCCAATTATAACGTTAGCCACGTATCTGAAAACAAAAATTTGATTTTTATTTTATCGAACTACATAATTAGTCGGTTACAAACAATTAGCGCAAAACAGTTATTTAAAAAAAATTATATTTTAATCAAGCAAAAATATTGTTGTGATTAAATATGTAACTAACAAAATAGAAAATAAAACATCCGTAAATTGCTCTGCTGTCTTTAATTAGTTAAATTTTACTAACAAAATGAAGGAAATAAAGTTTCTGCGCACCTTCCAGTAGTGCCAGTAGATTCGTCAATGGAAACCCATATGTAGTTATTCGCTACATGTTTTCTAATTGATTTTATGGTCTCTTCGTATAAACGAGGTAAATAATTCTTCCTGAGTGTAGACTCGTCGGGTGTTGGCATTTTTGAGATTTCTTCCAGAAAATTACAAAATGCTGAGTGATTAATTTTACTTAACGGGATATCTGCAGCCACTAATGCATTATTACATAGTTTTTTATTAAATTCGATCGATTTGCTGGACTCACCGCGCGAATTATTAAGGTACCCCGGTAACAATGTTTGTTTTCTTGATTTCAGGGCAACACACTTTTGATGTCGAACCGTGTTCAGATGTTGTGTAACTTGAAAGCGTTTCGTTGCAGTCACTTTATCGTCGCACACTGTACAATACAACACCTTATCGTTAGTTGTAAGAACACTGAATTCCTTAACATAACTTCGAAGTGTAACAGACACAGACCGTTTTTCTTTACACTCTAAAATTTCAAACTGAAATGCAGTTTGCAATTTCTGAACTGTCTTAATTGAAAGATTACAAGATTAGTAAACAAAAGTACAGGTAAATTTTTATATGAACAGGAAGTTGTAAAAGGGTCTTTGGAATTTCCCAATACCTATTTATCACAATACTGCAGGATGTAAGTATTTAAATTTTAGTTGAAACTTTTTCTTTCTTAGAAAATATTAACAAGTACACAGATGGTTAAGGCAGTAAAATGTTTTAAAGCCTAGTATCTAACAATAAGCTTAAATTATGAGTTTCCCCTAGACTCAACTAAGCCGCCCTTGTTGATTGTCTAAAATGCTAAAATTATTTAAAAAATAGAAATTTCATAATTAAAGCATGTAAAACGCTTAAAAAGTGGTAAAATATACACACTGGTTCAAAAATGCTAAAATATTGGTGTATTGAAATAATAAGAAATGCCCCACATTCGAGACAAGCATAAAATATATGCGGTGATCTTTGAAAATAAAATAAAATACAGTATGTCCACCGTTCCAAATATAAACATGACTTATATACGGTGGATTGTAATAAACATACACCACAGATATTTTTTTTATTCCAATCGGCTAGCTCAGGGTTACTCGGTAAAGCATAAATTATTTGAATTACGAGACTCTTATTTACTCTTATGCCTGGAAAGGAAGAAAAACTTATCTTGAAAAAATAAAGCTCCTGCAAGCTGGACAACCACTGCTAAACTCTAAATTCAAAAGAAAAGAGAACTGGATGCTTGTATTTGCATCAATTAAACACATATGTAAATTTAAAAACACATAAACTTTATTTAAGGAACGAAATAAAAATTTCGAATAAAAATCAAAAGCAAGAAATATTGTTCAAATCAATACAATTAATAATTGAGAATTAAATTCCCAGGCCTGCTCAAATGTTATTAATAGTTGTAATGGCCTGACATAGGGCCAATACAGTCATTGATTTGAACAGACCAACACAAATCAAAATTTATTTATAAATAACTGTTTATCTAATAAAAATAAATTTAAATAAAAGAAATTAAATTGTTTTATTTACTCGAAAGCAGATAATTTTTCAAAAGAAACTTTGTAAACTAAGCAAAATAAATTTGTATTATTTAGGATAGCTTTATGTTAATTGTTATTATTGAGATGAAAGAGCCCATTTATTATAACCAACCTGGTATATTTTATTAAAATAAAATCTTTCATATAAATCCACAATTGGTAACATTGCTGTCATATACATCAGCTGATTTCCTGTCTTCAAAAACATCAATACGTAGATCGATGTCAAAAAAATAAATTCAGCCAGAATTTATTTAAACAATCACATTCACTTTATATAATTGTGGCACAATAATTAAATCTTCTTTCAACTTTTAAAAATGTTCAGGTAACACTTTAATTTAATTCAAACTTTATTTTAAATATGACGTTTACGTCAATCACATGGTTGAAATATCTAACCTCAAATTAAATTACAGATATTTTATCCGGAGTCGGGCATAGGTTTTGCCTTGAACGTTTTATCGACTGACTTTGTTAAAATCTGCTCCAGCTTATATAGTTTATGTCAAAACAAAAACCGGCGATGATATATTTTCAAAACAAAAACACATCATGTAAGCTTGATGACGTCACTAACGAAAACAGCTGTTCTTAATTATCACTAATCCTAATTCTATGATTAAAGAATTGTAGCCCTTAAAACAAGGATCAAAACAGTATAATACATCCCAAGTCCAAAAATGTATCGTAACGAAGGTTTAAGAGGAAAACGATTGACAATATACAAATCTCGTTACGATCTAAATACATATAAAATTCAACTAATCAAGGTTCATTTTTTACAAACTAGTTACAGGAATACACAATACAAGTAATACAAATAAATTCTCCATAGAAGCATCTTTACAATTTACTACAAACCTAAATTTTTACAGTTCGAACTACAATGCAATTAATGCATTTGCAAGTTCCAGCTTAAATATTAATTCAACATTAATCAATTTATGATCAAAATGTCCAGCATACAATACTCCAAGCACTTACATAAAAACAATGGTGAGGAAAAATAGGATATCAATAAGAGCCACATTGAAACGAACTACGAGATTAAAAACCTTCAGTAATTAAGATGGTCAGAAATTTTATAACCAAATTTAAAAATTAATTGTATCATATAAGTCATAACAAGATTGACCTAATTTATCTGTTTTCAGTTAATTAACAACGTGAAACTGAGTTGGTCTCCTGGAAAGTAGAAAAATTTACCTAACGTTAAACATCGTAATTTCTAAAATTGAATAAAAATATTACTTCTCCCTTGCACGTGGGGAACACACCCCAATGTGTAACTTGGGTTGCATAAACATATTTATGATCAAGCAATCTAATTGAATGATATCCTTTTTCTAAAAATGAAACCTATTCATTATACATAAGAAAAAAAACTTAGGTTATGTTTGCATGAAATTTTTATTCTTAATTTTTAATTTTAATATTAATAAACCTAACTGTGGTCCTATATATAGCCTTTATATTAATTATGCCCATGACATAGTATGTCTCTTTTTTAATTTAAATCTAATGTGTGAAACGTTTGTTTTGACGTTTCCGTTCTGTTGTTAGTAAAATTTTCAATAAGGTGATTTGATATCACCGCAATATGCATGCATTTATAAAAAACACCTAAATACGCATTTATATGCAGTTTCAAATCGACATATGTGATTCATATGTGGCTTAAACATGTAGAAATATAACTCTGCATATGTTTGCTATAAGCAGAAAAAAACATGCAAATGCATAGAAATCCTATACCTAGTTATGATAGATTCTTCTTTTTACTTAAAGAGACTGCTCTTATTGCCTCTTATTATATTAATAAAATATGGTTCCAGTGTTTTTTAATAAAAACAAGAATTAGGGCCGGCGGTGGACGAGTGGTGTTAGTGCATCACTCGTGTTCCAAGGGTCGTGGGTTCGAATCTCACTTGGGGCGACGGGATCTTTCTAATTGGAAAATTCCGTCACCTCAACTATGGATGTGTGTATTCGTGTTGCATGTTAGATGGGGACAGATGACCTTAGATGTTGGTTCCCCCGTAGTGTAGGCGTCAAATAAAATAAACAAGAATTTTTGATCTGCGAATAGATGGGAAATTAAACTAGACATGGTTGGGATAATGTTGAATCAATCATTTGTTGATTTAAACTACATTTAATTGAACCGCTTCAAGTACTTCCCTCTAATATATAAACATATAGGTAACTGCTCAAATTTCTATTTTATCCAAATTTTATTTAATTAAGTAACAATAATGAAATTAAAGTAAAAACCTGCATTGTCCATCTCAGTTCCCCTCACTTATTAAGCTAATGCACTATCTTTATCGTATAGTGTCGAATTCTAAATGTGCATTTGACGTGTGTTAACATAGACAATCGCCCATATAAGATATAAATACTAACGTCGCTCATTTCTCATAATAACATAGTTGGGCAACTGTAAGTTTTTCCTATCTTTTTGTAGCCAGTGTGCGGGCTTCGGGCGGTATCGGCTGCCGTCGTCGAGTACCCTTCTCTGTTCTATTAGGTAACGCTCGGTAAGATAAACAAAGAGAAATTGATTCTTTAATACAGAAGTTTTTTGAGAAATAGAATTAAAATTGCGTTAAGATCAATTTGAAATTTGAAAGGTGGTCGCGTCCTATGCTTTTAACGACATCAAAGTGCCGATACGCAAGTAGACTTACTGATTGTTATTTATACTGTGCCGGGAGGGTCAAATGGATGACCTACGGGGCATTTGGCCGCGTGCCAGTCCGATATTGCGTGTTTACGTATCTCATATTATTAGTTATATTATATCATATCAGTCAATTAGTTATATTAGTTATCATTTTATCAAATATCCCTAACGAAGAAGATAAGTTGTATGATAGAAAGCAAACAATTAAACGTTATGTTGGATCGTTTCTTCTCAAAATCCCGCCGACCTCAAAATAAGCAGCATGTTATCCATACTCTAAATAATAAACGTTTCTTTATGTGTAAATATTGCGTGATTTGTTTGTTGAAATTGTTTCATTATAAACTTAAAAACAAAAAATGTACGTTGATATATTAATTGTTTGTTTAATTACTTTGGTAGGTGTACGTCCAGGTAATTATATTTTTTACTTTTTATAAATTATTATTCTAATAGTGGTTGGTAATATTCATTCATATTCTGCAATATTCTAGTATTTATTTAAATAATATATAAAACGGGAGTATAAAATGTCATCTTTGATGTTTGTATTACATGCAATATGTATATATAACATTGTATTGACCTCAAACTGCTGGGGAATTTTATGAAAAGTATAAAACTTGTTTTCACATTGCGCCGACTATAATTATTTATCAGATCTGTTCATCGGAATTTTATATAAAGGATGGTCTAAAACGAATGATACATACGATAAATACAGAAAATAGGTACAATACATACAAAAACTAAATATCTAACACTTTTAATAAAGGAGAATTACTAAGATCAGTTTGTTCATGCATTAAAGGTACTGTGCGTTTGTGTTTGTATATTTCTAAAGATTCTAGAATGTCTAATTTGTGTTTGTTGTTGCAAAAATGTAAGAATTTGATGTTATTTTGATGTGTGATTAGGTGGTTCTGTTCCAAAAAGTGTTTGACATTATTCGATTTTTCTGGATGTTTATTTTTATAAGAGCGTACGTGTTCTTTGTATTTTATGTCGAGATTTCTAATCGTTTGTTTAATATAAACTGAATTACAAAAAGAACAATTGAAACAGTAAATGTCGGATTTCATGATATCTTGTGTTCCGTCTTTAGCATTATATAAAAATGAAAAAGTGTTAGTGTTAATTTTATAGGTTATTTTACCGCACGCCGCCGCTGACAGAGTGGCAAAAGTGCTGCTTGTAATCTGATCTTATCTTATATGTACGCAGGTGTTGATCATGTCCTGTCCTAGATTCTTCATTTAACATTTTTAAAAACCTTTTGTAATAACAAGCATTAAAACGTACTTAATTTTGTTATACAGCAAAACAAGGATGCGTCATTCAACAAGTATACCACAAGTATACTACTTGCCAGATATGGCTATTGTTTTTATTTCTAAATTACTCAAAAGCTAATTAACATAGAACAAAATTTATTAAGATTTCTTGTTCCTTTTGATGTCTTCTATTAATAGAAGTTAAGGGCTATACCATGCAGGAGCATTTAACGTTTTAGACATAACCTCGGAATAATCGTCTGTAATATGGGTGGATTCGTTTGCTAAAATTACACGCCCATATTGAGTAGTAAAAATCATGCATCTCTCTCCTACTCATTTCTCCTCTTTGTTATAGAATTTCAACGACGTTTATATTCATTAAGCATAAATTATACATGCGTAGATGAACTAATATTAATTGTTGATTAGTTAATTTTAATCAATTGATAAGTAAATGTACTGTAATTAGTAATATTATAAAAAAGAATTAAAAACCAATAATAAAAAAAGAACCAACCAAAAAGGCATAATAAATGGACATTCATTGAAGAAGAAATGTGGGACAACAGCTCCATAGTCGAATGCTGCATTCGATTATGCGTACTAGTTTCGAATAAACGAACGAGAGTTCTAATCTCAGCTATATGCAAAAAAATATAATTATTACTTAATATATTTTATAAATACACTTTTTCTTTTAAATACCATAACATTTACAAAAAAAATTACATAAAATGCATAAAATTATCCCTTAATTTTATAGTAATTGTTCAACAAGGGGAGCTGACATGATGCCGATTTCAATTTCCGATTCAAAAATTTTATTGAATTAAATTTACAAAATAATCCAATTCTAAACATGATGTAGTTTTATTAAAAATAATCTAAAAAAAACTTATGCAGCTGGCGGGAATAGAACCCGCGGAAATCTGCTTAAAGGTGGTTACTGTACTTTTCAGCCACCGTGCCTTACCCTTAGGCGAATTCTTTTATAGGTACCAAGTTAATAATAATAATAATTGCTACAACCCATAACCTGGAAACCAGGCCCCAGAAGCTATAAGCTTGTGCGGGTGGGAGGGGGCGATTATTATTATTACGTAGGCCCTACGTGCGGCTGCAGCTGACTTACAGATACCTTGCATCTTGTATGCGTTAATTTGTGTCGCATTATATTAAATGCAAAAACATATATTTCGTTATTTTGAATTTACTTTCATTTAAAAAATTTTTGAATTCGGCGTCACGTCATTTCATGTTTAATTGTAAAGCATAAATAAAATCTAATATTAGCTCTAATGATATACTATGTAGGTTAGCGCATTCAACAAATTTCCCCTATGCCTCGAAGATCGCAGGATCGATTCCTGTCCGGTAGCCTTTTTTATAAAAACAATAATAATAAAAAACAAACATTAAAAAATATAATTACTTAATATAATCTTTTTAAGAACTAACAAGTTCAAATAAAAACAAACTACCCGAGCAGGGATCGATCCTGCGATACACGGGATACATGAATTGCAAAGCACGCACCTTCGACATCAAGACACAAGCGATAGTTGCTTGTGAAGCTAACGCGCAAGTTACATATAGCTCTAATTTCTATTAGATTAAGTCACTTTACTTAAACTACCTATAAATATTTTATGCAGTCGAAGATACTGCAATTTGTTGTGAAGAATATTTCATTTAATGTAACTGTTAAGTCAGTTCTAGAGTGCCAAGGTCTTGTTGACATTGAGCACAATCTAAATATAGCCACGTTTATCAAGTCATGTACGCTATGCATTTCTACTGGCGCCCACGGATGTTCCTGGAAATCGTATGAAAGTCGAAGCAAGGGCAGAAGCAACAAACAAACCCACGCCCAAGAAACAGTCCCTATAAAGGCAGGTTCCAGCGGTAACCTTGTTAGAAATAGTCCGACATCGAGCAGCAACGTTCAAGACCACCGAGCCAGCGATAAGTGCAGTGTCTGCACAAACGTAGAGTCAAATTTGTCGACTTAGACTTATTTGTGTATTTAACAATAAATACTTCTATTAAATTCTGGCCTCCAAATTATTTAAATCTATTTCGCATTCTATACTGTACCATTAGAGCTGATGTTAGATTTTATTTATGCTTTATAATTAAATATATCATAGTATTATAACGGTAGTTGTTTACCAGAAGTTATATTTAATCTTGGAGTTAATAAAAAACGTGTTCATTTAAGATATCTTTTATTACTTCTTATTTATTCTTGTAACTATGGCAATCACTTAGCATCCAATGCCTTCTTAATATGTATGTAATGACTGTTTTTATGAATGAATATCATTACAGTATGTTTAATCGTTTAGTTTTATTTTCAATTAACATAAATATACATAGTTTAATTTAAACAATGGGCGATATTAATACAATGCAGCAAATGCTTTTACTTCTATTAATAAAGGACGAAAGATACGATATTTAATTAGTAAAAAGCATTTAGCTATGTAATAAAAGCATTTGCTACATTTTATTCATATGGTCTATTAGCGCACGCATGTCTCTAAAGTAGGCGGAACCACGTTTAGTATTTACAGTATTTAGCAAATGCACTGGCCTCTTTTGACACCAATAATAACTACGAAATCCAAAGAAAATTGATTTCCAATTATTCGTTTCCTGATCTTATTAATATTGATCTATTAAAATGAAACAAAAAGCATAGTGAAGTACGATTAATAAGCTACTCGAGCGCTTTTGATCTTTTTCTAAATTACCCTTGGTTAATATTTTAGGACTTTTTTAAATATCAATCAATGTTTCTGTGTTTTTCTTGTAAACTTTGTACCACAAAAAATATTTTTTTCTTAAATCCGAAAAAGCACCTGCGTAAAATGGACTTTCCTCTTTATTTTGGTTCAAGTAGGGTGTAAAAATCTTAAGAAATAACTGAATGAAAAGTATAGAGCTTAAAGCATTTTAGCTATCATAAATTCCCATGTACTGTAGACCCTTAAATAGCCTTGGTACCAACTCTAAAATACAATATGAATTGCAGAAAAATCCTACTAGTAAAAATTACAACTTATATGCTGAAAACTGAAGAGGAAATTACAGTGCGGTTCAATTGAACGTAATCCTCCAATCGGAGGTTAAGAACAGAAATTTCCCACTGAACTAAATATAATTAAATCCTCGAGTCGAGGGTAGTTTTCCAAAACACCCTTTTAAATCTTTATTGTAAGCAAATTATTCAAACTGAACTATTTGAACATTCACAGGAAAAGTTGTCCTTTTTAGAATAACTTCTAGATAAAAAAATGTCTGATAAGAATTTATTTTGCACTACAAATTCAATTTTTAAAATAGGAAATTGTACAAGGTCAATAAATTGGCCAGACAAGGATAAAATACCCACTGTCAATTAAATCATTAAAATCCAACGTCTTGGTTTTTTTTCAGGCTGAATTAAACAATAACAAACAAAGTGATAATGCCTAAGGTACTATCGGACAATAGATAAATGGATTCCGGTAGCAGAAACCTTAAAATAGTAGGGCCTGAATGAAATGTTGACTATACGTCAGGGTAGAGAAAGTAATAAAATTTATTTAATTTAGAATAAACTTTATAGAGTGTTTATTAAACTATATAAATACACTAAATGAGTCTTATTGCAATGACAAAATGGAACCGTCACAGAGTTACTAATGCCCAAGCGTGTAATGCATTTTTTGTAAAGGTCTGCTTGAGATTTTCCCATGATTTAGTGTGAAATATTTTTTGAAAAGTTAGTTTGGTAAAGATATCAAAAATCTGAAGCAATGTTGATACCCAATACTGTTCACCACTTTGCAAGAACCCCTTTGCTACATTTATTGCAATGGCGTGTTTTCGAATAGGTAAAGATTTGACGTCGGAGTTGTCGAAACATACACAGATGAAGAAATTGAATACTGCGTTTCCTGACAACATTGTGAAAGAATAATTCATGGGTAATTTTAAACTTTGCTAAAGATAGAGTCTACTGCTATAACCAATGTTGTAGAAAGTGTCACAAATAAAATATATAATTTGAGGGCGGCACGCTTACTGGGCTCACTCCTTCGTTGCTCGCCCCACAAACTTTCCAGCTCGCCCGTAAACATTAATTTACAAATCTCGTAACGTAAATAAACTATTAAATGTTTTTTGTTTGCAGAAACCTGTAAAACACCAAACAATGAAGAGGGGGAATGTATACCACTAACAAAATGTGAGTCGGTTTTAAGGTCTCTCTTAAATAGACAAATATCAGAGACGTATATCGAACAACTAAATTGTGGAGGCACTATTGTAAGACCCAACATATGTTGTGCTTCATATACTAGCATCTACGGTACTTAGTTATTTTTTATTTAATATATTACACACGTAAGTTGGTTTGTTTTTTATAATACATTTTCAGAGACCTGTAAAATGCCAGACGATCGAGTAGGCGAATGTAAGCCGCTCTACATATGCAACGAAATTCTTACTGCACTTACCTATAACTATATATCACCTGATAGTCTTGATCAATTGCACTGCGGTGGCACCATTACCAAGCCTTATATATGTTGTGGTGAAATCGCTCCACCAGTCACGCAACCTACCCCAAAACCTATACGTAATCGGTATCCAACTAACGATACGGCAGGTATATGTGGATTTCAACATGCTGATGATTACTTTCATTCGAGTAATAAAACGGTAATTACCGAATATCCATGGCTAGCACGGATTGGATACCGTCGGGATGGAGAAGATTACGACGAGTATCATTGTGCTGGGTCGTTGATTAATCGTAACTATGTTCTAACTGCAGCGCAATGTTTACAAGGCGATCTAATACCGTAAGAACAAAAACATCAAACTATATCACAATATTATATTATTTTTTTAATAAAGGAGCAGCGTCCGTCTTGGTGAATACCACAGCCTTAACCGAACTGATTGTACTTTCTATTCGGATATTGATGCAAATGAATGTAATGATATTGAAGATTATGGTGTGGAGAGATATATCGTACATCCTGAATATAATACTAGTGAAGAAGGAGGGAATCACGATATAGCTTTAATAAAACTGGATAGAGAAGTGGACTATACAGGTAGCCATCTCTTTGTAATAAATGAAGTTTATTTTATAACATTGCTTATGTACTTTTTTAGATTATATTAGGCCCGTATGCTTACCTCATTCTGACATACCCAGACCGAAAGAATCAGATGAGCTGACTATTTCTGGTTGGGGATGGCTAACGGATTCTAATAACATTTACGTGAGATCACATTTTAAACAGAAAGCTACCACTGTGGTCCAGTCCAGTATAGTATGCGAAGGCAAAGGCGGGATATCAAAAACGGTTCAAGATGGACAAGGGTGCAGCCTTTACGGCCGTAGTAAAGTATGTCTGTACGAGAATGGTGGCCCAATTGTGTTTTCTCATAAATATCGGTGGTATCAAGAGGGAATAGCAGTTGATGGAAAAAAGAATTGCATTGTACATACACATATATCAACAACTTTGATGTACACAAAAGTGTCTGATTATATTGGCTGGATTAAAGAAACTGTGGGGGTACTATAGCGATAAAAAACCAAGTGCCAGAAACGATTTTGACTTCAGAACTCTAAGATTTTATTACTGAAGAAATTCGAATCGAACATCTATCCAAGTTCTAAGGTCACCAGTCATCTTTTTAAGACAATAAAATGATTATTTGCTTAGGTAGCTTTTTTTCTACTTTTCCTTAGATTACGCGTGATTTTATGTTACGTTTAATAAAAACTATGGTTAAATAAGTACTTATATAAACCCACAATAATCCCTATCTTACATGGAATCATATTTCAGAAGTATGACGAATACGGTATGTACTGTGGCCGCCATTTTAAGGAGGAGGCACTAAGTCATTTCTATTAACCCATTACGGAACTTCATCCAGTGGCCTTTTTAAATTTTTGCAGGAGCTTCCATTTCCATTGTCAAAATAATAATTGATAAAAACGACCTGGTTGTGTCTTGGCACTTATTAAAACTTGGATGGTGTACACATAACCAACCAGGATATGTAGAATGGTAGTTACGGTTACTTGCGCCATTGAAACTCTTTGCGTGTTCTTTTCTTGTTCAACTCAACGTTGTGGAAAACTCAGAAACAATATTGTGACCTAATAATACAAACACGCACATTCCATTTTGGATGTTATTGATTAAACTTAAATTCCAAGAGATTGTAACTGAAAAATTCGAAACATATGAGATATCACAAAGAAGGTGCGCGGCTGTGTTTGTGTTCATTGAAATAATAATAACAAAACGGTACGTAGAGTATTTATTGCTAAATTATCTTTTATTACCTGCTACTATGCATATTTTAGGAAGTAAAAGATTATTTATCTCCTTGAACTTCAAAATATGTGTCATGTACTATTGGTTTCATATATTTCTTATTATGTTATACTATGCATTTACACTGAGAAAAAAGAATAAAACAGCATCATGTCAGCCTTGCTATCCTAGATCATTATGAAATCAATAGTACATTTTTACTATTCAATTTGAAAACATTAGACTGAACTTCGATGTGTTTTTTTCCAAAAGTATAGAATTACGAGAAAAATGGTATTTAGGAATTTTCTTTCTTTAATGGTTATCTAACCACTGGCAAAGTTCGACTAGTTCTTAATGAGTTACCGTGTATAGAAAACTTTTTTTACACAATGTTTTGGAAAATGTGTCCGTCCCGTTAAAGGGCAATTGGGAAACGTGTAGAATAACATCTCACTAACAATTTACTGAAATGCCCCTTTGAAATAACACCCCCCCCTTAGAAGAAAATAGACACGCCACTGCACAGTTGTAGATAAAAGTATGTGAAAATTAGCCTATTACCTACCTTAAAAGGTCATCAATAGACTAACCTTAATAAACCCAAGCAGGTACCCGAGTAACTAAATTCTTCGAAAATTTTAACCAAAACAAAACAGTTGTACGTGCTTTTAGAATGCTTTTAGCTAAAGAATAATAAATACTCATTCTTTGAAATTGCAATCTGTTGTATGCAGTTTCTCGTCAGTTTCTAAATTTTCTTAGTACTCGTTTTAGAATTAATAACTTGGGTTAGGTAGTGTTAAGTGTTTGTTAGTGTGAGTAGTTTAATTAATTGTATTTACTACTTAGTTACTGTTTAAGTTATGACAGAACCATACATCCTTGCTGAATAGACGGATCTTTATTAAAATTCACGCAAATGCCGATATGTTTGCTAGCATAAACGAATCCATCATAGGTCGTGCGCGATTGTGTGTACAGACAAATGGCGATTTATTTGAACACATGTTATAAAGATTGTTTGCATCTAAACGGTAAGTTTTGCTCATTTGGTTGAAATCACATTCGTTAAATAAAAACAGACAATGGAATTTGCATTACAATTAGGGCAATGAACGTATGTTACATTTTATTTACCGTCCTTAATAATGATCAAGTCAACAAGGTAGTGAGTCACCCGGAAACAGCTGCTGAAGTTGAACGCTGTTGTTTCTGTAAAATGATAGGTGCGTAGCGTAGGTCAGTTATTAATTTATTAGCTGTAAGAGCATTCTTAAAAACAATCCAGTCGACTGGTGTCTTGCAAAAATGCGGGAACATTCGGATTTTTTTTCATTTTATAAATTTTGGGGTCTCTGTATTCACCCCCTTAAAGCATTGTATACTTTCCAGAACACCCTGTATGTATCACTGATTTCTACTTTTGTATATTTAATTACACATAAGACACACTCACCCAAAAAACAATTCCACTATTTATTTTAACACCCATTGGTATAAAGAGTATATAATAGTTATTTTTGTTACAAGTGCGCGGTCACGTCAATTTTTATAGACTTGACGTCAAAACTTAAGGTTAGCCAAGTTACAAATTGTTAGCTCATGCGAGTCGAACATATTTTTTACACAATCTTGTAAAAATCATTAATTTATTATAAATTTTTCGTTAATTTTAACAGATGACAATGTAGGTAGATAAGCCATACAGTATATATATTTAGTTAAATACCACTTTATCAGTTATGCATGTATCTGACAATGCAATATAAAAAAGTATTGCAACTATATAAAAACGTTTTCCTTCTCCCCCTTACGTAATAGTAGAGTCAATTTTTGCAAAAAACATGCGTAAGTTCTTATTTTTTACTATCTAAAGATAGAGACTTGAAATCTTTTGTAATGCCTTCAGTACTGGACCAATATAAAATGTTATATGTTTAAAATGGGGGCACGCCCACTCGGGGGGTTGAAACCCCCATTTTGTACCCCTAATCTAATATCGCAGCCAAATTGGGAGAAATTTATGTTGGGAGGGTTCTTGGAGTCGCTGATTATGAATCCAATGAATCCAGAAAATTGAATAATTCAAAATGGCGGACCCAAAATGGCGGTCCCAAGATAATGGCATTTGAGATTGAGAATGCGATCTAAGCCGTTTCTATTGATTTTAGAGAAAAACCCAAAGAGTCAAAAAGTGCTTAAAATGTGATTTTGCAAAGGAATATACTATTTTGGTTATCTTATTATGTAACCCCATTGCTCTGCCCTAGTCGTAGGGTCAATTTTTGCATTAAGGTCTTATTTTGTACTATCTAAATATAGAGACTTGAAATCTTTTGTAATGCCTTCAGTACTGGACCAATATAAAATGTAATATGTTTAAAATGGGGGCACGCCCCTTCGGGGGGTTGAAACCCCCATTTTACACTCCCAATTTAATAACTCGGGAAGTTTTCCATCAACTTGAGCGAAATTTATATTGGGGGAGTTTTCGGGGTTTCTGATTATGAATTCAATGAGAAAATTAGGAAATACAAAATGGCGGACCCAAAATGGTGGTTTTTGAGATTGGAAATGCGATTTACGACGTTTCTATTGATTTTAGAGAAAAATGCAAAGAGCCAGAAAGTGTTTAGAATGTTATTCTGCATAGGAATACGTAATTACGGTTACCTTATTATGCAACCTCTTCACAGAAGCCAACTAGGGGAGAGTGAAGGGGGTTACATAATAAGGTAATCAAAATAGTGTATTCCTATGCAAGATCACATTCTAAACACTTTTTAACTTTCTGAATTTTTCTCTAAAATCAATAAAAACGGCGTAAATCGCATTTCCAATCTGAAAGACCGCCATTTTGGATCCACTATTTTGTATTTCTTAATTTTCTCATTGAGTTCATAATCAGGAACCCCAAAAATCTCCCAACATAAATTTGCCTCAAGTTTCAATTTCAGCTTTTTTTGAATGTTTTATTTTCATGTCAGTTCTGAGCACTATCGTTGGGTACGGATTGTAAAGAAAAATAAGGTGTAGTAGACATAATAAAAGCATATGGGCGCCATTTGCTCGAAGTCATTACAATTCTAGGATTCCTAAGCAAAAAAGAATCCAGAGTATATAGATTAAAATAATTAACCGAAAGAACTAATCACCATTAGTTAGATTGACGTTAGAGCAAGTTATATAATTGAATAACTTTAATTAATGATCGGTCCAGTATCAACATAATAGGGTTAATTTAAATACTCATATATTCGTCGATAAAGTAATTCTTTGTCTAAAATAACAATACTGAGAACAGTATATTATAAGGTTTTAATAAGAATTCTTATTAACAAGAAAATGTTGCATAGTTAACAAAAATTTTCATAATAGAAAATAGTACAGATAAATCTTACATAAAACTTACTGCTATCAAACAAGTTATCCTTTAGTTCTTGATAAATTGGTAGAATTTTACAATCCTTTAAATTCTCACGAAATAACACTTTCAATATAATGCCCTTGAATTAATTCACTTAACACTAGGTACAGAGTACCTCACAAATTATAGATGTAAAACAGGAAGAACTATGAAATCTGGTAAAGATGCTACAATAATTAACTGAAATTTCTTAATGGATGTTACGAAAAATTATTTCTGTAATAATTCGCCACGACACTAAAACTCCTAAACTGCAATAATCTCAATAATACATTTGTTAAATACAGGTTTTATTTTGTAAGTACTGTTAAAGGGCACAGTGGCCGTAATATAAAAATTGCAAATGCTAAAAATACTTTATTTAAAAGAACTTATAACAAAATTAAACATAAGCGCATACTTATATAAACAGTTGGGAATAGTTAAGTTTAAAAAATATCTACTTATATACATAGGGTCTATATGCAGAATAATCTAGATACAAGGTAGTAAAACCCAGTAACTGTTCGAAGTCAGCAATTGTCAATTTCCATATATGATTTTGTCTCAAATCTAAGACTTTCAAGGTCGGTAATCTAAAAACATTTCTAATAATTTCCGTTAAGTTGTTGTCATTCAAATAAATTTCTTTGAGATTTTTCATCTGATCAAACGAATGAGGTTCGATGCTTTGGATTATATTTCCACTCAAACGTAAAATTCTAATATCTGAATCTGTTGCGAAAGCATCCCTGCTGATTTCGGTTATTTCATTATAGCTCAAATCAAGTTCCTGAAGACTTTCCGTACCTTCGAATAGATTAGATTCGATTTTTGTTAATCTATTCCCACTTAGATCAAGCACCTTAAGATTTTCCATACCTCTAAATGCGTCAGACTTGATACTTGCAATCCCATTCGCATATAATTTTAATGTAGTAATATTAGAATTTGAAAACATGCCTGTCTCTATTTTGGTTAATTCATTACCACTTAGATCAAGCTCAAGATTTTCCATATCCCCAAATGCATATGACTTAATACTTGTAATCTCATTCTTGGATAATTTTAACATTTCAATATTAGAATTTGAAAAGATGTTTGTTACTATTTCAGGTAATTTATTATAACTTAGATCCAGCGCCTTAAGGGTTTTCATACCTCCGAATGCATTAGACATAATTTTTGCAATTTCATTACCGGTTAATGTTAATATTGTAATGCTAGAATTTGAAAAGATGTTTGTTTCGATTTCGGTTAATTTATTATAACTTAGATCAAGCTCCATAAGATTCTCCATACCTCCAAATGCATTGGAGTTGATACTTGCAATCTGATTATAGCGCAAACTCAAAGTTTGAATCTTGGATCTTGAAAACATACCTGTTGTAATTTTGGTTAATTTATTCCAGTCTAAATCAAGATCCTGAAGATTTTTCATATTCCCAAATGCATTCGATTTGATACTTGTAATATTATTAAAACTCAAGTCTAAATTTTGAATCATAGATTTTGAAAACATGTTTTTCTTAATTGTGGTAAGTTTGTTAGAAAATAGATCAACAATTGCTAGGTTACTTAAACCATCGAAACTCTTTGCTTCTATACTCGCGATTTCATTACTAGCTAGGATCAATTCCTCGATGACAGACTTAGAAAACATATCTTTGGTAATCTTAGAGATTTTGTTACTTCTTAAGGTAAGCTTTTTAAGATTAATTAAATCGGCAAAGGTATTAGATTCTATATCTGTTATCCCGTTTGAAGATAATTCTATGTCCTGGACGGGCGAATCTGAAACAAGAAGCGCTATGTTAGTTTGAGGGGCACATCAAGTTTATAAAGTACTAGCTTTTACGAGCTAGATGTATTATTCAATTTCAAATTGATATTATTGCATTTACCACTTTTTTTATAGTATATTATTTAACATTTAGTATAAAATTGAATATTCCGTTAGTTTCTTACAAACCAGAACAAGAAATCGTACAAATGCTTCGATTTAGCACAAAAAACTCCTTATACATTTATCTGCGGCAAAGTCACATTGAAATTTGTTATGTGTTGTTAGTCTTTAGGCATTTATAACCCATTGTTACGTGCTAGTTTCGTAGCACCTTGTATAGCTATGCTTTTGTGTTATATTGTATAGTGTTGGGAATTTTCATATTCTTTCCTTTTAGTTCTCATTTTGTTCGCAACTAACTTCCTATTGATAAGATAACTTACACTTCGTTTTTTTTTAGTTCGTGTGAAGCAAATTCTTTGAAAGAATGTTTTAGTGGCGTCGCCGTTAAATTGAGTTTGCCTTTATGTTGTGAAATGGGAATTGCATTCGTGCAGATTTATAATTAATTTTTGGTGATGATTTCCAATTTTGTAGGTAAGTAAGGATTTTACCGCTAGTTGTTTTGGAAGTTGGAAGCACATGTTTTCGAGGTTCGTAGTTTAGGTCTTTTACATTCACTCGCAAACATATTTACATATTTAATCGCCGTTAGCCGCATTTGGAGGCGGTATAACTATTTCGCTGGGTCGCCTTCTATGTAAGGTACTTGTTAAATGTTTTCTTGGTGCATTTTGGTAATTTGATTTTGTTTGTTGCAGACCTTCTTCTTTATATTATTCTCTTTAGTTTACCATAACTTCATACACTACGTTGTATATTTGGGTTGTTAAAAGACCATTACGCTGAGCTACTTGCTCATGTACCGTTACTTGGTTGTCTCCTTGGATCGCTACGTTCAATAGTGTTTGATTTTAAGAACACACACCTGCATGGTGAGTCACTTACATTGTAACAACTTTATATAACAGCAATAATGTTTGACAATCCATTATTGTAAATATAAAACATTACTATATATTTATTTGTATATTATAATTTTATGTTTCCCCAGTGTGCGTGTAGCACTTATATCTACGTATCTATTTCATATATGTTATTTTATCAGTTACCGTTGTTAGGAATATTTGCGAGTGAATGCAATACATATAGCTTTGCCCCGTAATAGTTGAACAGCTCACTACTGGAGTTGAGGATTGCGCAATCTGATTGGTACCTGTAGTCGGGATGATTTTACTGTGCCCTTTTGATTATTTTGTTTGAGACCTGAAAGTCAGATTTAGAGTAAATAGTCCCGCTCGCAAGAATTCTCACTTCGTTCAAATGTATATAAAAATTAATAACCTACATTTAATTTTTGCCAAGGCGATTTCACCCTGATTGAAATTATAACACCTGATTGATTTACCTGATAATGTGTTTTAATTGTAGTAATAAAGCACTGTATATTATACCTGAAGATTATGATTTATACGAGTGTTATTTTGGGTTTATATTTACAGCTATCAAGGAATCAATATTGAGAAAAGCCGATCATATTGGTAGTAGTCACAAATGTGTTGTTCTTTTCAGATTTTGTCGGCAAATACTGGAGATATTTTAGACGATTCTTGGCGCCCATTACAGAAGACCTCACACTAGTTAGCTGGCCGCCAACATAGTTAACTGAGGTTAAAGGTTGTTACTGTTTCCCAATTGGTGATCCACATTTTGTGGGTAACACTATAAGCAGGTATGGACCACTTGATATGAACCCCTTTTATTTTTAATACCTATAATTAACTGTACCCCTTCCACTACCTATGATTAACGGGGTATGATTACCTGTGGTCAGATTAACGGGGTGCGGTTACCTGTGATATGAATAATTTATTTTTTTAATTAGTTAGAGGGTTACTATTTCTGATTAATGTACTCAAATTACATTTGATAGGTATTCTTTAACAACATCTTGTTTTACTCATGCATAGTCGTCATATAGTCTAAATGTTTAAGTGCTACTTACTAATTAACAAACAGACCTTGCGTGTCACTGAAAAGATTGTTTTTAATTATAATATTTTTCCCATGCATTCTAACTTGAGAAAAAGCAAATCTTTATTCGTCTGGATCGCGTGATATGTAGTTAACCTGGGATTATAACCTTCTTCCTCTGAAGATTATGATATGGTTGATGTATTGCTACTAGCTGTCAGTTCTTCATCACTTTCATAATCGAAAACTAGCTGCCAAGAACAGCAACCACGTGTTGCACCGGTTGACGTCATATCTTCCGTTATATTGTCTACAAAATCGTTAGCTTCATTGCAGCATCTATGGTATTATGGCTGGTTTTCAAATGTCTCTTATAGCTGCCAAGATGTATAAAAAAATTTGAAGCATTTAGAACGCCCAACTTTGTATTATTAATAATAACAATAATAATAATAATAATAATAGCTACAACCCATAGCCTGGAAACCAGGCCCCAAAAGCTAAAAGCTTGTGCGGGAGGGAGGTGGCGATTATTATTTATTACGTAGGCCCTAAGTGCGACTGCAGTTGACTTACAGATGGAACGGCGCAAATCCGACATTTGTGTCACAGCTAAGGAAAACTGCAGAAAACCTTAACCAGATCTGCCGGCATCGGGAATCGACTTCGGGCCGCTTGGATGAAAGTCCAGCACTCTAGACATTACACTACCAAGGCTGATTCCTGATGTATTTTTATATGACGTGTAAAATCGGGGTGTCGAATATTCTTGCTACATATATCACAGACGTAACGTTCCATGTTGACTAATGAATAAGCAGGAACTCAAGTCCTAGTTATATTTGCCTTATTTCTGCCCTATAAATAACAGGAACGACTACATCTCCGACTTAATAGCAGATGTTAACTTACCAAGGTACCGGGCTCGTCAACAAGCTTATTGATAAGCTACCGATTAAACTACATCTCTGTTTCAACATCGTGGACCGGGAACAAACCTAGCAAAAAAACGAAAGAGAAGTGATAAAAGGGTAAATCCATTATACGGTAGAGAATCATGGTCCGAAAGAAAATTTTAGAAACGGAAAGTGGAAAAAAGAAAACACCACGGAAGATGCAACAATTGATGCAATAAATAGCAGAGATAGGTGAACGAAAAGAAAATAGAGTAGCAGAAATGAAGTTAAATGGTTCAATAATTAAAAGAATATCCTGATTTTCGACGCCCACAAGAGCATAATGATCAAAGAAATAAAATAGAAGAAAAAGCTTTCTAGCGATCATTGTCTCTACTTCTTTAAATGTGAAAGGGCAAAAGCTGGAAAGAGGGGCATCAAGTAATTCTCTACTTTATTGTCGTTCGTCTTTTGGTGGCAATGGCTAAAAAACTTCTGGAGGTGAATAGTAAATACTTCTGCTTTTGCTCATACCAGTGCATACCGATGAGCTATCTTTGTTACGAATTGGAGGTAATGCTGTTTTGGTCTATTAAGACGACTGGTGGCCTTCCAAAGAGAATCTTTAGCATTCTCTGATACCGTCAATCCTTTAAGGTATTCTTGAAAAAATTTATTTTTTCATTCTTTGACCATTTCTTTCAGTTTTCGAGTTGCCAAATTAAATCTACGTACTAGTGCCTCCTGACATGGCTTGATATTGATAATCGTGATATAATCAATTCATTACATAATTGATTTATAAAGTAGGTTAATGTAATTAACTCATTATCTCACTAGTGTTATAATAAACGCCATTACCTAACGGAAATAAATGACATAATGCGGCAGTCGTAGACAAGATTTTGTATGATACGCGTAAGATAAAGGCATAATAGCACTTGTATGATTTCACAACTCGGTCACTTACGACCTTATTGTGAAAGTTTTGCACTAGTATAATGATGTCTTTATCCCATTAATAACATAAGTAACTATTATATTACACGGACACTTTGGAAAATGTCCCTGTACGACGACGTTATTATACTAAACACAATTTTAAATAGAAACGCTCACCTTTTAACTTTTTTAATGATAACGTTCTAAAATCGGAACCATGAATATCCAATACTTTTAGATAAGGCAATCCCAGTGTTAGATTTAATGAATTTACTCCATATTCACCTAAATTACAATTTTCCATAGACATTTCAAATGTATAATTCGTTTTATCTGCGCTATCTTGTTCTAACGTTATTTGAATTATGTTGTTCAGTTCCTCTAACGTCTCGTCTGTACATTTAAACTCGATCGCTTTATATTCTTTTATAAAGATTGCCGCTAAAATTAAGTAGATGTAGAACATCTTCGAAACCTAACCTAAAAATTAAAAACATCATTTAAGTTAAACAAAAGGCAAATTACACCTTTAATCTTAC
Organism: Agrypnus murinus; assembly: GCA_929113105.1. Taxonomy (NCBI): domain Eukaryota; kingdom Metazoa; phylum Arthropoda; class Insecta; order Coleoptera; family Elateridae; genus Agrypnus; species Agrypnus murinus. The sequence continues at coordinate 5,226,286 of OV816027.1, forward strand.
TATTAAGTTTATCATGAACAGAGGAAACTCCTAAAATTAATGTTAACTGGTACAAGTCTACTTTGTGTTCAATCAAGAAGCGTGTGTGCATCTGCTTCAACCACACAGGTTTTATATTAACTGTGATTATTCTAATCCTATTATCTAGAAAAACATTCAAGTCTATTTTTGTAAAATGATAAAATCGAAAAACCACTATAAAATGTTGAACGAAATAAATTACAATCCAGCAATATTAACGAAGTTTGGATCATGCGTTTATGACCTTTTGAACTGATAAGAAATCTTAACAAACAAACTTTCCAAATCATTATCATATGGCAATTCAAAGGGTCGACGGTCCTACTCAAGCGGGCACGTTCCTCGAATCTAATTAATCGCAATCTCTAAAAGAATAATTCATATATTTTGTAAACATTTTTATTAAAAAATTAAAAGTATTAATGTAATATAAATGTAATTCATTGACAACTTTTAGAAACAAAATATGTTATGTCAACGTGTGCGTAAATTCTCTTGCCCAATGGAAAAACTTTTTTTTTGGTTTTTCGAAAATAGTCACTATTTTGTAAAGGAATATAGAAATTATTAAAAATTATATTATGTGTTTTTGGAAGATTAAAATATTTAGGTAATAAAGTTCAATAAATTTAATTGCGAAAAGCTGCTTAATCAAATTCCTTTTAACAATAACTAGGTTAAGTAAAAATGCAATGCTTTTATAATAGTTGTAAGTTTAATGACTTAAATTAATAAAAGACATGACGACAGAGTTTCGAAGCGTAAACATGTAAGAACGTATCGAATTTCTATTTTATAAGAATAAGAAATAAAACCAATTTATTATGGGATACAAATTTGTGTATTATTTAAAATAACATCCATAATCAATAAAACAAATAGAACCGATAAACAAGGGGTTTATCACAATTTAGAAAAGTGTTCCTTTACTTAAAATCTCAAATTCTGTCATTAAAAGTAACCTATGATATACAGGGTGATCAGATAAGAGTGCATTTGATTTTAATGTTTGCATTTTTTTTAATAATCGCATGAATAATAGTCCCATTTTACTTACAGTAATTCCTTATTTCCTTGCAGTTTTTTATTATACAGCGTGTCCGGTGTTAGAACGCATTAATTTTAAGGAGTGATAGAAGACATCAAAAGGAACAAAAAAGTCGTATACAACTTTGTTCTAGAACGTACTACTTTTTCAGAAAAAAATAATAAAGTTGGGAACTTTAACATCATTTTGCCGCGTTAATAATAGTACTTTAATTATGGCGCTTTGTCGGCAGATGCATCTCATCTATCACAACAACAAACCTTAATGACATTTTATCGTATCGTATGTCGTTTCCGCGTAAAATTAAATTCTTTTTACAATTAAAAATTCATTTTACTCAATTAAGAAACGTGACAACTCTGTAAAGTTTGTAAAAAATTTGCTCCACATCCACACAAAATGCTGATCTGGACGTTTGTTAACATTGAAATAAAGCACGTTTTGCTTACAACCTTGCAATTTAAGAATATTTGGGTCAAAGCCTGATCACAGCTTTGTAAATAATACCCTTGAGATAATACTGAGTTTGTAGTTCGTTGAACTTTGAAATAATAATTTGTCAATAACGCAATTCGCAACTTGCTGTTTATTTAATAACAGTTTTTAATGATTTTATAAGAGAATATCTTTTAAAGAGAAGATTTATCTAATTTAAATTAGGTAATTAGGTTAAGGGATTTTGGGGATTTTGTTGTCACCTTGTTTTGGCTACATTAAAAAATTTTTATTTTATGGTAATTAGGTGCCTTAATCCATTTTTTACATAAGATTTATATAATTTTTTGTATTTTTTGTATTTTTTTGGATTTGTATTTTTTAATAAAAAACAAATACGTCAAGAAATTTTGAAAATATTCTGGAAATTAATAATTGTAAAATGTAGGTCAATTATTGTTTTATTTTTACAGTTGGTGTCTCTATCAGCGTGTCTTTAACGTACAACGTACAAATTTTGTTTACGGAAAAACAGTTCGGATCACAATTTTCGTAGAATTAGTCACGCGACTAATGTGCTTTGGATGTTTATTATTTTTAAACAACGACTGTCATCATCAGTTTGTTTGTTTGATTTTCTAAAACAAGACCCAGCTGCGATTATACTTAAGCAAGGTTGCCAGATAAGGCAATAGTTTTTTCTAAATTACTCAAAAGCCTATTAACATAGAAAAAAATTTATTAAGACTTTTCTGTTCCTTTTGATGTCTTCTATCACGCCTTAAAATTGATGTTATAAAATTATGTTGTTAAATTTTTATTTTTGTGCATTTTCTCTATGAATTTATTTTATTGATGTAATAATATTGTAAGTTAAATAATAAGATTACCTATATTATTCTTTTCGATAATTACACGAAAGATAATTCAATTTATAATAAAGATTATTTTTTAAACGCCTTGATCAAGAAGTTGAATCTGAAATTACTACTACTACAATTGACTCGTCTCTCACTCAAGCGGCCCGGGTCGACACCCGGTATCGGCAGATCTGTTTAAGGTAGTCTGAAGTTTTCTTTAGTGTAACACAAATGTGGGATTTATGCTATACCATCTGTAAGTCGGCTGCAGCCGCACGATGGGCCTGCGTAATAACATTAATCGCTCCCTCCCTCCCGCACAAGCTTCATAGCTTCTAGGGCCTGATTCGCCAGGTAATACAATGGGTAGTAGCAACTATTGTTATTACTATTATAGGTATATAATTTTTTATAGATATAATATAGCAAGCGCCACGAAGTTTGGCGAGAAGGCGGGGTGCGTGGTAGGTTTATTTTTGAAAAACTCTGCCCACTGGCGTGCTTACACTTACAAGTCAGAGGCGTGCGCTCGAGAGTTCGAATAATAAGCTTTAATTTTATAAATGATAAGATGACAGAAAATAAATATCATAATAAAGTTATTGGCCGTCAAGCTGAAGTCAGTGGAAAACAGGAATTTCAAGTTTTTACGTATTTTAAACAAAATAATTCAGCGGCAGAGACATCACCAACAAAAGTTTCATAAGCTGCAGGAGTATCAGTGAGAACAATAAAAAGAATAGTGAAAGAAGGTAGTAGTAAAATAGTAAGCTTTATGAGATCATAAACATCCATATCGTATATACAAGATCGGTATTTTAAATCTTACAAATGTGACACTTTAACTACTTGAAGAACAAGGTTTCACTGTATTACGACTACGACCTTACCATCCGGATTTCAATCCAATTAAACTTGGGCCACAGTTAAAAATAATGTTGCTTAAAAGAATACTACCTTTAAGTTGGATGACGTAAAAGAAATGGCCGAACTTGAAATCAGTAAGAAAAAGCGCCGACATGTCATTACAAAAAAAGAAGATTAATAACTTAGCCGCGAAATACAGTTTACAAATTTGTTCAAGACTTTATAATTAATTTAAGTGACGACAGTGATACATGAAAAATGTACGTTATTATACGATTACTACACGTTTATAAACTTTTTTAACAAAATAGAATTATATATAGATTTTCTTTAAGTGTTTCATTTTAAATACAGTCCATATTTATAATTGGCACATAAAATACTACATTGAAATATAATAAAAGATGTATATCCAATTAATTCAAGAGTGGGCTTTATTTTATTTAGGTATAAGCTTATTTCCTTAAATTGTAAGCATACTAAGAAATGGTATCCTACGTCAATGGAGATTATCCGTACCAATCAGAGTGAAGTTGGGCGTGCCCAAAGTATCCCCACCTCTCGCCAAAATTCGTGGCACTTGCTATACTAAACCATCACTAAATCTAACAAAATAATTAAATTTATTGTTAGGTTATGTCATAAGTATTTACATTTAGTTATGTCATATATATTTTTAAAAAGTTATAAAATGTTTAACCTTAAGTATTGGCTTGAATTTGGCGTAAGTTACTAGTGTGGGCGGGTTCCGCTAATTTTAGCATATTCTTTTGCTTTACTAAAATAATAGTTATTTATGGTATAAGTAATAATCCGCCATACGTGCAAATCTTTATTAGCTAATTAATCATTTTAATAAGTAGAGCAATGTTTAAAGAGTGGTAGTGGCGGGAAGGGGGAGTGTTAAGTAACGCCAGCGCCATACCTACTAATGTATTACCTAATTGTTTAGTACTCTTAAAGGGACCGTAAAATAATAGATAATTAAGATATAAGTGAAGAAAAAGTCATTCTTTATTGCGCGAACGGTTTAACACACGAGCGAGGTATGAGCGAGTGTCTTAAAGGATGTGAGTGCAATAAAGAGACTTTTTACACGTATATCTTACAACGTTTTATCTACGACATAACGCTTTACTAAAGTATTCATTGTATTTGATATATTTCTTAAATTTGTGACTTATGTCAGGTGTACATATATTAGCGTCCTTAGATTTTTATGTGCTGGGTTGTTTAGCAACCAGTTTGTAAAATATTCATAAATTATTAATTTATTATACACTATTGTTGACATTATCGTGCAGTAAGAATTTTATAACACTAGCGCAATAAACGTTAACCTTTTACACGAAAATCAGTGTAAAAAGTGGTCACTTTTTGTATAATTGTAGATAAAAAAATGTATATGACAAAAATACTTTATTTAATAAAAACAAAATTAAAAATAATTATAACAAGTGCATACTAAATATCTACTGGGACACATATTGTATATCATCTCCAGCATAATCGAGATACAAGGAAGTATAACCCAGCAACTGTTCGAAGTCAGCAACTGTCAACTTCCAAATAGGATTTCGTCTCAAATCTAATACCTTCAACGTCGGTAATCTAAAAACATTTCTAATTATTTTCGTTAATTTGTTACCAATCAAATAAACTTCTTGAAGATTTTTCATCCTATCAAACGAATGAGGCTCGATGTTTTCGATTATATTTCCACTCAAACGTAAAATCCTAATATCTGAATCCGTCGCGAAAGCATCCCTGTTTATTACGGTTAATTTATTATAACTCAAATCAAGACGCTGAAGACTTTCCATACCTCCGAATGGATCTGATTCGATTTTTGTTAATTTATTCCAACTTATATCAAGCACCTTAAGACTTTCCATACCTCCGAATGGATCAGATTCAATTTTTGTTAATAGATTAAAACTTAGATCAAGCAACTTAAGATTTTCCATACCACTAAATGCCTTAGACTTGATACATGAAATTTCATTATTGGTTAAGGACAATATTGTAATATTAGCATTTGAAAACATGGTTGTTTCTATTTCAGTTAATTTATTAAAATCTAAATAAAGCTCATTCATATTGTTTATGGTACCAAATGGATTAGACTTGATACTTGCAATTTCATTACCGCGTAATTTTAATATTTTAACATTACAATTTGAAAAGGTGTTTGTTTTTATTTCAGTTAATCTATTATAATCTAGATAAAGCTCATTAAGATTTTTCATGCCTCCAAATGCATTAGACTTGATATTTGAAATTTCATTATCGCTTAATGTTAATTTAGTCATATTAGAATTTAAAAACATGTTTGCATCTATTTCAGTTAATTTGTTATAAGCTAGATATAACTCTTTGAGATTTCTCATGCCTCCAAATGCGTTAGACTTGATACTTGTAATTTTATTATCGCTTAATGTTAGATTAGTAATATTAGAATTTGAAAACGTATTTGCTTCTATTTCAGTTAATTTATTAAAATTTAGATAAAGCTCATTAAGATGTTTCATGTCTTCAAATGCATTACTCTTGATACTTGCAATATTATTATACTGCAACTTCAAAATTTGAATCTCGGATTTTGAAAAAATATTTTTCTCAATTGTGACTAGTTTGTTAAAAGATAGATCAACAATTGCTAGATTATTTAAACCACTGAAACTTTCTGGTTCTATACTTGCAATTTCATTATTAACTAAGATCAATTCCTGAATGGCAGAATTAGAAAACATATCTTTACTAATCTTAAAAATTTTATTATTTCTCAATGAAACCTTTTTAAGATTAATGAAATCGGCAAAAGTATTAGATTCTATAGCTGTTATCCCATTTGTAGGTAATTCTATATCCTGGACGGGCGAACCTGAAACAATAAGCATAAAGTTAACTTGCGGGACACATCAATATCGATCATTAATATATACTATAACGAGCTTGTTCGGGGTTTATATCCTATTTACTTTGGAAATTGACCAACAGAGGCGCCACTGCGTAGTGAATCCGGTCGTATCTTAAATGATCCTTACAGCTGGCGCTACGGCGCTGTACAAATTGTAAATTTAAGCGAAAAACCTGACACCAAAGCAGCTTTATTTTGCTATGAAAACAGTGTACTTACTATTATGGACAGCCACTTTATAATTAACTATCTATGATCTTGGTCTAGAACCTTTTAAACGTGTAACAAAAATACATAGGCATCTGAGACGCTCTCGCGGCAAGTTGTTAATAGGAATTATGCGGTAGCTCTATTTCAATGTGTATAATCACCAGTACAACAAAGATATTATTTAGAAGAATCTATGAATGACAGTCTCATTTTACCGATATTTCAAGTTGCAGATTTTACCCTTACTACAAGTACTGGGTGGAAATAAATGATTTTCATCAAGTTACCAATGCATTCCCCATGTAAAAGCACGACGTGCCGCTCTACGAAAATAGAGAAGGCAGTACCATAACCTCAAAATATACAATTCTATGAATTGTTTGACAGATTGATTTCATTTATTGACAGAACTAATTTAGTACTAAATCAAAAAGAGTAGAGCGGTACAGAAAAATTTACATGTGAAAAAATTCCAAAGGGAACTTGATGAAAATCATTTATTTCCACGCTGTATCTATGATCTTGGTCTTATACTTTAAAAATTAGGAAGGGGAGGCCATACGTGTACGACAAATATAGATAGCACCACAGCCACTTGTCGCCATCAATCTATTAATTCCACGAACGAATATATAGTGGATTCATACGAGATAATGCAATTTTTGCATTTTATTTTTATTGCCCTACTGACGAGACTATCGTGGATTACATTCCAAACAGTGAAAACAACGTTCTGCATTCCATCTTTTTTACCCTTCTGTAGACAACGTTGACTTAAAACACTCTGTGGTGATACCAGATTTTAAGAACGGTGATAAACAAGCGACTACCAACTATACAGAGTGGCAAACCGAAAACGAAACAGGCTCGTTTGGAGCACTAAACCGGAATTTTTCGAAAAACCGCCGGACACATCAAATTTATTAGAGAGGAGTACATGTCATATGCCTACTTCCGTTTAGCCCTTTTCAACCTTAAAATAAGAGTGAGGTTCACCACAAAATTTTTAAATAGCCTGGGGTACCAAAAAACATGCAATTTGAAAGCTCAATGAATTTCCTTTACAGTAGTATTTTTATTTTTTGGAGTATTAGTTCCTGCGAAAATGCAATTCAAGTACAAATTCAAATTTAATTTCACATCTGGGGCATCTGTTGACCATGCGTTGTCGTAAACTTAGTTCATCGTGTTAAATGTTCGAAATGACCACTACCGGCGTCCATACAGCAATAAAAGTTTTGCTCAAAATGTCGCCACCCATTCTGGAGCATTTTCGGAGTGATTATTGCGATTTAGTGCCTCAAAACGGGCTCGTTTCGTTTACAAGTGGGCTACTCTGTAGGCCAGTTTCTACTACTAGTATATTTGCTTGAGAAATATTTGCAAGATTTTTGAGAAAGCCAAAATCACACGATTAGATTATCATTTTGAGCGCAATAATATATTATCTTTACTCTAAAAAAATTTAAGTATCAATTTTTCCTTACTTTGTTTCACTAATATTATGATATCAACTTACATTTAATTTCTTTCAATTTTTATTTGACTATTGGCCTGTGTGAATTCCATAGGTACTCATGAGTCGTTACTATATTAAACACGGTTTAAAATAAAAAAACTCACCTTTTAACGTTTTGAGTGATAACGTTCTAAAAGCAGAACCATGCATATCCAATACTTTTAGATAAGGCAATCCCAGCGTTAGATTTAATGAATTTACTCCATATTCACCTAATTTACAATTTCTCATAGACAATTCAAACGTGTAATTCGTTTTATCGGCACTATCTTGTTCTAATGTTGTTTGGATTCTGTTGTTTAATTCTTCTAACGTCTCGTTTGTGCAATTAAACTCAAACGCTTTATATTGTTTTATAAGAATTGTTGCTAATATTAAGAAAATGTAGAACATCTTGCAAACCTAAAAATTAAGAGCATTATTCAGGTTAACTAAAATGCAAATTACATCTTTAATCTTACTATTAAGTTTATTATCAACAGAAGAAACTGCTAAAATTAATGTTAACTAATAGAACTGTAAATCTACTTTGTGTTATTCAAGGTTGTGTCTGCTTCGCCAAACTGGTTTTATACCAAATTAATTATGTTATTAAGAAAAACTACTATAAATGTTCCAAGAAATAAATTATTGTCTAGCAATATCAACGAAGTTTGTATCATGACCTTTAAACCGCAAAAATTCGTAACAATCCTAACAAAACAAACTTTCCACATCTTCATCATCATTATTGTATTATGGTAACGTTTTTTTTAAAATAAAACCAAGATGCTGTATTAAATGTTTATTTAAAAAAATAATTAACAATAACTAATGGGCACCACTCACGGTCTTCCCCGACGACGTCGGCGACGACGTCGGGGACAAGGTCGAAATAATGAGGTAATGTTTACATTTACTGTAATTTAATGCATAAACAACTTGTAACTTCCAGCATGACTGTGTATAATAAAATTATGAATATCGTATTTCTATAAGACATCAAAATGAAAGAAAGTAGTTTTGAGCATAATAAAATGCGTACTGAATTTCTTTCTTTAAAGTATTTCGAAATAGCTTATGCAATTAACAAAACTTTTCATAAGCGGAATAATATTGATATCCATCGATAGAATTACAAGTAACCCTTTATTATAAAACGAAAACTCTTTGTTTTTTTTATTAATCTCATTTTTAATTTAGTTTAAAAATGGATATAATTAACGCAGGATTTAGGATTCTGAGTTCTGGTGCGCAAATAAGGATTTCCTATAAAGGACTTTTGATAAAATTTGGTAGTGATAATCGTCGGAAAAATATCATGTTTAAAAATGTAATGGTTTCACCGTCGCTTCCTTTTCCGTGTAGTTTTAAAATTTTATGCTGATGGTACATAACCTTATAATAAAAATCCTTCGGCTCATTTTGTCGCAATTCTTTTAACAAGGACATGTGTGAATATTGTTTGCGATCTAAAAACCAATTCTTTGCCTATTTTCTTTTTTTTCGTGGTGTTTCAGTTTCTTCTTCTTCGAAGCACAAGGCAACTGCCACACCAACTGCAATTTTTTTCTCAAAGATAATTTATAAAAATCCATCTTATCACTTGAAAGTTTCACAGCATATTGAATTCATAATGTTTTCTTAAAAAGTATAATAAAGAAAGCATATATTTTTTAGTAATCCCAGATGTATATGTTTATTTTGCCTAATAATAATTTACAGTTGACAAGGGTTTTATTTTCACAGTTGTAAACAGTTGTTTGTAAACAAATGTAATAAAAATGAAATAATTCAAGTAAACCCGAAAAAGATAGATATAGTATAAGGTTATGTACCATCAGCATAAAATTTTAAAACTACACGGAAAAGGAAGCGACGGTGAAACCATTACATTTTTAAACATGATATTTTTCCGACGATTATCACTACCAAATTTTATCAAAAGTCCTTTATAGGAAATCCTTATTTGCGCACCAGAACTCAGAATCCTAAATCCTGCGTTAATTATATCCATTTTTAAACTAAATTAAAAATGAGATTAATAAAAAAAACAAAGAGTTTTCGTTTTATAATAAAGGGTTACTTGTAATTCTATCGATGGATATCAATATTATTCCGCTTATGAAAAGTTTTGTTAATTGCATAAGCTATTTCGAAATACTTTAAAGAAAGAAATTCAGTACGCATTTTATTATGCTCAAAACTACTTTCTTTCATTTTGATGTCTTATAGAAATACGATATTCATAATTTTATTATACACAGTCATGCTGGAAGTTACAAGTTGTTTATGCATTAAATTACAGTAAATGTAAACATTACCTCATTATTTCGACCTTGTCCACGACGTCGTCGACGACGTTTTCGCCGACGTCGTCGGGGAGAGACCGTGTATGTCCTATTTAAGGTTTAAACTTAACTAATTAAAAACACAAATTATGTACTATTAACGAACTTAAACTATATAATTTATTTAAACACTAGTTAATTAATTTATTTTATTAATTAACTAGATTATTTCCTCTTTGTTTTCCCAAAAGTTCATTTACGGCACCACTCTTTCACGTCTTCTTTACAATTCCAACAAAAACGCTTCCTTACCTTCTCCAGAGTATTCTTCACGCTGAAGTGCCCTCCTGAGACACCGTCATGAAGCTGCCGTAATACGTAATCACTAGACTTCTTAAAATGAAAATGACTGACGGCTTTCCAGGCTGGCCTTTCTCCCACACGCCTCCAGTACAGTTGTGATAAACCCCTAGTTTATCGGTTTTATTGGTCTTATTGATTGTAGATGTTTGTTTAAATAATACACAACTTGTATTCCATAATTAATTGGTTTTATTTATAAAATAGAAATTTGATACGTTTTTACATGTGTACTCTTCGAATCTCTGTCGTCGTCTCTTTTGTTAATTTAAGTCATTAAACTGTTACAACTATTATACAAGCATTGCATTGTTACTTAACCTAGTTATTGCTAAAAGGAATTTGATTAAGCAGATTTACGCAATTGAATTTATTGAACTTTATTACCTAAATATTTTAATTTTTCAAAAACACATAATATAAATTTTGATAATTTCTATATTCCTTTACACAGTACCATTTTTAATTCGGTATCAGCCTCCTTCTGTCGTTGTATATATTCCGGCAAACGATGGTCGTTGACGACGGCGGTTCTTAATACCTGACAGACCTTTTCTTCAAGCGAGAGCAGTGACGGCAATCCGTCGGACAGGATCTACTTGAAAGAGTATCGGCATTTTGATGGCTGGTGCCCGCTCGATGTTCCGTGTCTAAGTCATACTCTTGTAATCGTTCAAAAATACGGAACTGCAGAAGCCTTTTGAACCCGGCATGGTCGGTTCTTAACAAAAACTTCCATCCGTACAAGTATTTGTAAAGTATTGCTCAACGGACTTCACGACAGCTAATAATTTCTTTCTGGTCACGCAATACTTTCTTTCGGCTTTTGACAAAAACTTGCAAAAAAAGTATCCGATGACACCGTATCTTGTCCATCCTGTATCTGAGAAAGTACACCCCCAATGGCCAGATTACTTGCGTCTGCGTCGAGTATGAATTTTCCATCTGTCCGTGGATAGCTCAATATTGGTGCTGTTGTCAGGGCACGCTTTAACCGTTGGCAAACTGTTTCACACTTCCCGCTCTAAATATACTCGCGCCCATCTTTTGTTAACCTTGTCAACGGCTTCGCTATATTGTCAAACCCAGGATCGAAACGTCTGTAGTAGGTGCAGTGTGTATGATGAGACCATAAACACAAATTTTATTTCTTTTACTTAATTTTCAAAACAAATATTTGTTTCTTAATAATTAAAAAATAAGATAAAGTCTTTAGTTAAATATGTATTTGTAATCTTTATGTAATATTTAGACTTAGTTCGCAAACCTTATTATGTAACTATACTATACAATTTCCTATCTAACTTACAATTGGGGGCATATCTCAAGAATCCATTTTAAAGGGAAGGTACTGACTAGGGTGGTCCACGAATATACAGAAAAAACTAAAGTTGTAGCTACAGGCCAAGGTACCCTCTACTTTTGTTCTCTTATATAAAAGTAGTAATGAGGCAAAATTTCAGAGCTCTATGTTAACTACAAGATGATGCTCAATGCATGCTAAATTTACACCCATCCGTACAATTGTAATGCATGGCAATTTTATAGTAATATCAACCATTATTCAATATTATATTATATTATGTTTATTGTTTAGTAATACAAAATAATTAATGTAATAATGTAAAATAATAATGTAACATTATATTGTTAGAGCGTCAATCGCTGACTGTTTTGTTGCCTCAGTGGTAACATGTTTTCGATTCTGTTCAACCACTTGGAGAATTAACTGCTTTTCTTTTTCATCTTTTGTAAGTAACAAATTGTAATCAGAGAACATTTTCACACCACGTTCTGCTGTATCATTGCTGATTCGCAGATTTCGCACTCGTTGCTGGCCTTTCTGATACCGCTCAGACATTGGCCATTGCTCGGGAGGCAATGTAAGGAATGAACTATCTATCTGCAGCAGATGAAGAAGTTGAACTGTTCTTGTCGTAACAAAGTCACTAAGATGCACTTCATCCTTGCATAAAATGTCTGGGGTGCCTCTAACACTGCGTACTCCGGACTCCCGACTCATGGCTTCAACCATTGCCAACTTATCAGAATCAGGCACTAAGTCTGAAAACAGGGCTAATCCAACGAGTTCGTCAGAAAGATACCAGCTATGTCTTTGCAGAACCGTTCTAGCAGCATTGCTGATGTCAGTATCTATTCCCTGATATTTTAGAAGATCAAACCACAGCTGCAAATCATTTACTGGCGCGTCTGTAGCAAAAGTAGATTTCGTCCAAGCGTCCACATACAACAGTGATCCGAAGTGCACAAATCTTTCAAGCTGTAACAGTTCTTTCTTAGTAAGCTTGATGATGTTGGTTTGTTCGCGAAACAAAAATATTTTAAAAGCATAAATAAGTTTTGACATCCATCGAGCACGATGGACAGGACCAGGATAAGTTCGATAAGCTCCTTGTAGTCTTCTCGACAGTAACTTCTTGTAACTGCACTCTGCAGACGAGAAACAACTGGCTGTAGAAGTTCTGCTGCATCTTGTTTCACATCTAGTGCTTTGAAGTTATCTTTCTCTACAGCTTCCCACACAGACTTGAATCTCTGAAACATTGCAATATTTGGTGAGCTGGATGGCCCAAAACAAAGTGTAAAAACTTTCGACAATATCAGCTCCATTATGTGATGGCGACAAGATATCCACAACAGCTGGCGTCCAATTTTTTTCTCCAGAATGACACAAGCGCCAACCAATTTTCCTGTCTTTACAGATGTTGTGTCAAAACTCATCGCTACAACTTTATCAACCAGCCTCCACTGTTCTAGCAAATTGTAAACTGCATCAGCTGCATGGTGCCCTGTTCCAGAGGGTAACTTCGGTACTCCCAGCAGCTTCTCCTCACCGTTTCCTGACACTAGCACTGGCAATCTGTCAACATCACCAGCTCCAGTAATTTCCGGTAAAATCTTGCTGTCCCAGTGTACAACAAGAGGATAGTTAGGATTGAAGTTTTCAAACACTGTACTGCTGATATCCTGTCTGACTTTTTGTCGTCCTCTTCGGATGGAACTTCGAGAAATGGGCAGCGACGATGGATCATATCCAAGTGAAGTAGCAAACGGAATCATTATTCTTACTGCCTGTCTGTCAGATATCTTATTTCTATCCAAAGCACTAGAGACATCTTCATAAAACAATTGTTGTGATGTTGTTTTGTGCTGTTTATCAGTACTCGACTGTTTTTGTTTCTTAGCTGGTTTGTAGTCATCACCGTCTTCAGTCTCACTGGAATCAGTGTCTGAGCTACTAGTTTTCACCAAACTGCTACATGCAGTCGAAGTACTGGCTGCCATCTCTTCAAGACTACTGCGTTGTAACTCATGAAAGCGTTGTTTTCTTTCCTCAGATCTTGCTCGCTTTTTCGTGAGTTCTATATCTTCACCAGCCATAAACATCTTTCTGCCATCACGCTGATCATTGAGAAACTGTTTGTCCTCTTCAATTTTGATAAAATGGTGTGCATCAGCATGTGCAACGTCAAATAGTCTGTTAATTTCCTGTTGGAAGTCGTGCTCATTTTTCTGCTGTGTAGCACTGATACGGCTTTTGTTCTTTTTTAGTAGCAACCATTTACGGTGCACACTTTCCAGTTTTTCAACACAATTTCTTTTTATAGTGGTTGTAATTGTAGCCTTTGACCACAAGATTAATAATTCATCAACTGTGCGGTGACTGGCATCTCTCACAGCTTTTATTTGTTGAAGATGGAAATGAAACCTCTTCAGAACAGTTTGTATAGTAGGTAGCTGATTTAGTTTATCGAGTGACTCGAGCTGTGTCAAACCGATCAAATACACATCACGTACAGATCTTGTTGTTGTCATGGTTGTGCAAGATTCTGAAAAATAAAACAAATATATGAGGATTTTGATCTTAGTGGCAAAAAAAACAAAATTGAGAGTACTGGGTACATGCGAGTGGCCCATTGCAAACATTAGATGACTTGAGCATCATCTTGCAGTTGACATAGGGCACTGAATTTTTGCCACATAAATACTATCATATAAGAGAACAAAGTTAGAGGGTACCTTGGTCTGTATCTGAAAGTTGGGTTTTTTGGACCACCTCGTTTCCATTAACCCATTACACAATTCCATCCAGCGGCCTTAAATCTTTGCACGAGTTCCCATTCCCATTGTTAAAACTAGAAAGTACATGGACAAACAAGAATATTGTAATGTTCTCTTTAAATACAAGTAACCCAAGCAGCATTTTTAGTCATCGCTAGGTATCAGTAACTATCGGTGGAATTATTAAGTTTTTGCCACTAGTCGCAAGCACGTAATTGCTACGGTTTCGGTACGTGCCTGGAACCAAAATGGGTAACAGTTTTTAGGTAGCAGATACGTAGCAGTAACCTCTCTGGAACTTGTTCAGCTACGTAGCGGGAACGTGGCGGCGTAGTAATTGCTACTTTCGTAGTACTTTTCTCTTTGACACATCGTGTCGCATGGTTGCTCTCTCTTACACTTGCAACTTAGCAAATATTCTATCATTTTCTATACTAATGCTGCGATCGTGTCACAAAATGGATTACTATTTTATTTGTAATACGTACTTAATAACACAAAGAGCGATTAAATATTGAATTATTTTGTCATTCCAGTATAACAAAATTATAAACCATTGCAACTTTTCTGTTGAATGTGATGATGATAGTTCGAAAAATAACAACGCGCCTTCTTTAAATATATTTTTAATAAAAAATATCTTGAATAAAATATGACAAAAATATTTACAAGTTGATACACATGATAAAAATTATATTATTTCTAAGATACAATTTGTACAATCATAACAAATTGCGAATTGATTAATGGCCTCCTACATTTTACAAGTAAATATGGAGATGAAGTAGTTTACGAAAAATCCATTTAAAGTGATTCTCCTGGGTAGCAAAAACGTAAGTTTTACTTTCAATACTACTGTGAAGTTCCGTGACTTTAAAAGGCTCAGCAATGGTTTCAGACTTGTAGCAGGAACTTTCAGTACGACTTTAAAGTAATTATACTAACAAGGGAAGCTTACAGCTGACGTGTCGCTCAGTTCAAAAATTCTTTTTTTAAATAAAAGCATAGAGTAATAAAAGTAATTCATAAGTAAATCAATAGTTAATCAAAAGTAAAAAAAATTAGCAAATACATGTTTCTGCATTTAATCTCATACGTCTTATTTAAAAAAATAACAAATTAACACAAACAAAACGCAACGTATTTACTGGGAATAAAAACGTTACTCGTAACAGAGAGGGTACCCGCGTGGCTAACATAGTGGCTTTATACACGGTCGGCCTAGGGTTCTATTCCTACTCGCTCCGTTACTTTTTTTTAATTAGATCTTTAATAATCAAAATTATTACGATTACTTATAAGTCGTGTATTGCCTAGATCGTAATTGCAACTCTCTCTAATTATCATGCAGAAAACTTAACAAAAACTTACCAATAATATATAGTTAACAGTTACTATAAATTTAGTAAAATGATTTATTTATATATATTCTAATAATTGACAGCGAGTTAACATTTGTCCATTATCCAAGCGAAGTGTGACCTAATTATAAATGTATGCGAGATAAACGCCTCGAGCGGAGCGCCCACGATTGCAGGTGCAGTATCAAACCCACGGCCACATGTGTGCATAGCAAGCAGCTGCAATACTCAGAACTGTATCTAATGCATTTTCTATGAACTCCTAGAGGAAGTAGAATACTATCATCACGTAGGCACAGCCCACGGTCACGTGTGGTCAACTGAAGGATTTCTACGCCCACAGAAAGAGTATATAAAGACCGGAGCTTCGTGGGACAAATCAGTCTAAGTTACGACGGGCTTAAAAGATAGAAACTAGGGTAAATGTTTACCTTCTTTCAAGCCATACTCACCCAGAAAGCCGTAGAAGCCATGGTTACTGTTTACCTCGGCCTTTCTGAACATCATTATTACCAGTTTTAAGTTGAAATTGTATAATAGTTTAAGTGATATATTTGTAAGTGATTATGCAAGTGCATATTGTGTAAATTTACGACGAATAAATATCTTATTGTACTTAACAGTAAACTGTGTTCATTTTGTAACTTGGGCTCTGTCTTTCGCGTTTTTAAAATAAAGTACCATTTTTAAAAACGCCTTTCTTTGTCAAGAAAAGTTAATTAGTGTTTAGTATTTATTGATTTTTAAATTATTCATAAAAAATGAAAAACTATCAACCTGCGAATTTACTTTTTGAAATCGGCGACACGTCAACTGTAAGGTCCCCTTGTAAGTAGCAATACCGTTCCACATACTTTAAAGGTTACTCAGAAGTAATGGATCTACATCGTTGTAATAAATAGTAGAAACAACTAGATAATTACTAAAATAATCCTGAAGTAATTAAACCTATAAAGTCATAAATTTAGTTGTAGTTAGGGGAAGAGGGGGAGCAGTGTTACACAAAAAATATTTTTTGATATAATTCAGAACCAAATAAAATTTTTTAAATTTATTCTCTTCCTAGTTTAAGAGTTGTTTCAACTATTACATTTAACTTGCTTTGATTATTTCAACTTTTAGAGAAATTAAGATTTATTCAACTTGGTGCTCTGTGTAACACTGTATCCTAATAGTGGGGTACAGAGTTACAAAGAAAGGTTAACAATGTTAATGAAACTTAAAATTCTTATATTCTTGCTTTGTACGTACGAATTTATAAGTTGGATTAACTTCTGTATGTTTTACGTGTAATTTCCTCAATTGACAAAATTCTGTATTTTATTGTAGCCTCCTCTTGTATTACCATAAAGTTTCCAACATCGACATCATTTGAATGGAATAATGTTTCTTTGTCACTTAGATGCAACTTGGATTGATCACTGTCTGCACAAGTGTTACATAAATAATGTTACATGGAACTCCACTATCCACTGTAACACTGTACCCCAATCATCAAAAATCTATACTCGAATAGTTAATAAGGGCACCTACAATTTTGAGGTTAAGTTCGTGCTTCTCCGGCGTAAATAAGCTTACAAACTACTTATAAATAAATTTTTAATAATCTAGCTTTAATTAATTTAACCCTGAAGTAAATTGTATTTTACTTGAAACAATTGCTTTTGATATTAAAAAATATACATACCTTAATTTCTTGAAAACCCTTCAGTGAAAATTAACCAAAATGCACCTACACTTGCTTAACACCAAAGTACTTCTAACATGAAAATATGAACAATTTTTAATATAAATCAATTCCAAAAACATTAAATGTAACACTGTAATACGTGCAACACTGTTCCCCCGCTTCCCCTACAACTCTTCTCCCTAAGAGCTACTTAGAATATTTACAATACCACATGTTTAAACTTAACTAGTTGAATGTACAAAGTATGAAACCATTAACGAACTTAATAGTTATTTATTATACAAGTGTTTAAAATAAAGGTTTAATGAGCGTATAGTTCCAAGAAGTAGCAAGCGCGAGAGGATTAATATACGCGAATTTAACCTTTATTTTAAGCGCGAGTGTAATACAACTGTTTACTCAATTTTGCTTTTATAAATTCTTCTGTTTTGGACCTACCATTAATAGTTAAATTACAAGAGAAGTTCGAGATCTCACGCGTTTTTAGACAATTACAATTGGCGCAGCGTCATGATTGTGTATCATAGCACCAAAGGGAATGTTTACAAATAATATGAAAAATTCTAAAAAGTTTAATAGACGTTTTCGAAGAATTTGTTTAGAAAGTATCTACTAAATAAAAGTTCTAAACCGTTAGAGGATAAAAATTCTTATTCTGTCGTTTATTAAACAACTGCTTTAATGGTGGGTACCCAAGCAAATAAACATGACTTTATAAGGCAAAATTGAATAAACTAATTTATTTAAAAGCTATTTATTAACTACAATATTTATATTAAATACACAGACATTTATTTATTACCATTTCACACTATACGCGTCTGGTTAACTGGTTGCTGTCCTACGGAACGTTCTACTAGGCTCTCGTGCATTTTGTCTGGTGTTTGGTGATCTTTACTAGACGTCTGGTTTCGTCGCCAGTCGGGAATTTTCTCCCTGTTCATTAAAATATAAAAAGTTTTTAAAAGTTCTGTGGCTGTTGGAATGACTGGACACAAAAGTGGTGCTCATCAAAAAATAATAATTGATAAAAACAACCTGGCAGTGCCTTGGCACTTACCAAAACTTGGTTGGTGTACAATTAACCAACCGCGATACGTTCAGTGATATAGTTACGTTTTGGGGGATCCATCGAAATTCTTTGCGTGTTTTTTTCTTGTTCAACTCAGCCCTGTGGAAAACACCATACCTACTTGTTAAGCCGAAATCCGAAATCAGGTGGAAGAATGCATGGATAGAAACACTAAAGTTTGTCATCAAGTATGTTTTGAGATAGTTTAAGATCTTAGGAACATGATAGACAGAAGATAAAGCCAGATCAGTTAAACAAGAATCATGCAAGGCAGCTGTCTTACTGCATATTAAGTTACGATTTTCTGATTTTGCTAGAATCTTGGAGCAAGATACTCGTTTGCTAGCATTGATTCATTTTATAAAGTCTGTGTAATGTGACGTAATCTTGTTGCATAGCATTTACACCAATATTTCAAGTTAAGGAGGACACAGTAAACTCTGATCTTAATAAGTTTTTCCATTTAACTATCTCTATGTTCTTGGCAGCTAGAGACAGTAAGTTGATGAAGGCGTTCTTACTTAACAACTCTAGAGCACACGAGTATTTTAATGTCGTATTTTTACACGCCTTCTGGTTTCTTAAACAAGGATTATGATGCAGGTATAATAAAATAGTTATATTATTATAACAATTTTATTAGGCGGTCTATTAATTCGTTATAATACCTCATTTAAAGAAGTAAAAAGGACTCTATCTTGATGTATTTAACCAATTAAAGTTGAAGTTTACTCACTACTAAGTAGTAGAAATTTTTTACCCACTGTAGAATGGTGATTGGCTGCTATTGCAGGTAGCAATTAATCACCATCTTACATTGCAAATATTATTAAAATTCAATCATCTTGCTAGAGTCTCAAATTTATTGTCGTCAAATGTTGGGTTCGGTATTTAAACTCTTTTTGCTCTGAAAGTTACATATTGTTATGATATAAAATTATTGAGTAGTGCCGAAATGCATATATGCAGGATGTGTTGCCTGTCAAGGCGACTACATTTTTAATTTAAAAAAATAGATTTAACTTATTTAAATTTGGTTCAATTTATGAAGGATACACACTACAACACTGTGAAATGGGAAGGAATGAATTTTAAACAGATTCTTCATTTGAATTTCACAAAGCTCAATTTCATGATTGACGATCCTATGTCGTTGGTTGATAGTCTTACATTTACGTATTTTGAAGCCATGTTAAGGCCTGTTTTCACCTGAAAATTATTAAAGGCATAGGTAAGAAGATATACACAAGTATTTGTTACTTTACTTACAGTTTTTATTATTGAATTTCAAGAAAATGTTCTATTTCTTTGACGATTCATGATTTTCCATAGTAAATGGATGTTTATAAATGTTATTTGAATTTCTAACTAAAATGTTTCATTGCAATGTTAAGGAAGTTCTGGGGTGCTTTTGACACTAAAAGGTCAAAGTGAACAACTTTTTTAAGAGAAGGTTTAGGCCTTTGAAATCCCAAAATTGTAACGTTTCAGCATGGTCTGCTAAAATGTTAAAATTTAGTTTATATTTATAATTTTGGTGTCAAAATTTATGTAATTCTTGTTTGATAGGATCCTAGGATTAATTTTATGATAAGAAAAGGATGTAGCAAGATGTTAAAATGTTTTTATTTGAATTTTTGTGAAGTAATGATTGTGAGAAAATTCAAGATGATTGTTATTGAATTCTGGAGTTAATTTTGCATCAGGACATTAATGTTAGGTATTGTTAGAAAGTAGAAATTTTTCTCTTTCGTTTTATAACATTTGTTTAAACAATTAGTTTAATTTATTGTTAATAATTTATTGTTAATAATGTGGTTATGAATATTTTAGTATAAAAGACACTCTTTTGTTTCTAGTAACTTACTAAATTTTCTAGTTCCTAACTAGGAAAATCACTATCGATTCGCAATTGTTTTTCAATTATTATAAAAACAGCACAAAAATTGGTTACTCTCTCTTGAAATTCCATACAGAGCAGAAGTCATGTCAGGTTGTACGTTATTTTGATAAGATTTCGAGGTTATGTTGGTGGATTTTACGTAACTTAACTGTCAACAAAGTGAGGTTATGACAAATGTCATCTTGTTTTTATTTTTTTTATAAGTTCTTAATAATTTAATTAATAATAATTATAATGAACAATCAAAGTGAACTAAAAATGAAATAAAACAAAAGGTGAAGTGTTAATTTGGTGTACAGACTGATCTCTTAAACTGAAGGAACTTTTTGGAATTTTATTTTGAATGGAACGAATTAAAGGACGGTAATGGAATCTTGTTGCAAATAACCGAATTATTTTATGTACTCACGTCATGGAAGATACATGTTTCACCTTTAATAATTATAATTATCTTCATAAATCACAAATAAAATCAATTTGAAGGTTGATATGGAAGGTGCTCATCTTGTCAACAAATAAGCAGGTAATTTTACCAACTATAACAGGAATCTGCTAACCTTTAAGTTAGGGTGATTTTTTTGTGTGGCGCCAATATTTTTAAAATTTAAAATAATTTTTAATTTTTAATTATTTTAATAGTAATTTAAGATTGTTGGATTAATCAAATAAAAATTAAAAAAGACGAAGAGAATTAGAATGTCTCTTAATTCTTATTTTGTTAAATCCATTTGACACTAATATTTAATTGATTTTGTTTTATGTTTGTTTAATTGATTTAAATTTAAGATGTTAATGATTGTTTTCGTTTCTCTCCAATGAATTTTAAATTTTTTATATCTTTTGTGTGTTCATAAATAAAATTATCCATTTAAATGTTTAAAAGAAATTTATTTATGTATTTATTTGTGTATGGTCCATTAACAATGTTTTACAGATTTAATTTCAATAGCTTCTTAATTAATTAGCGACCCGCCTGATTTCGTCTCATGCATTTATAGAACTTGTTGTCCAGTTTAGAAATTATAGCCGGAGAATTTTTTTTATGATTTTCTATGAAACTGTATAACAATTTTCAACAATATATTAAAAATAATAATATAGAAATAACGAACAACAACTATAATAAATACATCAAATTATTCGTTACAAATTGTATAAATCCAGAATAAATTGTTTTTTTCCCCGATGCTTTTTTAACTTTCGTCAGAAATTTTAAATCTCACGTATTAAACTAACCTTCTCACTTTACTTATCTAAGCTTGCAAACTTCGGCCACTTTTCAAAATGATTTTTTTCTTAAAAAACCACGCGCGACTGTTATTGCAGTCATGTGGTGTGTAACCTTCAGCTTTTAAAAATATTGTCTTTTTATGTACATTAATTTACTACGGCTGATTTTGCTTTGTTGTTTAATTTTATTGTCTATGTAAAATTTCATGTACTTATTATGTTAATTAATGTTAATGTTAATTTCAATAAAGTCTATTTCAATTATAAAGGTAAGTGATATTTAGTTGTGTATATTTTCAGACTGTTTTACCATGATTTTGTATTTGTAAATTTCAACAATAATAAATTTATTTTGGAATTTATAATCTTTCAACTTTCATCAAGTGTTGGAGGGCTTATTATTCCCAACAATATATATTAATCTAGCCTCATCAATATATCATCTCAATATGAAAAGTGTTTATTTAGCGAAAAAATATTGACGCTATCTCTATTAATCTTTCTAACCCCTACAAAGATATCACAGATATATAGCATGTATCTACTTTCTGAGCTAAAAATTATTTACCTTACTTTTAATGAAATTGTCTTTAAAAATATCTTTTATTATGTATCGTCCAATAAAGACAAAAGTATACCACTTAGAAATATATTAGTTTACTGTTGTATGTAGAAGTAAATTTACTATTTGCTCGTTTTTAAAATATTTAATTTGGTTCAGTGCTTTACGAGTAATATACTTTCAAAGTCAGAGGACTCTAGAAAAAAATGGATTAGTACATTGTGTCTTATATAGATTTACTTTAAAAATTGATCAACATTTTCCAAGTTGTGAGCGGATATCAGTAGTATTATTCATATTATTTTTTGTAGGATTACTGTTACTATTCTTAAATCTGACATCAGTCAGCTTTTCAATTAACACTTACGACCTAATTTGTCATAGAAGCAATTAGGACGCGCCAATAAATATAGATGGCATTGTACAACAGCAAAATTACTTCGATATGCGGTAGTTGATGACGTAGTTTTTAGTGGTTGTTTTTGCGATTGTGTTGTGTTTTAATGATGATTGTAATTTTGATGGATTAAATTTAATATTCTTGCCAATTTTTATGATAATTTTAAATAGAATATTTAGATTTTATAATTTTTGAAATGTGTGTAAATTGGAAAGGTCATTCATAGGTTTTTCTCAATAATATGTTACTGTACAGGTGATTATACATATTGCAATAGAGCTACAGCATAATTTCGTTTAACAACTTGCCGCGAGAGTGCAGATCAATCTTTGGCGCATCCCAATAAGAGCATTCCCCAGTAGCACACAATATTTTTTTAATATTTAAAATATATAAAGATAATATTATATGTGTTTTAAATATTTAAAAGATTAGGAAAGTATTTATAAAATATTGAAAATGAAATATTTAGAAATATATTAATATACATATTAAATAAATATGTTATTTGTGTGTAATTTTTAATATTTTGAAACAAATATCAAACAAATATTTTATTTTTATTATGTACAGTAGATATCTATTGGTAAACATTGAATTGTAGATCTTGCTTATGACCTTGCGCGATCGTGTATCGTCGCGTACGTTCGTAGGAGGCAGGCAGGACCAAGTGCAACGACGCCATTACATTATTATTATTGTTTTGGCAGATTAAATTGTTTTATAAGTTATGTACAGGTATGTATTATACCATAAAGTATTTCTCATCTTAGTTATTTGTATTTATTGCGAATTATTGTGGTGTTTCGTATAAGAGAATACATTTTTAACAGTAGTGAGCAGAAAAATTAATTAGTTATATACTATGTACAGTGCAAGTGTAAAGTCTGAAACTATCGAAATGAAATCTTTTAAAAATCGGCGAAATTGGTGTTTGAATTTTATGTGGAGTAATATAGACATTTTTTGTTTTACAGGAAAATGTCATCACGTAAAAGAGAATCCGTTCTTGATCTGACTACAAGGCATTTTCGTCGCCTGTGTAATAATACCAAGAAGCCAAGAAAAGCTGCAACAGAACCATTTGTAATTGATAATTATTATTTGGACAGTTTTTAGTTCTAGTGAATCGTTAGAAAATTGTAATAAATACACCAAATTAAACATTGATAGTAATGAATTTTCTGAAGGAGATCTAACAGGCGAGGAATGTCTGTACAAAGTACAATTGCATGAAAATCAAGATTATGATTATAATAAACTGTTTAGTACAGATGGACCATGATGAGGTAGTAACTGAAATAATACTTTTTCCCAAGGTCCCAAAGACAATCTTATTACATGACTCCAGTGGTGATGACAAAATAAGAAGTGACTATTCTACTCCTACGAATAAAAGAGCCTGCATATCCACTGAAAAGCTGCTTATCATCAAATGGTGATAATATTACAAATAACATGGTTATTCAACCAGCTACAGATTGCTGTAAGTTTGACAAAGGTATGATGATTAATCACGTATGTTAAATTTATACTTTTTTAAAATTTTAAATATGTTTTCTAGAGTACAAAAGAAAAACCGAAAGTGACTTCCTTAGCTGAAGTTGGTTTTTGCAAATATTGAGGGAACAAAGTCGACCACAGATAATTCCTGATGATGATTAGAATTTCCACGCAGATTTTGAAGGGAGACTACCCATGAAGAGCGAAGAAGACATTGGTACATGTGAAAGACGCCCAAGTACAAAGAATGTACAGAAAAAGATGATAGGTACTTGAATGCACATGTTGCTTTCCTTATAACAAATCTTATTATTTTCAGTTATCATTCCTTGTCCGAACTGGAAGTCATGAGATCAATACTATTGTAAAAAACATTTTAAAGAAACTTCACAGATCTTGTCGCCTCCTTATATGACTGGGAGGGAAAGAAAATGTTTTCCTCCTTAATAGTATCTGACTGTATCAAAAGTATGTTAAATCTTCATTGGTTTTACCAATACGATTATTATTATGTTATTAAATATTACAGAAGCAGCAACCTTAAGCCCAAATGCTAAAAAACAACCGAGCACGACATCATAGCAGCTATTAAGAATTGGTTAAGATATGCTTCGACAGTATTAAACAACAGCTAGTAAGTACTTTTTTTAATTTACCAGCTTACCGTATGTAAGGAAAGCTCAAGGTGTCCACCAGTTATGGGACACCTAGACCACCAGGAAAGAGAAAACGATTTCAGATCTAACTAATTTAAATTAAAGGACGTGATAAATAAATAAATAGATAGAGAGGCGTTAAGAAGTAATAAAAGGAACTTCTGATTTTTAACTTGAATTATTTTGGTTGAAGTAACTTGTAAAAAATCTCCTGAGTTTTATGCTTGTATACTGTAATGCTTGTATACTTCTAAATGTTTAATATTGCCTAATCACATTTTCTATTCTTGGTCGCCCCACATAATGGTATTGGACTTGACTACATCAAATTAAGATTTTCTCAACAATAATTATTTTTTCTTAAAATAATAAAACACTTCAATTTCTTGCAAACTTTACTTTACACTAATATGGTGACTAGAAGTACAGATGATTCTAAAAGTCCTTGTTTAATATATAAACTTCTTTAAAATATGTTGCTGCAAGAGACCCTGCTTCTTGATCATAGGAACAGGGCTTCAAATCTCGCTTGCGGCTGAATTTTAAAAATTTAGTACAAGCATATTTGAATTCGTTAGGATAAGGTATGAAAGTTGTATGAATTATAAAGTATGGGGCAGCATTATCTACTTGCTACACTGACTTTATTGCTTCCGTTGCAAACTGCAGGAAAAGGGGAATGGATTATGTATGTTGCTGCGTGCTTTCCATCCATTTTTAAATTTAAAGCATTAAAATTTTACAGAAAATTAGCTCACTGTAATTTATGTTTAAATACTTTTCTCAATATTTTAAAGTTAAATACTACTGCTTTGATTATAATCCTAAATCTGTTTTTTTTATTCTTACAGAAAGAAGAATTATGAGTCCCAAGACAACCTTCCTATTGAATAATTATCGAGTATTTATATATTTTACTGAGTGAATAAATTGGTCTATAATACATCTTTTATTCCAGTGCTATTCCATGAGGTGGGAATTATATCCTTAATATACCAGCGAATAAACTGCTATTAAATTTAATATTTCAGTTATAATATAATTATTGAAGTCTTCAGGATGGATGAGTAGTTATTTTTTTATTGGATTGTAGTGAATTAAAATGAGCTGTAAAAATTTTTCTCAGGTGTATAATCCTTTTCTGATACTACCTACAATTACAATTAGAGAAGTAAAATGTTAAAATGCGTTCACCAACATTGGCACTGTTTGGCATTTTCTAATGGTTGATTTTGTGTCAAAATTTATAAGCGACTCCTTTATTTTTCTAGGCCCCTAAAACAGGAAATAATATTTTAAATGTGCAATTTATCTAGCAGAGTAGGTATTGGGACACCTGGCCCAGACAGAAATTGACATGCCATGTGGCATGCCAATGGCATGGCTCCTCCCCTTGCTTCTGATTGGCTACCCCCACTCCTGTAGCTCCTCCCCTTGCTTCTGATTGGTCGCCGCCATCTTGGATTTCCCCGCCTACTTCTCTCTGATTGGTTAACCCCCACCCCTGTAGCTCCTCCCCTTGCTTCTGATTGGTTGAAGGCAGCCATTTTGGAACGTCTGGCTCCATTCTACCACGCCCTGGCGCCAGGCTACCACGCCCGCCGCCGCCATTACGGGAATCTGTATTACCGGCAAACTGAGTGCTACCAATAGAGGGCGTAATGCTACAATTAGTGTGTATTGCTAAGAGAGGGCGTCATGAAGGGATCTGTATTATCGTTGCGTTGTGTACTACTACTAGGTGGCGTGTCATGAAGAAGAAGAAGAAATCTGTATTACTACTACAGAGAGGCAACCATTTTATATCACAGCATCTTGCGTGCGCGCGCGCGCTAAATTTGAATCGGTCAATTTTAAATATTTGTCATTTTTGCATATGTCATTTTTAAATCTGTCAATTTTACTGCTGTCGTTTTTACATCTGTCATTTTAAATTTGTCATTTTTGCATCTGTCATTTAAATCTGTCATTTTGAATTTGTCATTTTTTTTGCATATGTCATTTAAATCTGTCATTCTTAAAGCAACCATCTTACCAGATTTGAATTTTAGCGCTAACTCTGGGATTGGATCCTTTCACTAAGCTGAAACGTTTCCACCACTACCTTTTCTAGAAGAAATAATAAAACCATATAGGAATTAAAAAAAATTATGTTTATTAATATAGTGTTAAGGCTACATTTAATTTATAATAAAAAATGTTGATAGAATGCTGGTGCTTGAGGACTTCAGGACTGACCTCTGTTTTCTATTTGCGGTTCCAGGGGCTGTAACAACAACGACAACAATAGAACCTTAAAAAGGGGTTTATTGTATAAACTTGATGTTTACTCGTACCTTATTTAATTCCACAAACAGGCAGTCATCATAACAGTGTGTTTTCCCCATGTACATCAAACCTAGAGAAATCGTTTTAGCTTCAATCTGCTGGTTAAGCTCTGTAACCCTTTGATCTGTTAACTTATCGCTGATTCGCTTTGGTAGAAATGTAACATGCTTTTCAGCAACAATAATCACACTTTGACGCTTATCACGGCAAACGACTCTTTTGAATTGTAGTATCTCTGCAATTTCTTTTATTTTGTAATCACATAACTTCTTGATTGGCTTCTGGCTAACGGGAGATTTGTTCAATTGTTGTATTAGCAAATCCATTTTTTCTATGTAAAAAAAATAGACAAAAACTTAACACTCACAAGAATAATAAATGATTATTTTAACATACCTAGTTCAAGCAAACAATAACAATATTACTATCACCGTAACCGATGTCAAGACCAAACTAAAACGGAAGGGGGGTTTGACTGAGCTTTTATAAACTTCGAACCTGCGCGAATGAACATGATTTTAGATAAAATCTTAATTTATTACCAGAACAAAAAGGGTATTGTTAAAAAAAAACCTGCACTGTCAATTAATTACTTGAGACCAGATAAAAATCTAAATTTATTACCCTCGAAGATCGGTCACATAGATAAGTGCTACCTACATTTACAGCGCAGGTGTTCTTTAGGGTATTGTTAAAAAGGGATCGACACCTGCACTGTCAAAGTAACACGAGTAGATAAAATCTAAATTTATTACCGTCGGAGCAAAAGGATATCATTAAAAAAGGTAGACACCTGCACTGTCACGAGTAGATAAAATCTTAATTTATTACCCTTCGTAACAAAAAAGGGTATTGTTAAAAAAAGGGATCGACACCTGCACTGTCATGTAACACGATTAGATAAAAATTTAAATTTATTACCCTCGGTGTCGTTTTTATAATTTACTATAACATTAAAATTTTAAATTAAACTT
Organism: Agrypnus murinus; assembly: GCA_929113105.1. Taxonomy (NCBI): domain Eukaryota; kingdom Metazoa; phylum Arthropoda; class Insecta; order Coleoptera; family Elateridae; genus Agrypnus; species Agrypnus murinus. Next base: position 5,254,558 of record OV816027.1, read on the forward strand.
TTAGATGTAACTATTGATAACCATTTAATTTATTACACACACACACACAGACCCTGAGCAAAGAAACTCGTTAACGAATAAAAGAACACCTGCGTTGTCCATATAGGTAGCACTTATCTATGTGACCGATCTTCTAAATAAAGGTTGACTGTGTTAGAGCATTAAAACTATTTTTTGTCATACTTTAGACATTTTTTATTAAAAATATACCTATTTAAAGAAATGTTTTTTTGATTTATCATAATCACATTTAACAGAAAAGTTTCAATAGATTATAATATTGATATACTGTAATAGCAAAATAATCAAACATTTCATCACTCTTTGTATTATTAAGTACCTGTAAATCTCGCACGTTGACGGGTCTGATTTCTAAAGTTATTTCCAGGTAAAAAGACCTTTCTGTCTCTTAGAGCATTTAAAAGAACACACTTTAAATTTTATAGAATTTTCTTTAAATAAAAAGGCACACAATTAAATCAAACCTAAACTGCTTGCCTCGTTCATTTCTGAAGTGAAAGTTATAAACACATCCTTAAAAGGGAATCATATCGAATTTTGACAACAATCTGTCTATTGCCTAATAAAAATAATATAATATTACCATTGCATTCTCTGTTCGCACAATACGTTGAAATTTATCAGATATCTAAACACAAATAGAACCGAGAAAGACACTAAAGTACAAAAGGCGATATCGAATGTAACCTTTATTTAATACAGACAGGGTCATAACTTATTCGTCACACCTGCGTTCAATAAAAAACGGTATGACAGTTGAATGAATTATATCCCCAGAGGGTTAGAATGATACACCGTTTTTTTTTTATTCTAATAGATAAAATCTAGAAGGTATGTCAACTCTGGTGCAGAAAAAAACATTTCAAACTGATTTATGACCCACAGGTGTTCACCGGAGAGAACGCTTTGTTCCTTTGTTAAGCGGGCAAATTGACTCGAGTTTTATTTTTAGCTTATTGCATAATATTGCGCAACAATTCGAACCTATAAAGCCAACCACGGAAGTAGACAATCACTTGTTTGGGGTTACTCGAGACATCAACACATGTATGTTTTTTATGCGTACTGTTAATTATTACGTTTGTGTTTGAAGTGATTTGTGCCATTCTTGATTGTTATTACCAATTGTTGCTACAGAGTCTATGTGAAATCTACAGCTTTAATCGAACAAAAAGGTAGGATTTATTATTATTATTGTTTTTTATAATAATCGGCAATCTCGTTCTCGCATGATTTTTCACGACACTGTAACATAATCGGTTTAAAATAATTATTTAAGTTGCAGGAATAGTTTTATATATTTTTTTTAATTTCCCTAGTTTGATTATCGATTAAAGTAGTAATTGTTTTATGCGAAGTGTGATCGTTATTAGTTGTTTATCTAGGGGTTGTAACATAGTTATTTAAATCATAATTTGAGGTTATGCTTTTTAGATCAATGTTTATTTAAATTAACAGCATATAATCTTTGTTGTTTTTAGCCGTTCCTTATTTATTTTTTTTTATAATAATAATCTATCAAAGGGATTTAGTAACAATTTAAACTCTATATTTGTTTAAATTAGATTGTTGTTAAAAAGTGTAATATCGATTAAAAGGTTTTATTAATTTGCATTGAAACTGATCTTTCTTTAACTTTTGTCAAAGCAAATAATTTATAATATTTAATAGCCTGCATTGCATTCAGAGGTTATTGTTTATTTTGCGTCAATTTTTTTTTACCATCACGTAGCATCTAAGCTTTTTATTTTTAATTAGGGGTTAAGAGAAGCAGTTCGTGAATGGTAAAAGATTTATCTGTCCATTTGTCGCTATATGATTTCTTACCTGTTGCTGTTATATTTCAAACAATTTTAGCTTATTTTGTTGTTGTTTATAATAATAATCTGTCAAAGGGATTTAGTAACAATTTTAAACTCTATATTTGTTTAAATTAGCTTGCTATTAAAAGTTTAAGAATGGCTAAAAGATTTTATTAATTTGCATTAAATTGATCTTTATAATTAATTTATAATATTTAACAGCTTGCAGTGCATTTAAACTTTAATAATAGTAATTAGTCAATGTTTATTTAAATTAACAACATATAATCTTTGTTGTTTTAGCCTTTGTTAAGTGTGCAAGTGCGATATTTTTTTTGCTATTGTTGCTGTTACCCTTTATCCCTGGGTATGCAAGTACGCCAAATTCCCAGTTGGCCATCCAGAAGTTTACGTAGGCAAGGCGGCTTGTGAAAATCTAATCAGGGATAAAGGGGGCCTGGAAAACATCAACGGCGTGGTAAAATGCACAATGTTACCGCCACAAGATCTATACCATCCGGTCTTACCCGTCAAGATGCATCAAAAGCTGCTGTTCCCTCTATGTCGCACTTGCGCCGAAGAATTGAACCAGGTCGAATGTCAGCACGGCGTAGAGGACCGAGTCATCAACGGAACCTGGGTCTTGGACGAACTGGTAATGGCCATACGAAAGGGTTACATCGTGCAGGACATACAAGAGATCTGGTCGTACGATGTAACCCAGTACAACAAAGCGTCCAAGACCGGGGGACTGTTTTCGGGTTTCATCGACAAGTTCCTGAAGATGAAGCAGGAAGCCAGCGGTTGGCCATCTTCAATAACTGCCAACAACAACGGCGAGGATGGTATCGATGGAGCCCGGAAACAGTACGTTGATGACTACTTCGAGAACGAGGGAGTTTCCTTGGATTCGTTGAAGATCGTCAAGAACCCTGGTTTGAGATCGTTGGCCAAACTGATGCTGAATTCCTTCTGGGGTAAGTTATAATAACCTTATGTAGTTTTCTTTACTTAATATTTTTTTTGTATTCTAGGGAAATTTGGTCAGCGTGAGAACCAGGCGAAAACAGCCATAATCAGCGAGTCCAAGGAGTTTTTCGACCTGTTGTCCAGCCCAGGCGTAGAAGTTAATCATGTGCAGGAAATAAATGACGAGGTGATTGCGGTTAACTGGCAGCATAAAGAGGAAGCAGCAGATCCTCTGTCGTCAGTTAACGTGGTCATCGCGGCATTTGTCACTGCACAGGCCCGTCTTAAGCTGTATTCCTATTTGGATCAGCTAGGAGAGAGAGTATTATACTATGACACAGGTAAGTCATTGTACTATCAAACATCAACACCGTTTATATTAGAGTTATTTTTTTTTTCGTTGTTTCAGATTCCGTAATATACGTTTCGAAGCCGGGCGACTTCGAGCTACCAACAGGAAGCTTCCTGGGCGACCTCACAGACGAGCTCGAAGAGTACGGTCCCGGATCGTATATTATAGAGTTTGTGTCAGGCGGGCCGAAGAACTACGCCTACAAAGTTTATTCACCGACCACGGGACAGATACACGTGGTCGTCAAGGTCAAGGGCATCACCCTAAACCACGCCGCGACTCAAAAAATAAACTTTGAGTCCATGCTTAGACTGCTGGAAGGTATGGACGAAAAGATTATTGTAGAGTCCAACAACATCCGGCGTACGGCTGACCATCAGCTTGTAACGCGAGCGGAATCAAAAGTCTATAAGATAACGTTCGCGAAGAGACGCCGTATAGAAGATTTTGATTCCGTTCCGTTCGGCTACAACAACAACAAGCGACCACGTGTATAAACATTAAAGCCCCTCTTGTATATATGTAAGTGTATAGTAGTATAGTTGTATTTTTAAGTTTTGTAAAATTTGTATAGGTAGTATTATATTTAGATCTTAAGTAGTAAAATATTATCATAACGTATATAATTATTATACAGTTCAATCGTTGTAGTAATAGATATGTGTATAGTAGTAGTATAGTTGTATTTTTAAGTTTTGTAAATTTTTGTATAGGTAGTATCATATCTAACTCTTAAGTAGCAAAATATTTGTATAGTAATAAGTACATGTACAGTTCAACTGTAGTAGCAGTAGTCGGGGGTTATGTTAATCACAAGAGATCGACCTTCGGCTTGATGTAATTATTATTATAAGTGATGATGATGATGATGTCTAGGTTTATACTTTGTGTATACTATATTCGAAATTATTTAAGAATGTAATAATTAGGTAATTAGTTGTTGTTGTAAATTGTTCAATCATCTTTTGTCAGTATAGTGTAGTTATAATAAGAATAAGGATAATTGAATATAGTTAATAATAAGTGAAGCTGACAAGAGTTATACCTTATGTACAGTAATTATTATTAAAAAAGATGGTGAAACTTAAGGGTGATTGAATGTAAATCACAAGAGGATACTCAGGGGAACATACTCATGAAATAGATTTGATAAACGCGATTTTGTTCTTTTCAATTATGTAGTAGTAGTAGTAGTAGATCAAGACATTGATGAAAAGAATATTTGGCATAACAAAGCGTACAAAGCATTCAATAGGATGTTTCATGAAAAAACGAGTATGTCTTCATGGTTATCCGAGCAGATTTCAACCTAATAATAATTGTTTAGTTATTTTGATTATTGTCTAGTTGTTTAATAATTTTAAGAAACATTGTCGTCGTAGAATAAAAGATGTTCTATCATGGTTATCCGAGAACAGATAGTTGTTTAGTTATTTAATTATTGTTGTTTTGTTGATGTTCAATAAAAATTTTGAGAAATATTGTCATAGAATAAAAAAAGATTAATGTTTTATATGTGTGTATTATTACTATTCTCACCCATCTGTACCAAGGTATGAAAAAGGTGATAGCTATAACTGAGAGAGAGAGAGAATGAGGTAATTACCTACGAACACCTGCCTGTGATGATGATGACGTGTCAGCGACAGGATGAAACTTGTCTGCCAGCGATGCCTGCCTGTTTACCGTATGCGTGTTACTGAGCATGCGCTGGATCTAGGTAAGTATAGGTGACTATATAAAGCCGACCGTTGTTAGCGTGTAGCAGTAGACAGTACGTGTGCAAGAGCAGCAGCAGCAGCAGCAACAGCAATTACGATGATGGCTAGCAGTCCTAATTATTGTTATGATAACTGTGAGAGCGAACCTCTGGAAATAGGTAAGTTATTGTTGTTTATAAAACTTCAAGTTTGTATGCTAATTTGTGTCTATTTTGTTACTTCTTTAGATGAAGAAGGTTCGGATGTTGCAGATCATGCATCATCATCATCAACAGCAAGTACCTACAACGACGACGGTCAAGCGTGGAACAACGAAGTCGAAGAAACAGGTAAGATGTTTAAGACTTTTGTGTGTGTGTTTATGCTTATATTAATCGATTATTGTATTATTATTGTTTAGCGTTCCTGTCGCAGCAGCAGCCTCTATACTACGCTGATGACGCTGTAGCAGCATCAGCAAACTTTACCATCATAGATACACCGGTAGCAGCAGCTAAACGTGAAGTACGTGTTCAGCTGCTCGGGGCTGTCCAGTATCCGTTGTATGTTACGAGACCTCCAGGGGAAAAAGAAAACTACGATCATATACACAACATCCAAGTAGGACTTATTCCGCCCGATGACGACGCCCAGGGAGAATTTGCCGTGGTAGTGAAGCTTGAGTGCGTGAATAACGTATGTGAGTATGGTGAATTGGTGTTGTCGGAACGGGACTGGTTCGAGCTGTATGATATACGAGTCGAGGCACTGTTTAAAAATTTCTTTCATGGTTGCTGCTGTTGCAACAAGGACAACAGTGTACTACATTGCGATAAACATTTGAAATTCCATCTATGTGACAATTTATACATCGAGATTATTCACAACGAGTTTTTCGGCAACAGGGTTGCCATACATGATACACAGCGGACTATAACCTTAAAAGATTACGAGCACCGTTGATCAATCATCATGCTCGAACGTTACGTCACCTCGACTTTTCACGTTTCTATCACGCAAACATAGAGAACGTAGCAGAAGGTCAACTGAGACGCCATGAAGATGCCTATAAATCGCTCCCGACATCCGATTCAATTTTATTCACGTCCGAACTGTTATGCGGTTACTACTCAGCTACCAGTTTAATAGACAACACAGCAGCAGCAATTGGTGGTGGATTGAACTCGTTCATTTTATTAGAAATAATAAAACATTATCCGCAAAAGTTTATCGATGCCGTACGTACACGACTGCAATCATATCAGCAACAGCAGCAGTCGGAGATGTCAACGACAACAACGTTTGCACCGTCGTATTAAGAACACCATGGCGGAAATAAACTATCTTAGAAATAGGCTGCAAAAATATTTGCACAATTTGCAAGTGTTACGCGATGATCTCAACTCATACTGTGTAATGAATAATTTGTCAAATCATATGTTACAATTGTCCATTAAATATCAAAATAAATAATATGTATAAACATTGTTGTTGTTTCATTTACTAGCACAGGGTGAAGGGGTTGACTATATAAAAAGGTAGATCGTTGTCATCAGCGACAGAGTACACGAATAAAGCCGAAGCTTTCCGACGGCGAACATCCTAAGCTACAAATCCGGTAAGTAGTCATACTAAGAGAGAGAGAGAGAGAGAGAGAGAGAGAGAGAGAGAGAGAGAGAGAGAGAGAGAGAGAGAGAGAGAGAGAGAGAGAGAAAGAGTTTCAGCTTAGTGAAAGGATGCAATCCCAGAGTTAGCGCTAAAATTCAAATCTGGTAAGATGGTTGCTTTAAGAATGACAGATTTAAATGACATATGCAAAAAAAATGACAAATTCAAAATGACAGATTTAAATGACAGATGCAAAAATGACAAATTTAAAATGACAGATGTAAAAACGACAGCAGTAAAATTGACAGATTTAAAAATGACATATGCAAAAATGACAAATATTTAAAATTGACCGATTCAAATTTAGCGCGCGCGCGCACGCAAGATGCTGTGATATAAAATGGTTGCCTCTCTGTAGTAGTAATACAGATTTCTTCTTCTTCTTCATGACACGCCACCTAGTAGTAGTACACAACGCAACGATAATACAGATCCCTTCATGACGCCCTCTCTTAGCAATACACACTAATTGTAGCATTACGCCCTCTATTGGTAGCACTCAGTTTGCCGGTAATACAGATTCCCGTAATGGCGGCGGCGGGCGTGGTAGCCTGGCGCCAGGGCGTGGTAGAATGGAGCCAGACGTTCCAAAATGGCTGCCTTCAACCAATCAGAAGCAAGGGGAGGAGCTACAGGGGTGGGGGTTAACCAATCAGAGAGAAGTAGGCGGGGAAATCCAAGATGGCGGCGACCAATCAGAAGCAAGGGGAGGAGCTACAGGAGTGGGGGTAGCCAATCAGAAGCAAGGGGAGGAGCCATGCCATTGGCATGCCACATGGCATGTCAATTTCTGTCTGGGCCAGGTGTCCCAATACCTACTTAGCAGATATTCTCTATAGGGTATGCAAAAGAACCCCTTATTGGCACTAACTTTTTAAATGTTCGTTCTATCAAACAATGTATTGAGAAAGTTTGTATAGCAAATTATGCTCTATAGCAATATCAATTTTCCCTTCAGCACTCATTTTCTTGTTGACGGCCATTTTACCATTTCAAAAGAATATACATATTTAAATTCAAACCCATTCAAGTGTTTTATTACTAAGTGTAACTCTTATGCTAAATAAACTTCAAACGCAATTTTTGTTAAAAATTTTCTTATGTAGCACTTGTTAGAGAATATGGTTTCATAAAGAGAGCAAAATTCTCTTTTCGCTAGAAGAACAAAATGTATATGGTTTTATTTGAAAAGTTTAAAATGTCCATCAACAAGAAAATGAGTAGTGAAAAGAAAATTGAAATTCATGTTGCTATAGAGCATAATTCGCTGTACAAACATATTCTTAAAAACATTCTAATAAATAATATTCCAAAAATATAAAAATAATATTCTAGGAATATTATTTGAATCAGAAATATAACATATAAGATGTCCTAACTAGAATGTTAAATAAATAATATTAAAATAATATTGAGGATATATTTTAAATAATATATTAGCTAAATATTTAGGCGGATGTTGAAACAGATATATTTTAAATAGTTGAGAATGAATATTTATATAATATATTTGTGCTACTAGGGATATAACATTCATAAGATATCCTAACTAGAATGTTATATAAATATTATTAAAATAATATTGAAGAAATATTTTAAATAATATCTTAGCTAAATATTTAGGCGGATGTTGAAAAAGATATATTTTAAATATTTGAAAAAAATATTTATATAATATATGTGTGCTACTAGGGTTGGAAGCATACACCGCTTCAACATGTTGAACATTATTGTAAACTAAGTATTACAGTTGGTTTATTTAAATATTTTGATTTTTGACGCCCATCTGTGGGATTGTGAGTTTTTGTGTACTACATATTTTTGGCGTCCAGTCAGTACTTTATGTAAAGTTGCTATACTTTCTTTCAAAAGTTTATTAAAAACTCGTATTTTGATAACAGTGGCAACACTGTGGTTAGAGTAGTTAGTAATCTACATACAAGAGGTTGATGAGTGATGTGGTACAGTAAATATTATTATTATTATTATTTGGATAATTAATAATCAATAATATTAGTTTATTTATGTAATGAATAGTGTATTTGCCTTCAGGTATGTAGTTCGTTTACTTAAAATTGTTCAATCCAGAACAGTTCAACATTGTATGCAAACGAAGAACCTTTGAAAGAGTTTATATGTTAATATGCAAATGTACATTTTAGTCCTTACAGATTCAAATAACTTTTCAAGCATTAATACAATGAACAACGAGAAGATAACTACAATGAAAACTGAAATAGATGTAAACATAGAGTCGCAGGTAATAGAAGGTTCTAATACGAAAATTGAGATGAAGAGTGAAGTATACATTGAGCCTGAAGAGAAACCATTCGATAATTTCAATATTTTAGGGACTCATAGACAAATGAATATGCACAGCAAACTTTATAAATATAATAAATATGAAGAAACACCTTTTCAGGGAAGTCATTTCAAGAAACAAATACGTACTCATAAAAGTGTGAAACCATTTGTATGTAATATTTGTAATTACAAATTTAAAGTAAAGGGTCTTCTCACTAGACACATGCTTACTCATAATGAAGAAAAGCCATTTAAATGTAATATATGTGGTTATAAATGTTCACGAAAGAGTCACCTTAAACAACACATAGCTACTCATAGTGGTGACAAACCATTCGAATGTAATATATGTGTTTATAAATGTTTGCGAAAGACTACTCTTAAACAACACATGTCCACTCATAGTGGTGAAAAGCTATATGAATGTAATATATGTGGTTTTAAATGTTCCCAAAAGAGTACTCTCAAACACCATATGCTCACTCACAGTGGCGAGAAACCATTTGAATGTTATATATGTAATTATAAATGTTCCCAAAGCGGCAATCTTAAGAAACACATGTCTACACATAATAATGAAAAACCGTATAAGTGTAATCTATGTGATTATAAATGTTCACAAAAGGGCAATCTTAAATATCACATGTCCTCTCATAGCGGTATTAAAAAACTATTTGCATGTATTATATGTAATTCCAAATTTAAAGCAACAAGTCTTCTCAATAGACATATGCTCACGCATAGTGAAGAAAAGCCATTTGAATGTAATATATGTGGTTATAAGTGTTTGCATAAGAGTAATCTTAAACAACACCTGTGCACGCATAGTGGCGAAAAACCATTTGAATGTAATACATGTGGTTATAAGTTTACACGAAACAGTGATCTTAAAAAACACATGTTTACTCATAGTGGTGAAAAACCATTTGAATGTAATATGTGTAGTTATAAATCTTCGCAAAAGATTACTCTTAAACGGCATATCACTAGGCATAGTGCCGAAAAGCCATTTGACTGTAATATATGTGGTTATAAATGTTCACTGAAGAGTGGTCTCAGACAACATATGCTTACACATATAGCTGAAAAACAATTTGAGTGTATTATATGTAGTTATAAATGTTTGCAAAAGTGTCATCTTAATCAACACATGACCACTCATAGTGGTGAGAAACCATATGAATGTAATATATGTGCTTATAAATGTTCACAAAAGGGAAATCTTAAAAAGCACATGGCTATTCATAGTGTTGAAAAACCATTTGAATGTAATACATGTGGTTATAAATGTTCATTAACAAGTGGTTTCAAACAACACATATGCTTACTCATATTATGAGAAGCTTTTCGCAAAGCACTAATACTATCCAGATTTTTAAAAATTTATATAGTGTAAGTATGCATACATAGATGATATTGGCAGAGCCTTATATCAGTAGTAGAATGTGATTATATAATTATTAAATTTTTAAACCAACTGAAAGAAATCCAATTTTGGAAAAAGCTCCACATTTCTGAGAAACCATTTAAATATAATATGTGGTGATACATGATGGCTAAAGGATTAATCATCTCAGGATGATGGATTGATCCTAACTATTTCATGGGAGCAAAATATATTATTACAAAGAAAAACTAGATAAAATATGCTTATATGATTTGAAATAACAATTACCTAAATTTTTTGTTAAAATTATAATGCTCAAAGCATCTAACATGAACATCCTTTTTAAAGAACAGTTATTTTTATGCTGCATGTAGCTGTTTAATGCCCAGGTATTTTCACAAACTTTTTCCACGGTTTGAGATGTAAATGCATTTCCCTGATAAGTTGCTATTTATATTATATATTACTTTTTCTGGATAAGCTTCAACGAACTTTGAAAATCATTCAGTGTGAAATATACCAGCTGATTCTTGCTATTAGCAAAATTCAGCAATGCTGATTTTCACTGGTCGTATTGTATGCACCTAATACAAACAGAACCATAAACATAATTAAAATATATTTTTTGAACGACTGATTTAGCTGTTGATGTTATCGATACAAGTTGTTTTGTATACTTTTCAAATCTTTACTTTTGACAGCAATCACAATTTTTAACAGATTTAGAAATGTGTTTAAACTTCTCCTAAAAATGTTCTCTTTTAATATTGCAAACAGCAATTAAACAATTGCAGATTTTAAATAAAAACATCTATTTAGTTGTTTGAATACTGAAAACAGTAGTAAATAATTTTATTTAAGTTCTTGCATTTTTAACAGCCTCACCGATACAATCGCAGACACAAACAGACAACATAAAATGTCAAAAATAAAAATTTGAGATAGAGTATACCTAGAGTATACGAAGGTCTTAAATACATGAAATAAATAAAGATTAGTAAAAGTTTCACGGTTTTATTAAAATATAACCTGACAATATTGTTTCGACAGCTATGCTGTCATTATCAAAGGTAATATAATTATAAACAAACATGTCGCTAAGATAGATACAAAATAGGTAACTAGATAAAATAATAATCAGAATTAAATATCTAATACTTCCAGTAATGGAGAATTACTGAGCTCAAGTTGTTCATTCATTAAAGGTACCCTGAGCTTGTGTTTGTATATCTCAAAGGCTTCTAAAATGTCTAATTTGCGTTTGTTATTTATAAATATTATAAACATACAAGAAGCCTTTGAGATATACAAACACAAACTCAGGGTACCTTTAATAAATGAACAACTTGAGCTCAGTAATTCTCCATTACTGGAAGTATTAGATATTTAATTCTGATTATTATTACTATTTTATCTAGTTACATAGGTAACTAGATCTTAGTAACTAGATACAAAATAGTTTGTATCTACCTTAGCGACGTGTTTGTTTATAATTATATTACCTTTGATAATGACAGCATAGCTGTAGAAACAATATTGTCAGGTTATATTTTAATAAAACTGTGGAATTTTTACTAATCTTTATTTATTTCATGATTATGGAGTTCCACAAAGTAAATAACAATGCTGGAAACAATAAACAAGTCTTAAATACAGTTCTGATTCTATGAATGAATCAACGGCATGCCTACTTATTGGAAGTAGACTAAAGAAAAAGTCGTTTAATAAATATAATGCAATACACAGCCAAGCAGCAACCATATATGTTGGGCATACATATTGGCATCCAAGACATAGTGAGTCAAAGAAAATGTTTACAAGTAGGTTTTGGTCAACTAATAATTTAATAAAGTAATAGTAGTAAAACGTACAAATGCAATATTTATTATAGAATATTACTAAGACATGTACAACATACAGTCATCAGATAAAATATAGCTCAAAGCCCTCTTAATAATGGTATCTGAAGAGTTACGATTATGAATTATCAAAAAGAAGCTTTTATACCAAAACTAGTATACTTTATACCACAGAACAGCACAGTGAAGCTATGCTTGCAGAAACACAACTTACATGTCCCGCTGAAACTCATGAATTTCTCATCATAACCTAAGTATTTAAATTAGTTACCTGTTCTTATTCTGTGAAATATGTAAATAGAAAATTGAAACATGACTATAAAGAACAAAACTAAAATTGAGATTTTACAAAATGCTTAATAGCTGTTTATGTAACTACTTTGTGTAGAGTTTATAATAAATATGTGATACAATTTTTTAATTAGTTTTTATGTATTATTGTTTAACTTTATTTTTAGCTCTTTGATATTTTATTACTTACACGCGTACAATACTTTACTGCAGGATCTTCAGTAGTGTATCTAATCTGTTATATTGTGAATTTTGCGCCAGAATACTACCTTAAGAATATGGCGTTGAGGTCACGAAATTTGAACCTACAAAGACCAAATGTCAACACTAGCCAGCGCTTCGGTATCAGTTAGAATATTCTGAACTTATACCTTAACCAAAACTGTAGTTTCACTACAGTTTAGTTTCTTCATTTCTTGGTTTTACTATAGCGGGAGGGACCATGCTGACATGAGGAAATCGTGAAAGTTTTAAGAAGTGTTATAAATTTTAATTTAAAAAAAATAAAAGCAATTCTAGTCCATTGTCCTAATACAAAATTAAGTTTATCATGCCTTCAAGTGGTAAAATCGTTTTAATATTTATGTTTATACATTTACACAGTGTAAAAGGATAATTAATTATTGTGTTTGTAGCTCTAGAAGATTTTAAAACCACTTACACAGAAGTTTTAGATCATAAATATGCAATAAAACACGAAACAGATTTGAAATACGAATCTTTACAAGACCATTTCAAAATGAAATATGAAAGTAATAGTATATTGTCGCGTATTGTTGCCAGTAAATATGAATCCTTTATTAACACAAAGATAGTACCCACAAATTGTAAAAAGAAATGTCAATTTAAATTTGAATGTGAAAGTCTGTAGTCGTGGATTTTCTAGTAAAGAAAACTCAGATCATCATTTACGTGTTCATGATGGAAAGAAACCATTTACAGTGAAGTTGATCCGAATCTACGTTAATCCGAATGTCACAACAATCCGGACCAGCAATTTATTTACATTGGTTTCATTGTAATCCGGATTTAAGGTTTTGATAGGCCGAACTTTAGAATTGTTTTTATTCATCAAGTTTTGTTTATAGTAACTAATGGGTATTCAGATGTGTAATGTGATACAAAACTACCGATGTAGATAAGATAAATAAGCTTTTATTTTATTTATGTTTACGTTATATTTATATCTGATGATAAATTCTTATTATAAAAAGGCACGTATCTTTTAAAAGTGGTTACATTGCAACTTCACATTTTATATTAGTTACAAAGGTTTAAGTTAATCTTGTATCTCCGGCATACATAAAAAGATTTTGTGCTAAATTTAAAAATTGTCAAATGTAAAAAGACCACATTGTAACTTTAAGTATTATACATTTCCAGATTTGTTACAGAATGTAAGGGATCATATAACAAAGTTTAAAAAAAAATGTTAAAACCTGCGGAATATCCGGAGATGGAAGAAAAGTTGTTTGGATGGTTTTAGATATGTCTAACATTCGCTAGCCAGAATGTTTGGTTCAATCAAGAATGTATTAAACGTCAAGTCATTCCCAAATATGTCAACATCACAACCAAGACTAGTCATTACATTACTGAAAAAATTATCAAAAATGCAAAAAGAAGATGGGTCAAAGAAGAAGCTAAGAAATGGTTTAGAATTAGAGACAATTTGCACATTTATATAAAGGTACGTCACACAGAACTTGCACATAATTTGACATTTTAGATTTTGATGTTAGAGAAACTGTCAGTCATATTAAATTTCAAAAATACAATACTCAGAAAAAGAAACTGCAAAACCTTACCCAACAAAAATGCTCAATACAAAGTAATTATAATACCCAGAATACGATAAATTTCTATCCACGTTTTATAAACCTATCAGATACACAATTCAATGACAGAGAAACACAATTTCTTAACAAAGGCTTCAAATTTTGTCCTTTTCCAAATTTCACTAACAAAATTAAAGAAATCTTGGCTGTTGAATGTGAAACTATACTCAGAAAAGATCACAACAATTATGCAAAATTTCAAATCTTGAATCTGATAAAAGAAATATCTTTGAAAAAGGACAAAACACAGAATAAAGCATCTAACCTGTCACTACTTCAATCTATCAGACATAAAATTACAGAAAACAATTTAATTTCTGTTAAAGCAGATAAGGATAACACTTTGGTAATCCTTTCGAAAGATGTTTACACACAAAAGGTTAATGATTTTATTAATAAAGAAAATTTAGATGTTTTAAACAAAGATCCTACCACAAAATTCCAAAAAGAAATAAAACAAGCTTTAGCAAACTGCAATATCTGCTTTAACGAATTAGAAAAACAGCAAATCATACATAAAAACCCACAACCACCAAAACTATATGGACTGATTAAAACACATAAACACAACATGCCTATGCGACCAGTAGTATCGTATATCAACACACCTAATCACACCTTGTCCAAGAAACTCAACCATATTATTAATATCATAGGATACAAATCGAAATACTCTGTCAAAAATCCATTAGAATTAGTAGAAAAGCTACAGAACATACATCTTCCAGCACATTCAAAACTTGTAAGCTTTGACATTTGCAACATGTTTTCAAAGATTCCACCACAAGACTGTATTCCTTTGTTAGATAATTTCCTAGTTAATAGTAATGTAGAATTAGTAAAAAGATTAGAGTTAATTCAATTATTTGATCTTTGTATCAGTCAAAATTATTTCACTTTTAATAATATAATATATTTACAGGATGGTTTACCTATGAGTAATTCTCTGAGTCCTCTATTAGCTAACATATTTATGGATAATTTGGAAGATCGAATATTTGAATTAGATCTTTCTAAACACATTATTTTTTGGTTTCGTTACGTTGATGACATTTTAGCTTGTTTTGACAGTTCTTTTGAGGTTATCAATGAATTTTTAATTCTTATTAACAGTCTTCACACAAACATCACGTTTACACTAGAAACAGAACAAGATAGAGCTATTAATTTTTTGGATTTAACTATTACAATTAATACAGACAATGAATTTGATTTTTCCATATACAGAAAACCCACAAGCACAGACGTCACTATTCCTAACGATTCATGTCATCATAAAATGCATAAACTAGCGGCTTATAGATCTTTAGTACACCGAGCTTTAACTACTCCAATGAAACGATCACATTTTGATAAAAAAATTTCAATCATCAAAAAATTAGCACATGCAAACCATTATAACCATAACATGATTGACACTTTAATTCAACAAAAAGATTATAGGTTAGCTATCAAAAGAATATTTCCAATTGACACTCAAATACAAGACACAAACTACATATCAATACCATACTTTGGCAAGATATCAGAATAAATTGCAACTATAATAAGAAAAACCACCAGTTACAAAATAACCTATAAAACTAACACCAACGCCTTTTCATGTTTATTCAATGCTAAAGACAAAACACAAGATATCATGAAATCCGGCATTTACCGTTTGAATTGTTCTTTTTGTAACTCGGTTTGTTTAGATTGTAAAAATTTTAATAAAAGTTCAAGGAGATACATTCCAGATTTTAAATAAAAAAAGGGTGATGGTATTTAATAATACAAGAATATTGTAGGGGTAGTATGGATGAGTCAACTATAATCATTGTTGATGAGGTATCTTGTAAATTGACTTTTCTTTATGAATATAACGTCATATGAATCATTCTTGGGTTTGCCACGAACTAAAAAAAAAGAAATTGTATTAGATTAACAAATAAAATAATAATCATAAGAGGTTTTGACAAAAGTGATAAAACTTAGACAACATAGAGGCAAACGATTATTGATAACATCACCATATTGATAAAAGATAAAGGATGAGTAAAAAATATTAATAATCGTTTCCTTGAGAGACATATAAACAAGAAAAATTGAAATATAAAAATTTTGGAAAGAAAAATTTTGATAAAGAAATTTTAATGATAAAAGTTATGTATTAAATGTAAAATTAATGTTTATTGAAAGAAAAATGTTTAAAATATAAATACTATTGTGGTTGCACAAGATTAACAACAAAAGGTTTGGAAATAAAATAATACTACGTACCTGTAAAGCATATCTTGAGTATTATTTATCAATATCATTAAAAAAAATCGAGGAATAGGTATCTTAAAAAGAAATCATATCTGGATTAACCTTCATGTGAGTTTTGGAGACAACATATCTAAAAGAAACATAAGGTAAAATTAGAATAAGTGGTAAGAAGAGCGGAACAAAAAAGGTAATCAAGTGATAATATGTGTGTGTTATAAAAGCAGAGTAAAAGTGTACACTGTAGGTTAAAAGAATAAGCATCAGAAAAGAACCATATAAGCAAATCAAGAAGATAAAGTTTACTTACTCAAAATAAAACTTTTAGAAGAGTAGATAGTTTAATTAATAGTAACAACAATGTGTTTGGTAAGTCGCAAACCATGATTCTAGAATTTGCCTAAAAGAGATAAAGGAAAGTTAGATAAAACTCATAAAGGAAAGTAATACTTTACCTGTCACACTAATAATAAAAATAGTATATTAAAGTATTAGTTTCATAAGACGCGTTTTTAGCGCACGCGTCCGAGTTTAGAAAACGACCCGCGAAGCGGGGAGTTTTCTAACGGACAAGTGCGCTAAAACGCCTTATGAAACGAATACTTTATACTATTTTTTATACTTGCGTCGTTATTTCGTTAATTATTAAAAAATAAATTAGTTTTAAATAAGATTTGTTAGTGAAATTTTGTTAAGTACTTTTGACAGTTGGCTACACTGAAAATTCAACTTCAGCATTTGTTATTTAAATTGTTTTGTTTTTATAAAATTAATTTAGTTTCTGTGACAAGAAGGTAAAATGGTCAGATATTCTCTCCCTCCATCTTATTAAAAAGAATTTAAAAATCCCACTACTGAAAATAAACTTGGTAATACATATGTAAGTGCAAATATATCTTTACTAAATTAAAAGATTAGAATCACTAATTTTCACGTAAATACAACCAACTTTTTTACTAACTGTAACCTAACATCATCACATTCTAACCTCAAAATATCGGTTTTAGCATTGCTTTTCTTATTAATTACCGGCGACCGGCGCGATTTTTTTTTCGGATTATTGTTCTCTAAGTTATCCTCTACAACTCAGTATAATTGGTTTAAAACTGGGACGATTTTCCAGCTGCAGACGATTGGTCAATGGAGGAGTATAAGGGAAGCTTAGCAGATGCAAAAGTCTTCACGCCAAGTGTGTCAGTGACGCCTCAACTTGAGGGTAATGTGAAGCTTAAGCCTGTTGTCACGCCAGTGGTGTCATTAGAAAATGTAAGTTTGACTTGTAGCGACAAGTTATTTATTACATAATTTGAATTTATATGAATCTTTAGATACAATCGATGGTTGGTACTTTGAACGCTGCGCAGACTCAGTATTTAAATCAACTGACGCAACAGTCTAATATGACGGACAATATGAAGGTGACGCAGCAGTACGGAAGTGGTCATCCGTCCCAACCATATGGCAACACGACACCGCAGCCGTACAATGCTGGACAAGCTTATGTTAACAGTAGCACAGCGGGATCACAACAATACAACAGTGCTCCTCAGCAGTATGGTTCTTCTCCAGTAACAAATACGTATAATAATCCTAATTATACTGTCGTGAATAGTAATTATGGGAATACGACTGATGCACCAGCTGTTACACAGCAGCAACAGCCTGTTAGAACACACAAAGAGCTAGGGTACCATCACCATCAAAAGTAAAATTCTGATTTTCTTACGTTTACGAAGATTCTAAAATACATTTTTACAGATTCCTGCAAGTGCTGAAATGCCAGGTGATTTGAATAGCAGCATAACTTATAACTTAAATGAAATAAGTTGCACCCCACCTGAATTAAGAGAAGTAGCCCATGGGGCTATCAACAAATTGCTTCCAAAAAAGTCAGAGGATGCATACAAAAAAGAGTACACCAAATTTGAGAATTGGTGTCAAGTAAAAAATGTAAAATTAATTTCTGAAAATATACTAATAGCTTATTTTGAAAAGCTAAGCAAAACATTAAAATCTTCTAGTTTATGGTCGATTTACTCCATGCTTAGATCGTGCATAAATGTTTATAAAAACGTAGATATAAAAAAATATGCAAAACTACAGGCATTTTTAAAAAGGTGCTCTGATGGTTATAAGCCCAAAAAATCTAAAATATTGGAATTTAACCATATTGATAGATTTATAACAACTGCAGAAAATAACCAACATTTAGCTATGAAAGTAAGTAAAATTTTGCGCTAAATACTTTCAATTTTTAATATATTTCAATTATTTAAGGTTGCGTTAATAATGGGATTCTGTGGTGCCTGCCGAAGAGATGAATTGACCAACATGTTAGTAGACGATATTGTGGTCAAAGATGATGTGGTCATTGTGACTGTAACAAAAACAAAAAATAAAGTTTGAAGAGAATTCTTAATTACAGAGAAACTGTGGATTGATTTAATTAAGCAATATTTGAGCCTAAGGCCTAAGAAAATAAACCACAGGCGGTTTTTTATAACCTACCGCAATGGAAAATGTATTTCTACTCCTATCGGTATAAACACCATGGGAAAACTTCCTTTTATTATTGCCAGTTATTTGCATTTAGCCAACCCGAAGCTTTTTACAGGTCATTGCTTTCGACGTTCAAGTGCTTCTCAATTGGCAAACAAAGGTGGCAATTTAATAACTATAAAACGGCATGGAGGTTGGAAGTCTTCAGCTGTGGCTGAGGGCTATATTGATGCTTCAGTTAAAAAAAAATGGAGGTAGCTGAATTGCTATCTAATAAGCCATGTACTTCCACTTCATCGGCTCAAGTGGTAATTGACCAGTCTTCCACACTTGAAGAATCACACAGTTTTATCAGCAACCCAGTGAGTCAACAAAACATTGTTGAGGGGCAAAATCTACCGTCGTTTAGAATTAATGCTCAGGACACTTCCACTGTTACAATCAAGGTTTATAACAACTGTACTTTTAATGCCAAAGATGTATAAAGAATAATTTGTGAATTTATTAAATAATTTTTAATTTATTTTGTGTATGTTAATTTTATATTTTAAAAGTTTGGCATTTGAATACATAACAACATAACCGCACTTTTAAATATAATAAGTTTGACATTTAAGAACAGCTGTTAGGTGCTACCAACTTTAAAAAACAAAATTTTACTGTTTCCAGTACTGTAATAAATCTCATTAGGACACGCAAGTATAAAAAAATATTTTAAGGTTAAAAGTAAATTTTGAATACTTACGTCGAAAAGGGATCTAAGTGTGTGGAAGTTGTCAATTGTAACTGATGAAATTGACACTGTTCATGAAGAGAGTGAACCCTGCTATTTATGATACAAAAATTGTGTCAAATAATTATTAAAAGCAATTAGGATTTGGATATAATAAAAAATAAATAAAAATCATTTTATTTAAACATTGATTACAGTATTTTATATAT
Organism: Agrypnus murinus; assembly: GCA_929113105.1. Lineage (NCBI taxonomy): Eukaryota > Metazoa > Arthropoda > Insecta > Coleoptera > Elateridae > Agrypnus > Agrypnus murinus. The sequence goes on from OV816027.1 coordinate 5,274,434, forward strand.
ATATATATATATATATATATATATATATATATATATATATATATATATATATATATATATATATATATATATACCACATGATTGTACATTTTCAAGTATGTTTCTTTGTCCAAGATGCATGAAACTGCAACGCTACCAACACATATGTCACCACCATTCCAGATATCTAAAAACAGAAACCCATGTTCATGCATATAAACATTATAAACACATAATAAACTTATTGTACAATATGACTTATATGTACAAAATGATTTTATTCAACATAATTTAGATTTTTAATAAATAAATGGCCTACAACTCCTTAATTATGCTTACAGGTACTAGCAGTTTAGTACCAATGGTAAAAATATTTGAACCTCTCAGTACCGGTTTTTGTAAATTTAATATAGTTATAAGAATTTCCACCTAAAATGGTTAATTAATTAATATAGGTAGTAGTAATTAAGTAACTCAATGTACATGCCTGGGCTGCCTCTGCTGTACTTAAATTACTAATTGGATACTTGAACAAGAATGATAATATATCTTTACTCTGAAAATAAAATGCAAAATTAAAAACCTAGATAAGTAGATACCTCTACAATTTAAATCTTACACAATATTAATTTAGTTAATGAAAAATCAATGGAATACTGTTACTACAATTGTATATTTATATGCCCAGCTTTCCCGATTCCTCGCCCAAAAATGAATAAATAAATTTAATAGTACAGACAAATGAACTTATATCTACTAATATCTTATTTTCTGATTAAATAATCCATAAAATCTATAATTCAATTCTTGGAATGTTTAATTTGTGATTAAAGCTTATAAAAACAGTAAAAATTTTTTGTTAATAACTATTAAAGTATTTATATATCAATTTATTGTATTAATAGCACACTAATTCAATTTGTTACCCAGTCATGTTTTTATTATTTTATTATTTTACATTAAAGATTTCTCAATCGCGTCACAACAAACACGAACTTCATTCAAGCAACAGCGCTTTGTAATTAAGCGCTTTGTAGAGATTAAGGCTCAGCATTTCGCAAAAATAGGAATCCGCAACACGCACTCTTGACCTTGAGATTCAACATTAAACTACACGTGCACTTGAAATAGAAATAGGAGGCCAGTGAAAACGCTTCGATGTAAGTGTTGTTGCAAGAAACTTTAGTAGAAATTGTTTTCTTTTAGTTCATACTGTTACGAAGAGATATAACTGTTGTATATAATCAGGAATGCCCAAAGTTTGGGAGACAGTAGTTATGTTATTTAAGCCCTCAAATAATTATTTAGAAAAGGCCCAAATAAAACGATGATGATTGATTAAAAATTGTTAACTTGTTAAAACTAAATAAAAATTGGGAGCACCAACAGACACATAAAACAAATTTTGGCAAAAGTACAGTGAAGATATAAGCAAAAATTATTACTGATTACAAAATCCTTGTTTAGAATTTATAGAACAATTCTTACACAAATTTTAATATCCAAACTCTTAACTACTAATTAATTTACATATTTTCAGAATACTATGGTTTCTTGCAGTATTCTTTGTCTTTCAAATGCCCAGATCTTCTACAATAAATGATCCCTATATTGGCATTTATGTTTCTATTGTGCCCAAGAACTTGCTTGACAAAACCACAATAAGATATTTAAGTTCAAAGACTTCCTAATATTGAACACTAACAAATTTAACATGAAACTACTCAAATCGTCGATTAAAAAGAAAACTTTTAATTTTTCAACAACAAAAACAGTAGATAAAGCAATAAATATCTGCATACACCTTCACAACAATACCCTTAATCTGTTTTAGGTAAAAACCAGCATTGAAATGGCTTTAATACCTATTTATGTGCAAATCGTTATGTAACGATTGGAAACCGTCATCTGATTACTAAAATTAAGAGAAAAATCAACTTTAAAACTTATTATTTTTCTACCTAGTGTGTCATAGAGTGTTTCTTAATCATTATTGAAATATATTTATAGTTAAATTTTTAAAATGAAAATAATGCAAATTTGGTTTGCCTAAAAGTTATGCAACCCATACAGCTTGTATGTAAATATTGTTGCTTAAATTTTCTATTGGCATGTTAATAACATGACAATATGTTAAGCAATACTTGTATATTACCCTGTATATTATTATGCAATGTATTGCGGTGTTGATGCGAAAATATTAAATACTTTATTTGACTCGGCTAGCTTTACTAAAATTGAAACATAAACACCCCAATAATCTTCAAATTCTTCCCAATAATAATTTATCCAGTAGGATAACTCAATCTTCACAAATTTGTTTGGGCATGAGACCAACATACAACACCAAATAATAATAATCTTACCAATCATAATATCTAAAATATTACTTCAACAACACACCTGGAGTTCTGCAGCTGGACGAGAAACATTTTTATAATCTCTGATATAGAATGGTTGAATAATCGTATGACACGCAATAAATAAACAAATATTTATAAATTATCAACACAGGTTTGCTTTATTTCAAATATGAAAAATAATTAAATAAAACGGAACAACTTAAAATAAATAAAACAAAAATCCAATGAAATTTATTTAGGCTTTCTGAAATGAAATTTTAGCTTTTTTATAGCATGACAATGGTGCTACAACAATCTTCATTTCAGCACACCTTTCTATAACTAAAGTTTAATTGAATACAAATATTGCTAAAGAGCTCTATTCTTTAATTTAAATTTATTTTTTTTTATTAAAAAAATGTTAATTCGATTTATCTGATTAGAAAATATTTAAATATTCCCACTTTGGAATTAAAATCCCACACGAGACACTGTCCTTATATCCCCGCTGATAAATAGATCGGTAATGTACACACTACACAACCTTGATGAAATCAGCTGTTGGCTTCACTTAACACATCGAAAAATTTATCGATTGGAAAATCTTCTCGTTTTAAATAAAATAAATTCGATTAAAATTTCTTACAATCCATAATAAAGCAATAATGATTCTTATTGTATTCAGTAAAATAAACACAGGTACGTATAAATCTTGTGATAATTGAAGTTCCTTTGTTTTCAAAAAACATGAAGATACATAACGCAACTTTTATTTGATGAGTCGGAGAGGCTTAGATTCCGCTTTTTGATTTCTACTGACTGAAATTGTTTTCTCTTGTAAGTCCCTTTATACGTTTTGTTAAAAACAATCGAAAACTTACTTTCTACAAATCAATTGTTTATGACGTCACATTAATTAAACATGTTATCATAATTAGCGTATTACTTAAATCTAATTACATGAAACGACGAAAAGATGAATAAAACGATATAATACACTTATGATGAAAATTAACTAAATAAATTGACAAAACTGTCACAAAACTAATTAAGACTTAATTGCACCCTAACTGTACACATTCCAACTATGCTACACTATGGAACAGTTACTCTATAACACATAGCAACTTCCTTACTTAAATTTACAATGATTATAACCGAATACCCAAAGAAAATTAAAATTATAAATCGGCTGCTTCGGTTTAGTAGGAAAACCTGATACAAACGCATCTCATGGCTTAGTAAAGCTTTAAACTAAACAAAATTTAAATCATTCTCGCCCAGGGCACACTACTTAGGTGTCTACTAAAGTAAGCTTTAAAAGATCGTGCAACTTTTATCCTGCTTTATATTAATAATTTTATACAGAATTTGGCATGTAAACCTTTGAATAAATAAAACTAGCGTTCTAGCATGTCTGTAGTTATTTTTATTGTATGTGTACTTATTGCAGTTGGATTTTCAATATGATGATTTTCTATTGCCTCAGTATGGTATTGCTTTTTTGGTGACATTTTAAAAAATATATAGGTTGAGCAATACAACTTTTAAAGGACACTTTTTTTATCTCCTATAATAACAAAGATAAAGGGGCGGTTAAAATATAACGAATATTCTCTATACATTCTCACTTGCTTGTTATAAGCTTGTTCTGAAATTCCATGCTTTCCATACAGATATAAATCTAAATTTCTAAGTTTTACTTACCATTGCATTCAATTTATCCAAAACGGCAACATACATTATTATTACAGCAATGGCTCCATACGACCTAATGGTAAAAACCAATTCCACACGTTCCTCGTTTAAAAAAGCAATCGCCGCAATATAGAAATGCATAATAAGAAGACACACAAACACTATCCATCCTATCACTAACGATGTACTCATAAAACAATTTAATTGTTTATAATTGAAAACCAAAGCAAGGTACATTCTGGTTAGTCTTCTAAAACTTACATCAAACGGTAATCTTTTCGACACCATCAATCTAGTTTTTGGTACATGTACATAGTTCAAACGATCAGTCAATAGAATTTTTAACGCCGCCAGACATTTACGAAAAAGTAAGTAATATAAAAAATGCATCATCATAAAATGTATCAGTGTAAGAAAATGAATGTAATTGTTAAAATTTAATACCATCAATCTTGTTGTGTCGTAATTGGCGTGATCAAATAAGAATGCCGTGCCTGTGTATTGAATCATTCCAGATATCATGACCGTTATGGTACCATAGTTTCCTATTATAAATAATTTTGTTATTTTATTATTTAAAATTGTATTGAATCCGTAATATTGTCTGTTTTCTATTATTTTTGATAAACCATTTAATTCTGCCACCTTCACATTACAACTTATCACTCCTGATAGATTATTCACAAGCGCACTTGCGCAAAATAATAGATCTAGTAATATAGATAATGCTTTAACAGGGTCTTTAATTAATGATATAGAATTACATAAAGTGTATTCAATAGTTCCCAGGATGATTGGAACTATGAACATTAAAGATAAAATAGATAAATTTGTTGATTTTGTAAATTTAGCACTCGGAAAGAATTTTCTGGAATGGGGGCATTTGATCTCTACAGCTGAAGAGCCACAAATCGAACCAACTAGTAAAGCAGGACGTAATATGCAACCTACGCAATCGGTTATAGTTTCATTTGAAACTTTAATTTTTGAAACAAGCTTTTCAGCATAATGCATTTTTAGTTTGTATTGTTGGCATGGTGAACTAACTGTACTGAAGGTGAGTGATTATTTATGTTTGTTGGGTAATTAGTGAATGTTTATTCATTGGCGTTGTATTTGCCCTAGACGTGTTATTATTATATATCTGTAATATAATCAGTCGTAGTCGGTAATTCGTAATCAGGTTTAAACTAATTAGTAAAATTTGATATATACAGGCTGTTCGCAGTTACCGGCGCTCCATTGCTATCTCCGTTATTATTGGAGCTACGAAGTCGGCTAAATTAGCAAATAAGCAGTATTTTTTTTCTGAGTAACATGGCGAAGACAAAAAACAAGTGAACGTCGCGTTATTTTCAAAAGTAACATTTTTTTAATGGGATACCCTGTATATTTTTTTGTAGAAATGATTGGATAGCGACATTATGAATACAAAAATTTATGTTTATTACCTCTTTAAAATGAAACAGAAAGAAGTTTAACACACTTCATATTTTTCATCTAATGCACGTGTTCATGTTATGTGATATAATTATGAAAACAAAAGTTAAAACACGGAAAAATGTTTTTTCGTTTGTTTTTACTATAAAATGCCATTTACACACTCAGAAAATGTGATATGCTGGAAGCTTATATTCGGTGTAGGAAGAATAGAAGGAGACCTCTTCAACATTACATAAATCCACCCAGTCGTCAATATTTTAACACGCTGTACCGAGAATTTGGAGAAAATGAAGATACGTTCTCAAAGAAGAGAACTAATGGGTTTCTTTATCAACGAGGATGCTGAAGTAAACATTTGAGCTTTTTTCGAAGCAAATTTTGAATATTCAATTAGAGATGCTTGTTATGTGCTAATTTCGTAGCACCCGCTATGCGTTTGCGTTAAATTGTATAGCGTTAAGGGATTTTCGCATTCTCTATCCTTTTAGTTGCCATTTTGTTTGGACCTAACGTCCGGTTGTTTTCGATAAGACTCACTTTGTTCGATCCTTTCGTCTTTTTTAAAGAATATTTTAGTGGACATCGCCGTTTAATTAATCTCTTCCTTTGTGTTGTGAATTGGGAATTGCATTGGCGCAGATCTGTGATTAATTTGTGGCGTGGTTTTTCCAATTGTTAGGTTGGAACCTTTTGGGGATTTTTCTACAGTTCTTTTTAGAGGTTATAGGAGCACGTTCTCGTAAGTTTATAGGTTAACTTTTTTATCATTCAGTCTCTTATAGTTAATTCTTTTGATAGGTTTCGATGTATAATCGTCGTTGGCCGCATATGGAGGCGATATAATTATCTATTAAGGTCACATTACACCGAAGGTATTTATAAAGTGTTTGTTAGGTGCATTCTTGGTAATTGATTTTGTTTGTTACAGACCTTTTTTTGTTTTCTTTAATAAATCTTACGTTAACTTCATACACTACGTTGTATATTTGGGTTGTTAAAAGACCATTACGCAGACTTGGTTGCTGTTGTCTCGTTGGATCACGCTACGTTCGACCTGGTTGGTGACGTTCCTCTTCAGTTCGAAGAACTATACATCTGTATCCTGAGTCAGATATATTTTAGCAATTATTTACAACAGCAATAACGTTTGACAACCCTTATTGTATATAAAGCATTTCTGTTTATTTGTATATTATAATTTGATGTGTTAAATGGTTTTTACCTAGTGTGCGTGTAGCACTTATATCTTCGTATCTATTTCATTTATAAAAGTTTATCACATGTTACTTATTTTATTACATTGTTAGAAATATATGCGAGTGAATACGTATGACTTTGCTCCGTAATGAATTGATTAAACAATTAAAATCTGAGGTTAACGATTGCGCAATCTACATCACAGGTATTCGCGTTAATTTACCGTGCCAGTTGCGTTTTGAGACTGGAAGTCAAGTCAGATCTAGAGTAAATAAATCGCTTGCATCAATCCTCACCCAGATCAAATTTGTATATAGAAATCAATAACTTGCATTTAATATTTGCCAAAGCTCTTTGTCCTTAATTAAAATATAACCTTACTAGATTGATTTATGATAATTGATCTACCTGATAATTTGTTTAGTTGTTAATAAAGCACTGTACATCCCTTACTTGACGACTTATTATTTATATGTGTGGTATTTGAGGTTTATATTTACAGCCATCGAGGAATCAATATTGGGAAGAGTCGGCCACATTGGTAGTAGTCGCAAATGTGTTGTTCTTTTCAGATTTTGTCGGCAAATACTGTAGCTATTTTAGACGATTCTTGGCGCCCATTACAGAAGACCTTTAGTGAGACCCACGATCTCACACTAGTTAGCTGGCAGCCAACAGATTTAACTACGGTTAAAGGTTGTTACCGTTTCCCAATAAGCAGTCCCTATTTTATGGGTAACATGCTTCAAGAGAATTTGAAATCAGCGTCAGTACTGTACACAAAACTCTAAAAAAGCATTCAAATTTACACCGGTGTATACTCAGATGAGGAGGAATTCCCAACAAAGATTAGCATTCTGTCAATGGCTTGTTAACTGTTGCAATCATATTCTTAACTTTCACAGATTAATCCTATGGAATGATGAGTCCAATTCTTGGAATACTGGCATGTTTAACCGTAAAAACTCCCATTACTGGTCTTCCGGCAATTCTTTCGTAATACATCCGAGAAATCCAGCCGCTCTAGTTTAAATGTTTGCAGTGGTTTATTTGGATCAGTGGTTATTGGTCCATATTTTTATGAGGGAACTTTATCAGTGCATGACATCAATATTAGATAATTTCCTGGATAACCTTGATATACATAACAGACATGAAGGAAACTACCTTCACATTCCAAATGCAGCACGGAATTTGCTTACAGAATTCTTCGATGATCCATGTATAGGAACTGAATGACCCATGCAGTGGCCTTCGTGTTTTCCTGATATAACACGTCTGGATTTTTATTTTTGGGGATACTTTAAAGATGAAGTTTACAAGTAAGCATACGAGAACGTAAATGAGTTGCAAAATAAAATTACCCAAATTATTAATAATATTTATAGTAGGACAATTTTAAAAGCGGTGCGTCATGTTAAAACCCGTACTAGAAGGTGATCGAGCAAGAAGGAGGAGTTTTCGAGCACCTATTATAAAAAAATGACATTTAATTATTTTGTCACTATTATTTTAGATTTTTTTATACTATTCATCAATAATATTTACTTTGTATCATTATTTACTGCTACCTAATAATTGTTTCAGCTTGAGTTCAACAACTTTTATTACTTTTTTCATCACCTATAATGGCTGCTACCAAGACAAAACCGAGAAAATGAATTAGATAGGAATTAAACAATGAACTATAACTTCTTTTTCATTTTAAAAAAGGTAATGAACATAAACTTTTGTATTTATAATGTCACTGTCCATCAATTTCTACAAAAATATACAGGGAGTCCCATTAAAAAAAATGTTACTTTGTTACGGGTCCCTTTTTCATTAGCATTTGAACTAGTTTTAAGCAATGTAATTCGATTTATTATAAATTTTTCTTTTGTAGGTTAGACCACACTTTATACTTTGAATACTCCAGGCCTCGAGTTATTTCTACTTTCAAAATGTATTGGCCATACTGCATTTTTCTGGAGGAATGTTTATAAGAAGATGATTAGACGTTCTTGTTTCCGGCAAGTTTTGATAAAGTTTGTGTGATTAATACATATGAGGCAGTTTTAGTGCTGTTAAGAGAGAAACTTTTCTCTGAAATATTTTAGTTGCTCTGTTAGAGGATATTTTGGTTACTGTTGTATAAATGTTAATTGTGCTTAACATTGCCAAACCACTGAAGTAAATATACACGTGTGGTTTCGGGGTTATTTTAACGAAAACCACAGAAAGATGTTTATATGCTTGTCAAGACCGACTGCCTAACGTACCCATCTGACAGCACGGCGAAGTGTACTGCGGCTTTATTAACGAGAAAGATCCTGTCGCCGGTTCCGGGAATCGAACCCGGGCCGCCTGAGTAAGACTTGGCTCGTTTAACACGCGACCACCCACTTCGTTCCCTGTTCCCTGTAAACATTTCCATTGACGACCTAGGGGACGTTTTAGAGTAGTGTCTAGGTTCGATTTCGTTTGGGGGCTTTAACGGGAAAGTGTGCACATGCTTCTGCTATATCTTTAGCCGTTTAAATCCAGAGTAAGTTTAGTCAGGTTAGTTAAGTTATAAGGTTATTGTGTAAATGCGTAACTTTATGATTATTCCTACTGTTTGTTATATTTTTATGATTATTCGTATTATTCTGTTTATTGTATATTTACAAATTGGAGGCCTCAATTAAACGTTTTTGTCTAATTTATTTGTGATTGTTTTAATGAAATTTATATTTATATGTTTCGTTGCTGTATTTACCACTTAGTTTCGTCCATAGTGAAACAGTGGTCTATGGTAAGTTTGTTTTTTTTTATTGTGTGAGAATATTGCATGGGTAGTAAAACCCGAAACGTCTCGTTCCGTTAGTGTGAGACCAGTATTCGCTGTAAATTCTTTCTAGTGGTAGAGCCAGTGGCGCCTTCTATAAATTTTGTAGAGATATCGTAATATCTTGGAGCTCTCTAGACATCGTAAAAATCCCCACAACCAGTGACTCCTTCTGAGCTAGTGATAACTATGTGGGAACAATTTTACGCCCTACCTAAAGAATCCCAAATAATTCTTTGATATCTAAAAGTTTTGAAAACTCTAACACGCGACGTTCAATTGTTTTTTGTCTTTGCCATGTTAATCAAATCAATTTGCCTTGTTAATAAAAAGAGAAGATCGGCGGTGCACGTTTCTAACAACCATGCACAATAAGCTTCCCGAGGTGGGAAGTCATTCTCACTAAGTTCCTGTTCTCTTTGCACGAGTTACGGATACAGTTGATTGGTTCTTAAATTCAGCCACACAGTCAGATGATCGACACCTTCCGCCAATGCAATTTTTCGAGTACTCGCACCTGCATTTTCCTCAACGCGTTCTTCCAACGTTCTTGTAGTTCGTGGTCTGCCGAGATCCTCGACTACCGGCTTGAAAGATCCTGTTTTTCTTAATCTAATATGAAGCCTTTCGAATGCTTTCTCGTTTGGTAAAGATCGGTTTGGGAAACGGTCTGCGTAAAGTCTTCTTGCGTGTTAATTAATGCATGTCGGATATCTCTTCGAAAGAATAATCTGCCATTTTTGTACAATTAATTAGAAAACAATACTAATGACTGAAATGACTTAATCAACTTAAAACGACTAAAGCAAGAAGCAGGAAACTTTTTTCCTTAATATTAGTCGTAGAAGTCGCCTGTGTCAGCCCACCATTTTTGTTACACCCTGTATATATCTAATAAAAAACAAAAGCGATTGAGCGCTTGCCATAAGCGATAGGTGTGGACTGTATTTTATGTTAAGCAAGTACTCGAAAGCAATTTAAACAATAGCGAAAGCGCGGTTAAAAGTCTCGCCAGGAAACCTCAATTTGGGTCTTTAATTAAAGCTTTTGATTCCGGTTTAATCCATAGGTGTCACGTAATATACAAATAATTTAAAATTTAGAAACAAAATAAATTTACGTTGTATACACAAAATAAGTATTAGGAAACTAAAAGAAATTGAGAAAAGAAAAATAAACTAATGTTGCGTTCTAGCCCTAAGTTCTAGAACATATAGAAAAATATAAATATATACAAAAACAAGACTCGTAGGCAAAATGCGAGCAACTGCACTCTAAATACTTGCGAACTAATGTTCGTAACAACGATCCAACTGAAATTCAGAATTTTTCCAAAAAAATGATATATAATTGCTGTCTTTAAAGTAATATTTTGGTCATATGTCTTAGGGCTACAGTGGCAAAAACATGGATAAACATTTTGTCAGTTAGTCCACTGTTGTAGTATGCGCCTCATATGTGAGGAACCGTAGATAAGAATTGTCATTTTCGAGAAAAACTAAGTCATGGGCTGTGTTTCATTTGAAATAGAGTAAAATCAGTTACCATTTAAAGATTTATAATAATGAAATTAACTTATTTGATTTTAAAAATTAAAATTATGTTTTATTTTATGCATTTTGTTCAATATTTCATTGGTGTAATGTAGCTGTTCTATTAGGTTGTTATATATTATAGCTTGGAGTGTAAATAAGATGTAATTAACATTTTTGTTATCCATTTGACAGCTATCGTCGACGTTCATTTACAAGATCATTAGCCAATTTAAGATACACGTATCTTATATCAGTTTGTTTGTAATTTTATGGGCTACATGTCTATGTAATAGGTTTAAGAAATTAATAACTGCAAATAATGACGTCATGCGTTTGTTTGTTTCTTGTTAAACTAGCAAATAATTTTTTGGCAAAGAGTATATAATGGCCTATGACGAAGAAACAAGTTAGTTAACAAATTTTCGCAGAGGTAAAAGGATGCGTCGCTGGTAGCTATAATTATAATAAATATAAGTAGGGTTATGTGATCGTTATTGTTATAAACAAAGAAGCTTAAATTTGATTTCAAGAAAATTTACTTACCTGTAAAAATTATTAGCAGTAGAATAAGAATATATTACAGTTTTGCTATTACTCACTTGACATCTGTATTATTATTTGACCTTTTGGAATTTTGAGAGTTGTGGTTTTGGGTGAGAGGTGAGAGTTTATTTACCAACGGGCAAATTGTGATAAACAAATAATAAGGAAGAAAAGGTTTAGCAAAAAGTAATTTACCTACTTGGTTACAAATTTAATTGGTTAAGTGCTAATGGGCATTTCATCCTGAAATCTAATTATAATTAGCAAATTGCCCTTTCACCTTATTTAAGTAAAATATTTCTGCTATAATTTAGTGGTTTAACCTCAGTTGAAATTGACGTTTGTCATTAGTTTAGTCTGTTTTGATACTTCACAAATAAAATTCCCATTGTGTCAAACTGTTAACTACCACAAAGAAGAAAACATTGTATATCCAATTTCCGAACGGATAAATTTATGATAAATTTCAAGCATAGAACCCAGCATTAAAGTTTAGCTAAAGTATTGCAAATAAATTTTCTAAAACTTTCTTTTGCGATTTTATGTTGTGGAGAATGCAATGTAGTTAATGTGAGGTGGGACAGGTTCGAACATGGCACACCTCCGAACGCTTCAAATTTACCGCCATAAAGTAGTATTCAAGCATTCCTCCCAACTGTTTCATGTTCGGCAGTGACACAGTAATTTAAATGCACTATGGTTCTAACTATTGTAAGAAGAATGCCTTCAGTATTGGCATGCGTTCAATGGTACAATTGTCAAGTAATTGCAAGCCACATCAGAATTAAAAATTGAAGAGATGTGCAAGTTGTGGCCAACCTGAATATACATGCTATCACGAATACAAGACAGATTGTAATTATTTAAAACGACGCAAATGATGTATAACACCTTACCTTATATTGGTTCTTGCTCCGGCTTAAAGTTTTTATTGTTGGGATAAACTTTGATATTCCATAAGATTGAGACACTCTCTCAGGCCGGGTCGCTTTCAAGATCTCTAGGTTCTTATTTTGGTATACAAATAATTAAAATACCAACACACAAATAAATCTTCATATAATAATAACAAAATTCTTTATATTTATTTAACACAGTTAAACACAATAACAAAAACAGATACCAATCTGAAATATATTTTATTTTGATTTAAAAAGACTGATCTTTACTACAATTAAAAATTAAATTATTAGATTTGTGAATTTTCTTTTATTGACATTAACATTAATCTGTCTGTTTGCTTTTTATTTTAAATTTATCAATCCCAAAATTCCCTAATAAAATCCTATTTGTGGAGTTATATAATAAATAATAACTTTATATATTTTTTAATTTTAACTATAAAAAGATTATTTTTAAATTTTTTTCTTGGTAATTTAAAAATTAATTAAAGTTTTTAAAAACTTATGGTTTAAATTGGTCACAAACATGTTACATCGCTATATTTTAGCTTTCTCCCATTTAGGTATATCAACATAAAATATCAAAACTAAAATTTTAGTCGATATTTCTAATGATCCAAATGCACCCAACTCCAACCTTCCAATAGTTTCCATTTATTTCCATAAAATTATATTTATTAATAATTTTTCCATTATTTAAGAAATTAACTATCGATGTTATTATTATTTTTGTTTTCACTTTCAAACAATTAATTTTAACATTTTGTTTATATTGATTTAATCACTTTTAAATTTGACGTTTAAAATATCACCTTAACTTTTTTTCCGTACACTGCCGTAAACTAAATTTCAATTATTTTTTAACATATTCCTACAAAAATCTAATTTAAAGCGCTCTATAGGTGCATGTTGACTTTTTCGATGGTTTAGAGCTATTTAATTGTTAAAAATGGCTTTCTTTTTATGCTTTTTGACAAAATAATTGAATTTTTAACATTAAACAAAAAAAATGACTTTTTCAAATTTCCTCTAACCCTAATTTATTTTACAAATTTATATTTAAAGAAAATAACATCTTGTAGATCACAAAGTTATGAATCTACCGATATATAATATTTTGGCATAAATAATAAATTATTAATCTAAATTTTGTTGTCAACGAAACAACATTGTATTCAATTAAAATAATAACATAAATTTACAATAACAAAATTTGCCAATGCTCCTTGTTTATAAATCTATACCTTACACCTTTTATGATCTTAATTAGGTATTTTTCTAAATACTACAAAACATTATGTAGCCCACATTACATAAAAATACTGCCCGTTACAAAAGTGTAGTTTGTCAAACATGCTTTTCACATATTATTTCAAAACAAATCGATCTTTATAAGATAACTAGTATTAATTATGTGGTTAAAATGCTACTCGACTCAATTCCAATAAAACATCTTATCAAAAAGCTTTAGAAATATCAAACTTGCATGTTACACAAAGGTACTACACAAACAAAATACACAAAAATTTCAGATGCGTAATTATATGCTTGCATACATCTTAAATACAACCTGTTCCGTCTATTTGAGATAATCTGTGACTTGCACCAAAAACTCAATAAGTCTTAATAAGTGTTAACGATCCCCACATTGTTAAATTTATCAGTGAAAACTATTTTTTTTCCTAGAAATACAGGATTTCACTATATTATTTTTATGTTTAAAGTTAAAATATTTTCCCCCAATGGTATCAAAAAGTGAGGTTATGTCACTCATAAAACAGAATCTCTAAAAATTGCACGAAGTATGCCAGCTAAATAGTTTAATACGGGTTGCAACTTTCTAACATGATTGAAAATCATAGCAATACACAGCGCAGCTGTCCAAAGCGACAAAAAATCCACGGTGGCGGCGACACCTTTAATAACATGGTGATGGTAAAAAATTATTACTTCAATTGGACCTTCTGCAACATTATTTATAGCTAACATAAGTTGCGATGAGCAGCACGTAGAATATAAAACGTTCTTAGTTCATATCAGAATATTTTTCTGTAAACCGACGTTTTTGCTTGCCTTTCTTATTGGCACCGTTATGTTATTGTAGCCTTGTCTTATAACTACTTGTCTTTTAATTTTATTGATTTCTCGGTGAAATGATCGATAAAATGATTTATCAATTTCTCTTTTTAACATCCTAGTCTTAAATTACAATACCGCTGCTTCGCAAGAACACCAACATATGTTAGTACCTCTTCTAGGAAGTTACAGCAAAATTCTAAAAAAACCGTTATAAATAGTACTTCACATTTTAATCGCCAGTATCAAATAAACCGTGTTTATTTATTCTGCTTTATTCTGTTAAAAGACTTTTCACTGCTTTCAACAATTATCTTCGACCATAAAATGATTGATACAATAAAAGACAATTGATTTCCTCGTTTTAATCTAATAATACGACTGTTAAGCATTTCAAATTTAACAATTGTATTATCAGCGATATCTTCGTGGGGGTGGTGTGTAACAAGATATCTAGTATAAAATAGGTATTTAATAAAAAATTGTAGTTTTAAATTAATGTTGCAATATTTAGTGCAAGATTGATGATATTTTTGCAATATTTATTTCAAAGTCTGTACCGTTAGAAAAGTCATCAAGAAAATGGTATGTGTCATATATTTATATATCTTGGATGTATGTATTTCAAAAGTTGTCTCACTCATAACTTTTAGTCGTCCAGTCTTTCGTAGATTCGTGCATACTATATCTTCATCGCATCCCGATACATTCACAGAGAAAAATGTATTTAAATTTCATCAACAATTGTGTGGTATTGTAAAACAAATTGGTCTTAAAAAAGTGACAGGGACAATTTGTGTACAATTATAAAACAAGATTGTGTCATTTAGTTTGTCAAGATTTTGTGGAAGTCAATAGTAATTTTGTAGAATCAAATGAATAGTTGTCTATAAGTTTCCATAACAAATTGTGTTACTTATTAAAACAGAATGTGTAATGTTATTGCATACAATTTTATACAAAATTGTACAATTGTTGCGCTAGTGTGTGCCACAATTGCTTAATAGTATTTAACACAATTACTTGTTCACATTTATACAAATTGTGCAATACTCTGGCACAAATATTCTATACAGAAGGCTAGATATCACAAATAAAATATATATTTTTACATATATTAAAATATATGTAACTAATATGTATATAGCTATACAATGTATAGTATTTACATACTATACAACGTGTAGTATATACACGTATAACACTAAAATTTTCTTTTGCCGTCGGCTGTTTATATATAAATCTCGAATTTACATTAGTAGCGACAATTACAAGTGGTGACATCTATAGGATGTCATCCATAAACTTTGCGAAACACAATAATTAGTAGCAAGCAGTTTGAACACTGGATTATGATTTCATTCAAACAAAATATTGTATTTTTCTAAACATTTTTTACAATTATACTTCAACATAATATGCTAGCTTATCCTCTACAACATTGTTCCAAAGAATGCAGAACTAAATCTGACTGTGTTAAATAATTGTCGTAAGTTCCTGTTAGACAATTCAGTAACGAAATCCTACACAACGCTGGACAATACGATTCTACAATTATAATATAAATTTCTCCAACACCGTTTTGAACAATATTGTGCAAAGCTCTTATGAAGTATTTCTCTCTGTGTTTTCATCTCTAAATAGACTCATCATGTTTAGGCAACTTTCCAACTAAATTACACTTGCGTCCAAGTGTTAGATGGAATTTCTTCAAAAACTTTTGAAATATGTATAGTTATGATTATAACTGCAATTTATACCTACTGACATATGTAAATATTCAATTTAATTACAGAAAGAGATTCTCTACCTAGTGTTCGTATTTCATATTCTATCAGCAGTATATGGAGACAGCAGTGGATCGTGTACTGTAAATACAAACCACATTGCATGTAAGACATTTAAATCTGTGGAAGAACTTCAGAGCAAAATTATTAATTTAGTTAACGGATCAACAACTACCCCACATTCATTAGAAATTCAATATTCAGAATTTAAAAAATTCAACTTGACAGATCTTGCTAAGGTATTCCTGAATAATTTAAACGTTTCTATAGTGTTGAGTGAGATAGACACTATATCAGCTAAAGCGTTCGCTGGATTACATAGTGAACAATTCGCTTCGGCCATAAATGTAATCAAACGCTGGGATAAAGATGCATTAGTAGGTTTGAAGTCGTTAAAAGCAATTATAATAGAAGCTGCAGGCCTTAAGGAAATACCAAAAATGAGTTCACTTACTACGTTAGTTAACATTACCCTCAGTTTGAATAAAATTCCAATTATAAAGCGAAAAGATTTTTCAAATTTGACAAATCTGAAACTGTTGTCTTTGACTTTCAATAGAATAAAAGAAATTGAACCAAAATCTTTTAAAGATCTGAAAAATTTAGAAACTCTCGACTTCAATTATAATTCGCTTCGATCCGTAAATAAGGATACGTTCGTTGGATTGCCATCGCTAAAGAGGTTGATATTGAGTAGGAACGAACTTACAGAGTTTGATGGAAGTATCATAGAAGAGTTGCCGAAGTTGCAATTTCTAGATCTGTCTTATAATAATATTACTGAGAACGCGCAGCATAAAATCATAAACACAACAACATCTGTAAGTGTGCAGATAAAAGATTATTAATATAGAATCAATATATGTAATGTACACAGGATAATACTTACAATTTTAACGCTGTTATATTTTGTAAAAATTTGTATGTTATTATCAATATTACATATAATACAGTTTTATGGTAAATATTTTTTTAGTTTTAGTGATTACATAACCTTCAATCCATTAACAGTCAAGGGCAGAAATGAGTAAATGTTCTGAAAACCTGCTTTATTATTAAAATATATATCAAATTAAAGAAGAGTCTGACAAACAATTAAAATAGAAAATAACAGAACTGTTATAATTCATAACGTGTCTGAGTGCTGTTATGAAAATAAATGAGTATAATAGTATATTATGTATTAAAGACTTGAGTGTTTTAGAGCCCGCAGAGTCAGAGTCAGTCAATTCGGCTGTCGTCTCAGGCGCTAAGACGATAAAGGGCTCTAAAACACTAATTAAGCCCAAAATGCATACGTTAGTTTATGTACAGTCTAAGTTTTAATTAATATTTAATTTTAAAATAAAAATAATTTCAAAAGTGCAAAACTTTAAGTAGATAGGTGCAGTAGTAAAACTTCAAGTAGGTAGGTGCAGTGGTATATATGTAATTACTGTTATTACTAGGTATAGGATTTGTATGCACTTAAAAGTGCTGAAATATGCATGCACTTATGCACTATAAAAACGTGAAATATGCACTTAAATATGCACTTAAAAATCATGAAATATGCGTTTATTAGAAATTTTTAATAAATATATGCACTTTCATTATTAAAAAGACATCTGTTTAGCGTTATTTACATTTTATTTACAGTAATTATTTTAATTAGACATCCTATGCAATAATTTAATTAATTATATTTTCTAAACATAGAGCGTTACAGTTCACAATGACGTACATTTTTAAATTTTCAAAAGTAAACATATGCCTATTATCCCTAAATATTGTTTTATATTTTGAGAAACTCCGTTCCACATCGCAAGACGTAATTGGGGCATACTTAAAATTGTTTAATTCTACAAGCGAATAATGTTTTAGCTCGTCTAAAATGTCTTGGCCAGATAATGCATCGTTTATGCTCTTAATCAAGTGAAAACCAGGATTTTTGTCTATAACGGATTTAAATTTTTGTTTTATAGTCAAACCCTTTGGCCCTTTTATTTTATTCAAAGAAACACCTAACAATTTTACATGCTCAAGAGATTCTTCTAATGAATTCCCCTGACTTTCTAATTTCTGAATTACTTTAGCTAAACGCACAAAATTTGTCAAAACAAACAATAATTCTGCTCTCACCTCCTTAGTATTAAAAGCATCCTGTGCGCTTTGTATGCGTAGTGCACCGTGTTTATTAAGTTTATTTACAAATGCTTTAATAATATCAAAATAAGTTGCATAATATTCTGCTGCAGAAAGCCAAGTACCCCACCTTGTTATTACAAGCTCAGGTGGGAGAGGCACTTCTTGAGCAGTTTCCCTAAATATTTGTATGCGATATGGAGCTTTACAAACAATTTTTTTACATCTGAAATTATAGAGTTTACGTTAGGATATATTTCCCGCACTTTTTCCGCAACTCTATGCATTGCATAAGCAAGACAAGTTAAGTGGATCATTTCTTCGTACAGAACTTGTAAGCCTGCTCCAGCCTTGATCATGTACGGTGCCGCGTCGGTGACGAATAGGAGTACTTTGTTGTACTGTATGCCGTCCGGCCACAAAATAGCCATCGAATCATTAAACAATTTTGCCACAGAACAATGAGTGGTGCTCTTGAAAACGTCCATTGCTAATAGATAGGATTTGGGATTGTTCTCCGAATTTAAAACGCCAATTATAACGTTAGCCACGTATCTGAAAACAAAAATTTGATTTTTATTTTATCGAACTACATAATTAGTCGGTTACAAACAATTAGCGCAAAACAGTTATTTACTATATATACTAGTTTATCTTCAAACGTCTTAATTTAGAACATTTTTTAATATTGAAAAGTTTTTAAAAATTAAAATTTTAACTGATCACAATATCTTGGCAGTACTGCTTCCATGGCGATGTAAAAAACAAAATTCAAACAACGGAAAAAATTAAACGCCAGTGTTTTGTGAAATCGTTAATCAGTTTATTTCACGCTTACATAACGAATAAAACTGTACGATGTCGAGTTCCGACCGACCTTCTACTCCTCCTGAAGTTGTCCTGCAACTAATATTAGTAATTAAATGCATATAGACATATTATAATAATATAAAATGAAACTCTTAACAGTGATTATGAACGAATATCTCAAAAATATAAAAAAATGTATCTCAGGGATTTTTTTTATTTAAGATTCTCAAAATTAATAAATTTTCTTCATTGTATATATTTAATTATATGCTTTATTAAATTCCTTTTATTTTTATTAATAAAATTCTTGAATTCATAAATTGGGTTATGTATTTATTAATTCAGATCTAGCGCCTTTTGGTTTTTGAATAAATAGAGTATATTCAAGTATATTGTACAACTAGCTATGATAGTCATACTTTTTTTCACGAAATTGCAGTATTGATAAACGAGGGCAAAACCAGAGTTTATCAAGCAAATGAGTGAAAAAAAGAGACCTTCATAGCGTGTTGTACACGACATTTTTTGCATATTGTAAGTAAGCGAAATTTGTCCTAAAATTTATGAATTTATGCCAAATTTTAGAAAAATCAGAAAAACAAAGCTTTGACAATTCTCTTGACAGGATATTGAAGTTTTGTTTTTCAAAACACAATTTAAAAATAATGAAAAAAGTGCTACTTTCATTAGTATTTTTCGTTAAAAAAAGTAAAGTTCCTAATCAATATGCAAAAAAGTGATATGTAAACTAACTTTATCTTCAAACGTCACAAAAATGACAGATTTTGTGACTCAAATGACAAGGTAAAAATAGCATTTTGTGTGCTTAGGCGCTTCTTTCTTTTTTTATGAGCTTAGGCAGACAAAATGAACAACAATAATTTTCAACAGTGTAATAGTAGATTATGTTATTAGGCGTAAAACTGGAACTTAGTGTGCTGAAGCTGACTGTTGTCTGCCGAACGCTAGTGAGGCAGACATGTCAGCTGAAGCACACAAAGACAGTTTTGCGCCGAATGACATATACTAGTTTATCTTCAAACGTCTTAATTTAGAACATTTTTTAATATTGAAAAGTTTTTAAAAATTAAAATTTTAACTGATCACAATAAATTTCGCTTACTTACAATATGCAAAAAATGTCGTGTACAACACGCTATGAAAGTCTCTTTTTTTCACTCATTTGCTTGATAAACTCTGGTTTTGCCCTCGTTTATCAATACTGCAATTTCGTGAAAAAAAGTATGACTATCATAGCTAGTTGTACAATATACTTGAATATACTATTTATTCAAAAACCAAAAGGCGCTAGATCTGAATTAATAAATACAGAATCCAATTTATGAATTCAAGAATTTTATTAATAAAAATAAAAGGAATTTAATAAAGCATATAATTAAATATATACAATGATTAAAGAATAGATTAAATAAAAAAAATCCCTGAGATACAATGTTTTATATTTTTGAGATATTCGTTCATGATCACTGTTAAGAGTTTCTATTTTATATTATTATAATATGTATATATGCATTTAATTACTAATATTAGTTGCAGATTTAAAATTACTTACTTATATTTATTTAATATTAATGGTATATTAAAAAACTAAATTCCATCCATCTGCAAAACATACAATGGTGGGATTTATTTTTAACAAAAATATTAATATAATTCTGATATATTTTATTTAAAAACTAAAACAATAAATGAAATAAGTAATTGAAGTATTAGAGGCAATCTTTTTAGTACATGGATATACCAAAATAATTTGTATCTGACAATAATCCTTATAATAGTACGACATTTAAGTATACTTTACAAAGCAAATTGATATGCGGTTATTATTTATAAGCTCAAAACATTCAAGATTATTTATGCTATATGCCATTATATGCTTATTGTTATTTGTTGTTATATCATTTTGAAATTTAATTTTACTTTGTTTATAAAATATGTTTGCTAAATGTCATTAGTATATGTAATTCTTGCACAGAGAAAGCTTATGTGTTTTATGTTATTTAGTCTTTTCTACTTTAGTCTTTTTTCCCTATACAAAATAATGCATTTTTAGATTTTCTACTTTATTATAAGTAATATAGAAATTCAATTATACTTTCTAATGGTTTTGAGACAAATAAGAATTTTTATAAAGAATAATTTTTTGTCATAAAATCCATAATAAAAAAGCTTTTCATCTTGTGAACCACATAGATCTGGGAACACATTTTTAATTTATATAATTTCTCATTGAAGAATAATTTCAATAAACTCAATCAACTATTACAGTATGTACTAATATTATATTAAAATTAATACATTACTTAAATTACATTAAAATAAAATAAACGTATAATTTTATTTTTTATTTTTTTAACTACAATTCTCAAGTTGCTCCAAAACATACGAATTCCTTACATCGAGAGATTCCTCAATACCGTCCCTAGCTGGATCAAAATATTCGAGATGCAAGGAAATAGAACCCGGCAATTGTTCGAAGTCAGCAATTGTCAATTTGCAGATAGGATTTCCTCTCAAATCTAATACCTTCAAGGCCGGTAATTTAAAAACATTTCTAACAACTTCCTTTAACCTGTTACTATTCAAATAAATTTCTTGAAGATTTTTCAACTGATCAAACGAATGAGGCTCGATGCTTTGGATCTTATTTCCACTCAAACGTAAAATTCTAATATCTGAATTCGTCGCGAAAGTATCCCTGTTGATTACGGTTAAATCATTAAAACTCAAATCAAGGTCCTGGAGACTTGCCATACCTTCGAATAGGCCAGATTCGATTTTTATTAAGTTATTCCATAGCAGCTCAAGCGACTTAAGATTTTCCATGCCACTAAATGCGCCAGACTTGATACTTCCAATTCGATTACCGTTTAAGTTTAATTTTGTAATATTAGTATTGGCAAACGCGTTTGTTTCTATTTCAGTCAATTTATTAAACTCTAGATCAAGTTCATTAAGATTTGTCATGCCTACAAATGCAGTAGACTTGATAATTGCAATTTGGTTACCGTTTAACTTTAATTTTGAAATAATATTATTTGAAAACGCGTTCGTTGGTATTTCAGTTAATTTATTATAATCTAGTTCAAGCTCATTAAGATTTCTCATGCCTCCAAATGCATTAGAATTTATCCTTGCAATTTTATTACCGCTTAATTTTAATTTTGCAATATTTGAATTTGAAAACGCGTCTGTTTCTATTTTAGTTAAATCATTATAACCTAGATTAAGCTCATTAAGATTTTTCATGCCTCCAAAGGCATTAGACTCGATACTTGCAATGTAATTACCGTTTAACATTAATCTTTTAATATTAGAATTTGATAAAGTGTTTGTTTCTATTTTTCTTAATCTATTATAACATAGATCAAGATGATTAAGATTTTTCATGCCTTCAAACGCATTAGACTTTATACTTGCGAAATTATTACTGCATAATATTAACACTTTAATATTAGAATTTGGAAACGCGGTTGTTTCAATTTCAGTTAATTGATTAGAATTTAGATAAAGCTCATAAAGATTTTTCATGCCTTCAAATGCATTAGGCTTCACACTTGTAATTTTATTAGAACTTAAGTTTAATGTTGTAATATTAGAATTTGAAAAAATATTTGTCTCAATTGTGGCTAGTTTGTTATAAGATAGATCAACAATTGCTAGGTTACTTAAACCATCGAAACTTTCTGGTTCTATACTTTCAATCTCATTACTAACTAGGATCAATTCCTTTATGGCAGAATTAGAAAACATATCTTTGCTAATCTTAAAAATTTTGTTATTTTTTAAGGAAACCTTTTTAAGATTAATTAGGTCGGAAAAGGTATTAGATTCTATAGCTGTTATCCCGTTTGAAGCTAATTCTATGTCCTGTACGGTCGAACCTGAAACAAGAAGCGCAAAGTTAACAAGCGGAACACATCGAGTTTATAAAGGACTAAGCTTTCAGGACCTGGACATTATTCAACTTTCAAATTTATAATACCGCATTTACCACTTTTCTTATGCTTTATTTCTTAACATGTACTTAAGTAGCATAAAATTTGCCTCGTAGCTTTTTTTCTACTTGAGAAAAGGTCATTCCTCTTTTATATCCACATCAAAATTTCTAAAATTAAAAGTTAGAGAACCAAAACCCAGGACTGCATTGCGCTTGTAACCTAGACATGAAGGATATGAAAATACGTAAGATATACAGAGTGTAACTACAATGTCGTATAGTATTCATTAAAATATTAAAAAGTTATTAGATGGGGTGATGACGTAGGTACTACAGTCAGCTGAATAACCCACTCGCATACACACTGCATTATTATGTATAATGTTATGGCGGACAGATTTTATATCCTAGATTGATGTTGTTATTAACAAAATACACACACACCAGTATACCTCAGTGTTGTGCGGTTAAATATAAAAAAAAACACAATAATGACAAAATCGGATTTTAACATAAATTTGATGAAATGAATAAATTCGGCATGTTCGCCAAACATCTGACAAACTGATTAAAGAAAGACTAACAATTTGATTGGTCAGACAAATGCAATGAATCTTTTCAAACATTTAAAAAATCCCCCGTTACTGAGTCAATATTCAACACCCCGAGTTCTTCAAACCATTCATTCTTACAACTGACGCCTCCAATTTCTTACTACTCCCGCACTTTAAATAAAACGGAGAAAAATTACTCTACGACAGAAAAGGAGTTGTTAGCAATTATAGATCTGTTAAGCACTTTCGATCATACGTTTTCAGTAAAAATATTTATAATAGTTAGCGATCAAAAACCCCTCACATGGCTTATGAATTCTAAGGACCCATCGAGTCGTCTAGTACGATGGCGTTTACAATTGTTAGAATACAATTACGAATTTATCTACAAGCCAGGGAAAGGTAACACCAATACTGATGCTTTAAGTAAACTTCTGTAACTAAACAACGGCATTTATCAATTTAACCAATTATATCCTTACTTTCGGATATTTTAAGCTATTCCGTTAACAGTAATAAATAGAATCAAATATATAGTAGTTCCAATTTCATACGAGAAACTAATTTGCAAATTGTGCAATAAAGTCAAAAACATTATAAAGTGTAAGAACTGTGAAGGTTTGATGCATAAAACATGTGGTGAAAAAAAATCGTTCAATTGTTGACAACACAACAGAATGTGAATTAATTTATTAAAAGATCATATAATACTATTCCAAAATAAAACGAAAGTTGTGGGACCACGTGTACAAAGTACAAAGTCACTTGACGATACCCATAAAGACGTAAAGTTGGTTTGTAATGTTCACACTACCAACAAATCAATACAAAAGAATATAACCTCACAAAATCAAGTTAATAAACAAGTGAATAAGTCGCATTTTCTATTTTACCTGTATATTATACATGTGCTACAGAATATTGCTCGCTTAGCTAGTGTTTACAAAGTACCCCAAGTTTAATTGTTACTAGTACTTACAAAGTGTACCGAGTGACTAGGATCTAAATATTAAGTGCCTAGTTTTCGACTACGCTACGCCGATTCGAGGATCTGCAACAAAGGAGCCTTTTCAAAAGTTTCCCTGGTGGAGGAAACTCAAACCCTGTATGTTGGAATAAACAAGAATTCAACAATATACCTACTTCAATATATTACACGAACACTTTTGGAAAATGCCCCCGGGCGCTCTAAAAAGAGCAGTGTCCAAGGAAAAGAAGGTTAAGTAGGTAACTTCCCATGAGCCGTTACTATACTAAACACAATTTAAAATAAAAACACTCACCTTTTAACGTCTTTAGTGATAATGTTCTAAAATCGGAACCATGAATATCCAGTACTTTTAGATGAGCCAATCCCAGTGCTAGATTTAACGAATTAACTCCATTATTACCTAAATTACAATTTTCCATAGACAATTCAAATGTATAATTCGTTTTATCTGCAGTATGTTGTTCTAATGTTGTTTGAAGTCGGTTGTTCAGTTCTTCTAACGTCTCTTTTGTACATTTGAACTCTAGTGCTTTATATTCTTTTATAAGGATTGTCGATAAAATTAAGTAAACGTAGAACATTTTTGAAACCTAACCTAAAAATTAAGAACATTATTCAAGTTTAACTCAAACTACACCTTTAATCTTACTATTAAGTTTATTACTAACAGAAAAGCTTCTAAAATTAATGTTAAATGATAGAACTGTTAAACGACTTTGTGTTATTCAAGAAGCTTGTGCCGTATAAATGTTCTGCTTCAATTAAACAGGTTTTATATTAACTGTGCGTATTCTAATTTTGTTATCTATATAAATTCAAGTATATTTTTGTAAAATGATAAAATCCAAAAAACACTATAAATGTTGCAAGAAATAAATTATAGCCCAGTAATTAAAAAAAATGGATCATGAGTTCATAACCTTTAAACCGATAAGAAACTAACAAAACAAACTTTCCAAATAATCATCATATGTTAATTTAAATGGGTGGAAGGTCAAGCTCGCGAGCACAACTCGTTCTTTTAATCAATCTCAAACTCGCAAAATTTAATGAACAACGCATTTAAGGCTAATTTCATGCTAAATCGATTAGAGCCGTATTTCCATGTTCAGATTTTGTTCAAATTTTGTCCTTGCATAGATACATATGAAATGTCATTAAATTATTTTTTTCCAGAGTTTTTAGATTAAAAATCGCCGAAGTAAAAGTTTTTGAAAATTTAGATTTTTGAGAAATAGGGCCTTTCGTAGCAACGAGTGCGCATGCTCAGTTGTTGAAACTGCATAGTTACCTAAACGGTTCATAGAGCGCGTTTGAGTCAAAAAAATGATCTGGCAACATTGTCCAGCAGGACATCGTCAACTGTCATTTGAAACAAACACAACAACAAAAAGATGGCTACTTCCTTGCCTTTTTATAGTGTTACTTTAAATGAAAATGACGTGCCTGGTGCTTCATTGGGAAATAAGAGACCATCAGAACTGACAAAATTGCAGCTTCAACGGTTTTTAAAGTGTAGAAATGTTTGTACAAGGGGAAATAAAAACGAACTGATTGGGAGGTTAGTATAAAATTGTTGCTTCTTATTAAACATTACTAACGCACATTTTTCTTATGTAACTGCCGAGAATCGCGAATTACTAATGCATGTGCAAGAGCAAGTGCAATATTATTTTTATTATTTTCACCGTTTTCACCATTTAACCTAATACGTTTGACAGTTGTCAGTTAATCGCAATCGCCAATGTTGCCACATTTCTGCAAACATTCATAAAATTCACTTTCGCGCGGCGCATGCGCCACTAATATTTCTGTAACGAAAGGCCCTATTATGCTACGCATCTAACTGAACTTGTCATAACTCCTTTATTTCTTGATTTATCTGGCTCATCCAGGTGTCAGATTAAAGCTAGTTCTTGGATCTTTCAGTCATAGTAGTATGTCTTTGCACGTTTCTTATTCTTATCGATATACTCTAAAAGATCCAAAAACTAGCTTTAATATGACACCTGAATGAGTTAGATAGATAGATAGTAATAACTGTACATAATACTATTTAAAATAATTTTTTGAGCGAATCCATTATCTTAAAAATAAAAAAAAAACAGTAGGGGTTTTACACATACTTGGATCATCCAGTACCTGTACAGCATTCTACATAAAATTTGGATTTAAGCATTTAAATACAGTTTTTCTTGAGATTATTACTGAAACGACTCAAACTGATGCTGCAATGGTAGTGAGAGTCCCTTAGGTCTGTATTAATTAATCAAGATTCCGTCTGGTGATGGAGAAACAGACTGTTCAAGATCCATATGCGTTTATGTTAAATATTCGATGGTATACATTTAATAACTTCTATCTTTAATTATTTATGCCATTAAGATAGCGATAACACACAGTATAGGTGTAATAAATGTAATAAAAAAACGCAGGGGTGCGTACAAGCTCCTTAACTTTGTTTCTATCGAAGCTATCGAGTTGATCTTTTTTTAAACGATACAGCCGACAATGCGGCGCATTCTAAAAATAAAGGTAAGTACTCACAGCAGCGGATCCGCAGGCGGATGTCATACGATTGGTCGGTTTGAGCCAAATCGACACAAACCGACCAATCGTATGATATCCGCCTGCGGATCCGCTGCTGTGAGTACTTAGCTTATTTCTATTTATATACAGCATGTTCCAAAATAAAATACACAAATAGATTCTGTTTTTTTAAACGGCAACCCCCTATTTTTGTTACATTGTTGGATTCGCCACTAGATTTTGGATATAACGCATCCAGTTTTTTTATACCTATCTGCAATAGTTTTTGACTTATGTCAATTTAATGTGTCAAAATGGTGTCGTGCATAGACTCATAGAAAAATTCATAACTTCAGAACCATTCACAATTAATTAACTAACTTTTATCTAGTCGATTCCCTAAACTTTAGCGCATCTTTTGAGATCTAGGCGAACTCGTAGGCGACGTTCCAACGCCTACCACGATTTTTTGAAATTGGCAAATTACAAATATCAATAACTCGATTTTTTCAAATGGAACACCCTATATTTTATTAGACCATTGCATGGCATTTTTTAAGAGCTCTTTGCCAATATAGGGTTTGTAGGGTCTACCTTGTAACATTACCGAGATTTGTTGCAAGTTTAGTTAATTAATTGTGAATGGTTCTGAAGTTATGAATCTTTCTATGAGTCTATGCACGACACCATTTTGACACATTAAGTTGACATAAGTCAAAAACTATTGCAGATAGGTCTAAAAAACTGGATGCGTTATATCCAAAATCTAGTGGCGAATCTAACAATGTAACAAAAATGGGGGGTTGCCATTTAAAAATCACAGAATCTATTTGTGTATTTTATTTTGGAACATGCTGTATATAAATGGAAATATTTTTACAATGCGCCGCATTGTCGTCTCTATCGTTTAAAAAAAAGATCAACTCGATAGCTTCGATAGAAACAAAGTTATGGAGCTTGTACGCACCGCTGGGTCACCCTGTATAACTTTTCAACTAATTCAGATAATGAAATGCGATGTCCATTAGTCTTCTTATTTTTTAAAGTATTTTTCTGGTATCCGTCTTTTTGTCCACTTCCGGTTAAATCTGAACTGACATAGCGTATTTTCGAGGATAGGACAACTTTGTGATTTTGTAACAATCAATTTTGTAACAATCATTTCATTTTTTCTAGAGAAATTGATTGATCTATTTCCATTATTATTTCTTTCTTCTTCTCCGAATTTGCACAGAGCTTCTGATGTTAACAGGTCTTTTCTCCCCACTCTTCCACCTAATATGACTACTGTCCCCTTACTTTCTTCCTTAAGTGGCATTAACTCTTCCCAAAATTGGTCTTTGTTCCTTACATTATCATCTTGGTTAGGCCCATAAACTGCTATTATGGTTATTTTATTATTGGCTTCTCCTATTTTCACTGACATTAATCGTTCCGTTCGATTTCCCTTGCCCAGTTCTGGTTTATAATGCATGCTTTTTTGCTATCTGATTTAATACTACTCCACTATGTAGTTTCCGATCATTATGTAGTTTTCGTCCAAGTGGACCATGCCTTGACCTATTCTCTTAGTCTCAGTTACTGCTTTTATTTTTATATCTTTATTTTTTCTAATTCTTTTTCTTTCTCGCTAAGACCCCTTACATTCCACGTTGCCAAATTCCATGTTTGTCCTTTAACTCTCTCCATTTTTATTTCTCTTTTTTTTTCTTTGTTTCGCTGTTTGTTGCCTGCTCAGGTACCTCTAGTTCTTTGGACTACGTACTTGTATTAACTTCAGTTCCTTTTTTGTCCCATATTATTTTACTTCGTAAAATATAGATTGTTGCGTCATTTGATATTTGCATTTAACTTATGTACCTCCACTTTAACTGTTTTTTTATATCATTTCGTTACATAAATATTTATCTTCAGAGTATCGTATAGTTTCCCACTATCAAAGAAAAAATTATATCTAAGTTTCTGTTTTGCCAGAACAAATGTATTATCTTATTTTACTGTCTAGAAAAACAACGTTTTTTTTCATTAACATTAGAATACTTTTAATAGTTCTATAGAAATACTATATTGATAACCCCTTCTTTTAAATAAACAAATTCTTTTATCAACTATTAGATTTTAATAAAACGATGCGATGTCGAGAATTCCAATCAAACTTTGTGCGTGATTTCCCCTTCTCAACAGAATGATTTGATAGATGTCCAAGTTTCCCAAATTTCCTAATGTTTAGCTATCCGATAGCATTATATAATAAAGCAAGCAAGCAACTAAAAGTTTCTTTCTGTGCAATATCGCGGTATTTTGTATGTTGAAACTGTGTGACAATAAACTTAATAACAAAAATGATCGTTCAAGTATTAATTGTATGTTTAATTACTTTCATAGGTGTACGTCCAGGTAATGATATTTTCCATTTACTTATTATTATAAATTATTGTAGTAGTCGTAACTTATATTATGAAATGCTTGATAGTTTTATTATCTTCTGTGGCCGAAGCTTTTTTTAACTTTAATTATTGAATATAATAATAGTATATTAAAGTATTAGTTTCATAAGACACGTTTTTTAGCGCACGCGTCAGAGTTTATTTACCGAGTTATTAGTTTATTATAATTAGGACAAGTGCTCTAAAACGTGTTATGAAACGAATACTTTATACTATTTTTTTATTTGCGTTAGTTCGGTATTAAATAATTAAAAAAATTACTTAATTTAAAAAATTTTATTAGTTTTAAATAAAATTTGTTAGGGATATTTTGGTAAGTAGCATAGCAGTTGGCAACACTAGAAATTATGCAGTTTTGTTTTTTACATAACCTTGCTTAACTTTAGGTAATCCGCGCGACGTAGAAATTTCCATTCTTATCTCATACACACAACGCCCGCTAAGCAGCAGGACCTCGTTCAAATTTGCCAAGTGTATTATACGTACTGTTGAAAATTATTATAAATTCAAAGTAGAATGTATGCCAATATATTTGTGACATAAATAATTGCTACTTAATGAATTAAAAACTTGGATGAAATAAGAATAATTATATTTAATTTCATAGAATAAATACCTTGTTTATTAAAGAAATTAATGAGGTATAAATACAATCATATTTTCAGCAAAGAATGATTTTTGTTAACCAAAATAATTATTCATTGGATCTTTTGGATATTATAACTTATAAGGTAAAAATATATGTATGTATAATTTTACAAAATCTAATTTTATTACGTTAAGTTTATCGTGAGCTATTAATACACAACACAATGCATCCTTACGATGTCAGTATCAAAATTTACAATTTGGTTAATAATAAGTAAAAACTGTTACGCCCTTATTAAGACTAATTATTATTCGGCGCATTTATGTAGCCTGCAATACTAGTTTTGCAAGCGTTGCATTCCAGTTATAAGAGTTCACTGTGTAAATAACATAAGTTTGGCATTCTAAGAACAGCTGTCTAACAGTGATATCAACTTTAAAAAATAAAATGTTACTGTTTCCAGTATTTTAAAAAATTTCATTAGGACACGCAAATATAAAAAACACATTTATATATTTCGTTTGTAGTCGTAGAATATATTTTATTATTTTTAATCAAGAGAAAACTTTATCTCTTTTTAACATTTATGATACAAATATATTATTATTACTTTGTCAGTAATTATTTAACGAGTTTAAATAATTAGATTTGAATTAACACACTTAACAGAACAATTTACATTTAGAATTTACATTTAAATGACATTAAGCAAAATAATTAATCAAAACTCGAATGAGTCTTTATGTTTTACTAGCAGGACAATTTTAAAGTCCACACCTAGTTTAATACTCACTCAGGATAAACACTTGTTGACGAGACTTGTGAGTTGAATAAATACTTAATAAAGACTGAAGACTTAAGATTAAAACAGAGGTATTTATACCTTATCTGCCTACACAGTTCTCATGGTCATGAGAGAGTAAATGCTAAAGAAGTTCTCATAGAGATAACGTAGACTTATCAGAAAAATGTAATTTGATATCGTGTGTTCACATTCCTAAACAATTCTCATGTAACATGATCTTATCTATAGTGTGATTATACGTACGTTACTTGATATTAAACTATAATTGCTAAATACTCATTCATATTGTGCAAGATTCTAGTATTTATTTAAAAAGTACGAAGTAAGCGCCATAAATTCTCGACCTGATATAGAAAAAATAAACTTGGTAAGCTATAATAATTTTTATTTTTCAGTATAATCTCCCCTAATGTCAATACACTTATACAACGTGGAATTAATAATTCAATGCCCTTGTAAAAATAATCTGAAGTTTTTCCTTCAAAATGTTCAATTACCTCTGCTGGCAACTCGTTCTCGTCCTTAAAACGACGCCCCCTAAGGTCTTTCTTTAAATTGGAAAATAAATAATAGTCACTAGCAGCCATATACGGACTGTACGGTGGATGATCCAATGCTTCAAAACCGCATTCGCGAATGGCAGATTGTTAAATTGGGGCAGTATGAACCCGGTGCATTGTCGTGTAATAATCGAACACCTCTTGTCAATTTTCCTCGACGTTTTTCACGAATATTGTTTCTCAATTTATGCAATAAAGACCCATAATATGTACTCTTAACAGTTGTATTGCGTTCTTTAAAATCGGTAAGTAAAATGCCATCGCAATCGATTCCCTTTTGGATAGAGGATCATAATACAGAACCATTGTTTCATCTCCAGCGACAATGGACTCCAAAATCGGCTTTGGGGCGTCTCCACACAGGTTTAAAAACGAGCGGGCACATGCGACGCGACGTTGACGTTGAACAGCAGAAAGAAGACGCTTAGAGCAGAAAGAAGATAATCCATCTTGCATTAATTTTATTCATACCCAAATGGTCATGAAGAATTCGGCGAACACTTCTTTCCAAAATGTCAGACTTCACTGCTAACTCCTTAACTTTCAAACGGCGATCTTCTAATACCATTTCTTCAATGACTGAAACTTTTTGAGGCATTACCGCTTCAATTTTCCGACCAGTGCGCTCATCATATTCAAGAGATTCTTGCCCCAAACGGTAACATTTTGACCACTTGTCTACAGTGGAATAAGGAGATAAATCACCATACACGCCGTCTAAACGTTGTTTGATTTGATGAGTCCTGTGTCCTTCTTTTGTTAAAAATCTAATGACAGCGCGGTACTCAATTTTCGTTAGTTGCGACATTTTCATGCATTCGTCACGATGCTTGAGTGGCTACTAAAATCTATTACGCTTCTAGCCGTAATGTATGTAATGTAGGCCTCTTACATGTTCAACTATGACGCAACCGAGTTTGAACATGTTAGCACCTGTAGAAGCCTGCCGAACCGAGAATTTATGGCGCTTACCTCGTACATAGGAACAACACTAAAGAGTATATGCGTTACATTTGTATATGGATAATGCCGATTGGGTAACTGGAAAAAAAATTGATTTTTCAAAATTGTTAGTTAAATGTTCTAGTGTACTCTAGACTTAATTTGGTAACCGAAATAAAGTTTTACATATGATTATTTCTTTATAAACATAATAATGCGTAATTACCATGGTTACTGTCACTTTAATAATGATAAAAACTCAAATGTCAAAATTTAACCGCGGTTAAAAATATGTCAAAATTTAGCATTTAGCATTAAGACATTACTTTCTTGTCCAATGAGACTTGCTTTTATCTTTCTAGTTTCGTTTGAAATTATAAAACTCTAAATTGTTTCACGAAACCATTAACGCCTTATAGTCCTCCTTGAGGCAATGTAACAGACAGTTTTTCTGTCTATTTTTTATGTTAAGATCACCTTGTATATTGATGAAAATGTAATTGGGTTATCCTTTACTTCTAAAGGATTATAAAATTAGATTTTCAATGTTTATTTGCTATGCCATCTAGGTTTAGTATTAGTAACTGAAAAATTATCGATTTCGTTTCTTTACGATAAGTGCATTCTTATTGTATTTTTCTTTCCTGTTAATTAAATTTCACATTTCATTTACTAATAATCAATTTTTCAAATCACTTTGGTTGTCGGTTTTCGTTAAATCAATAATAGATCTCTTGTTGTGCAACATGATACCTGAATTCACCCAATTAAATGCAGCTTCTTGTGAAAACCTTAGCGAAGTGAACATGTAAATATAGTGTACGGTTTAACTTTGCAAATTCCTTTGGAAATTATTTTTTGATGGGCCAATTATGGTATAATCAGTGCATGCAATGATTTTGTGACTTATTAAAACTACTAAATCGTCGTTTGAAAGTTAGAATATAACGAAATTATAGTTTTCTTCGCACTAGGAAGTTACTCTTTGGAACGTTCATCTTATAATAAATAAAGTTCCTTCTTGTTTTATTGACGCGATCAATAAGCTTTTCTTTACAATATCGATCAGTATTCTTTAGGGAAAATAAATCCAGACTTCAATTCAAGTTCGCATTTTAATTCTCGTGTCCATTTGAGGATGATAATTACTTGGTGATAAAACATTCATAGTTGAAACTGGACGCTTTTTTCCTATTCATTTTGGAGATAGTGGCGAATTTATGCTGAACGCTATAATGCATTAAAAATAGTTTTGCAGTCCGTAGTATATTGAATCCCTACACATGATTAACTGGAAGTCTTCTCCAAAAGGTTCATAACAACCTAGTGATCAGCTGCAACGTGTCAATGGAAACCATGTTAGTAAACAAATTTAATTTATAGAAACAAACAGGTGGGTTTTTTATCCTATTTTTGTGTGGAAGCGTTACTTGAATCATGGTCTCAAAACTTAAGATTTAATCAATAGAATTGTGTTAGAACGTTCAGCAAGTTATTTTTATAAAATTTTGGACTTAATTTCTCTTCTTCAATTTATTAATTAAATTCAAATAACGACCAAGGTTGGATTTTAGAATTTTTTTAAACTAGTTATGAATCCTTTAAGCGATTATTTATTTTTAGATAACGACATTAATAATTATAGTAATACTTTCCCAAGTAGCACAAAATATTGGTGCAATATTGGCTAGAAATTGCGGCAATAAGGGTACAATGTTCCTAACAAATATTGACCCAATATAGAAATGTGAACATTCTGCTTTATTGATACGATATTGATTTTAAATATTGCTCAATAATATTCTACTCTATTGGTTCAATATGGGTTTTAAACATTGCTCAATAATAGTATCCTGTATTGGTGCAACGTCGATTTTAAATATTGCTCAATAATATTCTACTTTATTGGTCCAATATGGTCTTTAGACATTGCTCAATAATAGTATGCTATGTTGGTGAAATGTTGATTGTAAATATTGCTTTATAATGTTGTCACTGTATTAGAAAACAAGAGAAATAAAGGTAAAATAAATAAAAAACCAGGAGTTAATTGCATCATATTTATTATTACAACATAAAAAACTAAAATTGAAAACTACATACATAAATACAAAAGTTTATTCAAAAGAATCAAATGTTAATTTTTAAAATACATAGATAATAAAAGAAACGACGGAAATATTTAAATGAAATTATAAACAAAATAAAATAGCTAACCTGAAAGAATATGAATCTTACAATAATCTAGAACTTATAATAAGAAGAAACATCTAATAAAAGTAAGGATGGCTTATCACACGAAAACCGGTTGACTGGTCCGTTCCTGTAATAAAAGATAAACAACATGAGAAACGTCTCAATAAGTAGGGTATTGACCGATACATAACTACCCCTTTTTATGACTGTACGTAAACTTACCTACAATAAATGCATACAATAATGGTGTTACACAAAATAACGGCATTGGTCCTGGCCTCCTGGTTCAACACTGACCAATGTTCGCAGCAGCCAGTGTTCAATCATCACAGAAAATGAATAAATTGAATTAAATCACATGAATTATCATCACACACATGTTAACACTTTCACGAATTTATTTATTAAACAAAATAATGAAGTATACACAGACACTCATTTATTTTGAACTTGTTGCGTTGCATCCGAAAACATACTGTGAATTCTCGTGGCTTGACCTGTGAACATCCACCCGGAACGGACTTCTTAGAAATGCAACGATTAGGGGTAGGTAGGTAGCGGAACGAATTGTCCGTTTTAGTTAACTACAAATATGTATCTTTTAACACTCATACAAAATTTTCTACCTAGTAAAGCAGTAAAAAGGAAAAATAACTAAAACTCTAAAATCTTTTTAAAATTTTTGACCTCTGTTCTCTAAGCGATCGTTTTAGTTGTTCTTTGTTTAAAATTTCATGATTCCTTATAATCATTATTGAAATTTTCAATTGACATAAATTTTCAATAACATTCAAGTCCGGACTTTGAATTTTGAGGTAGTTATTGAAATGAGTTTCAATAACTTTTGGTCATTTACGAACTAACCAGGCTTTGATTTTTTCGGCTTTGTGTTTGGGGTTATTGTCCTCGATATAGTTTAAATCGTTTACTGAGAAAACTAGACAAATAAATTTGAAAAAATGTTATAAATATAAATAGATAAATAGATATTATAAAACAATATTGTTAGAGTATTTACTATAAATATGTATGCGATGTTGTATTTAAATAATCGTTTAATATTGCTATACGATATTTAAAAGAAAAATACTACAGTTATTCTGCCAGTAATGTGACAATATTGGTTCAATAATTTAAAAATAAATGCTATAAAACAATATTGTTAGAATATTTATTGTAAACAAGTAGTTAGACTACCTGCGTTCTGGCTCAAAATCCCATGTTATTTTAAAGGGGCCTCAAAGTTACCGAAAATACCACAAATCCAAGATGGCGGCGGCTCGATGGCTCCTCCCCTTGCTTCTGATTGGCTATCCCCACTCCTGTAGACACACCTACTTCTCTCTGATTGGTCGACGCCATCTTGGATGATACGCCTACTGCTCTCTCATTGGTCAATTAAGTCACCCATACTGCTCTCTGATTGGTCAATTAAGTCACCCCTATAGCTCTCTGATTGGGCAATTAAAATAAGAGCGTTGTCCGGATTATTGATTGAGTTGATCGGCTTCGCCCCTATAGCTTTCTCTGATTGGTCAATTAAAAATAAAGGCGTTGTCCTGATTATTGATTGAGTTGATCGTCCAATAGAAACCTACTACTACTACTAGCCGGTATTGATTAAACATAATAATAATAATAATTGAAGGGTGGTGCGCGTTACCCTGAGTATTGATTTGTAATAATAATAAGCGTATATGCAATGCATAAAAAAATTCTTGTTTGAAATTACCGAAATACCAGTTGAAAGGGTTATGAAAAAAGTACATATTACATGATAATAAAAGTATGTCGGTTGTCACAAAGCAAGCAATTAATATTCATAGGGGTTGAAAAACCTCGATTTACATATCAACAACAATAGCAATACTACATAGAGGCGTAAGACAATATAATACTTATCTGAATTATGTCTTCTCCACACATGTTTTATGAGCTAATAATAATAATAATAATAAAACTCGATAAATAATTTTTATTGGTTTTATTTCATACTTTTGCTTAATATAAATTATATATGCATGAGATTATATGATTCCAGATCAGAAATAATTCGTACTCTCTTTTATAATAATGGGGGGTTCTTAAAGATTCATTAATAACTCTACGAGTGAGGTTAACATCAATTAGAAATTTATAACGAAATACACTCATTGAAAGACGGATAGTTACGTACTTTATGCATGTTTTCAACTATTATAATGATAATAATAAGCGTATATTCAAAAGCATGAAAAATTCTTGTTTGAAATTACCGAAATACCAGTTGAAAGGGTTAAGAAAAAAGTACATATTACATGTTAATAAAAGTATGTCGGTTGTCACTGTACATGCCTATAGGTATACGATATTTATTTATCTTTATGTTTTGAAGGTGAATGAGGATATTTATCATAAAACGTATGCAAAATACTTAGAAATGTATTATCCTAGACATCAAGTCTTTCAAAAAAAAAAATGTCTAAATATTACAAACATACAAACAAAATAGACTTAAGTAAGAAACAAACGTATACATTACATATATAAACTGTTACACACACGCGCGCGCACACACACTATACACGAATAAACTTCAAAAACGTAACATAATTTACCCCTAATTGTCTATTTTTTGTTTTGATTAACTGTAAAAGTTCGTCATAGGCCTGTGTCACATTTTCTTCGTTGTTGCTTTCGTGAATGTGGACCGCCTCCGTGGTATACCGTTGAGTATTTATCAATATTTCTCCATTCGGCAAAAACAACTCTGTATCATAACATACAATAGCCGAGATCGAGATTGTATTATACGTTCCACCATCTAAGACACAACTATGAAATTGCTGCCGCAATTCTTGATCGTCGTTTGACCAAAATGCCGTATCAGTAGCTTCATAATCATCAATATAGTCGCTATCGTAATTGGATGCCGAAGAAGAAGAAGACATTGTTTTGGTCAGATGTTAGTCGGTACCAGAGCTGCTGACGGAAGGCAAGGTGCGTAGTAGTAGCGTGGACTTTTTACTGCTGTTCTCTATTTTCGATCTGGGGACTCCAAGGGCTGTAAAGAGAGAGAGAGAAACAAAATTATGATGTGTTAATATTAAGGACCCCTCTGTTGATTACTTCATTATCCAGGGGTAGACCAATACGCAAATAAAACTGCGTAAAATCTTTTGAAATTAATACAATTTTATTCAATTACCTGAAAATGATATACAAAAAAAGAGATACTTACGTACGTTAATTAAGTAGAACTGTAACCCTCATCGACGTCATTCGAATCCATAACTTCAAATTCTTCTAGCATTGCCTCGTTATACGGATTTACATCTACCGGTACGCCGTTGATATGTACAAACATATTTTGTACACCTATTGCTTCATCTACTAGATTTATTAATGAATGTTTAAGAACCTCCATTATTATTATAAAAGAGAGTACGAAATATTTCCGATCTGGGAAATTTCGCTATTTATATAGGAAATAATTCCCACCAACATTACCAACCACCACCACCTTACCTCGAATAAATCAGTGTAATAAAATAGTATAAAATTATTACAAGTTTATTTAGCGTGTATGAAGTTCCCCTATAACGGTACTATAAGAATAATTATAATAATTGCTACAACGCATAAGCTGGAAACCAGACTCCAGAAGCTATATTGAATATAATCAATTACTTTAAGCTAAATTAAGTCTCTATACATTTAATGGTTTATGAATTCGTATGTAAAACTCATAAAATTGAATCACGATATAAGTTCCAAATATCTGCGTATAGCAGAGAATGCATAAATTACAGCAATAGTATTTAAGTGAACAGGACATCATTTCCCCCTTGCATCTACTAAACTACGACCTAATTTGAGTGACAATGAGTATACCCCTCTAAACGTGATTCGATTAACGTATCAAATAACGAATAATAAAGAACATCATTGAAATTTACCACACCATTTAGTTGATCATATAGTATACAAACCTAAGTACTATCAATTCTCCTTTTTTTCTGAATAAATAACAGCTCTAATAAATAAATAAGTAATAGAAACTACGTATTTATCATATCGTATATGAGGTGTCTTAAGGTCTAAACAACCCATCGAATAGAACTTAGGGTGAATCTTACCTTTTCTAACTAATATAAGTGTAGTGTATTATGTATTATACATATAATGTCATATAATAAACTACTGATATCGCTGACACGCTGGGTGACGTATCTAGAGTAGCATTATGCACATTCATTATTTGGCAGCGAATAGCCGAAGACGGATTTAAACTACATATACGTTGTTTTATTATGGAAGAGAAAATTAGAATAAACAAATAGGTAATTTATAAATAAAAGGATACTACAATAAGAAGTAAATGTACAATTTTGTTCGTTTAAACTAATATGTTTAACGTCTGCACTTTAGTATTTTTAGGGTAGATATATTGATGTTCGATACCCCTCAGATGCAGTTTTAATTGAAGAGCTAACATTAATTTATAGGCTATAATTTCAGATCGACCCTCTTATGAGTCAGTGAATTTGATTAGTAAAACCCTAATCTAGTACTTACTATATGAACCATCGCTGATGTTGTTGTTGTTGTATGTATAGAAATAAATGTACTATGTTGTTCGTTTAAGATATTTATTTTAGTTCAGAGAGCATTTACAAACAATATACAATTTATAAAAAGCAGTCATTTAGAACAGGGTAAGATAATTCGTAATCTGATATTCAATTATAAACATACAAACAAAATAGACTTAAGTAAGAAACAAACGTATGCATTACATAATATCTAAACTGTTACACACACACGCACACACACACACACACACACACACACACACACACACACACACACACACACACACACACACACACACACACACACTATACACGAATAAACTTCAAAAACGTAACATAATTTACCCCTAATTGTCTATTTTTTGTTTTGATTAACTGTACAAGTTCGTCATATGCCTGTGTCACATTTTCTTCGTTGTTGCTTCCTTGAATGTGGACAGCCTCCGTGGTATACCGTTGAGTATTTATCAATATTTCTCCATTCGGTAAAAACAACTCTGTATCATAACATACAATAGCCGAGATCGAGATTGTATTATACGTTCCACCATCTAAGACACAACTATGAAATTGCTGCCGCAATTCTTGATCGTCGTTTGACCAAAATGCCGTATCAGTAGCTTCATAATCATTAATATAGTCGCTATCGTAATTGGATGCCGAAGAAGAAGAAGAAGACATTGTTTTGGTTAGATGTTAGTCGGAGGCTGTAAGAAGTGAAATAATTAATATAAATATATACACACATATAGTTATAAACCAACATTCACTTAATAAGTTAGAAAAACATATGTGAACGCTAATAAACTACTCCCTACGTTTAATGTTGATCAGAATTACGTTTAGTTAATATTACCATGCATTCTAGCAAATAATAATAATAAACAACGTCAATAAATAAAAGTTTATTAATACTTACTCGGTGTTCTATCCTAATAACTAATAGTACAACAAACAACGCAGGCACACACACTGTTCAGTTCTTAATAATAATAATGCCTACAAGAGAGTTAATAGGTCTATTTATATGCATCTGCAAAAAAATCCCGCCCTTCTGACTTGCTGGGGAAAAAGAAAAAAAACGCAGGGGTATACTATATCGTATTGAAATAGAGCAAGGTGTACGGATCATTAACTTCAACCATTGTAGTGTATTCTCTTTGCATGAACGTGTATTAAATTTAGTTTTCGTTGGCTCTATGCGTATATACCCAAACCCTGACAATCATAAAAGCTAATTGAAAAAGTATATGAACTGCTGAATCGTAAAGAATATATTAGAAGTATGACATCAAACTGAATAATAATATTATTTTTTCACTACTAGCTTTAAAACATACTATTATCTAGTCTGTTGTCACCTTGTGAAGTTAGCCTTCTTGCCTAGTGGTAAATAATTTTTTATTATTGACTACTAGTCAATAATCCAGATTTTAGTGCAACACGGGGCAAAAATTCATCCCATTATACACTGGCATCCAGGAAAAAATCCGTGATCGCGATAGTACGTTTTTTATGTGAGAAGAATAAAAGGAATAAAAGTACTAGTAGTGAAAAAAATAATATATACACCACGGTTGTGAAGTGTTTTCTAGAGCCTCTCATCTTATATCCCTCGATGCTGCGCATCTCGGGATCTAATAATGCTCGGCTCTAGAAAAAACTCTTCACAACCTTGGTATATAATATACTATTAATTTGGTTCAGTAGTTCCCGAGCAATATGCTTTCAAAGTCAGAGGACTCTAGAAAAAAATGGATAGTAGTGGCCTAGGCCAGCTGGTCGATCAGAGTAACGCATTTTGGCCGGTGACAGAGAAGGGTGATTTTTAATAATGTACAAATTAAAACCACGTTTTACGTGTTTGACATATTAGAGGTTTGATCTTTCAGAATAAGAAAAACCTTTTAAAGTAAACGTGGATTTGATTAAATTTAATACAGAACAAATAATGAACAATTTCGTGCTTCGTTTGCCCCAATATGGTGGAGATTTGCGGTACTCTGGTCGACCAGCTGGCCTAGGTAACTAGATGCAGTGACTCTAACTGGCATCTACGGTGCCAAGCTATATTTTAAATTATATTCTTATATTACACACGTTAAGTATTTTATTTTTATAATACATTTTCAGAGACATGTAAAATGCCAGACGATCGAGTAGGCGAATGTAAGCCGCTTTACGGATGTAACGAAATCCTTACTGCACTTACCAATAACTATATATCACCCGATTTTGTTGAACAATTACATTGCGGTGGTACCATTACCAGACCTTATATATGTTGTACTGAAATTGCTCCACCAATCACACACCCTACTCGAGACCCTGTACCTAATCGGTATTCAGTTAGTAGAACAGAAACTGTATGTGGATTTCAACACGACGATGGTTACTTTCGTTCGACTAATGAAACGGTAATCACTGAATATCCTTGGCTAGCACGAATTGGATACCGTCGGAATGGCGAAGATGATGTAGAGTACCATTGTTCCGGTTCGTTGATTAATCCTAAATATGTTTTAACTGCAGCGCAATGTTTACTAGGTGATCTAAAACCGTAAGTACAAAAATCAGCAAAGTTTTAAAAGCACATTAAATGCTGTATTATTTCTTTTTAAATAAAGGAGCAGCGTCCGCCTTGGTGAATACCACATCCTTAATCAAACTGATTGTACTCTCTATTCGGATATTGCTGCAAATGATTGTAATGATGCTGAAGATTATGGTGTGGAGGGGTATGTAGTACATCCTGGATATAATACTAGTGAAGTGGGAGGGATTCACGATATAGCTTTAATAAAACTTAATAGAACAGTGGTTTATACAGGTAATCACGTCCATCTATAAAAATAAAATTCTATAACATTGCTTATGTATCTACTTTTTTTAGATTATATTAGACCCGTATGCTTACCGCATTCCGACATGCCAAGACCGAAAGAAGGAGATGAACTGACTATTTCTGGTTGGGGATGGCTAACGGATACTGATAATGTTTATCTGAGATCACAATTGAAACAGAAAGCTACGGTTGTGATCCAACCCAAAACTCAATGCGAAAGCAAAAGAGGAATAAAGAAAACGGTTCGAGATGGACAAGGGTGCAGCCTTTACGGTCGTAGTAAAGTATGTCTGTATGAGAATGGTGGCCCAATTGTGTTTTCTCATAAATATCGGTGGTATCAAGAGGGAATAGCAGTTGATGGAAAAAAGAATTGTATTCTACATAAACCTTTATTAACAGCTTTGATGTACACAAAAGTGTCTGATTATATAGACTGGATTAAAGAATCTGTGGGGGTATTATAACATTAAAAAAACAAGTTGCAAAGAAGGCTCTGACCCCAAAGCTTTTACTAGTGAAGAAATTTATATCGAATCGGGTATTTAAGGTTGATTCTCCGGAACCTGTAACTTTACTGTCACTGACATATTTTATTATTAAAACAACTTGTTTAATTTTTGTACCATACAACGATTAATTACTACTAAAACTATCATATCCACATGTTATTTCGTTTTGATGGACTTTATCCTGAACATATAATGAATTATAATATTTAATATAATGAAGCGAAATCATTCAAAATGTCACGTTCGTAACGTGTCACTTTACTAATTTTAGATTTTATTTTCAAAAAAATAATCTTGATAGAATCACATTTAATTAATAAATTGAATGGAACCCATATGATTGAAGTAATGAATTTTAAACGAAAACTTAGTAGAATGTTCCTCATTTAATGCTAAATACCATAATGCTCTAACAAATATTCAATGTTACTGTGAATTTTTATAGATTTTTGTAATATATTTTGGGTAGGATTAGCAAATAAAACACTAATAAATCGAGTGCGTAATTCATTCCCAAACCAAACTCCAATATTACCAAACACCGAGTGCCTGGGGATGAATCTCCGTTCATCCAAGTAAAACGCATGCGCACAAT
This sequence comes from Agrypnus murinus, assembly GCA_929113105.1. Classification (NCBI taxonomy): domain Eukaryota; kingdom Metazoa; phylum Arthropoda; class Insecta; order Coleoptera; family Elateridae; genus Agrypnus; species Agrypnus murinus. The sequence continues at coordinate 5,317,779 of OV816027.1, forward strand.
ACAGTGGTGCCACAAATAAATAAGCAACACTAGTATAAATCTAAATACACTACAATATTATTATTCAGTTTTTTTAAACAAATATAAAAATGAATGAAATGTTACGATTCGTAACGTCACGTTCCGTAACAAAACATTATTAATCGACTTATTTAATTGTTTATATTCTGATTAAATTATTGATGTCAGTACATTTATAGCGTAATCTTAATCAAAATATTCTGATTTAATTTTTACATAGAAAATATGAAAATATCGTTCCATAAAATAATGCTTATTTTTAGCATTTTGTTAACAATTACTATTAATTTGCAATGCATAGAAGAAAGAAAACGGGTTCAGGTAAAAAGTTCAGCCAGAAACAATACTGAAAGTCTATTCTACACGAAGGAACAGAAAATGTAAATACACTTATTTGTATTAAAATATGAACTGTTTTTCTTTATAATGAAACATATAATTATTTATGTCTTTTATAGTACACTTTATATATCATGTAATATTAAAAAGCAATTGTTTATCAAAAAGTAATTCAATTTCGTATGATTTTGTCACACAAACAATGGCCGAAAATGTTTTTGTACAGCTGCACGATGGGCCTGCGTAATAATATTAATCGCCCCCCTCCCTCCCGCACAAGCTTTAGCTTATGCGGCCTGGTTACTGGTTAGCCAAGTAATGGGTTGCAGCAATTATTATTATTATAAATATCTTAATACGTATGCGCGCCAGCTAATAAAGTCGACGAAAAGAAGACAGAAAATTGTCAGTCGACGTGTCAAGTTTAATTACACCTCATGGCCGATTATGCATAAAATTAAATTATTTACCACATAATAATTTCCGTGTGATCATATGAAAGATTAAGAAACCATTATTTTCCTACCAGTTTTCCATTTTGTTCTCTTTTGGTGCACAGTGCTTCAAAAACGCAGCATCCGCGCAGGAAAGAAGATCCGAGAATCTAGCAGGCCCTGAGCAAGCGAGCTACTTACTGTAAGTGCACTAATATTTTTTATATTGCCTTTTCTGCGCTCTTTCTCGCTTTCCTTTATTTATCAATTTAACCGCGAAACCGGCGCACCGCTGTTTTATCTTTAAGTGACATAAAAACTGGCCCTTCGAGCCTGATCTTTATTTTTTCATAATAAACAAATAAATAAATAAAAGTTGATACTTTAAGCATACTTTTTAACTAATTTATTTATTTATTTTTGGGCGAAGAATCAGGATGGCAGCGCATCCTTCGTACCTCGTGGCTCCGATTGCTATGATCATTTGGCCGACCCTACTAGAATTTATCCGAATCAGGGGGAATTCCACCCCCAGTAGGGATTTTTAACGTGCCAAACAACGCATTGACATGGAACCTACAGTTTTACTTCCTATCCGAGAAGAAGGCATGTTTTTTAATTTTTCATCGCTATGAAAAATTGATTCGTCTTTAATTACTATAGCACTTCCACATCTGGCCGTATTTCAGGGTGTATAGTGTGGTACACTTTATACCCTTTAAATCTGATGAAATGATTGGTTAGTGAAGTATGTTTCAGATATGAGGTACACATCAATTGTGTCTATGTCAAGGACTGCTTGCAACTCTGGTTGGTGCTGCAACAATCCATTGGCATTCCATGCCATGATTCTTAGATCATTAGTCATTTTTATTTTTAGGGATAGCTCCTTTGGCGTTATATTCTAGTTCCTGGTTAAAAGGCTCATCAAGTTTCGTAAACAGTTTTTCTTGGTTATTTAATTTATCTAGGATCATTTGCAAAGTCTGATCCATGAACGTAGTTTGCTTTTTGTTATAAGAGTTTTTATTAATATTAGTTGTACCTGTGACAACTTGGCTATATAGCATAGCTACTCATTTATTTGACATCTGTTTTTTTTGTTTGGGTATTTGATTCAGCATTGCCTGTTGTTTATCTCTTACTGGTTGTTTGAGTAAATTAGGTTTATTGATGAAACTACTTCATTGCTATGAAATACATACATGCATATTAGATTGCCTAACTTGTAAGGGGAATTCTTAAGTTAATTTCTTTGTGATAAGAACATTAAATAAATATGTTTCTATGATGTTTAAGAAACACTGTATAACACACTAAATAGAAAAGGATATATTTTACAGTTGTTTTTTCTTTGAATTTTGGTAAATTTCCTTGGTTGGCCAACGATGAGCTACCGTTGCTTGATCTTTGTAGATAATTAGGTTTTAATACCATTTCAAAGATTGTTTTCAACTGAAACAGATGAGGAGTATGGTTGTGAAGGTGTACACGAATATTTTTCACTTTGTCTACTGTTTTTATTGTTGAAAATTAGGAAGATTCCTTCAGACCCAAAGATTTGAGGTGTCTCGAGAATTAATTATTAGTTTCTATTGTTGAGAAGTCTTTGAACTTAATATTTTATTGTATTGTCAAGTAAGTTCTTGTGTATATATTTGAGACATATGTGCCAATGTAGAGGTCTTTTGTTGTAGAAGATCTGGGCATTTAAAAACAAATATGGCTGCATTTTGTCATAGTTTTCTGAAAGTATGAAAAATAGCTTTTATTTGGAATTTGGATAGAAAAACTTATGTAATAATTGTTCTATAGGATTTTAGGATTAAGTTTATAATAGCAAGTATCACTGTGTTAAAAACATTTAGTTCAAATTTTAAAAATGTGTCAATCTATGGAAAAACCAATATGGTTGCCATTAATTCCTAAGTTCATGTTAGCATTTTAATATAAGTGTCTGGTACCTGCAGAAAGAGGAATTTCTCCTTCTATCTTTTTATAATATTATTATAAACAATTAGTTTAATGTTTATGAACAATATGGTTATGTAAATTTAGTTTTAAATTTATACATCTGTTTTTAAAGAAGAATCTGATGGTAACTAGAAATCACACTAAAGAATTTTGTTTAGAATCAGACATATCACTAGGTTTTTCAACTGTTTTTCCAATTTCTATATAAACCGCTGGAAATCTGGCGACACTCTCGAAATTTTTCATTTGTGCAAAACATGCGTGCTTTTGAAGAGCAAAATGTTAATAAAAATTTGAGGTTATGTTTATTTTATCAAACGGGAACTCAATTTCCTGACAAGAATTTAAGATTATGTTTACTATTACGTCAAATTGTTTTTATGATAACGTTTTTGAACTTAAGTGGTGCAATTAATAATGAATAAATGTACTTTACTTAAATAAAAGTGCAGTGAAACTATTTAGTGTTGAGATTTTGTTTTGGTCAAGAAAATTTTTAGTTGGTGATTGTTTGATAGAATATGGACCATTTTATTGGAATTTGGGATGGAATTTAAAGGGTTATTTGCAAAGAAGTATTAAATAGAATTACGTTATAGAAGAATACAGCTTTTGTTTATAGTTATTAAATTTATCCTGCATTACAAAACTATTTGTTATGAATAGATATAGGATTTCTATGCATTTGCATGTTTTTTCTGCTTATAGCAAACATATGCAGAGTTATATTTCTACATGTTTAAGCCACATATGAATCACATATGTCAATTTGAAAGTGCATATAAATGCATATTTAGGTGTTCTTTATAAATACACGCATATTTTAGCATTTTTGAACGAGTGTGCATATTTTACCACTTTTTGGGCGTTTTACATGCTTTAATTATGAAATTTCTAATATTTTTTAAATAATTTTAGCATTTTAGACAACCAACCAAGGGCGGCTTAGTTGAATCTAGGGGAAACCCATAATTTAAGCTTATTGTTAAATACTAGGCTTTAAAATATTTTACTGCCTTAACCATCTGCGTAATTGTTAATATTTTCTAAGAAAGAAAAAGTTTCAACTAAAATTTAAATACTTACATCCTGCGGTATTGTGATAAATAGGTATTAGGAAATTCCAAAGAATCTTTGACAACTTCCTGTTCATAGAAAAATTTGCCTGTACTTTTGCTTACTAATCTTGTAATCTTTCAATTAAGACAGTTCAGAAATTGCAAACTGCATTTCAGTTTGAAATTTTAGAGTGTAAAGATGGGTAAAGAAAAACGGTCTGTGTCTGTTACACTTCGAAGTTATGTTAAGGAATTCAGTGTTCTTACAACTGACGATAAGGTGTTGTATTGTACAGTGTGCGACGATAAAGTGACTGCAACGAAACACTTTCAAGTTACACAACATCTGAACACGGTTCGACATCAAAAGTGTGTTGCCCTGAAATCAAAAAACAAACATTGTTACCGGAGTACCTTAATAATTCGCGCGGTGAGTCCAGCAAATCGATCGAATTTAATAAAAAACTATGTAGTGCATTAGTGGCTGCAGATATCCCGTTACGTAAAATTAATCACTCAGCATTTCGTAATTTTCTGGAAGAAATTTCAAAAATGCCAATACCCGACGAATCTACACTCAGGAAAAATTATTTACGTCGTTTATACGAAGAGATCATAAAGTCAATTAGAAAACATGTAGCGAATAACTACATATGGGTTTCCATTGACGAATCTACTGACACTACTGGAAGGTGCGTATAGAAACTCCATTTCCTTCGTTTTGTTAGTAAAATTTAACTAATTAAAGACAGCAGAGCAATTTACGGATGTTTTATTTTCTATTTTGTTAGTTACATATTTAATCACAACAATATTTTTGCTTGATTAAAATATAATTTTTTTTATACAACTGTTTTGCTTTAATTATTTGTAACCGACTAATTATGTAGTTCGATAAAATAAAAATCAAATTTTTGTTTTCAGATACGTGGCTAACGTTATAATTGGCGTTTTAAATTCGGAGAACAATCCCAAATCCTATCTATTAGCAATGGACGTTTTCAAGAGCACCAATCATTGTTCTGTGGCAAAATTGTTTAATAATTCGATGGCTATTTTGTGGCCGGACGGCATACAGTACAACAAAGTACTCCTATTCGTCACCGACGCGGCACCGTCCATGATCAAGGCTGGAGCAGGCTTACAAGTTCTGTACGAAGAAATGATCCACTTAACTTGTCTTGCCTATGCAATGCATAGAGTTGCGGAAAAAGTGCGGGAAATATATCCTAACGTAAACTCTATAATTTCAGATGTAAAAAAATTGTTTGTAAAGCTCCATATCGCACACATATATTTAGGGAAACTGCTCAAGAAGTGTGGTGGGAGACCACCTGAGCCTGTAATAACAAGGTGGGGTACTTGGCTTTCTGCAGCAGAATATTATGCAACTTATTTTGATATTATTAAAGCATTTATAAATAAACTTAATAAACACGATGCACTATGCATACAAGGCGCACAGGATGCTTTTAATACTAAGGAGGTGAGGGCAGAATTATTGTTTGTTTTGACAAATTTTGTGCGTTTAGCTAAAGTAATTCAGAAATTAGAAAGTCAGGGAAATTCATTAGATGAATCTCTTAAGCATGTAAAATTATTAGGTGTTTCTTTGAATAAAAGGGCCAAAGGGTTTGACTATAAAACAAAAATTTAAATCCGTTATAGACAAAAATCCTGGTTTTCACTTAATCAAAAGCATAAACAATGCATTATCTGGCCAAGACATTTTAGACGGCTAAAACATTATTCGCTTGTAGAATTAAACAATTTTAAGTATGCCCCAATTACGTCTTGCGATGTGGAACGGAGTTTCTCAAAATATAAAACAATATTTAGGGATAATAGGCATATGTTTACTTTTGAAAATTTAAAAATTTACGTCATTGTGAACTGTAACGCTCTATGTTTAGAAAATATAATTAATTAGATTATTGCATAGGATGTCTAATTAAAATAATTTCTGTAAATAAAACGTAAATAACGCTAAACAGGTGTCCTTTTAATAATGAAAGTGCATATATTTATTAAAAATTTCTAATAAACGCATATTTCATGATTTTTAAGTGCATATTTCACGTTTTTATAGTGCATAAGTGCATGCATATTTCAGCATTTGTAAGTGCATATAAATCCTATACCTATAGTTATGAAAGATTAGAATTAGAATAACACAAACATTTACAGTTATCTACTAGTCCAAGTTAGTATTTTCTTTTAAAGCGCCAAAATTTTGGGAAAGTTAAAAATAAATTTGAGTTATTCCTTTAGTTTATAATTTATTTTACGTATTGGAAGAAATATTAATTAACAAGACAAAGGGAATTATACTGTCTTATAATTTCAATTTCGTTTATATTTTAATATGGCAACAGATTTTCTTACTAGTGTATATAATTTTAAGAGTTTTGTTTAAGAGTTTATAATTTCAATTTATTTTTTTTTCTTGTGTTTTGAATAAATTTTTCATTTGAATTTTGTTTAAAGAAAATCAACCTTTGGTTTATTTATTTTGTTTGTGTGTGGAAAATTTAAGTATTTTTTCTAGATATAATTTAATTAGTGCCCTATTTGAAGCGATCCGCTAGATAAGTCTCATGTAGTTTGGAGCTTATTTTCCAAATTTTATTAATAGCCGGTGCATTTTTCTTCGATGGTAAAGGCAAGTGGTTTATATTTTGTGTAGGCTTCCGCTCTACTTTTATCTGAATCTGTTTTTAATATCATTTTTAACAGTATTATTTTTGTTAAAATGACTAATATTACTTTTATTGGAGTTATTACTAAAATACTTTTTTTAACATTAATATTACTAGCATTGCCCTTGTGTAACTGATCAACATCTTTACTAGATAATTCCATACATACAGCAAATTCTAATGCCTAAATCTTTAGTTTCAAGCAACCTATGTAATTTTTTTTATTGCGTAACCCAAACACACACTGATTTCGTAAACCTGTCTTTAAGTATGCGCCAAAATTACAATTTATAGCCATTTTTTGTAGTGCTGTAAGGTACTCCTGGACACCTTCCCTTAAAACTGCGTCCGTTTGTTAAATCTGAAATTTTCAGCAATTTCCGGCTGTGCCGGATTGTAGTACTCTTACGACTACTGTTTTAAGTGTTTCATAGTCAGTATTTATTGATTTTGTTGATTTACTCACCTAACTAAATGTTATGCGTTGCCGGAACAGTTGCTTATTTTCCCTGTGGATAAACTGATTTATTATTTGAGAGAGTATTAATCTCCACGGTGGTAAAAAACCCATTGATAGGCCGTATAAGAGAACCCACAAAGCATTATTGTGTACACTTGCACAGCATGTTGTTATTTTATATGTGCTATATTATTTGTTTGTGTTATTGCTGTTATGTTATTGGTTATTGCTCCTGCTTGCTTATTTAGGTATGTGTTCCTGTTGCTGACAGAAAACCAATGTCTTGCAAAAGACGTTTTCTGATATTTCTTATTATATATATGTATCGTCACAAAGTAACTGTTGGAATGTCAATTATGATATAACTTTTGTTCCGTTTGTGTGTATTTTAATCTGGTACGTTTACCTTTTTCTAGCTTATTCGTAACTTTAGATGTTTGACTTAATTTCACTTACTTTTATGTTTTATGTCAATGAGAGATTTACGTTTCATCTATTTATAAATACTTTGTATAAACACACAACTGCATCAAGTTAATAAATTGATTTATTGAGCTTTTGTGTCAGTTTAAATCCGTACCTCCTCGCTCAAGATTAAAAATAAATTAATAAAATAGTACAATCATATTTAACTGTTCTTTTATTTGTGTTTATCTCTCTTTCTTCGTCTTTATGAAGTAAGTCAATCGTTATCAACGATGGTCGCATGTTATAAAAAGTAATCACAACGTAGGATCCAGTTTGTTTCTTTTTTGTTATATTTACCATCATAAAATTTGTCATTTGTAAGGTAGTGCTATGCCAACTTTCGTTTTGTTAAATATTTAAATTTTACGCGGGTAGAGTAACTTGGGCCGTGATCGTCTAGTCTCTAGTGGGTTGGGTCCCCGAGTCATTACAATATGCTATATGCCATTATATCCTTATGTACAATTTTTTTTATTTACAACTTTGTTATTTTTTGTTATACATTTTGAAATTTTATTTTATTTTGTTTATAAAATGTTTGCTAAATGTTATCACTATATGTAGTTTTTGTACAGAGAAAGATTATGCGGTTTATGTTGTTATTTAGTCTTTTCTATTTTAGTCTTTTTTTCCCTATACAAAATAATGCATTTTCTAGATTTTCTACTTTATTATAAGTAATATTGAAATTTCGTCATACTGTCTAATGGTTTTGAGACAAACAAAAATTTTTATAAAGATTAACTTTTTGTCATAAAATCCATAATAAAAAAGCTTTTCATCTTGTGAACCACATCTGGGAACATATTTTTAATTTTTTCAACAAACTCAATCAATTATTACAATATGTACTAAAATTATATTAAAATTATTTTTTTATTACATTATTTAAATTACTTTAAAATAAAATAAACGTATAATTATATTTTTTTTAACTACAACTCTCAAGTTCCTCCAAAAGGGACGAACCTCTTTCCTCTGGAGTTTTCACGCGAGTTTTCTCGCCACCGGCTCTAGTTGGATCATAATACTGGAGATGCACGGAAGTAAAACTCGGCAACTCTTCGAAGTCAGCAATTGTCAATTTGCAGATAGGATTTTGTCTCAAATCTAATACCTTCAAGGACGGTAATCTAAAAACATTTCTAACAATTTCGGTTAAGTTGTTACCATCCAAATAAATTTCTTGAATATTTTTCATCTGATCAAACGAATGAGGCTCGATGCTTTGGATACTATTTCCACTCAAACGTAAAATTCTAATATCTGAATTCGTCGCGAAAGTATCCCTGTTGATTACGGTTAAATCATTATACCTCAAATCAAGGTCCTGGACACTTGCCATACCTTCGAATAGACCAGATTCGATTTTTATTAAGTTATTCCATAGTAGCTCAAGCGACTTAAGATTTTCCATGCCACTAAATGCGCCAGACTTGATACTTCCAATTCGATTGCCGTTTAAGGTTAATGTTGTAATATTAGTATTTGCAAACGCGTTTGTTTCTATTTCAGTTAATTTATTAAACTGTAGATCAAGCTCATTAAGATTTGTCATGCCTACAAATGCGGTAGACTTGACAATTGCAATTTGATTACCGCCTAAGTTTAATTTTGAAATAGTATTATTTGAAAACGCGTTCGTTGGTATTTCAGTTAATTTATTATAATCTAGTTCAAGCTCATTAAGATTTCTCATGCCTCCAAATGCATTAGAATTTATCCTTGCAATTTTATTACCGCTTAATTTTAATTTTGCGATATTTGAATTTGAAAACGCGTCTGTTTCTATTTTAGTTAATTCATTATAACCTAGATTAAGCTCATTAAGATTTTTCATGCCTCCAAAGGCATTAGACTCGATACTTGCAATGTAATTACCGTTTAACATTAATCTTTTAATATTAGAATTTGATAAAGTGTTTGTTTCTATTTTTCTTAATCTATTATAACATAGGTCAAGATGATTAAGATTTTTCATGCCTTCAAACGCATTAGACTTTATACTTGCGAAATTATTACTGCATAATATTAACACTTTAATATTAGAATTTGGAAACGCGTTTGTTTCAATTTCAGTTAATTGATTAGAATTTAGATAAAGCTCATAAAGATTTTTCATGCCTTCAAATGCATTAGGCTTTACACTTGTAATTTTATTAAAGCTCAAGTTTAATGTTGTAATATTAGAATTTGAAAAAATATTTGTCTCAATTGTGGTTAGTTTGTTATAAGATAGATCAACAATTGCTAGGTTACTTAAACCATCGAAACTTTCTGGTTCTATACTTTCAATCTCATTACTAACTAGGATCAATTCCTTTATGGCAGAATTAGAAAACATATCTTTGCTAATCTTAAAAATTTTGTTATTTTTTAAGGAAACCTTTTTAAGATTAATTAAGTCGGAAAAGGTATTAGATTCTATAGCTGTTATCCCGTTTGAAGCTAATTCTATGTCCTGTACGGTCGAACCTGAAACAAGAAGCGCAAAGTTAACTAGCGAAACACATCGAGTTTATAAAGGTCTAAGCTTTCAGGACCTAGACATATTATTCAACTTTTAAATTTATAATGCCGCATTTTTTTATGCTCTATTTCTTAACATGTACTTAAGTAGTATAAAACTGAATATTTTCGTATGTGTATCTCACAAACCAGACCTAATTCGAGAAAGCTTAATATTGTTTTAATTGAGCATAAAAGGTTACCTTACAAATGACTATCTATTACACAGGACATTAGTCCGAGGGAAGGTTTTATTGAAATTTGTTTGATTGATTGATGCTGTTAATAACAACATACACACACCAGTATACCTCACATCAGTGTTGTGTGGTTCAATATAAAAAATAATGACAAAATCAAATTCTAACATAAATGTCCATACGTTTAAAAATCGCGTAGGTCACCAAGTGTTATGCGGCTTGGATGAAATGAATAAATTCGGTATATTTACCAAACCTCTGACAATCTGATTAAAGAAGGACCAACAATTTGATTGGTCAGACAAATGCAATGAATATTTTCAAATATTAAAAAAATCTGTCATTACTGAGCCAATTAGTTGTTAACAATTATTGTTAAGCACTTTCGACAGTACGTTCTCGGTCAAAGATTCATAATAGTTAGCGACCAAAAACCCCTCACATGGCTTATGAATTGTAAGGACCCATCGAGTCGTCTAGTACGAAGGCGTTTAAAATTGTTAGAGAATATAATTAGGAAATTATCTACAAGCCAGGGAAAGCTAATACCAATGCTGATGCTTTAAGCAGACCCATTCTGTAACTAAACAACGGCATTCATCAATTTAACCAATGCTATTCTTACTTTAGGATATTTCAAACTATTCCGTTAACAAGATTTTCCTATCCCAACTAGGGATAGATCAGTAATAAATAGAATCAAAGATATAGTAGTTCCAATTTCATACGAGAGACTAATTTGCAGATTGTGCAATAAAGTCGTAGTCAAAAACACTATAAAGTGTAAGAACTATGAAGGTTTGATGCATAAAACATGTGGTGAAAAAAAGAATCTTGCAATTGTTGAGAACACAACAGAATGTGAATTAATTTATTAAAAAATCAGATAATACTACTCCAAAATAAAACGAAAGTTGTGGGACCACATGAGAGTACAAAGTCACTTGACGACCCCGATAAAGACTTAAAATTGGTTTGTAATGTTCACACTACCAACAAATCAATACAAAAGAATATAACCTCACAAAATCAAGTTAATAAACAAGTGAATAAGTTGCATTTTCTATTTTACCCATATATTGTACATGTGCTACAGGATATTGCTCGCTTAGCCAGTGTTTACAAAGTACCCCAAGTTTAATTGTTACTAGTACTTACAAAGTGTACCGAGTGACGAGGATCTAAATATTAAGTGCCTAGTTTTCTACTACGCTACGCCGATTCGAGGATCTACAACAAAGGAGCCTTTTCAAAAGTTTCCCTGGTGGAGGAAACTCAAACCCTGTATGTTGGAATAAACAAGAATTCAACAATATACCTACTTCAATATATTACACGAACACTTTTGGAAAATGCCCCCGGGCGCTCTAAAAAGAGCAGTGTCCAAGGAAAAGAGGGTTAAGTAGGTAACTTCCCATGAGCCGTTACTATACTAAACACAATTTAAAATAAAAACACTCACCTTTTAACGTTTTTAGTGATAACGTTCTAAAATCGGAACCATGAATATCCAGTACTGTTAGATGAGCCAATCCCTGTGCTAGATTTAATGAATTAACTCCATTATTACCTAAATTACAATTTTCCATAGACAATTCAAATGTATAATTCGTTTTATCTGCAGTATGTTGTTCTAATGTTGTTTGAAGTCTGTTGTTCAGTTCTTCTAACGTCTCTTTGGTACATTTGAACTCTAGCGCTTTATATTCTTTTATAAAGATTGTCGATAAAATTAAGTAAACGTAGAACATTTTTGAAACCTAACCTAAAAATTAAGAACATTATTCAAGTTTAACGCAAACTACACCTTTAATCTTACTATTAAGTTTATTACTAACAGAAAAGCTTCTAAAATTAATGTTAACTGATAGAATTGTTAAACGACTTTGTGTTATTCAAGAAGCTTGTGCCGTATAAATGTTCTGCTTCAATTAAACAGGTTTTATATTAACTGTGCGTATTCTAATTCTGTTATCTATATAAATTCAAGTCTATTTTTGTAAAATGATAAAATCCAAAAAACACTATAAATGTTGCAAGAAATAAATTATAGTCTAGTAATATTTAAAAAAATGGATCATGAGTTCATGGCCTTTAAACCGATAAGAAACTAACAAAACAAACTTTCCAAATAATCATCATATGTTAATTTAAATGGGTGGAAGGTCAAGCTCGCGAGCACAACTCGTTCGTTTAATCAATCTCAAAATCGCAAAATTTAATGAATAACGCATTCAAGGCTAATTTCATGCTAAATCGACTAGAACCGTATTTCAATGTTCAGATTTTGTTCAAATTTTGTCCTTGCATAGATACATATGAAATGTCATTAAATTATTTTTCCAAATTTTTTAGATTAAAAATCGCCGAAGTAGAAGTTTTTAAAAATTTAGATTTTTGTGGAATTTCTGCTACTCATCTAACTGAACTTGTCATAACTCCTTTATTTCTTGATTTATCTGGCTCATCCAGGTGTCAGATTAAAGCTAGTTCTTGGATCTTTCAGAGTAGTATGTCTTTGCACGTTCCTTATTCTTATTGATATACTCTAAAAGATCAAAAAACTAGATTTAATATGACACCTGAATGAGTTAGATAGATAGATAGTAATAACTGTACATAATACTATTTAAAATAATTTTTTGAGCGAATCCATTATCTTAAAAATAAAAAAAAACAGTAGGGGTTTTACACATACTTGGATCATCCAGTACCTGTACAGCATTCTACTTAAAATTTGGGTTTAAGCTACGGGGGACTCAACTGAGGAGACGAATCGGCAATGGGCGTTCCAAACATTTGCGTACCCAATGGCCTGTATTTTAAAAAATTTTCGTTAGAGGGCGCTTCGGTCCTTGACAACGCTCAGACCACGCTGGCCATTGTTGACAGTTCGCTGGAGTGCCATATGGGTCGCAATGTTTCATAAAAATTAGCCAGATTTGCGATAAAATTTGCGATAAATCGCATAATCTGTCAACACTGTCAGCGTTGTCCAGAATCGTAGCGCCATCTAGAAGTAACGTTCAAACTTGAATTAACGTTCAAGGTCGGGGACGCTTTATTTGACTCGTTTCGTCTCCTCAGTTGAGTCCCCCGTAGTTTAAGCATTCAAATACAGTTTTTCTTGAGATTACTACTGAAACGACTCAAACTGATGCTGCAATGGTAGTGAGAGTCCCTTAGGTCTGTACTAATTAATCAAGATTCCGTCAGGTGATGGAGAAACAGACTTTACAAGATCCATATGCGTTTATGTTAAATATTCCATGGTCTACATTTAATAACTTCTATCTTTAATTATGTATGCCGTTAAGATAGCGATAACACACAGTATAGGTGTGTAAGGATACGTTTTGATAGACACAGGTAAATAAAAATAATTAATTAACTAACCGACTTGTTGCGTAAGCAAACACTTCCTTGTCCGATTTTTCCTCTCTTCGGTCTCGATTTTATATAACCACTGTAAAACGAAACACAATCCTGAGTACGTTGCCGCACCTCAAAAGGAGCTCCTCCAAGAAGGAGAAGATTGATATAAGATCACTCACTCACTCACTACTCAATGAATGCTCTATGTTTTATTCTATAGAAACTAAAAAGTAATAACTTATGGGGATTGTCTAATATCGCTCATAAAATAAGAAAATCACAGAGAATAATACAATCAGCAAAAGGCTGTCTCATCAGCTTAAATTAAGTAAATACATATAACATCACATTTTAGGTTGAGTCGGATAAGCACTGAACGCTTCCTTTTCGAACAGATAAGCACCGACTCCTGACAAACAGGCCCAGGAAAGCACTGAACGTTGCCTTTTCGAACCGATAAGGTCTGGGCCACGCATGCTCTCCAGCAAAGCACTGAACGCTGCCTTTTCGATCAGATAAATATGCTGGGACAACACAAACACCAGGAAATATATTAGTTAGACCCAGAACAGCACTGAACGCTGCCTTTTCGATCAGATAAAATCTGGGTCTCTATAAAGTCAAAAGGAAATATATCAACTAGACTAATTTAAAAACATTCCAGAATAATTGCAAGAAGAGCAAGAAGGTTTATAATACTGTCTAACCGTATGGGTGTGGCTACTCAATAAAATCGACAATATAACTCACGTTTTCATTAAATCAACTCACTCCACAGTCATCCCTTAAAAGATGAACAAAATACTCGTGAGCGAACTCACCAATTAAGTAGTGGTTGTCTCATTAACACTAATTGCCACTTAAGTCACTTTAACACTTTGGATAACACAATCAACTTTACTCGTCGAGGTAAAATTAATGACTGAATGGTTTACACTAAAAATTACGGGAAACTAGGTGATAAGAATAACAAAACAGGTTGTTATACAATGTTTATTACCCAACACCCAAAATAAAAGAACATCTTGAATGTGCTTATGTTTTAAACAAGGAAAAAAAATTATAATACTTATTATCTAACAGGTGTAATAAATACCCGGTGTATATACTAGAACCAACTTGTCTTCTTGCATCTGCCCGTTTTTAATTGCGAAATAAGCTTTGCCTGTATGTTTTTTGCTATAGATGCCGCAAGATCGGTTTCCTTTTTAAAGTTACTGTCAATATTTAAAGCACCGTATTTCAATGCCGCAAGTGACCGCCATTTTCGGGCAAAGCAGCATGCAACATTCAAAACGGAAAACAATTACGCAACGTACAATAACACAAAGTAATTACGTAATTACTTTTTGTGTGTACTTATTCATAAATAACTAACATTGTTACACGTAAATTAACGTTTTCTTATAATAATATGTACAATGATTTTTAAATATGAGTAGATACTAGGAAGCTCCGGCCATCTTGGATGTCCTGCGGGTATGTTTTAATCACTTTCTAATAGCATTTACCTGAGGCTAATTGTTTTTGTCTTAGTCTAGGATATTCCATGACATCATTCTTTCACTTTTAAAGAGTACATGATTTCAAAAATATGTATTTAACTTAAAAATTTCTTGTAATTAATGTTTTATCATGAATTAAAATAAACGGGGATTTAAACTAGGCAATTAAAAACGTGATTATTCCTACAATAAAATTCGTACTTGATATATTTGTAAGTTAGTAAATCTTTAAGACTCAATTGTTTGTTATTGATATAATTTTGCTTTTTCCTAACGTAAATATGTTAATCGGTTTCAGGATGTAATAAGGTTCTTAACATTCACAAAAGTTGGTTTGTAATGTGCCTCATAACCGTATTAGTAATTTAAAATGACATATGAGTATTGTAATATTTTTACAATACAGGTAAAGGTATTGTAATAATTTTACAATACAGGAAAAAAATATTTAATAAACCTTTATTATGAAAATTTTAAGTAACAAAATGGAACATCTTACAACAAGAACCTAATTATACTTTCCATAATAGTAATTATTTATCTTCACCGTGAAATCAGAACAATTCGAAATAGAAGCACTAGTAATTTGTTCGGTCCCCTTGCTCATGGCAATTTCAGTATGACTGCTAACACCAGTGTCTTCTATAATTGCTGGACTATTACAATTATTTTCTGAGGTACAAGAAGAGGTGTCGCAATCAACCATTTTTCTGGCAACACTAATCTTACGCTGCACGGATTCTTCCACATATGATTTGGCGATACTGGAACTCTTCCACCCACCCAATCTCTTCAGATCTATAATGTTGCCACCCTTATTGGCCAAAACTGTTGCTGAACTACGCCTAAGAGAGTGACCCGTATATCTTTCAAGTTCCGGAAGTTCCAAGAACGTAGCAATTAATTTGGGAACCGAAGAAATCTTATGTATACCCACTCTCTGAGTACTACATTTTCCACGGCTGTAGAAAACAAAAAAGTTATTATGTAAAGTGTGATGCGGTCTCAAATTCTTATATTTCATCACAATATCAACATGATTAACCGAACCCTCCGGGACGACAGTAAACATACGCGATTTGTAAGTTTTCGTTTGATTAATTGTCACTACAAGAACATTTCCCTCCTTTTTAACATCATTCACAGTCAAATTGTAAATTTCATCGCATCGGGTAGCCCCAAATAAGCCGAAAATGGCCACTATACTATAACCAAAAAATGAAGGATCTAAACCGAGTGAATCTAGCAGGCGCAGGTTAGCAGTTGGAGTTGATTGTGAGCGAGCCTTGTTCCCAAATTGTCAAATTTAGACAGTTTGAAATTAAAAATTGTCATTGCAATCTGTCAAAGTTTTAAAAGGTTTTTCTCAACTCCAATTGTTAATTATTAAACTACTATTAATAAATAACCTTCTGATAGCAAAAGTGTGCAATACATTAGTTGCTGCTTAAAAGATTTTTCACAACTCCAATTAATATTTATTAATAGTAGTTTAATAAGTAACAATTGGAGTTGTGAAAAACCTTTCAAAACTTTGACAGATTGCAATGTCTATTTTTTTATTTCAAACTGTCTAAATTTGACAATTTGGTAGCAAGGCTCGTTCACAATCAACTCCGACTGCTAGTCTGCGCCTGCTAGATTCACTCGGTATAGATCCTTCATTTTTTGGTTATAGTATACCTAAAAACAACGTTAAACGTCAGGCATGTATTTTTGACATTTACTTATTTCTACCTTGCACATTAAAAATTGATCATCCTCTGCGTTCCTAAGAAAACATTTCAGGTTATCACTCGCCAAAACTTTTGCTTTTTTTGCTACGTGTCCAACGTTCTTTCTTTTTAAAAACGCAAATAGTTTGCCAAAGGATTTTATGTCTACGTTCTTATTAATAGCGATGGTGCTTCTAAGCATTGAATAATAGACACACAAAGATGAAGGGCTGTGCTTTGTTGACTGAAAATCAGAAAAACATAATTAAACATTACGTGCAATATCAACAAGCCTACCAGTTGTTGAAAATACGCCAGAAGAACATTTTCATTAACTATTTCTGCACAATTATTATTTTGCTGCCAGTGTTGGAAGTCAGTATAACATTTTTCGTATCTCACTTTTGACTTGCTTGGAATAAGTGTTTGTATAGCCTCCTCAGCACTTTCTAATACGTTTTCAGGCAAATCAACGGCACTCATTTTAGAAATTATTAAGTCTTGTAAAAATAAAATGTTTGTTGACAAATAAACATCTTTGTGACTACCTAGCAACCAACTTGCATAACGACTTTGATTTTTACGGAAAAAGTTGCAACAAATTTTTGATTCATTAATTTTCACAGTAAATTCAAATTCGGAGCTAGTCACCTGAAACCGATTAAATCTTGAACATACCTCGGATGTAATCATGTCATAACAGCCTTAGAAGTCTTAAAATCCTCGCTCTTCGAGCTCAGATTTCAACCTGACATCTGCGGCAGTTATGACATTCATTACATCCTAGATATGTTAATAGCTATTTTGCTTCAAATCTTTTTTATAACGACTTTGTGACGTTTTTGTTTTTCTGTTTATACTCAATGCAATCTGACATCACGACCCAAATACTGGGTGGAAATAAATGATTTTCATCAAGTTATCATTGCATTCCCCATGTAAAAGCACGACGCACATCCGCGCGATACATTAGTGAAAAAGTGATATCTATAGGTTTTTAACGGGAAAGGTGTCAAACGACGTAAAAAAGCTTCCTGATTCCAAATATGGTTTTTTTTTTGAAATCCGTCTGACTCAATTTTTTAAAATTCAGTTTTTTGTTTTTCCCATGTAAAAAATGGGCTATTTTGGGTTTTGAGCGCTATAAATTGCTAGTATGACGAGAAAAAGTCAAAACAAAGCAACAACTTTTGTTTCCATATATCTTGAGAATGTTTTTGTGCAAAAATTATAGAGATTGATCCAGTCTGTACAAACTAGTAGCGTTTTGAACGGGCGCAACTCGTATTTTTCAACTTGGCACACTATAGTGTGGACTCTCTACCGTAACCGAGCAACAAAAAACAAAAAGACTAAAAAAGCCACTTTTTGACACTTTTTTCTCTTTTTTATTCTTCTCTGTCCAAAGGCGAACGCGGAAACAAAGTTAAGTTTTTTCTTTTTTTTTATGTCAAGTGTCAAAAAGTGGCTTTTTTAGTCTTTTTGTTTTTTGTTGCTCGGTTACGGTAGAGAGTCCACACTATAGTGTGCCAAGTTGAAAAATACGAGTTGCGCCCGTTCAAAACGCTACTAGTTTGTACAGACTGGATCAATCTCTATAATTTTTGCACAAAAACATTCTCAAGATATATGGAAACAAAAGTTGTTGCTTTGTTTTGACTTTTTCTCGTCATACTAGCAATTTATAGCGCTCAAAACCCAAAATAGCCCATTTTTTACATGGGAAAAACAAAAAACTGAATTTTAAAAAATTGAGTCAGACGGATTTCAAAAAAAAAACCATATTTGGAATCAGGAAGCTTTTTTACGTCGTTTGACACCTTTCCCGTTAAAAACCTATAGAAATCGCTTTTTCGCGCGGATGTGCGACGTGCCGCTCTACGAAAATAGAGAAGGCAGTACCATAACCTCAAAATAAATTAATTCAATAAATTCTATGAATTGTTTGACAGATTGATTTCATTTATTGACAGAACTAATTTAGTACTAAATCAAAAAGAGTAGAGCGGTACAGAAAAATTTACATGTGAAAAAATTCCAAAGGGAACTTGATGAAAATCATTTATTTCCACGCTGTAGTTTTCAAGGATATTTGAATTTTAAAACAGGCGATGAATTTAAATTAGTCATTTGTTTCTAACGTCCATATGTTTCTGTTTTTATTTCTGAAAAGTCCATTAATGACTTACCGCGGGAAATTTAAATTATCCCAAAATAATCTATCTGCAACAAGATGTGTAGAATCACCACAGTTCCAACCAAACACGGACGATGTTAAATAAAGCTTCAGCTGTGAAAGTATAAACATAAAGTTTCAATTTCATAATCCATAGAGGTCCACAAGAAAGAACAAGCTGGCGGGAGCTGCAAAAGGTATTAACATAATCAATGAATCATTTGATTAATAATTAAGAAAAGTGCAATATATATTAAAAAAAAACAAAATTAAACTTTATTTAGCTCTTGCATTTTAGAATCTTCCTTTCATACGTGTGTGTTATAAAGATAGATTATAAATCTAAATAAGACAGTTGATTATCTAGTAATCTTTTAATAAATACATTTAATTATGTGTATTGTGTTTTATTTTTGACTGAAGTTCGAACTAGTTTTGATCAACTCGCGGTGGAATATATGCTTTTCTCAAAAAACCGCCAAATTTTTCGTAAAACTAATTTGGAAAAATAATTTAGCCTTCCGTAGATTAAAAAGTAACATACAGAGTACTTTTGATTACAAGGAAATATATTATTAATTGACTACCAATAATTAATTGAGGCTATTAATGGTCATCTAAGTAAACCAATGTGTTCTTTCGTAACTCTCCATTCTCAGCTATTATGAAAATGAAGGTACTTTCATTTTTGACCATATCGAAAATTTTTAATAAGAAAAGATGTTATGGATTAAAAATACTTTTTAAATATTCAATATTGTTTGAAAACATCTTTTCTTATTAAAAATTTTCGATATGGTCAAAAATGAAGGTACTTTACTCTTGAACAAAAATGATATAATTATTATTATTATTATGATACGACTGATATAATTTAATATCTGATGGTTGAATTTTGGATTTTAGAACATGCAGAACTTTTTATGAAGAATAACTGTTTTTCATAAAATCAATAATAACAAAGTTTTCCATATGTAGCCAACTTACGCGGACACGGTGTATAAATTTATTTTCGGATTATCATAGTATAGTTTCCCACTATCGAAGAATTTACATATATCTAAGTTTCTGTTTTGCTATAACAAGTGTATTATGTATTTTATTTTGCTATCTAGAAAAACAAGGTTCTTTTAATTGACATATAGATATAAATACTTTTAATAATTCGAAAGAAATATTATATTGATAACGACTTCTTTTAAATAAACAAATTCTCTTATCAACTATTATATTTTAATAAGACCATGCAATGCCGAGAATTCGAATCAAGCTGTGTGCGCAATTTCCCCTTCTTAACAGAATGGTTTGAAAGATGTCCAAATTTCCAAAATTTTCTAATTATATTTAACCATCCAAGCATTATATCCATGCTCTAAAATAAAAGTTTCTTTATGTGCAAATATCGTGGTATTTTGTTTGTTGAAACTGTGTCATAATAAACTGAATAACAAAAATGTACGCTGAAGTATTTATTGTATGTTTAATTACTTTCATAGGTGTACGTTCAGGTAATGATATTTTCTATTTATTATAAACTAATGTAGTACTTTTGTAACTTACAACTATTATGAAATGCTTGATATTAAATAATTTATAAATATACTCATTCATATTGTGCAAGATTCTAGTATTTATTTAAAAAATACGTAGCAACATCTTAGATGTATATAGGGTCCAATACATATAAAGTGGGCCAACACTGACCATTTCAGAAAATGATAATTTTTTGTGTGTTATCACCCCTAACTATTGGTAGTTCAAAACTGCTGTTATTTTATTTTTATTTCTTTTGATTAAAACATGACAGCTATATTTGCTTCGTGGAGCACGGTGTTTTTTGATGTAAACGTAAATCTTGATATCTTAAGAACATATACCACATTATACTACTTTATTCTCACGTAATACAGAAAAAATCCATCCGTGCCCATCGGAGATACTCAGGGTCAAAAATAGAAAAAACGAAAACTTCAAAAGCCCATAAATATCAAAATAGTGAAGTTTCAGAATTAAAATATTTTATACATAAACTACTCTCTAACTGTGTACCGTTAACAAGAAAATCAGTTTTAAGACTTCATCTTTATCTGGAAATATGGCCCCCTAAAAAGTGGAAATTTTACAAAAACGTTATTAAACTTCGGGGTTAAATTACACCCATAAATAAGCATCATACGAAAATTATGTTTAGACTAAAAAATGTGGTCCGACATATAAACAGTACAATGGTTTTTATAGCAGGCCTTTAGGACCAACCGCTCTTGAGATATGAAGATTTACGTTTACAGAAACGCAAGTTATCAAAAAACGCTAAAAACCGTGTGCACCACGAAACAAATATGACTGCCATATTTCAATCAAAAGAAATAAAACTAAAATAATAGTGGTTTCAAACTACCAATACTTAGGGGTGATAATACACAAAAGGTAATCCGTTTTTGAATTGGTCGAGCGACCAATTTATTTTTTTCTGGACCACTTCAGATGAATTGACCCTAAAATACGTATTACATTTTTTATCTACGACCACTATAAAAAATTACCCAAACGCCATAGATTATTATTTTTAATTATTATTTGAAATATAAAAGTTATACACATTTTTGATAAACATTAATTTATTTTTGTTTAATTAATGTTTTACATTAAATTATATTTTGAATGCAAATCCATATAGTAAAATTATCATCCCGACGGGAAGTCGAACCCCGGGCAGTTCGCTTGCTAAGCAAGGTAATTTATTGCCAGAAATTTCACGTAAAAATATGAATGCGAGTATAAATGCTAGGTTAAATATTTTTCTTAGCTTTTGGTGTTTTATTACGTTTTTTGTGGTCGTAGATAAAGTATAGTGTCTAACACGTGCAAAAGCGCTAACTTCACACTACTTCTTCACACTTGTGATAAATTGGCACTTTTCTGCACTTGTATCACAATATACTATTATATTGTTGCTTTTCCTCGAAATTCTCTTTAAAGACACAACACACAACACACCTACATGCAAAATATCGAGCAGCTTAGATATATAATATGCAATTTATTTAAAATTGAAGTTTGTGGATAATGTTACCGCCAATACAAGAGGAGACGTGTGCCTATAATAGACAGCAGGAGCATTCGTCGTTTCAGATATAACCTCGAAATAATCTTCTGTAATGAGGTGGATTCGTTTGCTAAAATTACATATTGAGTAGTAGGAACTGTGCATCTCTTTCCTACTTATCTTCCTTCTTTGTTATAGAATTCCAACGAAATTTAGATTTTGAAAGAATATTTTCCATTGAGAGCATATTATGTAATTCATTTACATAGATAAATAATTGAATTAATATTAATTGTTGATTAGTTATTAGTTAATTTTAATCAATCGATAAGTTAATATACTGTAAATTAGTAATATTGTAAAAAATAATTAATAATAAAAAAGAAACAATCAAAAAAGTATGATAAATGGACATTCATTAAAAAACAAAAGTATGAGACAACCACAACAGCCAAATGCAGGCGTTCTAGATTTCGATTTTTAAAATCCGAGTTCTAATCCCAGTTTGGATAATTTTCTTAAATAAATATTTAATACATTTTGTAAATAAACAATTTTTTTTATAAAAATAATATTTATAAAAATGTTTAAATTGTACATATTTATGTTAATTAAAAATAAAACTTAAAAATGTATAATTATAAATATTATATTTATAAAAAGATTGTTTAGTTATAAAACATTAAACATTTATATAAAAGAAATTTACTCAAACTGCGAATAAAACGTTTTGTAATTACGCGTGTCGCATTCAACTATGGTGGTGATACTTTGTGATTTGTAGTCATTTGCAATTTTATTCTAAATTATATTTTGTGAAGACATTTGTATACAAATCACCCCCGCAGAAAAATATTTTAAAATTGAATTAAAAAAATTGGTATTTTATAAAATAAATATATTAAAAATTAAAAAATATTTACTACAAGCCGCAGTGGCATCTTTTGACACCAAAATAACTAAAAATCCAAAAAAAACTAAATTCCAATTATTGGTCTTCTGATCTTATTAATTCATCTATTAAGATCAAACAAAAACCAAAGTGGGGTACCATTAATAAGCTACTCCCGAGCTTTTGTTTTTTTTTAAATTACGATTAGGATTTTTTTAAAATTAATCGATTTTTCTATTTATGCTACAGTTATGTCTTAGTTATGCTACAAAAAGCAAAATGAGGTACGATTAATTAGCTACTCCCGCGTTTTTGGTTTTTTCAGATTTACAGTTAGATAATATTTTAGGATTTTAAAAAATCAATTGATTTTTCTGTTTCTCTTGTATACTTTTTTCCATGAAAAATATTTTTGCATCAAATCCGAAAAAGCACGAGAATATAATGGAATTTCCTCTTTATTTTGGTTTAACTAGGGTGTGAAAAGTTTAGGAAATAACTGAATAAGAAGAGCTGAACACCGACAAGCATTTTAGGGATCATAAATTCCTACATACTGTAGGCAATTTTTAAATCTGCTACTTAGTGTTTAATTGCGAATTATTATATTAATTATTGTTTCCAGCCTTACTTTGTGGAACTCCATAATTATGAAATAAATAAAGATTAGGAAAACTTTCACAGTTTTATTAAAATACAACCTGACAATATTGTCATTATCAAAGGTAATATAATTATAAACAAACACGTCGCTAAGGTAGATACAAAAATAGGTAACTAGATAAAATAATAATAATAATCAGAATTAAATATCTAATACTTCCAGTAACGTAGAATTACTGATTATTATTAGATTATTAACACGATAGGTTACAAATCGAAATACTCTGTTAGAAATTCATTAGAATTAGTAGATAAGCTGCAAAACATACATCTTCCACCACATTCAAAACTTGTTAGTTTTGATATTTGTAACATGTTCTCCAGAATACCCCCACAAGAATGTATTCCTTTATTAGATAGTTTCTTGATCAATAGTAATATCGAATTAGTTAAAAGGTTAGAGTTAATTCAATTATTTGACCTTTGTATAAGTCAAAATTATTTCACTTTCAATAGCATAATTTATATACAAAAAGATGGTTTACCTATGGGTAATTCTCTAAGTCCTCGATTAGATAACATATTTATGGACAAGTTCGAAGATCGAATATTTGAATTAAACCTCTCTAAACACATTATCTTCTGGTTTCGTTATGTTGATGACATCTTAGCTTGTTTTGACAGTTCTTTTGAGGTTATCAATGAATTTTTAATTCTTATTAATAGTATCCACCCTAACATAAATTTTACACTAGAAATAGAACAAAACAGGGCTATAAACTTTCTAGACTTAAATATCAAGATTAACGCACTCAATCTATTTGAATTTTCCATATACAGAAAACCAACACAAACAGACATAACAATGCCAAATGAATCTTTAAAACTAACACTAACACTTTTTCATTTTTATTTAATGCTAAAGACAGAACACATGATATCATGAAATCGGGCATTTACCGTTTAAATTGTTCTTTTTGTAGTTCGGTATATATTGGGCAAACGCTTCGAAATTTTGACATAAGATATAAAGGACACGCACGTCATTACAAAAATAAACATCCTGAAAAGTCTAATTATGCCAAACACCTTTTAGAACAAAATCACACAATGACTCCTCAAAATAATATTAAATTCCTACATTCTTATAATAACAAACGCAAATTAGACATTTTAGAAGCCTTTGAGATATACAAACACAAACTCGGGGTATCTTTAATGAATGAACAACTTGAGCTCAGTAATTCTCCGTTACTGGAAGTATTAGATATTTAATTCTGATTATTATTATTATTTTATCTAGTTACCTATTTTTGTATCTACCTTAGCGACGTGTTTGTTTATAATTATATTACCTTTGATAATGACAGCATAGCTGTCGAAACAATATTGTCAGGATATATTTTAATAAAACTGTGAAACTTTTACTAAACTTTATTTATTTCATTATTATATTAGATATTTAGAATTATAATACACAGCTTGTTTTTCACAAAGTTTCTATTAAATAAATAAACAATACGAAATATAGAAAAAAATGAATAATTCCAGTTTTAATTTGTTTTCGACAATTCACTAACATATTTTTGTCTGCTGAATTTGAATCTGAACTTAAAAACCTCTAGCACGTCAGAATTTTAAGGCCTGTTTAGCATCTGGCCACTGAAAAGAATGATAATAATTGCGTATCATTGGTGTAAAAGTGAGAGTTGCATGTTGAAGTTGTAGAGTGTGCTAAAATTAAATAGAAGTGTAAATAGCAAACAGCAACAGGCTTAATATCGAACCTTCAGAAACACCTGATTTTAAAGATAATGATTGCGACGAATTCAACACTTTCAATACTTTACTTTTTGGCAAACCGGTTAATAATTAATTGGTATTTTGATCGTTCAGATCTAAAAAACAAATCAATAAGTTCATGCAAAAATCTTACTATAATTTTAAGATTTCTTTACCTGCATAGAGACTGCTTAAGCAAAAAACCAAAGATCTTACTAAGTGAATGCTTTATTTATTACAGTTGAATTATTGTATACCTGTCTATGGCCTTGTCTTGAGTTCGAAACATCACAGCGGATACAAAATTCAACTCAAAACTCTTGTTTACGTTCGATTTATGGAATTCCTAAGCTCATAAATCTTCAAGCGATAACTGAACAAACGACTTACATATAAATAATTTTCTTCGAGATGCGGGTGTAGTCGAGCGTTTTCTGGACAAACTTGGATTTAATTTCTACTATGTGGGGAGGATAAGCTTTTCTAGATATTTTATAACTAGAACTATAAACAACATGTCACTATTATGTTATAAAATACTAGCTAAATTACTTACGCTATCAAGTCAGTTAAGATTTGTCTATACGATTAAGGTAAGGTGGGAGTAGGCGTTGTCTTTAAGATAGTGAAACTCTTTGTGATTTAAATAGCTGGAGGAATATCTATTCCTCGCATTATCTAATGTGTGCAATAATTTGTAGTTATTACTATTTTTACAAAAACAAAAGCCCCCTACTTGGGCGGAAATTGTAGCAGGCATAAAAACTCTACTTTTACTCGGTAATCAAATTAATCCAAAACAATAACTAAAGTCACACAAGACCATAAATATATATATATATATATATATATATATATATATATATATATATATATATATATATATATCACTTACGTTGTGATACTTACTGAAGATCTTAATGCTCCTGCCGAGACATCTTATTAAATCGAGTTATACTCAGGCGTCATGGGTGTTAATCACAAAAGCTTCTGATTAGATAATAGATCCAGGAACAAATAAAATAATAAAAAGGGCGCCACCCAAACTTAATAGATGTTACATCATTTGAGAAAAAGGCAGATAGCCCACAGTTTGGTAAAAAAGATCTACCTTTTAATCTTACTTTGAATTGATCTAAACGAATCTTTTTAATAAATAAAAATTTAGTTCAAAGGATAAACATCAGCAGTTTGTTGAGCCGAACTGTATTCATGACAATTAAATTTGAAATCTGTATATTGAAGAAATAAAGGGTGAAAGTATATTACACAAAAAACACTCTTTAAATTCATCATTGTTACTAAATGCACTAATAATTGCCACATATTACTTAGTTTCGGGATCCCAAGCTAGATAGATTTTACACAAATAACTTATTTAAACTATAGACAACTTGTAATTTCGTACATGAACAATGACAATAGGAACTAAGCATTTTTAGTAAGGTTTTTAAGGTATCTCTTAAATAAACACATAACAGACAATTATATCGAACTACTAAATTGTACCAAGTTATTGTTTAAATTATATCAGATACATAAGTTGGTTTATCTTTATAATACATTTTCAGAGACCTGCAAAATGCCAGACGGTCGAGTGGGCGAATGTAAACAGCTCTACGTATGTAACGAAATCCTTACTGCACTTACCAATAACTATATATCACCTAATTTTGTTGAACAATTACATTGCGGTGGTACCATTACCATGCCTTATATATGTTGTGCTGAAATGACTCCACCAATCACACATCCTACTCCAAATTCTGTACCTACTCAGACAGGAATAACAGAAACTATATGTGGACTTCAACACGCCGATGGTTACTTTCATTCGACTAATGAAACGGTAATCACTGAATATCCATGGCTAGCACGAATAGGATACCGTCTGGATGACGAAGATGATGTCGTGTACCATTGTGCTGGTTCGTTAATTAATCCTAACTATGTTCTAACTGCAGCGCAATGTTTGCTGGGTGATCTAAAACCGTAAGTAAAAAAATCAGCAAAATATTTCACATTAAATGCTGCATTATATTTTTTAAAATAAAGGTGCAGTGTGCGCCTTGGTGAATTCCACACTTTTAATAAAACTGATTGTGTTTTCTATTCGGATATTGCTGCAAATGAATGTAATGTTGCTAAGAATTATGGTGTGGAGAGATATATCGTACATCCTGGGTATAATACTAGTGAAGTTGGAGGAATCCACGATATAGCTTTAATAAAACTTAATAAACCAGTGGTCTATACAGGTAATCACGTTCTTATACAAAAATAAAATTTTATAACATTGCTTATGTACTTTTTTAGATTACATTAGACCCGTATGCTTACCTCATTTCGACGTACCAAGACCAAAAGAAGGAGATGAACTAGCTATTTCTGGTTGGGGATGGCTAACGGATTCTGATAACGTTTATCTGAGATCACCATTGAAACAGAAAGCTACCGTTGTGATTCAACCCAAGGCAGAATGCGAAAACAAAGGGAAAATAAAGAAAACGGTTCGAGATGGACAAGGGTGCAGTCTTTACGGCCGTAGCAAAGTATGTCTGTATGAGAATGGTGGCCCAATTATGTTTTCTCATAAATATCGGTGGTATCAAGAGGGAATAGCAGTTAATGGAAGAAAGAATTGTATGGCACATACTACAGATTTATTACCAGCTTTGATGTACACCAAAGTGTCTGATTATGTAGACTGGATTAAAGCATCTGTAGGGGTGCTATAAGAATAAAAAACAAGTTTTAAAAAAGGCTCCGGTCCCAGAGCTATAAGGCTTTAGTACTGAAGAAATTCTAGTCGAATGGGATATCCAAGTTCTGATGTCACCAGCAATTTTTTTTAAGATAATAAAATAATTTGCTTAATAGCTTTTTTACTTTTCCTAATATTTCGCGTGATTTTATGTCACACAAACAATGGCCAAAAAACTCAATTGGTACCATTGGTCAAAGCAATTATGCACTTCCTTTTGTCAGATCACCTTTGATATAGTTATTTAATAATTCATTTTACTTTTATTCGTTAAAAATTTAAAACATTTCCAAGTACTTTACAATAAAAGTACAACCTGAAAGAACACTTTAAAATAAAAGTACAAAATGCACACTACTTATGCAAAATCACCATTTTAATATCGTCACTATTAGGAGGTGTTGGATAAAAGAGTTTATAAAATATCCAATGCATAAACAATGCATGTAGAAAACGTAAGTAGTATTTGTCAGCGTTAATGGTAAATAAAAAATATCGACAGTTTAAGAAGAATGTTTACTTACTTATATGTTCTTCGATTCAAACGTACTGGCTATGAGGGTGATCCGATTATCCATTAAAAGTATTCATGGTCGACGTGTCAAAAAAAAACGAGAGGCTACGTATTGATTTATTAACTAAACCAGGTAGTGTGTGAAAATGAAATTATTGTAATGAGCGCGGTCAGCCCTCTGAACTCCGCCGTCGAATGTTCGAGAATGCGTGACTCATCAACATCTGCCGGTGTGGTTCGCCGGCGCCTGTATGTGTGATTTATCAGCGTGAGTCATAGACGGCACGAAAAATCAATAGACCTTCTAGAAGAATCTAGTGCATGTTCTAGAAGATGATGCGGTATATAAGCGCCGGCTTACACGGAAGGGAATCAATTAGTGAACAGCGAGCAATTAAACGTGTTAGTAGTCGCAAGTGATAATAGATAAATATCTGAGTAGAATATAAATGTGTGTGAAATAAATATTGTGATTAAATATAAATAATAGTTAATAGTTTATAATTGAGTTTTGTAAATTAGTGTGTGTTAAGTGTGAATGTTTTCTCTTTATTAATATATGATTCAACAGCATGGACTAAGAGACGAAGAAGCCCCGAAGATAACCGTCCATGCCGTGACATCAAAGAATAGTACCGGCAGATTGTTTGTGGATGGGAAGATTGCTAGCCAAGTATTAAGAACTACCATCGTCAGCGATAATTGGTTGCCGGAAGAACTACAACGGTAGAAAGAAGCTGATCCCGAATTAAAAATGGTACTGGAATGGAAGCGTGTGGGAGAAAGGCATGCCTGGGAAGCCTTCAGTCCTTTCAACAGAACTCTAAAAGCGTATTGGGCCCAATGGGAGTCCTTGAAGGTGGAAAATGATCTCCTAAAGCGAATGCTGGAGAGTGAAGATGGCACCACCATTAGGTCGTGGTTCCAAGGAGCCGGGTGGCTACAGTATTGCGACATCTACATGACGGTGCCTCAGGAGGACACTTTGGTGTGAAGAAGACTTTGATGAAAGTTAGGGAGCGTTTTTATTGGGTCAACTGTAAAGAAGGCGTGAAGGAGTGGTGCCGGAAATGCGAACTATGTGCCACTGGTAACGGACCCTTGGGGAAACGAGGAGCACCTATGAGGCAGTACAATGTGGGTAGTCCCTTGGAAAAAATAGCTATAGATATTGCCGGACCATTTCCCGAAACCAACGATGGGAATAAATACATCTTAGTGGCAATGGACTATTTTACCAAATGGCCAGAAGCATATGCCCTACCAAACCAGGAAGCCGCGACTGTTGCTGACGTACTAGTCAAAGAGTTCTTCAGTCGTTTCGGAGTGCCCATGGAGCTGCATTCGGATCAAGGCCGCAATTTTGAGTCTGTACTCTTTGGAGAAGTCTGTCGATTGTTGGACATTCGCAAGACTCGGACCACTCCGTTACATCCGCAGTCCGATGGAATGGTAGAACGGATGAATCGCACAATGGGCA
Organism: Agrypnus murinus; assembly: GCA_929113105.1. NCBI lineage: Eukaryota > Metazoa > Arthropoda > Insecta > Coleoptera > Elateridae > Agrypnus > Agrypnus murinus. The sequence goes on from OV816027.1 coordinate 5,347,792, forward strand.
AATACTTGGCCAAGGTCGTCTCCGATTATCAACGAGACTGGGATCAATACCTGCATCTGTTCCTGGTGGCTTATCGTGCATAGGTCCACGAAACAACCGGCCAATCGCCAGCGTCTGTGATGTTTGGACGTGAGTTACGGTTACCGTGTGATCTGGAATTTGGATCTCCACCTGCAGAGCAGGAGGTAGCCGGGAATGATTATGTCATCAACCTAAAGAAGAAGTTGGAGGAGATTCATGACCGAACCCGAAACCATAGTCGAATCGCGAGTGACCAGACGAAGACCACGTACGATGTGAGAGCCCAAGAAGGAGGGTTTCAACCTGGACAGCTTGTTTGGTTATACAACCCGCAAAGACGTCGGGGCTATTCTCCAAAGTTACAGCTAAATTGGGAGGGCCCATACCAGGTGAAGAAACGAATAAATGATCTGATCTATCGCATACAGAAGTTGCCAAGAGGGAAACCAAAGGTGATACACTCCAATCGTCTGGCGCCCTATGAGGGAAATAATGACGCAGTCCAGGATCGGGAAGATGAGTCTGAAGTGGCTGTCAATACCGTAAGACTTGAAGGTGACCAGCCAACCTTTGGAGAATTTATGGCTGCATTTTCCGGAACTAGAGTCCGACCGAGATACAACAAGATCTCTTCCGGGTATCTGGTGATTATTCCATTGCCCACTGTGTCTCCGAGGATCTCCGCATGTCCAGGGGGATCGCAGTGGTGTTTAGAAATAAATTTTGACGGCTGGACGAACTTCGAGATCAGAATCCCTCTGTTGGTAAAGCCTTACACTTGACGAATCATGGACGCTCTATTTACTACCTAGTAACGAAACAGGATTACTACCAGAAGCCCAGTTACGCGAACCTGTGGAGGGCGTTATGGTATTTGAGAACCGAGCTACTTACCAAGGGCATTAACAAATTGGCAGTTCCCAGACTCGGGTGTAGGCGGGACCAGTTGGACTGGAGGATCGTTAGAAACATGCTGGAAGTTATCTTTAGAGGTACGGACGTCAAAATCTTGGTCTGCAGTTTTGAGGCACAGCCCGCATCAAGGCCAACGAAGAGTGTAGACTGTTACTTCTACCGTAATGGAACGTGTAGTCTAGGTGAAGACTGCCGATATCGTCACGACCCTTTCTACAGGAACCGGAGAGTGGTGCCTGTTCTGGGACAGAACAGACTTGAAAAGGAGGGCAGTGTAATGAGCGCGGTCAGCCCTCTGAACTCCACCGTCGAATGTTCGAGAATGCGTGACTCATCAACATCTGCCGGTGTGGTTCGCCGGCGCCTGCATGTGTAATTTATCAGCGTGAGTCATTGACGGCACGAAAAATCAATAGACCTTCTAGAAGAATCTAGTGCATGTTCGAGAAGATTATGCGGTATATAAACGCCGGCTTACACGGAAGGGAATCAATTAGTGAACCGCGAGCAATTAGACGTGTTAGTAGTCGCAAGTGGTAATAGATAAATATCTGAGTAGAATATAAATGTATGTGAAATAAATATTGTGGTTAAATATAAATAATAGTTAATAGTTAGTTTATAATTGTGTTTTGTAAATTAGTTAAGATTGAATTAGTGTGTGTTAAGTGTGAAGGTTTTCTCTTTATTAATAGATGATTCAACGGCATTTTTGGTTATTATTTTAAAAAGAACGTTACATTATGTTCACAAAGTTTAAAAGGTGTAAACAAAGAAAGGGAACAAGCATCTCTCATACAAGGTAAAATAAAGAGACAAGCGTAAAGAAATTTCGAAGATTTAGAAAGAATTAGTGATGAAATGCTCTCTTCCCACTGTTGGCTCGTGCTGCTGGTTCCTTCTAAGATATCTACTTCCATTTCTTCTTTTCTCTGTTTTTCAGTTTTCTTTCGCTTTAAAAACAGTGGGGGAAGAGAGCATTTAATCACAATCGCCTGTTCCAGGTTCCGGGAAATCTCTAATTGAACAAGCTAGGTCTCGTAGTCGCCTAGCTAGTCGCTCCAAGAATATCATAACTACAGAATTTGCATCTGCCCTTGATCACTGTAAAGTTCTTGACAGGAAAATTGGCCCTAACTAAGAATCGACTATAAAAGCTCGTAAACGTCGTCGTGAAAGAATAGTATCGGAAATAAAGAAAAGTTTTGCACAACAAGTGTCGTTAACTGTCCACTGACATGGCAAAATGTTCCCTTCCCTTATGGGATTGAAATATTCAGGTGTTAAAGTAGGGATACTTGCTGTGATAGTGTTCGGAAATGGCATAGAGTGGAATCTGATAAACCGGGAAACACGGAAAGTATAGGAGCGGTGTGTGCACTGCTGGAAATAAAGATGAAGAAACGATTGCTAAGTTTAGCCTGCAGACACCATTCACAAACTCATATTTGCGTATGTGTTTATTCTTTAATTGAAACTTCAAAGAACCCTCAAATACTTATATTTCAAAGATTTATAAATACATTGAATTCTTTAAAATCCAGTACCATCTGAGGTAAGTACAATCTTCAATGGTTGAAAACTTAAAGAGAGAAGGCCATCATGATCTACCTAAACGTGTTAAAGTGAAAGACAGTTCAATTTCTTCCCCACAACTCAGTGATTTTGTCACGTCAAATTCTAGATAACTATTTGTGACATTAAATATCTCACAAAATTTCCTTTCAAGAAACATCCCGCTAAATGGTATGCAAATGATGAATATTTGAACGCGAAATGATGAGTCTCGAAAGTTACAAATGATGATGCAGAACGTGGTATTCCCCTAATTCAATCGTATCGTGATAGTGATGTCTTTACCCATGATGAGGAACAAAAACAGTTTTTACTGCAAGTTGTGGAAAAACATAGTTTACAAACACTAACAAGCCAGTTCTTCTAATGTCTGAAGAAATTGTAAATTGTAATATCTGGCTGTACTGTTAACTGTTTGACACCTTTTGCTACAATCAAATTAGTTATTAGATATATATGTACAACTTTTGATTTTCTTAATTTTTCCAACATTCTAAGACTAATAAATTGTGAAAATTACGAATTTAAAACTTCTTGTGCGAGTTCTAACGTAACGCTTTTTTTGTGCGGATAATTTACATGTAAAAAGGAATAATTTAAAGGAGCAAGACCTTTCAATTTCAAAACATCAATTTTGGCTTGCACCTTACTAGTTCAGTAAACGTTAACTTTTTATACGAAAATCAGTGTAAAAAGAAGTCACTTTTGCTAAGATCGTAGATAAAATGTATTTATAAAAATATTCAGATAGTTATTTACTATCTTTAGAAACATGCATTCCAATAAAAAGCCTGATTAAATAATACGTTCAACAGACATAGTCGAACCAGTTAACGACATTGCAATAGACTCGCCAATTCTCTGTAACGTTATATTTTTTCAATCTAATAAACACCATTTTATATGCATAAATAATAAAAAAAAACCCAGTACGGTTCTGTGCAGTTTAACAAAATTTGGTTGCGTCAAAATTGTCAACATTGCGATAAGTTAAATAATGCTTTCTTTCAAGTATTAAAAGTCACCTCTGTGTATTTATAAATAATATTATAGAATCAGCAAAGTTTTTGTTGGTGTGAACGGTTATTGTAAGATGTTCTCAGGCCTATAATCTTTGTTTCGTAGAAGAACAACATTAATAGAATCCATTTGGCTTTAATTTATGATTTCCCCGTACGTGTTTTTTAGCAGGTTTTGGATAAATAAATTCTCGATCCCAGTGTATCAAATTACTGCAAATACTGCAGACCTCAATTATGAGTGAAGTCCCTTTATTTCAAATATTCTTGGTTATGAAATATTAATCTTTGATTGGTTTGTGCAAACCGCGTTGTTTCGCTATTAACCAATTTAAAATGCCCCTCTTAAAATCATTTGTCATTATGTAAAAACTGAAGCCTATTTTAGTCAAGCAAGTCAGCAATAGACATTAATGAGAGTGGAGCTGAGTGCTCTTCTCCATATCGTACAGGGGTTGTCTTGTCGACGGCATTTTCCGAATACAGTAACGTGTTTTGTGGTTGTGAAGGGTACGGAAATCTAATTTGATTAAATTAGAAATGTTATTATAAACACAATAAAGAAATCCAATAATTAATTTGTTCGAGAAAACAAAACTTTAAGCTTTGTGAACAAATAGTTAGTTTTGTACAATTTGAAGATTTACAATTAAAGTGCAGCAAGTATTTTGTTATCGCATTCTGGATTTCCGAGTAATTTCAATAGATTAACAATACAGCTACTATTAATGAGAAATTATAAATACCAACCAAAGCGTAACGTAAATTAAGTTTATACGGGATCTTGTTTACAAATTAAATCATTAACGGAAGTTTTAAACTAAAATAACTTCTGAAACGGCATAATTAAGTGTTGTGCTAATTTTAATAAAGAAAAACATTTTAACGATTAATAATATTAATCTGTGGCGTTTAAAGAAACTTTTCCTCAACAAATTTAATTAATAATTGAACTTATGTGGTTGTTTTGGTTATTTAAAAGGGAACTTTAATAATATTATAGTTCTAAAGCAAAACAATTGTTGTGAACTTTAATTCTTTGGTCTGGAGTAAGAAACGGTGTCAGCAACTAGTTGTTTTCCAGGTTCTTCAGCTTCATCAAGCTGTTAATTATGGTAGTTAGTGTTTAAGTGAGAATAAAAAGGCATTAATGTGTTAATCATTATGTGGAGTAGCATCGAATTAAACTATTCGTCAATGTACCTACTGTGAATTGATGGATATTTTTTTGTTAAAATTGGAGTAAGTTGTATAACAATTCGTGTACCATCTTTTTGATTATTATTTGCATGTGTATATCTTTCCCCTTTAATAAGAATTCTTATTTGGGTAATTTTTATTAAACCTACTAAGTCCTAAATGAAAACTATTTTATTTACAAATAAATCTATTTTTGAATTTAATCATATTGTGATAATACTGGACCATATATTTATGAAAGTTCTTAAATATATTTTAACCAATTTAATTTTGACGTAACTGAACATGACTAATAATTAAATGAAAAATTAATAGATCTGATATTCGTTTCTGTTTACGAATATTAAGTCATTATTTTTTCTTATCCTGGACTGTTTTAAACAGATGGCGCCCAAATATATATATTCTTTTTGTGTCTATAACCAGTCTTACTCCTTTTCTTTTATAATCAGTGAGCTATGAAGACAATACCCGCGTCCTGAATTTAAATTTGTTAAAGAGATGTCTCAAGCAGCCGGTGCATTTATGAGTTGTACAGTAAGTATTAAATATTTCGTGTTACCATAAGATCGTACAGTTTGAATATGGATTACGGAATTTAGAGTAAGAGAAGAGCTAAGTTACATCTCTACATAGTGTTCAAACGAGAATTTCTTAGTAATTTCTTAATAATGTGATAGCACTTAGTAATTTTAAGAATGTTGACAAAAATAAATTGAGTTTGCAAAATCAGCAGAAATTAGTTCCGCTAAATGTTTTAGATTCAATTTGGACAATAACCTTAATTCTTTAACAAGTTTCTTCTGATGATATTTTCCAATCGGCAAGAGTCCATTTAATTTTGCATAAGTTGAACCAGTTTCAAGAAGCCAGCGCATTCTTTGAGCACAAGAGGTAAATATCATCCGAATATCAGGGATAGATTCGGTTTTCAAAGACTGAATAGCCTTCGTGATTTTTTCAATGTGTATTTAATACTAATCGAGGTCTTAATACTATTGATAACTCTAGAAGATTCGGGCAACTGTGGGATTAATGATAAATCGTCTCCAACAAAAAGTTTGCTAAATTGTCGAGAGAACATGCATGAAATAACATATGGATCCAAATGGCAGCGGTTAAGGCAATGTAAGAAATATTAGTGGTTGCTGCTTAATTTCTCAAATCTTCTTTCCGATGTATTTTTTAAGCGGTGTGTACCGAAAGAGAACTAAATGGAAGGGAAAACTGGTAGGAAATTAATTAATGGTTTCTTAAGTTTTCATATCCAGTTTAATAATTCAATTTTATGCTGAATTCGCCATGCGGGAAAAATAAACTTAATACGTCGACTGACAAATTTGTTTTCTTTCCGTCAACTTTATTAGCTGGCGCGCATACATATTAATAGAGTATTTGTGTTACAAATGCAGAAAAGTGCCAATTTCTCACGAGTGTGAAGGAGTTGCAGCATGCAATCCAACTAGTGTGATATTGTCGTTCTTGCACGTGTTACATACTATACTTTATTTACGACCACAAAAAAGTAATAAAACACCAAAAGCTAAGAAAAATATTTAACCTAGAATTTATACTGGCATTCATATTTTTTACGTGAAGTCTCTTTTACAGCGTACATTCCATTTTCCCATCATCGGAATCACTCATGATAAATTCAATAACAATTCAATTGCCAATGTTATTCTTCAAAGCGATCTTTAGAATTATGTTTCAAATTACAAAACATAATAGGGCTATAACCAATATAGTTAAACAAAATGTGCCATCTATTTCTGTCACATACTAGAGTCACTGCATTTAGTTACCTAGTCCAGCCGGTCGACCAGAGTAACGCAAACCGCCGCCATATTGGGGCAAACGAACCACGAAATTGTTCATTATTTGTTCTGTATTGAATTTAATCAAATCCACGTTTACTTTAAAAAGTTTTTCTTATTCTGAAAGATCAAACCTCTAATATGTCAAACACGTAAAACGTGGTTTTAATTTGTTCATTATTAAAAATCACCCTTCTCTGCCCCAATATGGCGACGGTTTGTGGTACTCTGATCGACCAGCTGGCCTAGGTGACTAGATGCAGTGACTTTATCACATACATCTGCATAGCGGTATCTAGCGCTATCAAAAAACATTAACCTTAAACTGAACGAATTTCTGGGTCCGGCAAACGTCTGCTCTAAGATAACAGCCGCCGTTTGAACTCAGCACAAGCGTAGAAAGAAATAAAAGGCACAGATATAAAAGAAACAGAAGGTTATTTATTCTAAAACATAAAAAAAGAAATTGTGTGGTTCAAACCAAATGCAATGATTATACAGAACACAAAATTATTTGTAAATAAACCCTTAATAATAATAAAAGTAAAAATATTACGTTATGGAATCGGAAATCTTAAACAATTCTATAATCAATAAATTTACACAATCAAAATAACAATTATTTAATTACATATCTTAACTAAATTGAATATTCGAATCAAACCTACGCTTTCTGCAGAAAAGTAATGCAAGCGGCAACTGCGCTTTTAATATAATCTGTTAAAATGAATTGTATACATTACTTTGTTTACATAACCTAAAAGTTAAGAAGAGAAAAATGTGTTTTCATTTAGGTGTTGAGTTCTGTGTTGACGTTGGTGTTGGTTTGTCCTCTTTTGCACTTGTAGGTAGCTGGTAAAAATTCTTTAATTACAGGTAGAATGCTGCTATAACCAGATCGTGAAGGAGGTAAAGTAGTTACCGGAAACGGAAAGAACCGGAAAAAGGAGAAAGAAAGAAAAACCCTAGAAAGGAATTCTGTATAAATTAACTGTTTATCAACATAACCACAGGCCTACCGGAAAAGATGTTTTCATCGGCTTTAAACGATAGATACGGGTGGATTATCACCTCTTGTTGTATTTGTTTGAAAAGTATTCCTACAAAACAAGGAGCTGTTAGAGATAATCATAAAGATAGAGTAATAAAAAGGAGTACCTTTGAAACATACGTTTTTCTGTACAATAAAATAAACAAAAATAGACAATAATAATTATACTTACGTTAAAAGATGCTCAAGACTACCACGGCTTGAGATTTAGCTCTATCTTACAAATTTTAATTTTAGGTCGTAGGTATTGGTTCTGCAGTTGTCTAATTTATAAAGAGATGGATAAAGGTTTCAAAAACACAAAAACATACACAAGAAGGGCGGCATCTGATTATGAAGCTTACTAACAATAATTAAATAGATCGAATAGATCAAATGAATCTAATAAATCTGTCTGAAATCACTAATCAGAAAATGAAATCAGACCGATATAAATTTTAGTACAAAATATTAATTAATTTCAATAAAGTCAAAAATTTATTTTAATGATGATATGAATAAAAACTTTCATAATTAAATGGTTCTGTCTTACTGGTTTTAATTAACTTTAAAATCATATTTATTTTAGAAAACACAAAGAACAAAATGAAATGTAAAAAGATTACAAATTTTAAACTCAAGAATTCAAATAATAATTCCCTACCTAAGAGCTCTTGACTATTAAAATGAATAAAAAATTGTATACAAATTATGTATAAATAAAAAAACAGACTGTAGAAATTTTACAAAGATCCAAAGAAATTCACATAAATATTTAACATTCAAAAGAATACATAGTTCACTGTACCTGTAGTTGTCGATAATTCACAAACCAAATTAACGCTAAGTTGCACAAAAATGACTCTTGCACACACCAAAATAATTACAGCTGGACGAATGGAGAAACTGGAATGTTCGTAGATTTCTTTGCTTCCACATTATTCAAGGATGCAATGAATTAACGGCAATTAATTCCTGTAGGCGGTAAACTATTATTCACGAATTCACCCAAAATAAAGTAACTGAATACAACCATAAAACTTCCATAAGATTTGGTTATTAAATTAATTTTGATAACCATCGGCAAATGTTCGTTGTTTTTCTTTAAAACAGCCCACTTATTATTTAAATCAGAACTGAATCTATAAGGCACATAACTCAAATTCCATTTTTGATCGAAATTTCGAACACTGAAGATAAAGTCTGTAGTTATTAATTTTTATCGGTATTTCGGTACGAGAATTACTTAAACGATATACGATACGGTAAACTGTATTAAAGCTATTACACTTTTAATAGGAGAAACTAAATTTCCCATTCTTCAAAAACACAAACATCCGGAAAAATATTTAACTGTATAACGGTACTTTTATTAACCGCAAATTCTTAATTAATATCCGGAAACTAATTGGACAACGGTATGTTTATTAACTGTAAATTTTCAGATAACAAGGCACGGCATCCGATACCAGCCATTGTCTATCAACTGTACTGTATCGAAACTTAAAGCTGAAGTGAAGTGTGTCTCGGACCAGCAATTGTACTGAAGTCTCCCCCTTCTTCTTAAAACTGAAGGTTATTTTATTATATACTCAGGATCCTAACGGATGCAGATCTGTGTACACCAATCAAAGAGTCGCGTGTTTTGGCTTAAACGAATCAGGGTTAAACAGTCCACGTGGAGTCAATAGGGAAGATTTTCTTAGTTTTTGCTACTAGACTTTGACCTTAAAGAACTAAATACTGCGCATTTGGTATTCCCGCGGACGAATTGTGCACACAGATGTTATTTTAATAAAACTAGCAAACACGTCAAGTTGTTTTTTAAACGAATGTGCAAGTAACCCAAAAGAGATTTTTAACACGTAGCAAACATAAAATTTGTTAAAGGTGACTTGCTTTATAATATGTTCACGGAACCCAAACTACAATATCTATAGGAACTAAATAAAGTTAGATTTGCCACGATCCATGTTATTATTTTATTTCAACCAAAGTACACGTGCGTAAATGAAATACAGAAAAGAATAATTTATTGTCAAAGTGTTTTTTATGATTCTACCAAGATTTGAAACACGACCTTTTTAAAATCATTTTTATGGGATTGTTTGTACCAAATGCTGACACAAGTTTACATTTTAAGAGGAACGCAAATTTGCAGAACCGAACTTAAGATTTTTAGTAAATATGTAGACGGAACTATATTTGTTCAGGACTGATAAAAATATACCGTTACACCTTGCAGTAGAGCTTAAAAGACCAATAAATTGGATTCCTGTGATCCATACAATCACCAGCGTGAAAAACTAATCACCAGGACTAAACTACATTTCACCATAAACTCATAAAGAGAGAAATTACCAAGAATTTCCTAAAACTGGAATGAAATAAACATTCTATTTGCAAGTCAAATTACAACTAACTTTTTAAAAGCATAAAAGTGATTATCTTATCAAAAAGGTTCAAGAAAACCGAGATAAAGATGAATTCACCAATGAGGTAGCCTGAACAGAAATATTACCAAATATAGCAAAGCCAATAGAACGGTATCCAAAAGGAAATCACATACAAAAATAACATTTATTTCCTTTTGTTATTGCCATTTGTCAGCTTTCGATTGCTTCTAGAAGTGGTACCTTCTCTAAAAATAGTGGCTATTTAACTTTAATAATGGCATCTTCATTAACAACTCCAGGATGGATGTTCTTGACCAATTAATTAATAATCGACATTCTTCTACTTCTAAGTTGTATTCTCTAACAAATTATTTTACGGCAACTGGTTCAAGTTCCAAGTCGTATTGCGTTGCTTTATTTCCTGTAAATGTTAATACAGTATTTGCTTGAGTGTGTTCTGGCAAGATGTTTCGACTTGTAATTTGCAGACTCTTCTGACTGAGATGCAGATAATCTCAATGATCTTTCTAGATTGGTAAGCTCTTCTTCGGACTTTTCCAAGGTGTTATGGAATTCGCTTTCTTGAATTTTATATGATTCAGATGATAACAGCTCAGCCTATTCTGTGAAACCTTATGGGGTATAGTTCTCGACTAAAATTCTTGAAAGGTAAATGATAGTCTCCAATGTGTAGATCAAAAGTGTCAACGTCACAACGGGCACAAAGTCTAAAAAATTATATTAGTTTTCGAATTACAGCCGTTTGATGTTGACAATTTTTGCATTATTTTTATTCAACTTCAAACGGCTGTAATTTGAAAACTGTATTCTTTTACTTTCTGCCCATTGGCACTAAGCAGCAATAACAGTGTCTTCGTTTTCTGATTGATCAGCGGTATAAAGGGGGGACCAAGAACACTACCTTGTAGGACACAAGATTTTGTAAGATAGTAGCTGGAGAGTTCGTTGTTGTACTTGACTATGAAATATCTGTCAGTAAGGTAAGATTTAAGCAGAAAGTAATAATAATTTTAGAGTAATCTTTTTAGTTTGTAGAGTCCCAGTGTGCCAGACTTTGTCAAAAGCCTGAATAAAGAATGTCTAAGAACAGCTGTGCAGTATCTCTTCCCTTCGATGCTGCATGCTATTTCATTAACTATTCTATGTATTTGCTGTGTTGTGGAATGTCGTGCTTCGACCCAAACTGGTGTACAGGTAGATGTAATGCTACATTCGTGTTATTCAGTAGTCTTCTAAGAAACAGTTGCCTCGAAGAGTTTTCCTAGTATAGACAGGACTCTGATCGACCTTTCAGAGGTTATATTTTCTGGTGCTTTTCCAGGTTTGGGAATCATTATTATTTGGGCATACTCACAATATAGAATAGTAACACATGCTTAAACATGCTATTATAAACAGTTGTCAAAAGTACAATGGCTTTTTAGGGAGCTCTTTTAATATTTGCCTTGTTGCCAAGTCATGTATTCTATAGAATACAGACAACGGTTTTGCAAACATGTCTCGATGCGAGAGAAATAACACATTGCAAGTGTAACCACTTGGGATGTGTCGTTTCCCAGGTCATTTACTCAATCAAGAACGCCAGTTGCGCCCTAAATAGGTATACATGTTGTCCTTTATGGTTGTTCTGTTGTCAACGAACGAACAAGCAAATAATTCCATGTGAGAAAGAATGAGAAACTGATTATTATTGAAAATTTTTCTTCGCTAGGCAATTTCAACATCGTATTCTAAGAAAAAATGAATAAGAAAAATGAACAATGTTTGAAGTATTTTAATAAAAATCACACAATATCATTACTTTTCTCAAGAAACTAAAGATTTGAAAGAAAAGAAATTAATCAACTCAAAAAGTATCCTATTTTCTTTGTTTCCTTTTCTCGGTGAATATGACATACTTAGAGCAAGTGGCAGATTAGCATCAACTATGACAAAAGACATCCGATTCTACTTTCTAAAGGTGGCCACTTATCAGAATTAATATTTCAAGACGAACATAGGAAATCATGCCATGCTGGTCTAAAATTTTTATTATGCAACATTCGAGAGAGATGTTGGCCAATACATTGTAAGGATTTAGCTAAGAAAATTGTTAAATATTGTCAGACTTGCATACGATTTAATGTAGAACCTTTATTAACAAGTAGGGAACTTACCTTTAACTCGAACATTATCGATGTACCTATTTCATACAACTGGAATAGAATATGCAGGTCCGTATTTAATAAAAGGTAACATTGGTAGAGGAAATAAAACTATTAAATGCTACATATCATTATTTATTTGTTTTTCTGCAAAATGGATACATCTAGAACTTCTAATAAATGTATCAATAAAATCATTCTTATTATCATTAAAAAGATTTATTATCAAAAGAGGAAAGCCATTAAACATATACAGGGTGATTTTTTTAAAGCGGTCGTCAGACGTTTCTCAGAATCTACTAAAGTGAGACGAACGAAATTTGGTATGCGTCTATAACTCTGCACAATCTATCTTGCTAAAATATTTTCATCAAGATTCTACTTCCGGTTATACCGGAAGTTGCCATCAACTTTCTTATTTTAAATAGAACCATACATTTTTTTTATCATCATCGAATCGACCATTCAATTTGCTTAATTGCCAATCTAGGTTGTGCCAATCTAGTTGCCATGGTTTTCAAGATATTCAATTATTTTGGTAAAAATAGCTGCTTGCAGAGTGTTTTTCAAAAAATCGTAGTTTCCGAACCGCTCTTTAGAATAAATAGGAAAAGATTGTGTTTTATAGAAAAAAGTACATTTTATCAGCTCAGTAACCTCTGAGTTCAAATCGATGATTAGAAAGACCGTAAAAAATTGTTGAACTTTTAAAATTAGAAAAGCAAAAAAATCATTTTTTTCAAATGGAAGCACTAGTTTTTTTTTACAGGAATCGACAGATATTCTGATTTGGAAGATTTTTTCTTTAATGGTCGATATGGCTACGGCCAACCGTTTTCTAGTAATAGGCACTTTTCTGAAAAAAATGTTTCAAATTTGTTTTGAAAGAGCGTAGTAGCCTTTGGACTATGCGATTTTCGGTGTTGCTGTGGTTACCATCATAATATTCGCGTCAAAACTTTTCAGTTTTGTATTAGTTTTGTCTTTATTACGCAAATAACTCCTATAATGCAGAACGAAATTGTTAATCGTCGTTTTCGTTACACAAACGAGCAAATTTTCGATTTGTTTTTATGTTTTGGTGAATGTAACCGAATTGTAGCTAGAACATGTCGACTCTTCAATGAAAAATATCCCCATTTGCCGGCTATGACCCCGAATAAATTTCGAAGATTAAAAAACAATTTTATAAATTTTGGAAAAACAACATTTAACAGAAGAAACACGCGGTGGGTCCTGACAGAAGAGGCTGAAATAAATATTTTGGCTTATTTTGAAGCCCATCCTCGGGCTTCTATTCGATCAGCATCTCTGGATTCTCGGCTGCATTATTCCACAATTCAGAGAATATTACGAAAGCATAAGAAGCATCCGTTTTCGTTTATTCGGCTGCAAAAGCTACGGAGAACAGATTATCTTTTTTGTATTTTTTTTATTGTCTTTTTTATTCTTGCTTTCAAATTCGAACAAGTTAAACGGCGTGTACAGGACAGTATTCTTAGTCATAACACCAACTATTTAAGACAAATGGTCCTTTTTAACAGTGGAAAGTAAACTAAACCAGAAAAATAATGATTTAATAATTAATGACAATTTAATAATTTAATTTTAACAATATTACAATAAATGCTCTATGTGTTCGCCGTTTTCCCGCAAACACATTTCCATTCGTGAATGGACTCCGTGCGTAGTTGCTTTAGACAGCTTTGCCGGGTCAATCTCTTCGAACGCAACGTTGATACGGTTGATTAGGTCCTCAATAGAATCGACAACTCTGTCATAAACTTTGCTTTTTATGACTCCCCATAAATAGAAGTCCAGAGGCGTTAAATCTGGTGATCTCGGTGGCCACCGTCAGGGTCCTTGATTTCCTAACCATCTGTCCTCAAACATGGTTGTCAATTGCCGATCCACAGCTCTTGTGTTATGCGGAGGGGCGCCATCCATTTGATACCAACAGCTTCTCATCTGTTGTAAAGGTAAATTATCAACAAATGGCACCACGCTGTCCTGTAAAATTTCCACGTAACGTGCTCCGTTTAGGTTGTCGTTGTATAATACAAATCTAATTTGGTCATACAGGATTAAACAATAGACATTAACTTTAAATTTTTGTTGGTTGTCAACAGTTTCTACAATTCGGGGATTTTCATACGCCCAGAAGTGTCTATTTCGTCTGTTTGTAATTCCGTTTTGGTCGAATTTTGCTTCGTCCGTCCAAATAATATTCCTCAAAAAGTTTTGGTCCTCTTGAATTCGAAGCAACGTTTCTTCACAAAATTGGACTCTTCTAGGATAATCTGTTCTCCGTAGCTTTTGCAGCCGAATAAACGAAAACGGATGCTTCTTATGCTTTCGTAATATTCTCTGAATTGTGGAATAATGCAGCCGAGAATCCAGAGATGCTGATCGAATAGAAGCCCGAGGATGGGCTTCAAAATAAGCCAAAATATTTATTTCAGCCTCTTCTGTCAGGACCCACCGCGTGTTTCTTCTGTTAAATGTTGTTTTTCCAAAATTTATAAAATTGTTTTTTAATCTTCGAAATTTATTCGGGGTCATAGCCGGCAAATGGGGATATTTTTCATTGAAGAGTCGACATGTTCTAGCTACAATTCGGTTACATTCACCAAAACATAAAAACAAATCGAAAATTTGCTCGTTTGTGTAACGAAAACGACGATTAACAATTTCGTTCTGCATTATAGGAGTTATTTGCGTAATAAAGACAAAACTAATACAAAACTGAAAAGTTTTGACGCGAATATTATGATGGTAACCACAGCAACACCGAAAATCGCATAGTCCAAAGGCTACTACGCTCTTTCAAAACAAATTTGAAACATTTTTTTCAGAAAAGTGCCTATTACTAGAAAACGGTTGGCCGTAGCCATATCGACCATTAAAGAAAAAATCTTCCAAATCAGAATATCTGTCGATTCCTGTAAAAAAAAACTAGTGCTTCCATTTGAAAAAAATGATTTTTTTGCTTTTCTAATTTTAAAAGTTCAACAATTTTTTACGGTCTTTCTAATCATCGATTTGAACTCAGAGGTTACTGAGCTGATAAAATGTACTTTTTTCTATAAAACACAATTTTTTCCTATTTATTCTAAAGAGCGGTTCGGAAACTACGATTTTTTGAAAAACACTCTGCAAGCAGCTATTTTTACCAAAATAATTGAATATCTTGAAAACCATGGCAACTAGATTGGCACAACCTAGATTGGCAATTAAGCAAATTGAATGGTCGATTCGATGATGATAAAAAAAATGTATGGTTCTATTTAAAATAAGAAAGTTGATGGCAACTTCCGGTATAACCGGAAGTAGAATCTTGATGAAAATATTTTAGCAAGATAGATTGTGCAGAGTTATAGACGCATACCAAATTTCGTTCGTCTCACTTTAGTAGATTCTGAGAAACGTCTGACGACCGCTTTAAAAAAATCACCCTGTATAGTGATAATGCTACAAACTACTACATATTGTCATGAATTATGACATGCTGTAGGCAAGTATGCACCCCTGGTTACAAATATGTTGAATGGGTTGCATAACCTAAAGGGGTAGAGCATTTAATTAATTTTCTGTAATGAAACTAAAGAAAATGCTTCAATTTGATAAAGAAACACTAGGTAGGAAAAGGATAAATTTTAAAGTTGTTTTGTCTTTCTATTTTCATAGAATTTCATTGTTTAGGTAACGATGAAGTACCGTTACTTATTTTTGTAATTTTGTTATTTTAAGGCTTGTTTTGACCTAAATCAGACAAGGCACCTGATTGCGATGATATATGCAAATGTTTATTACCTAACCTGCAGGTTTAATTTATCAAACAAATTTACAAGTTAACGATTTGGTGGTTTCATTATAATTTTGTTGTTTAAAAAAATTAAAAAGCTCGTGGGCTGAAATATTTCATTAAGTTGTTGTCAAGCAGTTCCTTGGGCACAACTGAGAAATAAATGTAAATGTTGGGATTGTTTTTTATAAAAGATGTATTGGTTTGAAAATACCAATTTTTGCGTTTCACTATGGCAACCTGAAATTATGTAATTTAGTTGTTATTTTATAGTTTGGATATCTAAAATTATGTACATGTATTATAAACCGTTGAAAAGAAAAAGATTTCCTCTATCTATCTGGAGAATATGTTTAAACAATTATTAATAATTATAAACAATTATGTGGGCATGTAAATTCAGTTCCAAACTGGCTTTTGTTTGTAACTAAACAATTACTAAATTAGTGTTTTGTTTTCAAAAAGATATAAAAACAGCAACCGCTTTGGTGACAAACTCTCTGTTTATTTCAAGCCGTGCACTTGTGTTTAGAGCAAAGTTTTAAAATTTGAAGGTTATGTTTTGATTTGAAAAATCTAAACAATACTAAACGTCAAAATGTAAGGTTATAATGTGATGAAATGTCAAAGTGTTTAATAATTGTTGAAGTTCTTTGAATTTGCCTAATTGTTTCAATAATCATCACTTTTTAATTAAACTAATATTCAGTGTTGTGAAAATTGTAGTGAAATAATTTCTTTTTTGTAAAGAAATTTTTTTTAGTTTATGAGAATGTTAATCTTCGTTATAAATTGGACGATGAAAGGGAATTTATAAATTATCCATTGAAGGGACTTTCCTTATTTCAAGAAATCAGTTGGTTATTAATTATTTATATTAACACCATTTTATTTGGATATTTTATCAGAAGTGAGGTGAAATTTTGTCTGTTAACCATTTTTAGTTACAAACCATATGGGAGAAAGGGGATTTCTGCATTATTACTACATCAGTTGGTAATTTAAAAAGGCGTGAAAATTTTACGTTATTTAAATAATTGTAAGGTATTTATATAGGTTTTATCTAGTGTTTTAAGATAATGAGGATGATAGAAATATTACTCTTGAAGTTAAAAGCAATTAACTTACTAAGGATTGATTTTTCTTTGATTCAGGTTATCCAAATTTCATTTTATTTTTTTATTTCAATTTTTTTTGTTTTTCTTAACATTTATTTAACATTAGCTGTGTTAAATAAATTTTGTCGTTTCAATTCTATAGAAACTTATGGTTTATTTGTTTGTTTTGTGTGCAGTTTAATTATGTTTCATAGATCCACATTTATTTGTTACAGCCAATTATTTGTGCCAGTGCAGTCAATAAAGTGTGTTTACTCCCAATGTGCAATAACAATAAGATTGAAACAGACATTAAATAACATTATTCAACATACTTACCTTTTATGTTATGTTTCATATCATACCTTATTTTTGTAATGTTTACGTTATTATTGTTTTATTTTATTCAAAGTTTTGAGATTTCAAGAGCGGCGGCGTTTCCAAGCTTCTTGTATGTTTGAATTTTGGAATTTTTCTGGTGTTTTGTGAGGGTGCCACCCCGCCTGTTGCATAAAGAAGCATTAGGATAGAGAGTTCTGAAGCGCACGGTTGTGCCGCAGTTTTATAATTATTATTATTAGTGTTCGTGTTATTAAAGAATATCTTACAACAAAGGGTATCATTTAAACAAAAAGAAAGATACAATGCAAAGCAACAATATTCGTGAAAAAATAGAGCTTTTCTACCATTAATTAAGCGGGTAGAATAGTTTGTGGGACCATTGTAAATTTATAATCTGAATTGAAGATGAGTGGAATATCGCCTTCGTAAGCTTCTTTAGATTCTGAGTCCAGGAATGTTCTCCCATAACGATGTTTTCTCATTGGATCTCAGTTCTCTTAAGTTAGACTGGATAAACAGTTTATCTGACCTCTCCTGTCCCACCCGAGTCTCACTAAAAAAGTAGTACCAAAGGTACGTTCTGTTATTTCGACTTTGAATTTGTTAAATATGATTTGAATCTACCTCCATTTCTTCGTCGAATAATCCTCATGTCCACTTTTAATTGTCTATAAGGACTTTTAAAGGGTACAGAGTAACCGTAATATAAAAGTTGTAAAATGCAAAAAATATTTTATTTAAAAAACTGTAACAAAATTAAACATAATTATAACATACGTGCATAGTTAGATAAACAATTAGAAAAGAAATTAAGAAAATATCTACTTGTACACATATTGTCTATCTGAATCATAATCAAGATACAAGGAAGTATAACCCAGCAACTGTTCGAAGTCAGCAACTGTCAACGTCCAAATAGGATTTCGTCTCAAGTCTAATACCTTCAACGTCGGTATTCGAAAAACGTTTCTAACAATTTCCGTCAAGTTGTTACCATCCAAGAAAATGCTTTGAATACTTTTCATCCGATCAAACGAATGAGGCTCGATGCTCCGGATTCTATTTCCACTCAAACGTAAACTTATAATATCTGAATCCGTCGCAAAAGCATCCTTGTTGATTATGGTTAATTTATTATTACTCAAATCAAGTCGCTGAAGATTATCCATACCTCCAAATGCGTTAGCCTTGATACTTGCAATCTCATTCCCGGATAATCCTAAACCTTGTATATTAGAATTTGAAAACATGTTTGTTTGTATTTCAGTTAATTTATTATCACTCAGATCAAGGTCATTAGGATTTTTCATGCCTACAAACGCGTTAGGCTTGATACTTGCAATCTCATTACTGGTTAATTTTAAGAATTCTATATTAGAATTTGAAAAAATGTTTGTTTGTATTTCAGTTAATTTATTATCACTTAGATGAAGCTTAGAAAGATTTTTCATGCCTACAAATGCGTTAGGCTTGATACTTGCAATATCATTATTGGATAATATTAACCGTCCAATATTAGAATTTGAAAAAATGTTTGTTTGTATTTCAGTTAATCTATTATAACCTAGATCAAGCTCATTAAGATTTTTCATGCCTACAAACGCGTTAGGCTTGATACTTGCAATCTCATTATTGTATAATGTTAACCGTTCAATATTAGAATTTGAAAAAATGTTTGGTTGTATTTCAGTTAATTTATTCTCACTTAGATAAAGCTGATTAAGATTTTTCATGCCTACAAATGCGTTAGGCTTAATACTTGCAATCTCATTGTTGTATAATGTTAACCACTTTATATTAGAATTTGAAAAAATGTTTGTTTGTATTTCAGTTAATTTATTATCACTTAGATAAAGCTCATTAAGATTTTTCATGCCTACAAATGCGTCAGGCTTGATACTTGCAATCTCATTCTTGAATAATGTTAAATATTTTATATTACAATTTGAAAAAATGTTTGTTTGTATTTCAATTAATTTATTATGATTTAGATAAAGCTCAGTAAGATTTTTCATGCCTACTAATGCGTTAGGCTTAATACTTGCAATCTCATTATTGGATAATTGTAACGATTTTATATTAGAATTTGAAAAAATGTTTGCTTGTATTTCAGTTAATTTATTATCACTTAGATCAAGCTCATTAAGATTTTTCATGCCTACAAATGCGTTAGGCTTGATATTTGCAATCCCATTGTAGGATAATAGTAACCTTTTAATATTAGAATTTAGAAACGCGTTTGTTTGTATTTCAGTTAGTTTATTAGAATTTAGATAAAGCTCATTAAGATTTTTCATGCCTACAAATGCGTTAGGCTTGATACTTGCAATCTCATTATTGGATAATTGTAACGATTTCATGTTAGAATTTGAAAAAATGTTTGTTTCTATTTCAGTTAATTTATTATAACTTAGATCAACAATTGCTAGGTTACTTAAACCAACGAAACTTTCTGGTTCTATAGTCACAACTTGATTATAAGCTAATATTAATTTCATGATGACAGAATTAGAAAACATATCTTTGCTAATCTTAGAAATTCTGTTATCTCTTAAGGAAACCTCTTTAAGATTAATTAAATCGGCAAAGGTATTAGATTCTATAGCTGTTATCCCGTTTGTAGCTAAGTCTATTTGCTGGACGGGCGAACCTGTAACAAGAAGCGCAATGTTAGCTTGCGGGACACATCGATTTTATAAAAGACTAGCTTTAAAGATGTAGACATGCACATGTTATTCAATTTAAATTACCACTGTTCTTATGCTCCATTTGCTTAACACATTGTTGTGATATGGGATGTAGTTTGATTTAATTTAATTTAAGAACAATCGAAATTATCATATTTGGGCCCCATAAATGTTTTATCGTGATAAACGCTGTACTAGTATACACTTTACAATACTTGACCATAGATTTATTTATATTAAAGACCACAATCATTTAGGTTTAAAGGTAGCAAGGCAAACTGAAAAGTTATACAAAAAACAAACACCACTTTCCTTTGTGATGAAAAGAAAATTTGCACCGGCTATGATTTAACAATCCAAAGACAAGCTCAGGAAAATTGCATGAAAAAATTTCAGGCGGGTCGCTCTTTGACAAAATAATAAAATATTGTTCAACCTATTCCTCTAAAATTCTGTTAATAGACACAACAAAAAAAATACACAAATAAATTTCTTTTGAAACATTTAAATGGATAATTTTTATTTATAAACATAGAAAAAAAATTAAAATTTAAAATACAATAGAGAGAAACGAAAATAATCATTAACCTCTTAACTTCTAATTAATTAAACACACTTGAAACAAAATCAAATAAAACTTGGTGTCAAACAGATTTAACAAAATAAGAATTAAAAGACATTCTAATTCCATTTGTCGTTTTTATTTGATTAATCCATCAATCTTAAATTACTATTATTATTAACGAAAGAAACGAAACAAAAATAAAGTTAAAGTTTGAAAATAAATTTTTAAATCCAAAGATTTTGGCGTCACACATAAATATATTAAACACACTAAGTCGTTTAGCAGTTTTCTGTAATAATTGGTGAAATTACCTAGTTATTTGTTGACAAGATGAGCACATACCATGTCATCCTTCCAGTGGATATTGTTTGTGATTTATGAAGATAATTATAATATTAAATATGAAACATGTACCTTCCTTGACGTGAGTACATAAAATAATTTGGTTAATTGCTAAAAAGATTCCATTACCTTCTTTTAATTCGTTCCATAAAAAATAAAATTCCACACATTTCTCCAAATAATAATCACAGTCTGAACACCAAATTTAAACACTGCACTTTTTTTTATTTCACTCTTAGTTCACTTTGATTGTTAATTATTAATTATTAAGAACTTTTTAGAAATTTAAAAATAATATCACTTTTTTGACGTTTAAGTGACGTAAGATTCACCAACATAACCTCGAAATTTTATCAAAATAACGTACAAACTGACATGACTTCTGCTCTTTATAAAAATTCGAGAAAGAATGCCCAAAATTTGGTGCTGTTTATATAGAAATTGGAAAACAATCGCGAATCGCCTGTGTTTTTCTAGTTAGAAACTAGAAAAATCAATAAGTTACTAGAAACAATTGAACGTCTAATTCACCAAAAACCTCCCTAACCAAATTGTTGTTAAAAAATTAACTTAAATGTTTACATAACTGAATGTGATAAACTGAAAGATGATAATTTTTCCTTTCTTTTGATATATAATATGTATATCAACATGCAATTTAAGCTTCAGGATTCAATGGCAACCATCTTGAATTTCCTGACAAACATGGTTTTACAAAAATTCATATATAAACATTTTTACACCTTATTACATCCTTTTCTTATGATAGAATTAAACGTAAGATCCTATTAAATACTATTTACATTACTTTTGACACCAAAATCCTAAATATAAACAATATTTTACTATTATAGCAAACCATGTTGAACCGTTACAATTTTGGAACTTCAACGGCTTAAACCTTCGTTATAAAAGTTTCTACTTGAAGATTCTATTGCTAAAGGTGCACTTGAACCTAATTAAGAATATTACAACAAAACATTTTGGCTGCAAATGCATTGATTAATGAAAATTATACATTTATCATGACATTTGATGAATCGTTAAACCAGCATGGGATTTACTTGAAATTCAACAACAAAAACTGTAAGAATTGTGGTGATTGCTTGCATACACCCTTCCAACTATGCCTTTTATAATTTCCAGATGAAACTACACCTTGCAATAGCTTCAATTATGAAAAACTAAGTTCAACGACCTACCGATATGCAAATCGTAACTTGTCAAAATAATTTTTCAGTTTTAAGTGGAAAATTCGTTTAAGATCTACTTCTTATTATCATCAAATGATGTAGAGTGTATCCTTTACTTATTAAATAACAAATTAATTTGCTTTTCTTGATTTAAAAAAATCACAAACGCCTGAAAGATAGGCCACCCAAATTACCTATTCTTTTTTTGGATGCTGATGTCAGCAATATGTAGTATAAAATTGACTATTTCATTCATAACGTTATGAACCAATAAGAATACGTACTTTTCCTTAGATACCACGTATTCCAACAGTTATATTGCGGTAACCATGACGAATCGAATATACGAACCTTTGTATAATCGCTGTACTACAATCCTTTGTATATTCACCCGCATGAAACTCAATTCTTAAATTTCAAGATATTCATGAAAACTCCATAACAGTCAAATAATTTATTAGTAAACAACGCAATGATCCACAAACCTCATCAGGCTCTATTCACAATGTCTACAATAATTGTACGTTCAATATAAATAATAAATAAATGTTAAAGTTGTTAGTATATCTTTTATTCATGAAATAGTCTACCAGCATACAACTCGACGATCTAAAATACTCGAAACTCGACATATTGCCTTACAAAACACCACTCGACCTTCGGTCTCGTGATTTTTCAGGAATATGTCTCGTATAATCGAGTATTTTCGATCGTCTTGTTGTATAATATACAGGGCCAACCACAAGGTTGCTGAATGGGTAATTAAGTGCACAATTTCGTGGAGTCGAATGTATAGGTATAAAATTACGGTAAATTACGGTATGGTTAGGTACATTCGACTACACGAAATTGTGCACTTAACTACCCATTCAGCAACTTTGTGGTTGGCCCTGATAATATATGAATATTTTCGTATTTGTCGGCATCTAGCAAAAACCAGACTAATCCAAGAAAGCTTAATATTTGTTTAATTTAGCATAAACGGTGACCTTACAAATGACTATACAGTCTGTAAATAAAGTAAGGAATAAAATTCATATTTTTTTGTATTATTACTGTTTTGAATTTTTTGGATGTCAATTTTAATTTTTTAGTTTGGGGCCTATGACGTCATCGACTTTTTTTTAAATAGCACTACCTTTTTTTGCTAGATGTGAAAAGTATATTTTTTGAGTTCAGCAATACCCCATATGTGGTACTTAAAATTAGCATTTTTTGAAATATGGAGACCAAATGTGATAAGTTTCACGAAAATAATAATCATTAGAATTGAAAGATTAATTTATTCTTCTAACTTTCTTGTAAATATGATTTTAATATATCACAAAAGGTATTAGGTAGGCATTGCTTTAGTTTAAGAAGAAGTCCCTCGTGCCACACTTTATCAAATGCTTGGCTAACATCGATAATAACAGCAGGGCAATGCTGTCGCGACAAAAGGACGCGGATATTTGGACGCGCGACAAAGGACGCAGAAATCTGGACGCATGTGAAATTGGACGCGCGACAAAAGGACGCATACTAAATAATAATTTCGCTTCACACTTCTTATTTTTTAATTTATTGTTTGTTTGGTATTTAAATTTGGTAACAGCGTGAGGCTTAAAATTTCTAACAGTAAGTTGTGCGCAATTGTAAAATTCCAATAACAGCGTTAAGAAGTCGTTAGACTAAAAGGAATTGTAAAATTCCAAACATCATTAACTACAAGTAATATTATCGAAAACAATTAACTTCTTGGGTATATAATGGCCGCAACTGCATTGGCTTGACAAAGTCGCAACGTTCTTTGCTTTGTAAAGATGGTGCTGCAATTTGTAAAACGTCAAAAAAGCATGTTCTGGAAGAGTACATACATTGGGAAACGAGGTCGTGAAAGAAAATGCTGCAAAGTTAGAAGCAAGAAAAGCTGTCAATGAAATGAAGCAAATGTCCGAAAACGTCGAACAAACCCCTCAAGCTATATTGGCTAATATATCCGAGGATATTATTTCTTGTGCAGCATCAGGACAACTACCTTCGGTTTCTTTCACGAAAGGAACCATACAACGCGTACGCAAACAAATAGAAGCTGCCCCAGCAAACCCAGAAGTTTAACGGAGTTTGTTTTACCTGCCGAATACCAAGAGAACCTTTCCTTTTATATGATAGTGGCCCTAGTGAACAGCGTCTTCTGTTATTTTTATACAGAAAATGAAAATGTACTGTTAGCAGTGACTAATTACTTTGAAGATACATGGATAGGCCGTTTAGACAGGAGAATGCGACGAACACTACCATTATTTTCAACGAGTATGTGGATTTGTTACTCATTCATGGAGGCATATTTGCCGTCAACTAACAATGCTGTTGAAAGATAGCACAACAGTTTCTCTTCTGTGCTTAATGCTGCGCATCCCAGTATATGGAAATTCATAATGCTTTAAAAAAGAAAAACAGTTTAAATATATTAAAAATAGAGCAGTACATTGCTGGAAATTTGCCGCCGCACAAAGTGTATAAAGACACTGCAAAAAGAATTAAAACAATTGTTTCCGAGTACGGCAACAGACCACTACTAGAATATTTACGAGGAATTGCGCACAACTTCCAATTACAAATTTGAAACCTGACGCCGTTACCAAACTCAAATATTAAGCAAAATATAAATTAAAAAAATAATAAAAAGGATTAAAAATAAAAAAAAATTAAAAACATTAAAAAAATCAAAAATAATATATAATAAATAAAAAAGTAAAAAAATATTAATGACAAGGCAATGGCCGCTACAACCACGTAAACTTTTAAACATTTTATTATTTTTACTGCCAGTCGTAAGCCTGAATGAAGTGTGAAGGAAAGTAACTATGCATCCTTTTGTCGCGCGTCCAATTTTACATGCGTCCAAATTTCATGCGTCCAAATTTCCGCGTCTTTTTGTCGCGCGTCCAAATATCCGTCCTTTTGTCGTTACCATACTAAACACTATTTAAAATAAAAACACTCACCTTTTAACGATTTTAGGGATACCGTTCTAAAATTAGAATCACGGATCACCAATACTTCTAGATAAGGCAATCCTAGCGATATATTTAATGAATCTACACCAGAATTACCTAAATTACAATCTTGTATAACCAATTCAAATGTATAATTCGGTTTATCTGCCTCTTCTAATGCTGTTTGAGTTCTGTTGTTCAGTTCTTCTAACGGCTCGTCTGTACATTTGAACAAAAACGCTTTATATTCTTTTATAAGGATTGTCGATAAAATTAAGCAAATGTAGAACATTCTCGAAAGCAAACCTAAAAATTAAGAACATTATTCAAGTTTAACGCAAACTACACCTTTAATCTTACTATTAAGTTTATCTCTAATAGAGAAGCTGCTAAAACCAATGTTAACTGGTAGAACTGTTATAAGTCGACTGTGTTATTCAAGTTCAAGAAGCGTGTGTCGTATATATGAATCCGCTACAACCAAACTGGTTTTATATTACGGTGCATAAATCTTAACCGCATGATTAATAATCGTTGTTTTTTGTCATAAATAATATAATAATGTGAGAACTTTGGTTTTAAATTAATACTCTAGGAATGTTAAAATTTGCTTACCTAACTTGTTTTGGAAAACAAAGCTTATTAATTAAATTATTTCACATTTTTTATACGAAAAATTAACTTTAGAGAAACTGTACATTCAAAGTATAACCAAAATAATACCACTTAAGTTTCATAGTATTTGAACTATTTTCTCAAAATTCCAAGAAAATCGTATGTCTTAAACCTATTGAATAAACAGTAAAAAAACTAAACAAAAGGTCAAATATAATTCAACTATGTAAATAAATTTATGTTTTGAGATTTTTATTATTTATATTCAGAGGAAAACCAGGATATACGTCATTGTATATATATTAATGAATTCGAAATAAATTATCTTTTTTTTTACTGATCAATTAAACATGAACGATTGTACTAACTTTAAAAGTTGCGCTGAATTAATTACGGAATATTCTAATTTAGATTCTTCCATAATTTGTAAGGAGATTTGCTGATTTGATAAACTTTCAAACGAAATATTCCTTTCTTCAAAACACATTACGAGGGTGAATAAGAAAATATCAATTAGAATTGTGTAGACTAAAAGCAAATCCATTCCTGGCCCCGTTTCACATGGGCGCTGACCGTCAGTGGCCCGTGAGCCTCGCGTACGGTCAGCGCGCTGACGAGCCATTGAAGCACCTTTTCACACGTATGCCGAATCAGGGCGCTGACCGTAATTATTTAAAAAACAATGTTGGCAGTTTGCAGCTATACACCATCCGGTGTATAGAAAGGAATAATGACACCCCTTTAAACACAATGACGTCTGTATTAGGGGTTGCACTCGAAACAACATTCATAAAGTACTTACAGAAAACAGTTGAAATATTTCTTTAAAATTAATTTAAAATTTTTTTATACGTAGTGACAACATAAATCAATAGTGGGATTTGGGTTTTCTGTAATTATGATTTAGTACCTGCTTTTTCAAACGGACAAATATTAGAAAAGAAGGAAAATGGTAATAAAATTTGCAAACTGCTATATGTAAGTAGCAGATATGATAACAGTGGTTGATGCATCAGCTTTGATATCAATTTTCATCCTGATCATGTGAAAACAAAACGCCAGGCGTACATCATTGACGGTCAGCGCCCATGTGAAACGGGACTTACTGGAAATGTTAGAAATTAAGGTGGCCGTCTGACAATATAAAATTTCCTATGCTGCAGTGTTTGTTTTGAAAGCAAGAATTTCAAAAAAGGAACAAAGAATCGAAGTAATTTTGAGATATTTGGTTTAAAGAAACATCAAACTAGTAATTAAATATAGAAACACCTACATTTTTGATATAATAAAAGAAAAAATTGTTTTTTAATATACCTCATATTCTTAACAAATTTTACAAGGTTGGGTGTCGGATAAACTACTTCTAATACCGAAATAAATGTTCTTAGAAACACAAAAAACCTTCATTAGCTAGCACACATATGTGGCTTCACTGTACTATTTAATTCTTGTCGAATTCCCCACTAGTTTTTCGTATTCTTGCTCTGAAAATTTCTAATATTCATTTTTGATCACTAAAAATGTTAGATTTAAGGTTAGACAGACGTGAACTTAACCTCAGCAGAAGTGGTGAGGCGGGAGGTCCATAAAATCTAACCTTGAAGCGCTAAAATCTAACCTTAGTTCAATGAAGTTCTCAATCTTAGTTCTTAAAGTCAGAGAAGCCTTGACCTTTAACCGCCAGAAAATTTAGCCTTGAAGGTTGACCTTGGCAGAAAGCAGAAAGTAGTGGGGGGAGGTACAGAAACCCCATTCCTTTCCTACTACTAACCATTGCCAGTAAACCAAGTACATATTTAATTATAACAGTATATTAGTTTTAGGGGTTTAAACCGTTTTGAGTCTCCTCACTTATTTGCTGTTATCCAGTAGATTCACTGCAGTGGTGTTTGAATAAACTTCCAGGCGTTTTTGATATTTAACACTGCACTCTCTTATTTCATCGCGGACATAATTTATTTGTAGGTCGCGATGTAGCACTTTATTAGTAACATACTTCGGGGCATTTTCTATCATCCTCAATGTTTAAGATTGAAATCTTTGAATAATCTCAATGTTTGGTTCACTAGCACTCCCCCACAACTGGATCCCCCATTTTGTAAACTAATAATTTGTCTTCAAGAGTCAATTGCGATTTTCTTCGATTAAGTTAATACTAAAATATACATAATTTTTTGTTTCTCTGTTTACACTCAATGCCATCTGATATCACAACCTGCTTGCTTTTTTAATTGTATTACCTTTTATTTTTATTAGGATTTTTCCAATAAGGACACCTTTCACATTCACTTACTAAGACCATCCATTTACCCGGTGAATTCAGAAATGCTTTTAATTTAAATTTTTAAAAATTAACTGGAAATTCTAATTTGTTTATAGAAATACTGATTTTAGTTATTCGTCCAACAGAAAATGGATTTTAACATGTTAACATAAAATAATGTTTTAATGGCTTCGCCCTTTAAATTGATTTTTCCTTTGAGTTAAAGAATGGGAATTGCATTTGTACAGATTTACAGTTAATTTTAGGTGGTGATTTCCAATATATATTGGTACCGTAAGGGATTTACCACTAGTTCTTTTGAAGGTTAAGAACACGTTCTTGAGGTTCATATTTTTACCTTTCCTTTACGTTCCACTTCTTATGCTGTAATTATTTTTGACAAGATTCGTTATTTAATCACCGTAAGCCGTATTTGGAAGCGGTATAACTATATCGCAAGGTCGCATTCCATCTAAGGTACTTATTCGATGTTTGATATGCGCATTTTGGTAATCGATCTTGTTTGTTACAGACTTTTTTTATTTTTACTTTTACCTAAACTTCATACATTCCTTTCCTTCGTTTTTTTGGTTGGGTTGTTAAAAGAGCCCTTATTACGCTAAGCTTCTCGCTCACGTAGTTATTTGGTTGCTGGTCGTCCCTTAAATCAAGCTACGTTTAACTTGGTTGGTGACATTCCTCTGCAGCTGAAAGAACACATACCAGTATCGTGAGTTGCACGTCTTGTACCAACTGTTTATGACATCAATAACGTTTGGCAACCCTTATTATATATAAAACTTTACTGTATATTTGTACATTATAATTTTCCATTTTAAATGCCCCCAATGTGCGTGTAGTACTTAAATCTATGTATTCATTTCATATATGGTATATTATCAGTTTATTTTGTTAGGAATAATTTGCGAGTGTGTAAACGCATAATTTTGCTCCGTAAAGGTTAAACGATTAACTACTGGGATTAACAATTGCACAATCTGATAGTACCTGTAGTCGCGTTAATTTACCGTGCTCTTTGGTTACATTTTGTTAATTGAATTTTAATCCGGCGTAAAGTAATTAGTCCCGCTCGCATAAATTCTCGCCCCGTTCAAATGGAACTATTAATACTGGAGCTATTTTCGACGACTCTTGCGCCCATTACAGAAGACCTGTTGTGAAACTCTCGACCTCACACTAGCTAGCTGGCAGCCGACAGATTTAAATGCGGTTAAAACTTATTACCGTTTCCCAATTAGTAACC
Organism: Agrypnus murinus; assembly: GCA_929113105.1. Classification (NCBI taxonomy): domain Eukaryota; kingdom Metazoa; phylum Arthropoda; class Insecta; order Coleoptera; family Elateridae; genus Agrypnus; species Agrypnus murinus. The sequence goes on from OV816027.1 coordinate 5,377,081, forward strand.
CCATTTTGTGGGTAATAATTGGTTTTACGGTGAATGGTAACCGTATTATAAATAATTAAGTAAATTAGCAGAATTTCATCAATATTTACCAGACATGACTTTATTCCACGATGTTAACCCTAATCTAATTGTTATAGACGATTTCATGAAAGAATCAAACGGGGCTGTAGTCGTTATATTCACGAAGGATTCACATCATCGAAATATAAGTGTGGTTTTTATTACACAAAATATATTTCACCAGGGAAAAAGGCAAAGAGATATCTCACTAAATGCTCATTACATCATACGTTTTAAGAACCCCAGAGCTGACACTGATATCCGTCATCTTACCCGACAAATATGTCCTGAAAATGCCAAGTTCTTACAAGAGGAATATGAAGATGCTACAAACGCTTCACATAGATATTTATTTACTATTCGATTTAAAACAATCAACATCTAACATGTTAAGATATCGTACCTCAATATTTTTTAGAAGACGAAATTTGCTTTCTATATGTACCAAAGAATGAATATAAACACAATATACAAACAATAACAATCATTATAACACAATGTCTCATACAGTGCAAACACATTCTGAACTATTAAGAGCACTTTCCAAACTAGATTCTAAAGAAAGGATTCCTCTTTTGAAAACGGTCGGGGACAAACAAATTCATTGTGTATGTGGATGCATATACAATACTATAAAGGGACGAATACCGCTGCCTATAAAACAGAACTCAAGATATGAGCGTCATTAAAACATTTTACGTAAGCTTGTGGAACTTGACGAGTCAATAAAACAGAAGCCAAAACTACTAATAAAAAGGTGGGGCAATATTACCTTTAATTTTAGCACTAATTCTATCAGGTTTAATAGGAGGTTTATTTAAATAAATTATGGATCACACCAAGAAATTGATGTTAATACCATCGGAATTGATCCAGAGGTTGTCATCTAGCGAAACTACAGAAGCAACAACTTTTATCACATTTGGATAATGATATACAAAAAGTGCTGAACTCTTAACTTACTGATCACGATAAGTGGACAGAATATTACCAAGTGTTGCAAAGATATTTACATTTCACAGAAACGAAACATCAACCTATTGATATTCTTATAAAAACGGAATACTGAACATCGCAGACGGGTCTCTCTCTCTAGATGATATTATGGCGACTGTACCTATTACTTATAAAACAAGGTCTGAAAATATATATTCCGGTAGGTATTTAACAAGTACCGGAGAATTAAGATGGGATCATAAAGGTGTAGCATTAAAGGACAAACAGGTCGAGAGTCAACTATCGTAGATTTATTACACGATGTTCCAAGAGCTAGAAAACATACCAATCCTCACGGTTGGGTGTAGTTAATAAATATATAAAAGAAATTAATGTTCCACATGAATTGATCGAAAACCCCAAACGACGTCATGTTATACTTGCTTTTCCGCGGAATACTATTTTGGAAGCAGTAAAACGAGTATCTGTTTATAATTTTCCAGTTGATCAATATAGCTTAGAAGAAGACTACCAAGCAGATTCTAAAAGTATATTTTCTTACGTTCAAACCAGCTCTGAGAAAAGGAAGAATATCACAAAGATCATCGATTAAGGAAAAATTAAATTTGTAAATGGATCTGTCTACAAACTACTACGATCCGTTAAACCTAGTAGGTTTTTCAAGAAATGATTTACTAACGCATACCGTAAAACAATCACGTGCACAAGTACAAGAATGGTTACAAAAACAAGGCGCTTATACTATACATAAACTTGTTACTAGAAATGTTCCTAGGAATAAGTACATTGTAAACAACATCTACGAATTATGGCAAGCTGATCTATGCGACATGAGAAGCTTACGTAAACATAATGACCAAATAAACTACATTCTTACTGTAATTGATGTCCTCAACAAAAAAGCTGGGGCCATTCCTTTGAAACATAAAATATCGAGTGAAGTTATAAACGGTTTTAAACAAACATTCGACCAAACCAAAAGAACACCAGAAAATCTTCAAACTGACAAAGGAAAATAATTTTTTAGCACAATCTGTGCAACATTTCTTTAAAGCAAACGATGTTAATTTTTATATAACCAATAGCCCTGGCGTAAAAGCTGCAGTGGTAGAATGCTTTAATAGAACTGTGAAAACTTACATGTACCGATAGTTTACTTACGCACGCACATACAAATATATTGATATAGTAATTTTATTATTGCTTACAATAATCGATATCATTCAAGTATAAAGATGACGCCAAACGAAGTTAATGATGAAAACATTTTTCTGGTTTAGGATAGCAAGTGAACATTTTATATGCAATGTATGATGATAAAAATGGTTCGTATGTTCTTTCCATTCCTCCAGGAAATTATTCGTTAGCACAAAAAATATCATACGAAACTAATCGTTAAGTACTTACAACAGATATCAAAAATTGGAAATACGAGACCCGAAGGGTAGAGTTTTTCCAACTTTCTTTCTATCTGTTATAAAGCACCTACCGGTTTCGCATCGTAATATACTAATTTTGTTTTAATAAAAATGTTTCTTTTGTATGTTACACTATGAGATTTGGTGAACAAATAACAACACAAGAATAATTTGGTTATCTGATATCGCTTAAGGAAATACAGTAACGCCGTTGTAACATCCTAAAGTAAAGACAAATAATAATCTTGTGATCCGAGATCTTCGCCTTCTTTGCAGAGGATGTTATGACTTGCTTGGTTTCTTGTCCACTTCTTGTTATTTCAGGGGGATGCAGACATGTCTTTGTTCTTCAATGCCTGAAACGAAGAGTGCATGAATGATATCTGGTCAAACAATCTCAAAGACCCATTCTCAGTTGCGACTACTTGAGACTACAATTTTCACCTTTTTTTTTGTAGGAATTGATGACTTTGGTTGCCTTTTTAATCTGGATGATTATGAAAAATTCATTTTAAAGTCATATAAAGTATGTGTTGCCCATGAAGTGTTCAATGTCTTCAAAAATCATACCGCTCTGGCCTGCTTTTTGTACATGGTGTGTGCAACAAATGGTATAATTCCCTATATTCGCTTTTAGAATGATTTGATTGAATGGTAAATTCTTTATTTGTATTTTTTTATTATTTTAACCCTAAAATTGATGTAGTACGGCTGATATGATTGAAGTAATTTTGCTATATGATTGAACTGAAAAAGATTTATTCTAGGTTATGTGATATTATCACCTGCAGCTTTACAAGATATTCACTGGACTAAAGGTCAAAGGTGAGTTGTTTTTAAACTTAAATAATATATAGTCTTGGAGAAATAATTTCACTTTTTTTAAATAAAACGCTAATTCTGCTTTTATTTACACTCATGAATTAAGTACAAACTTCTTTGTTTGAACTAACTGGACCACTATCCGATTCATGTAGCACTTACTTAAATTATTTTCTCTTCCCTTAGAATTTCTTCTTTAGTTTATTTTGAAATAATGTACATGTAATGTACTTTTTATACTGGTTAAACTGTTGCACAGTAATTTATTTTGCCTTTTTTTAATAAATTTTTACAGAGACCACAATTTGACATCTTATTCTCTTTTTATACATAAATTAACCATCCTATTTGCTTAACTATCCTTAGAAACCTCTCTTACTGTTGTTTATTTTTACATTTCAAATTAGCCTGGCTTAGGTCATTATATACACTTATAATTATTGTAAAAAGCTCTTTTCTTTGCCTTAGAGACCTTTACAGTGGTTTTAATACTTTGTACAGTAATATTACCATACCGACATGTCAATAACAGTAAAGAAAATGAAAATAAAATAAAATAACCATGCATCAAATCAACCCATACAGACCATTTTACAAGACAATGTTGAAAAATAATATTTATTAATAACTTCTTCATTTTCCGAAAACGATAAATTATTGAAACCACAGATGTTATAAATCATAACAAACCTTAAATTTCTTAAGATGCTTGATCTACGAGCTCGGATTTCAAACCAATATCTGCGGCAGTTATGGTAGACATTCCTAGGTATGTTAATAGCTATTACATTTTTTATTAATTCTAATTACATTTTCCTTTTCAGGATTTAGCTGGGTTGAAAATCTCTCGCCCTAAAATAATTCTTTTAATTGAATCATTATTATGTACATAGAACAAATCGGTAAAATCAACTCAAACTTGAATCATTTTGTAATAAATTATTTTTAGCTGTTTAAATAGCTATTGTTAATAACAAACGAAAAGTAGCTAATAAATAACGCTTCATTTTAGATATCAATAACAATCCATTAACATTCATAAATCCAATAACTTTTAACTTGACCAACTGAAGTAAATACTTTTATAATTGTCTTGATAGAAATATCATCACAATGCATACATTGGAAATGCATACACTTAGTAGTGTGTTTATAGAAACTAGTGGTGGGGCAGTGAGACAAAGCGGTAAAGAAGAGAAATATACCACCAGCAATCGGCACACTACCAAGACATGCCTACGCTTATATGAATTGATCGCTCATAAATCTTACAAATTATATAGAATGATTATTATCCTACCATTGAATTACAAAGCAGAGTAATAGCTTCTAGTCATAAAGTAAATAAAGAAGTACCTCTAACTCGACTAAAAGAATATTCAGTTAGTAAACTTATTAATAAATCAGCTCAACTCAAGCAGCGCCTCTAATTGAATGTGCCCATTGAATGTTCAGACTAGTTTGGAGTACGGTATGTTGCTTAGATGTACAACGAGCATGAACTTAAGGTCACAACCCTACCACCATTTTTTTTATAAACAAATCTAAAGTGTGTGTCTAGTGTGTATGTTGATATAACTCAATTTTCTTCTTATTAAAAATAATTAGAAACCTTTTCAACATTATTTTTCGCACGCATTTATTATTATTCAAATGGTTTATTAATAGGTAATTCAGATTTATAGTCACATACATTACATCTAAATAGTTTGTCATCACTATGTGTAAGCACGTGTTTTTGCAAACTAGCTTTTAGTGAGCATTTATAATTACAAATATTACATCCAAATGGTTTCTCATCACTATGTATGAACATATGCCTTTGCAAACTTGCTTTTAGTGAGCATTTAAAACTGCAAATGTTACATGCAAATGGTTTCTCGCCACTATGAGTGAGCATGTGATTTTGCAAATGTGTTTTTCGTGAGCATTTATAATCACAAACATTACAATCAAATGGTTTCTCACCACTATGAGTGAGCATGTGCTGTTTCAATCTTGCTTTTAGTGGGCATTTATAACTACAAATCTTACAGACAAAAGGTTTTTCACCACTATGAGTGAGCAAGTGCTTTTGTAAACTTGCTCTTTGCGAAAATCTATAATTACAAATTTTACATCCAAAGGGCTTCTCACCACTATGAGTAAGCATGTGTCTACGTAAGCTTGCTTTTCGTGAAAATTTATAACTGCAAATATTACATACAAATGGTTTCTCACTACCATGGATGAGCATATGTTGTTGGAGAGTTCTTTTTATTGAACATTTATAGTCGCATATATTACAACCAAATGGTTTCTCACGACTGTGTATGAACATATGTCTTTGCAAACAAGCTTTTAGTGAACATTTATAACTGCAAATGTTGCATGCAAAAGGTTTCTCACCACTATGTGTGAGCAAATGTTGTTGCAAATTTGCTTTCATCGAACATTTATAGTCGCATATACTACATCCAAATGGTTTTTCACCGGTATGAGTGAGCATGTGCTTTTGTAAACTTCCTCTTTGCGAACATTTATAATTACAAATATTGCATCGAAATGGTTTCTCACCACTATGTGTAAGCATATGCCTTTGTAAATGTCCTTTTAATGAGCATTTATAACTGCAAATATTACATATAAATGGTTTCTCGCCAGTATGAATGAGAAGGTGATTTTGAAAAGTTGCTTTCCGTGAGCATTTGTAGTGACATATTTTACATTCAAATGGTTTCTCACCGTCATCTTTGAGCATATGTTGTTGCATATTTTTGTTCATTGAGTGTCACATATATTACATATTATGATTGTTTAGTAGCATGAACACAGAGAAAACTTATGATTAGGTACTTGTTTTACATTCATATTCTCTTCCTATTTAAGTTTGTATTGTCGTTAGCAGCTTTGTCAAAATGGCGATCAACTGAAAAATAGCAATTAAACTTGCTGCCTAGGTGTAGTAAAATGACTTTACCATTAAAAGCCATGATGGATGATGGACTATTTGATTTGGTTTCTCATATACGACTTATTCTTCATATATGTTCTTCTTACTATTTATGGCCTCAGATATTAGAATTAGAGTTGTGAAATAACACATGGATTTAATTAAATCAGTTCAAAATCCTAATTGAAAAAAATATCTATTTTGCATAGGTCTGGCATACTGTACACAGAATGTGATTCAAAAGTGCTGCAGCACTTTTAAAGAAGACTGTGAGCTGGAACATTCTGCAACATGAATAAAAATAGTTCGTTGAAATGAAACAGACAATAAAATAAAACGCTTCTAATAACCTTTCAATAAAAGGACATAAATGCTGCTAATTCCAATTTGTATTGATTATTGATTAATCATTAATACCTGCCGAATATTCATACTCTACATATGTATATACTGTATTTTATGTCATGTACTATTAATATATATGCATGGTTTACCAATTATTAATATTTATAATAAAAAATAGTTAAATAATAAGAATTGATCTTTTAATAATTTCTCTCATAATAGTTTCGTCATGGTTTCGTCGAAATCGTAAATGCGCATGTCTGCTTAATAAGAGTCGGCGTTGCCAGTATTTCATAATGCAGTGTTGCATTTCTCAAATGTAGTATATCTCGACATACAGTCCGTTTGCTTTAAAATGCCCCACTTTGTAAAATCTTGATCTTCGGGCAGAAATAGTATAAACCAAAGAATAGAGAGGATAAGAATGGAAGGCTAGCGACCTCAAAAATAGTAACGCCATCTAGCGTGTTGGATGTTAACTGATTGGAAGATTATATTTTGACGTAAGTTTGCATGCTGTTGACATGTGTTGAATCAAATAGGTTAAGAAAAATAAAAATTTCGCGGTTAAGGGGGCGTTATTGGCGCAAAATATTAGCGTCAAAATATAGCTCACGTTTTTCATTCAGTTTTCTTTTAATAATCGTTTTTTTAGCAAGATAACGTTTGATGTCGATTGCTAAACTGTTAAGGTAGTGTGGATCATAGTTTGTAAGGAGTAGATATCTAAAATAAATTTTATACTCGTAGTCGAACATCGTCAATTTTGTAGAATTAACGTTTTCTAAAAAATAACCAAACTAAACATAATACAGTCATTATAACACTGTTTAATAGCAAAATATATGACAATGGATAAATGTTTTTGCTTACTTATTTAGTATTGATTGAAATAAAATATATGTACACGGCACGGAAACTTAAATATGGCAGCACGAAAATCAGTCATTTTTAGTTGAACGCTTTCTGCACCAGGAGGCGTTGGGTGGTAATATTCGCGGGACATTTAAAAGTAATTTAACTTTTCTAATCTTTTACTATTATTTAATAACTTCCCGAAATAAATGTTGTTTTCTTTACTTACGAGCATGTGGCGGTTAATTTTTGAATAAACTATTTCACTCTTAATTAGTCCTGATTAATTTCTTAAAACGAATATATATTTTCAATATTTTAATATAGTAATACTTTTCTTTTTCTTAAAACCAGCAAGAACAACTAATATTTTTAAAGATATTTAGTAGTTTTATATTCCCCTTTTTGATTTCAACTACCTTAAATTATTCCTTGGCATTTAAAAATTAAAAATTTCAGTTTAATTTAAAATATTTTGAAAGTTCACGCATGTCTGGCAACACTCTGAGCAGAGAACTGCGATGCGATCAAATAATGTTTCTATTTACATTTTCAAATTTTAGTTTTAAAGAAATTAATTCCGTTTTGCGGACCGTAGCGCCATTTTTAAGTGTTTATAGTTACTGAAGCTTCCTATTATTAACACTGGCGGCGATAACGCGCCTTTAATAACACTTGTTGGATAGATCTTTTTATGGAAAGTATTATATATTGTTTTTTTGATGTATTAAAATTGTAAAAATGTCTAGCGATTATTGCGCCATCTTTACGTGTCAGGAATTAACTATTACTGTAAAATAAGGTCGGTTTTTTACATATAGTTGTTATGGAGCCTTCCAGTCTTATCCTATTCTTTGGTATAAACCATATATATTGTTAAATGGTATAAAATTCTGTATTTACTAAATCGGGGTGAGAGTTATGACGTCATCAAATTTTTTTAAATTACGAGGTATTTTTTATCGAAATCGAGATTGTGTTTTCTTTGTAATTATGATAAATATTCATACTATTACATAAAATAATTCTCAAGAAAAACGTGATGATTTATGGTTTTGAATTTTGGTTACTCCAATTATTTAAACAAAATTATCTAGCAAGTTTAGATAAAATAACGAAACTTTAGTTATTCTGATGTCCCACATCTGTCAAGATTTATTTGATAATTTTTTTGTTTACATATTTAAGTTGGCAATACTGGCCATCGAAATAGAATAGAATAATTATTATAATCGTATAATAAATAGTAGATGCTTATGTACATGTAAAGCCCGTGTAAAATAATATTAAGTTTATACAAAAGTTTAGGAGTGAGTTTTGTGATAAATTTTTTGAAAAATTCACAAAAATTGACAATTTTTTGTTTGCAGCAAATCTCATTTTTGATGCAAAATCTGTCAATCTAGTTAACATTTATTTATTATTAAAGAGAAGTGCGACCTCATTATAAACACGACTGCAAGATAACGCCTCGCAGCGGGCGCCCATATATGCTAGAGCGGAAGCAGCTGCAGTATTCAGAACTTTATCACAACCCACGGCCTCGTGTGCTCAACTGAAGGATTTTACGCCCACAGAGAGTATATAAAGACTAGAGCTTTGTGAGACAGATCAGTCCGCGTTACCACGGGCTTGGGGATAGAAACTGATGACCAGGGTCATTGTTTACCTTCCTCCAAGCCATACTCATCCAGAAAGCCGTAGAAACTGGCAGCCAGGGTTATTGTTTACCTCGGTCTTTCTGAACATTATTATTACCAGTTTCAAGTTGAAATTGTATAATAGTATTTAAGTGATTATGCAAGTGCATATTGTGTAATTTCACGACGAATAAATATCTTATTGTACTTAACAATAAACTGTGTTCATTGTTGTGACTTGGCCTCCGTCTTTCGCGTTTTAAAAATAAAGTATTGTTTTTAAAAACGCCTTTCCACGTCAAGAAAAGTTAATTATCGCGCATGCGTATTAACGTTTTTTTGTGGTAGCAGTAGTCTTGATATAACCAAGTGTTGACTTCATGTTTGTTTACATTATTAATATTACGTTTTGAGGTCAATTATCTTCAAATTTAGTTCTGTTTACTTATTATTACGTTATTTGCAAAATGTCTGATGCTAATAAAGACTCATAAGATTGTCAGGCTCCGCTAACGAGTAGTCCGACAACTTTCTCATTTGTCTCAAAAATATGCATTTTTTTGTACTAGGTAATTAAACAAATAACTATTTGAAAGCAATCCTTGAACGATTGCATGTAGTTATGCTATGTTTTTTATAATTAATAGAAGTATCTAACAAACATACTTAAACATAGTAATAACAGTACAAAGTTATTTAGAAAAAAGCAACAAACATGCAGATGTTCGGTTCAGATATACTAAGTCAAGTTTAAACAGAACTGTAGAAGATACCAAGCTAGGAAAAACAATTATCCAAGGAGCAAGTAAATCCTGCAATATCTCACAACGACTTATTATTTACGAACGACTTTAAGGCATGCAAATGGAACCGGGAGGAAAAAAGTACTACTGCGATTAATGGACAATGTACGATAGATGCAAAAATACTTTTCATCAGAGGGCATGAGATAAAACAAACATAAAGCCTAAAAATTTCATATGCAGCATCAACACGTGGTTGTATGGACAGAGAAATATTCTCTGGCTAGTTTACCAAATGCTTCCCAACACATATCCTAGAATATCATCCAGTCAGGGGCATGCTGGGTACATCAGAACAGACCAGAAAAAAGCTTTAGGTTAGGCCACTTTTATTGTTATTCTCATTAAAATTATTATTATTATTTTACTACCAAAAGTAACGCCAAAATGCGTGGTATCTATTTTGAAATTGGTTAGTCGTTTTCGACTTTACAATACCTATTATTGTATACTGACTAATTATATACTAAATATCAAATTTTTCTAAAATGTGGGTTACGTCATAGAGTTGTGATTTATAATTTAAGTTAACATTGCATTTTCATACTTATGATTAGTGGTGTGACAGGAGCGTATTTAGTCACTTTCATGCCCTGGGCTACATTAATTTTGTCACCCCTGCAGAGCTTATTATTTATCAAAAATAAAAATATTTGTAATTCTATTAAGTAAAAGATAATTAGCGAAAATTTTTTATCTATAGTCATTGAACATTCTGTTTTTTGTCCTTTCAAAGCAGCATCGGACAAGCAAACACATTCTCCAACACATCTCTCAACTTTAAATTAATATATATACGAGGGTAGATTGAAAAGTTTCCGGAATGGGCAAGAAAACGCAGTAATTGAACAGGTTTTTGTTTTTATTTTTCAACATAATATCCTTGCAGGGCGATACACTTTTCCCAGCGGTGCTCCAACTTTTTTAAGCCTTCAGAAAAATATGATTTCGGGAACTCTGCAAAATAAGCTTTAGTGGCGGCGATGACCTCCTCATTTGACGTAAAGCGCTTGCCTCCGAGCCAAGTCTTCATGTTTGTGAACAAAAAGAAGTCGCACGGGGCCAGGTCTGGAGAGTACGGGGGATGCGGCACCACCTCGTAGCCCAATTCAACCAATTTAGCATTGGCGATTCGGGATGAATGGGCCGGCGCGTTGTCGTGATGGAAGAGCACTTTTTTTCGCTGCAAATGAGGCCGTTTCTCCTTCAAAATGCCGTTGAATTGATCCAATAAATCGCTGTAGTATTGTCCCGTGATAGTTCTTCCCTTCTGCAAAAAGTCGATGTGTATCACACCTTGCGAATCCCAAAAAACGGTGGCCATGACCTTTCCAGCAGATGGGACAGTCTTTGCCTTCTTCGGAGCAGATTCGCCTGGAGAAATCCACTGTTTCGACTGCTGCTTGGTTTCTGGTGTGTAGTGGTGGATCCATGTTTCGTCCACGGTCACGAATCGGCGAAAAAAATCCGTTGGATTACGATTTAACAAGGCCAAACACTCTTTCGAAGTGGTCACACGATTTCGCTTGTTGTCCATAGTCAGCAAACGCGGCACCCATCGCGCCGAGAGCTTCCTCATGCCCAAATGTTCGTGCACGATATTTTGCACACGTTCATATGAGATGCCCGTGGTCTCTACTATTTCGCGCAACTTCACTCGTCGATCGGCTAACACGAGATCATGGACTTTATCGACCATTTCTTCATTTGTGGCCGTTTTTGGACGTCCACTGCGTGGTTCATCCTTGGTGCTCGTACGGCCACGTTTGAACTCGCTCACCCAGAAACTAATAGTCGAAAATGAAGGTGTGGATGTGCCATGAACTTTCTGCAAAATATCTCGTATCTCCGTCGCCGTTTTCCCGTCCATCCAGAAATGTTTGATGACTGCACGAAATTCGTTTTTATCCATTTTTGCAAAAGTGCCTGAATTGCTTCACAAGATATCCTAGTAAACATAAACGGAACGACGCACGTGTCTGAAAATTTGACAGCTTTCCTAAAATAGGTTAGCCTTGACAACCATCATAACAATTTCACGATACGCGCGCCATCTCTTGCCCATTCCGGAAACTTTTCAATCTACCCTCGTACAAGATCAGATTGTATATAAATGAGTAGGCATTTTTTTGGAGCCTTGGGGATAACCAAAAACAATTTTATTGTCATTTCTTGTAATTTTTAGACCTAAAGTAATTCCATTTGAGTATTCAGATTGATCTGTAATAAAATATATTATCATGAAACACATATAAGCACCAGAGTTTTAATTTCCGTTTGGAATCTTTATGGACTACTATATGGCAATAGTAACTTTTAATGCATTTTACTTAAATTTAAACGTAGTATTTGTTCTAAAAACTCCTTCTAAAATTGTTTAAAATATACAATTATATGATGCTGCCAGCTGTACCTACCATAAAATAAATAACATGGAAACTTTTCAATCTGATGTGTTCTGCATTTCTGAAAGCTGGCTGACAATTAGCACACTGACACAGATAGTACACTTAACTGATTATAAATTCTTTAAACAAAATAGAATTAGTCATCGGGTATAAGGGTCAGAATATACATTAAAAGGGATTTTCCATACATACAGACACCCTTATTGCAGAGGCTTAAATCAAGAGCTTAGTGTCAATTACTTATAAAAATCAAAGCTGTTCAAATCATTTAAGTTAGTGTTAAGTAATTATTTGTTGCAAAAAGGCATGCCGCACTTTGTAACATAGATTCGTCTCTATTTTAACCCTCAAGTACTATCGTGTTTTCAAGCAACGTATATACTATCGTGGGTTGTTTGAACACCTTTATACTGAGTTTTTTTTTGTGATAATAGACGTTTTTTCATAGTTTTTTGTTTTTAGGTAATAAAACAAGGCTTTAGTTTACTAGTGACGTAAAGAAATTTGAAATAAAAAATGAAAAAACAGCACCAGTTCTAACATATTGTCCTAGTTGATGTTTTAACACTTGTCTTCCAGAAATGGATGGTAGATGTCTTCATACAAGATATAACATGAGAAGCTTTTTCTTTGCCTTCATTATGAATTCATAGCTGAATATAAAAATACTAGTTACGACCACAATTCCTTTGGAAGTGCCGTGCATACAGCAGTAGAAGAGTAAACAAAGCAATTCAAGCACTGCAAGGTTCTTTTATTATAAATAAGCATTAAAAGTACTCACAGTATTTGTGAGGAGACTAGGTATAATAGCACAATAACTAACAGAAGAATATCATATTCATAAAATACAACATTCACAATTCACAACATACATAAAATAAATACACATCTTGATGTGTATTTACGCACATTTATACACATTGATAATTAATTTTTAATTATTAGAAATAATTGTAATCACTTTAACAATATCTTATCAGAGTGTGTAAGAATGTGTTTTTGTAAATTTCCTTGTTTTGAGAATTTATAGCTACAAATGTTACATTCAAATGGTTTTGTGCCACGATGGTTGAACATGTGCTTTTGCAAATATTGTTTTTGCGTACATTTATAACTACAAATTTTACATGCAAATGGTTTTTCAGCATTATGTGTGATCATGTGCTTTCGCAAATTATCTTTTCGTGAACATTTATAATTGCAAAGTTTACATCCAAATGGTTTCTCACCACTATGTGTGCGAATATGGCTTTGCAAACCTGCTATGAATGAGCATTTATAATTGCAAATATTACACTGAAACGGTTTCTCACCACTATGCGTGAGCATATGCTTTTGCAAATATGCCTTTCGTGAGCATTTGTAACTACAAATATTACATGCAAATGGTTTGTCACTATTATGAGTGAGCATATGTTGTTCCAGAGCTCCTTTTGTTGAACATTTATAGCCACATATATTACATCCAAATAGCTTCATACCACTATGTATGAACATGTGTTTTTGTAAACTTTGTTTTAGAGAGCACTTATAATTACAAATATTACATCCAAATGGTTTTTCACCGCTATGTGTCAGCAAATGCCTTTGCAAACTTCCTTTTAGTGAGCATTTATAACTACAAATATTACATACAAACAGTTTCTCACCATTATGTATGATCATGTGCTTTTGCAAACTGTCTTTTCGTGAACATTTATAATTACAAATTTTACATCCAAATGGTTTGTCACCACTATGTGTGAGCATATGCCTTTTGAAACCTGTCTTTAGTGAGCACTTATAACCACAAATATTACATACAAATAATTTCTCACTACTATGAATGAGAATATGATTCTGCAAACTTGCGTCTTCTGCACATTTATAACTACAAATACTACATGCAAACGTTTTTTCATCTCTATGAGTGAGCATGTGTTGTTGCAAATTCTTTTTTCTTGAGAATCTATAATTACAGATATGGCAAGCAAATGGTTTCTCACTGCTATGTGTGCGCATATGCCTTTGCAAACTCGCTCTTACTGAGCATTTGTAAGTACAAATATTGCACGCAAATGGTTTCTCTTCACTATGAATCAGCATGTGCCTTTGCAAGTAACCCTTTCGTGAGCATTTATAACTACAAACATTACATCCAAAGGGTTTCTCACCACTATGAGTGATCATGTGACTTTGCAAACCTGCTTTTAATGAGCATTTATAATTACAAATATTACACTGAAACGGTTTCTTACCACTATGTGTGACCATATGCTTTTTCAGACTTGATTTTAGTGAACACTTATAACCACAAATAGTACATACAAATGGTTTCTCACCAGTATGAATGAAAATGTGATTTTGCAAACTTGCTGCTTGTGCACATTTATAACTACAAATATTACATGAAAATGGTTTCAGACCACTATGAGTGAGCATGTGTTGTCGCAAAACTTCTTTTTGCGAGAATCTACGATTGCAAATATTGCATGCAAATGGTTTCTCACCACTATGTTTGAGCATATGCCGTTGCAAACTTGCTTTTAACGAACATTTGTAAGTGCAAATATTACATACAAATGGTTTCGCCCCACTATGAGTAAGCATGTGGTTTTGCAAATGTCCTCTTTGTGAGAATTCATAACTACAAATACTACATCTAAATGGTTTCTCGCCACTATGCGTGCGCATATGGCTTTGCAAACTTGCTTTTAATGAGCTTCTATAATTACAAATATTACACTGAAACGGTTTCTCACCAGTATGTGTGAGCATGTGACTTTGCAAATTTGCTTTTCGCGAGCCTTTATAATCACAAAGATTACATCCAAATGGTTTCTCACTACTATGTATGAGCATATGGTTTTGCAAATTTGATTTCTTTGAGCATTTGTGATTGCAAATATTACATATAAATAGTTTCTCACCACTGCGAGCGAGTTTATGTTGCCCCAGATTTTTTGTTGAACAGTTATAGTCACGTACATTACATCCAAATGGTTTTTCATCACTATCAATGAGCATGTGCAATTGCAAACTTATTTCAATTGAGCATTTTTGATCACTACACACAATAGGTTTATCATCACCATGAGCGAATTTATGATGTTCCATATTTCTATGTAGTGAGCATTAATAGTCATATAGTAGCATTATTTTAGCAGTGTTAGTGTGATTGTAATTACTTTACCAGTAAAAAGACGATGATAAACGTTTTTGATGTATATTTTTATATGAATGATTTTTTCTGGTATCTTTCTTTTCACTTCTTACTATAAATACTCTGTAAGAGATTAGAGTTTAAGAGGTAGAACACTACACATGGATTTATATAAACCATTTAAAACTCCTATACATACTTGAGAAGGAAGAGTATATTACAAAGGCTTGATGTACCTTATAAGGAAGACGTCTTCAGAAAAGCACTGAGCTGGAATATTTTGAACATTAATGAAAACAGTTCAGTTTTAAAGAGCACTTTTTATAATGCAATAAAAACTACAATGACATTTTAATATTAATTTATACCTACACAACAATCAGCAGTAAAAAAGGTGATGAACAGGGTTGCCAAGTCTATCATTTAAACAATCGCACAGCTTTAATAAAATCTATTTTAAGAAGAACAATATTTTTGGTAAATGCATTATTTAAATAGATGCATTCTTATATAAAATTATTCCTTAAACATACATGTTAGTGTATATTAACTGACTTTGATAAAACTATTTCATCTCGTGACCTTGAGAAAAAAGAACAAAGCAAGTGCCACCTATTCGTAATGGAAGCTATTTAGCCGTAACTATTAAAAATATTGCTTAACGGCCTGTTATTGTCGCCAGTGTTAATAATAGGAAGCTTCAAAAACTATAAATACCTAAAGATGGCACTACGGTGCGCAAAACGGAATTAATTTCTTTAAAACTAAAATTTCAAAATGTAAATAGAAACAATATCAATTTAGTGCAGAACAAACGAACAAACATAATATTATTTGATCGCATCGCAGTTCTCTGATCAGAGTGTTGCCAGACATGCGTGAACTTTGAAAATATTTTAAGTTAACTAAAATTTTTAATTTTTAAATGCCAAGAAATAATTTAAGGTAGTTGAAATCAAAAAGGGGAATATAAAACTGCTAAATATCTTTAAAAATATTAGTTGTTCTTGCTAGTTTTAAGAAAAAGAAATGTATTACTATATTAAAATATTGAAAATATATATTCGTTTTAAGAAATTAATCAGGACTAATTAAGAGTGAAATAGTTTATGCAAAAATTAACCGTCACATGCTCTTAAGTAAAAAAAACAACATTCGAAATTTAACTTCGGGAATTTATTAAATAATAGTTAAAAGATTAGGAAAGTTAAATTACGTTTAAATGTCCCGCGAATATTACCACCCAACGCTTCCTGGTGCAGAAAGCGTTCAACTAAAAATGACTGATTTTCGTGCTGCCATATTTATATTTCCGCGCCGTGTACATCTATTTTATTTCAATCAATACTAAATAAGTAAGCAAAAACATTTATCCATTGTCATAGATTTTGCTATTAAACAGTGTTATAATGACTGTATTATGTTTAGTTTGGTTATTTTTTAGAAAACGTTAATTCTACAGAATTGGCGATGTTCGACTACGATTATAAAATTTATTTTAGATATCTACTCCTTAGAAACTATGATCCACACTACCTTAACAGTTTAACAATCGACATCAAACGTTATCTTGCTAAAAAAAAACGATTATTAAAAGAAAACTGAATGAAAGACGTGAGCTATATTTTGACGCTAACATTTTGCGCCAATAACGCCCCCTTAAATACTTAACAATCTACCTATTATAGTATTAATCATCATCTATTAATTTTATTAATTTCGATTTTGGGACCGTCTAAGATTATGTTTCAGAAAATCTAACTGCATTTATATTTAAGTAGCCCAAAATAGCAATTTATATTATTCTTATATTATTACATATCATTACGACTAAAATTTTGTTTCCATTAAATCTCATCAAAAATCAAAATAGCAATGTTTAAAGCGTAATATAAATCGCCTTAAAAATCTCAGATTATCAGCTCAATAGGCGAGTGGACACAGTTCATCAATTCATTTAAAACAGTACACATTCAATTTTAGACCTCTAAAATAATACAAAATTTCATAAATAGTTTATATAAAAAAATTACTTAACGAAAAAAATTAAATTAAAAACGTAAAATTTTCAAAGCTTTTGGAATATGCGGAATCGCATACGTCATAGCTGCTTCTCCGTAGTATCAAAATGTAAAGACATACGCGATTTAAATCTTTTAGGTAATTGGCACTGAGCTAGAATAAGATGGTTGCTAAAACGTAGTGTATAGTTTGATGCGTTCTTTGTTTGTGGCGTTTCCACATGTGATTCGAAACCTTACAAATAAGAAAAATTAATTTTAAAAATCTCTTAAAGCAGCGATAAGTCGTTTTGGTTTTGAAGTGCGAATAGTTTTTATGTTTAGGTAAGTAACAGAGTGTTGGCAATAAGTATCTACTAGTTTATTTATAAAACTCACTTTAGGCATTGCTGTGAACAGGTTTTTTAGATGCAAAGTTGATCTGGTTATTTTTAAAGAAAAGTACAAATAAATTCACCTAAAATTAAAAACACCTGATTTATTTACACAAAATTTACAAAAAACAAAAACAATGTAAATATAACCTAACAAACACGTGCGTAGACAAATCAATGACATCGTAAAGTAAACAACAAGCCAATGCCACAATACTGACCGAATCTGGCAAATGCGCATTTTCAGCCATTCTCGTACAGGCTAACGGTTATGACGTAACAGAGCGGGAAAATTACTCGTTTAAATTTAAAGCAATCTTTAGGAATTTTTTATGCCTAAAACATAGCTAGAGGAAAACTATTTGCTGATTTTCTGCTTTACTAGTGGTTTGAATGCAATAAGATTTAAAAAAGAAATTCCTATAGCCTATGCAGTAACAAATAAATAACGAATGCGCATTAACATGCGACTCTAGCTAGCATGCCTTCGTGTATAAAGTTAGGTACTATAAATTTAAAATATCGCAATACATAGGGCTGTAATGTTGAAAAACGCGTTGTTTTTGCCACAAATAGCGACATTCATAGTGAGTTTTTATGTTTGATTAAGAAATTGGCAGTAATGTCATTTCTGACATTTCACTTCCAATTCGCGTTGTAGACTTTACGTTGTTTTATTTGGTTGTTGTATTTTGAATTGTAACAATAGTAGTGTGGAGGGTTTTATATTAGTTCGATAAAAATTAACCCATTATCTGGCGAGAGATATGCAAATAAGAGACAATTGTGGTTAAAATTAATGAATCTCCTTGATTTTCCCTTAATCAAAAGTGTTGACGTATACGTACTATATATACACAGCAATATTTATTGAAAATCTATTACAACATACCGCCAATGTGTGGATTGGGGTATGTTGGGAGAAAGACACAATGATACTACAGATTTAATCAAATAACCAATATATTAAAAATAAAACATAAAAATGAAACATGATAGTTATAATAAAAATAATAAAATCGTTACTTAGGTAACTAATAAGTGAAAGTGAGATCTCTGACTATAATCCCTGATGAGTTTAAGTAACAACAATGAAAATAGTTTAAATACAAGTAAATTCAACTATAGTATAGCTCCAAGATTTAAAGCAATTATAAGGTACGATTGTGAAAATTCTTACCCTTTGCGTTTATAATAAATTAAACCAATTTCTCTGTCTGGAATTAGTTAATTAACACATTAATTATTACGCTTTCGTGTTTAGGCGCCCGATTGTAAAGTATACGTTATTAATTATTATTGTTATTTTTTGTATGAGTTATAATTTGGAATATTTATGTTTAAATTATATTAAAATTCTTAAGTTCACGATTAAATAAATGGTTCCCTAATGTTTGCTCTTTTTGTTAGAGCTAATTAGGCAGTGCCAAACCGTTCAAGTGACGAATCTATCGGGAACTGACTTAGAAGGCAAGCTTTTTGCGCGACTCGCCAAAAGAGCTGATGTTTCAAAACTTCAGTAGTTTTCCAACTGGTTACGCCAAATTGCAAAACTGAACCCGTGCATTGTTTTGCTTATCAGAACGCTACGAGTGAAATCTTCCCGTCTTACGAAAACCCAACTATTATATTTCGTGTGAAGTGTAGACACTTCACACGTGTTACTAAGTCACTAATAAGTGTTACACTATGAAGTTGCATTTTTCTGTGAATAAATTGAAAACGTGAAGAAAGATGATAAGAAAAGGCTTCGCGCTGCCGCAATGTGAACAACAATTTGACATTTTAACATAGGTTTACAAAAGAATTTCAATTTTCATGCTTAAAATCTACCTTTATAAGATAAATATAAAACAATAAATTGTGCTTAAACCAAATAGTGGTCGAGCTGTTTAAAAAAATAAAATTAAATGTTCCCAGTACAAAATACGTTTTCTATTACTTTTTGTTTTTTATGAACATTACTCAAAATTTATATTATTATAAAAGAACGCTATCTTACATTGTTATAGAACGGTCTTTATTTTAAATTTTTCGGTCGTTATGCTAAAATATGGCAAAACTTTGCGGTACTTTAAATACCTAGTGCCTCTATTGGTGGATAGAGTTACTACATCTAATCAGCCAGACCATGCTGGTAGTGTTTCAAAAGAAGAACTGCTATTTTTGCTAAAAAATAAAGAAAGAAATTATCTACCAGCTGAAATCAAACTTGGAGCGGCAGCGATTTAGGGTTATAACTCCGCTCCGACTATAGAAGACACTCGGAGTTGGAGCGCACCACACTTAAGGAAGGTTGTACTCATTTAGATGATTTTTCTTTAAGAAAATAGGGACTAAATGTGTTTTTTTTCGATTTGATTTTTATTGTGATCAGCAATTACTGATATAAGAACCACTACCTAGCATAATTGGTACAACCACAAATGTCAAAATTTCACACACTGTAGGGCACTGAACTCTTATGATGCGTTCAGTGCTATAATGTCATTTAGAAAGGAAGAGAAGAATATTTAGATCCTATAAAGCCATCAAAAACGCCGACGTAAGTGTCGCCTCTATTAACGTTCAGGCAAAAATGCAGAATTGTAATCCCAGGCGGTAACTGCCAAACTACAATTTATAAATGTACTATACAGAATTGCAACGTATGCTAAGAAAAAGTATGGTACATTTTTGAGTTGATGTTTTGCAGTTACCACCTTTGATTCTAGCAGCAGGTATATCGTATATTTCGACTCCAGGCTCTGATAAAGAGTTTGAAGAAGTGTATCTAGACACCTACGTTGTTTAATGGTAAAGTATAATGTTATTTCTTTTGTACAGGAAGCAAGATTTACTGTTAGTTTGGTTGTAGTTGATGACCAATTTAAGAAGGCTGTAGTCACCAACAAAATTAACAATGGAAATCACCAAAATTTGAATGTAAAACATGAACTTGTAAATGTTTAAAAATTACAAAATCATTTATGGATTCATGCTATTTAATAATCATATGTAATAATATATGTCATTAAGAATACTCAATGAACAAAAATATGCAACAATATATGCCCTCATGCAACTCATGATGATGACAGAATGTTTGAATGTAATGTATGTGACTATAAATGCTCGATAAAAGAAAATCTACAACAACACTTGCTTACACACTGTAATGAGAAACCGTTTGGATGTAATATTTGTAATTCAAAATTCTCACATAAAGGTAATCTGAAAAAGCATTTACTTACTCATAGTGGCGAGAAACCATTTAGATGTAATATTTGTGATTATAAATTCTCTCAAAAAGTAAGTTTGCAAAAACACCTGCTTATTCATACTGGTGAGAAGCCATTTGAATGTAATATTTGTAGTTATAAATGCTCACTAAAAGGAAATTTGCTAAAACACCAGCTCACTCATAGTGGAGAAAAACTAGTTGGATGTAATATTTGTGATTATAAATTTTCAGGAAAAGTACATTTTCAAGAACACCAGCTTACCCATAGTGGTGACCAACCATTTGGATGTAATATTTGTAATTACAAGTCCTCGCGAAAATTAGATTTTCAAAAACACCTTCTCACTCATGCTGGTGAGAAACCATTTAGATGTAGTATTTGTAGTTATAAATGCTCACTAAAAGGAAATTTGCAAAAACACCAACTCACTCATAGTGGTGAAAAACCATTTGGATGTACTATTTGTAGTTATAAATGCTCACGAAAAGGGGATTTGCAAAAGCATCTGGTCACTCATAGTGGTGAGAAACCTGTTGGATGTAACATTTGTAATTCTAAATTCTCACATAAAGGAAATTTTAAAAAGCACTTACTCATTCATAGTGGTGAGAAACCATTTGTATGTAATATTTGTAAATATAAATTCTCACATAAAGGAAGTTTGAAAAATCACTTACTCACTCATAGTGGTGAGAAACCATTTAGATGTAATATATGTAATTATGAATGCTCATTAAAAGCTGGTTTGCAAAAGCACTTGCTCACTCATAGCGATGAGAAGCCATTTGGATGTAATATTTGTAATTATAAATCCTCACGAAAAGTAGATTTTCAAGAACACCTGCTCACTCATAGTGGGGAGAAAAAATTTGGATGTAATATTTGTAATTATAAGTCCTCGCGAAAATTAGACTTTCAAAAGCACCTTCTCACTCATACTGGTGAGAAACCATTTGAATGTAATATTTGTAGTTATAAATTTTCACTAAAAGGAAATTTGCAAAAACACCAGCTCACTCATAGTGGTGATAAACCATTTGGATGTAGTATTTGTAGTTATAAATGTTTGCGAAAAGGAGATTTGCAAAGGCATCGCCTCACTCATAGTAGTGAGAAACCATTTGGATGTAATATTTGTAACTATAAATGCTCACGAAAAGAGCGTTTTCAAAAGCACCTGCTCACTCATAGCAGTAAGAAGATCATTTGAATGTCGTATTTGCAATTAGAAATGCTTACGAAAAGGAGATTTTGCAAAAGCACCTGCTCCCTCATAGTGGTGAGAAACCATTTTAATGTAATATGTATAATTATAAGCATGCTTGCAAAGGCATATGCTCACACATAGTTAAAACCCATTTTGATATAAAAAAAATGTAGTGATTATAATACTCAATAAAAGGAAATTCATGACAACGTAATATTTAGTTAATGTTCCCATTATACATGCTGTCCTTTATGTACCACTTGTGCAAGATGAAATACACAAATTTGCCACCACCTAATATGGAAGAATAAATGGACAGCAGAATAACCTCATTGAGCAACTATTAGACCCATTACCAACAAGAAGGCTCCAGAAACAATGGCCCATAGACCCGAGTTGATGTTGACTTCAAATCTGTCACCATAATAAGCTCCCAGAGGTATCATCGCTGGATGAGGACAGCTACACAAAAACACGAACATCACATTTACTTAATACTCACTATTATTATAGAGTAGATTGTAAATTAGCTGCTAATAAAAAAAACAACATAATATGGGATGCAAATATGCAATTAGCTTTTATTTTTTATATAATCATTTATTTTACAGAATTATTTAATACCAATAACCGATAACATCTTATAACCAACAATGACTGACACTCAATACACATAATTTGACAATGAAACGTAATCAAAGGAGGTTTTGTAATAGGTTGTTGATACCCTTATGTCGTTCTCACATGAAGACTTGTTAAAATATTTAATCTAGTTTCATTAAAATAAAGACGTACCTTTACTAATATATTATTTTTATGTAAATTAATCCATGGAAACATTATACTTGCCATGCTTTATTAGTTGAGATTCGCTTTCATGTACTATGTTTGAATAATCAACGCACAGAAACTTTCTATATAAAATGATGTCGAACTAATCAACACTATCACTCACCCCTAAATAGCATGTGTCGTGGTTATAATGAAGTAGCATTAGATGATGATATTTTTGTAAATAGTTGTAAATTGTGAGAATATTATTTTCAAATAAATTTGTAGTTTGTATCACATCAATTAACTTATTAAGATGAAATATTGGACATGAGTTTATTAGTAGGTATTTTGTACATTAAATATTGAATTTATCCTTTGTAGACTGTGGTCTTTCGCTACGACCTATATCCATAATATCTAACTCTGCTAAATGTTTGAACAAGCCTTACCCGCTCATATATACAATCATGTTAAGCCTTATATTAGGGTCACCAAACGTACCATTTATAACAGGATTGTCCCTTTTTTTAGCTTTAGTGACCCATTGTCCCCAAAAGCTTAAAACAGGATGCAAATAGTCCACATTTTTTCTGATTAAAATTATTTTTAAACTAGTACGAAATGGAATGGAACGTTGCAGTTTCTATAATTTGGGTGTGATGCCCGCTTTAACAGAATTTTCTTGTACTCTAACATATTAGTTTGACCGATTGGAAAACAAACTTTTTGATGAATTTAGGACCGGTATTTCCACCTCAGTATAAAGTTCAGTATAAACTTATCCTGGGGAAAAACTTACGTATAAGTTATTAACGGGTATTTTGATTTGAGTATAATATTATCCTTAGGATAAATCTCAGTTACATTTATATGGTGCTTTTTCTCTGGATAATGTGCTAACTGGCAGGTAAGTTTTTAAACTATGGATTTCGTCAGAACTGCCAATATTTTTGTTATTGTTGACTTTCTTGTTACATTTTCTTGTCTAAAATAATGGATGAAGATTTTCTCAATCAGGTTTCTTTTTATCAGATCAGTTTCAAATGTTAGACAACGAATACATAATTTTGACAAATGAAGCAAGAGTGAATGTTTATAGCAATTTGGATTGTAAACCTTTTGGTGAAAATTGATCATCATTTGCAACATAAGACAACTAGGTATTGTTCTTCTTGCGTTTTTATGTATGTAGATATGGTTAAATAATAAAGTATATATTATTAATGAAATAATGCTATAACACCCTTGGAGCAATTGCTAATTACTTTAAGGTTTTCTGCAAGGGGTTCCTACTTTTTTACTAGTAGATATTCATAAAACATCTAGAAAAATTATAGAACGCATTTGTGATGTTTTAATTTATAAATACCTACCATGAACTCAGAACGAGATTCAAACAACTCTTAAGAGAGATATTTTATCAAATTGCAAGATTTCGAAAAGTTGTTGCTGCAGTTGAAGGCACACAGATCAGGATGCATCGCCCGGAGGTTATACTGCTGAAAATCTTTGATGCTAAAAAAGCTACTTTTCTATAAATAGGCATACAAGCAACTTGTGATGCTTCTTTACGTTTCACAGACATTGTAATACCTTGGCCTGATGGTGGTGGGAGGTTTGAAAATGATGAATCTGGAGGGGGATTCATAAAAGAGGATAGTTGTTATGCTCTCAAAAACTACTTAATAACACCTCTAGCTGAACGACAAACTGAAGAATCTCTTTTAATGAATCACACGTGAGAACCAGGAACGTCATTAAAAGAACTTTTGGCATAGGGAAGAGACGATTTCCTATACTATCTATAGGAATGCGGTGTAAGTTACCGTTTATGCAAAAAAATAATAGTAGCAGCATCAATATTACACTACATTGGTATTATATACGCAACAAAATAGAGTTTCCTGAAGAAGATAAGAAATGGAAATTACTGAAGATAATAACAAAATAGTTAGCAGTAGCGTTTCACTCATTTGTGCAGTCACAAAATTTTAATTTTCTCTATTGATTAACAATTATTGATGCAAATGAAGTAAAATAATCAAAACTTTAATGATTTTTAGTAGTTAAATATTTAAAAAAACAAAATTGCAAATGTGCAATCAAGTTTGAGATATCTAACTGAAAGATTATGTTATACTCGACTTTCATTGAAATACCTGTTTGTATTTATACTTCGAATTATCTGTAGGGTAAATATATTTGCCAGATAGCTATACTAGAGTTTATACAGAAGATGGAAATACTGGCCCTTTTTAATCATATAAATAATGTAATAGAACTATTACCAGAATGGAAGAAGAATCGAAGTCATCGCAGGACATCAGTTGCTATCTGAAAGCAATTCACACCAGTTTAATTATCATTTTCCTAACCTCTCTCAACACATAAACTCCTGGTAGCAAATCTATCTATGAACACCAGCTGCTGATTGAACGGGCTTTTCGTTACTCAAAGTGTTATTTTTTTAAATCTCTTAATAGATAACCTCCTGCTAACAAAACTGTCGCAGGACATCGGAAAAGGTTTTTCACTATACAAATTTTAATTTCCTTATTAACGTATAAACTCACAACAGTGAAACTATCGCAGTACATCAGTAGCTGCCTGAAAACAATTCACACCTGTTGAATTATTATCTTCCTAACCTCTCTCAATACATAACCACCTGGTAGCAAATCTGTCTATGAACACCAGCTGCTGATTGAAAACGCTTTTCGCTACTCAAAAAAAGTGTTACTTTTTTAAATCGCTTAATACATAACCTCCTGATAACAAAACTGTCACAGGACATCAGAAAAGATAAGCAAGGATCAGATTAAGGATGTAAGTAACTGTAAAACAACTTGCCGATGCTCAGACCAACAAAGCTGAATCCTAATCCATTCTACAAGTAGGTATTATATATATTGAATATATGTAAATTAAACTAGAATAAATAAAGATTTATTTTATTTATTATTAGTAGTCTAGATGATAACGAACATTTGGTCAACTTTACTAATATTGATTCTGATAATGAAAAGTAATTAGTTAAGATTTGTTTAATTACTATTAATTTTAAGTCAGCAGTACGGCAGAGTGGTTATAGTGGATTTCTATCGCTTAACATAGTTAAGTCAAGTTTGCGTCGGTCAGGACTCGGATAGGTAAACCACGAGCGCAGTGTACTTGCCTATATGGCTCCGCTGCCTCGTCTCACACGCACATATCCACTCTGCAGCTCGGTGTGTCTGACGCCTCGACACCGAAAGGTATATGAGATTAAAGATTATATATATACATATACTATTAATTTTAAATATATTGCTTAAGTTTTTACTATAATCTTAAATTAATAAAGACATAAACTACATTTTGTATCAAGAATAAATAAAATTTCAATAAAAATGTTTCTTTTAACTTGAATTTCATCAGTTCTTAATAGGGTTCAGAATGAGTTAAATAAAGCATATTTATTATCTTATTTTACTTTTATTTCATGAATGAAATAAAATCTTTAAAGTGAATTTTCTCAAAAACTTAATATTTTGGTATTTGTTGTCGTTGCTCTAAGATCTTCAATTTTCCATAGTCTCTCTTAGGTACTCTACTTCACCCTATAAAAATTTTCTTATTCTTTTTTTAGACATACCAGCTCAACAAATTAATTGTTATTCATGATAGTGTTACAATGATTAATAAGTAATACATTAATACATAATATATAATAATAATAATATAATAAGTGTCAGAATAACAGAAAGTTAATTTCACTAATTGAAATCAACATGATTATTTTATGAGACTCTGTTAGTCTTTACCACTTTGAGTTGAATAAATGTCTTGAAGTAAATTACGTTTAAACAGCATATGTATAATGTATTTGTCTTTCTTATGCACACAAATACTTAGTCTAAAATGATAAAGAACACTTCTCAAACAAAAATCAATTACCAAAATCAGGCTACTTAGTGATTTATAAAAAATCATAAAGTACAATCAAACGAAAATCACAACTAAAATTGAATATGATGATAAAAGCCTATTGAGCGGATGGTTTTAGGTAGCTTTCTTAGATCTTGTAATACCAACTCATGTATTTCCAAGTTGATCATTACTTAAAGCAACAAAAGAATTAGGAATTTTAAATATGAATATGTCAAATGTTAGTTTCTGCTTCATTCCTGGGTACTTCTTTCTGATTTCACTAATAAGTCACTAAATATTCAATACATTTTTTGTTATTAATTATCCATACAAGCAATTGCAGGCAGAACATTTATTAAATCTCTGATTGCTATTCTGAGATCATGTATAATTAATTTCTTTAATTAATGCTACTTCACAGTTTCATGTAATTTATTACCACATAAATGTTATACTCATAGGGCTTTTCTCCATCATAAGTGAGAATGTGTAGTTTTTAATTTAAACGAACATTCACAACTACAAATATACATCAAATTTGTTTTTTTTTCAGATATGTGTAAGCATGTGAATTTTAAGCCCAAATTTTCGTGAAGACTTATAATTACATACATTGCATTCAAATAGTTTCTCTCCACTATGGGTAAGCATATGTCTGTTGAGGTTATATTTCTTTGAAAATTTACAGTTGCATATATTACATTCAAATGGTTTCTCACCACTATGAGAATATACATGCCTTTTTAGATCACCCCTTACTGAACATCTATAAGCACATATCTTACATTCAAATGGTTTCTGTCCACTATGAATAAACAAATGCTTCTTGAAGTTACATTTCTTTGCAAATTTAGAGCTACACAAATTACACTGAAATGGTTTTTCGCCACTATGAACATGAAGGTGATTTCTGAGATCACTCTTCACTGAACATTTATAAGCACATTTGTTACATTCAAATGGTTTTTCACCACTATGAATAAACATGTGTTGTTTAAGATTGGTTTTTTTTGAAAATTTATAATAACATATATTACATTGAAATGGTCTTTCAAGACTATGAGTGAACATGTGTTGTTTAAGAGTACTCCTTTGTATACATTTATAACCACATGTATTACATTCAAATCGTTTTTCACCACTATGAATAAACATATGTTGTTTAAGATTGCGTTTTTCCGAAAATCTATAATAACATATATTACATTGAAAAGGCTTTTCACCACTATGAGTGAATATATGTTGTTTAAGAGTACTCTTTTGTGAAGATTTATAACCACATACATTACACTCAAATGGTTTTTCATTGCTATGAACGGATATGTGTCGTTTAAGATTACCCATTCTTGAGCATTTGTAACCACACATATTGCATTCAAATGGCTTTTCACCACTATGTGTAAACATATGAATTTTCAGATGACTCTTTCCTATAAACTTGTGATTACATATATTACATGCAAATTGTTTGTCACCTTTAAGAATGACTATTTGTTTCTCACAGTTATTTTTCTGAGAAAGCTTCTGTTGGCATTTCTTCAATTTGAAAGGTTTGCTATTCGTATTGATTTGTGCGAGAGTCATTACTGAAGTACGGATGTTATTGAGTGGTTTCTCTTCATTCTCAGTGTACGTTTCTCTCTTCATCTCATTTTTGTTGTTAGAGTCTTCCATTATCTGCGATTCGATGTCTATGTCGGTTTCAGTTTTGACTGTAGTTACTTTCTCGTCATCCATTATTTTAATATTAGAAAATTGTTACAAATTGCAGCATCTGAAACATAAATTGCCATAGGATTCAAGACGTTTGTTTTCAAAAGTTCACGACCATAATGAAAATCTTCATTTACGTACTTCATAATCAGTCCATTATGCAACATTATTAATATAAACGAACTAGGGATTTATCTGATGACAAAGGTGCTTTTTATTTCATTAAAGTGTTGACACTATTATCTAAATATTTATAATTAGATTCCTTATAAGTTATAATATTGAGATTGTTACCTTATTTATGTAATTATTATTAGGTGCGTTTCGTCAAGGCCGGCTTTATTAATATTGTAACCAGTGATGCCAGATGGATATTTCTGTCAACAGTAGAATAGGATAAAAACGAACAGTATATTTGCCCATCTGAACAGTAGATTTATTATAAATGTATTTTTTAATATAAAACATACAAAATATAACAAAAATAAATAAATGAGAAAGATATGTTACATTTTATCTTCGAAACGGGTAAAATACATTTTAGAAAAATCTAGTGTTACTTTTTCTTGGTCCTGACCCTGTTAACCCCCCCGCCCCCAAATCTTTTACTACGAAGTCATTGGTGTTTTCACTTAGAAAATCAGACTCGTCATTCTGTTCTGTAACTTTTTCAGTATCTTACTATCATTCGATATTTTCTACGGTTTACAAGTTATTTCCCAAAATGTCCATCCATGCGCAGGAAGTTTTACAGTTCAAATGCATTAACATAACAATTTTATCATTTTTTCCTAATTTGAAGCTTAAAAAATTCAAACTTACCTATCCGTTGCAGCTAAGTACCAAATTTAAATAAATTATCTCTAGAAATGTACATGGTGCATAAAAAATTAATAAAAAAATATTAAAACTTGGAACACCCTGTAACTCAAAAACGAAGCATTTCCGGACCTATGTTCATACGACTTTTAATTGTGTAATTTGTTAAGAACAATTTATTAATTTTCTACTCAATAATTTTAACAGGAAGATTCGGAGAAAAACAGCATAACAGTAGATTGAGGGTAAAAACAGTAGATCTCCTGCTAAAACAGGAGACCTGGCATTACTGATTGTAACGAACCGTATTTTATTTTGTTTCGCTAGAAGCAATTACCTTTTTTTTGTCATAAACAAAAGCTAACTATTTTCCGTCAGTAATGCCAGATCTAGGAAATTTATCCTTGGTCTAGAGAGAATTTACAGAAATCTTGGTGCTAGGGAAATAGGAAATTTCTGAAAATTTTTTATTTTACATTTGAAGTTTCAATCTATTTAATAAGAAATAATAACACTTCGTTATTATCTACTGTACTCTTATCATTCTATCCGTCGACCGGAAAAGTTGGTTAGCGAACTTAAGTGCTTTCTATTGGACTGATTTAATGATCCAGTTTTACTGATCCGATCAGCTTAAGATCAGTTCATAACAAAAAATAATAATGTTCAATGAAACAACTTTGGATCACAATTCTGGCAAATCACAAAAGATAACCTATAAGTGTAACAGAACAAACAACTATTCCTATAGGTAACACTGGGTCAGTAGATGAGTCCCACGCATGAAGACTGTAATAAGGAGGATAAACTCCGAAGGTGGGGGTATGTACCAAAAGCATGCACAGTTGAGCGGCCCCCTAGAATATACAGCGACTTCTCGTGGTAGTCTAATGTACCTTTTTCGGTATACTTCGACAAATATCGACAAAATTCGTCAGTTATGACTGCTTGAAGACTAAAAGAAAAAGGTTAAATGCTACTACAATCGCGTCTAACGCTGTCAAAGCATTCTGTAGACAGATTGAATTGAACCAATAATAAAAGAAAAATGAATTAAAATAATGTTTATTCACAATCGTTTGGTAATGAGTCCATTCCTGACCATTTAGAGGTCCGAAAATGCATCATTGTTTGTAACTTTGACATTCTCATGGTCCGAAACGGCCTATTTTCGCACCTCTACGTGTCTTTAAATTCAGCTACTAGGTGGCGCGCAGAAGATCGCCAAATACATCGCCAAATGCGGTGTATAAATGGCTGTATAAATCATGTTTGGTAATGTTGCGGACCTTGGCTGCTAAAGAACGAGTACCCAGGTATTATTATTAATTTATAAATACTCCTATTCAATAAAATCCTCGAAATATTATGCGATCGAATTTGATGATGTAAGTGGCGACATACGTTATGCCAATCCCAACCGATGACATTTTGCATCTGTCAAGAATTTTAGATAATTCGGTATTTAAAGGACGATTGCGAATAAAATAGTATACAAACCTCGGCAAAAGTACCATTCCTGTGTCTCGAGAACTAGGCCACCTCGAGGCTATCGCCTCTCGGTAAACTATATTGTTCTCTCGACAGGAATGGAGTACTTTCGGCCTCGGTATGTAATGTACTATTGTTATGAAGCTGAGACAAATAAAAGTTAACCTATATAAATAAAAAGGATAAAAAAGAAAAACAGTACGTATCTATTTTTCTGTTTTATTTTATTAATACAAAAATACAACAATTTGTAATGTGAAATTATTAAAGAAAGATATTACATACATATAATTAAAAATAATATTTTTCTTTGTTTTATGAGAGATTTTGAATATATACGACTAGATTACGTGCAACATTTCAAATAATATTACAATAAATTGTGTTGTTGCTTTCAGGTAAACTAAAAATGGAGGATTCATTATTTAATATAACAATTTCACAGCAAATATACAATCTGTACAATTGCCGAGTAAGCAGTGGAGTTATTCAATTTCTCCAAATAAATGGGCGTTGTTTGTAAAAATTGCACCAGATTTAAACTTAGATCTTAAAGTTGTAATTAGAGAAAATATGAAAGTATCAGTTTTCAACCCACATAAAAATTGGAAATATTACAATTTAATAATCCGAAATGTATTGATGACGTAAATAATATATTACGCACTTTGGATCTCATAAAAAATTGATATAATTCTTTCATAAACAATGTATCGATTTATTTGAAACGACGACTTTGGTCGACATGCTCCGAAGATGGTCGAAAAAGGTACCTTAAAGTACCACGAGAAAGCGCTGAAAATCATAGGGGGCTAAAGTCACTGCATCTAGTTACCTAGGACAGCTGGTCGACCAGAGTACCGCAAATCGCCGCCATATTGGGGCAAACGAAGCACGAAATTGTTTATTATTTGTTCTGTATTGAATTTAATCAAATCCACGTTTACTTTAAAAGGTTTTTCTTATTCTGAAAGATCAAAACTCTAATATGTCAAACACGTAAAACGTGGTTTTAATTTGTCCATTATTAAAAATCACCCTTCTCTGCCCCAATATGGCGGCGGTTTGCGTTACTCTGATCGACCATCTAGCCTAGGTGACTAGATGCAGTGACTCTATAGGGGGCCGTTAAGCTGTGCACGCTTTTGGCTCATATAAAATATATGTTACCCCCTCCACTGGAGTTTACTCTCCTCTATACAGTCTTCAGAAAACATCTCTCACCTTATACCCATCTGGCATCACTGTAACCCGCTCAGTTTGAATTTATTAATTTATTATGATTTTATTTGTATACCGGGTGCTACAATGGAACTTTGGAAATCAAATGTTGTTTAAGCTTGTATTACAATTCACTTTTTTCGTCTAAAAAAAACTTTGACAAGTTTTTGAATCGTTTATTGTAGAAAGGGACTAAGTGACATTTGCGGCCATTTTAATGTTTCCATCAAAAAAGAAGAAAAAGTGTAGACATTTCTCCTTACTAATATAATAATTTCTATAAAAATGTTTGTTTTTGTATTTCTAAGAATATTTTGATGAATTATTTTATTTAATTTTTACTTTTATTGTTGAAAGGACCTGACTACATAATTTATTTTGTAATTCTTGCTTGTCAAAGATTTACTTGATCATGTGTTATGAAATTACAATATCGTCGGTCTAATTCTAATACCTCGTAACCCCCAAATCTCAATTTTTCAGGAGAACAAGAAAATGTCACCAAATGTAAAACAAAACTTTTTTAAATGGTTTGAATTCCTGAAATTTTGTTAATTAAATTTAAACAGACAAATGTATTAATTTATCGCCCGATTAAGCATGCATACATTATTAAAAAGTGGGTTACCCATATCCCAAAAACTGTACCAGGTTGGGATACGAGGTATTTTTTAAATCGCTATAGAATAAAACTGGAAGCCCTGTGGTTTACGAGGAGTTTACTAATCGACTCTGCGCACTTTTTACCATGGGAATAGCTCATAACCCCAAAATCGCAAAAAAGTGTGTTACTAGGTATTAGAATTAGACCGACGATATTTCCTGAAAAAACAAATAGCCATAAAAACGGTTATTGAAGAAGAAAAAACGTTTTTCTTGTTTATCTCAAAAATTGTAAAATGCTATTTAGTTAGTCCCGTTCTACAATAAATGATTCTCTTGTACTAGATGAAATACTAAACTATTAACTTCCCGGTTCATGTATACGTGATTATCAAGTTGCAGTTCATTTGTGCAAACCCAGCGAAAGTGTCAATTCGTGACTACAAATATTGTAAAAGATACAGCGTAATGTTTTTGTTATTTCACTTCTCCATTTTATATTACTAGAAAGCATTTTTCATATATCAATCAAAATATTCAACACAGCATGGACGAACGAAACAGCAGGTAATATTAAATATTTTTAGGTTAGAAAATAAATGTATGTGTAAAAAGGATAAACTGAACATAGTTGGTAGCTCCGAGATTCGCTCCAGTGCGCAGGTCTAGTATCAAGCTTGGCTGAAAAAATAGGTTCGTACCTAGTTTTAAATCTAGTTTCAAACTTGAAGACTCGCATCCAAGTTTTTGATTTACACTATCAAACTCTCATCTGATACAATCACTTGTCAAAGTCTTCTAGACGAAGAACAAAAAAATTAGAAATTAGCATAAAGGTAAGCACTCACGGCAGCGGATCCGCAGGCGGATATCATACGATTGGTCGGTTTGAGTCGACTTGACTCAAATTGATCAATCGTGTGACATCCGCCTGCGGATCCGCTGCTGTGAGTACCTACCTTAAAGGCAAGTACTCACAGCAGCGGATCCGCAGGCAGATGTCATACGATTGGTCGATTTGACTCAAACTGACCCGAACTGACCAATCGTATGACATCCGCCTGCGGATCCGCTGCTGTGAGTACTTAGCCTAAGGGTATTATGCAAAAAAACTACCAATCTTATTATGATTTAATTTTCCCTGAGGCGCTATATGTCGCAACAATATCATGGCCATTCATATTCGCTGACGGAGGACATGACTGAAACTGGCCATGATCTGGCACTGAATTAAGAGCCAATAGAAGCCGCGACGATCGCTGCAATATGAATGGCGCGAAATTCAAAATAGTGAATGTATACTAAAAATAGTTATTTAATCTCCAAGATTATATAATTCTAAATGAATAAATCTAGTAATTTGTTTATTGACATTATAATAAACTGTATAGAGGTTAAGCATATAAATAATTCTCAAATTAAATATTTATAAGTAATTTACGTTCAGTATGATAATAATAATAATAATGTCATTGATACTAGAACCATATTATACTTATATTGTTGGAAGGATGGCTGTTGTTGCTGCTGTTTTTGAAGACTAGATTTTGCAAGCACAACGAATTTCAAATTTGCTTACTATATCCTTTAATAAATCGCCACCCATGGACTAAAACAATATGTACGAGAACATTTTTCTTGTAACGTGGGGTAGCACCAAAAATACTCCAAGATCATCAATTACTTTTTTACCAACAAAGTTCCAACTTCCCCTGACACTATAGATGGCAATACCTACAACATCATCGCTTAGCTTCCAATCTTAACAGTCTCTAATCTTTGGTTTAAACTTTATCTTTCAAAAACAAAATGAAAGAAAAAAATACAAAGAAGAATCAATATAGCATTGATGAAGTTTTAGTCTCTTAATAGAATCTTGAGAAATAATATCCAAAATTAGATTAAACAGAAACGTATTTAATTCAAGCATTAACGTATTCAAGCAAAACTAAGAACTTGATTGCACCACCAATCACGAATGACAGGAAGTCAATAGTGAAAATTAGACTGACCGACAGAATTAAGTTACAAGAAATTCGATGAACATGATAACCAGATGTAAAAACCCTGCCCATCGGTCTTGTGGCATTCTTATTATAGTGAAGGCTCACTAATTCGGACTAATTAAAACAAGGGCAATTTGAATCATCGCGGTTTCCGGATTACCGCGTCTGTAGGGTTACAGTGTTTTATTTGTAAATAAATGCAATTAAAACATTCTGCAAAAACATTTATTTAATAATAAATAAAGCTACAAAAATATTTATGCAAGAATTCTGTTTTAAAAACACAAAAAATAATATTCCGCATTAATATGTCATTAAAAAAAGGCGGTGATTTTTGCTTGTTTCGTGTTTTTTGTACTTAATACGTTAGATATGATTTTCTTTTAAATCTTCCGACATCACAATTGTTTCAAATTTTCTACCGCCCAGTGCAAAGCCACCGCTTTGCAACTGTTTTTTAAATGGCTTCACTGCGTGCGAATCACTGAATCGTAAATCGTGTCTTTTTTAAAATTAAGTATCCAATCTTTACTTGCTCTGACGTCATCGTTTTGAAAACGTCTTTTAAAGTCACAGCAGCGTGCGGAGTATACGGAACAGTGGAACCAATCGTGATACGACGTATGTGTACGAGCGTGATAGCGCATACGTCGTATCGTGAGTGCTTTCACTGTTTCGTATGCACCGCACGGTGCTGCATAAAGATGCTTTATTGCCTTTTCGGTCAAAATTTCGGAAGGTATCGGTAATGTGTAATATTTAAAGTTACAATGCGGTCTTTTTAAATTTAACAATTTTTAAATTTAGCACAAAACTTTTTATGTATGCCGGAGGTACATAAAGTTGTAATTCATAAAAGAAGTATCAATTCTTTTTTAACTTTAAACCTTTGTAACTAATATGAATTGTGAAGTTGCATTGTAACCACTTTTCAAAAATACGTGACTTTTTATAATAAGAATTTGTCAGACATAAATATAACGTAAATATAAATAAAATAAAATCTTATTTATCTTATCTACAACGATAGTTTTGTATCAAATTACACATCTGAATACCCATTGCAGTAGTTACCCCTTTATTCTGTAAGACTTCGTTGACGAGATAACGAATGTTAAAATATCGAAGTTCGTTAAATAGTTATCGAAATTCCTTATTTTTGTATTCTGTAAGACATATTCTTACGAAAATCGTTATCACTCAATCGATATTTTAACAAAAGCTTCTGAGGTATCGTTACGCGGGAGCTAAATGTTATAACTTGTATGAATTCAAACACTGTTCAATTAGAAATCAGATTTAAAATTAAATTTCAGAAAAATGATTTGTTTATGTATAAAACTCTTGTCTTAAATTCTTGTAATTTTCATTCGGTATCGTTAGACATGTGGTTTTCTGTTTACTAGAATATTTTTATTTTATTTTAAATACCTTCTGACAAAGAAAAAAAAATGAGAATTGAAATTTGAACAGGAATGATTTATAAATTACGATCTGGCCTGCACTTGTAACTTTTTTCGTGCAAAGTTTAGCACATGTATTTTAAAAAAGATTTTTGTTTACTTTTTCAGTTCTTTCACAAAAACACGGACAAGTTCTTACAATTTTTCGTGATTTGGTAACTGTATATTTTACCGCAAGCGCTTTTAAAACTCGATAAAGTAAGGATTAAGGGATTAAACATAAATTACTACTTCTGACCTTTTTGTGAAAACTTGAAACGTGCCTCCTACCTATGAAAATACTTTTAAAAAGAGTTTTAAAGATATTTCTAATTAAAAAACAACAATCACAATATTAATAACAATACCAATAATATTAATAACAATAACAACAATTAAAAAACAATACAAATTAAAAACTACATTGCAAATACTAGAACGAAAGCCAACGTAAATTTGAAAATTGCCGCGCAAACACAACATATAAACAGGAACATAACACGAGCTGCTAAATCACAAGTTGCGTTCCATGTTTTAATTGGTCATTTCTATTCGCTGTTTTATTGGGCAGGCTGGACGTGTGGCGGTATTTTTAAATTCGTATTTCCTGGTACTTAGTGCCAGTTTTAGTGATTAATGACTCATTAATCACGCCCGTGATTAATGGGTATTATTAAGGTCGAGCAAACAGACGTATAATGGGTACATTCAACAATAGTCGTGGATAAACAATTTAATTGTGGTATTTACATCTAAAATATGCAGAAAAATGTTATAAAACAAATTCTACATTAAAAAATAAGAAAAAAAATCTTTTAAACATGGCTCCGCACGTCGTTTTCGAGAAAAAAGGTGTTAATAAAATTAAGATGTTCATTAAGATAATTTATTTCATCATATTACAATATACATATGCAATAAACTTTAAAACACTGGTAAAAAAACAAAAGGAAAAAACAATTTGCTTACCAGATCTATTACATAAATAATATTTGACTGTCTTATTTTTAATTTTTGATGTGTTTGATAAAACATAATTGGCCTTGGTTATTTTTTCTGTTGACTTTTTCCAGGCAAGAAATTCTAAAAAATAAAAATGTTAAGAATCTACTCACTAAACTTCAAATTTCTATTTAAGGTTACCCTCTTTGTTTGAAAATTCCATTTCCTCATGTTCAATCCTTTTGTTATGTTCCTCGGTTAAATGATTTTTCAATTCCACGTTATGTCGAAAAGAACTATTACAATTTATTTCCAAACACTTGTACATACATTTTGATTGATCATAAGAAACAATCTTAGGCTTGAGATTATGTACTTTTTTTAAATGTTTATTCAAATTAGACTGATTGGAACAACACTTATCGCATACAAAACACATTACAGCCATTGTAATAAATATAATAGCAACTACTGCAGAAAACAACTAAACCATGCAGCATGTACAAACGAACGATGATACACGATACCTTGCACGATATAAATAAAATAAACATAACCTCAATGATTGAACAAGCACAGTGCACAATTGAAAAGAGATGGAATACGGAACGCAACTTGTGATTTAGCCGCTCGTAACATAACCTATTATAAATAGCATGATCATAGTCACAAACCGACAAACTTACTAAAGGAGCCAAAAACATTGATCATTCGTTATACTCGAATAGACCGTAACGAAGCAGGTTACAGAATAACAAAATAACGAATTTCGTTTGGAAGTACACATTTTATCGAAATTCGATATATAACGATAAATATATCGAAATTTACAGAATAAAGGGGTTACTATAAACAAAACTTGATGAATGAAAACAATTAATTCTAAAGTTCGGATTATCAGAACCTTAAATCCGGATTACAATGCAACCAATGTAAATAAATTGCTGGTCCGGATTATACTGATATTCGGATTAACGTAGATTCGGATCATCGAGACTTCACTGTATATAATACGAATTCCACAAGACCGATGGACAACTAGAACAACGACTGGATTTCTACTGATGGTCTAAGGAAGAGAAGGCGTCCAGAGAAGAGTCCACATTCGTTCGAATGTTAATTTACGAATTCAAAAACTGACTTTCAAGAATTCATAGATAAACATTTTCTGATAATAAATAAATTTAATAAATAAATATTTAATAAATATTTTGACATTCTCAAATTCAAAAATTGAATTTACCAAATGAGAAGATAAAGTACATTCATTTTTTCCAATTCTGTCTGTTTTTTAACAGTTGACTAGTTCCACATAGCAACCTTCACATTCTCTGCATGGTATTTTGTACACTATATACAGTCAAACACGGTTATAGCGAGATCGTCGGGACCGCCAATTTTTGCTCATTATATCCGATGCTCGTTATAACAGAGAAGAAAAAAATTGCAATATTTATCTTCTATTTAAGTACGTATATAAATTTTAAAAACAAGTTTAAAAATGTTTATTGCAATTTAATTGAAGAATGACGTTATTGTTGTCAGTTTTAAAGAGTTAAAACGAATATCTCTTAAGTTACATTTAATAATACATACGAGTAACGTACGTAGAATCGCACTATAGATAAGATCATGTTACATGAGAATTGCTTAAGATAATAAAACTCACGATATCAAATTACAGTTTTCTGATAAGTCTACGTTATCTCTATGAGAACTTCTTTAGCATTTACTCTATGAGAACTGTGTAGGCAGATAAGGTATAAATACCTCTGTTTTAATATTAAGTCTTTAGTCTTTATTAAGTATTTATTCAACTCACAAGTCTCTTCAACTAGTGTTTATCCAGAGCGAGTATTTATCTAGGTGTGGACTTTAAAATTGTCCTGCTAGTAAAACATAATATAAAGGCTCATTCGAGTTTTTAATTAATTATTTTGCTTAATGTCATTTAAATGTGAATTTTAAAATTGTTCTGTTAAGTGTGTTAATTCAAATCTAATTATTTAAACTCGTC
Source organism: Agrypnus murinus (assembly GCA_929113105.1). Classification (NCBI taxonomy): domain Eukaryota; kingdom Metazoa; phylum Arthropoda; class Insecta; order Coleoptera; family Elateridae; genus Agrypnus; species Agrypnus murinus. The sequence goes on from OV816027.1 coordinate 5,416,229, forward strand.
TTAAACTCGTTAAATAATTACAGACAAAGTAATATTAATACATTTGTATCATTAATGTTAAAAAGAGAGTTTTCTCTTAATTAAAAATAATAAAATATATTCTACGACTGCAAACGAAATATATAAATGTGTTTTATTATATTCAATAAATAAAGTTTTAAAAAAAGCTTCGGCCACAGAAAATAATAAAACTTACGTAAACTATCGGATAATTTCTTACGCAAGAATGTGATTTAAAAAATGCATCAAGGTTCCTAATGCATTTTCTGCGACTATAGAAGAATAACATTTATCAACACTTTACGCATTTTCATCTCCTTTTTCTTCGCCGTTAGATACTTATAGAAATTTCGTTTAATTTTGATCCTACTTAAAAGTGCTTTATCAACATCACTCTTCGCATTGTTTTATCTTTATTCACTCGCTTAATACGTTTTCAAACGCTGTCATAATTACTGACTTATTTCTCCACAATGTAGAAGCAGTTAGGTTAAGTTTTCTGCATACTGCAGAATTTTTTGCCGCGCTCTAATTCGAAAATAATTTGCGCTTTCGCGGGAATCGTAAAACTTTTAGGCAAAATGCACGCCAAAGAACGAATAGAGCTGAACAGACCAGAGTACAAAAATGCAAATGGCAGGCGATAACGTTGTTAACATTAAAAAGATTCCGAATTCGGGGAATAATGTACCGGAGTCATAAAAATAAGTAGGATTAAAAATACAAAAGTAAAATTTTAAGTGAAAGCAAACGGAATTTTGCACAGACTTCTTTATTTACAAAGATACAAAAGCAAGCCGAAACATTTGTTAACCCTCATATTGAAAAGGTTCCGAGAATAACCTACTTAAATCATCAAAATAAGTAGGATTAAAAGTAATTGAAAGTTTAGGTGCAGGTCATAAATCAGAAATATGTCTACTACAAGAAGCATTATACTTAAAATTTCTGCTCGTTGTTTCCGGGAAACGTACACGTAGTAAACGGGAAATATTAGCATTAGGTGAATACGATTTCAAACGTTAGCTGTAAAAATGCTCGTAATATCCAGGATCTCGTTATATCCATGCTCATTGTAAGTGAGTTTAACTGTATTATAAATATGAAGTAGAGGAGTTTTTTTTCTTTTGTTTTGGAAAATAAATCTTTTATTGTAATGATATTATATTTGGCCATAGTGGAATTATTGAAGAATTTAAAATGAGAAATTATTATTGGTCTATTAAATTTTGTATACAAGCTTTTATGTTTGATGACGTTATGTGCCTCTGGGATCCTATGTTGGTCTATCATAATAATTAGAATTATTAATTGAGTTAGTAAATGTTTTAGATAAATATTATTTAGAAAAATATTGAAAAGCTCTTTAAATTATCTTGAAGAAAGTCATTATGGCTATTATGAGTTATGCAGGTTTTCATGAGTTTTTGATTTTGTGGATGGCTGGAGTGAAAATTAATACTAGTGTCTAAAAATGGAAGTTTTTGTCACGCAACTATAATTTAGGATGACAGGAAACGAACAAATTTAAGGTTACGTCAATCATACTTTGTCGTGCAAAGCAGATAACATCATCAACATATTTGTATATGAATGGCAATTCAAAAGGAATTTGATGTATGATATGATCAAAAAGATAATCCAATGTTATCAAAGCACGAATAGGACTGGATTTGCGGGATTTGTGGTTCAAGACTGACCACAGACGGTTTAAATGAATTTAAAGAGCAAATTGTTAATTTAAGGCCCCTAAAACAATAATAGCGAAGCTAATCATGCAATATTTAAAAAACAAAGACAAGCATGCCTTATATAAGTACAGTAAAACACAAGAGTAATTTCATTTATTTATTCACACATCAAAAAAAAATTGTTTCATGATTGAAAATATTACACCTAAAGCCCCTTTAAGGGTTAGTCTACTTTTTATTAAAAACAGTCATTGTATTTTTATATGTTAAAAATAAAAACTTTTAGTTTTTCACTATAATTACATTTTCTCTGCTTTAGTGCTGTGCTAAGGCAAGTAACAAAATTTAGTCACAGTCACCAATAGTTTATTTAGCTCATTCTAGAGTAAATCGCCCCTCAAAAAATGTTGAATACTTGAATCGAGATTTTTATGTGTGCTCTAGCTAACTCTAGCAGAAATAATCAGCCACTCCCCTCAGTTTATTTAGCAAGAAAATGTGTCCTGTACGGTCATGTGTCTCATGTACTGTTTTACTATGAAAAGTTATCTTGTAGTATGTTTTAAGGCAATCCACCAGAAAAGTGCAAGTGCTTTGGGAAGGTTTGAACTGAAATCACTTTTAGGAGATATACAATAATATAGAATTCCCTATAATCGCGGTCAGTGCATACGAAAACGCATGCATATGAGTATAATAGCGATATATGCCATATTGCCAAAACACTGCGTTTTCATATTCACAAAACGTGACTGCTTCCCTACACATACAAATAACTTTTATCAACATAAAAAAGCAGGACCAACCCAGTACATGGTATATCCAGTGCCGAGTTATTTTAACTGGTTACTGGCAAAGAATTGAATTTTGACATAAAGAAAAGGTAATCTTTGATTTTTGTAATTATAATCTAAAATGTTTAGTAAATATGATCAGAGACTTAAAAACTGGAATCAATTTATAGATCGTTAATGCACATGGAACAGATCTTGTTTTAAATACTGTATGCTCTTTATATGCTTTTTTTAAACTAAAACTAGCATCGATGCCCGTTAATTCCATAAAATTAATTTACAAATTTTTTTCTTAACAATTAGTTCCAGTGATCAACTATACACATAAGAATTGAAAAAAGTGTGTATTTTAAATAGGGAACTTTTCCTTGTTACAGCGAATTCTCGCACACTTGATCTAATCAAGTGCGCACCACAATGGTGCCCTGATAAAGTAGATAAATGTGTGTATGTAATGTGATGAAAATAGATAATTAATTCAAATTAAGAGAAGGAAGCAATTATGTGCTAACATCGATTGCACACAAATTGTTTCTCACCACTATGAGTGAGCATTTGCGAGTTTAGACTACCTTACACTGAACATTTATAATCACATAAATTACACTCAAGTGGCTTCTTCCTTCTACGATTAAACATGTAGGTTTTAAAATTATCATTTGCTGAACATTGATAATCACTCAAATAGTTTCTCACCACTATGAGTAAGCTTATGTGTTTTAAGATTACTTTTAACTGAACATTTATATTCACATAAATTGCACTTAAATGGTTTCTCACCACTATGAAGGAACATGTGTCTTTTTAAACTAGCCTTCAATGGAAATTTAGAACTACATAAGTTACACGCAAATGGCTTCTCTCCGCTATGAATGACCATGTGCGTTTTGAGATTACCCTTCGCTGAGCATTTATAATCACATAAATTACACTCAAATGGTTTCTCGCCACTGTGAATGAGCATGTGTATATTGAGACTACTCTTTACTGAACATTTATAATCACATAAATTGCACTCAAATGGTGTCTCACCACTATGGGTGAGCATGTGCACTTTGAGACGACTCTTCACCAAGCATTTATAATCACATAAATTACACTCAAATGGTTTCTCGCCACTGTGCATGAGCATGTGTATATTAAGACTACTCTTTACTGAACATTTATAATCACATAAATTGCACTCAAATGGTGTCTCACCGGTATGAGTGAGCATGTGTACTTTGAGACGACTCTTCACTGAACATTTATAATCACATAAATTACACTCAAATGGTTTCTCGCCATTATGGCCAAGTATGTGTCTTTTGAGACGACTCTTTATTGAACATTTATAATTACATAAACTGCACTCAAATGGTGTGTCACCACCACTGTGATTGATCATGTATACTTTGAGACGACTCTTTTCTAAACATTTATAATCACATATAATACACTCAAACCATTCTTCTTCTGTATTAATCAGTATGTGTTCATGTAAAAGAGTTCTTTCTGAAAATTTATATTGTATGTTACATTTGTCACCATTAATTTGTGAACTACTGGTGTTACTGAAAATTGGTTTCTCTTCTTCGCTCTCAATATTTGTTTTAAGCTCGTCTTTGATCTTTACTTGCAATTCTATTTTGATATTCTCATCCATTTCAGTTTTTATTGCAGTTGCTACATCATTGCCGTCCATTATACCAATATTTTATCAAATTACAACCTGAAAAAAACAAATTTGAGCGCTTTCTTATAAAGTGTAAAAACTGGATTAGGATACCTACCTCAAAGATTCGTAGAACTGTAATAAAAGAGAGTATTTGCCCACCTAGAGTTCCTAAATGAAAACTTTAACTGTGTTATTTTAGACAAAGATTAGAGAGGTTAAGATAGCAAGCTAAGCGACGATGTATAGCCCCTCTATTTCATATAGTAGCGACATCGTGGAGCAAACCAGGCACAAGCTTTAATAAAGAAAAAATCACCACATGTTGATTGTTTCGTCATTTTAACAAAAAATTGTTTAAAAATTACAATTTCGTAGTCGTATATTACATTAATATGATCGATTTTACATAACATGAATGTCCGTTATGAAATTCATGTTAAATTGTGAATGTTTTTGTGCATGATGATTATTAAACCTAAGATTTCCCAAGCAGCATTTAAGTAGCAGTAACTGAGATCGGAACTTTGATTGAGTAGTTGTTATGTAACACTGCAACTTAATTTATGACTTTATAGGTTTAATTTCTTCAATTCGGAATATTTTAGTAATTGTGTAGTTGTTTCTACCATTTATTGGAACTATGTAGCTTCATTACTTCCGAGTAACTATTAAAGTATGTGGAACGGTATTGCCACTTAGTATACTTACTTTAAAGTCGTTGCAACTTCAAAGTGGTATTATGATTGTAGCAGTAACTTGTCCGAAGCTACTTTAAAGTTATTAAAACCTTACAGTAGTATTGAATGTAAAACTTACGTTTTTGCTACCCAGGAGAATCACATTAAAGTAATTTTTTGTAAACTACTCCATCTCCATATTTACTTGTAAAATGTTGGATTAATTAATAATCATTAATCAATTTGCAATTTGTTATGATTGTTAATAGATGTTTTACTATATAACCTTCATTAAAAATAACAATTGGTGCGAAATTGTGCGGGATTGTTATGTATGTAGCTTGAAGTTGGCAACATTTATTTGTAGTGATGTAACTAACCAATCCTGGCCCATCCCCTGGGCGAGCGTCAGTAACACTTGAGCCGGCTTATATGATACGTCTTCTACAGTTTATGCATTGTGTATGAAATTCGCCCTGCTCACTCAATATTAATAAAGTTAATTAATGACAATAATTGAGTATCTTTTATTTAAACACATAAAAGAACATAACAGGAATAATATAAAAATGGTTTCTATCATGTGTATCAACTTATAAGTATTTCGTGTATATTTATCATATTTTATTAAATCTTTTTACTAAAAAATATATTTGAAGAAGGCGCGTTGTTATTTTTCGATCTATCATCATCATATTTAACAGAAAAGTTGCAATGGTTTATACATGAAGACTGTATAAAGGAGGATAAACTCCGAAGGTGGGTGTATATACCAAAAGCATGCACGCGGCCCCTAGAATATACAGCGACTTCTCGTGGTAGTCTAATGTACTGTAAGCTGAGACAAATAAAAGTTAACCTATATAAATAAAAAGGATAAAATAGAAAAACAGTACTACGTATCTATTTTTCTGTTTTATTTTATTAATACAAAAATACAACAATTTGTAATGTGAAATTATTAAAGAAAGATATTACATACATATAATTAAAAATAATATTTTTCTTTGTTTTATGAGAGATTTTGAATATATACGACTAGATTACGTGCAACATTTCAAATAATATTACAATAAATTTTGTTGCTGCTTTCAGGTAAACTAAAAATGGAGGATTCATTATTTAATATAACAATTTCATAGCAAATATACAATCTGTACAATTGCCGAGTAAGCAGTGGAGTTATTCAATTTCTCCAAATAAATGGGCGTTGTTTGTAAAAATTACACCAGATTTAAACTTAAATCTTAAAGTTGTAATTAGAGAAAATATGAAAGTATCAGTTTTCAACCAACATAAGTACCACGAGAAGGCGCTGAAAATCATAGGGGGCTAGAGTCACTGCATCTAGTTACCTAGGCCAGCTGGTCTTCCAGAGTACCGCAAACCGCCGCCATATTGGGGCAAATGAAGCACGAAGTTGTTCATTATTTGTTCTGTATTAAATTTAATCAAATCCACGTTTACTTTAAAAGGTTTTTCTTATTCTGAAAGATCAAACTTCTAAATGTCAAACACGTAAAACATGGATTTAATTTGTCCGTGATTAAAAATCACCCTTCTCTGCCCCAATATGGCGGTGGTTTGCGGTACTCTGATCGACCAGCTGGCCTAGGTGACTAGATGCAGTGACTCTATAGGGGGCTAGAGTCACTGCATCTAGTCACCTAGGCAAGCTGGTCGATCAGAGTAACGCAAACCGCCGCCATATTGGGGCAGAGAAGGGTGATTTTTAATAATGGGCAAATTAAAATCACGTTTTACGTATTTGACATATTAGAGGTTTGATCTTTCAGAATAAGAAAAACCCTTTAAAGTAAACGTGGATTTCATTAAATTCAATACAGAACAGATAATGAACAATTTCGTGCTGCGTTTGCCCCAATATGGCGGCGGTTTGCGGTACTTTTGTCGACCAGCTGGCCTAGGTAACTAGATGCAGTGACTCTATAGGGGGCCGTTAAGCTGTGCACGCTTTTGGCTCATATAAAATGTTACCCCTTCCACTGGAGTTTATCCTCCTTTATACAGTCTTCATGGGTTTCTAATTTTGGTGTACTGGAATGACAAAATAATCAAACATTTCATCGTTCTTTGTATTAAGTACGTATTACAAATAAAATGGTAATTCATTTTGTGACACGATCCATCATTATATAGTATAGAACATGATAGAATATTTGTTAAGTTGCAAGAGCAAGAGAGAGCAACCACGCGACACGATGTGTCAAAGAGAAAGTTCCACGAAAGTAGCAATTACTACGCTGCCACGTACCTGCTACCCAAAAATTGTTCCCCATTTTGGTTCCAGGCACGTAACAAAACCGTAGCAATTACGTGCTTGTGACTAGTGGCTAAAACTTAATAGTTCCACCGGTAGTTGCTGGTACGTAGCGATGACTAAAAATGCTGCTTGGGTTAGTGTAAAACGAAATGTCAAATCTGTTAACTTCCAATGTCACCAACATACTTTTGCTCCAGTGACGAGATCAATCGTTATCGCTACTATGTGAAAATAAAGGGGCTATACGACGATGCAAGGTCCATTGATGCATGCATATTATATCCAAAGTAAAGGTTATCTCACCCATTTCCACTATTGGCTTTTGAAATGGGTATAAAAATGGCGCCTTTTTGGCGGAAATTTTAAATTGTCATGAATTTGTCAAATCAAATATTTACCTAACATACAGAAAAGTTTATGAATATTTTAGTTAAAACAAATCCATAATACTATGTATTAACTTATTAACAAATAATATTTTTAGGCATTCGAATTATCTTCTGTTATTGAGTTATATTAACTACTACTACTCAAGAAAACCACGAAAACATTAACACATTAAAAAATGATTGTCTAAAATGGCGAAGATTTATTAGTTACATATATGAACAAAACAACAATAACAACTAAAGCCAATATAACTGTGATACAACTAATTTATTAATGGTATCCCCCTCAAACAGTATTTGAGTTTTTCTTTTTTGTTATCCAAATATGGCAAAAAGCCGTGGACGGAAATCTAACTTCTGTAAATGTCTGCACAGAATGGAATATGATGCAAGTGGATGCTACAAATATTTTCTAATTTTTGTAACCTTTCCAATCAGCTAAAAATTAAGAATATGTTAAGTAGGTAATTGAAAGTTATTTTGCAAATCGTATTTGTACTGCCATTTTCAAAATTTCCAGCGGCCACATCGGTATTTTTACCGATTGTTAAAACCTGAAGTGAATTATGTCTCTGTTCCTTTTAGTATCTGTATGAGAATGTGCAGTAGTATTATCTTTTAAAGTATATCGAAGCTCTCTCTTTCAATCCTTCCACACTCTTCAATTATTTTAGGTTTTTCTTTAACATATCCAGTATTATTTGATGATTGTATTTGGCAATTAGATGGCCTGTTTCCTTTATTGCCTTTAAAAGTTTTAATTTTTTTTATTAATTGCAACTACATTTATCTCTTCGTTTAAACTTTTACGTCTCTTATTAACTGTAACTATATTAGAAACGTTAAATAACGTAGGAATTGCGTTTCATTTCAATATTTACCATTCATCTTTTCTTCTTGTTTCAAATTGCGTTTTTTCAAAATGGAACTAGGGAAAATGTAAAACGGTAACAAAAGAGTGTGTAATTTAAAAACTATCCTTTCTCTATGCTTAAATAATTTATATTATTTCTATATGTAATTTTATTAAGACTCAAACTTGCTTACTTTACAGAATCTTGAGTATTCAGTAATTCCCAATTGTGACTTCTAGGCATATCTATAACAAATTTGTCTTATTTTCCTATCTTTTGGAAAAAGAAACAGACGTGCACCATTCCGGGAATTGCTAGAACAGTTTGGTGCACTACAACCAGTCATTTTTTGGGGAATAGACTTCGGCGTTTCACTTATGTCAGAAACTGACAGATCGAACTTGGGCTCAAATATGGCCGTCTCAACTTTGATGAGATGACCTATGTATGTGTACTAGGTATACATACACATAAATGGACCTTGCGACGATGTTGTAGGTATTGCCATCTATAGTCTCAGGGGAAAGCAGATTGGTCGGTAAAAAAGTAATGTATGTTTATTTGTTTGTCATTTTTTGGTAACCATTGGTAACAGCACCTATTAAATACAAATAAAAACTTTTGTTATCTAGTTACCTATTTTTGTATCTACCTTAGCGACGTGTTTGTTTATAATTATATTACCTTTGATAATGACAGCATAGCTGTCGAAACAATATTGTCAGGTTGTATTTTAATAAAACTGCGAAACTTTTACTAATCTTTATTTATTTCATGATTATGGAGTTCCACAAAGTAAGGATGGAAACAATAAACAAAAAACAACTTGTTTGATAACTGTCAAAAAAATCATCTTCAAAGCATCGTCAAGATTTTGAATAGTTTTTGCTTTTGGGAGAGATTTGCTCTCCAAATTGAAAGAAAAAAGTGGTCTCGTATTACATAGTGGAGAATTGCCGCAATAATAAAAACGATCATCCTCAACATACTTATTTTACGTTGCCAAAGGACGTAAATATGTAAGTAACTTTCGGTTGTATTTATTATGCTCTTTAGGATTACTTTTTCTTTTTTTGTTTCAGTGCAAAGAAATGGATAAAAACATTTGTTATTAATACTCACGGCCCGTGTGTAATGAATATCATTACTCCCAGGTCAACGCATATTTATAATGAATGTATTACCAAATGTATAACTTAATAGCAGTAGCAAGAATTGGTTATTATTACTGTTACTGTTATTGTTATTACTATTATACTGAAAATAAACTACTTATAAACATTTAACTCTAGCATTATCTCTGTGTATTATCTGTATTATACTGTCATTATAATGTCTATAACCAAACCACTAGATTTATTTCTTTAAGAGGATCTTAACAATTGAATAGGAGTAACTATTTTTAGTATATTATACTCTTTTTCCTGAATTTAGCGCCATCCATATTGTAGCGACTGTGGCGACATCTCACGTTCAAGATTCGACGCCAGTCGTATCATCATGATCAACTTCATTCATTTCCGCCGCCAGCGAATATAAATGGCCATGAATTGTAGCGAATATTGCGACATCTAACGCCTCAGGGAGAATTGGACCACAAAAAGCGTAGTCGTTTTTCCAGGAACAAAGAGTTCGTCTCTGAATTCGTGAAGTCTGTCTGTCGGTCTGTCGCCTTTTTCCCTGTTGACTTTTTGAATTTTTCTTTTTGGAATCTTATAGTACATCAAATTCTAAGAAACTTTTGGTTGAAACATTTTTTTGTATCTCTTCGGGAAAGTGGTCAAAATGACCACCGAAAATTTCGGTAAATTTTTGAAAAATGAAAGATTTTGTATTTTTTAAAAATTTACGAAAAAATAAACATTTTTAGCACCAAAGAAAAATTTGAAAAATTTTAGGACTTAGAATTTTAGTTTTTATGACAACTATTGTGTTACGTCAACATTAGTTTTCAAAAATAAATTAGTTTATTAAGTATACAGTTGTTTTTGTTCGTCATGGCAATGCTAGCTCTGCGCATTCTCAACTGGTTTTACATAGTGCTCTTATGCCAGTTTCCTATCTTAACCCTCTCTAATCTTTGGTTATAATGTAATGAGATAATAAAGTTTAGTTGTTATTGAAATATTCTTTTAATTACGATCTAATAATCATATGACAATATTAATACAATACTAATACTACATGGCGCTGCGACGAAACCACAGTATATATAACAATCAATAGATTCACTTGCATGCGACACCATTCATTTTATTAATCCACCTTCGAATATCACGCCCATAAACGAAGTAGTGGACCGACGTTTATCGGTCCTCATCGCCGGTACATAAAACGCAGAGCCGCATTCAACAAATAAGTAAACAAAATCTCTTGTTATATAATAGATGTTAATGTTATATAAAGATTCCGAACTACAGGAGTTATTAAAGATTATTTTAAATGGTTGGCCAAAGAATAACAAACATATTAACAACTGTGAGAGGCCATATGCAAAATATCAGAGCGAATTAACTGTCGAAAACGGTATCATTTATAAGGAAAACAGCTGCATTATTCCGAACAGCCTAAGGAAAGAAATCTTAGAAAAGATTCATTATAGCCATTTGGGCTACAACAAATGTAATAAATTGGCAAAAGAATCGGTTTTCTGGCCCACGATAAGAAATCAAATCAAACAAATGATAGATGAATGCTATGTTTGTCAGAAATATGCGGGATCCTTACCATCAGAACCATTGAAACCACATGACATCCCATCTCTGTCATGGTCAAAAGTAGGTTGTGATATTCTGGAATGGAAAGGAACTAATTACCTCTTAGCTGTTGACTATTACTCCAAATATATTGATATGAAGGAATTAAATCGTATAACCAGCCATAACGTAATACGCACATTTAAAGCTATGTTTGCAAGATTTGGAGTACCCCAAGTTGTAGTCAGTGACGAAGGAACACAATTTACGTCTGAAGAATTTAAAAATTTCGCCAATAGTTGGAACTTTAGACATGTGGTGACATGACCTACACACAGCCAATCCAATAGAATGGCAGAGCGCCACGTTCAGACAGCCAAGAAATTATTGAAGAAGGCCTTAGAACACAATAAAAATAATTACCTGGCGTTATACAATTACGTAACACACCTGTATTTGTTACCAGTTTCCTTGCGAAATATTAATGTCTAGGACAGCTAGGAATCCCTTGTTACCCACTAGAACCAATAAATTACAACCGCACTTAATTAACAGAAAAGCATATCATGAACATCTACGAAACAAACAAATAAAACAAAGTGAGTATTATAATTCAAAAAAGGGGACTAAAGAACTGTCGGAATTATTTCCAAATACAACTATTTTGGTACAATTACGACCCAATTCAATCTGGCAACCAGGTAGAGTCATAAAAGATGTATGATATCGTAGATATAAAGTTTGTGTGAATGAAAGAATGTATATAAGAAATAGGAAATTTCTAAAACCTTCTTTGAAAGTACAACATAAAAACTCAGAGCCAGTCAGGAAAAATGTTTCCTGGTCAGATAATTTTAGTTCAAAGAAGGAGTGAGGAAATAAGATAAATATAGATCATAATTGTATTAGTCATAATAATGTATTAGAGATACCTACATTATGTCATTGGAGAGGTCTTACTGGTCTGACAAATAATGACAGTCGTAGGGAAAGTAGTAATATACCGGGTGGGGCAATAGTGTGGGGAAGTCGGATAGCTCCTAAACGGTAACAGCTAGAAAAATGTTCTAATACGGATGTAAACAGTGGATAGAGGCGCATCTACAGAAATTATTTTCAAATATACAGGGTGTTGCAGAAAAGTGTGGCACGCTTAAGGTATTTTTTTTAAATAGAATGCTCCAAATATTTTTGCATATTTAACACCTCTTTTGGCAGGTTTATTCATATTTAAGATTCTAGCGCCATCTAATGAACGGTTTAGAAGTTATAAATTTCTTTTCAAAAAAATTGAGTTTTACATTATCCCACTTAACAGTTTACCGCTTTCACTGTCGCAACTGTGAAGACGAATTTAAGTAGGGATTTTGTTGCAGGGGCTTGTAGGGTGCTCTTCTTTAAAAGAAAATGGACCCACCATGTACAGGGTGTTCAAAATTAACTTTTAAATTTAGAGAACTTCAAAGCTAAAATTCACAACTTTTTCAAATTGAACACCCTGTATATTTTGTACCTCTGTGATGCAGAATTAAATAACGAACATTTTTTGTATGTACGTCCCTATAGCTATCTGTAACCACTTTTGATTTATTGAGAAAAAACTGCAAGAGTACAGAATTAAAAACAATTATTTATTTAGTTGCCAAGTGTGTTGGTTGTTTTTGTTCAACAAAACATTAAAGCATCTAGCAATTGTTGTGCACGTATGCAAAACGTACATTTCTCGCAGTTATCGACCATCAGTGTTTAGTTCTAGTAGGTGTTTTAGTTTTTCAAAATGAATTTTAGTAATGAAGAACTTGTAGACATGACTTTTGTTTTGGGCGAGTCGGAAAGAAATTGTTTGCTTGCCCGCAGAATTTACCACCAACGGTATCCTGAACGGAGACTCCCTAAAGTTCACAGCTTTCAAAACCTGCTCCATAGATTTGTGAGGACCGGCAATGTACAGTATGAAAAAAGTGAACGAATTAACAATGTTGTGAACGAAGAAAATGAGTTATCTGTTGTGCTGGCAACGATTGAGAATCCCCATGTTAGTCAAAGAGAAGTGAGTTCATCTATAGGAATAAGTAGACGTTCTGTTCGTCGAACATTAAAGAAAAATAAGTTTCATACATATCACATTCAAATGCACCAGGAATTAACTGATGACGATTTTCTAAAACGTTTACAGTTTTGTAATTGGGCCATAGGTAAAATGCAAGACGATGCTACATTCTTCAACAATGTTTTGTTCACTGATAAGTAACGTTTCATAAAAATGGATTTGTTAACAGGCACAATTTCCATTATTATGCTACAGAAAATCCCTACTTTTTCAGACAACTTGATAACCAGCACAGATGGTCCATAAACGTTTGGGGGGAAATTATTGGAGAACATGTAATAGAGCCACATTTTTTTGATGGTACATTAACTGGAGCTATTTATCTTCATTTTTTGGAGAACTATCTGTCACAATTATTGACGAACCTTTCTCAAAGAATCCGAAATGGGATGTGGCTTCAGCAAGACGGTGCTCTACCACATTATTTACATGCAGTAAGAGACCACCTAAATAATATCTACCCACATCAATAGATTGGAAGGAATGGACCCACAAAATGGCCTGCGAGATCTCCTGATCTTACAAAAATGGATTTCTTTTTATGGGGATATGTGAAAGAAATTGTTTATACAGAGACACCAACCACAATCTAAAATATGAAGGATAGAATAATACATGCTTTTAGAATTATAAAATCACTAAAATTTAGTTTTTCACTAAAATTACATTTTTTCTGCTTTAGTGCTATGCTAAGTAACAAAATTTGGTCACAGTCACCAATGGTTCATTTAGCTCATTCTAGAGCCCCTCAAAAAATGTCGACTACTTGAATCGAGATTTTTGTGTGTGCTCTAGCTAACTCTAGCAGAAATAATCAGCCACTCCTCTCAATTTAGCAAGAAAATGTGTCCTGTACGGTTCATGTGTCTCTACAGTGTTTTACTATGAAAAGTTGTCTTGTAGTTAAGGCAATCCACCAGAAAAGTGCAAGTGCTTTGGGGAGGTTGGAATTGAAATCACTTTTAAGCGATATACAATAATATAAAATTCCCTACAGTCGCGGTCGGTGCATACGAAAACGCATGCATATGAGTATAATAGTGATATGCCATATTGCCACAACACTGCGTTTTCATATTCACAAAACGTGACTGCTTCCCTACACATACACATGCAAATAACTTTTGACAACATGAAAAAGCAGGACCAACCCAGTACATGGTTTATCCAGTGTCGGGTTATTTTAACTGATTACTGGCGAAGAACTTTTGAATTTTGACATAAATGGTAATCTTTGATTTTTGTAATTATAATCTAAAATGTTTGGTAAATATGATCAGGAATTTAAAAACTTGAATCAATTTATAGACTATTAATGCACATAAAACAGATCTTGTTTTAAATACTTTATGCTCTCTATATGCTTTTTTTAACCTAAAACTAGCATCGATGCCCGTTAATTCCATAAAATTAATTTACAAATTTTTTTCTTAACAATTTGTCCAGAATTGAAAAAAGTGTGTATTTTAAACAAGAAACTTCTCCTAGTTACACTGAATGATTACAATAAAAATAGGAAGTTTACATTAGTCTTAAAATTTGTAGTTTTTTTTTTAATCAAATGGGCACCCGTCAAGATCGAAATTCCAGAACTACCCTAGTAGACATGTTTTTTCAGACTACCTCTTATTAAACATTTATAATCACATAAATTACGAATAAACATGTGGGGAGCAACTACCCTTCGCTAAACATTTATCGTCACATCTGTCAGCACCTAAGGGAAAATCTGAATTAGAGGTCTGTATGAAAAAGCAACTGAAATTATACGCTAACATTTATATTAAGATTTCAGAAATTAAGTTCATTGGTAATTTACGACACACACAAATTGTAATCTTTAGAAGTAAACATATGGAACTTACTGTGAACATCCCTTTGTCTTGGAAACTGTTCCTGATTGTGGGAATCCCCTTTTCTTCATCCCATGCACGTATCACCAATAGCCAACAAATTATTGAATCTGGATCTGACAAAATTAGTAGGTTTTAAGAAAACTTAGAAAATTAGTCTGAGAACTGGTAGAACTAATATCGTTAATTAATCTGACAGAATTCTCGCACACTTGATTTAATCAAGCGCGCCCCACAATCGTGCCCTGATAAAGTACATAAATGTGTGTATGTAATGACGTGAAAATAGATAATTACTTCAAATTAAGAGAAGGAAGCAATAACATGCGCTAACATCGATTGCACTCAAATGGTTTCTCACCACTATGAGTGAGCATTTGGATTTTAGACTACATTACACAGAACATTTATAATCACATAAATTACACTCAAATGGCTTCTTCCCTCTACGATTAAACATTTCGGTTTTAAAATTATCCTTTGCTGAACATTGATAATCACTCAAATAGTTTCTCACCACTGTGAGTAAGCTCATGTGTTTTGAGATTACTTTTAACTGAACATTTATACTCACATAAATTGCACTCAAATGGTTTCTCACCACTATGAATGAACATGTGTCTTTTTAAACTAGCCTTTACGGAAAATTTAGAACTACATAAGTTACACTCAAATGGCTTCTCTCCGCTATGAATGACCATGTGTGTTTTGAGATTACCCTTCACTGAGCTTTTATAATCACATAAATCACACTCAAATGGTTTCTCACCGCTGTGCATAAGCATGTGTATGTTGAGACTACTCTTTACTGAACATTTATAATCACATAAATTGCACCCAAATGGTGTCTCACCACTATGAGTGAGCATGTGTACTTTGAGACGACTCTTCACAGAGCATTTATAATCACATAAATTACACTCAAATGGTTTCTCGCCACTGTGCATGAGCATGTGTATATTAAGACTACTCTTTACTGTACATTTATAATCGCATAAATTGCACTCTAATGGTGTCTCACCACTATGAGTGAGCATGTGTACTTTGAAACGACTCTTCACTGAACATTTATAATCACATAAATTGCACTCCAATGGTGTCTTACCACTATGATTGAGCATGTGTACTTTGAGACGACTCCTTATTGAACATTTATAATCACATAAATTACACTCAAATGGTTTCTCACCACTATGACCGAGCATGTGTCTTTTGAGATTACTCTTTATTAAACATTTATAATCACATAAATTGCATGCTAATGGTTTCTCACCACTATGATTGAGCATGTGTACTTTGAGACGACTCTTTACTGAACATTTATAATCACATAAATTGCACTCAAATGGTTTGTTACCACTATGATTGAGCATGTGGATTTTTAGACTACTCTTCACTGAACATTTATAGTCACATAGATTACACTCAAATGGTCTCTCACCAGTATGTGTGAACATGTGTTTTTTGAGACTACTCTTTTCTAAACATTTATAATCACATATAATACACTCAAACCATTCTTCTTCTGCATTAATCAGTATGTGTTCATGTAAACGAGTTCTTTCTGAAAATTGATATTGTATGTTATATTTGTCACCATTAATTTGTGAACTACTGGTGTTAATGAAAAATGGTTTCTCTTCTTCAATCTCAATATTTGTTTTAAGCTCGTCTTTGATCTTTAGTTGCAATTCTATTTTGATATTCTCATCCGTTTCGGTTTTTATTGCAGTTGCTACATCATTGCCGTCCATTATACCAATATTTTATGAAATTACAACCTGAAAAACAAATATTAACTTCATAAGATGTGAAAAGGAATGCGTTTACCCTTTGAAGAAAAATCTCAGGTTTTTTTATTATATTATCCATTCACTGTGTACAAAGATGAGGCTTGGCTTTGACCTTTTGGCAGAGTTGACTGCATAGTGTGTGATATAACAAATTGTAAAGTTAGAAAAATAAAATATTCATTTAAATTTAAATACCCTACCTACATAAATAAACTAGTAATATTTGAGTGCTTTCTTATAAGGTGTAAAAACTGGAGAAGATCTACGTAATAATTCAACGCGAGGAATCTACCATTTGCCCACCTAGAATCCCTAAATGAAAACTGTGTTATTTTAGAGTTATGACACGGATGTCAAAATCTATCTCTTTCTTGGACAAAACTAATAGTATATTCCGTAACTTAACCATAGTAACCGTAAGCTCGGTTTCGTGTTTCAAAATATACCAATTCCTGAAAAAAGTTAATTTATGGAACACGGTTCCTGAAAAAATGGTTTCTTTTCGCTAACCACAAGTAATCACTGCAACCGCAGTGAAATCGCGGTTGTTTGCGGTGACTTGCGGTTAGTTTACCACCACTCTAAAAGAATACTACGGTTTTCTGATTTCTTTAACATTTTACATAAATCCTTTTAGGACAAATTTCTCAACTTACCATATGCAAAAAAATATCGTGTACAACACGTTAGAGAGTCTCTTTTTTTCCACTCATTTGCTTGACAAACCCGGGCTTCGCCCTCCTTAATCAAAACTGTAAATTCATGAAAAAAGTATTACTTTCATAACTCGTTGTACAATATACTATTCCGTAAGCATTTATTAATTTATATACATAAAAGAGATCCATTTTCCAGGGGATTTAAAGTTGGTATTTTCTACCGGCTATCGGCAAGTAAATTTTAAAATTGGCGTCTTTATTTTGTGTTCGACCTTCAGGGTCTCTAGTATGATTATGGCATCATTAATCTCACAAAAGTTTGTTTTTGGTGGTGTTTGTTGCAAACAATTCATTTGCCGTTATTTTAACTAACTGTATAAAAGGTTGCATACTTACGCCTTCTTTGACCATCTTCTTCATCACTACTACTGCTATCATCACATAGTATGTTTTCCATAAAAAAAACAATATATTATTCATTTTATTAACTTTAGAGCCTTTAAATGTTATTTTCTGATGTCAAGGTGCAGCGTTCAAATTTGACACCACACTACAAGGTTAAGCTGTTTCAAAACTATGTAAGTTTTTCAGCAACCATTTGTTACCAAAGACTAACCAGAACCAAAAATGCGGTTACTTTCGGTTAAGTTTTGGAATATACTATAAGTTGTCTGAAACAGAGATACTTTTTTTTCTCTTTTTACTTTAGTAACAACATTCAGCAGCTGCCAGTTATAAATTTTCGGTTATGCTGTCATGTTTATTTTTACGCATCTAAAAATTTGTAATGTGCACATTATCATTTATCTACTGTTTGTAGAAGAATTTTTAAAACTACTGTAGTAGCTACCCCAGTAGCACACAATATTTCTTTAATATTTAAAAAATATAAATATAATATTATATGTGTTTTAAATATTTAAAAGATTAGGAAGATATTTATAAAATATTGAAAATGAAATATCTAGAAATATATTGATATACATATTGAATAAACATGTTATTTGTGTCTAATTTTTAATATTTTGAAACGAATATCAAACAAATATTTTATTATTATTATGTCGACAGAATGTCGTAGACAAATATAAATATTATATATAAATAATATTAAAATGATATTAAAGAAATATTTTAAATAATATATTAACTAAATATTTAGGCGTATGTCGAAACGTATATTTATATAATATATGTGTGCTACTAGGGTACATGTATCTATTTGAAGACAGCTTTTAATAAAGTATTAATTGTACCGAATTTCAGATTTATATAATTGTCATACTGACAGTTTAATTTATTTAACCAATTTTCATGATTACCAACCTTCTAATAGTTTTAAAAAAGTAAAATGTCACTAGAAAGATTTGACATGCATGTCTTAACTCTAAATAACACACAGTTCAATTCATATTTAGAAACTCTATGCCCACCAGCCCACTGGCATGTGCCAATGCCGCCAACAGTAAAACATTTAACTGCACTAAATGGGAAATAACTTATTAAAACCAGTGTTGTAACAGATACATTCTTTTGTCTATCTAGATCTAAGATGTAGATATACTATAGCTATAGCTAATTTATATGCGGAGAAATCTGTTGTTTGAAAATTTTGACGGGTCCGTAGGTGGTTTACCAAGATTCTCACAACCAGTTACCTCATAGTTTTAGCTTGGTTGATATTTTTAATCTAATGTGAGTTAACGGACCTACTTGAAATTTAAAATGCCATTTTCTCGAAATCTAGTAGGAAGCGACCACATGTTAAGGAACAGTGTTATGCTTGTATCCACAGAGTACCACGCGTGGGAACGGTCCCTCGAACGGAAAAGAGAGCCTAGTAGAGGTGCCGTTCTCCCGGTCACTTTGTGGCCGCAACCCGGGCTCGGTTAATTCGGGTAGTGTTCAGTGCCACGTCGGTAAAGCCTAGTTCCAGGAAGCACAACGTCTTCAGGCACCACTACGAAGCTCCTTGCCTGTTCTTTTTGGGTTGGGGCAGGTAAGGACTTCAAAACCACGAGACCTACCCTCCTTCATTCACGGTAGTCATTACTGATAGAAGAGGTAACTTCGTCGATGTGGGGCTCGATGGAGCTACTTACTAATGGCTGTCTGTCCTTTTACCCTCTTTTTTATCCCGGGTACTGTCTCAGCTCAACTAAGGGGGCTGTGTAATTGAACAACAGTGGAATTTACCTGGTGCTTTGCGCTTACGAGGACACCCCAAGGAGCTTATCTCGGTGGTGGTACTAAAAAGAATTGTTTTTTTCAACGCTAAATAACCAACAATTATCACCAAACCAACAATCAACGATATCTTCGCCATCTCCAGATCTAAAGATCTGCCTGAAACCAACTTGAACAAACACCTGCTGCGACAAGGCCATTGATAATCAGTCAACATTCCACAACTACCAACGAACGAACTTGTCTATTATCATCAACACCATATCATGACCGTATGCTGTTGGAGATAATGGACATTATACACGTCCCATCAACAACATGTACTGCATGCAGTTGATGGGACTAACTGAACGCAAGCAATTATGAACGACAGGGTGATAACACTACCAAAACCAACTAACGAGCCAAGGGCTGAAAAGGCAAGAGCCTACAGTAGCTTTTTAATTAATTTCTTCTGACTCCTAGATCTCAGTAAACTATATTTAATATTGGTATCCAACGGAGTTATACTTATCTTTTCAAAAACTACAGCACACTTTATTTGGGCTTAAATATAAACACGGATTTAACATTAATTACAACAAATAACCGTGGCGATATCTATACAATGCCAATCACACTTATTGGTAAACAAAAGTAAAATCTGTAAAAAACTAATTATGGCAAAAAGAATCAGAGGATGTAATTTTTATATGAATTTCTATTCCACCGCTACTAGGAGTTGTTTTTTTTTCCTGGTCGGCTACTCGACATTTAATTGATATAAACATTTTAAGTTACTGCTATATTTTAAAAATATTGTTTATAATATTAAGAGTATTGAATCCAGTAAATTTTGCATGCCATAATTACATCCTCCGAATTAAAAAAAAAGGTACTTAAAAATGACGTAATTTTCGCATGCCATACAGATGAAATATCTTTTTGCATTCATTTTACATGCCATTGTGATGTACAAAATTATCAGCAATGTATGTGTTTATTACATGGAGTAAAAATTCTAATATAGAGGAAAATCAAGTATATGTCTTCTAAATAACCACAATTCATTAATTTTGATAGAATTTCTGATGCCGTTCAATTGCTCGACGCTCAAAACGCGGCAAATTAACATGTGGGGTAATTTTGAATGCTTAATACCGAATTATGTCTTTTCCATAAAAATAAAATAAATTCTTTTAAAGTATTGCTAATATTTGTAATACAACGGTTATATGCAGCCATCCGTCAACTAAACATTTGACTAGACATTTCATATTATAATGTCCGTTAAAATTAATAATTTGCGTGTTTTTTTATAAGGAATCAGTTTTATTCTTCGCGCTATTGCAATTTTCTACATCCTACCGTCAGTGGGGTATACTCCTTTAAAGTAGCTAACAGTCAGTTTTAGCACTTTTACTTCGTGATATCTAAAATCGCGATTAAATTGGGCGTGTTAATAAACAAATATGGGCAACTTAAAAAAAACTATAAAAATCAACACTTAGAACTTCAAGTTCTTGTTGCAGTGACTTAAATGATTTAGAATTTTCAAATAATATGCAAATATTAGATCAAATTATTTTATTTAACAAAAGTCATATTTACAATAATGAAATACTATAGTTCCGAATTCTGAACTGGAAGCATTAGAATTAGTAAGTTTAAAGTTTTTACATGAAACAACATGAAGTATGTATAAACTTTTTCGATAATTGTAAGAATGTTTTAATATTAACCAATCATTGAACGTGTAGAAGCCACTTATAACCAATAATCTGGTAGAAAACACACAGCTAGCTAGTAGGACCAAACAGGGTGCATTAAATATTGTAGCTAGTATTTCCAATATTCTGCTTGGAACTATGGATACAGATAACGAGAAGTATTTTAATGATCAAAGCCACCAGTAGCATAATAATCAACTCAAACTGTCTGATTTGTTTAATCGACAAATCTACTATTTTAAAAAGCACTGTTAATGAATTGAACACCAGCGATAATAGGAATTGCAAGTGAAATATTCAAAAACATAGTAAAAATGTAGGAATACTATTAAATAATAGAGTAATTGAAGATGATTCTCATCAAGTCAATTTTCAACTTTCGACGATAATCAAAGAACAGTCAATCAAATTGAATTTTCCAAATAAAAATAATAGATTTCAAGTAAAGTCAAATTAATGTAGGTACTTACATTATTTTTTCAAATCACCAAAGGATCTTTAATCTCAGTGCAAGTCGAATCTCCAAAGCTTGATCCTTCCAAAGTGAATTTGGATACATATATTAACCTCTTGTTTAATTTAAGAAATGTTTTGTTATCCCATGGAAAATTATTGCAGGGCAATAGGAAATTCAATAGTGCAAAATTGTAATTATGAGATAATTTTTTGCCTAACAGCTATTGTAGAATGTGTAGGCATACCATTAGAAGGCAGCAGAGCGTTTCTACGTATCACCAAATACACAAATTTGAGTTAGAAAGTTGCAACACGGCAGAAAAACACATGGAAATCACTCGAGAAGCCTGCTCCAGGGATTAGAGTACAATGTGCATATGTATACATATAATGTTAGTATATTAGTTTTTGCTTATCTTGTTTTTAATTAATCAATTAATTAGTTACTGTTAACTAACATCAGGGTTTGTCATGTATTGTATTCGATAATTTATGGATAGGCGAGTATGTATGCTTATGAATAATAAGTAATGTACCAAAATGTAGCAACCTGTCAGTAAAGCAGGTTGCCGATTTTGAATATGACAAATTAAAAACTTCGCATCTGATGTTAAAACTGTTCCATTCGAATGTCGTTGGTTAGGATATAACAAACAGGATCAGAATTATTAAACAAAAAATGTAACTACAAGAATTATCATTTTCTTATATATTTATTTTCTTATAACATTTTTATAATGGTTTGACCATGCCTTGTTTAAGACTACTTTACACTGAACACTTGTTACTACATACAATGTGTCCCCAGATGGGGTTTACAGAAAGAAAATCTTATTGATTTTATGAAAGAAGTCGTCCTTTATAGTTTTTGCTTGTGTCAACACTGCTAAATCATATTAATAACGGAATTCCAATATTACTTTCTACAGTTAAAATCTAAAAATTGCATTATTGCATTGGAAAAACAATTCAAATAATTTTTATAGTTTAGTCTAACATCACGGTACTATGGTTGAAGCAACAGAATGATAAGCATGACTACCAATTAACAATTGCAACTTTTCATACACTTTGTTCAAACAATAAGGTGTCATATATATTTTCTGTTGAGTATAATATTTTTCTTGATTTTATAAATCTATTGGATCCTACTTTAACTTTGTTAACTAACTTCTAATTTGAAAAAATTATTTCCTGTTGTACACCATACCTAACGACACTGCATATTACAAGCAAATTGCTATTGACTTGAAGGGTGGGCACTAAATGAAACAAGGTTTTTGTTTCGTGGCATATTCATTATTTCGTAATGATCATTTAGCAAATTTAATATTAATTTAAATTAACAATTTGCCGAGTTGCCAAGTTGTAAGATTATTCTGCTACATATCCAACAATATTCCCAAAAAATAAAATCCAAAAGTTGAAAAAATATAACTAAGAAATATCAATAGATGAAAGAGGTGCTCCAATCTGAGAAGCCCTGTCCACCATTCTGGTTACACCGCTGCTTTTCACATCTTTTGATACTACTCTCATGAATGTTTATAATCACATTCCATTATACGCTTTAAATAGCTTTTAAGTACTGTCGGTGGATATATGCTGTCTAAGATACCTTTTCACGGAACATTCATATGTACTCACATTTATTACATTAAAGTGGCTTCTCATCCCGATGAGTGAACATGTGTCTTTTGAGACTACTTTTTACAGAACATTTATATGTACATATATTACATTCAAATGGCTTTTTACCACTATGAATGAACATGTGTAATGTAAGGTTGCTCTTTTTGAAACATTTAAAACCACATGTATTACATTTGAATGGTTCTTCACTATTATGAATAAGCATGTGTACATTGAGCCGAGTCTGTCGTGAGCATTTATAATCACATATATTACATCCAAGTGGCTTTTCGCCACTATGAGTGAACATGTGTTGCTTAAGATTTCTCCTTTGAGAACATTTGTAACGACATATTTTACATTCAAATGGTTTTTGACCACTATGAGCAAACATGTGTTGTTTAAGACTGCTCAATTGCGAACATCTATGACCGCATATATTACATCCAAATGGCTTTTCACCAGTATGAGTGGTCATATGTTGTTCAAGATGATTTCTTTGAGAACATTTGTAACTACACATATTACATTGAAAAGGCTTTTCACCACTATGAATAAACATGTGTTTTTTTAAGTCGCTCTTTTGTGAGCATTTATAACCGCATATATTACATTCAAATGGCTTTTCACCAGTATGAGTGAACATGTGTAGTTGAAGTTGGGTCTTTCGTGTACATTTATAACCACATATAACACATTCAAATGGTTTGTTACCAGTATGAGTAAACATGTGCTGTTTCAGTTGAGTATTTCGTGAACATGTATAACCACATATATTACATTCAAATGGTTTTTCACCAGTATGAGTGAACATGTGTAGTTGAAGTTGAGGCTTTCGTGAACATTTATGATCACAAATATTACATTGAAAAGGCTTTTCATCACTATGAATAATCATGTGCTGTTTAAGAGTACTCTTTAGCAAACATTTATAGCTACATTCATTACATCCAAATGGCTTTTCACCATTATGGCTGGACATGTGTTGGTCATGACGATTCTTTTGCGAAAATTTATAGCCACATATATTACATTCAAATGGCTTTTCAGTACTATGAGTGAACATGTGTTTTTTAAGGTCACCCCTTCGTGAACATTTATAACCACAATTATTACATTCAAATGGCTTTTCCCCAGTATGAGTAACGGTGTGTTCTGTAAGTTGAGTCTTTCGCCAGCATTTATAACCACATATATTACATTCAAATCGTTTTTCACCACTATGAGTAAGCATGTGCCTATTGAGGTGATTCTTCGATTTAAATTTGTAATGACACATATTACATACAAACTGTTCATCATCATTAAGAATCAGTATTTGTTTCTGGAAATTACTTTCCTCGAAAAATGGCCGATGTTGATTAGATTGATAAAGTTTACTATTAGATGCATTGATTTGTATATGCGTTTCTGAAATACTAATGGAATCAAATTGTTTCTCTTCATTCTTAGTGTATAGTTCACTCTTTATCTCATTTTTGGTGGTAGAGCCTTCCTTTACCTGCGACTTTATGTTTATATTTATTTCGGTTTTGATTGCAGTTACCTCTGCATAGTCCATGGTGTTCGTATTTACAAATAATTCAACCTGCAACAAAAAAAATTGCATAATAGAAGCAATTGCTTTCAGTAATTATAAACAACTATCATGAAAACTATATCTCAACCACCTATAACTTTAACTTGTGTGTCTGCGTTGATATAAGTAAAGGAACTATTTACCTGAAGGCAAATACTAATTGATCATATTAAAAGCTCCGTATTAGTCTGTGTTAGGGTTCCTAAATATTAACTGAGCTGTGTGTTATTTAGAGCAAATATTTTAATATTATTAATACCGGAAACTCCATATACTTTACCGTATGAAAATAGGCGACATTTTTGTGGCGCTATCTTCGCAGATGGGTGTGCAACTAAACGCTGATTTTACGATTATTTTTTATAGTAACCTACATCTAATTAAAAAATAACACTATTTCTGTTAAATAGTTGTTTATTACTATTCAGCTAGTATACATAAACTTTTACAATTTATCTAAACTACTCAATCTTTTATCACAATAATTATTTTTTGATTACACTTCAAATATTTTTGAAATGTCACATTTAGATGCACACCGCAAGAGGCGCTATTAAATTTTGTCTCCCACTTTTGAAAATAAGTTTCAGGTATTAATAATATTAAAGTATTTGTTTAGAGTTAAGTCACGCTTGTCAAATTTTCCTAGTGACATTTCATATTTTGAAGATATTCATCAGAAGGTTGGCAATCATGAAAATTGGTTTAATAAATTAAACTGTCAGTATGACATTTATATAAATCTGAAATTTGGTACAATTAATACTTTATTAAAAACTGTCGTAAAATTGATGTATATGCTACAGTAGTTTTAAAAATTCTCTACAAACAATAAATAAATAATAATGTGCACATTAAAAAATTTTACATGCATAAAAATAAACATGACAGCATAACCTAAAATGTATACCTGACAGCTGCTGAATGTTTTCGCTAAAGTAAAAAGAGAGAAAAAAAATATCTCTGTTTCAGACATGTTCGTTTTGGCCTAGAAAGAGATAGATTTTGACCGTGTCCTAACTCTAAAATAGTACAGTTGAAGTTTTCATTTAGGAACTCTAGTCTGTGTCACCGACAGATATTAGAGTAGTAATTTAAAATGGGTGGCGCTTCGTGACAGAAACTCGTTTCACACTGTAAGGACATTTTATTTAATTATTGCGTTAACAGATGTCACTTTCAGGACTATTTTAATTAAAAGAATTTGCATTAATTTATTTAGCATTTATTATTACAACGCTGAATAGATATTGACTGCATATTAAAAAATTTATAAATAAATTAAATTAAATTATTTATTAAAAAATCAACTCGGCATCTCACTGATCAACAATTCATCATATGATGAATGAACCTAACCTTACTTTGACATTTTGTATTATTTATTAAAAACGAGTTTAATTATTCTCTATTTAATTTGTAATACATACATCCAGGATTTACTGTAATAAATAATTAACGTTTTAATTATAAAGAAATTGAATTAGGATGGTTCTGCATTAAACGTGCAATACTGTAAACTGCAACTACTAGGCTCGAAAATGCAATTTTTAAAAATTTAACCTATACTAATTCTGCATTAGACTGACGATATAGGTATAAATAAATAACAAAAGCAAAAAACCCATTTATTATTCCATTACAATTTTTAAAAATTCACTAATGATAATTACAAATAACTGAAACAATTTATAGTCGACATAATTGTGTAGGTCATATCAGTGGTGTATTTAGGGAGGGTGTGGGCTATTGGGCAGAAGCCACACCAAAATTTTTTTAATTCAAAGTCTATGTTATGTGACAATCTTAGTATTTTGATTCGGAATTTTTATATAATAGCCTCCCGAAGAAAATTTCTAAATACGCCGCTGCTACATATAGTTGCAAAAATCCTATAATTCTGTTAAAAATACAGCACAATGAAGACAAAACAATAATATCTTTATTCGATAATAATTGTGTATTTGTCGTTATATTACAATAATGTACATAAACAAAAAATAATTTAATAATGCTACTTTAATGTGATTTTACATCGATAGCGGCAACTACAATAAAACAATATTAACATATTAAAGTTGGTCACTTCCAGAAGTAGAATCCCCTCCTACATTTATAATAAATGGTTCAACCTGCACGTCAATGATTTCATCCAATTCCCACATATCATTTTCAACTTCAGTTACATGTTTAACAGCTTTTTCCCAATTAGCTGGTGTAACATTTTGAACAGCTTCCATGAAGAGATGTTTTACAACTGCTAATTTAAATGTGGTGTTTTTTATTGATACCTCACCTTTTATCTGACCCCATATTCATTCTATTGGGTTCAGCTGACAATGGTAGGAAGGTAATCTTAAAACTGTTGCTTGATGTTGTTTAGCTAAGTCATCCACTATATATCGTACATCAGGTTTATATTGTTTCACTATTGCAAGCAATTCTACCATGTCGGGTTCAAAGAGAATGGCTTTCCTAGTGAGCCAATTTTGAATATCTGAATTTCAAAATAACTAACAATAAAAGCAAGAACATTACCTGATGAAGTTTTGAGGCCCAGCAAAAGTCCATGTAAAAATGCCTGCCTGTATGATGTAACGGTGGTATCAACCCATACTTTTCCTACCGTATGATTTGCGTTGATCCATGTTTCATCTAAATAGTAAATTGTTTTACCAGCAGTTCGAAATGCTTTTATTTGTCTTAAATATTTACACCTCCATGCAACTATCTCCTCTGTCTCTTGAATTAAGCTATTGATCGTCTCACGTTGAGACTACAGTGTGTGTTCTTATGAACAACGAGGTTGCCAAACATTTTGCAAGCAACTTTTAAAAATACTTTCTAAATATTGTAGTTGTAACTACATAAACCTTTATAATCCCTATTGTTCGAGCAAGTTATATTGCAGGTAGTCACTTCTTCTGACAGCAGTAGTAAAACAAAATTTCAAAATTTGCTGCTGTTCATGTAGTGCACATATAAAGTCTGAAACTATCGAAATAAATCTTTTATTAAATATCTTTGAGAAAAATCCTCGAACACGTCGATTTTTATCTTAAAAGACACATATTTTAGTGTAATCGTTATTTGTAGATCGTCTTTTGTTTCCGAGTTATGACGATAAAGAAATTTTTTTAAATGGAAACGTTAATTTTTTATAATCGATTTGGAAAGATAATGTAATGCTAAGATCAAATATGCTAAGAAAGTATGATACTGTATTAAGAAATTTCCGAGATAATTGCTTTTAAAGTTTTAAAACAAAAATTAAAAAACAATCAAGAGTTCCAAGTTCTAATAAAAAAAAAGAATTCTTTGAAGAACTGTCATTAGTTTAACGCTAAGTCACTTGTTACGTGGATACTTAATTTTTTTATTAAGAAAATCAAACTCTTGATTGTTATTCAATCAAAGTTCAAATCTTTTGATAAAAAAAATCAAGTAGCCATGTAACAATTGACCTAGCGTTAAATTTGTGGCAGTTCTTAAAAGAATTTTTAATTTTTTTTATTAAAACTTGGAACTCTTGATTGTTTTTTAATTTTTGTTTTAAAACTTTAAAAGCAATTATCTCGGAAATTGCTTTCCAAATCCATCATAAAAAATTAGGGTTTCCATTTAAAAATATTTTCGCTATCGCCATAACTCGGAAACAAAAGATGATCTGCAAATAACAATTATTTTTTTGTTTATTGTTTCCAGCCTTACTTTGTGGAACTCCATAATCATGAAATAAATAAAGATTAGTAAAAGTTTCACAGTTTTATTAAAATATAACCTGACAATATTGTTTCGACAGCTATGCTGTCATTATCAAAGGTAATATAATTATAAACAAACACGTCACTAATAAATAACAATTACACTAAAATATGTCTCATTTTAGATAAAAATCGACGTGTTCGAGAATTTTTCTCAAAAATATTTAATAAAAAATTTATTTCGATAGTTCCATACTTTATGAGTTAATGCCAGTACTATTACAAAACAAATAATTTTGAGTATAATTAAAAGTCAAACGTTTTGTTTCGAGTTTTTGAATTTTAGGTAAATAAAAAAGTACAAGCACAAGTTATATTTATTTGGTTTTTATTAAATAAAGAAACATTAAAACTAATAAATTATTGTATACTATCAAACTACACTTTTTTAATTGTGCAGCTTTTATATAAAGCAGTGATAAATTGAAAACAAATAATTCTGTTTTAACAATATCCGCCATACTTATGTATAATGTACTATGTGCGTTATGTAATACTACAATACGAATAGTTACAACAAACAACACGACAATGTTAACAATAATTACAAACGATAAAACCCCAACAACTAAGCGAAGATCTATAGACGCACAAGCTATCAAAATTTGAAACCAAATAATTATTTCTGTATTAAAAGATTTGCTTATATGCATTCGGTGACAAATAATAGTGCCGACAAAAAACTTTATACTATAATTTCAGTAAGTACAAACGGTATTATGCAGTTCCGCAAAGTAAAAGTGGAAAAAACCAAAAGGGTTTATTGTTTACTAAAATCCTTTGCATTTGCTGCTAATCCTAAATTTCCGCTTTTGCAAGTTTCTTTTGAAACAAGTTGAACAAATGAATGATTTTATCATGATGAAATCATTTTACCGTTAAAATTACGTTTGGGACTTCCTGTATTTACCTGTGAATTAAAAGATTAAAAAGATCATACAGAAGCTAACCAACCGTTATTTCTATGTTGAAAGAATCTGAAGACGAAATAATTAAACAAAAAAGTATAAGTAATAAAATATCGGATATTTAGATGCATGTACGATGTAAAAATCCCAAGTAATGTTTAATAAAAAAACGAATACATGTTAATAAAACTTTCTTTTAAATGCTTCTTTGTATGATTACGATTACACCTTTTAGGTTACTGTTTTCAAAGGTTTAGAACTTCTGGCATCTTAATTCACATTTCTATAGATTCGTACAGTGAAATAGGTGGCAACAACGAAGCGCAGCCATAAGAAATACATTGACTATCTTTCCTTCACTGCAGTCCCAACGTGAGACGGACAATAGACTGCCTTCTTTTTGACCACCTACAGAAGATAAAATTTTGAAGTTTTCCAAAACTATCTAGGCGTAGGATTTTTTTTCAAGAGTTAATTTAACCACCTTAAAATTTATACAACACAACACCGATTTTTATTTGCTTGTTTATTATATTTGCCAATACCCCTGACTCGTCGATTTTATTTTTAAAAGGATAAAGTATAATAGTATTGTGTTTATCATTTAATGTTAAGGAATTAAATTCTCAAATATTAGGAAAACATCGAACTGTGGTATCAATTTTTGCAGCAGAACTATGTTATTAGATTATATTTCTGGAACAATGCAATCCATGAATTTACCTGTTTTTGATTTCATCCACACGTTCATAATGTTACTTTTGTGATGTTACTCTCATCTGTTTTTTTACAGTATGTATACAGTGTGTCTTATATATAATGGGTTTTGGCTTAATGGGCAACATATGAATAAAAGAAGAAGGCAAAAATGCATACAATTATATTCAAAAATAAATTTTCATATACACCGTGTCTGCTTAAGTTCGCACCATATGGAAAACTTTTTTATTATTAATTTTACGAAAAAAAGTTATTCTTCATAAAAAGTTCTGCATGTTCTAAAATCTAAAATACAATCATCAGATATCAAATTTTTTCAGTCGTATACGAGGTTTCTCAAAAAATATTAATTTGGTTCAAGAGTAAATTTCGCACCATATGGAAAACTTTTTTATTATTAATTTTACGAAAAAAGGTTATTCTTCATAAAAAGTTCTGCATGTTCTAAAATCTAAAATACAATCATCAGATATCAAATTTTTTCAGTCGTATACGAGGTTTCTCAAAAAATATTAATTTGGTTCAATAGTAAATTTCGCACCATATGGAAAACTTTTTTATTATTAATTTTACGAAAAAAAGTTATTCTTCATAAAAAGTTCTGCATGTTCTAAAATCTAAAATACAATCATCAGATATCAAGTTTTTTCAGTCGTATACGAGGCTTCTCAAAAAATATTAATTTGGTTCAAGAGTAAATTACCTTTATTTTTAAAACGAAGAAAAAGTATAATACATTCATTGTTCCAAAATGTATCGTAACGAAGATATTCAAGAAAAACGATTGACAATGTACACATCTCGTTACGATCTAATTACATATAAAGTTCAACAAATCAAGGTTCATCCTTTACAAACTAGTTACATGAATACATGTCACAGGTAATCCAAATAATCTCTCCATAGAAACATCTTTACAATTTACTATAAACATAATTTTTTTAGAGTACAAACACCAATTAATGCATATACAAGTGCCAGCTTAAATATTAAGTCAATGTTTATCAATTTATACTCAAGATGTCCAACATACAATGGTCTAAGTACTTACATCAAAACAATGGTGAGGAAAAACAGGATAAGAGTCTATAAGAGCCATATCAACACGAACGACGGGATTTAATACCTTCATTAATTGAAGTGATTAGAAATCTTATAAACAAAATCAAAAATTAATTGTATTATATGAGTCATAATAAGATGGACCTAATTAATCTATTTTCAGCTAATTAGCAACATAAACTTGAGCTGGCCTCCTGGAAAATAGAAAAATTTATCTAATGCTAAACATCGTAATCTGTAAATTTAACAGATTTTTAGGTTTCCTCCTAACAAGTGGGAAACCCGTCCCAAAGTGTAACTTGGGTTGCATAAACATAATTATGGTCAAGCAATCTAAATAATTTATATCCTTTTGTCTAAAATGAAACCTATTTATTTATGCATAAGAAAGTTAGGTTATGTTTGCATGAAATCTTTAATCTTAATTTTTTAAATTTAAGTATTAATGAACCTAACTATGGTCCTATATATAGCCTTCATATTAATTATGCCCATGACATAGCATGTCCCTTTTTTAATTTAAATTTTCAATATGGTGATTTGACAACACCGCAATATATATTGTTCTTGCTGGTGATTTTTCTTGTCTAATTTATATTATCACCAATATATTAATACAATTAGACTGTGTTTTATTAATTCCTCTTGCGTTCAACAACATTTGCTTAAAGCTTGTTTTTGTTGACCTGGTCAGGCAACAAGTTTTCAAAATTATTGTGACACGCTCATTATTAAAAAAGTATTCTTACTAAAATTATCAACCGCTGTGGACTTCAACTTTAAGCAAGTGTCACTATAGAGCCCAAAATGGGGGTAACAGTACAATCACATAAATTACACTTAAATGGTTTCTCGCCACTATGAGGGAGCATGTATCTTTTCACTAAAAATTTATAATCACAAATTACACTCAATTGGTTTCTTACCAATATGGGTGAGCATGTGGGATTTGAAACTACGCTTCACTGTACATTTATAATCACACAAATTACACTTTAATGGTTTCTCATTGCTATGGGTGAGCATGTGGGTTTTGAACTTGCTCTTCTCTGAATATGCATAACCACATAAATTGCACTCAAATGGTTTCTCAGAACTATGAATGAACATGTGTCTTTTTAAACTACCCTTCACTGAGCATTTATAATCGCATAAGTTACACTCAAAGGGCTTCTCTCCGCTATGAATGAACATGTGTGTTTTGAGATTACCCTTCACTGAGCATTTATAATCACATAAATTACACTCAAATGGCTTCTCGCCAGTATGAGTGAGCAGGTGTATTTTGAAACTACGCTTCACTGTACATTTATAATCACATAAATTACACTCAAATGGTTTCTCATCGCTATGGGTGAGCATGTGGGTTTTCAACTTGCTCTTCTCTGAATATGCATAACCACATAAATTGCACTCAAATGGTTTCTCACCACTATGAATG
The DNA here is from genome assembly GCA_929113105.1 of Agrypnus murinus. Taxonomy (NCBI): domain Eukaryota; kingdom Metazoa; phylum Arthropoda; class Insecta; order Coleoptera; family Elateridae; genus Agrypnus; species Agrypnus murinus. The sequence continues at coordinate 5,449,144 of OV816027.1, forward strand.
AACATGTGTCTTTTTAAACTACCCTTCACTGAGCATTTATAATCGCATAAGTTACACTCAAAGGGCTTCTCTCCGCTATGAATGACCATGTGTGTTTTGAGATTACCCTTCACTGAGCATTTATAATCACATAAATTACACTCAAATGGCTTCTCGCCAGTATGAGTGAGCAGGTGTATTTTGAAACTACGCTTCACTGTAAATTTATAATTACATAAATAACACTCAAATGGTTTCTCATCACTATGAGTGAGTATGTGATATTTTAAACCATCCTTCAACGAACATTTATAATCACATAAATTACACTGAATTGGTTTCTCACTACTATGAGTGAACATGTGCCTTTTCAGACTATTCTTCATTGTACATTTATAATCACATAAATTACACTCAAACGGTTTCTCGCCACTGTGCATGAGCATGTGTATATTAAGACTACTCTTTACTGAACATTTATAATCACATAAATTGCACTCAAATGGTTTCTCACCGCTATGAGTGAGCATGTGGGCTTTTAGCTTACTCTTCGCTGGACATTTATAATCACACAAATTACATTCAAATGGTTTGTCACCAATATGTACGTCCATGTGGCTGCTTACACTATTTATGCTTGAATTCTTATAATCACATGTATTACCTAAACAAGCTCTTTCTGAAAATTTATTAAAAAGTGGTTGCTCTTCACTCTTAATATGTGTTTTAATCTGATTTTTGATCTTATAGTGTTCCATTGATTGAGATTCTATTTTAATATTCTCATCCGTTTCAATCTTTATTGTAGTTGCTACACCATCGTAGTCCATTATGGAAAATTCCAAGCTGAAAAAACAAATATCAAGTTCTGAAGAGCAAATGCATTTACCAGTTAAAGATTTTTTCAAGCTTATCTATCGATATATACATTTGAATCACAAATTGTAGTTAGAAAAATGAAATGTTGATTTAAATTTAAATACATACATCAATAAACTAGTAGCATTTGGATACTCATTTATGATGTTTAAAACTGGATTAGAAAATCTACGCAAGAATTGAGCGTGACGAATCCGTCAAAGATTTGTGAAATCACAGGTGAAACTGTAATAAAAGAGAATTATTTGCCCACTAGTGTGTGCCAGTGTAGCCAACAGCAAAAAGTTTAAGGTTCTTTGGACCATTTTAAAAATAGCGTTTTTGTCTCTTTATTTACATTTTGTAAAAGAAAAAAAGATATATAATGGAAAAGCTTTTGTAAAAAATTAAGATATATGTCAAAAATGTGTATGTAGCAAATATTGAAAGTCAATTAAATGTTGACCAAAGTAGGATAAATTGATCTTTTTTTCCGCCATTGGTGTCAATCAATAAATTCTCAAATGTCACATCAGTGTTGTCAACTACCACAAAAATCCCTAAATTTTAACATTGCAATTTTTTCATTTAAAGCGGGAATAAAAGACGCAAAATAGAAAAAATAGCATAAAAAAAAAGCTCGTTTCATAAGTCATTATTGCACTCGTCCTTTAGAAAACTCGCCGCAAGCGGCTCGTTTTCTAAATTTGGACTCGTGCAATAAATTTTGCCTTATGAAGCTCGTTCTTTAATAGGTATACTATTATAAAACTCTATGTACCTATGTACTAGTTTTTATTACCATTTAAAGAAAGGTAATGTTACCTTATTAACTTTGCACTATGCAATATTAATTCTTCTATTTCATTTTCTTGGTTACATAGCACGATAACGCATATTAAAAAATTAATTTGTAGTTAAAATGCATGCAAAGGAAATAACACCATATAATATTAATATTCAGGTTCTGTTAATTTTTATAAACTAGCGTGAACACATATCGTAACGTTATAAATATTAAAAGGCGCTTTAGCAAGTACATGAGTCTATTACAATTTAATTTTTATCTTTCTCCTGGAACTTTTTAAGGTTTATTAATAGTACCTATATTAAAGAACGAGTTTCATAAGGCAAGATTTATTGCACGAGTCCAAAGGACGAATGCAATAATGACTTATGAAACGAGTTTTTTATGCTATTTTTTCTTCTTTTATTCCCTTTTTAAATAAAAAAAATCGCAATTTCAAAGTTTAGGGATTTTTGTGGTAGTTGACGACACTGACGTGACATTTGAAAATTCATCTTTTGACACAGAAAATTGAGTGAAGTTTTTGTCAATTTTCTGAGTTTTCAATTATTTTTTCAATGCTACCAACTTTGAGAAAGTTGGACTATTAAAGCACTCAAATAAGCTATTAACGCTCTGTTTTGGGTGCTTTAACAGCTTTTTTCTACTTTGCGTTTATATCAAGGCTGATTCAGAACCGAAAGTAGTGCTGAACTAGCTCATTTGAGTTTCGAATTAGAACTAGTGTAATTTAGTTTTTCGAGGTTGTCAGTCATGAACCATGACAAATGAAATGTCATTGAAATCATTGTTAAATTAAAATTTGAATTTCCAAATGTCAAAATTTGACATTTATCGATTTTTGGTACCAACCACGATAAAATTTTAAAAGTGCGAATTTTTATTTTAAAACGGATAAAATTAGTAAAAAAGAGATGCAAAGTACAAAAATAGTATAAAGAACTCGTTTTATAAGACATTTATTGCACTCATGCTTTAAAAAACTCCCGCTACGCGGTCGTTTTGTAAACTAGCATTCGTGCAATAAATCATGTCGTATAAAACTTGTACTTTAATATACTATATTATAGACGCAAAGTAAAAAATAGTATTGTTTATTGTTTCCAGCCTTATTTTGTGGAACTCCATAATCATGAAATAAATAAAGATTATTAAAAGTTTCACAGTTTTATTAAAATATACCTGACAATATTGTTTCGACAGCTATGCTGTCATTATCAAAGGTAATATAATTATAAACAAACACGTCGCTAAGGTAGATACAAAATAGGTAACTAGATAAAATAATAATAATAATAATAAAAATTAATAATAAAAATCATAATTAAACATCTAATACTTCCAGTAACGGAGAATTACTGAGCTCAAGTTGTTCATTCATTAAAGGTACCCTGAGTTTGTGTTTGTATATCTCAAAGGCTTCTAAAATGTCTAATTTGCGTTTGTTATTACAAAAATGTAGGAATTTAATATTATTTTGAGGAGTCATTGTGTGATTTTGTTCTAAAAGGTGTTTGGCGTAATTCGATTTTTCAGGATGTTTATTTTTGTAATAAAAAATAGTATATTATGTATTAAGAGCTTAATTGAGGGTGTTAGAACCCGCATAGTCAGTTAAAAGACGATAAAAAGGGATCTAAAACACCAATAGGGAAGACGCACGTATTTCTTTTAATTTTTATATTCGTTCGTTTTAGTTAGAAAAATATTTCCAGATAAGCGAAATTTGTAAAAACGCATAATTTACTTGAAAAAATTAAATTTGAAAATTTTCCTCATTTTAAACCGAATATGGCCTTGAGCAACTTCCCTCAAAGCTATTTGATGTAAAAAAAGTACTAGGTACCGCTATGAATGAGAAAAAGCAACATTGACGATCTACTCACCGTTAGATGGCACTGATGAAAACCAATAAATTGAATTTTGAATTTATATTAACACTATTAACAGAAATATTTTACACCACTTTTATTATGGCAGTTAATTACACAACAACATAACATACATTATTATATTAATTACTAGTTAATAAGTAGACGATATTTGAACTTGAATATGAAACATTTTTCAAACTGACGGGTAATACAGGACTCTTAACTGTTACATCAGCACCAACAGTGGGTCGTCTTTGGAACTGTGTGATATAACGGAGTTTCATCCATTAGAGGAAACCAGTATTGCATTTTAAATTTATTTAAATTTTTAAGGTTTTCAAAAATTAATTACTTAAAATTGGTAATTGTTTAATGCATTTATAACTGATATTCTAAATAATTTAGTAATGACGTTTATGAAAATGCAAGAATTTCCTCAATTGACGACATATGCGTCTTCCCTATTAAGCCCGAAATGCATACGTTAGTTTATGTCCGGTCTAAGTTTAAATTAATATTTAGTTTTAAAATAAAAATAATTTGAAAAGTGCAAAACTTCAAGTAAGTAGATGCAGCGATAAAACTTCAAGTCCAGTTCTTCCACTCGATCTTTACCCACACGTCATAGATCTTATGCGTACGAATTAATAAACAAGAATTTCTAATAAAATCAACGACTAGTTTCATATTTTTGACATTTTACCTAAGTTCACAACCATTAAGAGTCGTAAACTTTCGGATAACCTACAATTTTTAATAAGTTAGTCATTCCAAAAAATAGTTTTATTTTTTACCTTTTCTAATTACAGAAAATGTGTGATGATCTTCAAACTACATATTTAGTAAAACTGTTTTAAGAGTGAATAAAATGTACTTAATAGAAATAAAAAAAAGCATAACCTTTTCAGATTCTTCTTAAGCAATTGATTATAAAAATGAAAATGTTCCTTTACAACCCCACTGCATACTTTGTGCATGCATCATCTCTCTTTTTAACTTGTGCAAGAGAATGGACAAATTGATTTTTTACAGTAAAAGGATAGAATTTACCAAAGAATCATTAATTCCTTGGTATGATTTTCTACGATCTATGAAATTATACTTTTTCATTAAATGAATCATGCAGTTCTCACTCCTTCCCGCACTTTTTAGTTTTTTAAAAAAGCAGTACTAAAAATAAATTTTTCGAAAATGTTAAATTATCTCTCTCACTTTATATTGCTTTTTGTGCAACCTTTCAATTTTTAGAACTGTTAAACACCAAAATTTTATAGAATAAATTTGTAATTACAAATAAAAATTATTTCGGTTTTAAAATATTTATAATGCTTTTAGCGCCATCTCTCGAGAAAGCATTGCATTACCACTTAAAAAATGTACTTTATCTTTTATTCTTTATTATCTCACGTAAGTAATAAGGATGTGAACATATGAATTGTCTTTACTAGCTACACATAATTGATGACGTGTGGGGAAAGATCTAGTGGAAGAACTGTAGGTAGATGCAATGGTATATAATTACTGTTATTACTATGGAGACGGCGTAAACAAGGGTAGCTATTATTCTAGCGGACTCTAAAAATGTTTAGAGCCCTAGAGCTTTAATTTAGCAACTTACGCTCTAAAAGCAGATCGCTAACTAGGATAAAAGCATTTTATTTTATTGTGCAACTATATTTATTTTACATTAAAGCCACACAATATGACTTCTAAGAACAAGAGCTGTACGTTTTTAAAATTTGGATAACGATTCCATTGTCTATAAGCTTTTTAATAATTTATAAGTGCTAATTTTTGTCATTAGAAAATAATTGATAAATGAATATGTTGAGTTTGGGTTGAACCTATTTTCCAAATGCTGATAATTACTGATATTCTGAAGAGAATAGATTTTTCCAGATTTTCTTACTTAAAATTTCAACTTATTTAGAATTACATTACAATATTCTAAGTTAAGGATATTTATTATTATTATTGCAAAATACCAAATAATCAGTTTAATATTAACATTATACATTTTACAATTCTCTAAGTAGATAATTAACTATTAAGTTTACTAGTTTTGCCTCTTTGTGGAATGTTCAGGCTATAGTTCTACTGAGCAAACCTCCCACATAGCAATTAAAAATTGCAGCACACTTTCAAAAATTGGCCTTTGCAAATCAAAATATTTGCAGAAAAGTTGTCTTCGCAAACATGAATATTTGCATAAAATTTTCGGAAAAGATTGAAGTTTCCCCTTGACAAACTTGCAACAAATTTATTCAAAATATTTACAAAAAACTTGTCCCTACAAACTTTCAGCAAATTATAAAAATAAAATTTGTTACAAATATTTACCTTAAAATTTGTAGTAAACTTGATTTTTAATTTTTTTTAGTTTATATAATTACGAAAAATGTAGTATTGTTACGAGTATGGGAAAACGCTTATGGAGAAAATAAACAGAGAAATTTATTTAAAAATCATATATTTATAAAATATATTATTATCATTTGTTGTTATCATCCGCACGCCATCCATTACCTCCACCTTGACTGTTTGCTTGTCTTGTTCTCTAAAACAAAAAATTGTAATGACTTGTATATTTTTTTACTTACTTTGATAATGCATAGTATGGTATAAGGGTATACTAATGCTGTGCACATGGACGAAAGAATTCAATAAGATGTATAAAATATCGATTTAACAAGATAAGCCTAATAATAAAATAATATGCTCAAGCACAAATAATATTAACTAGGTAAGTAATAAAATATTCCGTACTTACGAAATTAATTGGGAATGGTTGTTTCATTTGTTTCCAATTTAGTTTTCACATTTCACGTTTCACCAGATAACGATAACCACAAACTATCACAATGTAAAATGGCGCATTAGCAAGCACTAATTCACGTTTACAGCGTAGACAAACACGCAACTATCTTCGACGCACGCATCTTTGTTGGGATAAGCGAAAATAAGTTTGCTACAAAATTGCTAACGCAAATTCATGTTCGCAAATGAAAGTTGAGCGAAAGGCAAATTTGCTGAAAACTTTCATGCTATCTGGGCTTGTTTTGAATAGTTCATCATAGTAATCACAGCAGTGATGATGAAGTAATAGAAATATCTAATAAATATAACGCAAACTGTGTGAAAAGTTTAAAATTATGTGCTTGCAGGTTAGCTACAGATAATAGTTATTTATTCTGACAACCAATAAACAATACACAACTGCACGTTGAACGAATAACTGCAGGATTATTACACAAAAATTCCAGTATACGTTTATAACAAATCAATTACACAATCAATTATATAAGATGTTGCTGCATTGGTTGCACGCTGTGCTTGTTCTTTTACGCTGCTCACCCAGAGAGTAGCATCTCGAGCTACTTCATGGAAAACCAGCTTGAACTTTTTTTTGTTTTAGTGTGCACTGCTGTAGCAGGACATTAATTAATGTTGAAATTTGTTGTAATTAATCTATGCAATTGTCAGTTCAATCATGTTTTTTTTTAAATAAGAGCTATATACACCGTGTCCGCGTAAGTTGGCTACATATGGAAAACTTTCTTATTATTGATTTTATGAAAAACAGTTATTCTTCATAAAAAGTTCTGCATGTTCTAAACCCCAAAATTCAACCATCAGATATTAAATTATATCAGTCGTATCATAATAATTATCATTTTTGTTCAAGAGTAAAGTACCTTCATTTTTGACCATATCGAAAATTTTTAATAAGAAAAGATGTTATGGATTAAAAATAATTTTTAAATATTCAATATTGTTTATTTACAATTACAAAATATTATTTTTACATTTCCTCTGCGATAACATTGAAAGTTTAAGTTTGAAGATTAATACATTATTAATCTAGGAGGCACTGGTCAGTGAACATTTAATATCTAAAAATTTAATATCTGATGGTTGAATTTTGGGTTTTAGAACATGCAGAACTTTTTATGAAGAATAACTGTTTTTCATAAAATCAATAATAACAGTTTTCCATATGTAGCCAACTTACGCGGACACGGTGTATACATCGTTGTTTAGTGCAATCAATTAGCAATTAATTCTCGCTAAATTAGTAGGTACATAGTGTTATATAATGGAATGTTTGAAATATTTATTAGTTTTGGCTCTACGTTGCGGTGACAAAATGACTAAACGTATTTGGCTTTTAATCTATTATAGTAAGCTTACCTTTAAAAAAAATTGTTTTGCTCCGGCTTTGAAGTTATTGCTGTGGGTAAGTCTTTCCCACTGAACTTGTATGAGACTGTTTTCAGGATGGGACACTTTACTATTTGTATGAAAATTGTTATGATCGCAATAAACAACAATAATAGACAACAAATAATACAGTACGCAAATAAAATGTACACAAAATAAAGAACACAATGTTTTATTTATTAAATCTAAAATTAACAGATAGAACATAAAATATATATGTGATACCAATTCATTTATTTTAATAGACTCAGACATCAACTAACTTTTAAAAAACTAAAAATAAAAAATTAATTATATTGATAATCTTTTTATTTTTGTATGTTGATTAAATTTTTTCTCTGCTAAATGTTTTGATCACAAGTTAAATTTTATGTTGTTCATTAGAATTGGTATCAAAAAATAATTAAATTGTTATCTTCGATTTTCTTGACAAATTCGTTATAATAATTTCTCCGTCTCTAATCCAAAAGCTAGTTGAAATATTTGACATCCCCTAATAATATCGACACAACAAATTTTATGGATCCACAAATTTAATAAGTCCATACAATAAATTTATTGTTTATAAACATAATCTTATTTATTATAAATAGGTCAGCTTTATTTTTAATAAATCTTTAATAACTCATCAAATAACTTTTATCATTAATGATGTTAATTAAATTTCTTCCCTTTTTAAATTTTTCATTTAAATAGAAATTTAAATGTTTATAAATATTTTAAATAATTGAGTTTTATTATTTGACATTTATTATAATCCTCTCTAATAATGCTAATAATGCTATTTAATTGTTTCTGGGAGTTCTGCCCTATATATAATTTCAACAAAAACAAAGGAAACTCTGTTTAAAACAAAATGAATTTTGACTTTTGATTTATAAATACGTATCCAATTTCTGATAAAATTATTAAAAATTCTTATTAAAGTTCTTTAAAAATTATAATAAAATACAAAACTAAAAAGACAGAAATGTAGTCCTTTTTTTTCTTATTTCAAGAATATATAACACTTATAAAGCACAGTCAACCCCATTGTTAAGTTATTCACGCAGTTAAGCAACCTGATTGGATAGAACTTAACAAAGGGTTTAAAATAACCAATCACATTACTGCACATGGCCTAAATTAACCTATCACATGAGTTATCACAACGCGTTAAGAAAATCGTGTGATTAACTGTGCTTCATGCAACCGAAACTAAGGGTTTATTTTGAATTTTAACACCCCGTAAATTAACTAATTTACTTTTAACAGATTTGTAAGCTAATCTATATCTCATTAAACATTTACAATATATGCTTGATTAACTCATTTGAATACTTTTAGTAGCATCTCAACTTGATCTGCAACCTAAATTCCATATGTTTAATTTTAATAACCATAATTTAAGATAATTTTCCAATTTAATTAATTAAAGATTTACTTTATGCATGCTATTTGCCTAGTAACTCTAATATACACAACATGTCTCCCAAGGAACACCTAAATATAATAGCAATATATGTATTTCATTTTTTCATTGAGCCAGCATAAGATTCTTCCCAGCTAGGTCATGGTTTCTTAAAAAAAAAAAGTAGCACTAAATCATGACATTGTTCGTTTTATGTTGTGCTAGGTGGCTGAGCCAATTATCAGTTATGAATAAGCATATGTCTTTCGATAGTACCTTTCATTGAACATTTATAATCACATAAATTACATTCAAATGGCTTCTCACCACTATGAATGAACATGTGTCTTTTCAGACTATTTTTCGTTGCACATGTATAATCACATAAATCACACTCAAATGGCTTTTCAGCCTTATGATTGAACATGTGGAGTTTGAGACTATTCTTCATGGTACTTTTATAATCGCATAAATTACACTTAAATGGTTTTTCACCACTGTGGGAGAGCATATGGAGTTTTAGACTACTCTTCACTGCACATTTATAATCACATAAATTACACCCAAATGGCTTTTCACCACTATGCGTGAACATGTGTCGTTTGAGAGTACTCTTTAATGTATATTTATGATCACATAAATTACATACAAATGGTTTCTCAGAACTATGAGTGCGCATGTGGTTTTTGAGACTACCCTTCACTGAACATTTATAATCACATAAATCACACTGAAATGGTTTCTCACCACTATGAGTAAACATGTGTGTTTTTAACCTACACTTCACTGCACATTTATAATCACACAAATTACATTTAAATGGTTTGTTATCAATATGTGTGGCCATGTGACTGCTTAGACCATGTGTGCTCAAATATTTATCATCATGTATATTACTTAGACCAGTTCTTTCTATAAATATATATTGATCTATGTTATGTTTGTCACTATTAATATGTGAATTACTGGTGTTATTAAGAAATGGTTGCTCTTCCCTCTTAATATTTATTTCAGTCTCATAGTCTTCCATTAATTGCAATTCTATTTTGATATTCTCATTTTTGATCTTACAGCCTTCCAGTGGTTGAGATTCTATTTTGATATTCTCATCGGTTTCAGTTTTTATTGCAGTTGCTACATCATTGTCGCCCATTGTATCAATATTTTATAATATTACAACCTAAAAAACAAATTTTATAACATCTGAAGAACAAATGTGTTTAGCATTTAAATAAAGATTTTTCAGGTTTATCTATTGATATACAACATGTTATCCATCGTGTAAAATATTAGGGTTGAACATGCCCTTTCGGCAGAGTTCAATCTCCAAAGTGTTTGACATCACAAATTGTGAAGTTAAAAAATAAAACGTTGATTTAAATTTAAATACCTACATAAATAAACTATTGGTATGATGGGGTGCTTTTGCATAAGGTGTAAGACTGGATTAAAAAGTCCATCAGAAATCTGGGGATTTTTAGTTACCATTGGTGTGTGTTAATGTTGCCAACAGCAAAACATTTATTAATTGCAGCACTAATAAATTGGAAATGTCGTTTGGGCTGGAACAATAATAAGACTGACGAGTGCCAAATTCACATAGTTGCTTCATGAATGTTAATTGTAAATTTAATGTAATTTCTTGACTTGTTGCATTTGCTCATTTTAATTAAAAAAAATCTAAGTACATATTTATATAACTCTATGTACTAGTCGGCGGCGGCTCGTGTCAAATATTTTTGGTTGTGTTGCATCATCCAAAAGACAATAATAATAATAGTCCACTAAGCAAAAATGTTTCTAATGACATTTTACGTTCACATACCGAGTTCGAACGAGAGACTCCGACATAAGGAAAAGTTTTTAACATTTTTTGATACACCCCCCATAGGCCCCATAACTGACAAGCTTATGGGTTAAACAACCTTTTTCCAAGTTTCACCATCCAAACAATGTTCTCAAACTAAATATAACTACAGTATGTTTGCCTCTTTATATTTAGATTCGGACTCTTTTAAATACAACCTATGTGGTTGGATTTGTGATGAACCAATATGGGTCAGGCTGGTGTTCATAACAGACGTTTTGCCAGTAAGTCTGTCTCTTTACAAACTCGACTCCGGTTAGTCCTATTATGCAAACTACTAGACTAAGACCAGATCAGAGGGGTGGAATTGGTGGGTCCAATGAGCGTGTCCAATTACATTGAAATCTACAATGGTTAGTCAATTGTATTTTAACATAATTTATGTTTATTAGTTTGTTGTTAAACTAATACATGTTGTTCGGAAAGGATCGAATATTATACTGTTAAATTCTGAACACTTTGTCTGCAATACATTAGGATTTTAACCGTCATTTGTTCTTATGGGGAAATAGCATGCAAATCGGCCACCTTAATAACATGAAATTCGACTTGTACTACTCAGAACGTTTAACCTAGAAAAATTTGAGAAATTTCAATTCATATAAATATAGAAAGATTATACTAATTTTAATTATTCTTTTTATATTTAATTATTCTTTTTATATTTAATTATTCTTTTTATATTTAATTTTCTTTTAGTTCTTTTATATTCTTGTGTTAAGAACAATTATGATTCTTTGTGTTAATAAAATTTGAGGAAGCAGAAAGATCGATTACACAGCCATACAAAAAAATTTATTTTTGTGTGGGACCATGTTTATTATATGTTTTTGGGGTCGCTGAAACCGAATCTGAATCCATCCATTTTACCCCATCACGTCAGGATTTTTACATAACCTCAAAAGTCTTCACAGCCACACAAAAATAAAAACAATGCTTGCATTTCACCCTATCATGTCAGGTTTTTTACATAACCTTAAAAAAATCTTATTATCCAAGTCCAGTTATCCCGTTATACCTAATATATTGAACCTCATAATCTCTGAACCCCATAACCAGTTTTCCCTTCACCCCTTGACCCCATAACCTTTTTACCTGATAATTTATATACAGTGCGAGTGTAAAGTCTGGAACTATCGCAATAAATTGTTTATTAAACTTTTTTGAAAAAAATTCTCGAACACGTCAATTTTTATCTTAAATGATATATATTTTACTGTAATCGTCACTTAAAGATCGTCTTTTGTTTTTGAGTTATGACGTAAGCGATAATTTTTTTAAATGGAAACCCTAATGTTTTATGATGAATTTGGAAAGAGCATGAAATTCTAAGACCAAATATGCTAAAAAAGTATGGTACTGTATTTTGAAATTTTCGAGATAATTGCCGTTAAAGTTTTAAAACAAAAATCTAATAACAATCAAGAGTTTCAAGTTTTAATAAAAAAAGCAAGTAGCCATGTAACAATTGACAGCGTTAAAATTATGACAGTTCTTTATCAGTTTGTTTATCTGTTTTTATTGTGAGCTTTTTTACGTAATTCAGAAAATAATGGTGCGATATTTGACTGAAAAAGAGCGAATTGAAATTTTAATATTGAGGGGATGTGGCGACCGTACTAGAACACAAGAGGTTTGCGAAATATTTAATAACAAGTATCCTGATAAAGAACCTATCACAAGAGCGACAGTTTCCAAAATAGGAAGAAAGTTTTCTGAACTCGGACATGCGAGAGATCGCCATAGGGGTGGTCGTCCAACAACCGAAGAAGGGAACGAATTAGATATTCTGTTGTCTCTACAAGAAAATCCCCATGGAACTACAAGAAAACTAGCCGCAAAGAATGACATTTCTCAAAAGTCAGTTATAAAGATTTTAAAGAAACATAAATGGCATCCCTACAAAGTTCAATTAGTGCAAGAGCTTAACGGAGATGATCCTGATCGCAGAACAGAGTTTTGTGAGGTAATGATGGAGCGGTGCAATATCGATGGCGACTTTTCAAATCGCATCATTTTTTCTGATGAAGCAACATTTCACCTTAATGGAACAGTGAATCGTGATAACTATCGATATTGGGCACCTGAAAATCCGCGCTGGATGAACGAGACGCACACGCAGTTTCCTCGAAAACTCAACGTTTGGGCAGGAATTGTAGGGGATAGAATTCTAGGACCATTTTCTATCGAGGGTTCATTGACAAGTGAAAAGTATTCGAATTTCTTAAGAAACGATTTAATTCCTGCTCTTGCGGTGCTTTATCCGAACAATGAAGATCCGGACCTACCAAGCGATACATTATGGTTTCAGCAAGATGGTGCTCCGGCACATTTTGCTATTGGTGTTAGGAATTATTTAAACGAAATTTTTCCTGGTAGATGGATAGGCAGAAGGGGAACTGTTGAGTGGCCTCCGAGATTACCCGAGCTAACTTCGATGGTTTTTTTTATGGGGCTATCTAAAGAGTAAGATTTACATAAACCGCCCACAGACAGTAGAAGAGCTACAGCAAAGAATTCGCACAGAAATAAGATTAATTCCACCCGAGACTTTGCGTAAAGTTCGTGACGAATTTCAGTACAGACTCGGGTACTGCCTTGCACAAAAGGTGGTCAATTCGAACATTTAATTTAATTGTTTTTCTTTACTTTGTTATTTCTTGTTTCTTTTGTATTTCATAATAATTTCAATACATTATACGCAATGAAACAGTAAATAAGCTATCAAATCATTGACCTATTTGACGTGTTTTCGATTTTTCATTACTATTCTGTACAATATCTTCCAAATAGAAAAATACAATATCACATTTTTTTATCATATTTGGTGTAAGAATTTCATGCTTTTTTCAAATTCACCATAAAAAATTAGGGTTTCCATTTAAAAGAATTATCGCTTACGTCATAACTCAAAAACAAAAAACGATCTTTAAGTGACGATTACAGTAAAATATGTCTCATTTAAGATAAAAATTGATGTGTTCGAGGATTTTTTTCAAAAACGTTTAATAAACGATTTATTGCGATAGTTCCAGACTTTACACTCGCACTGTATATTTTATTATTTTATTTTATATGTAATTTAAAGTTATGTCAAGAACCTGACATGATAGGGTGAAATGGACTTCGGATTCGGTTTCAGCGACCCTAAAAACATATAATAAACATGGTCTCACCCCCAAACACAATTTTTTTTGTGGCTGTGTTATTCTTTAATTTATTGCATTGCAGTAATTAAAGTTATAATTACAACCAGCGTTTTTGAGCCTATCAAAATAATTTAATTTGGTATTTGATATTCTTTATTTTGTGTACATTTTATTTGTGTATTGTATAATTTGTTGACTATTATTTTTGATCATTACAATCATAAGAATATTGATTAAAAAAAATCTCATGCCAGTTCTGTGGTATAGATTTACCCATAACAATATTTCAAAGCCAGAGAAAAACATTTTTTAAAGGTAAGAAAGTTTGTCTATCTAAATTAATTTTCATTTGGTTTTTTAAATTGTGCCAGAATATAAAATTAATTACAGCTTCGAGTATGGTGCTATGGACAAAATTGAAGCTAAAAGCATTATTAAGTTCCTTCATTTGAAGGGTAACAATGCCCGTCAAATCCAACAAGAGATGGTTGCCGTCTATGGTGATGATGGTTCATCATATGACACATTTGTGAGGTAAAAAAGGAATTTTCAATCTGGGTACATGTCTCTCAAAGATGAACCTTGATCAGGGTTACCTTCAATCACGGATGATTTTGAAATCGTGAAGAAAGTGGAGGGTTTTGTCCTCCAGGACAGAATAATAACCATTGAAATGATCGTGAATGAAAATGGTCTTAGTTATGGAAGTGTATGGAAAACCATTCATGAGCAACTGTACATGCCCACGATACACCCACAACGGTATGCCAGCTTCACAACCAAAACTCGTTCTCCGCGCGCATGTGACGTCGCTGCGAAGCAACTTTCCAAGAACTCTAACTTTCCTCCTATTTGATCTCTTCCAGCTACACAGTACGGTGGGTGTATGTTAGGAAAAGCGGCTTTAAATAATTAATTTTGAAATTCCTTTTGTTTTGGTGAGTGTAAACTTGTGAAATATCGAAGATAACAAGGTGAAATTCTTACACAGGTATATATCGAACAGTATGCCTGGTTGTGCTGTTACTGACTGTTGCAATTATAACAGGAATACAAAAGGAACTGGTATAAAATACTTTCGATTCCCAAAGAACGAAGAACTTTCAAAGCGTTGGGAAATTGCTTGTCGAAGAAATGATAAAATAAATCTAAAAAATGGTAAGAATTTTTAGAAAAATTATAAAATAACATGGCGGAGAGAATACTTCAATTATTAATCAAATTTTTATCACTATGATACATTTGAATGTTGCCTACAGGTTTTAATTTCTCATTAACATTGGCTTTGTAATTAATAAAAATAAATTAAATTTAGTGATGTGGTAACTTTCGATTATTTAGTAGCTACCTATATATTATTTTTATATAGTACCTCCCTAACAAATTTTACTATTATATATATTTTATAGAAAGCATAACAATCCATATCGGCGGTACATGATTAGTAAATTGTTAAAATTTGGAATATTTCTGAATCAAAATAAAATAAATCGTTATATGCACCACGGGCAATACGGGCATAATTATAAATAATAACATTCCCTCATACTATAATTTATTAATTATGCCTTTAATATTAAGTGGCTAATATTAGAACGATTATCAAACGTCATACTTTACTAACCATTGTCATTATAAATGATAAAAACATCATTATACATAAGAACGTAATGCGAAACAAGCCTGGTTTGCTTCGCACTGACGTCACAAACCAGAGAAGGATAGACTATCAAGCTGCGCGTTGTCATACCGTTGTGGGTGTATCGTGTACATGCCTAAAGTGTCAGTGTTTTGGAGCAGGATCAAAATTATTTCTTTGCGTGTTTCATAACAATAGATGAACGCTATACCTAAACCAAAAAATGAAGGATCTAAACCGAGTGAATCTAGCAGGCGCAGATTAGCAGTCGGAGTTGATTGTGAGCGAGCCTTGTTCCCAAATTGTCAAATTTAGACAGTTTGAAATTAAAAATTGTCATTGCAATCTGTCAAAGTTTTGAAAGGTTTTTCACAACTCCAATTGTTACTTATTAAACTACTATTAATAAATAACATTCTGATAGCAAAAGTGTGTACGACATTGGTTGCTGCTTAAAAGATTTTTCACAACTCCAATTAATATTTATTAATAGTAGTTTAATAAGTAACAATTGGAGTTGTGAAAAACCTTTCAAAACTTTGACAGATTGCAATGACAATTTTTAATTTCAAACTGTCTAAATTTGACAATTTGGGAACAAGGCTCGCTCACAATCAACTCCGACTGCTAATCTGCGCCTGCTAGATTCACTCGGTTTAGATCCTTCATTTTTTGGTTTAGGTATAGGTCTAGCTGTATGATCCAGAGACCAAAGAAATGAGTAACAAGTGGAAACATTCCTCTTTCCCTTCTCCCAAAATGGCAAAGGTGCAAAATAATACAGCGAAAGTAATGCTTAGGGGTTTTTGAGATTGTCATAGTGTAATCTTAACTGATTACCTTCCGAAGAGTCAGACTATTATTACTATTACCATTATTGACGCTTATTACTGTAATATTATGCAAAAGCTACGAGATACAGTGAAAGAAAAACAAGGCATCCGTCTTTTGGCCGACAATGCACTGGCGCATTCTGCACAAGCAGCCATTGTGGAAACAGAGATGTGGCTATGAAATTTTGTTCCATCCCCAACCCCTATTTATCTGATGTCACACACTTACCGACTTCTTTCTCTTCCCCAAAATGAAAAAACCACTGCGGGGTTGGCGATTTAATGACATATGAAAGTGGAACAGTGGTTCTCCAGATTTTTATAATGGGACTTTTATAATTGGACATTATAATAGGATTATAATAGGACAGGACTTTTATAATGTTGGGTTGAGAAAGATCAAGAAACGTTGGCAGAAATTTGAAACTTTTCAGGGTAACTACGTGTAGAAGATTTAATTTCAGCGTTCTATTGTACTTAACTTTCTTTGTAAATCTGTTCTTGATGATAATTAAAATATTACAATATCCCCTCGTGCAGTACGTACTTCCTTTATTTATTGAGCCACAATACAGATTTTGCAGCTGAGCCTATGGTTTGTTTTAAAAAAGAGCAGAGAAATACATTTTTATTTATGACAATTAATTAGAACTCAGTATATTGTTCTTTTTGTATTGTGCTAGGTGGTTAAGCCAGTTTAAAGAGGCCTCTCAAATGATTTCTCACCACTATGAGTAAACATATGTCTTTTGAGACTACCTTTCACTGCGCATTTATAAACACATAAACTACACTCAAATGGTTTATCATCACTATGAGTGAGTAAGTGGGTTTTTAGACTACCCTTCAATGAACATTTATAATCGCATAAATTACACTTAAATGGTTTCTCACCACTATGAGTGAGCATGTGCCTTTTCAGACTACTCTTAATTGTACATTTATAGTCACATAAATTACACTGTAATGGTTTCTCGCCACTATGAATAAGCATGTGTCTTTTGAGATTACTCTTCGTTGTACATTTATAGTCACATAAATGACACTCAAATGATTTATTGCCGCTATGAGTGAGCATATGTGTTTTTAGCCTACCCTTTAATGAACATTCATAACCACACAAATTACACTTAAACGGTTTCTCGCCACTATGAATGGCCATGTGTCTTTTCAGACTATTCTTCATTCTACATTTATAATCACATAAATCACACGCAAATGGCTTCTCACCACTATGAGTGAGCATGTGAATTTTTAGACTACCTTTCACTGGACATTTATAATCACATAAGTTACACTCAAATAGTTTCTTACTATGAGTAAGCATGTGAGATTTTAGATTGCCCTTAAATGTATAGTCATAATCACATAAGTTACAGTCAAACGTTTTTGCATCCTTATGTTTGAGCATATGGGTTTTTAGACGACCCTTCACTGAACATTGATAATCACATAACTTACAGACAAATGGCTTCTCAGCACTATGAGTAAACATATGTTTTTTGAGACTACCCTTCACTGAACATTTATAATCACACAAGTTGCACTCAAATGGTTTTTCATCTAAGTGGTTGAACATATGGAATTTTAGATTACGCTTCATTGTACATTTATAATTACATAAATTACACTCAAATGGTTTCTCAATACTATGATTAAGTATGTGGGTTTTTAAACTATCCTTCAATGAACATTTATAATCACATAAATCGCACTGAAATGGTTTCTCACCACTATGCGTGAACATGTGCCTTTTCAGACTATTCTTCATTGTACATTTATAATCACATAGATTACACTCAAATGGCTTCTCACCACTATGAGTAAGCATGTGGCTTTTTAGACCAACCTTCACTGGACATTTATAATCACATAAATCACACTGAAATGGTTTCTCACCACTATGAGTGAACATGTGCCTTTTCAAACTACTCTTAATTGTACATTTATAGTCACATAAATTACACTGGAATGGTTTCTCGCCACTATGAGTAAGCATGTGTCTTTTGAGATCACTATTCATTGTACATTTATAATCACATAAATTACACTCAAATGGCTTCTCATCACTATGGGTGAGCATGTGAGTTTTTAGCCTACTCTTCACTAAACATTTATAATCACACAAATTACATTCAAATGGTTTGTCACTAATATGTATGGCGATGTGGCTGCTTAGACCATTTATGCTTAAATATTTATATTGATGTAAGTTAGATTTTTCACTATTAACTTGTGAACTAGGAGTATTACAAAACGGTTGCTCTTCACTCAAAATATTTGTTTTCATCTCATTTTTGATGTTATAGTCTTCGATTAGCTGCGATTCTGTTTTGATATACTGACTTGTTTCAGTTTTTATTGCAGTAGCTACATCATCTCCGTCCATTATACCAATATTTTATAGAATTACAATCTGAAATAACATATATGAATTTCAAAAGAGCAGAAGAGCAAATGAGTTTACCATTTAAATAAAAATTTTCATCTGTTATCCATTTACTTTGTAAGATGAAAGTTGGCCATGACCCTTTGGCAGAGTTCAATCTATAATAAGACAAGTGTTCTACATCACAAATTGTAAACTTAGGAAAATAAAATATTGGTTTAAATTTAAATACCTACATAAACCAACTATTAACATTTGGAAGGTTTTTTATAATAGGTGTAAAACTGGATTTGGAAATCTACATAAGAATGAAAAATTATTTGCTGAATGGCCTGTGCCAATATAGCCAACGGAAAAATATTTAACTGCACTAAATGGGAAATCTGTTTTGCAGTAGAATTATTAGACGTGTTTTTTCGCAATTGGTTCTCTGGTCTCGATTTATCGCGGTTGACAGGTATTTGATAGATTTCTTGACAGCGGTTGCTCTTCGGGTCTGTTTGGTTCAGAAGCACTCGGAGTCATGACGTCAAGGGACGATTTTTCCAGGAACTCAATCGAACGGGTTGGTTCTGAAATCGGTTGCTCTTCATTGTTTACAAACAGTATTCTAACCTTTAATAACAATAACTTGTATTTATTAATCTTTTGTTATTACGTAGCTTTTTAATTCCAAAAGCATACTTGACAAGAAGTCTTTCATAATGTATTTATTTATCATGAAGAAAGACGCCCCCCCCCTTAAAAGGTGTCATATTACATGTCTTAAGTGTCACTTCAACAGAAAGGTAAACTATGATTAGTGTAGGTTTTTTCATACTGTTATGTACAGAGTTGGCTAACAATTACGTAAAACTATTTTTCCTACGACCCCATAGGAAACCTAACGATATTGCACAATAAGGTAGGCTTGAAAGTTGGCAATATCATGCATCTTCTAAAAACAAATGATAAATGACATTTCTGTGCGGTAAGAATAGTTTCTGTACAGAAATGTCATTAGTTTCCGCACACAAATGTCATTACTCATCACAAAGTTTAAATTATTTCGTATTTTATTAAATATTTGTCCTTCTAATGAACCTTCTTTTGTCACACCTATTCCGATTTCTTTATTTTAATTAAAAACTATCGTTTAACAGGTTTAACTATGAAAATAATTTTTATTATTAATTCTGATCTCTAACTATTAATTGTTAACATAACCTATATAGCTTAGCAAAAGCGTCGCCTGTTTCTGCCACTTTCAGCTCAGCCCTTTGCCGCGAAATTTAAATAATCTGGTATTTGACAAGGAAAGAGAGCTTCTGCCTAAAAGTTTTAGGTGTACCCGTGTGTAGAGGGGTGTACTGTGTGGACGTTTACGCACCGCGCTTGCACTCGTTGGCAAGCGAACGGTGAATTTCGTGTAGCGTAAACATTTAGTTTATTTGGTCTTATTATTATTGTTGCAACTTCATGCATTGTTAGTTGTTAATATATTGAAAAATTTTAAATAAATGAGTTGCAAATAAATGCAGTAACAGCATACGAGAGAAATAACATTAATTCTCAAGGGTTACTGATAAATTGAAATCCTAAATTATTATTTTAAGGTTTCCATTTAATAGACCTGTTATTCTAATTTATGGATTAAAACTGAAGAGAGAAGATTGGAAACCTTCAAAGTACCTTACGCAAATTGTGGAGCGATGATACTTCTAAATTGATTGAAGAAAACAAGGAGCGAAAATATGTATCTAGTTTCTAATAGTGCCTTCAAGTTTCTCGAACATTTGCAAAATAAAATAATAATGTGGAAATCTCCTTTTTCTGATGTTTCTTTAAATTAATTCATAGAGAATGTGCTACATGTTTATTGCATTTTGAAAATGGTTCTTAGAATAAATTTACTTTATTGTAGTTTAAATTAAAATTTGAAATAAATTATAAAAAATATGTATTGTTTTTTGGGGTCGTAGGAAGAATAGCGTACATAACTCGCAGGAAAGTGACAAATTTGATCTAAGTGAGGATTGATGCGAGCGATTTATTTACACTAAATCTGACTTGACTTCAAGTCTCAAAAACGCAATAAGCAAAGGGCACGGTAAAATTTATCGCGTCTACAGGTACCAATCGGATTTCACAATCATCAACTCCAGTAGTGAGCTATTCAACTATTACGGAGCAAAGCTTATACGTATTCACTCGTAAATATTACTAACAATGTAATAAAGTAAGTAATATGCGATGAAAATTATATATATGAAACAGATACTAGATATAAGTGCTACACGCACACTGGGGAAAATCATTTAACACATAAGATTATAATATACAAATTACAGTAGTGCTTTATATACAATAAAGGTTGTCGAACGTTATTGATGTTGTAAATAGTTGCTACAATATAACTGACTCACGATACAGATGTATGTTCTTCGAGCTGAAGAGGAACGTCATCAACCAGGTCGAATGTAGCGTGATCCAACGAGACAACAAGAACCAAGTCAGCGTAGTGGTCTTTTAAAAACCCAAAATATACAACTTATTAGTGAATGTAATTATTGTAAGACAACCAGGAAGTTATAAAATGAGTAAAGGTAAACCCATAAGTAAAAAGTTCTTCGGTGTAAAGTGACCTTAAGAGATAATTACATCGCCTACATATGCTGCTAACGACGATTATACATCAAAACGAGAACGTGAGCTTCTATAATCTCTAAAAAAAACAAGTGGAAAAATCCCATGAAGGTTCCAATCCAACAATTGGAAAAACTATCGCCACAAATAAATCACAAATCTGCACCAATGCAATTCCCAATTCACAACATAAAGAAAAGATTAATTAAACGGCGATGTCCACAAAAATATTCTTTAAAACGAAGTAGCTTGACGAGCGTATGAAATCGTAGTGCGAGTTCTGCTATCAACCGGAAGTTAGTTCCAAAACAAAAATGGCAATTAACAGGAGAGAAAATGCGAAAATCCAATATATGGAAAATCCCTAAATGCTATACAACTTAACGCAAAAGCATAACTATACAGGGTGCTACGAGATTAGCACGCAACAGCCTGTTATCAAGAAAAGAAATAATAAGTAAGTCAGTTACTTGCCTAGTACCTAAATATACCTTTACCTAAATAACTAAGCACAAATATTTTTCTTTACATTATAGTTTGTGTTGTCAAGCGCGTTTTCCCCTTATCAAGCTATTTGCATAATGGCCTGTTCTGGTAAAACCATTTGACAGACTAAATATATAAAATGAATAAACTATATTTGTAAGCAGTTTGATTATGTATTAATTCCTAAGTGTTCCTAATCCATAACACAATGAACTGAGTACTATCCAAAGAAGTCACAGCAATAAATGGAAATCACAGTCAAAAACAGCTGATATTGCGAAAAGTAAAAGAGCCATAATGAAATATTACTGTTATTGTGTTGAAAGAAATTTCAGATCAATAATTGAAAATTTTGGTATAGCTTTAAATTTCATTTATCCACTCCACTATTCAGCCAAGGCATTAATTTTTTTATATTTTAAAGTTAAAAAAAGTTGCCAAATCTTACCGCCCCCCCCCCAACTAGGTGGACCCGTGTGCTGCAGTACAATTAGCACATCCCAGCCAGCACACTGAAGTTATAATGACGTTATTTTTAAGTCATTATTAGTCGACGACGTCATATGACTAATAAATGATGTCTGTAAGACGTCATATCGTAGACGTACGTACGTAGACGTCTTCAAAACGACGTCTTTTGGACGTACAATACAATACGTACAAGTTTCATTAAAAAGATATTATTTTAGCAGGGGCCAAGGAATACTGCTCATATTAAGCAGGTGGTCACACTATAGAGATGTTTTGACTGTAGTATATAATAAATGTTATTTCCAATATTCAACTATTTATTTATAATTCCTGTCCTAGTCCTCGTATAGGACGTATTAATGACGTCTTTGGGCTGTGACATAATGATGTCAGTTTTACAACAATTTGACGTCTTTACTGCCGAAAAAACAGCGACATTATGACGTCAGTGCGCTGGCTGAGATAGGATAAAACATGCTTTTACTAAAAAAATTAAATCAAACATTTACATAGAGAAATCTTGCTTAAAAACAGCAGAACGCATATCTTATTTTTATAACTATAATTTTATCCGGCACCACAAGGTCGTCCAACACATGTGACAAAAAGAGATAAAACAGTAGAATTAAGAAATAAACCATCTTCAGAATTATCATTCGTACTTTGTATATTATGTATAAAAGTACATAATATATTAATAATAAACTACATAGGTATATAATTAGAATAACTATATTATGCATTCTCTTTAAACACGCCTACCATTCGTTTAAAGTTATTTTGAAAAAAGGCCAAATTATGGATTTTTGTAGCATTTATTTGAGCAAAAAAAATGTGGGACTTATTAGTAATTACGAAGAAAGGCATTACTAATCATGAATCAAACGTGATTATATTAAATTATAGTTACATGTTATGATCGGATTGACATTATTATTAAGGAAAATAGAAACTTCACTGCAATAGCACATCCTGAGCTACAGGGTCCCAAAAAACTTACTTTTATAAGTAGAGCTGTTTTCTTACTTCGTGGATAGCTGACATGATCAGAAGGGGACAGTTGATTTTTCGACGGGTATTATGCTAGTTTTTATATAATTGTTGATTATGAAAAATTTTCAATAATACTTGCAATGTCTTGATTGGGTTCAGGGATATTTCATATGAAAGTATTTTATGTCTCGCTTATTTATATTTGAACTTATGTTGTTACTGTCGCCATCTATTGGTTGATTACTCAAAGTATCTTTGATATATTCGTCGCCTGCGTTGGTTAAAAAACGAATCGCCCTTTTTATAGTCTTGCTCGCTTCGCTCGCTCGGCCATAAACTGGGCTTGTCTATAAAGTCCTACATTATGTACTTGTTACATAAATAGCTATTATTGCAGTGGAAAGTTAAGTGTTGACAAAATACTTAACTTTCAGACTTAAATTTTATTTATTGTTTTCAGATTGTCGATTTGTGCACGATTTGAAATTCAGAAAAATTGCTCAGAAAATAGAGGTTAGAATTTTAATTTTACAATGTTTGAAGGTATTTTGCTTTACACATATAAAATACACCTAATTTCCACTACTTTATATTTCAGAGACTGTGCTTGTTACTGCTTGTCGGAAAAAAAATACCAGTTCATATTCAGGATGCAGCAGTTGGAATTATTTTGGTACTAACATTACGTAAATTATGGAAAATGGATTTCAAATAGCTGTTGGCTTCTTCAGTTCAATGAAATTTAACATCCATTTTTTACAACAGTAAAAAACCGATGAAATCAAGAACGTGTTGTATTATTCTTGATGGATTTATGATGACTTAATTTTTTTTTTAATGCTAAGTTACATAGAACTTTTAATCGGTAAATTCGCAAACTTGTTCTTAATCTGTTAAAGTCTGTTATTATTCAATCTGTTGTTATTAGTGTTATTACTAGGTATAGAATTTGTATGCACTTAAAAATGCTTAAATGTGCATGCACTTATGCACTATAAAAACGTGAAATATGCACTTAAAAATCATGAAATATGCGTTTATTAGAAATTTTTAATAAATATATGCACTTTCATTATTAAAAAACACCTGTTTAGCGTTATTTACATTTTATTTACAGAAATTATTTTAATTAGACATCCTATGCAATAATTTAATTAATTATATTTTCTAAACATAGAGCGTTACAGTTCACAATGACGTACATTTTTAAATTTTCAAAAGTAAACATATGCCTATTATCCCTAAATATTGTTTTATATTTTGAGAAACTCCGTTCCAAATCGCAAGACGTAATTGGGGCATACTTAAAATTGTTTAATTCTACAAGCGAATAATGTTTTAGCTCGTTTCTGATTAATATCTATTTTTTAATTCAACCAAAAATTATATCCAGTTTGCCGACTTGTGTTCGTGTGTCTACATATTTTATAGTTTTCCTGTGTATCCTGTATTTGTTCAGTAGTTTCAGTTACAGTTCTATATTTTGCATATTGTATATTTTTATGTATTTTGTATTTTGGAATCTGTATTTTCTATTTTGTATAAAACATTTTAATGTTACAGACGTATATATAGTATGTTGTAATTTCTTTGTTTTATCGTAAAAAATATTTATTATATATTATAATATATGTGTAAACACTTAGCACTCGCGAACTTCATGGCTTTTTTTATTAAATTAATAAAATGAAATTTTTTAAAATGTATGGTTATTATTTATACTAGCATACATTTCTCGAAGTGACAATCATTTATAACGAATTAACAATTCATATGCAAAAATGTTCTATTGTAAATTTAACTTTCACGTGAAACCAATCAGAACAATCTGTGCTGCCTTGGTTTTTTTTAACTAAATCTATTCAGTGTCCCGAGTATAGTATGAATTATACCTTCTTGAAAGTTCGTTATTGGGATTTAGTAATGGTGTTAGTAAATACAATCTACAAGAATATCCACTGTCTCCAACACGATAATATAAACAAAAGTCGCTGTTTTTAAATCTTTATCTATCCTAAGCATTTTAATAAAATTTTAGCGAAGCAAGGTATGCGAGTTCCTTTATACTGAATACTGTAGAAAGTGTAGGCTATGAAGCGTACAACTCTAAAATCGTAACTTAAAATGTAACTTACTGCATAAAATCTTAAGCAAATGAAATCTGATTCGCTGTTGATATGGGATGATATAGATCTTTGTAGCCTCCAAAATTTATTCCGACATGTCTGGTAATCTTTCTACTGTGGTTTTATTTAGTTTGGCTGAATTATAAATCTACAATTTCAAATAGATTTAATTTTAATAACTTTCACCCTAACAGCACAAATACATCTTA
Organism: Agrypnus murinus; assembly: GCA_929113105.1. NCBI lineage: Eukaryota > Metazoa > Arthropoda > Insecta > Coleoptera > Elateridae > Agrypnus > Agrypnus murinus. The sequence continues at coordinate 5,475,061 of OV816027.1, forward strand.
AAGACATCCAAAAGATGTCGAGTTTAGATATTCAAGACGTCTTATGGATGTCCATTTTCGCCTTATGTTATCTTAAAGACGTCTTTAAGACGTCCAATGTTACAAAACCCAACGTCTTTAAGATGTCTTTACCACGACATCTTAAAGATGTCTTTAACACGATATCTTAATGATGTATTTATCATGACATCTTCAAGATGTCTTTATCATGACATCTTAAAGATGTCTTTATCATGACATCTTAAATAATAATAATAATAATAATAATAGTACCCTTTCACAGGTCATGATGGCCCATCAGAGGAAATGTTAATACATACTACGCATAAAAATAAAATTCACATCAATCAGAGCAAAATATATTTTTTTATTTTTTTCTTAGAACAGAATTAATTTTTTTTTAATAAACATGGTCTTCTATCAGATGCCCTCCTTAACCATGTTTGGATGGCATTTTCAGTATCCTTTTGGGACTTAGGAAGTCCTGACTGCTCTGCCGATTCTAAGAAAAAGATTTTACATTAATTTATTCTATTATGAGACAACAGTAATTCTTAATAAGACTCAGTGCCACTTACTTATTAGAAGTCTTGCAATATTGAAATCGCTAAAAGCCTTTTTTTGTTTCCTTCCCAACCAGCTGTATTTTAGAGCTTCGTCATTACTGAGGAAATTCTTTTTACCACATCGTAAACTGAAGATCCTCCTAACTTAAATAATTCATTAACCTAAAAAAGCCAATCTTTTCACAATATCAGGAAAAAACACAAAAAATATACAAGCAAGTGTATGAATGATGTTAAACAATGAGAATTATTTGATTGCTAGATATGTGAAAAACAATACAAAAATATCGAAATTGTTGAAGATAAACTTACAGCATTTTGAAATGTCTCTTCATTTTGTAAAATTTGCTCCAGATGTTCAAGCTCTTCTTCAGAATTAATCGGGAAATTAATTCCTGCAGTTTTAAAGAATGTTTGCTTGTCTTGTACTTCAAGGGAAGCCATTGCTGTCCTTTGGATCAATAAGTTTTTCATTTCTTTTATCTCCGAGAGAGTATCAGTAATAAGGCTTCTCAGTATGTGGTTTTGCTGAAGTAAAGTTTTGAAGTTTTTATCTGAAATGTAAAAAATAACATTTTAAAAATAAAACGCCCAGAAACAAGGGTTTGAGTTTTAGCTCAAACAAAGTAAATTTCTTATTCTTCTTTGAGTGATTTCCCAGATTTTTTCTAAATTTTCATAAATCATAATATTTTGTTATGTATTGTTTATTACAATTTGAAAATTTAAACTTGGGAATTTTACAACTGAACTTATGAATGAAACATTGCTTGAAAACAATACTTTTATAATAGGTTTTACATTTTATAAGGAAAATTAAAAAGTTAAATCAATATGTACTATACCTTTTTCATTGCATTTTTGATATTGCAATTGTAAAATATCGAAACCAGATGATGATGACTCTTGAAGTGAAATCAGGCTTTGTTGTGGCTTGTCTAAAAGAAGTAAAGAAGAAGTAAATTTTTAATCTCAGGTGTTTAATAGAAAATTTAGAAAACCCTATACCTACCACTTGGAATACTTAGACCAATGAACTTGGAAAGCAAGACATCCTGTTTAATTTTTTCAAATTCATTTTTAGGGTCAGATGTTAATAACAGATTTACCTCAGATAAATCCAAATTTTCTTTTTCTTCATTTATATGTTTTTTTTCTGTCGACCTCCCTAAAAAAATAGATATTGAATTATTTTCTTAATAAAACTACTGGCCAAACATATATATATAAAACTACGTATATGTACTGCTACTATTACTTAAAAATTGCTACTAATAATGATACTACTACAAACTTACTATAGTAATGGCAAACATATACTTACCAACTTTTGATTTAGGTTTTTTTATTTTTGGAGGAGATGACAAAACACTTTTATCAATGGAATCATCACTGCTTGAAAGGATTTTCTGAACTCTCTTTCTTTTAGTAACATTTCCATTTTCATTTTCATCTGCAGTGTTCAAGTCACTGGTTTCCTCTGCAACCTTGGCATTGTTTCTGGCTTTCATATAATCATCTAAAAAATTGTATAGAAAAATTTATAGTAGACAGCTCAAAACAGATAAATAGTTACCAAAAGTGGCGTTGCGAAAGATTTTGACTTTGTGCATCGGCCAGCAAGTATTAAGAGGTTCACATTTTCTTATGGCTGAAAGAAGTTTATGCTGAGCAAACGATGGCCAGTGACAAAAATCCCCTTGTATCCAAGTGGTTGGAACAGCTTCCACAGTACCATCATCTATGAACTGGACAACGGTCCATGTAGTTGCTTGGTTGGTTTGCATCCTATTATTGCGTACCTTTTGATTTTTACAAAAATTGCATTATACTAATATACATTTCGTTTAAAACAATATATGTTACATTTCAAATTACCGTAAACTCAAATATATTATATTTTAACTTATCATAACCTCACACATGTTACATCTTAAATTACCACAACCAAGTAGCTAAATATTTTTATCCAACATGGTATTCTTATAAACAATAAGGGATTTATAATAATCAAATTCAATTATTTATAACTTTTTAATCGAGTTGGAACATTTTTCTAATTACAGTGGGTCTTCATCGAATTAGAAACTTCTAAGAAATTTGATATAATGCTTGTTCTAGATACTAGTTATTAATAGTATTGTGCTAAGCTTCCTATACCTTTTGTTATCATTATGGCCTAATGGGGTTTTTGAAAACAGGTAAAATTCACATATTAAGGGATGGATGGTCCGTTTGGGGTATATTGTCAATGAAGGCAGATGTGTTTATTTTGTGATTAGTACTGTGAACACAGTCCTTACATAAATTTTATGTCTTTGCGATTATTCTTGAGTGAAAAGACAATAGTATAAGTTACATAGAGTAGTTAATCTACATGTCTTGTCGTGTAAAAGGAGTAATTAAAATGAAGAGTGGAAGTACAAAATATTAGCCGTATACATATTAAAAATTATTAATGTGTTCAGATTCAATCAAATATATGTTATAAACTAATAAGTTACCTTTTTGTTTTATTCAATAGTTGTACTAAATTAATTTAATAATGTAGAAGTTTCAAAATCGATGAACACCTACTGTAATTTATATTCTCTATACATTTACTTAATGAACTTTATTTAATGAAAATTCTACCTCTATAAAAAGGTATTATGTGTGTCTAATTTGTTATTTTCCTACCATAAATAAGTACGTGCCTCAGCCTTATTATGTGCATTACCTCATATTTATCAGTCCAATTTAATTCAACTCAAGTTTTATAATTTATATTAATGCAATTGTTATCATACCTGCAAAAACTGATAGAACTAATTCCTGAATAACTTAATAACTCTCTAACTTCTAACTACTTCATTTATTAACTAAAACAACAACTTTTATCTTCTACCTTCACTTTCACAAGAAAGTTCGTTGTATCATAGATTAGAGACTAATTACTTGGTAATAATTGCGCGTCACCTCTCGAACATCAACCGTCAGAAGCCGTTCTCTGTATTACCAACAAGATTAAAACTACACATTAATGGCGGTAGCTTTAAAAACCTTAGTTCAATGCTTTATTATTACCACTTTTAAAACACAAACATTTCAAACACCAAATACAAAATCTAAAACAATTAAAACAGAAACTGCTCAATAATCACCTATAAACATCAAATTACAAATAAGCAGCTTCAGGGATTATACATGCTTTTTTGTTTTGTGCCATGAAACAGATGTGGGGTCAACGTCTGGTAAAAGAGCATATACCATTTAAGACAAGTACGTGTAAGAAAGACAAAGAATATTAGCATGGCGCGTAATACGAAATCGATAGTTTGATAGAACTTTTGGATTTTTATAGACTATTGATGAATTAAAAGGTAAAAAATAATTTTAGATAATTAAAATAAGTAATTATACATAATTATTAGAGTTTGCACCTTCTTTTTTCATCATTTGGGATCGTTTCCACCTGTTTGTAGAAAAAAAGATTTTTTAAGGCCACCCTAATATAATTATATAAATACTTAATTTAATTTTATTCACAAAATTAAGACCCGTGAAATATTAATTTAATATTTTAAATTAATAATAATAAGCAAATGCCCAATTTGGAAACAATTTGTTGTAATAACATATGTATTATCTCACTTTATTTTAAAATGAACATAACAGACATTTAAAAGACGTCTTAAGGATGTCAAGTTTAGTTATTTTTAAGATGTCTTCAAAAAGATGTCTTTAAGATGTCTTTTCTTGGTCTTCAGGCGTTCAGACATAATATGGACATAAAAAAGATGTCTTTAAGACGAAGTGTGCTGTCTGGGCAGTTGCACTGAACTTCAAAAGACGAAAGCACAGGTTGAAAATTTACTACTTGCCAATTACCAAATGCGAATATCAGCATTTAATGTGTATTTTTACCTAAATAACTTTACTTTGTTCTGGTATTTATATATGTGAGTTGTCATTGTACATTACTAAAAATTTCGATTAGATACTTAACCTCAATATTCATTTTATTTAAATCCATTTGTCAGTTCGCAGTTATCAGACTGTTATGGAGTTTAACTACTGGATTTTGCCATGTTATTTTAACATGAGTTTAAACAGACTGTTAGATAGTTTATTCAAAGGGTGAATACGCTCAGCTTGCTAAGCATTTTTAAACGAGTAATGTTCCCGCTCTGTATAAGTTACAACTGCTAGGTTGTACGCGATTGGCTGAAAATGCACATTTGCCAGATGCGACCAGCGTTGTGGCATTGGCTTGTTTACTTTACGTTGTCATTGATTTGTCTACGCACGTGTTTATTAGGTTATATTTACATTGTTTTTGTTTTTTGTAAATTTTGTGTGAATAAATCAGGTGTTTTCAATAGTATTTTTTAATAGTAAACTGCTGAAGAATTTGGGATCTTGTTTACAGGTAGATTTTGTAATACACATACATCTCTTCAACACTTGGGCACGAAATTATTTGTACTTTTCTTTAAAAATAACCACATCAACTTTGCATTTGAAAAAGCTATTCACAGTAATGGCTAAAATGAGTTTTATAAATAAACTAGTATAGACCATTCGGTCAAGCAGAGGTCTTACGTCATAATCTATTACCAACGTAAATTAACAACTATTCGACTATTCCAATACTTTCACGCCTAAGAAATGTAATTTATGTTGGTATTACGATTACTACGTTTATTTGCATCTTCCAAACGAAAACAATTACCATTGTTGTATCACTGCAAATGTTTTATCAGTTTGGTAAGTTGAAACGTCAGAGAGGTTATTAGACAATTAAATATTATTTCTACCTTGTTCTTTAACCATGCCGAAACCATTTAGTTAGCGATCGAAGAACTTGATTGATACATCTCAGGAATTATACCATGTTGTTATACGTTGTTTAAATATATAAGAAGAGACTAAGCAAATTTAGAAGGTATTCAAAAATGAACCAATGAAGAAAACGGTTTTGTTTTGATAATAGTTATTTATCCAACACCTCTATATAAATACCATGTTTACTATGGTCATTTTAAATAAGGAAAGTGATTGTTTACTCTTATGTTACATTATAACCTACGTTGCCCCTAGCAACGTGGGTTATTTTTAAAAAACTCACTCCTTCAAAGATAACAACCAATCACCAGCTTACATTGCATAATATTATTAAAATCCAGTCATCGTGCTAGAGTATTAAATTTATTACTGTCAAAACTTCAGACTAACTATAAATTGCAAATTCGATGTTTAAACTTAAATAAAGAGGCGTTGGATAAAATTTTGTATGGCACGCGTGAGTTAAGGATATTATCCACTCATAAAAATTAACCCTCTCGGGCCTGCCGACCCCCGAGAGTAAATTTTTCGTTCGTGGATAATATCTTACTTATCTCACTTGTACCATAAATAACTATTATGGTACCAGTGAGTTAAGTAAGATATTATCCACTCAGAAAAATTTACCCTCGAGGGCCTATTTTTCTGAGTGGATAATATCCTTAACTCACGCGTGCCACACAAAATTTTATCCAACACCTCCTTATTTAAGTTTAAATATCGAATTTGCAATGTATGTTTTTGACAGTAATAAATTCAATACTCTAGCGCGATGACTGGGTTTTAATAATATTTATGCAATGTAAGCTGGTGATTGGTTGCTACCTATAATAGCAGCCAATCACCATTCTAATGTAAGTACAACAATGTTTTTCTACCAACACGTGAGTAAACATCAACTTTAATTGCTTGCAGACATCAAGTTTTAGCCCTCTTTATTTAGATGTGTTGGATAATAGTTATTTATGGCACAAGTGAGTTAAGTAAGATATTATCCAAGAACGAAAAATTTACCCTTGAGGGCCGGCAGGCCCGAGAGGGTTAATTCTTCTGAGAGGATAATATCCTTAACTCACGCGTGCCATACAAAATTTTATCCAACATCTCTTTATTTAAGTTTAAACATTGAATTTGCAATGTATAGTTAGTCTGTAGTTGTGACGGTAATAAATTTAATACTCTAGCACGATGACTGGATTTTAATAATATTAAGTAAAGTAAGCTGGTGATTGGTTATCTTTGAAGGAGTGTTTTTTAAAAAATAACCCACGTTGCTAGGGGCAACGTAGGTTATAATGTAACATAAGAGTAAACAATCACTTTACTTATTTAAAATGACCATAGTAAACATCGTATTTATATAGAGGTGTTAGATAAAATATGTTACGTTAGTTTTTCTTGTTAGTTACAAATTGGGTTTTCCTATGGCTGATGTATATTAAAGTTTGTTAGAGAGAAATTAAACAAACTTCAATTAAGAACTTTATTTTATTTGCGAGATATCATTGCAGTAAAAATGTACACTATTTATAATTCGATTTAAATATTTCACTTTTATCTAGTTGTAACTGCAACCACTTTGACGATGTTTACATAGCCAGAATAGATGCCAAAATCCACACCATTTCAAAAACACTCCTAACCTAATCTAATTTTGAAAATGAAATGTCAGAGATCATTGGCATTTTCATCTTAGCATGTTTACAAAGTAAATCATGTGACTAATGACGTAAGACCTTTGCTTGACCGAATAGTCTATAGATATTTATTGTTAACACTACTTACCTAAACATCAAAATTATTCGTATTTCAAAATCAAAACGACTGATCACTACTTTAAGAGATTTTTAGAATTAAATTTAATAATATTAATTTTTCTTATTTGTAGGGTTAATTTGTGTTTCGACTTTCGAAACAAGGACAGATGAATAACCGTTGAAATGATCGTGAATGAAACTGGTCTTAGTTATGCAAGTGTATGGAAAACCATTCATGAGCAACTGTACATGCCTAAAGTGTCAGTGTTTTGGAGCAGGATCAAAATGATTTCTTTGCACATTTCACAACAATAGATGAATGCTAGGTCTAGCTGTGTCATCCAGAGACCAAAGAAATGAGTAACTAGTGGAAACATTCCTCTTTCCCTTTCCCAAAAAGGCACAGGTGCAAAATAATAAAAGTAATGCTGTCGGGCATTACTTTCTTTTTTGGAATTGTCAATCCATCCATTGTGGTGTAATCTTAAACCGATTACCTTCCGAAGAGTCAGACTATTATTACTGTTACCATTATTGATGCTTATTACTGTAATCTTCTGCGGAAGCTACGGGATATGGTGAAAGAAAAACGTAGTGGAATAATCGGATAAGGAATCCTTCTTTTGGTCGACAATGCACCGGCACATTCTGCTCAAGCATCCGATGTGGAAACAGAGAGATGTGACTATGAAGTTTTGTTCCATCACCCCCCCCCCCTTCACGCCTGATGTCACACCCAACGACTTCTTTTCCCCAAAATGAAAAACCTCTGTGAGGTTGGCGCTTTAATGACATATGAAAGTGGAACAGGTAATCGCAGGACTTTTACAATGTTGGGTTGAGGAAGATCAAGAAACGTTGGCAGAAATTTGTAACTTTGCAGGGTAACTACGTGGAGAAGAATTAATTTCAGTACTCTATACTTAACTTTCTTTTAAGTGTTCTTGATGATAATTAAAATATTACAATATCCACTCATGCAATATGTACTTCCTTTATTTATTGAGCCAGGATAAGGTTTTTGCAGCTGAGTCTATGGTTTGTTTTAAAAAAAGAGCAGAGCAATACATTTTGATTTATGACAATTAATTAGCACTAAATGATTATATCGTTCTTTTTGTATTGTGCTATGTGGCTAAGACAGTTTAAAGAGGCCTCTGAAATGGTTTCTCAACACTATGAGTAAGCATATGTCTTTTGAGACTACCTTTCACCGAACATTTATAATCACATAAATTGCAATCAAATCGTTTCTCATCTATATGGTTGAACATATGTGTTTTTAGCCTTCCCTTCACTGTACATTTATAAGCACATAAACTACATTCAAATGGTTTATCATCACTATGAGTAAGTAAGTGGGTTTTTAAACTATCCTTCAATGAACATTTATAATCGCATAAATTACACTTAAATGGCTTCTCACCACTATGAGTGAACATGTGTCTTTTCAGACTACTTTTCGTTGTACATTTAAAATCACATAAATTACATTCAAATGGTTTCTCACCACTATGAGTAAGCATGTGACTTTTTAGACTACCCTTCACTGGAGATTTATAATCACATAAATTACACTTAAATGGTTTCTCAACATTATGACTAAGCATGTGTATTTTCAGAAAACCCTTCACTTGACATTTATAATCACATAAATTACACTCAAATGATTTATTACCGTTATGAGTGAGCATGTGGGTCTTTAACCTACCCTTCAATGAACATTCATAACCACACAAATTACACTTAAATGGTTTCTCACCACTGTGAATGGACATATGTCTTTTCAGACTGTTCTTCATTGTACATTTATAATCACATAAATCACACTCAAATGGCTTCTCACCACTATGAGTGAGCATGTGGATTTTTAGACTACCCTTCACTGGACATTTATAATCACATAAGTTACACTCAAATAGTTTCGTACAACTATGAGTAAGTATGTGAGATTTTAGATTGCCCTTAAATGAACCCTTATAATCACAGAAGTTACACTCAAATGTTTTTGCACCCTTATGTTTGAGCATATGGGTTTTTAGACGACCCTTCATTGAACATTGATAATCACATAACTTGCACACAAATGGCTTCTCAGCACTATGAGTAAACATATGTTTTTTGAGACTACCCTTCACTAAGCATTTATAATCACATAAACTGCACTCAAATGGTTTTTCATCTATATGGTTGAAGATATGGGCTTTTAGACTACGCTTCATTATACATTTATAATTACATAAATTACACTCAAATGGTTTCTCATCACTATGAGTGAGTAAGTGGGTTTTCAAACTATCCTTCAATGAACATTTATAATCACATAAATCACACTGAAATGGTTTCTCACCACTATGAGTGAACATGTGCCTTTTCAGACTATTCTTCAGTGTACATTTATAATCACATAAGTTACATTCAAATCGCTTCTCACCACTATGAGTAAGCATGTGGATTTTTAGACTAGTCTTCACTCGACATTTATAATCACATAAGTTACACTGAAATGGTTTCTCGCCACTATGAGTAAGCATGTGTCTTTTGAGATCACTCTTCATTGTACATTTATAATTACATAAATTACACTCAAATGGCTTCTCATCCCTATGGGTGAGCATATGAGTTTTTAGCTGACTCTTCACTGAACATTTATACTCACACAAATCACATTCAAATGGTTTGTCACCAATATGTATGGCCACATGGCTGCTTAGACCATTTATGCTTAAATATTTATAATCACATGTACTACTTAAATGAATTTTTTCTGAAAATTTATATTGATGTACGTTAGAGTTATCACTATTAACTAGTGAACTAGGGATATTACAAAATGGTTGCTCTTCACTCACGATATTTGTTTTCATCTCATTTTTGATGTTAAAGTCTTCCATTAGCTGCGATTCTGTTTTGATATACTGACTTGTTTCAGTTTTTATTGCAGTTGCTACATCGTCGCAGTCCATTATACTAATATTTTATAAAATTACTATCTGAAAAGACAGATATGAATTTCATAAGATCAGAAGAGCAAGTGAGTTTACCATTTAAATAAAAATTTTCAGGCATATCTGTTGATATGTATGTTATCCATTTACTTTGTAAGCAGATGAGAGTTGGCCATGACCCTTTGGCAGAGTTCACTCTGTAATAAGTGTGCGACATCACAAATTGTAAAGTTAGGAAAATAAAATATTCATTTAAATTTAAATACCTACATAAACCAACTATTAACATTTGGAAGGTTTTTTTTATATAGGTGTAAAACTGGATTTGAAAATCGACGTAGGAATCATCGCAACGAATCTATAAGCGATTAGTAGAACTATAAAGAGAAAAAGATTTGCCCAATGGCGTGTGTTAATGTAGCCAACGGAAAGACATGTAACTGCACTAAATGGGAAATCTATTTTCCACCAGAATTATAACAATGAGTTTCAAAATCACATAATAATAATATAGGGAATATACTAAATCACGTCATCACTTCTAAAATATAAAAATACATTGTTTATATATAGTCTTAAACCATTAATTCGATTAAGCACAAGCTGATATTGTGATAACACTGTTTTGAAGTTATCTATGCACTTATTGATATGTATTATCTATTCGCACCCAGGAAGAGTAACTAAAACAACTACATTTAGTGACTTTTCTAGTGTAAAAGTACTCGGAACTCGTGTAACAATTGTAAAATTGTTGTAGTATGAATCATACTCCTATTTTGCAACTAGGTTATGAAAAATAGTTGCTAGGTTATGTTGATGTCTGTCAAACTTTTATCCAACGGTAAAATCGTGAAAGCCTATTGAAATTCATTCAGATCTTTTATGTTCTGCACTCAATATAAACAAATATCAAATTTAGGATGATTTAATGCTGGTTTATTTTGAATGATTTATTTCGCTTTTAACGTGTATAAATTATGAATACATTTTTGATGGTTGATTAGCATGTTTTTCAAATTTTTCGCTAAGAAATTTACGAAATGTCTCAGTTTAAAATTACAATTAAAAAACATTACAAATGAAAAGACCCAACAGTTACTCTTCCCGCTCACGATTGACGATCGTAGCGAATGGAATATAAACAAAGTAGCAGCTACTACCAACCTTATTTAAAAAAAATTAGTGGAGATTAACTCAAATGAGTTTGAAATAAAATTTATATTGTATAAATAAAATACTAGTTTATGCAAACATTAATTTATTGCACCAAAGAAAATATTACTTATAGTACATACTTTTAGATAAATTTTTCTTATGCCCGAACAAAAAACTCTTTACATACCTTATGACTAAAACTAAAAAGATTCTTTTACAGACTAATTATTCATTTCTTCTTGAAAGAAAATACTTATTTCTTTGACAAATAAATAAATCATAAGATTATTTCTGAATCTGGTAAAATAAAATTAAATTGAAAAAGTTACTAATAGTAATTTAAGTTATAAGTCCTGGAAATGGAATTTTACAGTCGAGTAAGATGTTACGGACAAGACGACGAAGGAGCCGAGTCCGGAACATCAAAACGAGACTGTAAGACCATTTCCAGGACGTATGACGTAATGCGTTTTATTTCATACTGCAATTATTAGAATATTGGTTTAATTTAAAAAAATATATAAAATAAATTCGAGAAAGAACGAGTATCCATAGTAACTGATTATGTACTAATACGTTGTCCAGTTGATTGATTGTATTTGTGTCTGGTAAAATTTTTTACACCTAAGGGTAGATAAGGTCTTTGATTATATATATATATAAAATTTTTTACAGTCATACTAGACTGTTAAATCGCATTTTCTGGACTGAAAAGTTTGACGTAAAACTGACAAACGTGACAGTATGAAATAATAATCTTTTATGTTTTATATAGATTTTCTAGTGTGCGAGTTTACATATAGTAATGATGGATTTTCGGAAATGTAACTAGCAATATTGTTAGTTACAATATTTAAGAGAATTAAATTTATATCATCTGTAATAAAGTTTTTATAAGCATCTAAACCGCTTTCCTGTAAAGTTGCTAAAACAGAGTTACACCCATATGCATTAAAGGCAACGATATATGCATTTTTTTAGATTGCCTGTCTGTGAGAATCTAAACTTACATATCAACTCATCCAATGAAGACTGCAGTAACTCGTTTTTGGCCGTTTTGAGAAAATTGCAAATGTATAATTTAAACAGTTATAAAAAAATAAGAATGTTGAACTACTGCAATCATGGATTTGTAACATACATTGCGATTACATGAGATGTGAAATTACTCACTGGTAGAAAATGTATAAACTTAAAATATATATACCGTAACTCTTAACTAGCCTAAAATTGAGTTAACAAAGTCTGTGTTGGATAAATTGATATGTTTGCTCCAGTGTGAGTATGCATGTTTCAGCTTTCTTCTGGGAGATTCTAGAATTACATATACTACTTTTTTTTAGACAACTCCTTTGTGAAAATTTAGATTTCAATATGTTATATCGCTCTTTCTCCTGTGTGTGTACGTATGTGCCGTTTTAGATAGGCTTTCTGTGAACAGCTATAATTACATATATTACATTCAAATGGCTTCTTTTCTGTGTGGGTATACATGTGCCTTTTCAGCTCCCAGTTCTGTAAGAATTTAGAATGGCAAATATTACATTTAAACTTCTTTTCTGCTGCATGAGTGCACATGTGCACTCTTAAATTTCTTGCGCGTGAAAACTCCAACCTACATATTTTACATTGAAATGGTTTCTCACCAGTATGAATTACAATATGTGTTTTCAGATCGCAATTTCGTGAAAATCTATAATTACATATGCTACATTGGAAGGATTTCTCACCAGTATGAACAAACATGTGTCTTTTAAGATCGCACTTTCGTGGAAACGTGGAGTTACATATGTTGCATTGAAATGGCTTCTCACCAGTATGAATAAGCATGTGCTTTTTCAGACTATCTTTATATGAAAACCTCAAATTGCATATATTACATTGAAATGGTTTCTCGCCAGTATGAATGTGCATGTGTCTTTTCAGGTAGCATTTTCGTGAAAATCTAGAATTGCATATGTTACATTTAAAAAATGGTTTCTCACCATTATGAATGAGCAAGTGTGTTTTCAGATTGGCCTTATGTAAAAATCTAGAATTACATATGTTACAGAGAAATGGTTTATCACCAGTATGAATTACCATGTGTTTATTCAAATGGTCCTTATCCGGAGATTTAGAATTACATACGTCACAATTAAATTGTTCACCATTCACTTTCAAATCGTTCACTGTCTCATCTACGTGAGCTAACATACTATACATTTTCAGAGGAGACATCTGCAAAAAATCTAAAATTACAATACAATTATTATAAGCATTGAAATACATCTCATGTTTCGCAATTGTTTACAATATATGTAACAATAAATTGGATGTACATATGTCCTATTTGATCACTTAAGAGTTATTAATGATTTGATATTATAAGAATATAGGACACTCCTATAAACAGATTTATTCAATTTAATGTTTACTTTCGATCTTACCGGTTAATTTTTTAATACCCATTAGAAATCATTTAGTTCCATTAATTTGATCTTTACTGTTAGAACATCGGTGTAATGAGTGCAATACTTTGCATTACCTTTACTCTCAGTTTATTATGCACACCTTCGACTTCACAATCTGCAACAAAAGGCACTAATTTTTTCTTGAATATTAAAACCAAAATGATTTGAACATAATTATATATCTTAGAAGATAGGAATTATGATCATAGCTGACTATGAAACTACCTAATTGCGAGATTGAAGTAATACCTTTACAGATCTGAAGGGTGTAGCAATAGTATGGAAAATGGGAATGTAAACTATAAGACAGTCCATTCCTTGATTACTGTTTTTTAATATCAGTTTAAGCTGAGTCGCAGTTTGGACTGAAATTCTAATAAGTAAAACATGTTTTAATAAAGATTCAAGAGATGAACAATGTCCATTTTCTGAACCGCCACCGACCGGACTTTAATGCTGGGTTCAAACATTGAATTTACAAAACCAGTGTTGCCAGGTGTCTTGATTCTTATTTTTGAAATAAAATGATTTTTATTTCTATAATACCATAATTTTTGTCAATTTTATTTAATTTGTTTGTTGAAACCGTTACGTGCTATTACGAACATTATGTATAAAGTTTAATTGTATAAATACAAACATAATTGGGATTCGTTAAAGATCAATCTACACTCCCGCGGGATTTTGTTTAAAAGAAATTCCCTAATAGCACACATTGCCCGATGGACGTTCTTTTTAGATTCATTGTAGGTACTGTAGGTCCGAGGGTGTAAAATGGACGTCTGCTGGACACTCGCACGAGAACGTTTTTCAGAAGTACAACAAAAGACGTCCAGCGGAGGTTTGTTTTGGGTCCATAGTAGAACCTTAAATCCCAGGACATAATAAGGACGTCTGGCGGACGTTCACACGCGGACGTTTTTCAGAAGTACAACAACAGACGTCCAGCGGACGTTCGTTTTGGGCCCATAGTAGGTCCTTGAATCCCAGGACATGATACGGACGTCTGGCGGTCGTTCACTTAAGGACGTTTTTCAGAAGTACAGCATAAGATGTCCAGCGGACGTTTGTTTTGGGTCCACAGTTAAGCCCTTAATCCCAGGACAAGATACGGACATTTGGCGGACGTTCACACGCAGACGTTTTTCAGAAATACAAGAGACGTCCAACGGACGTTTGTTTTGGGCCCATAACATGCCCTTGAGTCCCAGGACATGGTACAGACGTCTGGCGGACGTGCACATGAGAACGTTTTTCAGAAGTACAGCATAAGACGTCCAGCGAACGATTGGTTTGGGTCCATGAAAGGACGTTCATAGGGGAACATTTTACAGAAGTACAACAAAACATGTCCGGCAGACGTTCGATTTGGGACCATAATACGTTCTAATAGGAATTACAAAATGATTACAAACAAACAATTTGTAGATTAAGATTAACAATTATTCTAGAAATCTATTTTAACAAAAGATGTCCACTGGACGTTCAGTTTAGATCATGGTAGGCCCGTGACTTCAAAGTCATAAAAAAGCCGGTCTGAACTTCAGATAAGGATCTTTTTTTAAGAATAGTCTGTTACATGTACATATAATTTTGAGAGCTTAACAAGGACCTCTATGAATACACATTTTTCTTATTGTTATTAAATACTACATTGTGTAGTTCTCTAAACAAAGAATTAAAACTATTATGGAATATCCGAAAATTGCTTCTCCCGTGTTTTAAATTAATTATATTTTCTGTACTTTATGGAATACTCTTTAATATACTAAAGTATATTAATATAATAATAATAATAATCGCCCCCCTCCCTCCCGCACAAGCTTATAGCTTCTGGGGCCTGGTTTCCTGGTTATGGGTTGTAGCAATTATTATTATATTATTATATATTTCATACGTTCATATACCATCATAAACTCATTAAAAATATTTTCTTTTTAATTAATACAGCTATTTAAATTTCTCCGCTAATATAAAAATGAGACAGCATGTGTGTGACGTCAGCCTGCACGGGTCATAAAAGACGTACTACGCAAACTCAGTGCCAACAGTAAATCCCCGTAAAGCCATTATAATTGTTTTATAATTTTTTATTATTATCAAGTACATATTGTAACATAGATAAGTTTATATTGTGCTAAAAAAAAGGATGTATACTGATAAAAACGTAGTTAGATAAATCGAAAAATTATTCAATTTTTAAGATATTTATTACCTAAACCTAAAATCTACATACTAAAATCCAAAATTTGTTTGTCAGTATGTTTGTCTCTTCATAAAGTCGCCCCATGTAGGTCTCACTCCCCAAACCACATATGGCTCAAGGCATGAACCAGAGTGGTGCAAGAGATCAGTCTGGAAGGAATGGTAAGTAAACTAGAATTAAAATTGTAATGTCTAATTCCAGTTTATTTTCACTTATAATACCATAAGTGTTCAAAGTTATGTCGACAATTTTTAAGCAGAATTACGAGTGTCCATTTTGTTTGGTTTTTAATATCACGAGTGCGCCAGCACGAGTGATATTTCCAAACGAAATGGACACGAGTAGATTCTGCTAATAAATTGTCTACATAACTTTGAAACGAATGGTATTCTGGAGAAAATTTAACGAATAAAACTGTAAAAATTCATTTTAAGAGCAAATTTCTAAGTGAAATTTAGATTGCCGTGACTTCGTTTCTATGGAATCGAGCAAACGAAAAATTAAAACAACTGTCATCACGTTGAAAACTTTACAGTTTTTTTGAATTTTTTTCTGATTTTGCTAACTTTAACGATGAATAAAGCTGCAAAACGTTTTGGTGACACTTCAGAAATTGAAATTAATAAAAACATTGAAAAAAGTCTTCCTCAAAATACAAAAAAAAGTCATGATTCTGTTTGGAGGCAATTTACTCAATTTTGCGAAGAGAAGAATATGGTGCTGACCCAGTCTACGTCTGCTGAACAAATAAATTTTATTTTAAAGTCCTGGGCTTACAATATGAAAAAGCAAGACGGTACTGAATACAAGGAGATGGTCATTAAAAATATGTGGAATATTACAGCAAAAATGATTCAAGAAATGTACTTTAACAAGTGGAACGTTACAATAAATCCCTTTTCTGATTTGATTTTCAAGTCATCTCGCGATGCAAGGGATTCTAAACGGAAACAACTTCAGTGTCAGCCTGAGAAAAGGAAAACAAGTGCCGTTGCTATTACAAGAGAAGAATATGTTAACATAGTAAAACTTTTGGACGAAAATACCCCTGACGGTCTGCAAAAGAAATTTTTTGTAATAGCATCCTATGAATTAGTATGGCATGGTGGTGAAGGCGCGAAGTGCCTCATGCACTATTTTAAAGAAGAGGTCGATAACGGTGGTTTGAAAACTGGTAGAATAGAGTATAACCCCATATTCAGCAAATCTTGCCAAGGAGGTGCTCAAAAGCTGGCTGAAAGTAAATGGTTAATAGCAAATGTAAATAATATTGATTTATGCCCTGTAAGGTAATAATTTGGTCACTACTTTGTAACTTTCGTTTTTAATACATTTTACTCTCTTCAGATTGTATCACAAGTTTATTTCAAAGAGAGGTAGCAACGTGAAAACTGATCGGATGTTCTTAACACCTAATCCGTACTGGCAGGCAAGCAACTCATATGGGTGGTACAAAAATTGTCCAGCAGGAATCAATGAAGTAGGCAAATGGGTTAAAACCTTGGCCGAAAAATCTGGATTAGACGTGAAGAAGACAAAAATTTGCAACCATTCTTTGAGATCTTCTGCAGTTTCCCATTTAGCTAAAGCCGGAATTGGGGAACAGCAACTTATAAAAATAACAGGCCACCGCAATGTCAATTCAATAAACTCTTATCTCCAAATAGATAAAGTGCACCATGAATCTATGATCGAAGAGATGAGAAAAGAAACGGTTAGCACCAGGTCAGAAGTCATCTGTGCATCTAGTTCTTCGCAATCACAAGATATTTGTGCAAGCAGCCGTCAACATTTTGAAAATGTTACCTTTAATAACTGTACATTTAATTTTAAATAATAAAAGTTGTTAAATATTTTAGCTTGTTTCTTTGAAAGCATATTGAAATGTCAAAAAATTATGCCGCCTGGATCACTAGTGGTTATGTCAAAAAGTTATGTCGACTGGGACCACTAGTGGTTATGTCGATATAATTTCTTTTTATTGGCTAAAAACAGAACAACGCTGCATTGTCATTGATCTATTTGAATTATTTGACAGATGAGTTGAATTTTCTAAATAATTTATTTTTGATACCAATCAACCTGTAATTATTTATTAAATAAAGTGAAATAACTATGAATAGTTGGACTGGAAGAACTTGGGACTGAAGTCCCAAGTTAAAAGTTCGTTCTTGAAAGAGAAACCTTATATAGGAATCAAAATTACTTTTGTGTACAGGAAATGATGTTTAAAAATAACATTCTTTTATTTCCTCTTGTGTGGTTTGTTTATTTTAGATCCGTGTACTGGAGGACCGTAAAACATCTTTGGGATGTTCGTCAAGTCGGCGGCAAATATCTATGTGGTGTAGGGCATTGAGTCGAGGATTCATTAGGTCCCCTTTGGACTTAACACTCAACACTCTTAGAATATCCAGCAAATCCTCGGTTGACGTATGCAGAACGTCTATCTGAGACGTTTTAAGAACATCCAAGTTTATGACGATTTAACTTCCCATGGCCATCTATAGAACGTCCGACCCAGTATAATCAAAAGTCTATTACGTCTGTTGGACGTATAATGGAGGCTTTTAAAACGTCCGCCCGGGACATTTTAAAAACGTCGCAAGTTCGTGACATTTGGACTTACAGTGGACGTCCATGTAACGTCCCACGTTGTATAAATCAAACGTCTATTACCACCCTTGGACATTTTTAAAACGTTCGTCAATTTCTTGGAAGACGTACGCAAAACGTCCGTCTGGAAAGTTTTAATAATGTCCAACTTTGCGACATTTGGACTTCCCATGGACGTTCATATAACGTCTCACGGACTATAACCGATCGTCCGTTGGACGTTTATTAAGTCCTCCGAGGACATACAAAGACGTACGCAAAACGTCCGCCCGGGACATTTAAAGAACGTCGCAAGTTCATGACATTTGGACTTCCCGTGGACGTCCATATAACGTCCCACGTAGTATAAATCGAACGTTTATTACGTCCCTTGGACATAATATGGACGTTTTTAAAACGTTCGTCAAGTTCTTGGAAGACGTACGCAAAACGTCCGTCTGGAACGTTTTAATAATGTCCAACTTTGTGACATTTGGGCTTCCCATGGACGTTCGTATAACGTCCCACGGACTATAACCGATCGTCCGTTGGACGTTTATTAAGTCCGCCGAGGACATTGCTCAAACCTCCATCGGACGTCGGTGTGCTATTAGGGTTATGCGGTAGCTCTGTTGCAATATGTATAACCACCAGTACAGTGAACATATTATTGAGAGGAATCTATGAATGACAATTCCATTTTACTCACATTTTAAAAATTATCCAAATATTCTACTTAAGATTTTCATAAATATTAACGCGAATATTAAATTTAATCTGTCAAAATTACAATCACTATTAAAATACAACATTGCAAAAACAACCGATAAAAACTGCGTCATCAACTACTGCATATTGAAGACATTTTGATATTGTACAACGCCATCTATATTCATTGGCGCGTCCCAATACATTCCCTTTTTACTGTATACATTGCATACAAACTCTTATGGCAGTGCAATGGTGGTAATGAAACTATCGTAGCAAGTACTGCTGCGAGGTAAATAATTGATACGGCAGATTTTTCCTGTTTAAATAAGACTTTCTTCGTTCGTAATAAAAATATAAAATTTGAAACTGTCAAGGTCGGCGTAATATACGAAAACTTTAGAAAATCTTCCTACGTTATAATTCAACGGTATCAGCAATTATTTATCACTCAAGATAAATTGCACCCCCCCATACTTTTTCATTCATATAACATTCATACCTTATCCTAATGAGTTTAAATGCGATTGTACTAATATTTTAAAATTCAGTCTCAAAGGGGACTTGAACCTATGGCCGTCTAATCCAGAAGCAGGATCTCTACCACTTGAACATCGAGGACTTATTTTAATAGCTTGAACATTATATTCTTAAAACATGGGCTATTAAACTTTGTCATAAATAAGAAATAACTCTAAACGCGTTTAAAAGTATGCAGGCTGGATGTGATAATAGCATATTACATAATAAGCATGGAAAATGACATATTTTCTCCTTAATGTTTTAGTTGTTAACGAAGTATAGTCGCCAATTCATTTTTACTTAAAAAGCATACAATAAGTAACATCTTTAAAATAGCAGGATTCTTTAAAATAATTTGTCTGATTCTAACCTTTTCTGGTTAGCACGAACACCGTGGACTTCGCGAATATACAATAACATGTACATCAAGTTATCATCCATCCAGCACACTGACGTCATAATGTCACCGTTTTTTCTACAGTAACGACGTCAAATGACGTATTAAAATGATGTCAAATTGTCGTAAAATTGACAGAAATATGTCACAGCCCAAGCCAGTTAAGGACGTCAATATAAGACGTAATTAAAACGTTGTTTAATAACGCCAATATACTACGACTAGGACAGGAATTAAAAATAAATACTTGAATATTAGAAATAACATTTGTTATATACTTTTTCATACATAATTATTAAACAAAAGCATTTACTAAACTGAAAACCTGCTAAAACAATATGCAAAATAATTAATGATACTAAAATAAAAAATATTAGTAAGTATTATAGGCAACCTTTAGATTAGTATTAAAATTAACAATACTATTATCTTAAAATCTTAGAACGGGTAAAATTGTATAGATTATGTAGTATTGTGACGGGACAAGTAATTATTATACTCACCTATTGTGACAAGCCACACAATTATTATATGCAGGCGCATTTGCTAGTTTTCTAATCGTATGCCTTGCAGGCGACGGTCTCTTAATACAAAAAACTGAGGTTGCCTTCTGTAAAATAACTAAATGCAATTAAAACATAACTTCTTAAAGACATTGGGCCGTATTCTCATGCCACTATTAAAGGTGTATTTAACTAAAGTCATACTTAAGATCAACAAGAAAAGAGATAGCTTCACCTAATTCTAATAGGTGGGAAAAGGTTAGAACTGGTTGCCATGGTAATTAAACATGCTATTATAGGTGAAAAGGTTTCGAAACAGCACAATGCGCAGAAACCGAAATACGTATGAGCGTTCGAAATTCCGTCGCACGCGCATATCTTTCTTAATGCAGTAGCGTCGGTATATTTCCATTCTGTCTTGTTGCGTGTGCTTATATCTCACAATTATCTTTTTGCTACTTAGGTGAGTTGATTTAAGCTCCAACCCCTTCAATTGAAAGTGGTTATTTAAAGATTATAAAGTGTACTTTGAGATTTTCATAACATTTTATGTGCACATATTTTAACCCCTTTTAATGAACAACATACGCGCCGCCACTGTACTCGCAGGTGACGTTCGCGCAGATCTTGATGAGTCATTGTGATGTTTCGAAACTACGTGAACTTTAGCTTAATAGTGGGATGTGAATACGGCCCATTCTGTTTAGCATTATAAATAACTGATAATTAAATAATAACTAAACTGTGACAATAAAAAAAACTATTTTTGGGTACCAAGCAGTACTGTGGAAACATTTTTCTGATTCTCAATTGTTCTGCCTCTCTGCTAGCTCAAACGTTTCCATAGACAACGCAATGCATCAGAATTTTGACCATTTGTGATTTTGAAGATTCTTATCTCAGAACCATTAGAAGGTGGGATTCTTCATGCATGCTGTCACACATAATCCCAACTTAGCCTTTTAGTCATATCCTAGCTAGCTTCAATTTCCAATATACCAGAAATGCCTCTCACAATGACTTATAGAATCACAAATAAAACCTCAAGTCCAAAAACAACAAGAAAAATATTTTAATTAAAGACTTATCCCTTCCTCTAGAATAAAATAAAAAATATATAGTTAATTAGTTAGCAGAAAGGCAGATCCCAAGGTGACCAGAAAAAATGCTTCTACAGTATTCTGTGCACAATTCTGGGAGTATCCCATATTCTGGCCACTCAATCTTTATTTTTATTCCAACCAAACTATTGATCTTGGGTTACTCGCAATCTTACTAGTACATAAAGTTTAAAGTTCTTTTTCTCAAAAGTAGGATTTTGTTACATAATTTCTACTAAATCATAACTGGTTCAATTCATTCTTCACGATAGCTTGATTACTTACAGACTTAACGGTATTACTGTTAAAAATCCTATCGGCACCTACAATGAAAGAAAAATTAATTTTCATTCTATATATTTAAAATAATTTTAGTAGGTACTTGACATAATAGGAGTAGTGTGTATTATTGTATCTTCAGATCTTCCTTTTATAGATTGTTTTTTATTTTCTATACTTGCAGAAATGGATGTCGAAATTGTTTGTAAATTGTTGTCAGTTCAGTGGCGGCTCGTTTTATTCTGAGAAGAGGTGAACATTACTGATAGCGTTTTCGATCTATACGCACTAACATTATTGCCCTGGCACCGAGCAAGTTCTGAAATAGCGCAAATTGGCAGGACCACCGAGCATATAAAAACGACCTATAAATCGAACGCGCTCGCGTCAATAAACAAAACAACCTAACCTCAACTCTACGAAACAACACGTGCTCTGAGCTGTTTTTATTGTACAATAAATACCGAAAATAAGACCCCCTCGATTATAAGACTCCCCTATATTTTGGAGCGAATTTAAAAAAAAAGCTTTTGTATGCGAATATTGGACCCCTAAAAATATAAGTAATATAAGATATTCAACATTTTTCAGTTTTATTTTGTTAACAAATTCCGTTAGTTATGTTCATGGAAAAAATTCTACCCTTTATCTCTTTGCGAAAACAAAGCCTTTGTGGAAGCAGTTTACCTGAATTCCAGGAATACTTCTAAAATTGTAGGAAGTTCATTCAAAAAGTGGTCAGATGTCACTCCAATAGATAATAAGATTTTGCACACTTACTGCAAAGATTAAGGTGCTATTATTGTTAATAGTTAGGTAGGTACTTAAGAGATTATAATTCTTCGGACGGTACTATGAAAGGCTTAATTGAATTTCTTAGAAATGTTTTCACCATCACTGGGTTTTTTCACTAATATCGACTCTGTCAGTTGTCAAGCTTAATTTGTAAAACCATTGTTATAAAAAAATATATTATAAAGGTTAATAACGATCAACGGTTAATGACGACAACGGCGATTCTGACTAGGTGCTAAGCTAACAATAATTGTATATGATTTCATAATTTTCGTAATTACTGTAGTTGTTGCAGTCAATAAACTTTGCTTATCGCGGGTTTCACAATGGCGTCATAGGTTTACATGCATCAATATCGGCTAAAATGCAGACAACCTGGCGAGATGTTATATTATTAAACAACAGAACGCTATTTTATTTATTTATTTTATTTTGCTTATCGCGGGTTTCACAATGGCGTCATAGGTTTACATGCATCAATATCGGCTAAAATGCAGACAACCTGGCGAGATGTTATATTATTAAACAACAGAACGCTATTTTAGATGTTATTCTATTGTAATACAATTTTTATTATAAATACTAGTAAACATTACTCAGTTACACTCATTGTTTTCACATTTTATTGAATATATCTTTTTATACTCGATTTTAAGACCCGACTCGAATACAAGACCCTCCCACATTTTAGAGCAAAAATCTAGGAAAAAAAGGGGGTCTTATTTTCGAGTAAATACGGTATTTAACACTATATTGCTCTATTACATTTTATTTAGTTCTTCTTAATACAATTTTTTAAATACACATGAAACGGCGCCAAAAACTTCTAAACAAATGATCATAACAAAAAATCAGCTGATGCACTAGTCACAGCACAAGCTCTTCGACTTCGTGCTAAAAAACTTGCATGAAATGTGCTGCACGGTCTAAAACTGATGGCTTACAACCGTTCGATATATACTTTTCGGTTCACACTAACTCAGTATTTGACTGCAACTTATAATTCTGCAAATGCCATTTGAAGCAAACTTTTATCAATCTATGATAACAAAGCTAGGGCAGCGAGTGTATCGCCTAATGGAGAACTTTTTTAATCATGAGGACTCGACAGAAGAAATTGCCCGTCTGCCCCACATACATATTTCTTCACAGAACTAGAATTTGAGTACTATCGTGTAAAGATAAATCAGTACTTGTATCACTTCAATAATAAGTATACACCTATTGAAACTATTTGTGTTCAATACATTTTCCTTATTCTCCGTTATTTCTGCATACTTCCGTATTTCTTCCACTGCCTTATAATAGATATGGCAGGTGTAGATCTTTCCTATATAGAATTAGTCTAAGCATAATATTAAGGGTCTTGCAAAAAGGGGGAGAGATAAGGGTCCTAGGCTCTTGGAACCACTATTACTTTAACAATTAC
Organism: Agrypnus murinus; assembly: GCA_929113105.1. Taxonomy (NCBI): domain Eukaryota; kingdom Metazoa; phylum Arthropoda; class Insecta; order Coleoptera; family Elateridae; genus Agrypnus; species Agrypnus murinus. Next base: position 5,499,304 of record OV816027.1, read on the forward strand.
CTAACCTGTAAAAATAATAATCTACATTGGATTTATTAGTTACATTGCGTTATGTACATTCAACATTCATAGAAATATTGTTATTTCCATTTATTGTTGCAGGTGGGTTTCATGATATAAAGTCAACATTCATGTTTATACAAGGTCCACTTGTACTTCTTGGGGTACCTCAAGGCATCCCTTGTTGTAAGTAATTGTAACTATAGCAATAGAGCTTTCAGGGCAAAAAGAGTTGAAATACCGAACCCAGCACTTAATTCACTTTGCTTTGTAGATATTAATTACCTTTAAATAATATGAGTGCATCATAAAACATTTTGGTTTGTGAGACAAAATGTAAACTAAATTATAACTATATAATAATAATTATAAATAAAATTATAACTAAATAAAAATGTCTTGTTTATTAACAATCAAATAATTACATTACAAAATATAACAAATTACTACCATACCGAGCATGTTCTTCACATGCAGTTTTCAAATGAATCATATTATGATTTTAAGAGGTTTGTCATCAGTATGAGTGAGCATGTGTTGATCTAAATGTTTTTTCCATGCAAAATTACTCTCGCAAACATAACATTTGAACGGCTTCTTACCAATATGTGTCTGCACGTGACGTTGTACATGCTCTTTCTGCGCACTTTTATAGTCACATATATTACACTTGAATGGTTTCTCATCAGTATGACTAAATAAGTGTCGTTTCAGATGATCTTTTCGAGTAAACCTATAATTGCATATGTTACATTCAAATGGTTTCTCATCGTTGTGAGTCAGAACATGTCGTTCTAGAATTCCCTTCCATGAACTCCGATAGTCACATATATCACATTTGAATAATTTTTCACCAGTATGTGTAGCCATGTGTGATTTTAAGTTTCCTTTTTCTGTACATTTGTAACCACATATCTTACATTCCAATGGCGTTTTCCCACTATGAATTAGAATGTGTAGTTTCAGACTCTCTGTTTTCGAGCACTTATAATTACATATATCACAAACTTTATCGTTCTTTTTATTATGAACTTGCATGTGACGTTGCAGATCTGTTTTTGCAGAGCATTTATAGTCACATATATTACAATTAAAGGGCTTTTCGCCACCATGACTAAACATGTGTAATTGTAAGCTCCTTTTTTGCCTACATTTATAATTGCATATATTACAGTGTAATGGTTTCTCATTACTATGAACCAACATATGGCGTACAAGATGTCCTTTTTGAAAGGATTTGTAATCACAGAGATTGCACTTGAATAATTTCTCGCCGCTATGAGTGAACATGTGAATTTCCAAACTTCTTTTCCATGGGTACTTGACGCCACACACATTGCATTCAAATGGTTTTTCACCTGTATGGATTCGTATATGTTTTTTTAAAGAGCCTCTTTGTACAAATTTTTGGTTGCATATTTTACATTCAATTATACCTGTTGAGTTCATTATCCGATTTGCATAAAAAGCTCAATGCAGGCACAGGATGACGTGTTATGATGCTACCTACAAAACATTAATGTTAATAATATTTCATGTTGCGAAGTCATTTTAATAAAGTTATAACAAACAAATTCTTTCGGTTATATTGGAATTTTCTTCTAATAATTGTATTCAAGTATAGGTTCCTTTGACATACTGACTAATTATTATTAACAAAATTATAAAATATTAAACCTTCATGCATTTTCATTTTATGTTATTAGGTCATTCTGGAAAGTGGTACGTACCACTCAAGTTACCGTTATTAGTCAAATAAAACATAAAAATCCGAAAGCCTTTAGGCAACCCATGTGTCTGTAAATCTAAAATGTGGGTTGCCTATATGCATAGGAGCAATGAGCATAGTGTTTAACGAAATAATTTCTCAGCCGTTATAGGCCTATAATTACACTGTCACATCATGTGACCTTGAAATAATATTTTTTTTATAAACAATTCTTTTATGAAAACTATGCTCTTTTAGCTTTAAAACAAACCTAAGATAAAAGTTCTACTACGATTAGAAGCAAAATTATGAATTGTTTTTGTTCACCTTGTAAGTGTAAATTTTACATTTTTGTATCATATTTGCAACCCTGCTGTATGAATACCGTGTGCCACTGAGGGTTATAATCTTATAATTTTACATACGTAAGTTACTGGATGTCCTCTACCATCCTACTATAAATTTCACTAAAATCTGAGCTGGTTGGGTTGAAAAGTTAATTTTTCTTGGTGATGATTTGGCACGCAATGACCCGAATGACGTCAAAAGAACAGTATTTGACCTGACCCGAAAAAACCAATAGCAGATTCGTGATCTGCATACCAAAAAGCTGTAGAAAAACTATATGAAAACCTGGAATGTTATTATAGTAGCATTCGAACGGCTTATCGTTCTCACCACTAGAGGTATGACCATGCGTTGTTGCAGTTTTTTTTGACTAAGCATTTATGGTCAACGGTACCGCTTGCGTGGTCTAGCGCTAGGCGTACTGGTCAAACACTATTTGTAGTCAAGTTGGCCAGGGTCGGAAGTTGGGTGGGTGACCCCTAATAGCAACATTTCGATGTTGCATAACACTATCTATTTTTATTGGCGTGTCCCAATTGTAAAGTGGATGCTTCAATATTTCCAAACAAGTTGTTTCCTATATTTCACTAAAAGTGTCCCAAATCTGGCTAGTAACAAACAAACAATTGATTAAAATTGGGAAAAATTAAATTGCTGCCAAGAGCATACCATCCAATGCAGTACACAACGTGACACATGCTCAACCAATTTAGCTTTTACTGAAAAAAATCTCTTTTAATCCACAACTTAAAAAAAAAGAATCAAATCGGTAGTTATACGCTTTTATTTAAAAATCTAAAAAAAGGTATAAGTATTACATGCAATTATAATCAGAATCATTAAAAACTTGATAAATTATATCAATTTCATCAAATAAAAGTAAAGCTTAATTTTTTTTCATTGCGGTTATGTGCTTCCAAAAACGGCCTTCGGGATCATTAGGAACCTTCTTTTGGAATTTCTTCAAGCGTAACTTCAATAACCCTTTGCCGTCCATATTCCATCGGGTTATATCCACGTCTGACAAACTAAAATACTCTATAGCCCATTCTATCCACTTTCGTACATCGGCTGCAGTCCTAGAGAGAAGAATAGATTACCGTGCATCTTAAAGTTTTGTTAGAATTTCAGAAATCAATAGTATTTTAGAAATTTGCGACATTAGAAGATCGAAAATTCTAGATAATGTGTCCGATTTCTAAAGTTAGAAAATTTGCCACGTTGTTAAAAACTTACCATTCTTTTATATTATCAGGTACACGTAACTCCGCCCATATATTAGCCAATGGATCGTCATGTTGCTCACTTTTATCATCGGCAACCGTTTCTTCGCTTTCCGATTTAGATGAACTGGGATATCCTGCCTCTGCACTTCCTGGCCTTGCTTCTGGCGTATTCGTTTTTGGATCTGAAATAATCTAGTTTAATCTTTATTTTTCTTAACTTTTTAAAATACTCATGATTACTAGTATGGGGATATCTTATGGAAAATCGCCTGGTTCTATAGTTTACAATAACTTTCAATTGAATTTCACCACTTATACTCCCTTTTCGAACATATTCTCGATAACGCAGCAACTGAAATTTAAATATTGTTTAAATTATTGAAGATTCTGTAAGAGATAGGTATTAAGAAATACTTACCCGTCTTGCACCTCTTGGGTGAAGCGTATAATTGAAGAGAGTAATACCTGGTAATAGATCATCTATAACATCTTGCAATTGGTCTTCTGAAAGTATTAAGTGTTCACTTTCTATCCAAATTACACGAGTTGCACCTTCTTTATTTACTAATGCTGCATCTAGAATTGGTGCTAGTCTAGATGGATCTGGACGATCGGATGTTAAGGTATCCTCATCAGCACTTTCATCATTTGAGAGATCAAAATCAGCTGGATTGGCTGGAATAGTTAGGAAAGTTTTCTTTGATTGAAAAAATTTCATAAAACTTAAAATTTACCTATCGCAGCATTTTCGTTGAGGTTTTCAATTTGGTCCATCATAAACTGAAACAAAAATACAGTGGTAGAGTTGTCGAGTTAAGAATTTAAATAATGCAGAGATTAAAATGTCAACAATTACGAATTAGCGTTTTCTAAAATTCTAAAACTTCAGAGATTTTAAAATTTTTTTAAGTAGTGAAGTTTCATAGTTTAAATTTCAGAAAAAAATTACTTTTATCGTCGACTTACTACACTTAAAGAGACGCCTTCATAGATGGAAGTCCTAAATTTTCAACACTTAATTTTCGAAGATTATTAGAAGTTTTTACGTTTCAGAATTTTAAAGACTTTAAAATCAATGCTTTAGAAATTTTAATTTTTATTCTTAAGTTTCGATTCAAAGATTCAGAGCTTATAAGAATGTTACATTTTTAAAGGCAGCAGGTTTTGAGTTAAAAATCTAACTGTAAGATTATTAAACCTGATGGAAGAATAAAGATATTAATATTTCTAAGTATAAGTACATCTATATATCTTCTAATTTTAAAATCTCCACATTTCAAACGTCAAAGTTTCATATTTTTTGTATTTCTGAACCTAAGAATTGTAAAGAAACGATTGTAGCTAAAAACTAATACACAGTTGCAGTTGGTTATGGTAACAAAAAGTTCATGTGCGCATTTGACTAATTCCGACTAGAGAGATATGGGTGTGTCTAACCGTATTTAACTGTTAGCGCTGCCCTGAATGCAGCTTTTAAACGCTAAGTAGCGTACTGTAACAATTGCTACTAGAGATCCTTCAATTAAAGGCTAATGCGTTGCCACGGTGCCCGCCATTTTATATCACAATATTTTTGAAATAATATTTTAATTTTGGCATCCTAATTTTAATGTAATTTTACTGCTAAATAATGTTTTATGTACACAACTCACTATTTCGTGATTTTTAATTGTGTCAAATACCGTTTACATGTGTGCCAATAACTATTTCTGTACTTTTCAAATTTGGCGCCACGTGTTGTGATATAAAATGACTGCCTTGGCCAGACTCTAATTGAAGTGTCTCCAATTGCTACTAAAGACCCTTCAATTAGAATCTGGCCAAGGCAGCCATTTTATATATTACAACACGTAGCGCCAAATTTGAAAGATACAGAAATGGTTTCACGGTCAAATATTGGCGCGCATGTGAACGGTAATTGATGCAATTGAAATACATGAAATAGTGAGTTGTGTATATAAAACATTATTTAGCATTAAAATTAGGACGTCAAAATCAAAATTGTATATCAAAAATATTGTGATTTAAAATGATGGCCACCGTGGCAACGCATTGACCAGACTCTAATTGAAGGATTTCGGATTGCTACTAATTGCTACTACCCATTACCTGGCGAACCAGGCGCCATAAGCCATGAAGCTTCTGTGGGAGGGAGGGGCGATTATTTAATATTATGCGCCTGAGCTGACCTAACAGGAAGTATTAGCACAAATTCCACACATGTGTGTTACAGCTAAGAGAAACTGCAGAAACAACAGATCACTGAAGAAAGAGTAAACCTTAAGCTCATTTGAAACTTAACTACGACTATGGACACAATTTTAATTATAAATTATATTAATGTTGTGCTAAATAGGGAAGACGCACGTATTTTTCTTAATTTTTATATTCGTTCGTTTTGGTTAGAAAAATATTTCCAGATAAGCGAAATTTCTAAAAACGCTCAATTTATTTGAAAAAATTAAATTTAAAAATTCTCCTCATTTAAAACCGAATTTGGCCTTGAGTTACTTCCCTCAGAGCTATTTCATGTAAAAAAGTAGGTACCGCTGTGAATGAGATGAAGCAACATTGACGATCTACTCACCGTTAGATGGCACTGAGGAAATCCAATAAATTGAATTTTGAATTTATATTAAAAGAAATATTTTACACCACTTTAATTATGGCAGTTAATTACACAATAGCATAACGTACATTATTATGTAAATTATTCGTTAGTAAGTAGAAGATATTTTAAACTTGAAAATAAAACATTTTGCAAACTGACGGGTAATACAGGCCTCTTAACTGTTACATTAGCACCAACAGTGGGTCGTCTTTGGAACTGTAAGATGTAACAAAGTTTCATCCATTAGAGGACACCTGTATTGCATTTTAAATTTATTTAAATTTTTAAGGTTTTCAAAAATTACTTAAAATTGGTAATTGTTTAATGCATTTATAACTAATATTCTAACTAATTTAGTAATGACGTTTATAAAAATGCAAGAATTTCCTCAATTGACGACATATGCGTCTTCCCTATTCTCCAATGTTTACAGGTTATGTTCAAGTAAACACATGTGTTGACTTACCACTACTTTTATAATGCAGCGGCTTCTTCAAATGTACCGCAAAGCTTTTACGCTATATTTCGCAAGCAGCGCTGCAATTGCAGCATGCCGTCTGACAAGTTCTAGCGCTAAAAAACGTTAGATGGTGTTAGATGATGCATATTTTCTATTTTATTTTTATATTCTTTTAGCAGAAGTGGTATAGTTTCTATGACATAAAATGTGCATAATGTCTTGATTTTTACGAATTCTAAATAGGTAATAAAAAAAATCGCTCTCTCTTTAATTATATTGAGTAAAAATCTTAACGTGTTAACATTGGCTGATATAATTGTTAATTTTTAATTTAAATTGTTTATATTTATCATCGTTAATACATGTCTTTTATCAGCAATATAGTACATCCTAAAAATTCATATTTATTAGTCTTTAAAAGTAAAAATACTGAATATTATAAGCCAGCCTCGGTGGATTAGTGGTTTGCATGTTTGCTCCATAATCCAAGGATCGCAGGTTCGATCCCCGGCCGAGCTGGTAATTTTTCATAGCGGAGAAAAATTAAAAACGTGCCTTCTTCCCGGATAGGAAGTAAAACTGTAGGTCCCGTGTCAATGCGATGTTTGGCACGTTAGAAATCCCTACTGGGGGTAGAATTCCCCCCAGATTCGGCTAAATTCTAGTAGGGTCGGCCAAATGATCATATAGTCCAGTGCATTTAGGAGTTGACCCAGCGATTTTGTATACATGTTTTCTTTTATCCCCCGATTGAAGTGGTCTCCCATGGAGAGTTTAACCCTGAGTTTGCGCACCCCTAAAACTAACCCTTTCGCCGCCATCTTGGATTTAATTTTTTTTTTAATATGCTCATATCACGCGTTCTAAGTATCGTACAGTGATGAATCCGGCGTGGTTAGATTCGTCTTGTCTTATATTTTCTGAAATCTTATATGATCAAAAACTGTACGATCAACTGGAAAAAAGATGTTGCCGTTCAAAGTCGACAAAACAACCAAAAAAAAAAATTTTTTTCCTTTTCGGCGCGTATATTTTTTCCAGTTCACCTGACACTTTTCTGTCATTAGACTTTTTTGAAATTGAACGGATTTCGGACATTTAAAAAAAATCATTCCGATACGGCCATTCCTCACCCGCCAATCCACGCGCAAAGTTGCTCTGTTTTGAGCGGGGTTATTTTGAAGACGTTGAATCGCGCTCGCAGCGCTTCGACGCGCTCGCGCTCCACGTTGAGTTTCTTCGTATTGCGTTTTCTCGCTTGTTTATTTATTTAAATAAACGATTAATATACAATATTTATTGTGTAAATGTGCCTGTTTGTTAAATATTAATGTATTTATTTCAGGTGGGTTTTTCTTAAAAAATCAACATTCTGATGAGTTTTAATGATGGATTTTTATTTTTTTCAACATTTTCTGAACTCATTTCCGCACCACCCTTGAGGTAGAGTTCACGGCGCGTTTTTTTACGTGATTTCTCCGAGAAGCCTAGTCCACGGTTTTTTCTCTTTCATTTCCTGAATTTCTCAGCCTGTCATGAAATTAATAGTCATCGTCATTTGCTTCTTCGTTATCACTTACCACAGGTGATTCGCTCGCTTTTCTTTTCAATGAAGCGGTTGCTCTGGGTAAAGGTACCATCGTTGGGAGGTCGTCATCATCTTCGTCGTCGTCGTCATTTGGGTCTTCTACATCTTCCTTAACGTTCGTGCAGGTTTCTCCACAACAAATCTTGCACAGAACTGAACATTGTAAACCTGCTTTTCGACATCCGCAAGCTCTGCCGCTATTTGTTGTGCATCCACAGGATATAATGTCAAGAAGTATACGTGGGATTGGTTCCTGATCGGTCACTTTGTCAAACCCCGGTCACTTTGTTTCCATCTCCACTCAAGTGCATTTTTCTCTTCTCCGAGCCACTTTTGAACTTGATGATATGTCCGAAGGGAATGTTGCTTTGCTGCTAAGCTCGTGGTAGGCAACCGCGATAATTCGGTTTTAGTTTTGAAACTGGCACGCGAAAACATTTTATAGCGCAATTGATCTATCGAAGAGTCGCGTTCTTTTCCTCCATACAGCGCAATCAAAACAGATTCTCCAGCCGCATCGATGTTATTTTGTCCAGGGTTGCTTTTTCGAAATAATTTTAGTCCTTCTCGAAGGTAGACGTTCTTTTTAATTACCTCGATTATTTTCTTTTTACCCATTCCACAAATCGCAGACACAGTATCGCATCCTGAAAATGCGTGCATGAAAAGTAAATGTTCCAATAAAATTTTCTGTTTGAAGCTGTGGGTGGAATACATTTTTGACGCGGTCGCTCCTCTCCCAACCTTACGGAAGTAGCAATTTTTGATATTTTTACAAGGGCGCACATTAAAACAATCAAATGCTTGTTTTACCTTGAAACCCCGATCGGTCAAGTGTTTCCTCAACATGTAAATAAAATTCTTTTTATTGCGCTCGTTGGCGAGAAATTGTTTTTGGGTTGTTTTTGAAAATTTCGTAGTCTAGTCGTAAAGAATATCTGCTGCGCGTCCACCTTTTGCTCGTCGTTGTCTCCCAGTAATTTTCGTACACGAGGTAGTAGCATCTTCGGGATATCTGTCAAAAACGATTATCGGATTTTTTTCGATAATTGTTTGAGATGTAAGTGGCATAACTTGCGCAAATGTCCCAAAAGAGCCTGTCCTGCTGCCAAGTCACTCGATGGAGTAAGAATCCGCCGTCGATTACCTCGCGCACATTGTCCCCCAAGGAAATTTTCGACGGAAGGATATCGAATTCTTTAAACAGCGATGATTTTTGCGTTTTTCTCATGCCCGAATCGTCGAAAAGTGACAGTGGATACGGGGCAAGTTCGTATTTTAGACAATCGGCCACCTCTTCGTTTGTTCTCTGGGTCAAGATCATTCGATGAAAAATTGTTTGCGTCGATATTGTCACCTTTTCCGAATTGATTGTTACGCTGCGAGACATTGTAGCAAAAGTATTGACCCGATCCTTGCGATGTAATTGAATGATTTCGAAAAATTGTCCAGTGGTATTTTCAAGCAATTTCCCTCCAACTTTGTCAACTTCATGACAATTTATCGAATTATCAGCGACTACTCCTGAAGCAATTGAGAAAAGTTTAGTAGATTCCGGAAAAGGTGGATGTTGCTATAGCAATAGCTTACTTTCCAAGGTTTTTACAACATATGAAATGTACATATTGCAATATGATTGTGAATAAAATAAGAAAACAAGCGAAATAAAGCAAAAATCCAATGAAAATCCAGAACAACGTGGCAAAGCACAACGATGTAATCGAGAAAGTGACGAGTTGCCGCTGTAATTTGACGCTACATATTTCAATAGTGCTACACTAACAACGTGAAATACACTAAAATCCAAGGCGCCAAATTCAAACCATCTTCACTCAATTTGGATCACCCTGTATACGTTCTAACACTAAGCCGCTTCGTATACATGTTTCCCTGTTCCATCGAGCAGTTAGAATGCCGGAAATGCTTTTCAAGGACAAAGCGCAGACGATATTCCCTTATGTTTATATCCCTTTCAATTCGATGCCAAACACTATTATGAATAAGATACCGGTATTTTTCCATTATAACATAAACCTATATACATATAACCACAGCTCCGCGTTCAAAATAAGAAATTATTCACTGTAACAATAAATGATTAACAAATCGCAATCATGTGATCGAATGATATTTAAAAAAATAAAAATCCATCAAATTCCAACGAAGAAGCAAATGACGATGACTATTAATTTCATGACAGGGTGAGAAATTCAGGAAATGAAAGAGAAAAAACCGTGGACTAGGCTTCTCGGGGAAACCACGTAAAGAAAAACGCGCCGTGAACTCTACCTCAAGGGTGGTGCGGAAATGAGTTCAAAAAATGTTGAAAAAAATAAAAATCCATCATTAAAACTCATCAAAATGTTGATATTTTTAATAAAAACCCAACTGAAATAGACTTAAATACATTAATATTTAACAAACAGGCACATTTACACAATAAATAATGTATATTAATCGTTTATTTAAATAAATAAACAATCGAGAAAACGCAATACGAAAAAACGCGTCGAAGCGCTGCGAGCTCGATTCAACGTCTTCAAAATAACCCCGCTCAAAACAGAGCAACTTTGCGCGTGGATTGGCGGGCGAGGAATGGCCGTATTGGGATGATCTTCTTTTTTAAATGTTCGAAATCAATTTCAAAAAAGTCTCATGACCGAAAAGTGTCAGGTGAACTGGAAAAAAGATACGCGCCGAAAAGAAAAAAAACATTTTTTTTTGGTCGTTTTGTCGACTTTGAACGGCAATATTTCGGCTTTTTTCCAGTTGATCGTACAGTTTTTGATCATATAAGATTGCAGGAAATATAAGTCAAGACAAATCCAACCGCGCCAGATTCATCACTGTACGATAATTAGAACGCGTGATATGAGCAGTTAAAAAAAATTAAATCCAAGATGGCGGCGAAAGGGTTAATTTTAGGGGTGCGCAACTAAAACCCACTGCCCCACTAAATGCACTGGACTAATAGTAATCGGTGCCATGAGGTACGAAGGATGCTCCGCCATCCTGATTCCTCGCCCAAAAACAAACAAACAAACTGAATATTAAAGAAATACTGCGATTGAATAAAGACTTTTAATGTGACATCACAGCGCTAGTTTTACGAAAAGCTGTGACATACACTCCAGTAGACTATATTTTAACCGCGTTCGGTATTCCAGATCTATTTACTGGAAGATCTCGGTTTCTATATTTTCCATTGTTATGAATAATTGTAACTGCAGCAACGTAGCTTTTTTGCTAAAAAAAATCGTAATTCCGAACGCATTGATTGATTCGACGTTCGAAATAAATCTAGTTTATTCAACCGTCTAACGGGCGCATAAATACTTCCTAATAGTTAATTCAATATTTTAACTTTTTATTAACCTTTATTAGGAGAGATGATTTTCAATACAATAATGAAATAACAAGTTGAAGTGCAATAAAAACTACCTAACGTAAGTTTTAAATCAGTAATCTCTTTTTCCACTGCTAAGATGAAAAATATATTTCTTATTATAGACCAATAGAGTCTATCACATTGCTATAAGATGGAAAGTGATAGACTAAGCATTTCAATATATGAAGCGGAAGGTACTCTGCAGAAACCAGAAGTCATCGAGAGTAATAAAAATCCATTCACATGTAATATATGCACACGTAGATTTTCAGTAAGACAAGTTTTTAAAAGACACTTGATGACTCATACTGGTGAAAAACCACATAAATGTGATATATGCGGGCGTAAATTTTCACAGAAAGATAATCTGAAAACGCATATGTTTACTCATGAGAGTGACAAACCACACCAATGTAATATATGTGGTTATAAATGTTCGCATATAAGTAATCTTAAGAAACATATTCGCACACATAGTGGTGAAAAACCATACGAATGTAAAATATGTAAATGTAAATGTTCAACAAGAAATTCTCTCAAAAATCACTTGCTCACTCACAGTAGTGAAAAACCGTTCCAATGCAAACTATGTGATTTTAGATGTATACAGAAGACAAGTTTAACATACCATATGTTAATTCACAGTGGCGAGAAACCATTTCAATGTAATTTCTGTGATTATAATTGTCTAAGTAAAGAAAATTTAAAATTGCATATGCTTAATCATGGAAAAATTAATTGGCAGAAGCCATTGGAGTGTAACATATGTGGATATAAATGCATACGAGACATTTATATGAAAGTTCACATGCGCACTCATAATGACGAGAAACCATATAAGTGTGATATATGTAACTGTAAATGTTCACATATAAATGTCCTTCAAAACCACATACTTATTCATCACGGCAAGAAACCATATCACTGTAGTATATGTGGACTTAAGTACGTAACAAAACATAATCTTAAAAAGCACATACTCCTGCACAGTTTGGTAACACCATTCCATTCACAGCAAGCACAAACACATTTTAAAGATGAAGATGTAAATAGTGATACATTATCTGAAGGTAAACCTCCTCGTTGATGTTCTATAAATACATGAATAGAGAAATTTTCTATTAGTTTTACTTCCCAAGTTTTCCTTCCTGAATTAGGGAGAAAGATCATCGTAACAATTCTTGTACATGAGCAATACTTCTATAGTCTATACCTCTTAAAAGAGCCATCAGAAACGAGAAAGTTGTTAGTAAGGCACCAGATTTAGCACTGCAAAGTTATTTATTGCACTCACTGTCTAGTATCAACCTGCCGATAAAACCTATTTTTGAATAATAATTATTTAAAAGTAAAAACCTGCTTCGCATGTGTATGATTCCAATAAAATTCTTTAATAGATGTTATAACAGAAATTCTGATTTACAATGATAAATTATTTTGTATTCAAACCAAAATATTTTAATTGTAGCCTTATTTACAAGTGAATCATTTAAGTTAAAAAATGCTTTTTTAATAATTCTACTACCCACTCTATATATTTTCAACTTTTTATAACTAATTTATTAATATTAACACAGCCTTGGTAGTGTAATGTCTGACATGCTGGACTTTCACCCAAGCGGCCCGAGATCGACTCCCAGTGCCGGCAGATTTGGTTAGGGTTTTCTGCAGTTTTCCTTGGCTGTGACATAAATGTGAGATTTGCACTGTTGCATCTGTAAGTCATCTGCAGCCGCACGTAGGGCCTACATAATAATAATAATCGCCCCCTCCCTCTTGCACAAGCTTATAGCTTCTGAGGCCTGGTTTCCAGGTTATGGGTTGTAGCAATTATTATTATTATTATTTATTCAAAAATATTGTGATGGAGACCTTTATTCTTATATAATTCAAATGAGTTATTATTTAAATGTAGGTGTTAGATATATTGCAGATAACATATTGTTCAAATAATTGTACTATTGAATTGTTATTAAACATTAGTTATCTTAATTTTTTTGATTATTGTCAGTCACTTCTCACGTGCGTCTTGCAACTTTGTGGTCTATTATTCATTCCGTAAGTAAAGGAGAACGTTGTACCCATGATGCAAGCAGGCTAGGTAAGGCAGCTACTGCATCACCATGGAAACAAGCCAAGATACTGATACGTATTTTACATGAATATGCAGTTTTGTTAAATAATTCTCCAAAACATGTCTCATATTTCTAGTTTCCTAAAAACGAAGAAATTAAGTTCATACAGATTAATGTTTGTAAAAGGAATGACTGCAATAGCACCTCATAAACATATACAACAACCCACTTGATTGTCGGCACTTTGAAGTTGATAAAACGCTTCGCATATCGCACACTACAGTGACAAACCACGACCAGTTCGCGGAGGCTAAGCGATTGTCATCGTATTGCACGCTGCTAATAGTGAGGATCGTATATCACAACATAACTGTTATTCTGTAACCCACCAGTCCATTGTTTAACAGCCCAAGAATCAACAAGGTCACACATGACAGCTTTCAATATTTGCAAGAGGCACCTACTGGTTATAAAGTAATAGGAAGCCATCATATCTATGGAAGGGTGTACCTGGGAATAATTTCCTAAAATAATAGGCGGCCCGTGCATAAAGCTAACCACTTTATCACCCATGTGTACTGTGCAGATCTAAGTAATAGTCTACCCTGCTAACTATATCCCAATGGGCCTTGATAGCCTGTAAAAAGAGACTATTAAAGGAATGACAAATTTAATGTTAATAATGGTAGGTATCTGCATATTATTCCATGTATATTATGATAATTTGTAAATGAGCAGTAATCAGTAATGTTACTTTACTGAAATTCTTTTAGCTTGCAAAGCACAAAGAAGATTGCTATAACCATAATTTAGAGTATTAAAAACATGCAATTCTAACCGAGAACTTCCTTAGTGTACAAATTACAGAAGCAGCGAAACTAAGAGCTAATAGAGCAACAAAACGGTCTCAATAAAAGACTGTCAAAGATTTGTTGGCAAAAAAAAGTAAGTATTGTTTTAATATAAAAATATTAATAACAAAAATTTATTTTAGTACACATACTGTGATAGAATCAGGTCGTTCTCACCTGTCCGATCTGCTGATGAAAATTCTATCAGTATTCAAAATATAGAGATTTCTCAATAAGCAGGTAAGCAGTAGTTAGTACCTCCAATGTCACAATTTTCATTTGTTTACATATGATTTCTGATTGCATATGAAGAGAGAACTGCATACATATAGCTAAAGACTTGTTTAAGCTGCACCTGGCCTGTCTGGTCCTCAGTAAGCCACTTTGCTCACTTTGATCATAATACATCGTGATACCTCAATAGTATAAACATTTTAGATGTATTGTACTCTTCACATTGATTGCATATTTTCTTAACAATGGCGTTTGAATTTGAAATAAAATACAGGCTTAATTAAGGCAAATAAAAGAAGAGAAAAATATGAAAACCAATCAAGTATTACAAGATTGGTTGCAAATTGGTGCAAATGCAAAAATTGCCTGCTTTTGCAAACTGTAAGAGAATGCATTTGCTGCAATGATGCATGACTATTTTAAACCTAAGATTTATTGTAAGACGGAATGTCAAATCTGGTAACATTCAATGTCGCCAACATCGTTCTAGCGGTTTTGCTCCAGCGGAGAGGTCAATCTTGTCGCTACTATTTGAAAATAAAGGGGCTATATGTCA
This sequence comes from Agrypnus murinus, assembly GCA_929113105.1. Lineage (NCBI taxonomy): Eukaryota > Metazoa > Arthropoda > Insecta > Coleoptera > Elateridae > Agrypnus > Agrypnus murinus. The sequence continues at coordinate 5,514,349 of OV816027.1, forward strand.
GTGGAATAATTAGTGATTACTATTTTTTCTTTTGTGATTTATAATATCCAAGTAGGTAAAATGCCATTTTTTAAGCTAAATATTATTATCAAGTCAAATTATTTTTAGAGAGTTCACTACATTCGCGTTCAAATGCTTTTCTTTTGTTTTTTCTAAAAATGTCTTTGGTTTTATAAATCTGTTGAGCCCTGAATAAACTAAATCTCCTAGCACTTTTGTCTACCAACTAAAAACTTGGCTACAAGTGTTGCTATAGCGTCACACTCTGAGATCTACAAACTTTACATGCTCGCTACTCCATAACAGAAAAGATCGAGACCTGCAATTTTCATTAGATAATTTTTGTTACAAATTTTCAATATTTTGGTTTAGTGCCCCTTTAAGGATTTCAATCTACAATGAATGAAAATCCTATCAAAATTCTTTATTCTGACACAAACGCAAATAAACCTTTTAAAACAGCAGCTATAAAATTGCACAGTGTTAGTCCAAAAGCATATAGCTATTTATGAGAATATTAAGGTATCTACTACGGGTTTAACAATACTAAGAAAATGGACAGATCTTTAAATTAAAAAATTAAACTAGATCTTTACGGCCATTATGGGAGCACAAAATGATCACCCATCAGTTCATGAATTTATGTATGGAATGAATTGGTATATGTACTAATTGTACTAGACTATCAGGCATTCATTTGCAAGATTGTTAAATAATAAAGTAGACATACAGTCTTCATTTGATGAAAATGTGGAGAAATCGTCTAGTTCTGCCTGTCTATAATACAATAAATGTAATACGGATTTTACATTTATCGAGAAAAAATTTAATAAAATTCACAACACCGATTTTCTCTATAGTAAAATGAAGATAAACTCTTTTTAAGGAATTCCAGGGTGATGGATTGTCCAAAGAAGCTGGAATAGTTATATAACAAACAAAACACATTAACCTTGCTTTACTGAAAAGCCTGAATTGCAGTATTATAATAATAATAATATTGGTACAGAAAATAGATTCTAGTTATAGGACAAAAAAAATATAAACGTAACACATACATAATATATAACATTAGGGTGGTTCTTATTTGGGTCATGTTGGAATTTTGGTTTTGCCGGGTGCTCATTTGATTTCAAAAAAAGAACAGAAAATTTTAAGACCAATACGAACTTCCTATCTCTATTCTAATCATTCGCTGTAACGAAGAGAAGTTTCCCATTTAAAATGCATGCTTTTTTTCACTTCTTATGTATATATTTGTCCACTGTGACAAATTGTTGAGAAAAAATTTAAAAATTGATTTTTTTGGAATTAACAGTGTTCGATACTACTTTTAGGCACAAAAAAATGATATGGAGCATTCAATTTTTTCCAGCGATTTACAAATAAATTCAAAATAATGCACCGTTCAACTAGGGGTAGAGTGATGTAGAATGTCCCATATAATTCTTTTTTCACCTAAAAGTAGCATCGATGCTCGTTAATTCTATAAAACCAATTTTCAATTTTTTTTTCAAAAATTTGTCCCAGTGGTCAAATATATGCACAAGAATTGAAAAAACCCATGTATTTTAAATGGGAAACTTCTCCTCGTTACAGCGAATGATTAGAATAGAGATAGGATGTTCGTATTGGTCTTAAACTTTTCAGTTCTTTGTTTGGAATCAAATGGGCACCCGGCAAAACCGAAATTCCAACATGACCCAAATAAGAACCACCCTAATATAACATAATATGGATAAATATTTAAATTACATATTACTTAGGTACTGCATCCTTATTAATAAATTTTCGAGTGCGCAAGTATTCAGATCACAAAGGCCACTAATCTTATCGAAATTATGACATAGTAGATACTGGCTATTTTAAGAGAATATTAGTTATTGCACATTGACAGTAAAACATTGCACTAGTTCTAGATTCATCTCTAGGTACATGAATATTAAACAAAGCAAGTAAATAATTAGAGTCTACTAGATCATGAAAAAATTGAAATAAATATACTAAACTGCTCAAGATACGGCTATCTTGTAGTGATCAGAGCTGAAATCTTTGCAAAAGCAACGAATTATCATAGCCTCTAACAGGATAGGATTTGTCTATTATAGTAACATTGTATTGAAAAAAGTGTAAAGATAAGGATAAGATTTATATTATTTTAATTTTTACAATTATATAAGTCTTCTAAAACAAAGTTCATAACTGGTATCTTTCGTTCTTTTTTACTACTATTATATCTGTGCGAGACTCAAGAATGAAACGCAATCTTCTCATGATTTATTTATATGAAACAACTCAAACATATCTTCTTGGATTTGAAGGTGAATGTGGGTAACTGGGCCACCAGGGTGACTCTTCACCTTTGCCTAATTTATTTTCCTATTAATTCTAGTGATATTTAAGCATATGAACTTGATAGATAGGCGCCTAAACTTTCCTTGTCAGCGGTTAGGAATTCATTATTGTGTCCGTGGCTTCCTGGCCAAATTCTTCTTTGCAAGATAACAAATTTCTGGGAAAACAACACAGTGCGGTGGTGACTAGGTTATGATGTCCATTTGCCCACATGTTTAAATAATATTTGCTGGTGTTTTTTCTGGTTCTAGGAAATGGGTAGTTATCACCACCGCACGATGGAGAAGGGTACAGGTGGTGTTAACTGCACAAGAGAACATCTTAATAATGCTAGAACAAATGTTGCCAATGGAATATGCCACGGCAACTTAACGTTACAATATTGGAAGGACGACCTTGAGACATTACATTAATGGCACAAGACACAATAAGCACCATACATAATTGGCCATGTTGCTAAATGAAATGCAAAAATGGGGGTATGGACTCTCCAGAGAGGAGGTCCTAGACCTTGTGCAAAATTATGTAAGAAAAAATTAAATCAAAACAGGAGAAGAGTTGTTTTTTACGTTCTTTAAAAAACACAAAATGTTTATAAAAAAACTTAAGGTCTCGAAAGTGCTTGCAAGAAGCAAGAAAACTCGAATCGTTGATGGATTTTTTTGATCTTGATTTTTTGATCCCGTATGCAAAAGTTGTTTGTATGAGTTCAAGAATATGGACTCAGCCTTACTAATTCTCGATGGGTATGTATCACACATCTCAGAGTTCACCTTAAACGTTACGTTACCCCCGCATTCTACCCATATTTTGCAACCTTAGGATGTGAGGGTTTTCAGAAGCATGAAAAGCACATGGACCAAAGAACTCTGCAAATGGCAAAGAGTCAATCCATGAAAGAGGCTACCACAAGGATAAATTCGATCAGTTGCTGAGTTCAGAATATCAGAATAATCATCTCCATTGATAATATTGTAAATCGATTCAAAGCAACTGGTATATATCATGAGGAAGAAAACGGTCTAGGCAGGAAGCAAATTGCTGTTGAGATGTTTTCGAAAACTGACATTGAGAAATACAAGTAACGAAAACAAGCAAAAACAGATATTAATAGTCAACTCGATGATGTTCCTCACGCTGAAGAACAACCAGAAGCCGACGTAAGAATAATGAAGAAAATGCAAAACCAAGAATCCATGACAGAAGATCATCAACTTCAAGTATTAAAATCGCAAGAAGATCAACTACTTGCTGTTCCTGTTTCAAAAGTGGATTGCAGGTTAATCAATTACAACAGCAAGCTATCCCAGAGCCTAATAAAAACCTAGGACATGACATTGCAAGTTTAAACAAACACTCATTTGAATGATACCCCTACCACAGAAGAAAAGAAGGGTTTGCTTGGGAGCAGAAATAATAACAACTGAATATCTTGAACTAAAAAAGGATGCCCCTGTAAATTTGTAAGTTCTGTGAAATATGACTTTAGCAGAATGTCTGATTTGAGTGAAATCAACATTGAAGAGTCAAAAGGTGAAACAGTGGCAGTCATGGAAAGGGATTTTGTAATTATGAACTGCATTGTCAGTATTATCCTGGTAAAGTTGTCAGTTGAAGGACGTGAGGTTCACATCAATCACATAAAAAAGAGTGAACTATTTGCTTTTTGGTGGCCTGAAAAACCTAGTATTTTAGATTATGATGAGTCGTAAATCTTAAAAATTATCGCTGAACTTCAAATCCTTAATACGAGAGGGTTCCACGCTGTTCCAGAAATAGATAAACTTTGTTCTTACAAAAAGCAATATTCTTCCCAATTTTATTTTAAAGATTTCTTTTGTTTTACCTCGAAATTATTAATAATCTTTTGTACTGCTTGTGGTATGGTTACATTACAATTCTTGTAACTTTGGCATTTATTAAGATAACAACTCGAGAAAAATTTGGCTTGTAGCTTAAAGTGTAGTGGATGACCCAGTTACCTCGAAAAGTTCACAATGCTTTCAGGTCAGAAGATTGACCGGGGTGGTCCAGTTACCCCAGAATATAGGGTAACTGGGCCATCATGACCTAAAAAATAAAAGAAATACCATACAAAAACTATGTAACCAATTCTTGTACAATTCAGTCAACTGTTAGTTGAGGCACCCACAGTTACATCTAAATCTGCATCTATACCTTTTCAACTTCAAAATGACACCAATCAACTTCAAATTGAGATTAAACAAACTCAAATTGAGACTAAACAACTTCAAACTAAGATCAACACATTCACAATGAGAATAAACACATCCAGATTGGCACTAAACACATACAAATTGGGATGAAACAATATCAAATTAAGAAATAAACAATTCCGAATCAACAGCTGTTTTGATTACAAATGTTAATGTTAAATAAGCTTGGTTTTAATTCAGAATATGTAGTGTTTGGTGAAGGGTGAAAATAATTATGCCTTACATAAAGCAAAGGGAAGCCGAAGGCATTAGAGAAAATATTTGTGCAGTTTTTAACAATAATGGTGACTGGAGAGATCTGGCAATTGCACTTGGGGTGAAAAAATCAACCACGTACCGATGGGTAAGAAAGCAACATGAAATTCCACGACAACGTGGTGAAAAGAGAAAGGTGAAAATTAACGAAGAACGTCAAGTTTTTATGATTCAGTATATAGAAGAAAATTCGAGACTTACATTAAAAGAGTTTAAACGTAAGTTTGAAGAGACTCATCAAATTGTTGTTTCTACCGAGTGTTTACGGAAACATTTGGATGGCTTACTATACACATTAAAAGATATTCATAGAGAGCCCGAGAGAACAAACACTGAACAAAATAAAGACGACGTGAGTATGTGCAACAACTTCTAAATTATCAAGCAAATAACATCCCCATTATTTATATGGATGAAACAAATTTTAATCTGTTTGTCTCTCGAAGACAAGGATGTTCCAAAAACGGAACACGGTGTAGTTACATTTCGGCAGGCAGCCGGGGGAACAATGTCCATGTTATTGGTTGCATAAGTAATATGGGATTGATTCACCATGAAATAAGAAGAGGTGCTTTTAAAAAGCAAGAAGCTAACGAATTTGTACGTGGTTGCCTGTGCGCTTACCAAAACCTGTATCAGTTGCACGTAGTGTTGGTAGCAGACAATGCTCCGTGCCATGTTGATTTCGAAGAAGTGTTCACTGAAGAGGAATTTATTAACCACCACTTATTGAGATTGAACTCCTGATAGTCCAATGTTCAATCCGATTGAATTTGCCTGGTATCTACTCTTAAAGCTGCTGTTAAAAGAGATTTGTCTACACAGTTGCCACAACTTTTAGTTGGTGAAAACAAGGTAAATCTATCTCAAACTAAATTTCGTCTTCGCCGGCTGGAAAACATTATAAATGAAAACATAAATGCAATAAATATTAACAATGTGCCAGATTTATTCCAGATGCATTAAACCTAATCGATATGATTATGTAATTATCTGTGATTTAAGATTTTGTATGAATAATATAACTTGTTGTTATGTTTTTGTTTTGTTATTATTTTGTTTCTAAACCAATAAATATAATTCTATTTCCAATGTGAAATTAATTTACAATTACTCTGTCTCAATATGACTGATCTGAATATGAAATTGGTTGGTTCCAATTTGTATGTGTTTGTTATCAATGTGAAATTACTTGGTGCCAATTTGAATATGTTTATTCTCATTTTGAAGGTGTTGTTCTTAATTTGAAGTTGTTTAGTCTCAATTTCAGTTTGTTTGGTCTCACTTTGATGTTGATTGATCTCATTTTGAAGTTGAAAAGGTTTGGAAGTATTAGCACATACTGAAAAATTCTAATAATACATAAACCACTTCCTATATCCTACTTTTATACCAAAATATTAGTTCTTGAGTTTCGATCATGATTATAGATCATAAATACCAGGAATACTAAAATGGATAGATGTGGAAGCGAAAAACATCACGGAACAATTAAAACAAGAAGGTATAGAAATACAAATCAATAAAAGAAAATTAAATTCATGCAGACACATAGTAAGAATTGAAGAAAATAGATTGGTGAAGAGAGCAATGGAGGCTAAGACTGCAGTCTCACTGAGCCACCAAGAACCACCCAAAGTCATCAACTAAAATTTAAACGTGCATTAATTAATGAGGTTGTTAGCCACCTACTACCATATTTTTTGTTTTTGGTACGTAATTGGTAGTGGAATCTTTTAAAACAAAATCTCGCTTTGCCATTTATAAGCTGGGACACTGATCAATTTCCCAACTGCTCCCCATGAAGAAAAATCTCCTGTACCCATATATTTCGTGATTTTTATGTTTTATTCATATAGTAAATACAAGGTTATAACTTTCTCGCTATTTGATTCATCTGACGATGTCATATTCTTCCAATAATTTGGTTTATTATTTTATTAAACATAATGCAACAATAGTAAACAAACCAATGCACATAACCTCATCTAATAGGAAATTGTAATAACTACACTAAGCTTGCTAAGTTGGCAATATATCTACTTCAAAAGGAGATAAATATAAAAGAAGACCGAAATCTAAAATTTTACTTGATACTGGTGGTCACTACTTGCTTCAGTGTGAACGTACAAGATTATTTTAATTAGTAGTGCTCGATGGTAGTGGTTGCAGTGAGACTGCGGCATAAAAGTGGCAGAAGAAGTTAGTACACCTAGAAAAGGATGGCTAGAACAAATAGAGGAGATTGGAAGGCAAAAAGGAAGAACACTTCAGTAGATGAAACAGATGACAAGGGACCGGAAGGAATGGAAGAAATGAGTGAATGGTGACCGAGCAAATGTCCGATTCCTTAGAGAGGCAGAAGGAAGTGTGAGAAGAAGAAGTAATACCAAGCGAGCAACCACCTTTAACTCGGGAAGTTAAAGGAGTCATAAGCCAGCACTGTTGCGAAGAAAATATGAAAGACGTTGATAATTTTGTAGCCGATTAAAATATAGACCCTACCATGTTTTTGACATTCACCAAAACTGTAGGATTTATTAAGTATGTAAGACAGAAAACAATTCGAAAAATTGAAATTTTAATTGCTGATGGGATATTTGCATTAATTTTTGAAACTGTTAACAATATATTATTAAAAAAGCTGATAGCGTTTTGGGACGATATGTAAAAACATAGCACTACATCTCATAATTTAGTAAAATGAGTCTTATATTAAAGCAAATGCACTTTTGTTAATGCCTACATATAAAAAAACCGTAGCTGTTGTAATTGTGAAAAGAACATACATGTCCATCCGAAATTTCATTGATGAAGACCTAATGGTAAGCAATTAAACTTATTGCTCACTGCATTTCTTATTGATTGCAGTTTTTTAAATTGCAAGGGACAACATTATTATTGAAATAAAATGTTTCCTGTCATTAGTAGAATATAACATTTTAGTTGACAAATAATCCAAAAAGACTTTTATTCATGTAAAATGCCCAATACGATATAAAGATCTGTAATTATTATTTATATGTAGTGACTCACAACCTGGCCCTTCTAAAAGGAAAAAAAACTGCAGGAATAAGTTATGATTATGATTACGAAGATTTATGGATTAGGCCTGCTGTGGAAACCATATACAAAATCTGCACCTATAACCTCTACCTCATAGGTGGTGCAGAAAGGAGTTATTAATTAACTATATAAATTGCGATATCTTTATATGAAAATAAATTAAGACTTAAAAATAATATACAGATTATCCGAATACCAGTCTAAACATACCAATATTAATGAGTGCAACAAGGAAGACATAAACAATATGGGTAGCACAACAAAGATAGAATGCAATCATGACTAGGTAAATTTTTAAATTAAAGATCTCTCACCAATAACAAGCAAGCAAGCAAAAACATCTGTCATTAAAAGCAAACAGTGAGGTTAAATTGCTGATCGTTTTAATTTGTGTATTCAAAACTTGCAGTTTAAAACCACGAAATGCTGTTCAATTTTTAATTTCCACCATAAATCCATTTAATAATTTAAATTTTTTCTTCCTGCATATACGACATTTTGAACATATTTTTAATATTCTAAAGACAAATTGTAAAATAAAATTGATTTTTATGAAAAAAAAATATTTATTTAGTAACATACTATTATATCAACATAATTGTTTTAACCTCACTTTATGCTTTTAATGACAGATAAAATATTTGTGACATAATGTTTGTTTGCTTGCTTGTTATTGGTTGAAATTTATCTAGCCATGATTGCATTGCGAGTATTGAAACAACGCACACTTTTGTTATGGGACTATTTATTGGCCAATTAGAGAAGAAAGGGGCGTGTACAAAACTTCAAAATATAGCCGCCAAAGACATGACTATTATTTCGCCATAAAAAGTGACTACCGTTTAGGTACATATTTTACATTACGTATTATTTCGTTAAATATATGGTATTTTCATAGGTATGTAGCAGGACATAATTAAAATGCAGATTTAAATCAAAACAGTGTAATGGTAAAATTAATCTTTTTTGCAAATTATTGCAATTATTTTTGCAAACCAGTAATACTGCTTTCATTTATAACTAGATTCATAATATTAATAATTTTTAACTTGTGTTTAATTTGGACATCCTTTACAAATGTCAGTCATTAGGAAATTTATCACTGATAATAGAATATAGTAGATATTTGTTTCGAGGACCGTTTAAGAACTGAATTGCATCAAGTAGAAAATGAAAATCAAAATTTTATTTAGAAAAATTTGCTACATATCCACTTGAGTAGAAGCTTAAATAAGAATTAATTTAAAACTAACCAACTCAACCAAGCAAATGTTCAAAGTGTTGTCCATCATGTTCCAAACAGATTCTATTGCGTCTCATAAAGGATAAAGGAACCCTGTTTAAAGTTTCACGTGTTATTTCCCTACAAACTGCACGTATCTTCTCTTTCATGCCCTCCATGTCTTGAAAAGGTGTTTGGTATACTTTACTCTTAAGAACTCTGTGGTTTAAATAGCGCAAGGCGTGGTTCGACGGTCGGCCCTTATTGGCTGAATGTACATCGCATAACATAAGTGTGCGTTGTATCAATACTCGCGATTGCATTCTCTCTTCATCTTTGTTCTACTACCCATATTGTATATGTCTTCCTTGTTGCACTCATTAATTCTTTGTGTTAAGAAAAATAGTGACAAGTTGAAGTGACGCATATTTTCATTAGTTTATTAACTTTCGTTTAAAACTAAAATGAATATATTGAGAAGATTAAGAAGATCCTTTAACCATTCAAAACATTGATAAAAACACTAATAATTTACATGAAAAGAAGAGAGCAACATTAATCTTCACCTGCCCCACTGTCTCCTGATGTTTTAAGACCAAAAGGAATGTTGGCTTCTTCAAGCTCAAGAACCAGCAAACTGATAGATCGACCAGAACCAACAAGTAAGTCTCTATTAGTACGCAGCATTAGATGTAATCAGATCCAATTAGATGTAATTAGATCTAATGTTGCGTACGATAGACTTACTTGCTTTTTTGTTGGGTCGAGAAAATTCTTTTGGAGATGAAGCTGTTTGATGGTGCTGTACTGGTTCTTCTATTAGTGATACGGCTTTTTCTTAATTGTTCGCAATCATTGTTTTCTAAGCGTAAGTTTTTTTTAATATTAACTCAATAAGTCCTTAGTGACCCTGTAAAACCCTTAAAAATAATTGAACAAAATAGCAGGTAAAATTAATTGCAGGAAAATGTTCTACAAAAAAGCTCTGATTTGTTTTTTCATAAAAATTTAAAATAAAAAAGTTATAATGCCTCAAAGATCTGTTTTTAATTTTTTCAGGCTTATAAAACTTTTATTAATAAAATAGTTATGAATAAAAATTGTATATCAGTTAATCATTTAATAAGCCACTTTTTTCCGATCATTTCAGTGGACTACATGTATAAAATCCCCCAACCCCCATGAATAATTTGAGGGAAAAAAAATATGTACAGGGTAAATGATGGTCACAAACAAGACTGGTAACAGTACTCAGTAAATGTCAGTATAGTACCAGGATCTCCATAATAAAAAGGATTTAGTTTTCTAGAAAAAAGAAAAAAAATTATGAACCGTTAGAATGTTACAGAAGCGGTGCACGATATTACGTTGTTTACTAGTTTACCGTTGTTTAATATTTATTTCCGTTAGTAATACATTTTTTAATTTTAGTGACACGGTGACATGAGTCCTGCTTTAAAAAGAACACTCGGCAACTTTTACCTCAAAAATTTTTTGTTATATTAGGTGGAGGTTTCTTGATTGGTTCGTTTGACTAAAATGGTGGCATTTGATTGGTTGATAAATAATGTGTTGAATTGTCATCTCGAAACGTCAAATAATCGGATTTTTCTAAAATAATGGAATAAATTATAATAAAATAATTTGCTTATCTTCAACAGTTGTATAAGGCATATACCACGGTATCTATGTAATACATAAAATAAATGGTTGTTTTGATTGTTTTCTAAGCATAGGAAGATTATTATTAAATGTTCTAATTTCTACTGCATATAAATTAATCTATTAAATGTAGAAGAATCTTATTTTACTTTATTAAAATTTATTTGTTTACCACTAATTCTTTTTTAGATCCGAAGTACTTATCTTATCACCTGTATCACCTGACAAAATGTGTTTTTTTCAAGGCAAGTAATCAGGTTCGTGTAAAAAATTTAATTAAACGAAAACTCTTAATAGATCTTTATATTTGCAAATAATAAAAAAGCTTTGTTGCATTAAGAAAAACATTTAGTTAGCACAACTAAATTTTATTTGATTTAACTAAATATTTAGTTAAATTAAATAGAATTTACTTAGTCCAACTAAATAAATGCTTTTCTCAGTGTGGACATTAAACACATAGACCCTCTACATAATAAATAAGAAATTCGTATATACTGCCTTGTCAAGAAAGAACAAAGTATCCACAGAACAGCAACTTAGAAATATACCAAATTTTTTTCTTACCGCTCATTAAAGTTTGACATAGGATGCCTGCGTTCTTACTTAGCACGGGAGCATATGTTCATTTTTTTTAAATCTAGTTTGATTAATTGGTACAGGTAACATTTAATAAGTAAATTGCACTCTCTTTGTTTTTGTTTAGGTATTTGAAATCTTTTTTAAACACACATTATCTTATAATAGAACTTACCATGCATCGATAAGCTATACCTATTGTGTTGGTTTGCTCAAGTTTTCTACCTTTGTTTTACATATTATTATATGTATGTATTTTTTGTAATGAATTATTTTTATAACCACTTTTATATTTTGTACTATATCTTTGCAAATAAAAAAACAATAAGTACAATTGAAATAAAAATTATACGTACCTCTAAAGTTTTGATCCCTGTAGTATTAAAATAACACAAAACACGTAAATTATAAATTCTTAATAATTTTATTGCTTTATTAGAATTATTAAAAATTTATTTCTTCTAAAAATTCTTAATGATTTTATTGCTTTATTAGAATTATTAAAAATTTATATAAAAATATAACACACTACATACATTCACTGTGAACAAAACAATCACTGTGAACCATTGAACACTGAGCTACACTGAAAAGCTGTTGGATTATTATCATAACACCATATTCAGGTCTTGTATGTGAGATACTGCAGGCTGATACTATGGAAAGCAAAAATTGAAAGAAGATAACTATAAGATAAATAACTTTTCAAAACATTTTCTAATTTTCAAATATTTAATAAAACATAGTAAATGCAGTAATTGTAATGATTATATCTTTTAACATACAGGTTGTTTATGAATGTAGAGATTTTTTAAAAGAATAATAAAACTTAACTATTTAAAATACTTAAGTATTTGTTGATTTTTTTTTGCACAGTTGTTATATGAGTTTATTTAAAATTCTTATTTGAACGGATAAAATAATTTTGCCAGAAAGTTCAAAATACTTATAGGATCACTTTTTGTGCTGCATGTAAGTGGTAAAGTCATAAAACAGTATATGTAGGTATTAGAATGCCACCAGAAAAAAATCAATCCTGAAATTTTTTTGGTGATTATGTTTGCTTTTATATTGTATATATTAAACCCGAAAAATTGCCATGTATTCCAGATCTTATTTCTCTGAAATGGGCGCGTGTCAAAAAAAATCTTACTTAGAAAATTTTGCTGAGGTTTGATACTATTATTGTGCAAAAAATTATTTTTCTAACTTACTGGAGACAGCTTACAGTACTATAAGAATATCAACTTACTACAGTTACATATGGAACCTCTTCAGCGCCATATCTAGCTATTAAAACTTTACAAAAAGTATCAAAAGACGAAGAACAAAAGTATCCTTTAGCTGTCCAAATAACATTGAGTAATTTCTATGTTGCACAGAGAAAAATGTATTTAAATTTCATCAACAATTGTGTGGTATTGTAAAACAAATTGGTCTTAAAAAAGTGACAGGGACAATTTGTGTACAATTATAAAACAAGATTGTGTCATTTAGTTTGTCAAGATTTTGTGGAAGTCAATAGTAATTTTGTAGAATCAAATGAATAGTTGTGTATAAGTTTCCATAACAAATTGTGTTACTTATTAAAACAGAATGTGTAATGTTATTGCATACAATTTTATACAAAATTGTACAATTGTTGCGCTAGTGTGTGCCACAATTGCTTAATAGTATTTAACACAATTACTTGTTCACATTTATACAAATTGTGCAATACTCTGGCACAAATATTCTATACAGAAGGCTAGATATCACAAATAAAATATATATTTTTACATATATTAAAATATATGTAACTAATATGTATATAGCTATACAATGTATAGTATTTACATACTAGACAACGTGTAGTATATACACGTATAACACTAAAATTTTCTTTTGCCGTCGGCTGTTTATATATAAATCTCGAATTTACATTAATAGCGACAACAAGGTCCGTAGATGCAAAGCAAGCTTTGAAATATAGGTCATCTCATACATTTCCACTAAGCAGTAGCGCGAAAATGGCGGAACATGTTAATTAACATGAAAACAGGAATAATCGACAACTCGACTTGTTTTCAGTTGGGTACTAAGCGTTAATTCAACGTTTTAGAACGGCATGCGCCTCATATGACTCGTGTCGGCTTCGATAGCAGCTGTATTGCAACTCTTACTGAGCGCGAAAATGGCGGCATTGCGATGACCTATATTTCAAAGCTTGCTTTGCATCTACGGACCTTGTAGCGACAATTACAAGTGGTGACATCTATAGGATGTCATCCATAAACTTTGCGAAACACAATAATTAGTAGCAAGCAGTTTGAACACTGGATTATGATTTCATTCAAACAAAATATTGTATTTTTCTAAACATTTTTTACAATTATACTTCAACATAATATGCTAGCTTATCCTCTACAACATTGTTCCAAAGAATGCTGAACTAAATCTGACTGTGTTAAATAATTGTCGTAAGTTCCTGTTAGACAATTCAGTAACGAAATCCTACACAACGCTGGACAATACGATTCTACAATTATAATATAAATTTCTCCAACACCGTTTTGAACAATATTGTGCAAAGCTCTTATGAAGTATTTCTCTCTGTGTGACGATCTCCTTACAGGACCAGATAATTAAGAACAAGGACAAGAACTCCAAAAAGAAATTACCCTCATGTTAAAATTGGTAGGTTTTAACACAAGAAAATGGGCTAGTACTCAAATAATCGATACCAGTCTCCAAATCCAAGAATCAGTTGAAATGAAGTCGCCGGAAAATGATCCAAGAAAAACATTAGGAGTTTATTGGTCTCCAAATGAAGATACATTCTGCTACAAAGTTCTAATACAGCCTCATCAAAATTGCACTAAAAGAATAATTTTATCAGACATCACACGCATCTTTGATCCATTAGGACTACTAGCACCAATAGTCAAACTATTAATGCAAGAACTTTGGGTTGTACAATTTTCCTGGGATCAACAATTACCGAAAAAAATTGCCAAGAAATGGAATGATTTTCAGCAATTTTTACCTACAGCAGAAGCAATTCGTGTTCCTTGGTGGTTGCAGTACAAAACCAATCAAATTTTAAATTACATGGATTCTGTGGTGCATCCAAAAAAGCATAATATACATCAAAACTACCACATTACAGCTACAAAGTGTTACTTTACTAATAGCCAAATCAAAAGTAGCATCCATTAACATGAGAAAGACTCTACTACTACTACTCCAGACTGGAGCTTTGTACTCTAACACTACAAATAGAAAACAATTCTATCTGCTCCTGGTCAGATTCATACGTTGGCATGAATCAAAGCAAGTCCAAGTAAATGGAAGCTCTTTATTGCAAATAAAGTTTAAAAAAAGGCAACAGCAAATAGGAAGAAAGTGTTGGAATCACGTTAAATCTCAAGAAAATCCAGAAGACTTCTCCATAGGACTAGGTCCTTCAAAATTACTGATCAACGAATTATGGTGGAGCGGACCACTATGGTTAGGAAGCAACAAACATCCTAGATATAATCAGCAAATATGAAAGCCCTACCACTGAAGAATAAATAAAGAATTGCAAACTATTTGCCACATTCGCAGTTATAAATTACCACATTGAATTTTTTGAAAAATTTAATTGTTACGAGGAATGGCCAGGATAATAGCTTACTGTAGAAGATTTATTTCTAAATGCAAAAAGCAGAGCACCACGGATACGGTTTATGGAATTATTAGTGTTTAATGAAGTTTGTTTGAGTGTTCGTAGTGTTTAATGAGAGAGAGAGGGCTTATTTGGATGCTTGTTTTGCAAGAAGGATTTGTTTGTTTTTGTTGTAGAAGAATTGGTGTTGGATGATATTTGTTCGAAGCTGGAGGAAGACTCAAAAACTGTTTGTGGTGCAATAAAACTGTTTGTAGTGTTTAATGAAGGAGGGGGTTTGTTTGGTTGATTTTTTGGCATGGTAGCTGCAAAAGAATTTGAGTATGTTGAGTAGTAGTGATTTGTGGAGAGGTGATCAACTTTATATGTAAGATGTCAATGAAATATGTGAGATATGTGAACCATTGAAATATGTGAGATAATCTAATCCTAAGATCGGTTGATCTGCTAACATAAACCGCCAAATAACTGGTTTATTATCCAAGAAATCAAATTTGAGGTTTAATCTTTTGTGTCCAGCGCTAGAAATATAGCTGTTGTTAAAGAAGGGCTCATTGTTCTTTAACAGAGAAGAGTGAGGGAATAATCTAATTAGTAGAATTAAAAAAAAACAACCTGTATCTACTATAAATGTCAACTTAGAATTGTTTATTTGATAGGGTTTTTTCCCGCTATTTTCCTTTTGATCTGGATATACCGCCATCAAGTAGACGTTGATCGTATCGCTGATTTATCAAGTTTGATGGTATGGTATGCGGTGTTTGGCCTTAGAGAGGATTACTCATCTTATCGCTTTCACCTGAAAGAGTTTGAGTACCAGGATAAGAAGTATATCTGTTGAAACATTTCTCTTATTGTGTTGTGTAAAATTATTAAACATATTCATGCAAGTGCTCTCAGCACACAATTGTTCTTTAAGAGATTATATTAATCAATGAATTAATAATGCAAATTGCTTACATTTGCGTAATTAATAACACCAGAAGCGTCTCTTAGGTCGGTCAACCGGGAGTATGCCCGGGAGCTAACGGGGCCCCGCACCGAGCTACTTTATTTTAATAAATAACACAATAATATATCTTATGCATTAATAGACTGAGAGACTGACATTTGATGAAAGTTCTTATATATAAAGCTAAAGCTTACTTTTGAAATAAAGCGCACCAAATTTCTAAACGCCTCAGCGTTTGAACGCTTTTATAAACGGGCAAACGGTGAGACCTTTGTAACCAAATAGTCCCGTGCCGCTGGCTTGACTAAAACTAGTGATGTGGGTAGTATCTAGCAGCACTGCTTACGTCGGCACCACGTTGCATCGCCAGTCGTCCGAAAACATTTTATATAACACATTTTTCTAACAACGGTATACTTTGTATATACCTACTATATATTTATATTATTTACATTCAGTTTCATTTAGACCACAAATTTATAGAGAAAAATGTATCATTCCGTCTGGGAATCGAACCCAGGTCCTTCCGCTATTTATACGGCATCTCTACCTCTGAGCTACCAGAAGCGACTATCAGTAGAGTGGCAAGTTTTCCTTATGAATTAGATATTTAGCAAACATTTTTGCCGACGACAACATCAATATTCAAAGCACTAGATTATTTTGAATCATCCTATAAGGAAATTAATTATATAACTCTTAGATAAAAGGTAATTTTTTTAATTTGTTAATTAGTGTTTTACATTAAGTATATTTAGAATGCAGATTAATAGAGAAAAATTGTCACTGATAGTCGTCTCAGGTATCTCAGAGGTAGAGATGCCGCATAGATAGCGGAAAGACCTGGGTTCGTCTCCCAGCCGGGGTGATACATTTTTCTCTATGAATTTGAGTTCTAATTGTAACATCATATAAAACATTAATTCACAAAATAAAAAATTAACCTTTCTAAACTATATTTATATTATATTTATTATTATGACACACATTTATATATTATATTTACTGATGGCCCCACTCCGTATTTGCGCCTGGGGCCTCACAATGCAAAGGGCGGCGCTGAATAACACAGCCACAAAAAAAATTTTTTTTCGGGTCTGGGGATCAGACCATGTTTTCTGTATGTTTTTGGGGTCGCTGAAACCGAACCCGAGGTCCCTTTTACCCCATCACGTCAGGTTTTTGACATAACCTCAAAAAGTCTTCACAGCCACACAAAAATAAAAAACAATGCTGGCCTGGGGGTCAAGCCATTTTCACTATATGTTTTTGGGGTCGCTGAAACCGAATTCGAAGTCTATTTTACCCTATCATGTCAGGTTTTCGACATAACCTTAAAAATTCTTATAATCCAAGCCCAATTAACCCCCCAAATTGGAATTTATCAAATTTATGGTTATAGGTAAAGAGGTTATGGGGGTCAAGGTGTGAAGGGGTCGAATGGTTATGGGGTTAACAGATTATGAGGTTCAATATATTAGGTATAATGGGCTAGTTGGGCTTGGATTATAAGATTTTCTAAGGTTATGTCAAAAACCTGATTCGGTTTCAGCGACCTCAAAAAGATACAGTAAAAATGGCTTGACCCCCAGGTCAGCACTGTTTTTTACTTTTGTGTGGCTGTGAAAACTTTTTGAGGTTATGTAAAAAAAAAGTTTTTTTTTGCTTGGCGATGAGACCCATGTTTATTATATGTTTTTGTGTCGCTGAAACCGAATTCGAAGTCCGTTTTACCCCATCACGTCAGGTTTTTGACATAACCTCAAGAAGTCTTCACAGCCACACAAAAACTAAATAAAACAGTGCTGGCTTGGAGGTCAAGCCATTTTTGCTGTATGTTTTTGGCTGAAATCGAATTCAAAGTCCATTTCACCCTATTATTTCAGGTTTTTAACATAACCTTAAAAAATCTTATAATCCGAGCCCAATTTGCCCCCCCAAATTGGAATTTACGGTTATAAGGTAAAAAGGTTATGGGGTTAAGGTGTGAAGGGGTCGAATGGTTATGGGGTTAACAGATTATGAGGTTCAATATATTAGGTATACGGGCTAATTGGGCTTGGATTATGAGAATTTTTTAAGGTTATGTCAAAAGCGTGATATGATAGGGTGGAATGGACTTCAAACGTTTAAAGAATTGTTAGGTTACGTAGACAAAACCCGCATAGTTGGAAATTATGAACAACACGAATTATACAAATAATAACTGATAGCAATTGCTTATTCAGAGCAGTTTCATATTGTTTTTATATTTGCGTGTCCTAATGAAATTTTTTAAAATACTGGAAACTAACATTTTATTTTTTAAAGTTGATATCACTGTTAGACAGCTGTTCTTAGAATGTCAAACTTATGTTATTTACGCAGTGAACTCTTATAACTGGAATGCAACGCTTGCGAAACAAGTATTGCAGGCTACATAAATGCGCCGAATAATAATTAGTCTTAATAAGGGCGTAACAGTTTTTACTTTATTATTAACGAAATTGTAAATTTTGATACTGACATCGTAAGGATGCATTGTGTTGTGTATTAATAGCTCACGATAAACTTAACGTAATAAAATTAAATTTTATAAAATTATACATATATTTTTACCTTATAAGTTATAATATCCAAAAGATCCAATGAATAATTATTTTGGTTAACAAAAATCATTCTTTGCTGAAAATACTATTGTATTTATACCTCATTAATTTCTTTAACAAACAAGGTATTTATTCTATGAAATTAAATATAATTATTCTTATTTCATCCAAGTTTTTAATTCATTAAGTAGCAATTATTTATGTCACAAATATATTGGCATACATTCTACTTTGAATTTATAATAATTTTCAACAGTACGTATAATACACCTGGCAAATTTGAACGAGGTCCTGCTGCTTAGCGGGCGTTGTGTGTATGAGATAAGAATGGGAATTTCTACGTCGCGCGGATTACCTAAAGTTAAGCAAGGTTATGTAAAAAACAAAATTGCATAATTTCTAGTGTTGCCAACTGCTATGCTACTTACCAAAATATCCCTAACAAATTTTATTTAAAACTAAGTAATTGTTTTAATTATTTAATACCGAACTAACGCAAATAGAAAAAAATAGGATAAAGTATTCGTTTCATAACACGTTTTAGCGCACTTGTCCTAATTAGAAAACTCCCCGCTACGCGGGTCGTTTTCTAAACTCGGACGCGTGCGCTCCTAATAAATACTATATCATTGGATTATCATATTTTAACTAATAAATAGTTGTGTTTACTGTCTCCAGCCTTACTCCATAATCATGAAATATAATAAAAATCAAAAGATTAATTAAAGTTCCACAAGTTTTTAATAAAATCTTTACCTTACAATTGTTTCGGCACTAAATGTCATTATCAAAGGTAGATAAGATTGATAAACAAACACGTTGCTAAGGATAAATACAGAAAATAGGTAACTATACCTAAACCAAAAAATGAAGAAACTAAACCAGAGTGAATTAGCGGCCGCAGACTAGCAGTCGGAGTTGA
This sequence comes from Agrypnus murinus, assembly GCA_929113105.1. NCBI lineage: Eukaryota > Metazoa > Arthropoda > Insecta > Coleoptera > Elateridae > Agrypnus > Agrypnus murinus. The sequence goes on from OV816027.1 coordinate 5,533,836, forward strand.
TTGTGAACGAGCCTTGTGCTCTCAAATTGTCAAATTTAGACAGTTTGAAATAAAAAAATAGACATTGCAATCTGTCAAAGTTTTAAAAGGTTTTTCACAACTCCAATTGTTAATTATTAAACTACAATTAATAAATATTAATTGGAGTTGTGAAAATTTTTTTAAGCAGCACTAATGTCATACACACTTTTGCTATCAAAAGGTTATTTATTAATTGTAGTTTATTAATTAACAATTGGAGTTGTGAAAAACCTTTCAAAACTTTAACAGGTTGCAATCTCTATTTTATATTTCAAACAGTCTAAATTTGACAATTTGACAGATTGTCATCATAAAATGCACAAACTAGCAGCTTATAGGTCTTTAGTACACCGAGCTTTAACTACTCCAATGAAACGATCACATTTTAATAAAGAAATTTCAATTATCAAACAATTAGCACATGCAAACCATTATAACCACAACATGATACCTTAATTAAGCAAAAAGATTATAGGTTAGCTATCAAAAGAATATTTCCAAATGATACTCATATACTGTCGCAAACGGAAATATTTACACTTAAATATTATATACAAAACTCAACTTCTCTTCCGTTTGTACAATATAGCGTGCAAGGCCACACTCAGTTGCCCACGCTAGTTAAGCAGCTGCGGTCTCGCCACCGACAACTTGGAGCCATGTGCGCGGACAGCTGCGAGGTCTTCTAAGAAGCGCGCTCACTTCGCCCACAACTGCATTAGTTGGTATGCAATATATTCGCCTACTTACTCCGTATATGCGAGGCAACCTACACGATTTACAAGCAGGTGCACATTCCTTAAGGAGAATCTACCAACACTTCCGCACAGCTGCAGATTCGTGCCAGGCACCAGCAGCGCGAATGCAAACTACCCACAATCCTGCAACCAGGAAGCATGAACTTCCTTAGTTTCATACTAAGAACTCCAGCCTACTGATTCCCACTACGATGCTAATTACTTCCTCGTTCAGCAGTATATAACCAGCTTGCTTGAGCTATTCAAACCCGTCAGTGAAGCTGACTCCATCACTACATCTACAAGCAAGCTGGTGAGTACTCTTTAAATTATGTAATGCTTGGTTGAGTGGGCTGCGCTAAACGCACACTCTTTGCGAAATTATGGGAAGTTGTGACCAGGCTATCTAAGCTTAATTGTAGAACACCAGGAGGTTATCTCCTACGCTTAGTTGTAGACCTAGTGCTAGAACAGGGTTGGTTCCGACCTCCCTCTCGATTGTATTAGTTTAGGACATCTACGTCCTCACGATGTATTCTTTGTATGTATGTGAACCTTTGTACTCTCTTATTGTTATTAGTATATAGTTGTTTTCTACGACTTGTGTTTAATTTCTTTCTACCTCTGACTGCGTCCTCCAGTCACAAAAACCCCCACGTGACAATACAAGACACAAACTACATATCAATACCATACTTTGGCAAAATATAAGAACAACACAATTACAAAATAACCTATAAAACTAACACCAACACTTTTTCATTTTTATTCAATACTAAAGACATAATACAAGATATCATGAAATCCGGCATTTACTGTTTGAATTGTTCTTTTTGTAACTCGGTTTATATTGGACAAACACAAAGATTTCGACATAAGATACAAAGAACACGTACGCTCTTATAGAAATAAACACCCAGAAATCTAATTAAGCCAAGCACCTGTTGGAACAGAACCACCTAATGACACCTCAAAATAACATCAAATTCTTACATTTTTGCAACAATAAACACAAATTAGACATTTTAGAAGCCTTTGAAATATATAAACATAAACGCACAGCACCTTTAATGAATTAACAAACTGAACTTAGTAATTCTCCATTATTAGAAGTGTTAGATATTTAGTTTTTGTTATGTATTGTATCTAGTTACCTATTTTCTGTATTTATCCTTAGCAACATATTTGTTTATTAATCTTATCTATCTCTGATAATGAACTTTAAAGACGAAACAATTGTAATTAAGATTTTATTAAAAACTTGTGAAACTTTAATTAATCTTTGGATTTTTATTATATTTCATAATAAATATTTATCAAATCTTTGCATGTAACTAAATTTTGTAAGGAAATTATCTTTTATGTACTGTACTGATGTAAAAGAACGTTCCTACAGTTAACCAATTCTAGTGTTATGTTCTTTTTTTTTTAGCGTATCACTTAAACGCACAATTTTATATTGTTTATTAAAAGGAGTTCCATGTTGTTATCAATTTGTTTTATGTATGTTAATATAAAATTTTTCTATTAGAAGGTATAATTTTGAGGATTCCAAGGTAGGTCAGAAATTCAAATAATTTATGTGATTCTATGATTGTGGTTAAATTGTTTTATTAATTAAAAATATGTGTATTGGATTTCGAATGACATATTTATTTGTTATATATGTGTTTATTTTACTATTGTGCAAAATCAATAAACGAGGTAAAAGTGTGTAAGAAGTAAAGTTATTACCCACCAGCTCCCCCAGTATTGGTCAGACTTTGTTAGTTGTATAAATTTATTACAACGGCGAATGGCTGAATTAGCTTCAAATGGTTTCTCACCACTATGAGTGGGCAGTGTATTTTAAGACTACTCTTCACTGAACATTTATCACATAAATTACATTAAAATGGTTTCTCACCTCTATGAGTAACCAGATTTTCAACCAAACTTGAAAGTTTGGTTACTAAGATCTATATTTTCAACCAAACTTGAAAGTTTGGTTACTAAGATCTATATTTCTGTAGTCCGTTGCAGAATCCAGAAGTGATACAAAGCAAGTGATATATGGATTTTATGTAGTTTTTAACGCTGATCACGAATATCAACTCAGCTTTTCGGTATCTCAAATAATTATAAAAAAATCGACTTTAAAATCTAATTTCTAATTAGGTGCCAATTTATTACATGACGATGTTTCAGTCTTTTTTTTGTTTTTTTCGTTTATGTAAGGGAGGCAACCAACGTGCCTGAAGCTCTATTTTATTGTTATGTGGAATGGAAGTTCTTGGAACCAAAACAACAATCTATTTTATTTAGGAATTTTGGATTCGAGAATACGTGGTGAACAAATGGGTGGAACAAATATCGCACGCGCAAAAGGAATCATTACTGTTGGGATATAGACGCGAGTTGCCCATACCTTCCTTCGCTTTATTCTTAGCTGAATTCTACTATAGTAAATTTAACAATTACATTGTCCACTCCTTTCCACTTATTCTAAAGGCACCTGCACAATACATCACAGTTCGGTACCTACTTTTTTATATCAAATAGCTTTGGGGGAAGTAGCTCAAATTCGGTTTAATTTGAGGAGACTTTTTAAATTTAATTTTTTCTAGTAAATTAAGCGTTTTTTCAAAATTTTGCTTATCCGGAAATATAATTTCTAACCAAGACAATCGAATAAAAAAATTACAAGAAAATACGCGCTTCTTCCCATAAAATTGACGTGTTCAAGGATTGTTTTCAAAAACAACTGTGATAACTGTCTGCAAATTCAATATAAACACAAGGACAAATGTACTGTTTATGCCTTGTATTTTTGTTTATTGATTTCACTTTGAGGTTATAAATCTCTAAATAGAAATTTAACTGGAGATATCCCTTCAGTTAACTTATTTGTAGATTTAACCATTGAATAGTGCTATTTGGTGTTGTTAAAACACCAAATAGATTTTATTAAGAGAATGAAGTTATTCTTCTTTATTTAAATTGTATTATTATAACAATACATATCTCCATAATTTAGTTATAATAATAATAATAATCCCTTTATTTATTTATTTATTTATTTATAACAGCCTTGGTAGTGTAATGTCTAGAGTGCTGGACTTTCATCCAAGCGGCTCGAAGTCGATTCCCGGTGCCGGCAGATCTGGTTAAGGTTGTCTGCAGTTTTCCTTAGCTGTGACACAAATGTGGGATTTGCGCTGTTCCATCTGTAAGTCGGCTGCAGCCGCACTTGGGGCCTACGTAATAATAATCGCCCCCTCCCTCCCGCACAAGCTTATAGCTTCTGGGGCCTGGTTTCCAGGCTGTGGGTTGTAGCAATTATTATTATTATTTCCTTACAGGTTTACAAATAGGGAAAAATATGAATTTAGAATATAAAAAAATATATAATTACAATATACTTAACCTATTGTGTTATATGTATTAATAACGGATATTTTCATGTTTATTTACAAGAACTTGACAAATAAACGATAATCCATCAGATATAATATCACATTCTGCACAAATTGAAATAAAATTACTACACATTACAGTAATTGGACTACTAATTAACATATTGGTTCTCGCAAGATTATTATAAAGAATAAAGAAGAACTTTTGCTGTTGTGTCTCGGAATATTAAAACTAATCTTTTGCAGTAAACTAGATCAGTCCAGGTTGTTATGAAGTAAATTAAAAAGAAACTTAATACAAACGCTGAACAGATTCTAGATGTTTAATATATATATATTATAAACGGGATACCAAATAATTGACCCATACTCAAGAGTCGATCTAACAAATGTGAAGTATAAGATTCGGATGCAATGCTTATCTAAAAAACCCCTACAGTTTCGATAAATAAACCCAAGTACTCTATTGGCTTTTAATATCACTTTGTTATCAAAAACAATTCATAAGTCCTTCACACGAGTTGAACGATTTAATAATTCACATTTACAACATAATTATGAATAAGTGGTTGGTGTATTTTTGCATACGAAACAATGGTACAACCAATGGATACAAACAATGAATAAGTTATAATCAAAGTATTAATATAAATTACTTATGGTGTTCCCTAATTTAATGTAATGTTCTACATAGTATATTATTTAATATAATGTTACTGCTATGAAATGATTATTATTATAACAACTTAAAATCATTTTAGGCAGCAAAATCATTAGTATAGAAATTTAATTAGTTTTGCACTGATTATGCAACGAATTAAAAAAATGTAATCTACAATTATGTTTAAGCTTAGCTTACATGACTATCGTGCAACTGGACATATGAGAAATTGAATTAAGCTTTTGCCACATTTCATGCAATCTGTTCAAATAAGACGACAAGGTTTCTAGATAAATATAGGATCTACTCGTTCCATTATAATCATTAAGTGTTTTCAAGCACCCTAAAAATAGTTTGTATACAATAGTTGCTATTGCAAAATACAACAGTTTTTTATCAGCCCATATGAAAATGCACCATTTGAAACTACTTTTCGCTAAATATTTATAACGACACATATTAATTACATTCAAATGCTTTTTTACCATTATGAGTATCCATTCATACAATAAAATCCACTCATGTATTTTTAAGATCGCCCTTTTACAAAGATTTATTACCACATATATTACATTCAAATAGCTTCTTACCATTATGAGTGGACAAGGACTTAAGATCGCCCTTATCCGAAATTTTATAACCACATACATTACATTCAAATGACTTTTTATCACTATCAGTAGGCCAGTGAATTTTAATATTGTTCTTATGCAAACATTTATAATTACATATATTACATTCGAATGGCTTTTTCACCACTATGAGTACACATGTGTGATTTAAGATTGCTATTTTGCGAAAATTTATAACCACATATACTACATTTAAATGGCTTTTCACCACTATGAGTAGACAAGTGTTTTTTAATACTGCTCTTATGCGAACATTTATAATCACATATATTACATTCAAATGGCTTTTCACTACTATGTGTAAACATGTGCGATTTAAGATGGCTCTTTCGTGAAGATTTATAGCCACATATATTACATTCAAATAGCTTCTCACCATTCCGAGTGGACATGTGTCGCCTAAGCTCGCGGTTTTGCGAAAATTTATAACCGCAAATATTACATTCATATGGCTTCTCACCACTATGAGTGAACATGTGTGATTTAAGATTGCTCTTATGCAAAAATTTATAACCACATATATTACATTCAAATAGCTTCTCACCATCATGAGAGGACATGTGTCGCTTAAGATCGCACTTTTGCGAAAATTTATAGTCACATATATCACATTGAAATGGCGTTTCACCACTATGAGTAGACAAGTGTTTGTTAATATTGCCCTTATGCGAACATTTATAACCACATATATTACATTTGAATAGCTTTTCACCACTATGAGTAAACATGTGTGATTTAAGATGGCTCTTTCGTAAACATTTATAGTCACATATTTCACATTCAAATAGCTTCTCACCATTATGAGTGAACATGTGTCGCTTAAGATCGCGCTTTTGCGAAAATTTATAACCACAAATATTACATTCAAATGGCTTCTCACCACTATGAGTAAACATGTGTGACTTAAGATTGCTACTTTGCGAACATTTATAATCACATATATTACATTCAAATGGTTTTTCACCACTATGAATAACCATGTGTGTTTTTAAATTGCCCTTTTGCAAACATTTATAGCCACATATATTACATTTGAATGGCTTATCACCATCATGAGTGGACAGATGTATTTTAAGAATAGCCTTTTGTGAACACTTATAACCACATATATTACATTGAAATGGTTTTTCACCACTATGAGCGGCCACGTGTCTTTTAAGAGTGCCCTTTAGTGAACACTTATAACCGCATATAGTACATTCAAATGGCTTTTCACCACTATGAGTGATTAGGTGACTTTTGAGACGATGCTTCGATTTAAAGTTGTAATAACAAATATTACATATAAATTGTTTGTCACCATTATGAATGAGCATTTGCTCCATGGTTTAACTTTTCTAGGAAAGGTTTTGGTGATATTTGTTAGACATCCGATAACGCTTGCTGTCCATATTCATTTCCTTGTAAGTTGCTAAAATACTGATGTTGAAAACAGACTGCCCTAAAGAATGTAAATGATAGACTTATCTCAACAAATCACTCTCTGTCTATGTACGTGCAATTGTAGAAATTATATGTACGTGCAATTGTAGAAATTATATGTACGTGCAATTGTAGAAATTATACGTATTAAAGAACCACTGCAATGACAACGATATATGGAGAGTTAGCAACGTACTAAACGTTTTCTCGCAGTAGTTTTGTGCTGTATAGTTGAACCACTGCATTAAAGAGATGCGATTTAGAAATCTGTTCTCCTACACAGTGTTTTCCCTTACTGCACCAGTCTTCTTTAATGGTTCTGACAATAAATGCTTTCACCAGTCATATACGACTATATGAAAATGTTTTCATTTGAATACGCTCACTACATTATGTAACTTGAACTTTTCTGGAATAAACAAACGTTGAAAACATGTGTGTCGGTATAACAAAATGAACAATTTACCTGAAGGCAAAGAAAATTGTCGATCTAATTGACAGAGAAGATTCAAGGTGGCTTTCTAGCCAACAGTTTGAAACTCTTCTGTTGCTTTGTTATTAGAGGCAGATCAATAATATTTTGTTTTCGCTTATTATCTGCCAATGCTATACATTAATTTAGATGTTTGTTAAAAAAAAAAAGTTGAAAACATAAAACACTACGAGCTCAAATCGAAAAGTAGCGTTAACCAATTAATAAAAAAAATTAATCATGGCATAACACCATCATCCTACACAGTTCAGTTTCTTGTGATTCATAGCGTTTCGATTTACATGCACCGATTGTGCACGGACTAATAAAACTGATGCCATGCAGCCATTCGATTTATGCATTTTGGTTCGCACTAACTCGGTACCGAGTGTTCGATTTAGCGACAGCTGATGCACGCAGGGTTGCCACATTTGTTTTAGTATTTCGCGGGACACTTAACCCCTTATTCTGTAAGACTTCGTTGACGAGATAACGAACGTTAAAATATCGAAACTCGTTATTTTGGTATTCTGTAAGACAAATTCTTACGAAAATCGTTATCATGCAATCGATATTTTAACGAAAGCTTCTGAAGTATCGTTATGCGGGAAGTGAATGGTATAATTTGTATGAATTTAAACACGGTTCAATTAGAAATCAGATTTTTAATTTAAATTTCAGAAAAATGACTAGTTTATGTATAAATAAAACTTTAATCGGTTTATATGTAAACCATTATGCACTTTTTTCAGAAAACAAAAATTCTTGTAATTTTCATTCAGTATCGTTGTACATGTAGTTTTCTATTTTCTAGAATATTTTTATTTTACATTTCTTCTTTAAACGTTTTTAAAATAGCTACTGGCAAAGAAAAAAATGACAATTGAAATTTGAATAGGAATGATTTACAAATTACGGTCTTGCTTGCAACTTCTGTTTCTTCTGCAAAGTTTAACAAATATAATTTAAAAAAGTTTTTCTGTTTACTTTTTGCAGTTCTTTCACCATGTACCCGTACGGCTACATTGATTTATTATAATTAGCTAACCTGATTAGTTCATTAATTCGTATTATTTATTTTTAAACTATTTTAGCTAAAGTTCATATTTACTTAGTTTTGCAAATCATAACTGCATTTAGAATAAAATATTTATTTAGGGTTGAATAAACTCAAAGATACAACTTATTAAAATTTAAAAATTTAGTTGAAGAAATTGCAAAATTTAGTTTCCCACGGGAAATGGAAATGCTAAAAATGTAAAATCTTTGTCTTTTGCTTAAAGCTTTGAAATTCTATATTTTTTTATTTCAAAAATGATGATTCCTTCATAGGCGATAAGACGGCTTCCTGCAAGGCGTGCATAATTGCATTTTTCTAATATTAATCAAAAGAAAGTAAGTTTTGTCTTAGAGTTTATCAAACACACGTACACTGGTAATTTAATTAAGATTGTTTAGTCATCTAAACTGTTTTCTAAATGTTTACATTTTTACATAGGGTTTTTCTTTAAGTTAGTTCTGATTAGGTCCTCAAGAAAGAAGGAACTCACTTTCGGTTTTAAGTTTTTATAATTTTTCAATTCTCAATTATTTAAATTCAATATATTACTTCTTTCTACGTGAAAGCAATAAAACTTCAATAATTTATGTTTGGTGTGAAAAATGTTATAAATTGACTTACTAATTTAATTAACAATAATAAATAAACTCGTCTTTAATTATTAACTATAAATTGTGTTTATATTATTTGGATTACCTCTCTCCCTTTCTATAAGAAAGCTAAGTTATAAGGTAAGTGTACTCTATTATTATCTAGCCCAGCACTTCACCCCTGGCCTCTGACGACGACGCTATCATCTGTAATTTATACTTAAGTCAGCTTAGGGGTACGCACGCTCAGTAGGGTTACAACTAAGTAATCCCAAGGGTTACAACCATTACACCGACAGATTCTTGTAACATTCATTTGTGATTAGGTACAGTGTGGGACTTTAAAAATGATTTGGTAGAATTTTAGCTATATGCAACACATCTTAGAAAATTAGACGAAATACACAATTCCACGATATTATAAAGAATATAAATAATATAAAAATTATATACGAAAACAATATTATAAAATAAAAGAAAGCGTTATCTATTAAAAAAAAATTAGTTGAAATTAAGTGTAAAAAAATGAATATAAAGTAGACAGTAAGAAAATATACAGTATCTGTAATCTCTTCAGTCATATGTCTCCATAGCGCAATGGGGAATAATGCAGTAAACTCTTCGATCGAATCCCAGATCCGGAAGTTTTTTTTTTATTTTTTATATGTATCTGCATATTGATACATGTATATTGTAGATTAATATTTTAATTCTTCTTTCTTCTATTTCTTTGCAATTAAGTGACTTCCGGCTTATCTATTTTTTTTGCCACCTCAAAATTGTCATGAAACTTTTTTGTAATACATATTTGTAACTTGTTTTAAAAAGAGATAGGATCCTATACCTGAACTATGCAATTATAAATCATTTGACGGATATACTTGAAAGGAATTGATACATACGAGGGTGGTTCAAATATAAACCGGAATTTTGCTGTAAAAAATTTTATTATTAAGTTACAGAGCTGAAATGTTTTACAGTTTTTCTAGATAGTCTCCGTCACACTCTACACACTTTTGCCATCTCTCCGGAAGCTTTAGGATGCCTTTTTCGTAAAAATCTTTCGGCTTGTCACGTAACCATTCGCGCACGAAAGATTCTACCTCCGCATTGCTTTTGAATCGCTGTCCGCCAAGTGCCTCTTTCAATGGACCGAATAAATAATAGTCGCATGGCGACAAATCGGGACTATAAGGAGGGTGTTCCAGTGTTTCCCAACCCAATTCGTTTCCCCGTTTCCATCGTAAGCCGAGCTGTATGCGGTCTGGTGTTGTCTTGCAGCAATATCGCAGTTCGGATTGGAATCTCGCGTCGTTTCGATCTGTAGGCAGGTTTCACCGTGTGTTTTAGAAGGTTACTATAATACTGCGCGTTCACAGTTCGTTGTTCAGTGAGAAAATCGACCGCAATTACTCCTCTCATGTCCCAAAACACGGTACACAACACCTTTCCCGCTGACAGTGTAACCTTCGCTTTAACTGGCGCGCCTTCCTCTTGCTTCCTCCACTCCATAGACGCGCGTTTACTCTCCGGAGTATAGTAGTGCATCCAAGTCTCGTCTGTGGTGAATATGCGCTGCAATAAATTGTCTCCTTCGTCTGCATATCGCTGCAGGAGACGCGTGCAAACTTCCCAGCGTGTGAATTTCTGGTCAAAGTTTTTCTACAGCGCGGACGTTCTCATCGGTAACGCTTGTTTTGGGGCGCCGCGCATGTGGCAAGTTTGCCACCACTTCTCGGCCATTTCGAAAAGCGGAACACCAATCATACACTTGAGTCTTGGAGAGGCACTCATTCCCGAACTGCTCGAGCAATTTCCGATAAATTTCCGCGGTTTTTACATTATCTTTGACCAAAAAACGAATAATAATGCGTTGCGCAACAGACACTGGTACGCCCTTCTCACTCATGGCTACAACTACACTGACAAGCGAAATTACGCGGTCCCAGCTGTTCTCTACGCTTTGTAACAGACCAATCTAACATCCAGTACAGCCACTTTAACGACACTAACTTCTTCGCGCGTTTATTCAAAAATTCCGGTTTATATTTGAACCACCCTCGTAATAATTTAACTGCAAAAAGAAACTGTCTTAAGAGTTAAGTTTGTCGTTAAATTTTGTTTTATTTGACTAATCAATACTTGTACTATTAAAGGAACATAGTAAGTGAACTAGCAAAATGGCGAAATTTGAATTATGCTAAAAAAATAATATCTAACTGTAATTTATTTCTTCTAAGGATAGGTAGGTAGAAAGCAGTTTTTCTTAGAAAGTAACAATTTGTTTTATTTAAAAACACAGAAGCGAATACATAGTAAATATAAGTGCACCACAAAGTAGGATTAAGCCCCAGATGGTAGAATCACAAGCATGAATGAAACACCTTCAATAAGCCATCAGCAGTGGAGCGCTTTGAAGATTATTATTTAAATATTATTTATAAAGAGAATGTTAAAATGACTTAGGATACTAATAAAATGCATATAAAGTACTCGCGCCTACCTGTATGTTTTAAATCTACATCTACATAAGTTATTTTTAATTTCTTAATACCAAATACTTTAATATTATTAATACCGGAAACTTATTTCGAAAAATGGGAGACAAAATTTAATAGCGCCCTTTGCGGTGTGCAAATAAACCTGACATTTCTCAAATATTGGGAAAGTAATTAAAAAATCGTCATTGTAATGAAAGATTGAATAGTTTAGATAAATTGTAAAATTTTATATATTTTAGCATAAGGCTGCAGTCTCACTGAGCCACCGTCAACCACCCATCGCCACCAACTAAATTTTAAACATGCATGAATCAATGGCGCTGGTCCCACTAAGCCACTGTTAGCCACCTACTACCATCAAACGGTGACCACCAGTTTGAAATTTCCGACGTGTTCGAATTTTGGTGGTTGGTGGTCAGCGGTGGTTGACAATGCGCACGCGCTAGTGGACTTGCTGAAAATAAACACTAAAAATTTGAATTTCCTGTTTATAGGTTTCTCATTTTCGGTAATTGGCAGTGAAAACTTTTCAAAACAAAGTTTTTCTTTCTTTGTTTATAAGCTGGGACTGGGCCGCTGGGGCACTAATTATTTATTGATAAAATTCTCCCAACTGCACCCTATGAAGAAAGATTTCCTGTACCCACATATTTCGTGATTTTTTATATTTGATTCAACATGTACCATAGCACATGGTTATAAGTTCCTTGCTATCTGACTCATCTGATAATGTCATATTTTTGCAATAATTTGGTTTATTATTACTTTAAATACAACGCGACAATAGTAAACAAACAATGCACATAACCTCATTTAATAGGAAATAATAATAATAACAGTGCTTGCTAAGTTGGCAATATATCTATTTCAGAGATAAACATAAAACAAGCGCGAAATTTAAAATTTTACATGATACTGGTGGTCACTACTTGCTTCAGTGGGACCGCACGGGATTATTTTAATTGGTGGTGGTCGATGGTAGTGGGTGGTGGTGGGTGGTAGTGGCTGCAGTGAGACTGCGGTCTAACAGTAATAAACCATCGTTTAACATAAATAGTGCTATTTTTTAATTAGATGCAGAATTCTCACCGAAAAAACATTTGTTAGTTGCACTTCCGCCTGCGAAGATGGCGCCACAAAAATGTCGTCTATTTTCATATGGTAAAGTATATGGAGTTTCCGGTATTAATAATATTAAAGTATTTGTTAATACTGTAAAGAACAAATTAGATTGTCATCCACTTTAATAACGAGTCGCCACTGACAAATATATTTTTGCATTTATTTCTTAAAAACTTGTATTTTCTATTTAATGGCAGAATTTGAAGTTTTAAGTGAAGCAAAACTTTTTAAGTTCTCATTGTCATGTCGAATTTTGAATATAATACCTGTAGTGGATAAGACAATTATCATTTATTGTAACTAACTGCATATTTTTTGAAAAACATACTTTTGTTAATATACGAGGGATGTTTGATAATACTTGAGCCTAATGCATAAGAAAAACGTTTTTGATTTAAATAATATATTTATTTTTCAATATAATCTTCTTGAACATTAATGCACTTTTGACAACAAATATATAATAATCTTAAACCATTAAAAAAGTATTTAGAAGATTTGTCTACAAAATCTTGATTTGCAGCCGACACCATTTTCTCTTCGGATAAAAACTCTTTCTGCAAATATCCTTTTTCAAATTAGGAAAAAGGAAAGAATTATTTGAAGTCAAATCAGAGTTATATGGAGGGTGTTTGATTTCTTGATGATTGATCACAGCTTGCTTGGAAACTAGCGTTATGACTCGACGCGTTGTCTTGCAGGAACATGATATCACGTCGGCATTTATCTCTTCGTTTCTCCAGAACTATTTGTTGTAGTTCACGGTAAAATTTGCATAATAAGCAGCATTCATTGCGGATCATTTCTAGATATAATCGATTAGGAGAACACCCTGAGCATCCCAAGATATTGTACCCATTAGCTTTGCCTGCACCCTTAGGGTCGTAAATCTTCGTGGTGCAGTTTCTCCGTTTTTCAACCATTGCATCGATTCAAGTTTTGATTCTGGATTGTATTCGTAGATTCCGGTTTTATCGACGATTATTATGCGCCGAATAATTTCATCAAGATTGTACGCGCATACGAATCGCTCAACGAATCATCAACGAATTGCTCCGAACATTCCATACTGCGCTGATTATCGAAGGGTGTATGAATTTTAGGTACCCAGCGTGCGCTTATCTTAGACATATGTAAATGGTTGTGAATAATTGCATGTATCCGTTCTACACTGTCTCCGCTACCTCCATAACCCGAAGTGCAATCTTGAAGTACGACGTCCTCTACTTTTTTCACAGTTTCTTCTGTGACTGCACTAACTGGCCTTTCAGCATGATCGTCGTCTTCATTGGATTCTCGCTCTTTCTGGAATAGACGACCAGAACGTTTAACTGTAGCATATGGGTGTGAAATCACCTAGGTGATTTGCCCAACCATCTCAGGTTTTTCTCATAATTTTTCTTCAGATTGCTAGTGGAGAGTAGAGGCAAGATTAATTTTTTCAGAATCTTTGGATGAAATTTTACCTCTACTCACCACTAGCAATCTGAAAAAATATGAGAAAAATCAGAGATAGTCCAGCAGTAATCACCTATTTTCTAGACGATTTGACACGGAATGACCTATATAATGGTGCAGAGTTAGAGTAAGCTTCTGACGAATTTTTAAAAATATCCTTAGCTCTTTTTACCTTTTTCACGAAATATTTAATAACAGAAATATTCTAATTTCGACAGCATTCACTTGACTATTATTTGATACGTACTGCCTTTATCTTTTATGGAAATTCATATATGACGTATTAAAACAGATGCAAGTTTGTCACAGCAACAACAATTTTTAACAAACCACTGCTTGTATGTCAGGCTCAATCATTATCAAACGTCCCTCGTAGATACATTTCCTTTATTATTGTTTTTAACATTTCATACTACAAAAACTACTTGATTTAACAAAGCCTGATTTTGTATAGGTAGGTCCAATCATTCAAATTCATTTATAGTATCAAGATTTGTGAAATATTTAAGATTCTTTAAATTAGTTTAAAGGACCTCAAAGCGAGATATTTCCCGTAATGTCCATATGAAATTCGTGTAGTTGTCCACCCGAACTTCAGCTAAGACAATTTTAAATATTCAAAGATAATAATATGTCTGGTAGTATTTCATTAAAGCGAACGTAATTATATGCTTATGTCTCAAAACAAAATTCTTAAAATTATTCACAAAATCATGTATTTATTTTTAAATTATAGCAACGTAACTTTTATACTCTGTGCAAAGTTTCAATTTCAGTCTTCCCTTGTCTCAACCATCACACATCAGCATTAATGAAGAAATAATACTCAAATGCAAGTTGAATTCGCATTTTGAGTACAAAAGTAAAATTCGATTTGCCTCTTTAAGTCGGATGTTTTAAAACAAATGCTTGCAACGAGGATTGTATCCCCTGCAGTAGTGAAGAGAGGGCCGTTCCCGAGGACCGTGGCGAGGGGTATCCTGCGGTAAGTGTTGTTTGTGGAATTTTAAAGAACTGTAAGATTCTACCAATGTATCAAGGACTAAAGGATAACTTGTTTGATTAGAGTAAGTTATATGTGAAAATTATCTGTATCATTTTCTCTAATGATTATTTCTTGTAAATTTATGTCTTTACTCTAATCAAACAAGTTATCCTTTAGTCCTTGATACATTGGTAGAATCTTACAGTTCTTTAAAATTCCACAAACAACACTTGCACAATAATGTCCTTGTTTCACTTAACACTAGGTATAAAATACCTCACAAATTATAGATGTAACGCAGGAAGAACTTGAAAAGCATAAAATGAAAAAATATGTTTTTCTTTACTCAAGATCAACGATCTAAAGTATACGCAATTATTTATTAATTGCAATTTTATTAGCAATCCCTTAATGAATAACTAAAACCATATAAATTCAACAACAACTTCCGTCGGTTATGAAAAATTATCGAAATGACACTTGTGGGTGTCTCAAGTTATTATGTAAACAGGGTCGAAAAGATTATTGCTTTATTTTTAAACTTAACCCTTAAATTCTTTTTAAGGGTTTTAAATAATCAGTCATCGGAAATATTTTACTTGTTACTAAAACATTTCATTACGCGTTTTAACTTTTAAAACTTCTTCTGAAATGTCGATATTTTACTAGAAAGTCTTTAGTTTGCTGGTCAGATTAATTTTAATAACTTGAAGAATTTAAACTGCATTAAAATCCACTTCGGGATCATAAATTATTCGCAAATAATTTTATAACAAACTAGACGATAAACAAATAACTATAAAACAAACTCCGAACTTAACCAACGGCAAATAAATGGATCACACTAAAATGTTGCGATATTTGACAAATTAATTTACAACCGCCTTCACTAGGTGCCCAAGCGAATCTTTGGAAGCGAACCGCTTCCCAGAGACCCGAGGCCTGCCATGTGACCGCCGTCACCTTGCTCGGTGTGGTTTCTTACCAGACTCTCATGCGAGACTGCCTAAAATTCATAATGCAACCCCATACTGAACTTGAATCTTGAAGAAGGGAAAACTAAATACCCAATCAAACACGAGGCTAATATCTCTCTAGACAATAAGAAAATAAACACGTAATAACTTTCTGGAACATTCTAGATCTTTGAGGGGAATTCGCTGGACTTAAGAGCTGCTTCTCAGGGTGTAACTTGAAATTTTGCAGGTGGCCTCAAGCCGTTTTTATTCGTCTGCGAACAGAAAAATCTATTCATATAAATTAAAAATATGCACGTCCAGGATCTATAAATCTAAACTACATGTCTTTTCTGGCATTAAATTCCTTTGTTAAAAAGACGATATTATTTTGGAATATTCTTATAACTTCATTTTGTCTGTATTTTCGCTACGAAAAACAATTTGTAACCGTAGGAATGCCTTGCAGTGAACTTTGATATTTACGAAGACGTTATTGGCTTTAAGATAAATCCTGCATTTTTATTCTAAAAACAATCTCATCTTTATGAACACTTCGGGGTGACCTTTGGTATTAAAAAAACACCCTTTGTAATTCGAAATATCGTCTGCATTTTTAACCCAACTGAAATATGTTAAACTACACAGGATCGTACTAAGATTCCTTTACTATTAATGCATATAAAGTTGCATTATTATAAAACTGGGAATTTGGACACGATACAATTTTAAAAGCAAAAGACCCTAACAGTCACATTTTACATATTAATATCCTCCAAATTTTCTTCTCCTACTATTACAGAAGAATTGACTGGAAAGTTCTTGTTCTTGGAGTAATTACAGAAAAAGATATTTACAGTATCTACAAAAGTTTATACAGTTGCGAGCATTCGCTAATGAATGATGAAAAGATCATAATCGCCGATTTTCCAGTTTTTAATTTTGATCCGTTTTCCTTTTCTGTTTCAGTTGCTGCCGAGACCCTGCCATCTTTTTGTTGAAGGTTTTCTTACCCCCACTTCATTTTTTCAGCTTTTGTTCTTTAAAGCTTAATAATATTATTATTTTATACTTATCATAAGGTAATTTTTATTATTATTACTATGTTATTGTTACTATCATTATTATTGCCACTTGTTATTAGTTATAAGTATATCACAGGTTTTTATAGCTGCACGTTAGCTCGCGTTCCTTTTCTAAATTTTACTACTAAGTATTCTTATTTATTTATTTATTATCATATCCTACCTTATCCATCTTTTATAAAAATCTTACTCACGTGAAGCTTTTTTCCTATGAGGGAGGGGTAAATGTAGTGATCTTAGTTGACGATTACTACATTACGAAAGAATATAGAAAAATAAACACGTTTTATCAAGTCTTGTCCTTTTATTTCTTTTAACATTTTAATATAACAAAGTATTGCATTGAAATGTACAGTTATATTCTTCTCTACTACCAAATAGTTGCAGTACCTGTATCTAGATCTAGAACTAATCTACTATTGGAGAGTAGAAGAGAGATTGCTCAGTGAGGAGAGGTTGAAATCGCTTGTATTTCTAAATGTACACAAAATGCTCTCAGAACATGTTTGTTTTGAGATGTTCTACATTTATAATCAGATGAATTACACTCAAATGGTTTCTCCTTATCGAGTGACTATGAGCAATTTCAAATGGCTGTTTATTCTAGATTTATAATAACATAAGATACGTTGAAATTGCTTCTCACCACTATGAATGATCTTTTTTGGAGCACTTATAATATTAATAATAGGAATACTCAATACATGCCACATAGTATGCAATTTCCTGAACCACTAACAACATGCCTAACCTTACCTGCCGACAGTACCTTGCAAATTTTACTGGACTGTTGAAATTACCGACATATGAAACATCGAGACTTAAGGAAAAAGATTAAGAATCATGAAAGAATCTGACAGTAGCTTACAAGATTATTTACCACTACTTACTGGTATTTTTAAACACCCAAATCATGGTAGTAACTACCCTTAGATGGCCAGTGTGCAATGGTAGTGTTTAATGGAGGCTTGCCCCCATACCGCTTTTTGTGCATGTAAATTAAATGAAAAAGTGACATACCTTAAAATTACAATTAATTTTAAGGTTGAAAAATACAAAAGGAAATAGACATCCTGCTGTAAATATTAAACATAGGTCAGAAAACCTGAAAATTCAAAGGATCTTCCTATCTCTACCGACAGAAGTATACCTCGCACATCACGACCAGTGGATTGACAACACCTTTTAGGCCCACACTTCGACTTACTCTTAACTAAGATCTAATAAATAAATAACTAACTAATATTAGTATACAATTTCCTAACAAATATGTGATGGAGATGATAATTTTGTCTGTGACGATAGAGTTGAGTTTCTTTATAATTCCTTCAGTGTGTTTTTAAAAAGGAATAATGAAAGTAGTTCTAAAGCTGTATTTCCTTTTTAATTCCCTACTCAAGTAATCCTACCATATTTATTTCATTAGAGTTGTTAATTGAATTTATAATTTACGTTAGCCACACATTCAAACGTATTTTGTAAACAACTCTACTCTAATCAAAAGCCTTGTCCTATAAGATATTTATTTACTTACTATGAATGGCAAGATGCCTTTGTAAATTTGCCTTTCTTGAGCATTTGTAACTACAAATATTACATCCAAATGGTTTCTCCCCACTATGTGTAAGAATGTGATTATTCAAATGCGTTTTCTGAGAGCATTTATAATTACATATATTACAATTAAATGATTTTTCACCGCTATGAGAGAGCATGTGTCTTTGCAAATTTACTTTTTGTGAGCCTTTGTAACTACAAATATTACATCCAAAAGGCTTCTCACCAGTATGCGTGAGGATGTGATTTTTGAAACGAGCTTTGTGAGAGCATTTATAATTACATACATTACATTCAAATGGTTTCCCACCATTATGGGTGAGCATGTGTCTTTGCAGATCTACTTTTTTAGAGCATTTGTAACTACAAATATCACATCCTAATGGTTTCTTATCATTGTGAGTGAGGATATGAAGTCTCAGACGTGCTTTGCGAGAACATTTATAATTACATGTATTACACTCAAATGGCTTCTCACCACTATGGGTAAACATGTGTCTTTGTAAATCTACTTTTCGTGTGCATTCGTAACGACAAATACTACATCCAAACGGTTTCTCACCGGTATGTGTGAGAATGTGATTTTTTAAATGTACTCTTTGAGAGCATTTATAACCACATATATTACACTGAAATGGCTTTTCACCGCTATGAGTGAGCATGTGATTTTGTAAACTTCCATTAATTGAGCATGTATAACTACAAATAGTGCATCGAAATGGTTTTTCACCGCTATGTGTAAGAATGTGGTTTTTTAAATGCGTTTTCTGAGAACATTTATAATTACATATATTACACGTAAATGGTTTCTCACCGCTATGAGTTAGCATGTGACTTTGCAAACTTTCTTTTCGTGAGCATTGATAATTACAAATATTACATCTAAATGGTTTTTCACCACTATGTTTGAAAATATGAGTTTTCAAATGTGCTTTTTGAGAGAATTTATAATTACATATACTACATTTAAATGGTTTCTCACCACTATGAGTTAGTATGTGATTTTGCAAATTTTCTTTTCGTGAGCATTTATAAGAACAAATATTACATTGGAATGGTTTCTCGTCACTATGAGTGGCAAGATGTCTTTGTAAACCTGTTTTTCTTGTGCATTTGTAACTACAAATATTACAGCCAAAGGGTTTTTCACCACTATGAGAGAGCATATGACCCTGCAAACTTGTTTTGCGAGAGCATTTATAATTACATATATTACATTCAAATGGTTTCTCACTACTATGAGTAAGCATGTGTCTTTGCAAATCTGCTTTTCTTAAAGATTTGTAACTACAGATATTACAGTCAAATCGTCTCTCACCAGTGTGAATAACCATATGCTCTTGCAAACCTGTTTTTTGTGAAAATCTGTGATTACAAATATTACATTCAAATGGTTTCTCACCGCTATGAGTAAGCAAGTGTCTATGCAAATTTCCTTTTTGTGCACATTTATAATTACATATGTTACATTCAAATGGTTTCACATCACTGTGGATCAGAAGGTGCTTTTGTAAATTTGATTTTTGTGAGCATTTATAATTACATATTTTACACTGAATTGGTCTCTCACCACTATGAGTGTGTAAGTGTATTTGCAAATTTGTTTTTTGTGAGAATTTACAATCTATGTCCATCTTCCTATATGTTTGAGTTGTGTTCATTTATTCATTACATTAAATTAGAAATTGCCCGTTATAAGGTAATTTACATGTAGGTTCACATTTTGCGTCGTTGGTGTAGTATCTCTTTATTTTGTTGACGATTACAGCATTGTTAAGTTGGTTATTAACTGCAAACAAATTATAACAGTCATTCTGTGATAGCGGATGTATTTGGTGGTGTCACTTTTTATAAGAATCCTATTGATCTGTAGCACCTATAGAACATAAGAGTCGTATCACATATGAGGTAAGCACTATTTTGTAATGTAATGCAAACAATTTATGTAAATATAAAACAAATCGAATAGAATGCTTTTCACTTTCCAATAAGAACGAACAAATGCTGGTAATGCCGGATTGTTGATGTTACTTATTATTGGACTGGTAGTGCCGGTACTGGTACTATCAAGGACCAAAATTCAGTTTCATGATGGAGATGGTGTATGAAGACAGTTGACGCGTTGCGCATGATGAATAGAGTGGATGTAGAGAGAGGGAGAGAGTATCCATGATCCAATGAAAATTGAGGATGTGAAATCGCGCGAATTTGAACTTATTAAAAAAAGATAAAAGAATGAAAATAATAAATGTTATATCAAGCAATAAAATGTACATAAATTAAATAAATACGAGTTAATAATGATATAAATACGTATTAATACGAACCATTTAATATGACTTATTGATCATTTAATATATTATTCACCTGGAAACTTTTACAAATATAGGTTCCGGTTCCAGTTCCGATTCTTGGAAATCCAAAATAAGGGTTTCGGTTTCAAGTTTAATTTTCTAAACATTAAGGATGCAGTTCAAGGATTTCTTTAGGTTCCATGAGGGTTCCAGACGCAAAATGATCTTTTTATGGCAAACTGTATTTTTTTCTATATTACAAATGTATAAAAATTGTTATTGAAAATACATTTATTTATAACGTAAAATAGTATATTAAAGAACAAGTTTTATAAGGGTTGATTTGGCGCACGAATCCCAAGTTAGAAAACGAGCCGCAGGCGAGTTTTTCTATAGGATGAGTGCGCCAATGCCCTTATAAAACGAGTATTTTATGCTATTTTTTCTAATTTGCGCCCCCTTTTTGATTATTTTAATACAAAAAAATATTTTGGTCGTCTAGAGAATTTTGTGTTAGTTGGTAACAGTTGGTAACACTCGGCGCCCACTTGATTTTTTGAATCATTTGTCATCATCTGTCACTTCAAATAAACTTTTTCAAAACACTGTTCAATATACTAAAAAAGACCGGACAGTTTAATTCATTTAATAACAAGTTCACAAGTATCTATCTAACAATAAAAGTAAAAATAATCCCCTATTATCAATTATACATAATGTAGATGGGTATCAATTTCTTGACATTTTTGAACTTGGAGGCTTCATATTGCTTGAAACGGCTACAATATTGGGTGTCATCGGCACTTGTTCCTTTTACATAGCAGAATTTGTCTTTCGAGTAGCTACTAGAAAAGAAAATAAAGAAGCAAAGATGATTAAATCGATGATACGTGTCTTGTTTATAGAATCATAAAATTACAAACATGAATTGAACTTACTGATTTGATGTAGGTACGAGACTTGTTTATATTTCTAATTAGGAATATCCAAAACCTAACCTTCTTTCCAAGTAAAAATAGACCATAACTTCAAGTGAAATTTCATGTAACAATCAACAAACAGCGAACCAATTCAAAGATATTAATTAAAAATTTATCGGAGGTTGACAGTTTTGACAGATATTTGCATTGAAGTTGTCACATTCCACGCATTACCCATCCAACCCTTAAAAACTAAATAACCCTATAATTCATTAAAGTACAGTGTACTTTTATAGATAGCCATAAACGACTCCTATTGATAGACGTTAATAAACGTATTACAAACGCAAATTAGAAAAATAAAATTATTGTTGTGCTAATCGCTACCTCTCTTGATTTATCATATGCTGAATAATCATGAATAAGATGTGTTTTATTCTCCTCAAGGTTATTATTTTATTTACCATATACTATACTTCTTGGATTTATTTACAATAAAAAGAAAAACGAACACAGAACACGAGCGTAATAGGTAGGATAGGTCAATAAACGGGCCAATGGTCAATTAGTAGTGGAAGTGGATGTAGTATCAACATCAACTCAGTAAGAAATGGTTTTGGTAGCGCTGTTGGAAAAATAATAACTATCTTTTTTTTATTTAGCAGTAAAATCGAAAATTACCGGTACCTTCGAAAATTTATAACTGTTCGTGTTCCCATCTTAACATTAACACGGATTTTAGTAAGGGTTCTGATTCCGGTTCTATAAAAGTAATGGGTTTCTGTTCTTTTAGGTTCCCGGTCCAGTCCCTAATTGGAAGGCAAATGTAACTTGAAATATCATCATATACAATATAATAAGATTGAAGTAAAAATTGGTTGTTTAAATGTATATGCAATATTACAAGGTATACCTGTATACATATTGTCATGATATTTGATCATGCATAAGTTAGAACACACACACATACAGACAAAGCAGTTAATAAGCATTTTTATGCAATTTTAGAATCACCCGATTGAATTGGTTGTATAACCTAACTTTCAAATTGAAAATTTTAATAATTTTTCCTCTATGAAATTAAATCTAGGTAATTAAAGCAAACATACGCGCTAGAACTCATGAAATTTTGATTTTTCATAGAATATACACAATTTTCGTTCTAACTTGACTTTTCAACTTAATAAAGTTTAGATCAATTTCAATGTGAGATTTCACCTAGAACAGACAAAATTTACAGTGGGCTATTGTCTAGGATATTAATATGGTTCCTCGTCTTGAAAGGATCCACTTCCAATAACTAGTAGAACTAACCGAGGTGGGAATATAGGTGGAAGCTATCATCAGTAATAAAGGCCAATTAAGCTACAATAAACTGACCCATGGTCCGGCTGCCACTTTACTAATTTCTATTCAGATATGATTAATTGACGATGTAGGCGACAAACACTTGAAGACTTTAAATTAAGGCTATAACTTATGCGAGTTTTCTAAATTAGGCAAAATAGTAGTACTATATACAAAATTTTAGTAAATGCTAAATTATGATATATAAATTAGGAAGTTTTAGAAAAAATATGTGTTTAATAGCCAATGATAAGGTTGTTGGCAACAAACATTGAAGAAAGTTAATTTTTTGAGAAAAGTTTTAGAGAATGCCACTTCAAAACAATGCGTAAGGGATAGGTCTGAAGAATACATAGGCATGTATAATATAGAAACAAATATATTAAATGTGTTCCAGGAAGTTCATAAGATACAGATACAGATGGCCAATGGCAACAAACATTTATTATCTGAATATCTTATCTCGTATTATGAAAATACAAAATACAGTAAAATACTTGAAATGCTTAAGTGTAACAGGCTAATAATAATAGAACACTTCCCAATCAGCCAATGTACATCTTGAAGACGTTTTCTGTATGTCCACCCATGACATGTAGTACGTCTAATTTATGTACAATAAATCCTTATGGACACCTTAAAGACGTATATGGGACGTACATTTTCCACCCATTTGTACAGTTTCTGTATGTACGTTGATGTCGAATTTATGACATAATTACAATGCGCATATTACGTACATTTTAGTCACCTCTGTATATCTTATGAATAGAATTTGGTAAATTTGCTTGCATTTATCATCACCTATACACAAGTTAGTCATGAATAACGCCTCAGTGCATTAGTTCAAACACTATTTTTCTGAAATATGTATGTTTACAAGAACATATAGCAACCTTTGGGATGATATTTTTACTTCAATACTTCTTATTCTAAAAGCCCTAAAAATACCACTGAAAGATACACATCTTTATTTGCATATATACACAATACAAATAATTTCATTTCAATAATCATAAAAATTGGTATCAGGTTGATCTAAAACAAGAATTAACCATAAATGTTCTTTTTCTCCAGTGCAATCTGAAATGCTGAACAATCTACTAGCTGCTAATTGACAATGAATCAGTCAATTCAAATTTATTATCCAGGGCCATCTGAAGAGGAAGTGAGCTGGAGTTATAAAAGACACTGAACAAAGAGGTATAGAACCCCTTCTATGCCAGCATTAAACTAATAGAGTTCATTAGGGCCAGCACTAAGTATTTTTGAGCCTAAAGCAAAAACCTTATTGTGAATAATGCTTTGATAGAAAATGCCCTAAAAAGGATATACGAAGGGAGTTTTTTAAGTTATTTACCTAGCTATGAAAACGAGTTAGAGAACAGATAAAATGAACGAAAACGAGTTAAAGAACCGTTAACACTAACACACTTATTCCAGCGTTTTTCTAATAACGCTATGCCTCCGAAAAGAAACTCTTTTGCTAATTCTGCAAAATATAAATCCATGGCGTTTTCCAAGTCATCATTCGATAAAAAACGACGCCCTCTCAAGTTGTTTTTGAGTTTTGGAAAAAGATAATAGTCAGAGGGGGCGAGATCGGAACTGTAAGGTGGATGTTGTAATTGCTCAAAGCCACATTCATTGATTACTTCTTGAACAATTCGTGCTTTATGCGCCCTGCAGTGGTCGTGCAGAAGCAGTGTTTTCTGAGCATAACGTGCCAACACTTTGCTCATTCCCAAATCTTCGTGTAGAATTTTAAAAACACTCGTTTCTGATATTCCCATTTCTCTAGCAATAATTGAAACTTTTACTCAGCGGTCAGTCAACACCAAATCTTCAACTTTGTTGATGATTTCTTCAGTTCGTGCTTCCAGAGGTCTTCCACACTTTGGGTCATCATGAATGGATTCCCTGCTCCATTTAAACTGCTTGCACAAATATTTGATTTGGAAATAAGACGGACTATTTTCTCCATACACTGCCACCATTCTCTCATGGATATTCTTCGGGCTACTACCTTCTTTCGTAAGAAATTTCATGACACTTTTGTGTTCAAGCTTCAAATCACTCATTTTCGGTTCTTTAAATGACTTTATATATAAATGACAAATGTTAAGCGATTAGAATCAAACTTGGAGATGACACTATAAAATGTCACAGCAACTTGACATAAGAAAATTGTCGCAGTAGTATATTGCTTTCATAGCTAGGTAGATAACTTAAAAAACTCCCCTCATAGGACCACCTAGCTTCAAATTTCTAATGAAATTTTATACAAGAGTTCTTTGCCTATGACAAACAAAAAGATCCAATGCCAAAATCTGTGTACTGATGAACATGAAACCCGACTTTATTGTGGACTTTTAGTCCTCAAAGGTCGAATATTTCTTCGTCAAACTTAAGAGGCTCTTCTATTAACTATAACTTCTTGCCTTTCAAGAATAAGAAGCACACGAACATGCTGAATTCTGTAGTACAGCTTTGATAGTCCAACTAGTTGTTAAGAGTTAAGAGACATCATTTGGCACTGTCCAATTGAACCCAAGTTTGGAAGTTCTAAAGTTGAGAAAATGGGCCACCCTATTACATATATTTTTATATCTACATGGTCTCTCACCTGTATTTGTAAGTATGTGCAAGACAAATAAAGTATAAATTTTCAACTCATAATTGTTCTAAGTTTTCAGTAGCCCCCAATACATAAATAAATAGTATTTCATGTATAAAAGCACAATAATAAAAAAAGAAATATAGTAATTCATGAATATATAATTATATCATTGAATGTAACTACAAAAATATACTTCAAAATGGTTTCTCACCATGTGTGGACATATGTTGATGTAGATTTCTTTTAATTGAAGATTTATAGCCACATACACAACACTGAAATGGTTTCTCACCTCTATGAATGAGCATATGTTGTTGTAAAGTTACTTTCTGCGAGCATTTATAATAACAGATGCTACATCTAAATGGTTTCTCACCACCATGAACGAGCATGTGTCTTTGCAAGTTGGCTTTTTGTGAGCATTTGAAATTGCAAATGTTACATTCAAAAGGTTTCTCACCACTATGAGTAAGTATGTGCCTTTGCAAACTTACTTTTTGTGAACATTTATAATTGCAAATATTACATCCGAATGGTTTCTCACCACTGTGAGTAAGCATATGGTTTTGAAAATTTACTGCTTGTGGAAATTTGTGACTACAATTATTACATTCAAATAGTTGCCCAGCACTGTGAGCAAGCAAGTGTCTTTGCAAGTGAACTTTTTGTGCACATTTATAATTACATACAGTACACCCAAATGGTTTCTCACCAGTATGAGTGAGCATGTGCTTTTGTAAACTTACTTTTTGTGAGCATTTATAATTACAAATCTTGCATCCGAATGGTTTCTCACTACTGTGAGTAAGCATGTGGTTTTGCAGATGCGCTTTTCGTGAGAATTTATAGTTACAAATACAACATTCAAATGGTTTCTCACCACTATGACTGAGCAAGTGCCTTTGCAAATTCACTTTTTGCGAGCATTTATAATTACATACGTTACATTCAAATGGTTTCTCACCACTATGAACCAGCATATGTTTAAGCAAACTTACATTTTGTGAGCACTGATAATTACATATATTACATGCAAATGGTTTCTCACCACTGTGTGTAAGTACGTGTTGTCGTAGATTTCCTTTTAACGAGCATTTCAAGCCACAAACATTACATTCAAATGGTTTGTTATCACAGTGTGAGGATATATGTTGTTGCATATTCTTGTTCATTGAGCGTTTATAATCACATACAATATAAGTACGTATAATGTTGTTTTGTAGCATGAACAGACACAATTTTCTTTTATAATAACATTTACAAGTGAGTGTGTTACGCTCAAGTTCTGGTGGTTTCCATTATCTATTGTGTTAGTGATTAGATGACAGTTTCCTTAATAAATTGGTCATCAACTACAAACAAACAATTTGTTAATCTTGCTTGATATGTACAAAGAAACAATTTTACGGCAATTTTTACTGTTAGAAGACGGAATTCTGAATGTTTTATAAAATACTTTATTTTTCATGTAATATATCTTTGTCGATCGGAGTCGAAAAGGTGTGTATTTAATTTAAATCCTTCAATTCCTACTTGAAAAGGGATACTTCCACAAAGGTATGTCATACTGTACAAGCAGAACAAAAAATACGTGTTGTAACCATGGCCGTCTGCACGGAGGGGCAAATGGGGGCTGTGGCCCCACTTGAAAATAATATCAGCAGGTTTGGACGTTAGAAAGATTATATTTTCCTTTAAGAAACCTTTATTCTATTTTCCCCTTAGCTATTTATGTTGGAATTATTCGCCATTGCATCAGAATCCAACTGTCAGCAATGAAAACGTTGTGTGTTGCACCTACAGGTTAGGTTTTGTGATTTGTCAGGATTGTGATCCAAAGTTGTTCTATTAGAAAATTATTGCTTTCTGTTATGAACTGATCTGATTTGTAAAACTGGGTTAGTAGATCATTCCATTGGAAAGCGCCTCAGAAGTGCACAAAATGAGCTAAGAATAGCTTCTGAATAACCCAGCCACCACACTGACGTTATTTTTAAGTGATTATTGGTCGGCAGCGTCATATGACTAATAAAAGATGTCCATAAGACGTTATAGTATGAGACGTACTTAGATGTCTTTAAAACGATGTCTTCTAGACGTAGAAGAAGGTCGTTTTTAAACTTCTAGTATTATTAATTATAATAAATACACTATTTTTACACAGACAAATCTGGCAAAACCGTTTTACTTTAGTTATTTTTATGCAGCAGCAAATCACCACATACTTGTGATATGAATTATATAAACAATTCCACAACAACCAGGGCATTATAAGCGGGTGTTATAGCTTATAACGCCCTCGTATCGTTTACTTTGCAATCGGAGCAGGCGTTGCGATCAATAGTCGCCCGTCGGGCGACTTCCATCTCTCGGGTCTTTCAGGAACTCATCATCATCATCTGAACGCCCTTGGTACATAAATAACTATTATGTACCAAGGACATTATGATGATGATAATGCAAGAGGGCGGCGATGTTACGCGAAGTCGCCCGATAGGCATTATCATCTAGTAACGCTCGTGGTGCATACAAGATTTAATTTTTCACTAAAATATGTATGAGTAGAAAATTTGTGTTCCTATTTGTTACGCGTTTACGATATCTTGTGGCACTGTTTTAGCCAAAAACATAATTATATTGTATAACTTATAGCAATTTGTCATTAGACGGCACTAAGGATTTGTGTGAAATTCACAATCAACACCCAACGACAACACGATTTCGAATTTGAGATTATTATTATTATTATCTTTGTCTTATTTGACTATACCAATTAAAATACCGCACACTTTATTTGGGCTTAAATACAAATGCGGAATTAACATTAATTATATCAAATAACTGTAGCGGCAGCTATACAATGCCAATCATACTTATCGGCAAACAAAAGTAAAATGTCTAAGATAGTGGAAGCCCATTTAACTAACAAGTATACATAAATGGTAATGACGATGATATGAAAAGGATGTATTTTTCACGAATTAATTCTAACGTGCCAAAGATCTACATCGGGGCACGTGATTATTACATGACATTGAGCATCACTTTGGAGTATTAATTTTGACATGAAACAGAATGGAAGGCTCACAATTTTCATATGAATTTCTATTCCAGCGCTACTTGGGCAGTGATTGTGATAAACATTTTCATTTCGAATGTGCATGCAACCGATCCAAGCAGTTAGATAAAGTTGTCTGCACTGGATAAAAGTCCGAAGTGGAAATGTAAATAATATATCAACTATTATTTTCACAAAAACTAAACCAGGAAAACCAAAGAAAGTATTGATTAGAAAATTAATTTACAATAGTTTGATATGCTTGCTGACATACGGCAACAACTTAGTATAATAATAAACTTGTAGTTAAGTAAAAGAGAAATCGTAAAAGATCAAAGCGATCTTAAGGAAACTTAAACATGTAATGTATCAAACATATTAGTACCTATAAAAATATTTTTCAAATAAGACGATTTATTGTTTATAGACCATAAGTCATAATCTTATACCCGCCACAATTGTCAGCTGCATTGGAGAGTGAACAAAAAGAGTTCAGAGCTGAAACAGTCCTTGAGTTTTATGCTATAAACTTCAAATAACTTCCTGTTCATCTACAAAAAAAACTTTAAGGTTATCAGTCGATTACTACTCATTGACCCAAAGAGGGTGAAGTTTCGACCTCCTTTAAAAATAAACTTTTATATTGTAAAATGGAGATACCACAGTAGATGAGATCTACAGGATCCAGAAGTACAGAAAGCTAAGAACTGGCTAAAATATTATTCTTTATCCCTTGGGCACTATTCCGTAAAATACATTCCCATTTAAAATGTATGAATTTTGGCGTACTGAAAGCAAATTACTACTGGAGTGAAACAATGCAGTACGCCTTAGATTTTTTTGAATGGCACTTATTATCAATGAAAGCAAAAACAAACAGTAAACGAACAAGTTTTTTATTTCATATAAATACAAACAAACACAATATATATATTGGCACAGCTTATATATATTTATCTACTATAAATTATAATATAAAAGAGATGCAAATAGCCTAGCTAGATGCGTCCATCAATGAATACATATTTTAAAAAAGCAATCTACCAACAATAATTTAAATGATATACTCAGTAATAATAATTGCTACTACCCATAACCTGGATAACCAGAACCCAATAAAAAGTCATTTTCGAGGTACCTACATATTTCTCATCCTCTTAGTTAATTTCATTGTTTGTAGTAAACTGTGAATGGCGAAGTTTCCTCTAAAAAGCGGGTAATTTGTAAGACGGGATAAACTATTAAAAATGATCATCTTAACTTTACAGGATCTTTCTAAATTCCAGTACTCAATATTCTTGGATGTCCCTGGAACGATTTTTGCTGTACGTCTCTCGCATGGCACTTCATTGTTTATATTTAAGTTGGGCTATTGACCTTTGGAAGTCGCAGACCTGTTTTTCACAGGTTGCCGACATTGAGACTTAATTAATGTCTCAAGCCATGAATATATATACTAATGAAATATAATAATAAGTAAAAATTGTCAGATACAATATTAACAAATACTGTGAACTTATTTATTTCTTATTATTTTATTTCTTGAAACTTTTTGCTTGCCTTGCTCCCAGAAACGTGCGTATCAAATCTCAACAAACCCTAACGGTGGCAAAAATGTAAACGTAAGTGGTCCCATGCCCTTTTTCATCTTCTATGTTTTCTGCAAATTCTATAAAAGCATTAAAAAGCACAATGACGTTTTTGCCTCAGGTACAAAAACACATAGCTGTAGCCCTGATGAAATTCTGTATTACAACCTGCAAAGAGGTAACATTTTTACCTATTTGTAATTTATTCTATATAATCATTAATATACCTAGCGAGATTTGTGGAAAAACTCTCTTAGTGCTTATCTGCTTCAGGTATTTTCTAAATGACAAATTGCCATTTTTGTGATTGAATGTGTCCTTTAGCAACGTTTGCTTGATTTGTGAAGTGTGCGTAAATAAAGATCACACAATGCTTGTAAATGTTTATATTATTATTAATATTCTACGATCACTTAATTACAGTAAGTTAGTCTAACATATAGGAATAATAAGACATTTTATTATTTACGGTCCGGTCCTGGATTCGGTGACGTTGTTGTGGTGTAGCAAACCGAAGGAGAATATTCAGTATTAAAACGGAAAACGCGAGTTGAAATAAACTAATACATTGTGAAAGTTTAACGTGTAGAGTTTCGCGTTAATACAAAGTGAAGTTCGCGACGGAAATCGAGTAAAATCTACTAAATTAGATTTTTAAACTTCAAATTCCTGGTTAGAGATAAGAAGATTAAAACTGATAAACAGTTTCGCAAAGAAACGAACAAGCGTCGATCGGACGCGCAAACGCACACTATACGCGATCGTAAACAAAATACAGGGGCGCATTGAGGTGTTCTTTGGAAGCAAAGCACAAAAGTGACGTTAAACCAACTTTTTGAAAACATTCTAAACGAAATAGTTATATTACAGTAAAGTACATTAATGTAAATAACCCTGAAAACAGCAAACACAAATTCTCTACACGCAAAAGTAATATTGAATTCAAATTGATATTCAGTAATAATAATAACAGAAGGTTATTTAATTCAGTGAACAACTTTTAAGTAATTATAAAGTATTAGTGGAGAAATAGATTAATTAGAGGTTAGATCACAATCTGAAACAAAAAAAAAAGTGCGGACGGAAGCGTAAATAAAGGAACTAAGAAAGTGATAATATTCAAGCGGCTACTGAAACAAACGCGATAAGTGACGTACATATGTATGATAAACAATCTGAAATGTAAACAATAAGCAGTGGCGTACTAAAAAACAAGTGCAGTGTTAAATAAAATTAAAAAGAAAAACACAAGACATCATAAAGAAAGGTTAACACTAGAAAGAATTAAAGGTGAAATTAAGAAAAATGAGTGAAAGTGAATCGACGGACGATCAAAGTAGGAAAAGAAGGGAACGCGAAGATGATGAAGATGAAGAAAACACATTCGAGAAAAGTAAAAAGACGCCAAGATCGCCAGTCTAGCCGCAAAAAAATAAAGATGGCCTAATATTAAATGAAATTAAATTGATGAGGGTAGAAATGAAAAATGGATTTCGAGAGAATAAAAAAGAATTAGAACAATTGAAAAAGGAAATAAAAGAGTTAAAAGAAAAGTAGAAAGTATGGGAACAAGAGAAGCAACAACTCAATGATAGAATTGGAATAATAGAAGAAATAATAGAAAAACAAGAACAAGAAAAACGAAAAAACAACATAATAATAAAAGGACTGAAACTCGGTGATGAAAGTACAACGAAAGAGATTGAGCATTTCATAAAAGAGGAAATAAAAGTGCAAGTAAATGTAACGGAAATGTATAAAATAGGACAAGTACCAGAAAAACGAGCTATTGTAGCAAAAATCGAGACATTCAAACAAAAGATGGACATAACGGCAAATAAACACAAACTTAAGAAAATTTAGAAAATGACTTAACAAAAAAAGGAAATTGGGAAAGAGAACTATGTAAACGAAGTTTCTGGGAAACATACAATACACAACAAGACGAATGATAATGGAAATAGGATCTGCAACTTCGCAATGAAGACAAGTATGATAATTAGTAGCACAAAATACAAACACAAAAAATACATAAGGAAACATGGATGATACCAGGGTCGACAAAGGGTAATCAGATAGACCACATATTAATAAATAAAAAGCATAACAGGATAATTACAGATGTAAGATCATATAGAGGTGCGAATGCTGATACAGACCATTATATGGTTGTTGCAAAAATAAATCAAGAATATATAGAAAAAAGTAAAAGAAAAGAATATAAAACGTGGAACACCGAAAAACTCAACACAAAAGAGGGAAGAAGAGAATATATAAGAGATCTCAATAAAGAGATAGAAAAAAAGAAGAGAGAAACGAATGTAGAGAAAGAATGGAAGAATATCAAAGATATGATCACAGCGAGCAGTAAGAGAACAATTGGATATAAAGAAAACAAGAAGACGAAGCAATGGTATGATGACGAATGCCAAGAAATAAGTAACAGAAAAAACGAAACTAGAAAAAAATGGCTGCAAACAAAAAATGATGAAGACCTAGAAAACTACAAAGAAATCAAGAGAAAATCACAACAGACTTACAGAAAGAAAAATAAGACATGGATGGATGAAATGATCAATGAGCTGGAACAGAACAGTAAAAACAACAATACAAAAAAATACTACAAACAAATCAAAAATCAAAACAGAAAGAACACAATAAAAAAAAAGGGGATTAAAAGATACGCAAGGCAACATAGAGTACGATGAAAATAAGAAAAAAGAAATTTGGAAAGAACATTTCAGAAATTTATTACATGAAACAGAAGAAGAAGGAAAGCAAGAACACCAAGAAGTAGATGAAGAAACAGAAGAAAATGAAAACGAAATAGAAAAGCCAAACTATGAGGAAACGAAAGAAATCATACACAACATTAAAAATGGGAAAGCACCAGGAAGCGATCAAATAACAGGGGAGATGCTGAAATATGGTGGAGAAAAGCTACATAAAATAATACATGAACTAATAAACAAAATCTGGGAGCAAGAAAACTGAATGGGAAATGGGAATAATAATAACAATACCAAAAAAAGGAGATCTAGAACAATGCAAAAATTATAGGGGAATTACACTGTTAAATACGATATATAAGATATTCACAACAATACTTCAAAGAAAACTAAACAAATATGCAGAAAAAGAAATCGGCGAATATCAGATGGGATTCAGAACGGGACGGTCAACAATAGATGCTTTACACGTTATACATCAAATCATGGAAAAGTGTTACGAATTTAACATAGAATTACACTTACTATTTATTGATTTTGAACAAGCATTTGACAAAATTAATAGAAGGAAACTATTACAAATATTAAAAAGAATGAATATACCAGGGAAACTAAGAAGATGCATACAGATGACTATGAAGAATTCCAGAGCGGCAGTAAAAACAAGGGAGGGACAAACAGAAACGTTCAATATCAATAAAGGAGTACGACAAGGAGATGCCCTGTCAGCAACACTTTTTAATATGGCGTTAGAAGAGGCAATAAGAAATGCAAATATTCAAGGGAACATAAGAAATAAGGAAGTGCAGATTATAGCCTATGCAGATGACATAGTCTTCGTATCAAGATCATGGAATAAATTAAAAGAAGCATTTAGAAGATTAGAAATAGAAACAATGGAAGTAGGACTAGTAGTAAATGAAAAGAAAACGAAATACATGAAGTGTCAGAGAAGAAAAATAGATGAAATAAGAGAAGTCGAAATAGAAACGTATAGAATTGAAAAAGTAAGTTAATTCAACTACTTAGGTATACAATTAACGTATAACAATGACCGCAGTGAAGAGATAAAAGAAAGAATTCAAATGGGATATAAAACGTTCTATGCAAACCGAAATATACTGAAGAGTAAACAAATAAAAATGAAAACTAAAATACGAATATACAAGAGCCTAATTAGACCAGTGGTACTGTACGCGGCAGAAGTAATGTGTCCAACACAAGCGGAAGAAGAACAACTGCGAGTATTTGAACGGAAAATATTAAGGACGATAATGGGAGCCAAAAAATTGGAGAATGGAGAAAAAAGACAATATATGAACCATGAAATATTGAAAATAATGGAAGGAGAAGATATTGTGAAGGTACTAAAAGCGAAACGGATTAAATGGCTTGGGCATATAATGCGAGCAGAAGACTCAAGAATGATAAAAACAATAACAACATGGAAACCAGATACAAACAGACCAAGGGGAAGACCAAGAAGTAGATGGTACGAAAAAGTAACAGAAGACTTGCAAAACATGAAGATCCGGGACTGTAAAGAGAAAACAAGAAATAGACTATTGTGGAGGAAGATAGTATGGGAAGCAAAATGCCACCAGAAACTCTAGAAGAATTAAACCAGAAAGGAAATCAGGGGACTAATCCACCCCAACAAAAGGATTTTATACTTCGGAAAGAAGGGGCAATATTTTATCATAAGAATGAAAGCCAGATATATATATAAGACATTTTATTAGGTTGCGTACTATCCCATAACAAGTGAGCAGCAGACTGCTGCTTAATCCAACACCAAGCTGTCCCTTGTTGAGGATAAGTTGAGTACTTATAATATGTATTAACAAAATGTCCTTAACGCATAATTTATGTTTAAAGTGTAGTTTGTTTTCTTAGCTGAACATTATTTGCCACAAAGTGTTAGTAATTAATTTCCTTCTACTAAATAATTATTTAGTCCTCTTTTTTAACACATGAGAAATTATCACTTTGAGAGTCCGCAACACTAGTAATCAAAGAAGCTTTATCTTTTAGAATGATCTAATGCAGGCAAAAAACTCTGTCACAAGCAATTGAAAAACACTTCAATCAATAGCTGAATTTGTTAATTTGTATCAGTCAGTACAAAAAATTCTACCAAAGTTTAAATCGATTGAAGAGTTTTGACAAAATGAATAAAGATTTATAATTAAAATACTCTACATCCAAATGGTTTCTCACCAGTATGACTAAACCAGTGACTTTGCAAATGTGGTGTTTGTGAGCATTTATATATACATATATTTATTATATTCAATGGTTTCACACCACTATGCACTAGCATGTGCTTTTGCATACTTACTTTTTAGAATAACCTAAGACCTTGGTGCAAAAACCGGCCAACTCCACTTTTGGGTGAAATTTAGTTTTCTCACTAGTTTTCTTTTAATTTTAAAGGAATGCCAATCAATTGCTGCCAAAATTAGACAAGTCCAAAGTCCAAAAAATAATAACAGTTAGACAAGCTCTATGGACTTGATCGAAATCATAATGTTATTTCATTATCTGGAAAGTTTTTCGTTTTCCAGCAAATGTTGATTTAGAACTTGTCCGGTTTTTGCACCAAGATCTTCAATTACATATATTAGTTAAATGTGATATATCAACTGTCAAAATCGAATGGGGTATTTTAAGTAAATTTTTGGAGAATTTGTAGAATTTTAATGGTAAATTATTGTACATTGCATACTGGTAAAGAATGTGGGTAGTTATGGTATACAGCTAAAAGAAAAAATTGAAGATTTACTTGAGAATTAAGTTTTTTGGATATGAAAATTATTAGTGACAGTTTCGAAAAACGATTTCAAAAGGGTACAACCGTAAAATTGTGTCAACAATAAGCACAAGCTGCAAGCTTCTTTATTGGGCACGTGTGTATTTAAATATGAATAAAATATGAATAATGGTTTCTCATCATATGTTGTTGCAGATTTTATCTTCACTGCATCTATCAAAATGATTCCCAGCCAGCACACTAATGTCATAATGTCGCCATTTCTCGGCAGTAACGACGTCAGATGACTTATTAAAATGACGTCAAATTGTCGTAAAACTGACAGCATTATGTCACAGCCCAAAGACGTCAATATAAGACGTCATTAAAACGTAGTTCTACCACGTCATTAAACCGTTGTTCAATGACGCCATTAAATCGTCCTATACTAGGACTAGGACAAGAATTTTAAATAATTAGTTGAATATTGGAAATAATATTTATTATATACTATTTCATACATAATTATTAAACAAAAGTAAACATTTACTAACTGAAAAGCTGCTAAAACAATATGCAGAATAATTGATACTAAAATAATATTAGTAAGTACTAAGAAACCATTGCATTAGTATTAATTTATTAACAATAGCAATCTCACTAAATCTTCTAACGGGTAAAATTGTATAGGATATGTAGTGTTGCGACGGAACAAGTAATTATTAATACTCACCCTTTGTGACAAACCACACAATTATTATGTAGCAGTTGCACCTACACATACACTATAAATGTAGGTACATCAACAACTTTAATAATAAGTAAAAACGTTACTAATTAAAGAGCAAATCCAATACACGAAAGACGTTGTTGCTGTTTGTATTGCGGCATGTGATCACGTGGAGTTCCGTAAAAAAAATAAAGTAAAACAGTGTTACTACATTTGTCTCCCATAGATCAGTGGACCTGATAATACAAAAATAGTGTAATTGCATATTGAAAACAGTAAAATAATGTATCAAATCTATTTACATTCTGCAAATGTAAAAATGAAAAATATTTTATGGACTATATCACTTTTTGGTTACCTAGATAGCTCATAATTAATAATATTAGAAGTTTAAAAACGATCTCATTGTACGTCTAAAAGACGTCTACGTACATCCCATAACACGACGTTTTATGAACATCATTTATTAACCATATGACGTCGCCGACCATTAATCACTTAAAAATAACGTCACTGTGCTAACTGGATTTCTCATATGAGTAAGCATATGCCTCTTCAAATTTATTTTTAATGTACTCTTATAACTATAAATAGTCTATCGAAGTCAGCACGTGTTTTTGAAACTGTCTTTTTGCAAGCAATTTATTATAATTACAAATATTACATCCAAATGATTTCTAACCACTGTGAGTAAGCAAGTGTCTTTGCAAATGAGCTTTTTGTGCGCATTTATAATTACAAATATTACATCCAAACGGCTTTTCGCCAGTATGAGTGAGAAGGTGCTGTTGCAAACTTGATTTTTGTGAGCATTTATAATTACAAACATTACATCCAAACGGCTTTTCACCAGTATGAGTGAGCAGGTGCTGCTGTAAACTTGATTTTTGTGAGCATTTATAATTACAAACATTGCATCCAAATGGTTTCTCACCACTATGAGTGAGCAGGTGCCTTTGCAAACTGTCTTTTCGTGAGAATTTATAATTGCAAATATTACATTCAAATATTTTCTCACAACTATGAATGAGCATATGCTTTTGCAAACTTGATTTTAGTGAGCATTTATAATTGCAAACATTACATCCAAATGGTTTTTCACCAGTGTGAATAAGCAGGTGCTGTTTCAAACTTGATTTCTGTGAGCATTTATAATTACAAACATTACATCTGAACGGTTTTTCACCGCTATGATTGAGCATATGATTTTGCAAACTTGCTTTTAGTGAGCATTTATACTTACAAATATTACATCCAAATGGTTTCTCACCACAATGAGTGAGCATGTGTCTTTGCAAACTTGCTTTTAGTGAGCATTTATACTTACAAACGTTACATCCAAATGGTTTCTCACCCGAGTGAGTAAGCTGGTGTTTTTGCAAACTTGCTTGTTGTGAGCACTTATAATTACAAATATTACAACCAAATGGTTTCTCGCCACTATGAGTAAACATATGCTTCTCCAAACTTGATTTTAGTGAGCATTTATAATTACAAATGTTACATCCAAATGGTTTCTCACCAGTGTGAGTAAGAAGGTGCTTTTGCAAACTGTCTTTTCGCAAGCATTTATAATTACAAATATTGCATCTAAATGGTTTCTCACCACTATGAGTGAACATATGCTTTTGCAAACTTGATTTTAATGAGCATTTATAATTACAAACATTACATCCAAATGGTTTCTCACCAGTGTGAGTAAGCAGGTGCTGTTGCAAACTATCCTTTCGCGAGCATCTATAATTACATATATTACATATAAATGGCTTCTCATTGCTATGAGTCAGCAAGTGTTTTTGCATACTTGCTTGTTGTGAACACTTATAATTACATACATTACATCCAAATAGTTTCTCATCACTATGAGTAAACATGTGTTTTTGCAAACTAGCTTTTTGTGAGCATTTATAATTACACACATTGCATTCAAATGGTTTCGCACCACTATGAGCGAGCAGATGGTTTTGTAAATTTACTTTTTGTGAGCATTTAAAATTACAAATCTTACATACAAATGGTTTCTCACCAGTATGAGTGAACATGTGGTTTTGCAAATGTGATTTTCGTGAGCATTTATAATTACAAACATTACATCCAAATGGTTTGTCGCCACTATGAGTGTGCAGGTGCTTTTGCAAATTTGCTTTTTGTGAGCATTTATAATTGCATATATTACATTTAAATGGTTTCTCACCACTATGAGTGTGCAGGTGCTTTTCCAAATTTCCTCTTTGTGTACATCTGTAATTGCATATATTACATGTAAATGGTTTCTTAGTTGTATGCCTGAGCAAGTGTTGCTGCAGATCTGTTTTCTTTGTGCAATTATAATTGCATATATTACAGACTAATGGTTTCTCATCTCCACAAATGAGCCTCTCTTGATGTACATTTTTGTTCATTTTGCTTTTATAGTCCTTGTATTATGTATGATTGCGTATAGTAAAATGAAAACACATATAAATTTACAGGTGCCTTTTATAAGGAAATTTATATACATGTTTTACGTTTATACTTTTTGGTGTCGTATCCTTTTATTTTGTTGTTGTTTACAATAACAGCATCGACGTATTAGATGTTATGTTTTCTGTATGAATTATTTTTCTTTCCTTCCTTTTTAACTTCTTAACTCTGCGTTTTGCGATGAATATTCTTTCAGTAATTATAGTTGGATGTTGTGGCTGAACACACGTGGATTTATTTAAATAATTTCAAACTGCTAACTTATATATTATTTATTAGATGATCTGAAACTCCTATAGAACATGGGGGACGTAGCACATCCGAGGTAAGCAATAAACTGGAATATTTTATAACGTTAGTACAAACAATTTATATATAAATGAAATAGCAAACCTAAAAGGATGATTTTAACCTTCCAATAAAAACGCATACTACCGCTAATGCCGATTTGTGATACTCTTATTATTAGTTTGATACTGTTAAAGGTTCTATACTCCATCAAATTAAAATAATATATTAAAATCTTTTATGGATGCGCAGTACGTGACGTCATACTATTTTAAACAATGGGCACGTTCAGCTGGGACAGCGCTATGACACCGATCATTTGTGATCGTCTTGTTGAAGATTTATTACCTGGTAGAATTATGAACTTTAACCTAAATTTTTAAATCGTACGAAGGATTTCTGCTGCCGCACTATTTGACTACTGATAATACTTTTTTATTTTGTGGTAATAAATGAATAAACGTTATTGCTGGTTTTAATTATTTTCTGTTTTGTTGTACTGTATACTATATGGTCTATGAACTAATAAGTCTATTCGGCTTTTGCGCAAATGAAGCTGGATCATTTAACATTAATATTCTTAAAGAGAATCATGGTTAACAATTTATTTAATATTTAAATCAATTCCGCTGGCACCCATTTCCGTAATTCTTCACACAATTTACCGATACAGATGCATCAGTTCACACTAATTTTAATAAAGACTGAGTCATTGCAAGTATTGTTCGAGCTAAGCCGAGGTTAAAGTATTTATTTGTTGTGCAAAAAACTGTATTCCAACATTTTCATAAAGGTTAGCCCATCTGGTAAACTGAGAGAAACAATATGTAACAACCTGCGTTCGGGAGTTGGTTTCTGTCGCATCGTATTAACTAAAAGGGGATCGTATGTATCGTCAGAGCAATGCAGTCACGGCATGCAAAAGCCGTATATGAGACTATAAAAGAAGTGGTCAGGAGCAAAACCACCGAAGTAACATTTTTTTAAATTTTTAATATGTGCGGATTATGAAAGTGACGGTTCACTTTTGTCTGGTAGTAAAATAGCCCGAGGAAAAGTAATGCAATCAGAGGCATCTGACGGGAACTAATGAAATCTTTAACAGAGATTTTATAGCAGAGCTCCAACTTTGAATGTGTATATCTCACAATGTTCATTAATGTTTACTTCGGTGCTTTTGCTTCTGACCTCTTCAATATTGTTAATCTACTAATGAAAACTTTAAAAGAACATAATTTTCATTAAAAAGAATAATCACCTTTAACGTCAGGGTGGAGGGCGTTGACCACCTCGACGAACCGCCACTGCAGTTCCATAAATGCTGATAGCAACTAATAAAATAGTTGCTTCGACTTCATTACTGCT
This sequence comes from Agrypnus murinus, assembly GCA_929113105.1. NCBI lineage: Eukaryota > Metazoa > Arthropoda > Insecta > Coleoptera > Elateridae > Agrypnus > Agrypnus murinus. The sequence continues at coordinate 5,574,645 of OV816027.1, forward strand.
GCTATCATCAAACGCACTTGGAATTGGAACTAATGTGCAACGATTATGTTTATTGATTAATTTTGAGGTATTATTACTATTATTGTGTCCTTAAATGTTAATGTTCTTCAATTACTTAATACTTTGTAGATTACTGATGGCCGTATTGTTACTATATATAAGAACATACTTAGGTAGGTACCATTTTCTTTACTTAAATATATTTAATCTAATAAAATCGTTCAATTCAGTCTAGTAAAATTAAACTGGATATACAAAAATTAACATCAATGGCATAAAATGAAACGCTTCTTCCTGTTAAATATAAAAGTAATTAGTCAACTTTTGTACTGTTGTTTTTTGCAGCAGATTGTGATAATATATTAAACACTGATACAATGAATGACGCACTAACAATCAAGAAAGAAATGGAAATTAAAATAGAACCACAAATGAAAGATTATAACATGTCAGACATCGACACATATACTGAGAGAGATGAAAAACTGTTCCATAACATCAGTACTCCACAAAACCCCACACAAGCCAATAGTGATGGTAAAAAAAGAAACATGTTAAGTCACAAAGGTGAGAAACCATTTGATTGTAATTTGTGTGGTTACAAATGTTCAGCAAGTCGCAGTCTCAAACGACATATGTTAACACATACTGGTGAAAAACCATTTGAGTGTAATTTTTGTGATTATAAATGTTCCGCAAATCGCAGTCTCAAACGACATATGTTAACTCACACTGGTGAGAAACCATTTGAGTGTAATTTATGTGAATACAAATGTTCACAAAGTGGTAATCTTAAAAGACACATGTTAAGTCACACTGATGAAAAACCATTTGAATGTAATTTATGTGACTACAAATGTTCACAAAGTCGTAATCTAAATAATCACATATTAACGCACACTGGTGAGAAACCATTTGAGTGTAATATGTGTGGTTTCAAATGTTCACAAAGTAAGGATCTTAAAAGACACATGTTAACTCATACTGGTGAGAAACCATTTGAGTGTAGTTTATGTGACTACAAATGTTCACAAAGTGGTAATCTTAGAAGACACATGTTAACTCACAATGGTGATAAACCATTTGAGTGTAATTTATGTGACTACAAATGTTCACGAAGTCGTAATCTAAATAGACACATCTCAACTCACACTGGTGAGAAACCATTTGTGTTGTTTCAAATGTTCAGAAAGTAAGAATCTTAAAAGACATGTTAATTCTCACTGGCGAGAACCCGTTTGAGTGTAATTTATGTTACTACAAATGTTCACAAAGTCATAATCTAAATAGACACATCTTAACTCACACTGGTGAGAAACTATTTGTGTTGTTTCAAATGTTTAGAAAGTAAGAACCTTAAAGACATATTAACTCACACTGATGAGAAATCATTTGAGTGTAATTCATGTACAAATGTGTATAAAGTAGTGTTCTTAAAAAACACATGTTTGCTCACACTGGTGAGAAACCATTTAACTTGTTTTTATGCAAGTGCTCAAAACGTGGTAATTTTATTAAACAATATATGTTGATTCACACTGGTAAGAACTCATTTGAGTGTAATTTATGTGACTACGAATGTTTACTAAGTTGTAATCTTTATAGATACATGTTATCTCACTGTGATGGGAAGCCTTTTGAGTATAGTGTGATTGCCAGAACCTATCGTGACTTTGTCAATAGTATAGCACATATAAAATTACAATGAGAGATGAATCGCACTATGTTATTTTATATATACAACTACACAAAATTGTGGGCTTGAGTACACAAACGGCAAGCAAGTGTCTGATTCTAGCGATTACTACAGTTAACAAATGGTTTTCTGAAAACAAGCAAACACACTGGCGACTGGAAAACCATTTATCATCTGAATGTAGCATGTGGTTGTTAATTATCACAAAAAGGTAAACTCAAATTTTAAAAACAAGTTTTCTGCATTTTTTTATGTCTAGAATTTTGATTTCTATACCGGGTTATTCATTATATTTTGATGATCGCCCTTTATTGTTACTATTGCAGATAAAAATAATTTAAATAAAAAAATAATTGCATTTAGGTCACATGATACAAAATATGAACAAGGTAAAATGAACAACTTATGTGATATTGTGTTTTGGAATATACCTTTTTTGTTGATTCAATGTATATCTAAATATGATCTAAATAATTATTAAGAAGTTTTTGTTCCTTTTCATGTCTTCTATCACGCCTTAAAACACGTAGTAAATCCTTGTTATCTATAGATTTTAGCCATGCAATTAAAGATAAAATACGAGGAGCGTTCAAATTTATATTATAATTCAATCATTATACAGAAATTAACAAACAAAACTAAAATTGAATACACTGTAGCCATCGTTCAGGAAGCTCCTATAGTCCTATTGAAAAAAACTCTTGGCTACAGACGCACACATTCTCGAACAGTTTCAATGGCTTCGTCATTAGAGCGAAACTTGTTTTCCCCTAACAATTCTTCTAAGGGTCCAAACACACGGAAGTCTGAGGGAGCAAGATCCAGACTATAGGGTGGATGAGGAAAAACAGTCAACATTTCAGTTTTTTAATTGTAGCCATCGTACAAGCAGCGACATGAGGATGAGCATTACCTTGTAACAGATTTCTGTCTTTTTTACACTTGTTCCGCATGGCAGTTTTCACTGGGCCTTCTAGCAAGTCTGAGTAATACTCGGCGTTTATCGTCCGTTGTTCTGCCAGGAAACCTATGTGTAAGGCGCCCAATGTCCCAAAAGAATGTTGCCATAATTTTCCCTACCGAAACAATGGACTTTGCTTTCTTTGGTTTCAGAGGCGAAGACTTCGTGCATCGACGCTCTTTTGCTTTCAGGAGTAAGGTGCTGTACCCAGGTTTCATCAGTAATCACACTAGAATTTAGAAAGGCATCTCCATCTTCTTTATATCGTTCCAGTAGTGCAATAGTGTGTTGTTCGATGCTCGAATGGAGTTTGGTTTTACTCATAGTTGTCAAACAAACCAAACCCCAATAGCACATTTACATTATATAAATATTCGTTTCAACATCTACCTAAATATTTGGCTAATATATTATTTAAGATATTTCTTTAATATTATTTTAATAATATTTATATTTATCTACGACAAAATAATAAAATATTTGTTTGATATTCTTTTCAAAATATTAAAAATTACACCCAAATAACATATTTATTTAATATGTATATCAATATAAAACGGCCTTGGTAGTGTAATGTCTGGCGTGCCGGACTTTCACCCAAGCGGCCCGGGTTCGACTCCCGGCGCTGGCAGATCTGGTTAAGGTTTTCTGCAGTTTTCCTTAGCTGTAACACAAATGTGGGATTTGCGCTGTTCCATCTATAAGTCGGCTGCAGCCGCACATTGGGCCTACATAATAATAATAATCGCCCCCTCCCTCCCGCACAAGCTTATAGCTTCTGGGGCCTTGGTTTAGGCTATGGGTTGTAGTAATTATATATATATATTTATATATAATAATAATAATAATAATAATAACTACTACAACCCATAACCTAAACCAAGGCCCCAGAAGCTATAAGCTTGTGCGGGAGGGAGGGGCGATTATTATTATTATGTAGGCCCAATGTGCGGCTGCAGCCGATTTACAGATGGAACAGCGCAAATCCCACATTTGTGTCACAGCTAAGGAAAACTGCAGAAAACCTTAACCAGATCTGCCGGCGCCGGGAGTCAATCGCGGGCCGCTTGGGTGAAAGTCCGACACGCCAGAATTACACTACCAAGGCTGTCAAAGGCTAAATTTCATTAACAATATTTTATAAATATTTTTAATATTTTAAATATTTAAAAAACACATTATATTTATATATTTTTAAATATTAACAAAATATTGTGTGTTCTTGGGTAGAATGTCCATTTATTTATTCTTAGTATTGGTACACGCTTGTTGCCTGTGTTTATTATTAATTATTTATATTAAGATATTACTATAAGATAATTAGTTATATTAATCATTTTCATTTTAATTAATTAATAAAGTATTTTTTAAACCAATATTTTAGTATTGTAAATACATTTTTAATAAATAAGCTAATTTGAGCTAATATTTGCTTATTATTTAAAAATTTTAAATCATTTGGTTCACTTACTAAAATCCGTGTTAATGTTAAGATAAGAACCCGAACCGTTATAAATTTTCAAAGGAACCGGTATTTCTCGGTTCTACATTTCGGTTCTACTGGTAAATATAAAAAGTAGTTCAACATTCTCCCAACAGCGCTACCAAAACGATTTCTTACTAAGTTGATGTTGATACTAGATCCACTTCCACTACTAATTGACCAATAGTGGTGTGTGAATTGACTAGAAAAGTGTTATGTCACATTTTATATTGATAGCCCTGAATATTTCCAAACAAATTTCATCTTTAAATATAATCTACAATATTAACCACGTTTGGTACTTCACATCTGTTAACTCCAAGAGCTCAGTTTCTATGGTATCCATTGTTGTAAATAATTGTAACTATAACACTAGAGTTTCCCGAGTAAAAAGAGTTGAAATACCGAAGAGCAAATATATTTTTCAATTATCACCTATATTATAAACAATACTTTAACCTAACATGCATCGTCTGTCAGTTATCAAGGTCAATTTGTTTGGAGATATTTGGAGCTATACACCAACATAAAATGTGAACCCTTCCGGAACTCTTATGGAACCTAAAAAAATCCTGGAACCAGAGCCGGAACCTTAATGTTTAGAAAATTAAAATTGGAATCGGAACCGAAACTTTTATTTTGAATTTTCAAGAACCGGAACTTGAACCGGAATCTATATTTGTAAAAAGTTCCAGTCTCTGGTTACAGCAAGAATCCCTAGCATTTGTAGTAGATACAATGTAGGCTGACATTTTTTAGGATACGTAAGGCAAATGTTGAGGTAATAATTTTAAAAATACAAAATATATACCTATTTATTTTATATAAGTAATTCCTTGGACACACATATACCCAACCACTGTAAATTTAATTTTGCGTAATCAATTTTTAAGTCGTCTTCTCGAACAAAATACAAAAGTAAAAATACGCGTAATTGCATGCCTCTGTAATGGCTTGCATAGCATGAAGTATTTCCGTAATTCTTTAAGAAATAAACGTTGGATTAATGCGTTTTCGGAGATTTTTTTTATATTCTTTACTTGTCGGCTATTAGATAGCGCCAACTGAAATAAAATTAGCAGTGCAAGTGTAGTCTGAAGAAATAAGTAACTGTAATTGAAACAAAATTTGATATTTTGAAAATTAGTTTCATAAAACAAGGATTTATGTAATAACTTTAAAATCATTGCTGCATTTCCTTTTTTATACTTGGTGGCTAAAACATTTAATTTGTAAGACTCAAAAATAGAAAAAAAAATTATACTTGACAAAAATCTCTAGATTTAACTTAATTTCTGGAAAAATCCATTTTGTTTCACAGGCCTTAAAAAATCCCTAGATTCGGGATAAATCTCTAGACTTGGCAACACTGTATGGTAATGTTCAGGGAACTGAGATGTTTCACTGCATTCAGCGTTTAATCCGTCTTTTATCCGTAAGTAATCCTGGAAATGTTCTTACCGGTTCTTACAGTCTCGTTTCGATGTTCCGGACTCGGCTCCTTCGTCGCCTTGTCCATAACATCTTACTCGACTGTAAAATCCCATTTTCAGGACGTATGACGTAATGCGCTTTATTTCATACTGCAATTATTGGATTATTGGTTTAATTTAAAAAAATATATATAAATAAATTTCAGAATTTAAAATATGGACATTTATGAACAACGAGCATCTATGGCAACTATTAGTCGAATTCAAAACATCGAACATGGATAATACGATACAGAATGAAATAAAAGCATTTGTGTTTTTATTTCATACTGTATCGTATTATCCATGTCCATCCGGAAAATGCGGTTTTACAGTCGAGTATAACTGTAAAGAAATTTTACCGGATTTAAATTAAATAAATCAACTGAACAATATTGATTTAGTATTTCTAATTCCATAGATACTCGTTTTTTTAGATGTCCATGTTTTGAATTCGGAAATTTATTTTATATAATTTTTTTTTAATTAAACCAATAATCGAATAATTGCAGAATGAAATAAAACACATTACGCTAAACGTCCTGGAAATGGAATTTTACAGTCGAGTAATAAATTGTTACGGACAAGCCGACGAAGGAGCTGAGTCTGAAACATCTTACTCGTCTGTAGAATTCCATTTCTAGGAGTTATAACGTAAATAACTATTACAGCATACTTGTTTTTACTTTTTTTTTCTCATACGACATTCATTCAGCTAACTCAGTTAACTTATCATTCAGTTAACTAACATATTTACGGATAATTTAGATTATTTAGAAGATCAAATATTTTAATTAAACCTTTCCAAAATTATTATCTTTCGATGTTGTTATGTTGATGACATTTTAGCTTGTTTTGGTAGTACTTTTGAAGTTACATCAAAAAATAAATTTTACATTAGAAACATAAGAACATAGGGCTATTAACTTTTCAGATTTAACCACTAAGATTAACACACAATATATTTGAATTTTCCATATACAGAAAACCTACACACACAGATATCATTATCCCAAATGAACCCTGTCACCTCAACGCAGATAAAGTAGCAGCCTACAGATCCTTGGTATGGCAAAGTTTTAAGTATTCCACTCAGACAGCCATATTTTAACAGCCATATATGTAAATCATTACAATCCGAACATGAATGACACTTTTTCATTTTTATGTAATGCTAAAGACAAAACTCACGATATTATGAAATAGAGAGCATTTGCCATATGAATTGTTGTTTTTGTAGTTACATATATATTGTAAAAATGTAATTATGCCAAACTCCTTTTAGAACAGGATACACAACACCCCAAAATAACATCAAATTCCTACGCTTTTGTAATAACAAACGCAAATTAGACATTTTAGAAGTTTTCAAAATATACAAACACAAACTCAGGGTACCTTTAATGAAGAAACAGAAACAGCTGTCGTAACAATTGTCAGGTAGGTTAAAATAAATTTGTGAAATTTTTAATTAACTGATTTATTTATTTCATGATTATGGAGTTTCACCTAGTAAAGACTCGAAACAAATAAAATTATATTATGGCGATTAATGTCACAGTGAAAACAAAAACATAAGCAGGTATAATAATATTACTACGCATTACTGCAATCATCGTTTGAGTCTAGGTACGCATATAAAGATTATAAGTACTCAGCTACTGTCCCAACACACCGGGACATAGGAAGACTAAATATTACCTCTAGTTTAATGAAAGTTTTATTAACTTTGTTAACCAGTCTTTAAAAAAAATATTTTTCCTACGACCATATCAGAAAGTAGCTCATATCGCACAATCAAGTTTCCTAGAAAACCGAACATAACACACGAAAGTAAAACTCACTAGTGATTTTACTTTCTGCTGTGCGATTTACTTTCGCAAATCTCACGGTCGAAATCTATGCAGTAAATAGCAAATTATATAAGTAATAAGAACCTGCTTATATATTTTTGACTATTTTGATACATTAATCATCTACTAACACAATAATTAATTAATTAATTTTAGCTGTATTTATTTCATGAAAAACTATTGATTAGATATATTGAAGGATATTTGACATATTTTCACTGCACCAATTGTCATTACACCAAAACAACTTTTCACTGCAAAATAATAATTTTAATCTTGTTTTCCATTTCCAACAATATATTTTAATTTAAATTGCTAAGAAGTTTTAATTCATATTTTATAGATTTATTGTTAAATAGTATATTACATTACTAGTGTGGAAAGTGAAACTTTTCGTACGCACGAGTGTGAATTGACGCACGAGGCGTAAGCCGAGTGCGGAAATCACACGAGTGCAGAAAAGTTACTTTCCAACGTGTAATGTACAATATTTTTCCTACGACCCCCCAAATTTCAAGTGTTTAAAAAATTTTGATTTTTTTTAAATTTTCAAGAATATAATTTTTGAAGATTTTAAAGCAAAATTTTTATGGTTAGGTTTAACAGAGAAAATCACACTTAAAGCTAATTTTCTTAAGCCATTTATTTTTAGGATATAAAGTTTAATTTTTTAAACAATTTAGTTTCACAATATGAATAATTATAACGAAATTTCTATCAAAACATTTCCAGAAAAATAAAATTAAGTTATCTTGACAACTTAATTTTATTTTTCTGCAGCTGAATTATGACAATTGTTAAAGTGAATGGGTGTTTGTTAACATTTTATTTAATAGATTCTTTTACTAAATATAAATTTCAATTTTAAAAACTCATATATTCATAACTTATTTAAACATAGTATAAAATTAAACCTTGGGTTTAGCAGCAAAATTAATTAAATGAATTACTATTACAATTTATAATATAATAATTTCAGAGGCACATAATTTATTTTTTATTTATATTTAATAATATCTCCATAATTAACTAATATAACTTCAACTAATAACACAATGCCAGGTGTGAAAGAGGTTGCCTAACTAAATTATTTGACATTACTCTTATTTTTCTCCCATTTGGCATCGCTGATTTTAATCTTGGCAAACTTGCTTCAATAATTTTCATGTACTATAGTGAGGTTACGTTAGGTGTAATCTATTAGATATTTCTTTTTGATAGCTAAAATAACTAATTAAACATTAATTAAAGTTATATTTATAAGAAAAGAATAGATACATAATGGTTAAAATGCTTCTCAAAATTGGATTAAACATTAATGTCATCATTTTAATGTAAACAAAATTCATGGATTTCTAGGTATTGCTTAGCGTGACGTATTTTCATAACACACACGTGTGTTATGTTCCTAACATACGCGTGTTATATGACTCACTTTCTTAATATCGGTAGCGTTTGCTATTGTTCACTTTCGTATGGGGTCGTAGGAAAAAGTTTTAATAATTACTTAGAGTATAATTAATTTCTAAAAATATTTTAAATAAATAATCAGAGACGGCTATGTATAATGTTCAATATGCGGATGATAGTCTTTTGTTTAAAGACGCCATAAGTATAAAGGCTAATTTATCATTGTTAGTAGTTAACTGTAAATCTTTCTTTGGTTTAAATGTTTTAAATGTTTAAAATATTGAAAACTCATTTTTACAAACACCTTTTCACAACTCAAATTCCAAGAAATTTAACTAATTGTTATAATAATCCCTTTATGGATAAAACAATAATACTGACAATATTCAAAACGCACTTACACACACGCTTTCCCTAATTAACTTCACAAATTGTTACAATAATCATATAGTTATAAACTTTATTGGTACTGAAAATAATGATAAAAATAAAATTACTAAATAAACTGTAAATTGTTTTTTGTTAGCATAAAAATAATTTTTTCTTTGAAAGACTGTATTTTTCTGGTCGTAGGAAAAATAGTGTACATAACTCGGTGGAAAGTGCGTTTCTTACTCGTGTGATTTCCGCACTCGGCTGACGCCTCGCGCGTAAATTTCACACGTACGAAAAATGCCACTTTCCACTCTCGTTATGTAATATACTATTTCAGAATTAATTCACAGAACATTAATATTATTATTTATTAAAGGAAAAACTAGTTATGATTACAATAGGTTTAAAAGAAAATTATCACCATTTTATAATTATTTTGTCATTTGAGATTTTACAATTTTAGCAGAATTTTTTGTAACTCACACCTAAAAAGACTAAAGAACTAACTACATAATAGAAATTAAAAACTTACGAATGAATAAGAGATAACTGAAAATATGATTAGATTCTATAATTCTAAGCGATAAGATTCTATTTTATGCTGAATATTATGTCCAACCTTATAAATGATTAGAGAGAATTCAAAAATATTATGAAGCCTGTGTAAGATGATATAGCAGAGGTGGCCACTCTCGAGCCACATGTGGCTCTTGCAAGCGAGTGGTGCGGCTCTTATGCAAATAAAATGTATGAAACATGAAACACTAAAACTGCTCAATTTCCAAAAGTAATTATATTTTATTTCATTTCTCGTTACAAAGTTATTCAAAAACAAAAATAAAAGTGTTATTAAAAAAATATATATTGTTCTGATTCTATCAATTTTGTAAACAAAATAGTTAAAAATTGTATTAGCTTGTGGATGCTTTACGAATGCTGTGCATCTTAGCAGTTAGATGCCGAAACTTTGGTTGATGACTTGTTGTTAGGCCAGTTCACACAAGCTCATCAGTTAAAACAGACTGACCATAATTTTTTAATAAATTCAAGTGTTAAATACAAAGATTCACAGCAATACGAAGTACCGACAATTGAGATTAATCTCAGCTCACACTCTTTCGTTTTAAGATAATTTTGTTCCAGAACCAAGCGTCGAGTAATGAAAAAGTGACTAATATTTCTTGAGATTTCAAGAGAAACAGTAGCGATGAGTCATAGCATTTTGTTATAGAAAGTACTAACAATAAAGTTGGTGCATTTTGGATGTCACCTAAATGCACGTCTATGCACTCATATTCTGTCGTATACGCGTAAATGGCTCTTAAATATTCCTTCCTGAAATGTGGCTTCCAAAGGTAGTGTAGCTGGCCACCTGTGTGATATAGTGTTGTGCAAAGAAAGATAGTATAGTCATCTGAGATTATAAATGTGATGGATTATTGGTATTATATAATTATTCACCAGGAAAGGTTATTTTGAAAAACAAAAATGAACTACATCCAATATTACGTTGTATGTGTAAATTTTCTTTTATTCATTTTATTCATTACATCATATCACAATGGCTTCTCAATATGTGTGAGCACATGCCTTACCAAATTTCCTTTTCGGGAGCATTTATAATTACAAACATTACACTGAAACTGTTTCTCACCATTATGTGTGAGCATATGCCTTTGCAAACATGCCTTTCGTGAGAATTTATAATTACAAATATTGCACCCAAATGGTTTCTCACCGCTGTGAGTAAGCATGTGGTTTTGCAAACTTCCTTTTTGTAAGCATTTAAAATTACAAATGTTACATTCAAATGGCTTCTCATCATTATGAGAGAGCAGGTGTCTATGCAAATCTGATTTTTGTAAGAATTTATATTTACAAATATTACATTTAAATGGTTTCTCACCACTATGACTGAGCAGGTGCCTTTGCAAATTGCCTTTTTGATAGCATTTATAATTACAAATATTACATTCAAAGGGTTTTTCACCACTATGAGTGAGCAGGTGATTTTGCAAAAGTGCTTTTTGTGAGAATTTACAATTACAAATATTACATTCATATGGTTTCTCGAAACTATGAGTGAACAGGTGTCTTTGCAAAGTTATTTTTTGCGAGGCTTTATAATTACAAATATTACATTGAAAGGGTTTCTCACCACTATGAATCCGTAGGTGCGTTTTTAAAGCTATTTTTAGTGAGGCTTTATAATTACAAATATTACATCCAAATAACTTCTCACCACTATGAGTGAGCAGGTGCCTTTGCAAACTTATTTTTTGTGAGGCTTTATAATTACAAATATTACATTCAAAACGTTTCTCACCGGTATGAATGAGCAGGTGCCTTTGTAAAGTTTGTTTCTGTGAGGATTTATAATTACAAAAACTGCATTTAAAGGGTTTCTCACCAGTATGAGTGAGCAGGTGCTGTTGCAAACTTGATTTTTGTGAGCATTTATAATTACAAATATTACATTCGAATGGTTTCTCACCACTGTGGGTGAGCAGATGCTTTTTCAAGCTTCCTTTATGCGAGTATTTGTAATTACAAATATTACATTCTGATGGTTTCCCCCCACTACGAGTGTGCAAATGTGTCTGGAAATCTTTTCGTGCATATTTATAATTGCATAATATATTACCCTCAAATGGTTTCTCACCTCCATGAGTCAGCTTATCTTGCTGCATATTTTTGCTCAGTGTGCTTTTATAATTGTTACATACGATTATTTAGTAGCATGAAAGCACATACAAATGTGATTAGCGAGTAGGTGTATATCTATATATTACGATCAATGATCCAATAGATGCACTTTTGCATAATAGTACATATATAGAAATAACACCTACTACTTAATCAGTATGCTCTCAATGAATATAAATTCAAAACTGCCCTTTATAAGTAAACTTACAAGTACCTACATGCTTTACTTGATGTAGTATCCCCTTATTTTTTTGACGATTACAGCTTTATTAAGTGGGTCATCAACTACAAACAAACTAATAACAGTTAATCTGTAATGATGGATCTATTTGATGTTGTCTTTCTATATGAATTATTTTTCCTAGTGTTTTGACCTCATTTTGTTATAAGTATTTTACAAGAAATTATAATTGGATGATTGTAGCATACTGGGTAAATTCAAATCATTTCAAACTCCTATTTGAATTATTACCAGACTTATTGCTTTAGATAGTTCTGGAGGACCTACAAAAAATAAGTTATAAGTACAGAGCTGTAGATTTTGTAATGTTAATACAATCAATTTATGTAAATGAAAAGACAAATCAAAAAGAATATTTTTAACCTTTCAATAAAAAAGCACAAATGCTGCTAATGCCAGTTTACAATGCTTATTCTTTAATTGCTACTATCGAAAGTGGTCGTACCCTGTTATGGATTAATAATAAAGCAATTATAGCAAACGTGTTTTTTAGTGGTTCACCGCGGTTGACAGGTATTAGACAGATTTCTTGACAGCGGTTGCTCTTCGTATCTATTTCGGAAGTATTCGGAGTCATGACGTCAATTGCAGATTTTTAGAACGTCTTAAACAGTATTCCTAACGTCTAATAACTTTAACTTGTATTTATTAATCTTTTGTTTTTACTTAGGTTTTGAATTCCAAATGCATACTTGACAATAAATCTATCATAATGTATTTATTTATCATGAAGAAAGATATCCATAAACAGTTATTTGTATACCAAGGTTGTATAAAAAGTACAGCCAAAAGGCTGCAGTCTCAGACATGATGAAAATAGACACTAAAATTTGAATTTCCTGTTTATATTTAGGTTTTTTGTAATTGGTAGTGAAAACTTTTCAAAACAAAGTTTCTCTTCGTTTGTTTATAAGCTGGGAGCTGGGATACTAATTATTATTTATTGATACAATTCTCCCAACTGCTCCCTATGAAGAAAGATTTTCCGTACCCACACATTTCGTGATCTTTTATATTTTATTCCACATGTACCATAGCAGCACATGGTTATAACTTTCTCGCTATCTGATTCATTTGACAATATCATATTTTTTCGGTTAAGCATAATTTCTTAAATTTCTTCGGTTAAGCAATAATTTCGGTTATTATTTCTTTAAATACAACGCGACAATAGTAAACAGATAATGCACATAACCTCATTTAATAGGAAATAGTAACAGTGCTTGCTAAGTTGACAAAATATGTCTATTTCAGAGATAAAAACATAAAACAAGCGCGAAATTTAAAATTTTACATGATATTGGTGGTTACTACTTGCTTCAGTGGGACCGCACGGGATTATTTTAATTGGTGGTGGTCGATGGTAGTGGGTGGTAGTGGCTGCAGTGAGACTGCGGCCTTTAAAGTTGTACTTTTTTTATCACGAATATGATGAAGATTGTTCTCAGAGGCGTTAGCCAAGGTGTCTTTAAAAACGGCAGAGTAGGCCACCAAGTCACGGCTGTGTGCGACTTATGTCAAACACATGAAACAATGCGAATTAAATAGTCCGAAAATGTGCTACTTTACGGATTCAAATGAGTCTGTAAAATGTTTACTTAAGGTACTATTTCAGAAAAACACATGTAGTGTACATAGATTTAAATACCAATTAAATTAAATAAATTATAAGTGATAAGATTTCAATAAAAAAAAGTAAAATAAGTATGAAAAAAAAGTTTTTAAACTATTCTTTAAAATAAGCAACAAGTTGGTTCATTTTGGATCCGGTCCTGACCTTGGATCCAAAATTCATTAAACTTTAAAATTCATTTTCTGGAAAACTATTCGTTTTTGACCTATACTTATCAAGGTAAATTAGCTCTACTGCGTCCCCTCTACCGACCATTTAAAGGATGTCAGTTATTTCTAAATCACCCTGTATAAAGCATCAAATAATAATTATCTTACCGATCTTAATACCTGTAAAAGCTTACTAAAAAAACACCTGAAGTTTTGTAGCTAGACGAGAAATATTTTTATAATATGTGATATAGAATGGTTGAATAATTGTATGACACACAAAAAATAAATATATATTTATAAATTATCAACACAGGTTTTCTTTATTTCACATATGTACGCCAATTAAACAAAACGGAACACATAAATCAAAAATAAAACAAAAAACCAATGAAGTTTAATTAAGCTTGCTAAAATGAAATTTTAGCTTGTTTATAGCATGCCAATGGTGCTATCATTTCAGCAGACCTTATAACTAAAATGTAATTTATTACAAATATTGCTGAAGGGCTCTATTCTTTAATTTAAATTCTTTTTTAATTTAAAAAAATGTTTATTTGATTTCTGATCAGAAAATACTTAAATATTTCCACTTACTTTTCTTGAGTTTAGCAAAATACACACAGGTACGTATAAATCTTGTAATAATTGAAGTTTCTTTGTACTTAAAAAAAACACGAGGGTACATATGCCAATTGTTATTTGATAGATTTGGAGTCAGAGAGGCATAGATTCCGTCTATTGATTTCTACTGACTAAAATTGCTTTCTCTTGTAGGTCCATTTATACGTTTTGTTAAAAACAATCGAAAAACCTGAACTTTTTCACATCACTTGTTTATGACTTCACATAAATTAAACGTGTAATAATCATAATTAGCTAATTACTTAAAGCTATTTAAATGGAAATATAGCTGGTAAAAAGACGAATAAAACGATATAATACACTTATAATCAAAATTGACCTCTAACTGAAGAAATTAACAAAATCCGCCAACTGCCAGAAAATTAATTAGGACACCCTAATTATACAGATTCCAGATATGCAACAACATAGAATAGTTGCTTTATAACACATAGCAATTTCGTTACATAAATTTACAATAATTATAAATGAGTACTAAAAGAAAACTCAAATCATAAATTGGCCGCTTCGGCCTTGTGAAGAAACATGATACCAACGCATCTTATAGCTTAGTAAAACCTTAAGCTAAACGGAATTTAAACCACTCTGGTCAAAAACAAAAAACAAAATATTACATGCATTTGCAAAATGACTTTGGATCGACATCTCCAAACAGAAAAATCAAAATTTAACCAGGTACAAACACAGGTGAGTTAATTACGACATAAGAGTTTAAGATAATGATTTATTTTGTTTATTTTCAGTACAACAACCTGAAACTGAGTTAACTTCCAGATAAACAAAATTCGTTACTCAGATATATATCAAATATGGAAAATTAAAATTTTTATCTATAACTAAACGTAGATTACG
The DNA here is from genome assembly GCA_929113105.1 of Agrypnus murinus. Classification (NCBI taxonomy): domain Eukaryota; kingdom Metazoa; phylum Arthropoda; class Insecta; order Coleoptera; family Elateridae; genus Agrypnus; species Agrypnus murinus. The sequence goes on from OV816027.1 coordinate 5,590,121, forward strand.
GACACTTTCACTTATTTCCACAATCGTATTATTTAATTGAACAGCTTTGGGCATACTGATTCATTTTACTGATGGCTCCAATAGAACCAACACAGAGAACAACAGCTTTTTGAGGTCGACACCTTAATTTGTTCAAGATTTTCATTAAATTAATCAATTAAATTGTTAACTAGATATAGAACACATTATTTGTAGATTTCTGTGTCTTTTGCATACTGGTGGTTATTCCAAAAAAATTAAAATATTCCTACTAGTTCTAGAAATTAGTTTTTTAAACAATAAAAATATTTGCAATCTGCCCTTAACTATGATGACCTGTAACTTGATCCAGAATTTTCTTATGGGCCAAATAAAAAAAATAGCAGTCCTTTTATTATTGACAAAGATTAACATACTAAAATTTCATCAAAACTGGTGACTTTGACCTGCACCACATGTCCGTTTTGAAACGGAATAGGCCAAGATATCCTATAGACTATAGAGCAACTTTGTTAATGGAAGGACAGTTACAAGTGGCATCTCTGCAGTTATCTACATGGATATATAAAGTACCCTTGTGTGGCTGACCAGCCATAGTTAAACGGAAACAAATTTTTTGGTTTAGCAATATTAAAACTAAGAACCCAGCAATTATTTTACCATTATTTTAGCAAAATTATTGATCAAGGACATGAATCAATACGTGGTTACAAGCGACTTGTCTCCAGATTTGAGAATTGAAATAATGATTTGATTTTAAGAGCAGAATATTTTGTAACTAGGTTAGTTTTACTATCATTTATACGATTTTATTAGCTGTTCTGAAAATAACTTGTATGCCATTTCAGGATTAGTGGAATTCAATGTATCTGACCAGTTTTCATTTTCTAATTTTTTATTTAAATTTGTATAATTGATTTCTGAGATATTTTTTGACTTAAGTTTTTCATTTTGTTCTTTTTTAGATAGAAAAGTGAGTTTAGTGATCCACGAGACTCGCCTTAAAAATGGCATGGGAAAAACCGGGTTTATTAAAGCTAGTGGTTTTGAGATTACCATCAAATGTGATCTATGCAGCTGATTTCAACATTATCTCCTCTTTTAACAATTCTTCTTGGCTCGCTAATATATGGAAACATACTAATTGAACTGAACTCACTAGTGTAATTGTTTACAGTGTTAAATCAAAAAAATTAATATTTGTGTCTCCCACAAAATCTTCAATATATATACAAATCCGGTTATGCTAGAAAATAATAGAAGTATTAAAATAATGATTGCCCGATAGCTCCTAAACGGTAACAGCTAGAGAAATCGTTCTAACACGGATGTAAACAGTGGATAGAGGCGCATCTAGAGAAATTATTTTCAAATATACAGGGTGTTGCAGAAAAGTGTGACATGCTTAAGGTAATTTTTTTTAAATAGAATGCCCCAAATATTTTTGCATATTTAACACCTCTCTTGGCAGGTTTATTCATATCTAAAACTTTAGCGCCATCTAATGACCGGTTTAGAAGTTATACTTTTTTTTCCAAAAATTGAGTTTTACATTATCCCACTTAACAGTTTACCCGTTTCTCCGCGGCAACTGTGAAGACAAATTTAAGTAAAGATTTTGTTGCAGGGGCTTGTAGGGTGCTAATCTTTAAAAGAAGACGGACCCACCATGTACAGGGTGTTCAAAATTAATTTTTAAATTTAGAGAACTTCAAAGCTAAAATTCACAACTTTTTCAAATGGAACACCCTGTATATTCTGTACCTTTGTGATTGCAGATTTTGTTCAACAAAACATTAAAACATCTAACAATTGTTGTGCACGTATGCAAAACGTACATTTCTCGCAGTTATCGACCATCAGTGTTTAGTTTTAGTAGGTGTTTTAGTTTTTCAAAATGAATTTTAGTAATGAAGGACTTGTAGACATGACTTTTGTTTTGGGCGAGTCGAAAAGAAATTGTTTGCTTGCCTGCAGAATTTACCACCAACGGTATCCTGAACGGAGGCTCCCTAAAGTTCACAGCTTTCAAAACCTGCTCGATAGATTTGTGAGGACCGGCAATGTACAATATGAAAAAAGTGAACGAATTAACAATGTTGTGAACAAAGAAAATGAGTTATCTGTTGTGCTGGCAACGATTGAAAATTCCCATGTTAGTCAGAGAGAAGTGAGTTCATCTGTAGGAATAAGTAGACATTTAAACTAGTAGACGAGTAAAACTCAATTTTTTTGAAAAAAAATTTATAACTTCTAAACCGGTCATTAGATGGCGCTAAGATTTTAGATATGAATAAACCTGCCAAGAGAGGTGTTAAGTATGCAAAAATATTTGGGGCATTCTATTTAAAAGAAAATTACCTTAAGCGTGCCATACTTTTCTGCAACACCCTGTATATTTGAAAATAATTTCTCTAGATGCGCCTCTATCCACTGTTTACATCCATATTAGAACGATTTTTCTAGCTGTTAGCGTTTAGGAGCTATCAGACTTCGTCACACTATTGCCCCACCCGGTATATTAATTAAATAAAACCAAAAACAGAAATTAAAATTGTTATAAAAAGGTACAAAAAACAGATTAATTAAACAAACAGTGAATATTGTAAATTATATCTTAAGAATCAGATAAAGATTAAATAAAATATATTTGTATGTATTAATTAAAATACCTGTATATAATCATTGTTGCTATGAAGTACAGACAACAGACTAATATAAAACATAATCGCGATAGGCAGTCACATTAATCAGAGATAATCAGTTCAAAAAATTGTAACAAAATATACTACTGCTCATGGAAAGCAGAACATCTGTAAATTTCTAAAATTAAATTATTTTGGCGCCGGAAGTCTTACTGTTCTTACAACATGGGATGGAGACCACAACACAAAAATATGCAACTACATAGTGCTGGTGAAGTAAGGTCCTACCTAACCCACAATAATGTCGCAGTATCCACTAGGTTACTCAACTTATCAGCCATCGAGAATCTGTAGAACACGCTATAATCCACTTCTTCGAAATATCAAAGAACTTTGGGGACAGGTAAATGAGGCTTACAATGCTGTACCTTAAAACAGTATTCAACACCTGTTTGACTCCATGCAAAACAGGGTAGCCTTGGTTATTAGAATTTGGTCATTCCATATTGATCAAGTGCCTTAAATGTAATTCAATAAATTGAGTCCATCCTTTTATATTTTTTCAATAAAGACATTATGGTACTTTAACGTTTTTATTTCAACTCCTTCATGGTGTTCGGCTTTCCATGATCAGTAGTGTACATGGTCCACAATACGTATGTGGTAACAGTGTTCACACGTACAAAGAGAAATTAGAAGAATTAAGATGTGATTAATGTCTGTAATATAATGGAAACAGAACTATAATCAGGTATAATATTACTAAGCGCTACTGCAATAATTCTTTGAGTACTTCACCATTGCCATAGGAAGCTGAATGTTATTACTTACCATATCTATACTTTTATTAAACAGAAGGCAGAATTTACAAATATTATGTAAGATGATATATATAGCATTGCGCAAGAAGAGTTAGTTGGTATTATATAATTTTTCATCAAGAAATGTTATTTAGAAAAATAAAAATTAATTCCATCCAATATCTAATTGTAAATTTCCTATTATTCAGTATTTCTATTAGTCATTACATTACATCACAATGGTTTCTCACTATGTGTGAGCATATGCCTTTGCAAATTTGCTTTTTGAGAGCATTTATAATTACATATATTACATGTAAATGGTTTACCATTACTATGAATGAGCAGGTGCTTTTGCAAGCGACGTTTTTGTGAGCATTTATAATTACAAACATTACATCCAAATGGTTTCTCACCACTATGAGTGAGCAGATGGTTTTGCATATTTCCTTTTTGTGAGCATTTATAATTACAAACATTACATTCAAATGGCTTCTCACCACTATGAGTGTGCAGATGCCTTTGCCAATTTCCTTTTTGTGAGAATTTATAATTACAAAAATTACATTCAAATGGTTTCTCCCCACTATGAGTGAGCAGGTGCTTTTGCAAAGATGCTTTTTGTGAAAATCTGCAATTACAAATATTACATTTAAATGGTTTCTCACCACTATGAGTAAACAGATGATGTTGTAAAGATACTTTTTGTGAAAATTTGCGATTACATATCTTACATTCAAATGGTTTCTCACCACTATGAGTGAGCAGATGCTGTTGCAAAGTTGCTTTTTGTGAAAATTTGTAATTACAAATCTTACATTCAAAAGGTTTATCACCCCCATGAGTGAGCAGATGTATTTGCAAACTTCCTTTTTGAGAGCATGTATAATTACAAAAGCTACATCCAAATGGCTTCTCAATACTATGAATGAGCAGGTGCTTTTGCAAACTTTGTTTTTGTGTGCATTTATAATTACAAATATTACATCCAAATAGTTTCTCACCATGAGTGAGCAAATGGTTTTGCATATTTCCTTTTAGTGAGCATTTATAATTGCAAATGTTACATTCAAATGGTCTCTCACCACTATGAGTGAGCTGGTGCTGTTTCAAATTTCCTCTTTGTGAGCATTTATAATTACAAATGTTACATTCAAATGGTTTCCCACCACTATGGATATGCAAGCGTGTTTGCAAATCTTCTTTTTGTGAACATTTATAGTTGCATTCATTAGATTCAAATGGTTTTTCACCTCCACGAGTGAGCTTATCTTGCTGCATATTTTTGCGGTACACTTTTTCGGAGTACACTAGGATTAATTTAAATCATTTCCAACACCTACTTGAATTATGATTTGATAGATCTGATGCACCTACAAAAAATAAAGTCATAGAACCTTTGAGGAAAGCAAGTAAGTATAGGGCAATACAGATTGCCGTCAGTGAGTACCCGGAGGGTACATATAAGCTCAACTGGTACACCATAAATTTCTCTATTATGTTACATAAAATATATGCTAAAGCAAAAATTGGATGTTTAAATTACTAATATGTCACAGATACAGATACATTAGATACTTAAAACATTTAATATTTTTAAAATTACAGTTCAAACTGTTTGTATGTCGTCCAGCTTTCGTTTAAACTAACCTGTTTTGGATTGCCCTTTAAACAGAATGATTTTGTAATGTTAGACAATCAATAATATATCTATATAAATGAAGAGCCAAATCAAAATGAATGTTTCCAGCCTTCCAATAAAAAAGGACATATACTATTAATGCCAGTTTGTGGTAATATCCATTATTATTGTCACTTACGTAAATGGTAATATGTCAACAGACGCTGATTCATCATGGAAGCAACCCAGACCATGGCCAACTACATCAGTCGTAGGTTAGCACCAGTTATAACACCTATATACAGGGTGTAGTATCGGTTTTGTTACATAGGCGAATAGCATGTAAAAACACAATTTCTCAGATATTGGCCCCCCTAATTATTTTAGAGGAAAAGTCCCTATAGCAAAGTTGTAGAACTTATTGAGTGCTGTACAAAACACTCACTCATAATTTATGAACGATATGCTAATTGGTAATCATATTTACAAAGAATTGAATCATTCATTAATAATGTACCTAATACAGTCACTAAAGAAAGTCAGAAATTAATAATGACAAAAAGGTATTCTGATAGACCTTGAAAAATAATAAAAGAACAAGATGAAAACTTTGTACAAAAATTGATTAAAGTTAGGAACCGGTTAGAACAAAATTCCAGAAAGTATGTTCAAAAACAAAATTAAAAAATTAAAACAAGAACAATTTTCCAATTAGGAGAAAAAGTTATAATAAGAAATTTAAAAAGGGTTGATGCAATTGCAGGAGTTGTAGCAAAATTCCAATTACCTTTCGAGGGTCCGTTTATTGTAACAAGTAAATTTAATGATAGTTGTAAATTAAAATTCATAGATTCAGATAGAATAAGGGGAAAGTAGCATGTAAACGTACTGTATCCATATATTCCACAAGATTAATTTAGATTAGTTGATCTTGTTGTAAATAGTGTATCTTACTGTTAGAAGTTATATGATTTTAATGAAATATTTACAATTAAAATTATAGTGTGGGAAATGTCGTGATAGGACATGCAACAGGCATTATAAATTTTATGCCTGTGATTTGGGTTGCATAACTTACCAGGCGAAGCATTTATCTAATTTTAAATAATATCGAGTGTTTTTTTAAATTTGACGTTGAAGGCGGCTATGGGTAGTTGATTGTGAATGGATCTTGATCGTATTAATAAATGTCATTGTCAAAACGTTCAAATCCAACCTCTGTCCAATGGTTAGATGTCAATTTCTGGTTAATTCACAATCGACTATTCACAGCCTACGTTGACGTCAAATTTAAAAAAACACTAGATAAAAAAAAATGTTTCATTTTGTTATAGAAACACTATACAATACTGTAAATAAAAAAAAATAAATTTTAAATTGATTTTTTTCTTAATTTTTGTAATTTCATTTGCATAATTAACGATCTTTTGTCGTTGCTTAAATATTTGCACATAAATAGGTATTAAAGCTATTGCATTATTCTCACCTATAATAAAGGTATGCACACAGGTACTTACCACTTTACTTACTGTTTTTATTGGTGAAAATGAAAAATCTTCTCAATCGACGATTTGAGTATTTTCATAATAAATGTGTGGTGTTCAATGTTACTCAGATATTTAAACTGAAATATTTTATTGTGATGTAGTCAAGTGAGTTCTTGAGTATATTTGAGACTTATATGCCAATGTGGGGGTCTTTTGTTGTAGAAAACATGGGCCTATTAAAACAAAAATTGTTGCGTTTTGTCATAGTATGCTGAAAGTAAAAAAAATTAGCTTTCATTCAAGATTTTGATAAAAAAAACTTGTGTAATAATTATTTTACAGGAAATCAGGATCAAGTTTATAATGAGAAATAGATGTAACAATGTCTTTTTAAACAATTATTGTAAATTTTAATAATATATCAATCTAAAGAAAAATCAAGATGGTTGCCATTAAATCCCAAATTTAAGTGTGCATTTCAATATGTGTTTGGTTTCAGTGGAGAGAGAACAATTCCCTGTATCTTTTTATATTATTATGAACAATTAATTTAATATTTATAAACAATATGATTATGTAATTTTAGTTTTAAATTCATTCATTTGTTTCTAATCAAGAATTTAGTTGTAACTAGAAATCACACTAAAGAATTTTGTTTAGAACCGGATAAATCACTAGTTTTGTCAATTGTTTTTCCAATTTCTATATAAACCGTTGGAGATCTGGCGACACTCTCTCGAAAATTTTCATTTGTACAGAACACGCATGATTCTTTTGGAGAGCAAAATTTTAGAAAAATTTTGAGGTTATGTTATATTATCTTGCGTCCACGTCAACCTTCTGTCAAAAATTTAAGGTTATGTTTACTGCTATGTCAAATTTTTTTGTAATGATAAAATTTTAGAATTTAAGTAATGCAGTTAATAATAAATAATTTTATTTTAATTAAATAAAAGTGCAGTGAAACTAATTAGTGATACAATTTTCTTTTGGTCAAGGAAGCTTTTATTTGCTGGTTGTTTGTTAAATCTTGAACTTTGTTATTGGAGTTTTGAATGAAATTTAGTTATTTAATTATGGAAAAAAATTAAATGGACTTACTTTATAAAGAACTACAATTGTTGTTTGTAATTAAAAAGTTTATCCTGTATTACAAAACTATTTTGAAACAAAAGACGGTATTTAGAAACATTCTACCATGCCAACATTTAAGCAGATGCATACCAACGTTTACAATTAACTACTAATACAAGTTAGTATTCTTTTTAAGGCGCAAAAAGTTTGGGAAATTTTAAATAAATGTAAATTTTTCTTTAAGTTAATAATATAGCATATTTAATGAAAGAAATATTAATTAACAAAACAAAGGGAATTATACTGTCTTATAATTTTAATTTCTTTTATATTTTAATATGAAACCCTGAAATCTGTGTAGAACATTGCTTGCAAATTTTTTAAATACAAGTATAATTCCTCAGCTTGTGTAGTTTAAAACTGTATGGTTCAGATCGAATAAAAGGTTGCTAGACTGGATTAGAAGTTAATAACGTTGTGATCATAATTAACTACAATCAATAATTCAGATAAATTTATTTAAAATATATATTTATAACCTTTTTTAAAATATACAATTTTTCAACAATGATTCTTTAGGTAATATTCCGTCTTATATCCTTTTCTTGACGGAACAAAAAAGTTGAAATTCTCTAATGTGCTAGAAATTAGTATCTTTTATATTTACTTACAATTTATTTCAGTAAATGTTCTGATTTATATGAAACAGTGATGGAGAAGCAGGTTCCCAACAGTATTTTTTTTAGTTTGACCTATGATTCACACTTTTGACGTTTACCCCTGCGGCCCCACCAATACCTCCCCAGAAATTTTAAATGGAATAACCTGTCGTGTGGTATCTCAAATGAAAGCTTATCTTATCAGGATTATGGTGATGTGTCACTTGCATTTTTTTTATTTAGCATGGAGAAATGATTAATTGTACATTAGGATAAGAATAATAAGTCTTTAAACATCTAAGTAGGCGTTGAAAATAACATTTTAACAAAACTGAAAAAAAGAACATTCACAGGAACTGCTCAAAATGAGCACCATTGGCCTCCATGCAGTAGTAAAGCCGGTTTTCAAATTCTTGCCTTACTTTCTGAAAAGTTTCTCGTGGAATGTTTCAGCACTCGTTGATAATTCGTTGACGCAAGTCATTTAAATCCGTGGTTTTAGTCTTATAAACTACTGACTTTAAATGACCCCAAAGTAAGAAGTCAAGACTTGTGAGGTCCGGTGATCGTGGAGGCGATTCGATTGTTCCACGTCTACCAATCCAGTGATTTGGAAATCTCCGGTTAAGCTAGTTACGAACATTCGCAGCATAATGCGGTGGAGCACCATCCTGCTGGAAGAACAATTGATATTCGTCGAGTATTTGATTACCTTCTTCATCAAGCTGGTTTTCCACTTCTTCAGTTATTAGAGGATCGATGATGTTCTCCAACATATTCAAGTAGACGGCACCATTTAGCGTTACATTAATGAATATGGGTCCAACTATTGAATCACCTACTATTCCTGCCCAAACATTAATCTTTTGAGGTCTCTGGGTATGGTCCTCTCTTGTCATACGCGGATTTTCGTCGCTCCAATATCGTACATTCTGCTTGTTCACGTGCCCATTTAAGTAAAAAGTGCACTCATCACTGAAGCAAACGTTTTTTACTAAATTTGGATTCGCAATGATCATTTCGGTCATAGTTTCGCAAAATTCTAGTCGTCGGTCGCAATCGCCGTCGCTAAGTTCTTGCAATATCTGCATCTTGTAAGGGTGAAAGCTATGCAGCTTTGTCACTTTGCGTACCGACGAGTAAGAAAGTGCGGTGGATGCTGCAACCTGACGCAAAGAACTGGTTGGCTCCATGGTAAAATTTCCAATTACTTCCATCTCCGCCAGTTCATCTACTACCTGATTAGCATGCCTTTTCTTGTTCTCTACCGATCCAGTTGCTTCAAATTTTTGCACAAGTTCGCGAACGTATTTATGCTCCATATGCTTATTTGGATGTCTTTGATTAAAAACTGAACTGAACAACTAATGTGACAGTTTGTTAGACAAAACGTCAACGGCTTGCTTTCTTTTTTTTCCACGCCTACCTGATTAAAATTAGGTTTCGATAGCGCTTAACATTCTACTGAAGTGGCAATGAGAAACTTTCTCATAAAATGTATGAGAAAATAAAAAAATGCGCAAGTGACACATCACCATAATCCTGATAAGATAAGCTTTCATTTAAGATACCACACGATGGGTCATTCCATTTAAAATTTTTGGGGAGGTATTGGTGGGGCCGCAGGGGTAAACGTCAAAAGTGTGAATCATAGCTCAAACCGTTTCCCCCTTGACATATAAGTGGACCTGTTTTTGGAAATTTTCAATTTCCTTTTGGTTTCTGAAATATCTCAGGCTTCAAAAAATCACCCTGTATAATAAATAACCTGTACAAAAATAAAATGTTTTAAACAGCAAAATTGCATGTACCATAACAGAAAAAAAAATAAAAAAAACATTACAAATTTTATATAAAAGCTTAAACGATTTCATGGGTATAGCAGCAATTAATACAATTGGAATAAAAATTCTAATAATAATTTTGAGAGGTACAGAATTTCAAACCAAACACCCCTAGACAATTGTTTCGCCTTTACTCTTAGCTCCTCAATAGGGGAGGCTTTGTCTGAAACCCTGCACTTCTCAAATTGTCGCTTGTTTATATGTAAATCTCGAATTTACATTAATAGAAACAATTACAAGTGGAGACATCTATAAAATGTCATCCACAACTTCCATTAAATTCGGAAGTAAATATTAAATATTTACGTTTTATTAAAAATAAAACTAAAATTTTTCATTGCTGTATTTAAACGTATAAAAGCTTAAATCATTTCATGGGTATAGCACCAATTAAAACAATTAGAATAAAAATTCTAATAATACTTTTGAGAGGTACAGAATTTCAAACAAAACACCCCTAGACAGTTGTTTCGCCTTTACTCTTAGCTCCTCAATAGGAGAGGCTTTGTCTGAAACCCTGCACCTCTCAAATTGTCGCTTGTTTATATTTAAATCTTGAATTTACATTAATAGAGACAATTACAAGTGGAGACACCCACAACTTCCATTAAATCCGGAAGTAAATATTAAATATTTACGTTTTATTAAAAATAAAACTAAAATTTTTCATTGCTGTATTTAAACATACATACATACATAATCTTTAACTTCTTATACCTTTCGGTGTCGAAGTGCCGGACACACCGAGCCGCAAAGTGGATATGTGTATGTGAGATGAGGCAGCGGAGCCATATAGGCAAGTACACTGCGCTCGTTTGTTTACCTATCCAACAACTGACCGCCACAAACTCGACTTAACTATGTTAAGCGATAGAAATCCACTATAACCACTTTGCCGTACTGCCGACTGTATTTAAACATATAAAAGCTTAAATCATTTCATGGGTATAGCACCAATTAAAACAATTAGAATAAAAATTCTAATAATACTTTTGAGAGGTACAGAATTTCAAACAAAACACCCCTAGACAGTTGTTTCGCCTTTACTCTTAGTTCCTCAATAGGAGAGGCTTTGTCTGAAACCCTGCACCTCTCAAATTGTCGCTTATTTATATTTAAATCTTGAATTTACATTAATAGAGACAATTACAAGTGGAGATACCCACAGCTTCCATTAAATCCGGAAGTAAATATTAAATATTTACGTTTTATTAAAAATAAAACTAAAATTTTTCATTGGTGTATTTAAACATATAAAAGCTTAAACCATTTCATGGGTATAGCACCAATTAAAACAATTAGAACACAAATTCTAATAATAATTTTGAGAGGTACAGAATTTCAAACAAAACACCCCTAGAGAAAAATTTTAGTTTTATTTTTTATAAAATGTAAATATTTAATATTTACTTCCGGGTTTAATGGAAGTTGTCGATAACATCTTATAGATGTTTCCACTTGTAATTGTCGCTATTACTGTAAGTTCGAGAGCTACATATAAACAAGCAACGATTTGAGAGGTGCAGGGTTTCAGACAAAGCCTCCCCTAATGAGGAGCCCAGAGTAAGGGCGAAATAATTGTCTACGGGTTTTTGTTTAAAATTCTGTACCTCTCAAAATTATTATTAGAATTTTTATTCTAATTGTTTTAATTGCTGCTATACCCATGAAATGGTTTAAGTTTTTATATGTTTAAATACAGCAATAAAAACTTTTAGTTTTATTTTTAATAAAACGTCAATATTAGAAATTTTAGCAAAAATGTATGCAATTCTATTTCAATCCGACCTTTCATAATCACAAAAGAAATAATTAATTAAGATTACCTTTTTGTGCTTATGCAAATGACTGTCAGCATAAATGTGTGACTGCACTTCACTGCATGTCTTTTTACAGTTTTCCTTACTTTATAATCATAACACTAATTTATAATCACATAAATGGTTTCTCATCAATAGTATGTGTTAACATGTGTCTTTTAAGATTACCAGTTTTTGAAGATTTGTAATTACACAAATTACACTGAAATGGTTTCTCACCAGTGTGAGATCGCATGTGCGATTTAAGACTGCACCTACGTGAACATTTAAAATCACACAAATTACACTCAAATGTTTTCTCACCAGTGTGGGTTACCATATGTTGTTTAAGATAATTACTTTTGGAACACTTGTAATTACAAACATTACACTCAAATGATTTCTCGCCAGTGTGGTTAAACATATGCTTTGTAAGATTATATTTTAGTGTACAGTTGTAGTCACATAAATTGCACTCAAAAAGTTTCTCACCAGTGTGAGTTCGCATGTGCGATTGAAGACTACGACTTAGTGAACTCTTGTACTCACATAAATTACACTGATATACATCAGTGTAGACTAAAGTGTGAGTTCGCATGTGTGATTTAAAACTACGATTTAGTGAACATTTGTACTCGCATAAATTACAATTAAATAATTTAACACCAGTGTGAATTAACATGTGTTTTTTTAGATAAACACTTTTTGAACATTTGTAATCACACAAATTACATTTAAATCGTTTCTCACCAGTGTGAATTAACATATGTTTTTTAAGATTAGAATTTAATGAACATTTGTACTCGCACAAATTACACTCAAACGGTTTCTCACCAGTGTGAGTTCGCATGTGTCCTTTAACATTATCACGATTTGCAGATTTGTAATCACACAAATTACACTCGAATGGTTTCTCACCAGTATGAATTAACATGTGTCTTCTAAGATTACGACTTAGTGAAAATTTGTAATCACATAAATTACACTCAAATGATTTCTCACCACTGTGAGTTTGCATATGTGTTGTAAAAGCATCACTTTGTGAACATTTGTAATTACATAAGTTACACTGAAATGGTTTCCCACAACTGCCAGTTACCATATGTCTTGCAAGACTACAACGCTGTGTAAATTTACATTTACACAAGTTACACTCAAATGATTTTTCACCAGTATGAGATAGCATGTGTCTTGTAAGACGAGCACGCTGTTTACCTTTATAGTTGCATAAGTTACACTTAAACGGTTTTACACTACTATGAGATAGCATGTGTGTTGTAAGATGACTACGCTGTCTACACTTATATTTACACAAGTTACACTGAAATGGTTTTTCACCAGTATGAGATAGTATGTGCGTCCTAAGATTACCACGCTGTTTACATTTATATTGACATAAGTTACACTCAAATATTTTCTCTCCACTGTAACCTAACACGAGTCTTTCTTTACCATCACTAATGGCCTGTATGGGTTCTTGTGGAGTACTGGTGATATGGAACACTTTCTCATCTCTCTCGGCATAGGAGCCCGTCTCATCCATGGCATCTTTTATTAGTTGTGGTTCTATTTTGATCTCGAATTCTGTTTTGATTGCTGCTGGTTCATTGTCATCCATTGTATCGGTATTTAAGGTATTATCACAATCTGCAGTCAAAAAACACAGTACAAAAATGATCCTTTATTTTATAAATGACAATAAGAACTTTTTCATTTTAATACTATTGATATTATTAAGTTTTATATACCAAGTTTAACTTTATTGGATTGAATTGTAATGTATGTTCTTAAACTCAACACTAGAACTATCCGTACCTAATCGAACTAATTAATATCTACATTAGTATTTAAAGACACAATATTTCTAAATTAATCACTAATAATAATAAATATTAAAACTTACAACGCGTTTACGTTTATTAAATCCAAATACCTGAACAGATTTGTAGGATTGCTCAATTGCAGCAAAAAATCTCACATTCACACTACGCAGAAATAATATTCAAAGTTATATTTGTTAATAGTAATAAGCAATAATACCAATGGCCACGAAAAAAGAACTTAGAAATAGCTGCATAAGAATTACAAGCTATTTAACACGTGTTTGATGGAAGTAAATTGATCAAGACGAAGACGTTGACATTTATAGAACTGTACTACTGTAGTAGCTAAATGTACTAACGGATGTCGCCAGTGCAACAACTGTTCATGGCCAACTGCATTAATAAATGCAATGTTGAAAATTAGACTTATCCACAGAGCGGTTCCAAATGCTATGATTTTATTCTTAGAGTCACTGCATCTAGTCACCCTGGCCAAGCTGGTCGATCAGAGTACTGCAAGACGCCGCCATATTGGGGCAAAGAAGGGTGACCTTTACTCATGTACAAATTAAAACCACATTTTACGTATTTGACATTAAAGAGGTTTGAATTTTCAGAATAAGAAAAATCTTTTAAACTAAACGTGGATTTGTTTAAATTCAATACTGATAAAAATAATGAACAATTTCCTGCTCCTTTTGTCCCAATATGGCGGTATTTTGCGGTACTCTGATCGACCAGCGCGGCCTAGGTGACTAGATGTAGTGGCTCCATTTATCTTTAGAGCAGGAGTTCCCAAAGTTTTGCCTAGGTGGGGCAAATACTGAATTACTACATATTTGGGGGGCCAAAAAAACTTTTATGGAAAAACATATTCAAATGGATAAAACACAATGGAAAGAATTATACTAATTTTATAACGCGATCGTTTTTATTAACTTTTTATTACAAACTGTTTATTACACATTTCAAAAATATTAAACAAAAACAACTATGTACTTAAATAATTCCAAATAAAAAAAGAAAAAATTATTGCAAATAAAAATTAAAAAATAATAAATATATCAATTTGAAGTGTGTGACTTGTGCACAAGGTCGTATTCAAGGGGGTTTTTAGGGGGTCTGAACCTCCCCGAAACTAAACAAAATAAAATTATTAACATTCGTTAAAATAACAAAAGCAAAGCAATAAGATGAATGTATTGTCTCGGTTTCAGAGGCAAATAGCTCATATACAGCCGTCCACGTTGCATAAATTTTTGTTTTTGACAGCTTTCGTGGTGTGGCACCATCTGTCGAGCCTTATAATAATTACCTCTGTTACACCCAAACGCCAGTTTCGTTTTGTTCAGTATAAAGTGGTGGGAGAAGGGTGCGCAAAGCTACCCCAACTTAAGTGCAGTTTTTTTGTATCAGTTGTTAACTAGATTTAAACTCGATTAGTAGTACCTCGAAATTGAGGTTGCAAGTTGTTAGAAAAGAAAAATAAATTCTTTTAAGTTTATTACAGTCCACATGAGTTTTATTTAAAAGGTCCTCATTAGTCCAAACATGGTCCTATCGAGCGAATTTTAAAAGTATTAATATAATACGAGTTAAGAAGCCGGCCGTTGTGCAAGAATACATCAGGACCAGAAAAATCCATCTCAGCATCAGATTTCTGCAGTTCCGAACTTCCAGCAGCAGTCCAGTGCTAAAACAGCCTACAAATTTATTTCTGTAAGTCAATTCCTTTGTTCATAATTCCTTTTATCTATTTATCAATTTGAGTCAATACAATGGCAGAAAATTTTGCGCAATTGCGAGTTAGACGAGGCATCATAAAGGGTCTAATTACACGATTAAAAAACTATTTTGATAGGATTGATCAAGAATCATTAAATGACAGAATTATAGGAGAATTAAGTAGTAGAATAGAAAAAGTTGATCCCTTATGGGACGAATTTAATGATGTACAGGGTCAGTTAGAAATTTTAAATCCTTCTAACACCGATGAGGCCGAGCGGGAAGATTTCGAAAATGAGTATTTTTCAATTACTAGTAAGATTAAGGCATTATGTTATGAATTTGGAAATAATAAAAATCAGAGTTCAGTGTCGGGTTCTTCAAGTCATAATGGCACTGGCGAAGCGGTAGTTAATAATGATTTTATTAAGTTACCAACAATTAAATTAATCTCATTTGATGGTAAATATTCAAATTGGATTGAATATAGGGACGCCTTTACTGCCCTTGTGGAAAATAATCGCTCGCTATCTGATATACAAAAGTTTTATTATTTGCGCTCTTCGCTGGAAAATGAAGCTTCCGAGGTAATAAAATCAATTGAAATATCCGCCGCTAATTATAAGATTGCGTGGCAATTACTTCCCTAGTAGCACACATATATTATATAAATATACGTTTCGACATCCGCCTAAATATTTAGTTAATATATTATTTAAAATATTTCTTTAATATCATTTTAATATTATTTATATATAATATTTATATTTGTCTACGACATTCTGTCGACATAATAATAATAAAATATTTGTTTGATATTCGTTTCAAAATATTAAAAATTAGACACAAATAACATGTTTATTTAATATGTATATCAATATATTTCTAAATATTTCATTTTCAATATTTTATAAATATCTTCCTAATCTTTTAAATATTTAAAACACATATAATGTTATATTTATATTTTTTAAATATTAAAGAAATATTGTGTGCTACTGGGGTTGTAGATCGGTACGAAAATAAAAGTCTTATGATCCATAACCATATCAAAGCTATCTTTGATTATCCCGTGCTCCATAAAGAATCGCACACCGATCTTAGGAAATTGTTCGACAACATTACTAAGCATTTGCGTTCGTTAAAAATTTTAGGTGAAGATACGGATTCGTGGGATCGCATAATAATTTACATAATAACGAATAAATTAGATCACATTACGCGTCGTGATTGGGAGTCTTTCACATATGCAGGCGATTTATCTACAATGGCCGATTTGAATAAATATCTGAAATCTAAATGCGAAATTTTAGAGAGACTTCAAATCACAAAATCTGATAGACAAAAGCCACCAGGTTTACAATTTCAAAAAAGATTTTTGTCTAATACTTTGGTATCCAACTCAGGTAAAAATTTAATGTTATTATTGCAGCCAAGGACATGCTATTTAGAAATGCAACTCGTTTTTAAAACTTTCCATAAATCAACGAATATCGGCAGTAAAACGTTTGAAGCTTAAATCCTTTTAGGACAAATTTCTCAACTTACCATATGCAAAAAAATATCGTGTGCAACACGTTAGAAAGTCTTTTTTTTCACTCATTTGCTTGATAAACACGTGAAAAAAGTATGAATTTCATAACTAGTTGTACAATATACTATTCTATAAGTATTTATTAATTTATATCCATAAAACAGATTTTTCTACAGGGAATTTAAAGTAGGTATTTTCTGGAAGCTATTTGCAAGTAAATTTTAAAATTGGCGCTATTAATTTTGTGTTTGACTTTTGGCAGAAGTATTGCTAGTGCTACAGTTAATGTGGGAGACATTGCACTTCTTGATGAAAGCCAAATAATGAATCTACTTTTGGACATACGCAATGCTGGAAGTAGTGCCGTTCTGGAACGTGGTACGGAACCTTTTGCAAGTGAGATCGTAGAATCACTTCCAAGATATATTCCTGTAAATCCTTACAAGGAATTATACAATGATGAATATGAACATTTAAATATAATTTTAAGTTGAAGTGTAGTTTTAAACCTTATTTTTAAATAAACAAGTACAATTTCTTTTCATTTTTTTATTGTAAAAGATATATTTACACAGTTTTCACTTAACATTAATATACTGGGTACCGCAAGGGAGTATTTTAGGACCCCTTTTGTTTAGTCTATATATTAACGATGTTAGTAATATTATAAATGTAGATTTTATTTGCTGACAAGATGGTTGCGTACATTAATGGGAGGGATAATATTGGTATTCAAAGGGAAATAAATCTAAATTATTAATTATTGGTAAAGGAAGTGGATATCGAGAGGTTTTTAATAATTTTGGAGTTAATGTTAATGGTGAGATCGTAGAAACAGTAAAGTCATAAATATTTGTGTATTATTATTGATAAAAAAATTAAAATTTGATGAACACATTAATTACATTAGTAAAAAGATTTTTTCAAAGAAATGGGGTTTTGGGAAGATGTAGTGATTATTTGACAACTTGCTCAAAAAGATTGGTTTTTAATACTATAATAATAACACATTTTTGTTTTGCTGCTACTATTTTATTTATGGGGAATAAAGGAGACTTGAATAAGTTAGGTACAACTTCTACAAAATAAAGCAATGAGAGTAATACTTAATTGCAATATTTGCAATAGTAGCACTAGAGTGGAATACATGAGTGCATCAGGGTTAACATTGAAACTTTTATTAAAATTCAGGTTGTTTTTGTGCATAAAATGAAATTAGGGTTATTACAATATTTGACTGATAATTTAATATTAGTAAATGATATTCACAATCACAATACTAGGTTTAACAATAATTTATAACAATTAACAAGTTTTTATAATGGAATTATTCTTTATAATCAATTGCCTGAACACATCAAAGGATTAATTAAACATGTTTAAAAGAAAAGTGAAAGAATTCTTTATATCTGTCATCTAGTCATATATACAACACATATGTATAACTTCCAAAAAGCAAATATCCCTCGATATCATATCTGTAAATTCGAAATATGCAATTAACCTTCCAACGTTTTTTTCCTTCGTTCGTATCTTTCCTGCTTTGGTTGTTATTGCTGTACCTGCTGTTTTATAGCCCAGATAAATACTGGGAACCCAATCAGGATTTAAATTGTCTTCTAAATCAGCTGGTTTTCCTAGAAGAAAATTCAAATTAAAACATTTGAGATGGCATACAATATCAGTTTCCTGAAGTTTAGTTCCTGCAGAGCTGAGTTCACGTATAGTTTCATCAAATCTTATATAATATGCTTCCAATGATTCGTTTCCTTTAAAAATCATCGTCAATAATTTCTTTCGCAAATAGAGTTGATTAGCTATCATTTTCTTTGAAATACAGATTCGAAGGCTTTCCACATTTGATAAGCTGTACGTTTATATTTCTTACCAAGTTTCATGAAGACTTCATTTGGGTTTTCAGCTTACGTTTCAATGCATTCTTTTACTTCTTGTTGGCCTAATATTATTTCCAAACGGAATTTCCAGTTATTAAATCCTGTTCCATCAAATTGTGATACTCCAAACTTCTCACAAGCATGTGCCATTTTTGATGTCAATCGGTTTTTCTTGTTTTGCTTTCCTCGTTAATATTTTCAATTTCCTGGGCAGCTTGGGCCCATAACCTGTTGAAACACGGTGTTTGTAGATAAAACGAGTATTAATTATAAACCTTTATTTGAAACAATTTTTAACAACATGCATACAATTTGACATCCAAATAAACTATCCAAAATCCACGGATTTACCTCAACTTTCCGCTATTCATGAAAATTTGTTCTAAATTCTAACTGAACTATAAAATAAGACGCTGAAGAAAATATAAAGCGCTCCTACTGTCATCTGTCACACTACTGTCTGAAGCAAGCGCTGCCCATTAATTTTCTCAAGAAGTGTGTATCACTATTTTATATATCACTTTACAGGTATCAAAATTCGAACGCAACCATAAATAAAGAAAAAACACTAACATAACCTCAAATACAGTGTGTAAATGGTTATTATTAATCCGACACTAAATTCGTGTTCAAGTCTTTGGATTGAATAGACGTCAATGAAGACGTAAGTTATGTTTATTGATTGATTTTGAAGTATTATTGTGTATTTAAATGCTAATGTTTTCATTTAAGTAATTCCTTTGTAGATAGCTTTGTTCATTACTGATGGTCGTTTATTAGGGTTATGTTTAAGAACATACTGATTTCTTTAAATATAATCTAATATCAATCTAATAAAGTCAAGTTCAATTCAGTCTAGAAACGTTAAATTGAATATACAAAAATTAACATCAATGGCATTCAACTTGTTATTGTCAAATATGAAAGTAAAGAGTCAATTTTTGTACTGTTATTCTTTTGCTCTAGATTGTGATACCTTAAATATTGATACAATGGATGACGAACTAACGGCAATCAAAGAAGAATTGGAGATCAAAGTAAAACCGAAAATAAAGAAAGATTATACTACAGTAGACATGGACTCATCAAAACGTGGTAGTCTTAGAAGACACATGTTAAGTCACACTGCTGATAAACCATTTAAGTGTAATTTATGTGGCCACAAATTTTTAGCAAGACAAGATCTTAAACGACATATATTTACTCACACTGGTGAAAAGCCATTTGAGTGTCATTTGTGTGATTACAAATGTTCACAAGGTAGTAATCTTAAGAAACACATCATGACTCACACTGGTGAGAAACCATTTGTGTGTAGTTTGTGTGATTACAGATGTTCACAAGGTAGTTTTCTTAAGAAACACATGGTAACTCACACCAGTGAGAAACCATTTGAGTGTAATCTGTGTAATTTCAAATTTGCACTAAATGGTTCTCTTAAGAGACATATGTTAACTCACAGTAGTGAGAAACCATTTAAGTGTAAGTTATGTGGCTACAAATCTTCAGCAAAACGCAATCTTAAATATCATCTGGTAACTCACACTGGTGATAAACCATTTCAGTGTGATTTATGTCACTACAAATCTTCACAAAGTGGTATGCTTAGAAGACATATGTTAACTCACACCTGTGAAAAAACAATTGAGTGTAATTTGTGTGATTACAAATGTTCAGATGGTAGTAATCTTAAGAGACACATGTTAACTCACACCAGTGAGAAACCATTTGAGTGTAATTTGTGTGATTTCAAATGTGCACTAAATGGTTCTCTTAAGAGACACATGTTAACTCACACCAGAGAGAAACCATTTGAGTGTAATCTTTGTGATTTCAAATTTGCACTAACTGGTTCTCTTAAAAGACACATGTTAACTCACAGTAGTGAGAAACCATTTGAGTGTAACTTATGTGACTACAAATCTTCAGCAAAACTCTATCTTAAACAACATATGGTAACTCACACTGGTGGTAAACCATTTGAGTGTAATTTATGTCTCTACAAATCTTCACAAAGTGGGAAGCTTAGAAGACATATGTTAACTCACACCGGTGAGAAAACAATTAAGTGTAATTTGTGTGATTACAAATGTTCAGATGGTAGTAATCTTAAGAGACACATGTTAACTCACACTAGTGAGAAACCCTTTGGGTGTAACTTATGTGGCTACAAATCTTCACAAAGGAGCAAGCTTAGAAAACATATGTTAACTCACACCGGTGAGAAAACAATTTAGTGTAATTTGTGTGATTATAAATGTTTACAAGGTAGCTATCTTAAAAGACACATGGTAAGTCACACCGATGAGAAACCATTTGAGTGTAATTTATGTTACTACAAATGTTCTCAAAGTGGTAGTCTTAAAACACACATGCGAATTCACACTGGTTAGAAACCATTTGAATGTAATTTGTGCGATTTCAAATATTAAGGTGGTTAATTCTTAAAATACACATTAATATATGACAATTAATAAATGTTTTAAATGAATAAATTTGTTTCATTTTGGGTTTGCCAAAAGAGATGTTATATTATTATTTTAATATTCGGGCACAGTTAAATCCAAATAAAAACAAACTGTTCTACCAGCTTGCTAAACTAACCTTCTCACCTTTTAGATAAAATTGTTTTTGCTTCAGCTTTGTAATATTATCGTTGATAAATCTTTTCTACAAAACTTGTATGAGACTCTTTCCAGGGTGAGTCGTACTTATCCATATAGATTGAGATGATATGGAATCATATGATTGAAAATTTACTTGACGATTTGATCGTAAACACAAATATAATTATTTCATGCAATAAAATAAAATAAAGTATAGGCATACTAGGATATTAGGTTTATTTAATCTTAAAGCTACATGTTAGGTTACAGATAGATTAATCAATTTTTAAAATAGAAATTATAGAAGGATAAATCTCATGCAGACGTAACCTCAATTTTTACATAAAAAATCTGAATTTATAAAAAGGATATCAATCATTTAGATTGTTTTCATAGTAATACATGTTTTATGCAACCCAAGTCACATGTTAGGATGGTTTTTTCCATTTTTCTGGAAGATTTTATTTTTATGATTAGACCTGAGTTTAACGATGGGTAACGTAGGGCAAATCTTTCCGTTTCCCATGCGAATGATTCAGTTTCGGGAAAATATTTCACTAAAAAATGTAAATTAGGTCAATATTGTAATGACTACATTAGCACATTAAACTTACAATCTCCTGAATGCTCATAAAGAGTATTAATCCTAATGAAGGTATTGGCTTTGCTGATATGCTTCGATTTTTCCAAATATTGATTTTAATATAACATTTGACACCGTTGTTTGAACACAAGCACTTGGAGGACTGTATGCTGGACTTGTTTGACTATAATTTAATTTCATTTGTGTTGTTATTTGTAAGGATCTTGTATAAGCATCGTTGAATGTCTAAAATCGTAAAGACAGATTTTACATTTGAATTTTTCTTCTATTGTAAATATGTTCTTATGTAAATTTTATGTGTATCAGTTACGTAGTGTAATTATGTATTCATTATTTGTAAAGGATTGAGCTGCAGATCATGTGTATCCATGTAATTAAGTTTTAATGAGATTTTCTCATCATCAACCGTTTTTGTTAA
The DNA here is from genome assembly GCA_929113105.1 of Agrypnus murinus. Taxonomy (NCBI): domain Eukaryota; kingdom Metazoa; phylum Arthropoda; class Insecta; order Coleoptera; family Elateridae; genus Agrypnus; species Agrypnus murinus. The sequence continues at coordinate 5,612,634 of OV816027.1, forward strand.
TTTTCTCAGTTATGATAAATTTTAATATATATAATTTTTTTTATTTATTTATTATTATATATGGGTGAATATCTAGAAAGTGACTTCCGGTCTGTCTGAGCTCACTATTCAAAGACCAAATTTGTGTTTATAAAAATGATTTAGAGGAAGATAATCTACTGTACTAATAGGTCGTTAAAATTCATTAATTACAATATTTTTGTATTAGGATTTTATGCCATTTAAATGTATATTTTTCATTCCCGTGGCATGTCTTTTGCCTAGTTAATCATAAATGTACAGTATATATTTTTTAATGAAATAAATAAAGATTATTAAAAGTTTCACAGTTTTATTAAAATACAACCTGACAATATTGTTTCGACAGCTATGCTGTCATTATCAAAGCTAATATAATTATAAACAAACACGTCGCTAAGGTAGATACAAAAATAGGTAACTAGATAAAATAATAATAATAATCAGAATTAAATATCTAATACTTCCAGTAACGGAGAATTACTGAGCTCAAGTTGTTCATTCATTAAAGGTACCCTGAGTTTGTGTTTGTATATCTCAAAGGCTTCTAAAATGTCTAATTTGCGTTTGTTATTACAAAAATGTAGGAATTTACTATTATTTTGATTAGTCATTGTGTGATTTTGTTCTAAAAGGTGTTTGGCGTAATTCGATTTTTCAGGATGTTTATTTTTGTAATGACGTACGTGTTCTTTATATCTTATGTCAAAATTTCGAAGTGTTTGTCCAATATATACCGAACTACAAAAAGAACAATTTAAACGGTAAATGCCCGATTTCATGATATCATGTGTCCTGTCTTTAGCATTAAATAAAAATGAAAAAGTGTTAGTGTTGGTTTTAAATGTTATTTTATAATTGTTGGTTTTTCTTAATATATGTGCAATTTTTTCTGATATTTTGCCAAAATATGTTATAGATATGTAATTTGTGTCTTCTGTTTGATTGTCAATGGGATATATTCTTTTGATAGCTAACCTATAATCTTTTTGTTTAATTAAAGTGTCAATCATGTTCAGATTGTAATGATTTGCATGTGCTAGTTGTTTAATGGTTGATATCTCTTTGCTAAAATCTGATTTTGTTAGTGGAATAGTTAAAGCTCTGTGTACTAATGATCTGTAGGCTGCTATTTTATGTGTATTATGGTGACAAGATTCATTTGGTATTGTTATGTCTGTTTGTGTTGGTTTTCTGTATATGGAAAATTCTAATAGATTGTGTGCGTTAATCTTGATATTTAAGTCGAGAAACTTTATAGCCCTGTTTTGTTCTGTCTCTAGTGTAAATTTTATATTAGGATGGATACTGTTAATAAGAATTAAAAATTCATTGATAACCTCAAAAGAACTGTCAAAACAAGCTAAAATGTCATCAACATAACGAAACCAGAAGATAATATGTTTAGAGAGGTTTAATTCAAATATTCGATCTTCAAACTTGTCCATAAATATGTTAGCTAATAGAGGACTTAGAGAGTTACCCATAGGTAAACCATCCTTTAGTAAATAAATTATGTTATTAAAAGTGAAATAATTTTGACTTATACAAAGGTCAAATAATTGAATTAACTCTAACCTTTTAACTAATTCTATATTACTATTGATCAAGAAACTATCTAATAAAGCCAATTAAATAGTATTAGTTTTGCAGAAAAAGTTTAAACCACCAGGAGAGGAACAAGTTAAGAAAAAAAGAGAAAGGAAAAAAGAGAGGCGAAAAAAGATTTGAAAAATAGTGATAATATGTATCTTTTGCCAAAGAATATTTTTTTAGTTTTATTTTAACAGTTTATTAGGAGATTTTTTATTTTTATATTTTACATTTTTCAATAAATAAATGATAAGCTATCTCTTTTTCATTCCCGTAGCTCATAGTTTATTCCTGCGTGCCCTTTTTTTTGAAAAATAGTAAACAATTCAGTATTCCAGTTCGTTTTATTAACGTTTTTTGATGTTATTTCGAAAAAGATCTCAAAAGGTATCAAATACCATAATTTTAATTTTCAAAATAAAACAAAAACTTTTGTCCAAAAATTGCCTCTGAAATCCACTTTGTAGATATTCACCCATATATTTTGTTTATTTTATTAAATTTCATTGCATATTAGATAACACTGCATATGTTAATGGCAACCACCGCAAAATTATATTTTTTATAAAATATCACCTCAATATCATAAATTGCTATGATCTTATTTAAGAAATAAACTATAGGCAAATAAACAAAAATATACACAAATAAAGAGTACACAAATAATTAACACAATTATAAAAGTTTTAAAAAATTCCTGTAATGGACGAAACAGAACAGGGGAAACAGTCTGTCTTATTTAGGGTGCCGTCTGTGATTTACACACATATCACTATGAAATTGTGAGCATAGTTGTCCATTAAAGGAATTTTTTAAAACTTTTATAGTTGTGGAGACTTACATTATTAAAACACGATGTGTTTTATTTTATATTTTTGTGTATCAATTAACACAATGTTTTTTTTATTATTATTAAAATTAACAAACCAGAATTAAATATGTTAACCCAAAATACCTTACAAAATATTTCTGAACTTTAACTAAATAAAAATTTTGGCACGTCAAATTTTTTAAATTGTTACTAATAAATGGCATCAATTAATTATTATCAAATACGTGCCTCCCCATCCTAGTTTCCCGTAAGTTAGACGAGAGTATATTAAGGCAAAGTAAAACTGTCTTAATTGTCTGGTTTCTAAAAGTATACTCTTACATTGCTAAATTTAACCAACAAACTTCTAAGAGTTTTTTTCACATGATTGCAATGTAAATTCCAATCTCCAATGCCGTTCAATTACTACATGCAAATATTTGATCTGATTAGTGGATTTTATTATAATTCTTTTTTACTTGTTATATATTTCTAGGCTATCATACTGAGGTAAGGTAGAAGCCAGGCATGTGAATGATAAGTATTAAGTTTTACTGTAATTTATTGAGTTTTTTTTTGTTCTAAGAAATCAAATAAGTTGATTAGATCGCAGTACATTTTTCTTTTCAGTTGCGTCCAAGAGTCGCCTGCATATAATACATCCACATAACATACATGATCTATAATCTTATGTGTGTCAATGCATTATGCAATTATGGGTATGCAATTTCTTTTTTAAATCCTTTTAGTGTTTCAGATTTTTTCATCTATACTCGGAACTTTATTAGAGTTTAGGGAATCAATTGTTTCTAATACTTCATCTTCTGTTGTAGGCATAAGAATACCCTAATACCTTTATCAGAGGCTTAATTATAGTATTTGAACACTTTTAGCTGGGTGAAAACAAAATCTGCAACCCATTTTACATGAATCTAACTTGCAAGGTCAAGACGCACCTCTACAGTAAACATTTTTTCATTACAATTTTATCAAAGAAACTCAACTTTTCTACTGAAATCTAATTCCTAGCGCTTTTGGGATTTCTTTCCGTTTACAATACTAATTTTAAAAATAAATTGCTTGTATTTCTGTATGTCTAGAATTTGTTCATGTGGAATGGGGTAATTCATTAAATCTTGATTACCTCCTCATTTATACTATTAGAAAAAAAAAGTTTCATATAAAAGTTGTATATATATTGTACCTATATTTTTTTGAAACAATTCAAATCAACAAACAATAAATGTATAGGTCACGTGGTATGACATATAGAGGCATTGTTTAATTGGAACACCTCTTATGTATTATTGTGTTTTGGAATTTAACTTCTTTTTTCGTTGATTCTAAATATATACAACACTTTTTGATGTATTTGACTTTAAGAATGCAAAAATGCCTCTACAGAAGAGCATGCTTGTAAAAAAGCGAACAGAAAATAACAAAGTAAGCAGCGAAAACCAATTGTTGATTTTATTGTTTCTCATGCATGTTTGGATGCCCACCAAGACCTCAAATATCAACAATGAAGGAAGAGATAATGTGAATATCAAGACCACCTTAGTAACAACTAGGGTTGTGCGATTATTTTTTTTAATTGTTTTAATATTTGGCTTTGGAAACCATGTCTATTCAGCCAGTACATTTTTCTAGTATTTATCATGCAGTCTGTAGTATTTACGAAGACATATTGCTGAATTTAATTTCCAGCACTTTTTTAGAAAGAAAATAGGTCATTTGCGGCACTTTAATTTTGAAACAATAAATGAAGGAAATTAGGATTTCAAATAGGCAAAACACCTTGTACTTCTAGGCTGTACGTATTGGGTTGGATAAAAGAAATGACTAATAAGTAGGTAGTACAGTGTCCTCTCCTAAGAATGAACTTACAATACGAATTTCTCATTCGACTGGCACCAAGAATATCGATAATGATAATATCGCCTGATGGATTTTGCCGAAGATATGTCCAGGTAAAAGATGACTGGACCACGATCGCGTCCGGCACTCAACGAATTTTTCTTATCTACTTCATGACGAATATGAGACCACAAAAAAGTACACTTTAAAGTTCCTTGAGAAAACTTACTGGTGCAAATTGCTGATCTATGTATGACATATTTTCTTGCTGCGATAACACAAAAAGAAGGCAAGGAACGAAATTGCATTGGTCAACCGATCTTGAGCGCTTTTTTCTTCCTAGCCTCACTTTATTAGTTTTCTAAATAAAATTTTCAAAATGACTAGCAGTGATGATGGCAATTCTGGAAATGTAATTGTTAAAATGTATTATTTGAAAGAGATTCAGAAGAGGAGAAAGAGAAATATGGGTTCGAGAAATGTATTTAAACCGTTAACAAGGAGAACGTTTTGTATTGTATCCCCTAGTCAACAATAATGCTTTAGTGCAGCTTGTAAAACCAAATTTCATCCTAAGTTATGCTAAATGCAGAAAAACACAATCGCAATATTCGACGAACAAAAAGTTCGTCTCTGAATTTGTGAAGTCTGTCGGACTGTCGCCTTTTTCCCTGTTGACTTTTTTGAATTTTTCTTTTTGGAATCTTATAGAACATCAAATTCTAAGAAACTTTTGGTTGAAATATTTTTTTGTATCTCTTCGGGAAAGCTGAGGAAAAATTTTAGGACTTAGAATTTTAGTTTTTATGACAACTAATGTGTTACGTGAACATTAGTTTTCAAAGATAAATTAGTTTATTAAGTATACAGTTGTTTTGTTCGTCATGGCAATGCTAGCTCTGCGGATTCTCAACTGGTTTTATATCCACGCCTACAATCTTTATACATAAATAGGGTGCAAACATGCCCGCGTGTTTGGAAATGCCAACTAATATCGCGCATGCGTTCGTCGACCACAACCGACCAAAATCGCAACTAGTTTGAATTTCAAACTGGACGATCGAGGATGGTCTACGGTGGACGGCCGATGATCCAACAGTGTGACGTTGCGTATGCAGTTGTTCGATATTGCATATGTGTTCGAAATTTTGGTCAGTCTCGGACGATCGACGTGGTCGGGCAATGTGATTCCTGCAGAAGGGGGTTGTTTAACAACCCACAAGGAAGCCCTATGTAAAATCCACGGATTTCATCAACTTTCCGCTATTCATGAAAATTTGTTCTAAATTGACTGGACTAAAGCAACTAAAGCGTAAAGCGCTTGTACGCTGACTGTCATCTGTCACACTACTGTCTGAAGCAGCGCTGCGCAATAATTGCCTCTATAGTAGAATTCAGCTAAGAATAAAGCGAAGGAAGGTATAGGGCAAGCTTGACCTTCACGTTGATTGTCTAAAATACGAGGCACGTTACACAACTTATTAGGGCCGGTATTATAAAACTTTTTACTTCCTAGATAAAATTTACTTTGAGAGTAAATTCATTTGTTCTGTCAATTTCATATGCAAATTGACAGAATAAATTAATTTACTCTCAAAGTAAATTTTATCTAGGAAGTAAAAAGTTTTATAATACCGGCCCTAAAAAAGTAAATTTGTGCATAAATTATGTGTAAAGCGCAGTTTCAGTTCTACAAAAAACGTTACGGCTAACGTTGGCTCAACTACGAAAATATAACTTATTGTGTGTGTAAAAAAAAACTATAATTAATGTACATTCATAATTAACGTGACAAAATGCCCATTAATTAATGTACAAAGTTTTAAATGAAAAGGTAAATCGGAAATTCATACCTAAAATCCGGCAACATTGCATCTATGTCTAAGATATTAATACTGACAATTTTCGAGGTTATGGTTTAGTTCGAGTTTTTCTCAAGTTCTTTATAATTGTTAGTCCTTTTATTAAGACAATAGTTCTTTTAGAACTTACCGAATCTATTCTCATTACTGTGCAGGTATGATGATTTATGTAATAATCTTAATTGCAGTTTAAATAAACGTAATAATATTTTAGTATGTACCAATTATGGCTGAACGACAATCCTTTAAAAATCCAAGAGGAAAAGTAATTCCTAATGGTCAAAATTGATGAAATGGTAAAAAGTGGCGGAAGAACCATGTTAGGATTGCCCCCTTATGTTTGTAATTTAAATTCAATCGAGTTGATATGGGCAGAAGTTAAACATCATGTAGTATTACATGGCAGCGAATAATACATACAATATATTCACTTACTGGCGTGAACAAATCCTCCTAATCAAGGGATTTCTACTGTTACTGCAGGACGATGAAAAGATTGCATAGGTATACCACATAATTAATGAAGAAAAACGAAGGTGGGAATTAGACAAAAGTAGTAGAGAATATTTTGGAAAAAATATTATAAATTTAGGATCGGAAGGAAAGTTCCAACCCAACGATTCAGACGAAGATGTTGATATTCGGCCAATATAAAATAACTTTTAAGGTTTTTCGAATCATAGTGACACTATAGTGTCATAATAGTGTGCATTATTTATTAATTCTATTTATAAATTGTTCATAAGATACAGTGGTATTTTGTACAAAAGCACAGAAATAGATTTTATACATTTTTCGGTAAATATTTTGAAAACTAAACAATATTAAATTTCAAATTTCCCGCTGTTTTAATTTTAGGTGTGTAAATGTAACTTGGATCGAAGCGCCATCTACTTTATTCTTATTTTGTTTTTACTATAGGGTGTATCACTATACAGGTATCAAAGTTCGAACGCAACCATCAACAAAAAAAAATTCAAACATAACCTCAAATATAGTATGTAAATGGTTATTATTAATCCGACATCCGATGATCCGACGCTAAACTTGTGTTCAAGTCTTTGGATTGAATAGACGTCAATGTAGACGTAAGTTATGTTTACTGATTAATTTTGAAGTATTATTGTGTATTTAATGCTAATGTTTTCATTTAAGTAATTCCTTTGTAGATAGTTTTTGTTCATTATAATTACTGATGGTCGTTTATTAGGGTTAAGTTTAAGAACATACTGATTTCTTTAAATATAATCTAATAAAGTCAAGTTCAATTCAGTCTAGAAACGTTAAATTGAATATACAAAAATTAACATCAATGGCATTCAACTTGTTATTGTCAAATATGAAAGTAAAGAGTCAATTTTTGTACTATTATTCTTTTGCTGCAGATTGTGATACCTTAAATATTGATACAATGGATGACGAACTAACGGCAATCAAAGAAGAATTAGGGATCAAAGTAGAACCGAAAATAAAGAAAGATATGCTAGACATGGACACATTAAAACGTGGTAGTCTTAGAAGACCCATGTTAACTCACACTGATGAGAAACCATTTAATTGTAATTTATGTGGCCACAAATCTTCAACAAGCCAAAAGCTTAAACAACATCTATTTACTCACACTGGTGAGAAACCATTTAAGTGTAATATATGTGGCCACAAATCTTCAAGAAGAGAAAATCTTAAACAACATCTATTAACTCATACTGGTGAGAAGCCGTTTGAGTGTAATTTATGTGGCTTCAAATGTTCTCAAAATGGTAATCTTAAAACACATATGCGGACTCACACTGGTGTTAAACCATTTGAGTGCAATATATGTGACTACAAATCTTCACAAAGTAGTAAGCTTAGAATACATACATTAACTCACACTGGTGAGAAAACATTTAAGTGTAATTTGTGCAATTACAAATGTTTACAAAGTAGTAATCTTAAGAAACACATCACAACTCACACTGGTGAGAAACCATTTGTGTGTAATTTGTGTGATTACAAATGTTCACAAGGTAGTGATCTTAAGAAACACATGGTAACTCACACCAGTGAGAAACCATTTGAGTGTAATCTGTGTGATTTCAAATGTGCGCTAAGTAGTTCTCTTAAGAGACACATGTTAACTCACACTATTGAGAAACCATTTGAGTGTAACTTATGTGGCTACAAATCTTCAGTAAAACGCAATCTTAAACATCATATGGTAACTCACACTGGTGATAAACCATTTAAGTGTAATTCATGTTGCTACAAATCTGCACGAAGTGGTATGCTTAGAAGACATATGTTAACTCACACCGGTGAGAAAACATGTAAGTGTAATTTGTGTGATTTCAAATGTTCAGATGGTAGTAGTCTTAAGAGACACATGTTAACCCACACTAGTGAGAAACCATTTGAGTGTAATTTATGTGACTACAAATCTTCAGCAAAACGCAATCTTAAACAACATATGGTAACTCACACTGGTGATAAACCATTTGGGTGTAATTTATGTGACTACAAATCTTCACGAAGTAGCAAGCTTAAACAACATATGGTAACTCACACTGGTGATAAACCATTTGGGTGTAATTTAAGTGACTACAAATCTTCACGAAGTAGCAAGCTTAAAAAACATATGTTAACTCACACTGTTGAGAAAACAATTAATTGTAATTTGTGTGATTATAAATGTTCACAAGGTAGCTATCTTAAAAGACACATGGTAACTCACACCGGTGAGAAACCATTGGAGTGTAGTATGTGATTTCAAATGTGCACTAAGTAGTTCTCTTAATAGACACATGTTAACTCATACTAGTGAGAAACCATTTGAGTGTAACTTATGTAGTTACAAATTTTCAACAAAACGCAATGTTAAACAACATATGTTAACTCACGCAGGTGAGAAACCATTTGAGTGTAATTTATGTAACCACAGATCTTCACTAAGTTATAATCTTAAAAGACATATGTTAACTCACATGTGAGAAACCTTTTGAGTGTAATTTGTATGATGGTGATAAATTATTTTAAGTGTAATTTATGTTACTACAAATGGTTACTCTCAAAGTTGTAGTCTTAAAACACACATGCGACTTCACATTAGATATAAAATATTCTTAAACAGACTTCCGGAATGCTGTGTTTGAAAGTGTGAATTTGCAGTATGCTGTGCAACAACAGTGTAGTCTGTTGTCAGTTCGTGTTGCTGTTCAAATTCGTTTGTTACATACGTTGTTATGGCCGACTCTTCAATTAATAAATGTTTTAAATGAATAAATTTGCTGCACATTGGATTTGCCAAAAGAGATGTTATATTATTAGCTTTTAATATTCTGGCACAGTTAAATCCAAATAAAAAGAAACTGTTCTACCAGCTAATAAACTAACCTTCTCACCTTTAAAATAAAATTTTTTATGCTTCGGCTTTGTAATATTATCGTTGATAAATCTTTTCTACAAAACTTGCATGAGACTCTTTCCAGGGCGAGTCGTGTTTATCCATATTTATCATAAATTGTTATGATCTTATTTAACAGATAAACTATAGGCAAACAAACAAAAATATACACAAATAGAGAGTACACAAATAATTAACACAATGTTTTCTTTATTAAACCTTAAAATTAACAAACCAGAATTAAATATGTTAAACCAAAATACCCAAATAAATCTTTATTTAAATAAACAAATTAATTAAATTACAGTGAAAATGAAAAATTATTTACATATAATCTTTTTATTCCATTAGTTTTGAAATTTTTGAACTTCCATCTATACTGTTTTACAATTCTTATTAGTTATTATATGCCCAACGTTTTTGCAAAATTTTCAATTCATTGTGCTTCACGAAAGGATTTCATTTACAGGCTTATAAAGCAGCACTGAAATATGTTAAATCACTTTATTTCTCAAGTAATTTCATAATATCTCATGTTATTATACTTTTAATACTAATATAATTTATTAATAAAAATAAACAACTATTGTAAAGAGTTTTATTCTGAATTTTACCCACCATTTTCCCGTGATTTGAAATCCCCACGTAATTCCACCTATTAAATGGCGCATGGTCATGAAATTTAGCTACTTTAAGATCAAAGGAACCGCCAAAGTCTTCGCATCTGTAAAAGTGAGACGTGTTGTTTTCGCAGTTGGTTCCGAGTAGCAGTACACCGCGGTTGACAGACTTTTTGACAGCGGTTGCTCTTCGGGTCTGTTTGGTTCTTAAGCATGACATCGAATGACGATTTTTCCAGGAACTCGGCGCGGTGGTAGTGGTTAGGCAACACCACATACTTAATTTTTCATAACGGGTGTTTTTTTAAATTTGGCGTCCTAGTTAGCTATGACTATGAGTTTGTTGTGAATAGACCACTATTTTTCAAATGTCAAAATGTCAAAACTTAAAAGTGAGGTTAGGTTTAGATACACTGCGGCGTGGCGACATTCAAAGGTGCGTTCACAATCGAACTCTCATTGCTTGCTCTGACGCCAAATTTAAAAAAACACCCGTTACATACTTTCAATTTTTGTTCAATGTAAATGCATAGGATAAAATAATAAAAAATAGCATCGTATTAGCCTTGTTGTCCTAGATCATTATGAAACCAATAGTACATAGGTGATGTTGGGTTAGATGGTGGTTGTGTGCTAAATCTTCACAGTTATTTCTAATATTTCTAAACTATAAATGTATGTACTCAATACATTATGTACAATAAGTATTGCTGTTATTTTAATAAAATCAATTTTACAGTATTTATGCATACACAATTGCTTGCAGGCTAAACTAAAAATTTTTATTTGACTTTTGAGAACTTACTTTACTTGCTCCCAGAGCAGATTCTGAATTTGACAGACCAAAAGCAATTAAAATTGAAACCCGGTCGTATATGACTCAACACGCTTTCCGTTTTCCAACAAAACACGGTTGGTTAATCGTTAATGGTTTGACCTAGGGTTCCTAAATATGAACTGAGCTCTGTGTTATTTAGAGTTAAGTCACGCATGTCAAATTCTCCTAGTGACATTTTATATTTTGGAACTATTAGAATGTTGGTAATCATGAAAATTGGTTTAATAAATTAAACTGTCGATATGACAATTATATAAATCTGAAATTAGGCACAGTTAATACTTTACTAAAAGCTGTCTTAAATTATTAGATATAAAATGGATATAACTAAGTAGTTTTAGAAAAAACAGTAAATAAATGATATTGTGTACATAAAAAAATTTTACATGCATAAAAATAAACATGACAGCATAACCTAAAATTTATAACTGACAGCTGCTGAATATTGTCACTGAAGTAAAAAGAGACCCAAAAATATCTCTATTTCAGACAGTTTAGTTTTGGCCTAAAAAGAGATAGATTTTGACATCCGTGTCCTAACTTTTAAATAACACAGTTATGCCCGATTTCACCAACGAGGTTCAAACGAGGGGTTAGCCAACACTGACTCGCGATTTAATTCCGGATTCAATCCGTCCTCCGTTTCACCAAAATAATCCCGGTGTCAAACACGATGGATTAATGAATCCTGCACTGGCGGTAGTGTAAGGGAATGATTTTGGTGCACGAAGGAAATTTCCACTAAATTCCCTAAATATCTAGTAACTTCTACGCGCTAACAGTTGCCAAACTTTAAACACCAAACACGTGTGAAGTATTTATTTAGGTTATGTTGTTGTTGGATGTTATCTAATTGCGGTTTTAGAATGCCGTTGGGAATCTGTACCTCATTTTAAATGCTATATCATCATACATATCCATTAGGTTGCTTCGGATTCTTAGTTGTCTTTCTCGTGGCAACATTTCAATTAAATTATTAATAAATTTGTTGTCGGCGGTTAAATCTGAAAACTTTCTTATTACTTGAAATATACCCATCATACATAACAAAAAGATAGCAGAAACAATCTAATGTACAATATATTCTAAACGAAAATAAAAATCTTCAAGAACTTGTACCCTTTTATTTTTTCATATTAATACCAATGATTTAATGAAATAAAAAATTATTTTCAAACGGCAACAGTTCGCATAATCAACATTAGGCTTTTTCAAATCAAAAATTTATTAATAATAAAAACATTTTTATAATTGTCTGTAATACAAACAGACGTAAGATTAAATAAGTGAAAGCATGGAAATTCAATAAGCTTTAACAATAATAAACAAATTAAGCTTCTTTTTAAGAAATTTTTGAAAATTTTTACTTATTCTGTATTAATATAAAAAAATAAAAGGCTGCAAGTCCTGGAAGATTTATTATCTTCGTTTAGAATATATTTTATTTCTACAACCTAATTACAAATAATCAGATGTATAATAATCCAAAGTACTATTTTATTTGTTAAAGTGTCATAACCTTTCTTTTGTCTAAAGAGAGTGTTATTCAAATAATCCATCAAAATCCTAGAGTTGAACACTGATCTGAGTGTTAACACCAACTTCAGTTTGATCCACAATGGTGAAATGCTATGCAGGTGTTAACACTGGGATTAAACCTGGTGTCAGTGTCAATCCATGTTGGTGAAATTGGGCATTAAAGTTGTCATTTAGGAACTCTAATAGTTTGACCTACCTACCGGAACCAGAACCATACTGAGAAAACACGTCTTAAATGCTACTATTAACCATAGATACAATGCAGGGTTGCCAGACTAGGGGATCTTCCCCAAGAACTAGGGGACTCATTTCTTTTGGGTATTTTTTAGGGATATTATTTTCTGGAGAATGAATTCTTCTGGGGAAACATATTTACCTAGGGAATAACAGGGGATTTTTAGGTCTGACACTCCACTCGAATCTCACCCGGTAATACTCAAAATTAGATTAAAAAAAATCCAATTAAGATCTTATCCTAAAGATTATTTTTGTCTTTTTTTATTTGCACTAAATATTTTCTAGCGCCTGGGGAATTATTTTTTAACACAGCTTATTTTGGGGTGTTTTAGATAAAGGCGCAAATATTTCAGTCACGAAAATGTATTAAAATCCAGGAATTACAAATAATAATTTACGAAAACCAATATATTTTCTTTTTGGGGACTTTTTTCCAAAAATCTTAAAGGGGAATTCTTTAAATTTTCACTGGGGAAATTGAGTCAAACGATCTGGCAACCCTGTTGCAATAGTTTCTAAATTCATTTTTATGTTACCAGATTGTCACTCATATTGCTTACTGCATTACTATTAGCAAACATATTCAATATTGCAGCGTGATGTGTGAGATGTTTTGTGTTTCTTTATTGTTTGCTGTAAATAAGTATTTAATCCGACAGTTGTGTTCAAGTTTTTCGATTGAGTAAACGTAAATGTTTGTAATAAGTTGTGTCTGGTCTATGACTGAAGTCTGAATGAATACGCAAATCGGTAGATGGGTCATTAAAAATTAACAACAGACAACTAAAAATTACAAATTGGATTAATTTTTCTGGTAATTTGTAGTTGAACCACTAGTGCCCATGTCGACCAAGAAAACAAAACTACTATATATATATATTATATATACTATTTTATCAAGTTGCCCTCCAATATTCAACTTTTTATGGCCGTTTTGCGAACACATGGCAATATGCAAATGCTCATTTATTAATTTATAATTATTGCATAAACCGACAGAATTTTCTTATTAGTTGTTAATATTTAGTTCTTAGTTACTGTATAAACCGGGCATTATGTTGGTTGATTAATTTTGAATTATAATCGTGTTTTTAAATGCTAATGTTATTCACTTAATTACTTTGTAGATAGTTTGTTGATTCCTGATGGTCGTAGTGTTGAGTTTTAACAGCTTACTCATTCGTTAAATATATTCCAAACAATATCAGTCCAATAAAGTCTTAATCAGTTAAACTGGGTAGGTATACAAAAATTCACATTGATGGCATTAAAATGAAAAACTAATGACAAAGGGTCAATTTTTGTACTTATTTTCATTTGCTCTGCAGATTGTGGTAATACATTAAATTTTCATACAATGGATGATGAACTAACAGTAATCAAAACAGAATTGGAGATCAAAATAGAACCGCAAATAAAGCAAGATTATAACACCCTAGCAGATATTGACACATATACTGCAAGAGATGTGAAACTATTCCATAACACCAGCACTCTTCAAGAGTCCACCCAAACCTATAGTGCTGATAAAAAAAGAAGCATATTAAGTCATGGTGATGAGAAACCAGTTGAGTGTAATTTGTGTGACTATAAATGTACACAGGGTAGTGGTCTTAGAAGACACATGTTAACTCACACTGGTGAGAAATCATATGAGTGTAATTTATGTGACTTCAAATGTTCTCAAAGTGGTAATCTTAAAACACATATGCGAACTCACACTGGTGATAAACCATTTGAGTGTGTTTTATGTGACTACAAATCTTCACAAACTAGTAAGCTTAGAAGACATACATTAACTCACACTGGTGAGAAACCATTTGCATGTAACTTGTGTGATTACAAATGTTCACAACGTGGTAATCTTAAAAAACACATCATAACTCACACTGGTGAGAAACCATTTGTGTGTAATTTGTGTGATTACAAATGTTCACAAAGTAGTGATCTTAAGAAACACATGGTAACTCATACCAGTGAGAAACCATTTGAGTGTAATCTGTGTGATTTCAAATGTGCACTAAGTAGTTCTCTTAATAGTCACATGTTAACTCACAGTAGTGAGAAACCATTTGAGTGTAACTTATGTGGCTACAAATCTTCAGTAAAACGCAATCTGAAACATCATATGGTAGCTCACACCGGTGATAAACCATTTGAGTGTAGTTTATGTGACTACAAATCTTCACAAAATTGTAAGCTTAGAAGACATATGTTAACTCACACGGGTGTGAAAACAATTACGTGTAATTTGTGTGATTACAAATGTTCAGATGGTAGTAATTTTAAGAAACACATCTTAACCCACACTGGTGAGAAACCATTTGAGTGTAATTTGTGTGCTTATAAATGTTCACAAGGTAGTCATCTTAAGAAACATATGGTAACTCACACCGGTGAGAAATCATTTGAGTGTAATCTCTGTGATTTCAAATTTGCACTAAGTCGTTCTCTTAATAGTCACATGTTAACTCACAGTAGTGAGAAACCATTTGAGTGTAACTTATGTGGCTACAAATCTTCAGCAAAACGCAATCTTAAACATCATATGGTAACTCACACTGGTGATAAACCATTTGAGTGTAATTTGTGTGATTATAAATGTTCACAAGGTAGTCGTCTTAAGGATCACATGGTAACTCACACTGGTGATAAATCATTTGAGTGTAATCAGTGTGATTTCAAATGTGCACTAAGTCGTTCTCTTAATAGACACATGCTAACTCACACTAGTGAGACACCATTTGAGTGTAACTTATGTAGCTACAAATCTTCAGCAAAACGCAATCTTAAACAACATATGGTAATTCATACTGGTAATAAACCATTTGAGTGTAATTTATGTGACTACAAAACTTCAGAAAGTAGTAAGCTTAGAAGACATATGTTAACTCATACTGGTAATAAAACAATTATGTGTAATTTGTGTGATTACAAATGTTTAGATGGTAATAATCTTACGAGACACATGTTAACTCACACTAGTGAGAAACCATTTGAGTGTAATTTATGTGGCTACAAATCTTCAGCAAAACGCAATCTTAAACAACATATCTTAACTCACACTGGTGAGAAACCACTTGAGTGTAATTTGTGTAATTATAAATGTTCACAAGGTAGCCATCTTAAGAAACAGATGATAACTCACACCAGTGAGAAACTATTTGAGTGCAATCTGTGTGATTTCAAAAGTGCCTTAAGTCGTTCTTTTAATAGACACATGTTAACTCACTCTAGTGAGAAACTATTTGAGTGTAACTTATGTGGTTACAAATTATCAGCAAAACGCAATGTTAAACAACATATGTTAACTCACACTGGTGAGAAACCATTTGAGTGTAATTTATGTAACCACAAATTTTCACGAAAGTGTAATCTTAATAGACATATGTTAACTCACATGTGAGAAACCGTTTGAGTGTAATTTGTGTGATTTCAAATATTAAGGTAGTTAAATCTTAAAATAAACATTGATGTATGATAATTAATAAATCTTTTACATAAATGATATTGTGTACATTAAAAAATTTTACATGCATAAAAATAAACATGACAGCATTACCTAAAATTTATAACTGACAGCTGCTGAATATTGTCACTGAAGTAAAAAGAGACCAAAAATATCTCTATTTCAGACAGTTTAGTTTTGGCCTAGAAAGAGGTAGATTTTGACATCTGTGTCCTAACTTTTAAAGGTGCTTTCCATTGGGCTGATTTACTGATCTGGTGTTACCCTAAAGTCATCTTGTTCACTTATTTGTTGTTCCATTGGCCCTGGTTACTCTTATAATAGCAATGAAAAAGTTACTTGTTTTGTTGCTATAGGTTAGGTTTTATTATCTGTCAAAATTGTGATCTAAAGTTGTTCCATTGGCAAATTATTATGAACTGATCTTAAGATGACCTGATCATATAGAACTGGATCAGTAGATTAACCCAATGGAAAACACCTAGTTTTGAAGTGTGTATAGTGATCTGTGGAGGGAAATAATATCAGCTGATTGTGGTTTTTGAATAAATGAAGGTGAAAATGAATGGTGAAATGAAATAGAGGTTATTATGAAATAATAACCTCTAACAATCTGAAAGATTTCTCATTTTCATTTAAAACATATTATTATGGTTGGTAGGTACTTACGTAATAAACTCAACAAAGAAATTATATTAATTCAGATTGTTTTTTTTGTATTATTTAGAACTGTTGTAATTAAAGATTGCTGTTCCCAATTGCAATACCAGGATGAGTTTCTCGTTAGATTTGTTTGCACCAGAAACTAATTGCCATTATCGGCTTCTTGTAAATGAGGAAGATTTCAACAGAGCTCAGAATGGTAAGTATTAATTAAAATAACATTCAGATATTTAATATCGTGCAAAAGAATGCAATATCCGTTACGAAAATTTTTAGTAATGAGTTTTATTATCGGAGTTACTTCTCTGTGTGTTTCCTTATACAAAACCAATTTACTATTAAGCACATCCAGTTGTGCAGTAGCTTGATAAATTATACAAGTTTTCTGCTTTAAACAAGTTAAATTAAACCAATGTTATTTTAATTTTCAGATGTGAGATTGCAGTATTTTTTCAACTTGAATTTGTCAAAAAAATTTTCAACATGTTAGAAGTTTCGACTTAGGAGTTTAAGAGCGCAGAAAAACGCTTTAAGGTAATATAGATAAGATGCTCTCATTATCAAAATAAATCATTTTGTTTTCTTTTTATAGACCATTGGTGATCATCAAGAATTCCTAAAGAAGCACTAGATTTCTCTATTGCTATTTAGCATTAAATAAGTAGTATTTAACTAGAGGACGTTTGAACCAGTCTAAGAAGTGGTTTATATAATGATCATCTCTCTCTGGTTGGGCATTGTAGTACTGAAAGTACTGTAGTACTACACTACTATGAGTTAAACATTTTTTTACTTATCTGTTTTAATAACTTGTTACTTAACCTGTTTTTAATAAATAAATTCTATATCTGATATATATTTTTTTTATTGGTGATTACAATTATTTTTTAATTGATAACATTGCATGAATGGATGAAGTTAAAAAATATTGTTTTTAGAATATATATTTCAAATAAAAAATTGTTATAAACATTTGGTCTTTCAATTCGAAGATGACATCCATCATTTACTCCCATAACATTGTTTATGGCTTTCCGTTTCTGGAATGCACTAACAGTGGTTGCAACTTGTTCATTAGTTGGCCATCGAATATATTGTGTCTTTAAGGTAAAATAAAATTTAAAACCCTTAACAGTACTCTGTGAGCTGAACTTAAGGAAACGTTAAATCTATCAGAAATTTGCCTGAATGTTTCATTATTGACCAAATACCATAGTGAGAAGCAATGATTCTTCAGCGGAAATCTTTTCCTCCATGCTCACCAGTAGGTATGAAACTACTTGATGCTAAACGACCTGAATAATAATGAAAACATTTACCATTCTACAGATGCTGTAATACTAACCAATTAATATTTCAGCCGTAGTCCTTGTAATTCTAAAATGACTGAAAAGTTATATCGCTATACTCCTTAACAACTAGCACAATATATCCTTCAACTTTTGGGATAGGTTGGGGTTTTTTTTATTAAATTATTTTCCAAATCACTGTAGCTAGATTTGTTCCTGCTGCTGCTATCATCTGAAGCCAGTGCTGATGTTAGAAACATATTTTCCTGTAAGAAACCTTTAATATAACAGTGTCTAATGTATTTTTCCCCTCATTTATTTACGTTATTCATAACTGCAACGAAGTTTCACTCTTATCACTTGTTTTGTTGCTATAGGTTAGGTTTTATAATCTGTCAAGATTGTGATCTAAAGTTGTTCCATTGGCAAATTATTATGAACTGATCTGAAGATGACCTGATCATAAAGAACTGGATCAGTAGATTAACCCAATGGAAAGCACCTTAAATAACACAGTTAAAGTTGTCATTTAGGAACTCTAGTTTGACCTACCGGAACCAGAACCAAACTGAAAAAACACGTCTTAAATGCTACTAAAGAACTAGGGGACTCATTTCTTTTGGGTATTTTTTAGGGATATTATTTTCTGGAGAATGAATTCTTCTGGGGAAACATTTACCTCGAGAATAACGGGATTTTTAGGTCTGACACTCCACTCGAATCTCACCCGGTAATAGCCAGGGATGCCAGACGTCCCGGATTCTGCGGGATTTTCCCGCGTTTAAGGCTCCCGTCTCGCGTCCCGCAAAGCAATGTTTCTTGTTATGAGATACTTCTACAGTCTGTTTTTCTGTAAACGATAATATAGGAAATTCAATGAAATTTTATCATTTTTTTTCGAAATTTGTACCCTTGCATGTAAGTAGAAATTCTGATAGCAATCGTAAGAAGAATTCATTTTACATCAAAAACATATTAAACTAAGCCGGCAGTACGACAGGGTGGTTATAGTGGATTTATACCGCTTAACGGAGTTAAGTCGAGTTTTCTCCGGAAAGTACTCCGATGGGTGAACCACAAGCGCTGTGTACTTGCCTACATGGCTTCGCTGCCTCGTCTCACGCCCACATATTTACTCTGTGGCTCGGTGCGTGCGGCATCTCGACACCGAAAGGTATAAAGGGTTAAAGATTATGTTGGTATGTACATATTAAACTTTATGAAGAAAACCAAAAACTATTTAGAAAAATACTTAAAAAGCTTATTGATTTATTGCTTGTGATAATAAGCTATAAAGAAAAACTAGAAGCTCTACGAGGATTCGCCTAGAGGTTAACGCATCAGATTCATAATCAGAAATCGCGGGTTCAAGCTCTATCTTCGTATACTTCTTTTTTTAATTGTATTTCTTACCAATTATTGTTTTTAGAAGTTTATTACAACTATTATTAGTTTTATGCCTTTTTTTAATTTGCTTTTCTGATAGGTAATTAAAATTGTACAAAAAGTAACGGTAAACTCCCGTAGCAAAAATATCTAATAATTAAAAAAACTAATAATAATTGTAATAATCTAATAAGGTCCTTAAAATTATATGTAGTAAGCAATACAATTAAAAAAGTAGTATACAAGGATGGGGCTTGAACCCGCGATTTCTGATTACGAATTTGATGCTTTAACCGCTAGACCAATCGGCGTACAGCTTCCAACTTTCCTTTATAGCTAATTACCAAAAGCAATAAATCAATAAGCTTTTTAAGAATTTTCCTAAATAGTTTTTGGTTTTCTTCATAAAGTTTAATATCTTTTTGACGTAAAATGAATTCTTCTTACGATTGATATCAGAATTTCTACTTAGATTTGCAAGGGTACAAATTTAGAAAAAAAAAATGATAAAATCTCATTGGATTCCCCATATTATCGTTTACAAAAAACAGGCTGTATACGTACGTACGTAATCAACCTACAAAAAATCATGCATACTTTCTTAAAAGTATTCCAATTTTAAAATTTATTACAATTTTCAACATTTTACCAAAACAAAATACTAAATATGTATGTAAATTAATTAAATTACATTTACAATTTACAGTTACAATTTAAACATAATAAAAAAATATATATTTTTTTAAAATAGACTCAAACATTTTAATATCATAATAACAAGATTAAAAGTTTTGAGTTTATTATAAAAAATAAAAACAAAATTAAGTCTACGTTTAGTTTTAACAAAGATACGACAATTCTAATTTTCAGTTCATCATCCTTTCCGTAAATTGATGGAAATTCATTCTTAAATTGTCGTCATCTTTGTTAAATGAACACACTTAATTTCTTTTTATCTTTATATTAAAATTATTAATATTTTATATTAAACTTATTGATCCCGTAGTTAAAAAATTTAAAAAATATTTATTCTATTTATATGTATTTTTAAAAATATTTACATTATTTTGGTTATTCATATATAAAAGTAATTTTAATTTGTAATTATTGCTGTTTGTCGGTAATGTCAGTCTGTAGAGGCCTAAAACTGAATTATAATATGACATACCAAAAATGCGAAACTATTTAAAAACGAAAGGTGCTGATATTTGAAAAAAAAAATCAAATCCAATCTAACGTACGTAGAGTAACCTTTAATGTAGAAAAAATATTTTTTAGGTGTTTATTTTAAAATATCTGACATGATTTGTTATTAAAAAAATAAACGGGTTTTCATAGAGAAAATATGAATTTTATTATTATGTTTTTAATTGGCCATACCATTTACTCAGAGGCGTAGCAAGCGCCTGTGAGCGGCACAGGGCCACAGCAATTAGGGGGCGCTAGCCCCCTGACAGTAAAATATAATATAAATTAAATACGATATCTGCAAAGTTGGAATGAAGTTTACTAGTAAAATATAGCTTATATTTTTAATCGATGTTTTTTTATATGAAGGGCGACCTTGCGTTGCCTTGCACAAGGGCGTCACAAACTCCAGCTACGCCTCTGCATTTACTAAATGTACATTGTATTGTGATTGCAAACAATGCAGGATGACAAAAAAAAAAGAAAAGTGTCCCACGAAGTGCTAAGTCAAATCTGGCAACCCTGGGTAATACTTGTTTTTTAACACAGCTTATTTTAGGGTATTCTAGATATAGGCGCAAATATTTCAGTCACGAAAATGTATTAAAATCCAGGAATTACAAATAATAATTTACGAAAACCAATATATTTTCTTTTTGGGGATTTTTTTAAATGTCCTAAATTTGGGGGATTTTTTAAATTTTCACTGGGGAAATTGAGCCAAACGATCTGGTAACCCTGTTGCAATGGTTTCTAAATTCCTTTTTATGTTGCCAGATTGCCACTAGTCTTGCTTACTGCATTACTATTAGCAAACATATTCAATATTGCCAGGTGATGTGTGACATATTTTGTGTTTCTTTATTGTTTGCTGTAAATAGGTATTTAATCCGACAGTTGTGTTCAACTTTTTCGATTTAGTAAACGTAAATGTTTGTAATAAGTTGTGTCTGGTCTATGACTGAAGTCTGAATGATTACTCAAATCGGTAGATGGGTCATGAAAAATTAACAAATAGACAATAGACAACTTAAAAATTACGAATTGGATTAATTTTTCTGGTGATTTGTAGTTGAACCACTAGTGCCCATGTCGACCAAGAAAACAAAACTACTCTATATATATATATATTATATATACTATTTTATCAAGTTGCCCTCCAATATTCAACTTTTTATGGCCGTTTTTCGAACGCATGGCAATATGCAAATGCTCAATTATTAATTTATAATTATTGCATAAACCGACAGAATTTTCTTATTAGTTGTTAATATTTAGTTCTTAATTACTGTATAAACCGGGCATTATGCTGGTTGATTAATTTTGAATTATAATCGTGTTTTTAAATGCTAATGTTATTCACTTAATTACTTTGTAGATAGTTTGTTGATTCCTGATGGTCGTAGTGTTGAGTTTTAACAGCTTACTCATTCGTTAAATATATTCCAAACAATATCAGTCCAATAAAGTCTTAATCAGTTAAACTGGGTAGGTATACAAAAATTCACATTGATGGCATTAAAATGAAAAACTAATGACAAAGGGTCAATTTTTGTACTTATTTTTATTTGCTCTGCAGATTGTGTCAATACATTAAATTTTCATACAATGGATGATGAACTAACAGTAATCAAAACAGAATTGGAGATCAAAATAGAACCGCAAATAAAGCAAGATTATAACACCCTAGCAGATATTGACACATATACTGCAAGAGATGTGAAACTATTCCATAACACCAGCACTCTTCAAGAATCCACCCAAACCTATAGTGATGATAAAAAAAGAAGCATATTAAGTCATGGTGATGAGAAACCAGTTGAGTGTAATTTGTGTGACTATAAATGTACACAGGGTAGTGGTCTTAGAAGACACATGTTAACTCACACTGGTGAGAAATCATATGAGTGTAATTTATGTGACTTCAAATGTTCTCAAAGGGGTAATCTTAAAACACATATGCGAACTCACACTGGTGATAAACCATTTGAGTGTGTTTTATGTGACTACAAATCTTCACAAACTAGTAAGCTTAGAAGACATACATTAACTCACACTGGTGAGAAACCATTTGCATGTAACTTGTGTGATTACAAATGTTCACAACGTGGTAATCTTAAAAAACACATCATAACTCACACTGGTGAGAAACCATTTGTGTGTAATTTGTGTAATTACAAATGTTCACAAAGTAGTGATCTTAAGAAACACATGGTAACTCATACCAGTGAGAAACCAATTGAGTGTAATCTGTGTGATTTCAAATGTGCACTAAGTAGTTCTCTTAATAGTCACATGTTAACTCACAGTAGTGAGAAACCATTTGAGTGTAACTTATGTGGCTACAAATCTTCAGCAAAACGCAATCTTAAACATCATATGGTAGCTCACACAGGTGATAAACCATTTGAGTGTAGTTTATGTGACTACAAATCTTCACAAAATTGTAAGCTTAGAAGACATATGTTAACTCACAATGGTGTGAAAACAATTACGTGTAATTTGTGTGATTACAAATGTTCAGATGGTAGTAATTTTAAGAAACACATCTTAACTCACACTGGTGAGAAACCATTTGAGTGTAATTTGTGTGACTATAAATGTACACAGAGTAGTGGTCTTAAGAAACATATGGTAATTCACACTGGTAATAAACCGTTTGAGTGTAATTTGTGTGATTATAAATGCTCACAAGGTAGTCGTCTTAAGGACCACATGGTAACTCACACTAGTGAGAAACCATTCGAGTGTAACTTATGTGGCTACAAATCTTCAGCAAAACGCAACCTTAAACAACATATGGTAATTCATACTGGTAATAAACCATTTGAGTGTAATTTATGTGACTACAAAACTTCAGAAAGTAGTAAGCTTAGAAGACATATGTTAACTCATACTGGTAAGAAAACAATTAAGTGAAATTTGTGTGATTACAAATGTTCAGATGGTAGTAATCTTACGAGACACATGTTAACTCATACCAGTGAGAAACCATTTGAGTGTAATCTGTGTAATTTCAAATGTGCACTTAGTCGTTCGCTCAACAAACACATGTTAACTCACACTAGTGAGAAACCATTTGATTGTAATTTATGTGGCTACAAATTTTCAGCAAATCGCAATCTTAAACAACATATCTTAACTCACACCAGTGAGAAACTATTTGAGTGTAATCTGTGTGATTTCAAATGTGCACTAAGTCTTTCTTTTAATAGACACATGTTAACTGACACTAGTGAGAAGCTATTTGAGTGTAACCTGTGTGACTACAAATTATCGGCAAAACACAATGTTAAACAACATATGTTAACTCACACTGGTGAGAAACCATTTGAGTGTAATTTATGTAACCACAAATTTTCACGAAAGTGTAATTTTAATAGACATATGCTAACTCACACGTTAGAAACCGCTTTAGTGTAATTTGTGTGATTTCATATATTAAGGTAGTTAAATCTTAAAATACACACTGATATATGATAATTAATAAATCTTTCAATTGAATAAATTTGCTCCACATTGGGTTTGCCAAAAGAGATGTTATATTATTAGCTTTTAATATTCTGGCACAGTTAAATCCAAATAGAGACAAACTGTTCTACCAGCTAATAAACTAACCTTCTTATCTTTAAGATAAAATTGTTTATGCCTCGGCTTTGTAATATTATTGTGTAAATATCTTTTCCACAAAACTTCTATGAGACTCTTTCCAGGGTGGGTCGCTTTGCTATATTTATCATAAATTGTTATGATAAATATCTAACTACTAGAGTATCTGGACTCTGCAATAAATCTTGTTTTATGAAACTCGTTCTTTAATATACAGTGAGATCCAAATTGAGTGAGGATGGTTTGAATTTCGCGCCTTAGGTTTTAGTGTATTTCACGTTGTTAGTATAGCACTATTGAAATGTGTTGCGTCAAATTACAGCGGCAACTCGTCACTTTCTCGTTTACATCGTTGTGTTTTGCCACGTTGTTGTGGGTTTTCATTGAATCTTTGCTTTATTTCGCTTGCTTTCTTATTTTACGAAACAGTTCTTCGCAGAACAATTTTATTATCAAGTAAGTTTATTATTTAAAATTAATAAAGCTATATTATTTTTTAGACGCCACTGTAAAATAAAAGAAGGATAAGAATATCCGAAAAGTATTCATGTTGCCAACGTGACAATAATTTAACGTGGCGATAAATTCAAGTAAATTCAATCTGAGTATATTAAGGCAAAGTACAACGTTGTTATTTTTTATTTATTTATTATATTTACTTACATTACTAAATTTAACCAATAGATTTTGTCCATATTCCCAAATATTTGATCTGATTAGTGGATTTTATTATAATTCTGACTTACTATATATTTCTAGGCTATCATACTGAGGTAAGGTACATAGAAGCCAGGCACGTGAATGGTAAGTAACAAGTTTTACTGTAATTTATTCAGTTTTGTTTTGTTTGAAGCAATTAAATAAGTTGATTAGATCGCATTCCACTTTTTTTTTCAGTTGTGTTCAAAAGTCGCCTTCATATAATATAGCTGTATCATCAGTGAAAGAAATAATTGTGCCTGAGAAGTTAAAGGTAAACAAATTACTATAAGACATATTATAAACAAGATGGGTCCCAGTATTGTACTCTGAGAAAATTCACATTTCACTATTCTCTTTTTACTAATACAATTTCTTATTTTTACATATTGTTCTTGATATCAGATAGATAGCTTTCCATTAAATTATAGGTTTTTCCTCTGAAACCCTAATCTACCAAGGTTTCTAACAACTGTGTATGATTGATTCACAGTGTATATGTTACCAGCCTCCTGTGGTTTTACTTGTGGTTGCAACTGTATTACCTTATTTAATCTTTACTTACAGCCTCAAACTGTATAGTTTATGCAACACACACTTCCTTCGAAGGTCTAGGTTCTTGCACACAAAGTAGTAAGAAAGTAAAGCAGAAAGATTTTTAAACAACAAATTTATTACATTAAGAAACAAAACATAAAAACATGAATAAACAGTAAAATTAAGAATGAATGAAACAATAACCAAATGAATGAATTAATAGAACTACTACAAACGATCAAATTTACTTATAATTGTTACATCAAACATTTTGTGTTGTACAGACATCAATTGCGACTACTACTTAAGATCAAAAAAACAAAGAGCTCTCAAAATCAAAATGAAAAATGATTTTATACCACTGTGAAAGTTTCATTCCATTTAGAAATTAACAACACCTTCTTTGAAAGTGATTTCCAATATATTTAACCTTGCTAAGTCTTCCTAATAGCGTGATAATTTTCTTTCAGTAAATTTTCTTACAGACATGGTTTTAAAATTTTGTCAATGTTAATTACATTTTTTATTATATTTGAATCACCATTTGTTCAGTTATGTAATATCTTTATCCTATTAAGTAAATAAATATTCTAATCTATAATAGTTTACAAATCTAACTTGTTACAGTGCAGAAGGCTTTAGCTAAGTCTAAAAATATACATAAAGATGGTTTAGATTTAACTAGCTTTTTCATATAAAGTAATTTAGTTGTTAGAGAGCAAATTGCATCTTGTGTTGGTACGTTTTTTTCTAAAGCCATACCGATTACGAGAAATCAGTTTAAATTATTTATTTGTATAGTTTACCATTTTCTTCTTTAAAGTTTTTCCAAATATTCTTGCCATGTTTAAAATTAATATTATGGGCCTATAATTACATTTTTTTAATTTCTCTTAGTCTATAATTTGTTTAAATGTTTCAGATCTTATTTTATCTATACCCGGAACTTTATCAGATTTTAGGGAATCAATTGTTTCTAATACACCATCTTTTGTTGTGGGCGTAAGAATAACCTAATACCTTCATTAGAGGCTTAATTATCTTATTTGAACATTTTTAGCTGGGTCAAAACAAAATCTGCAACCCATTTTACATTAATCTATCTTGCAAGGTCTAGACGCAGCTCTACAGTAAACATGTTTTCATTATAATTTTATCAAAGAAACTCAACTTTTCTACTGAAATTTAATTCCTAGCGTTTTTAGGATTTTCTTTCCGTTTACAGCACTAATTTTAAAAATAAGTTGCTTGTATTTCTGTATGTCTAGAATTTGTTCATGGGGATGGGGTTATTTGGCTCTTTAGTTTTGAAACGATCTATCATTATCAGAGTAACTTTCAGTTAACTTATCTTTAATTTCACTTTTTCTTATTGTAAGGGGGCCCCGGGGTTTGACTTGGTAGGTGTTTCTGCTCGAGCACTAAATTTGTAGGAGTCGCTGCTCTGGGAACCAACTCGCTTACGAAGTGGCGCTGGATGATCTCGGTCTCTATAAAAGATACTGCGGCCGCGGTGTCTACTAAAACAGGGAACCCTGTAACTAACACTTTTATCATTACGTGCTGTCTACGGTCGTTAGAGCAGGCCGCTATTTCAGGTTCGGACGGTCGGAACCGACAGCTTCGTGCCATCACGCCTTGCGTGTCACAACGGGAACAGAACAGTCGTTGAAAATTTACTCGCAAGTGTTCCTGTTCACGGGAGGTTCTGCGGAGGTGCGGTGGTTGACTCGGCTTGTCTGTGAGCGGTTGTACCTGGTGGTTTCTGAAACTGTGATCCTAGCGGCTTGGAGAGGTTGACGGGCGCTGAGATTGACTTGAACGATGGGCGACTGGTTGTTGCAGATGGTGGGACGACGGTCAACTGCTTGAAGTTCTTTTTTTAGTACTTCGTAATCACGGACTACCTTCGAGAAAGAGGCGATATTCCAATAGTCACTGCGCGTATATACTGGCGGAAATCTGGTAACAGATTGCGATACAACCATTGCAGCTCTTATTGTTCTGGGGTTATCTTTCCATGGCGGCGGACCAGTGTCTGCAGATCAGTAATATAGACCGAAGCGGTTTCATTAGGTCTTTGCAAGTGGCGACTTATTTCAGCTTCCAAATCGACTTCATAATTGACAGGGAAATAGAACGTCTTGAAGTCCATAACGAAATGGCCCTACGTTAGACAACTATGGCGGTTATTCCTAAACCAAAGTGCTGCTTCTCCTTGCAGTAATTCAGTCATATGCGGTAGTAGTCTATCCATGGAGATGTCTTGTGATGTACATATTTTCTCTAGCATTTCGAGGAATGTAGCCGGATCTCCCTTGCCAGTAAGTGTTACATTATTTACGTATATGTTAAATACTTATTTAATACATTTATATAGTTGTAGCCTTCATTATTATTTTACAAATTCCAATCAGTATTGACGCAAATTAAAAGTTTGCTTACATTAATTATAAAATAACGAAAAAATATATAATTGGCAGTAATTGGTTCATTAGACCCTGTTATATACTTCTTTAGGTATATTCGAAGGCAGTTCAGACTTTCAATTGGTAGTGCTATCGTTACCCGTCATCTCGAATTTAACCTAACTTTTTTTTACTTTTTATTCTTTAAAGTCGCTTAAAATGGACGGGTGTTTGTTGTATCCAGCACAATTTTCCACCCATTCAACAAACTTACATCACTATTTTAGGTTAAAATTTATAATAAATCATAAAACTTCATGTGGCGGGCTCGCAAACAAATCTCGAAACACTTGCTTTATGTAACGATTCAAATTCAGCCTAAAATAAAACGCTCAAGAAAATATAAATCGCTTTTACGCCGACTGTCGTCTGTCTGTAAGCGTTGCGCAATAATCTTCTCAAGCAGGGTGTATCACTTTACCGGTATCAAAGTTCGAACGCAACCATAAACAAAAAAAAACGCAAACATAACCTCAAATACTATATCTAATGGTTATTATTACTCCGACACTTTTGTTCAAATAGCCGTCAACGAATTGTAAGTTATGTTTATTGATTGATTTTGAAGTATCATTATTGTGTATTTAAACGCTTACTTCTCTCATTTAAGTAATTACTTTGGAGGCAGTTTTTGTTCATTAGTAATGGTTGTTAATTGGGGTTAAGTTTAAGAACATGCTGATTTCTTTAAATATAATCTAATATCAATCTAATAAAGTCAAGTTTAAGTCAGTGTAGAAAAGTTAACCTGGTTATATACGAAAATTAACATCGATGGCATTAAACTTGTTATTGTCAAATATGAAGGTAAAGAGTCAACTTTTGTAGTTTTATTCTTTTGCTACAGAATGTAATTATACCTGAAATATTGATACAATGGATAACAAACGAAAAGCAATCAAAGAAGAATTGGAGATGAAAGTAGAACCGAAAATAAAGAAAGATTTTACCATGGTAGACATGGACACATATACTGAGGGAGATAAGCAACTGGTCCATAAAAGAAGTACTCCACAAGAACCCACACAAGCCAATAGTGATGCTAAAAAAAGAATCATGTTAAGTCACACTGGTAAGAAACCGTTTAAGTGTAATTTCAAATGTTCAAAACGTGGTGGTCTTAGAAGACCCATGTTAACTCATACTGGTGAAAAACCATTTAAATGTAATTTATGTGATCACAAATTTACAGCAAGACAAACTCTTAAACAACATATATTTACTCACACTGGTGAGAAACCATTTGAGTGTACTTTATGTGACTTCAAATGTTCCCGAAGTGCTAATCTTAATAGACACATCCTAACTCACACTCGTGAGAAGCCATTTGAGTGTAATTTATGTGACTACAAATGTTCACAAAATCGTAATCTTAGAAGACACATGTCAACTCACATTGATGAGAAACCATTTGAGTGCAATTTGTGTAATTTCAAATGTTCAAAATGTAGTCGTCTTAAAAGACACATGTTAACTCACACTGGTGAGAAAGCATTTACGTGTAATATATGTGGCCAGGAATTTTCAACAAGACAAAAGTTTAAACAACATCTATTCACTCACACTGGCGAAAAACCATTTGAGTGTAATATATGTCAC
The DNA here is from genome assembly GCA_929113105.1 of Agrypnus murinus. Classification (NCBI taxonomy): domain Eukaryota; kingdom Metazoa; phylum Arthropoda; class Insecta; order Coleoptera; family Elateridae; genus Agrypnus; species Agrypnus murinus. The sequence continues at coordinate 5,642,298 of OV816027.1, forward strand.
TTCAAATGTTCCCGAAGTGCTAGTCTTAATAGACATATGCTAAGTCACACTGGTGAGAAACCATTTGGGTGTAATTTGTGTGACCACAAATGTTCACAAAGTAGTGACCTTAAAAGACACATGTTAATTCACACTGGTGAGAAACCATTTAAGTGTAATGTGTGCGATTTTAAATGTTCACGAAGTAATGATCTTAAAAGACACATGGTAACTCACACTGGTGAGAAACCATATGAGTGTAATTTATGTGGCCACAAATTTTCAATAAGTCGCAATCTTCATAGGCACAAATTAACTCACACTGTTAAGTATCCATTCAAATGTTTACTATAAGTTGCAATCTTAATAGACATATTCCGCATAATAACGAATAACCCTGTACAGCAACCCGAGGCCCGAAGGCACCCAAATGCCTACAAAGTCTTGATTTAGGTACATTAAATAAAATTACATTTTCATCCTGAAGGATGATGTTTACTTAACGTTAATTTATTACATGTATATCACTTCTATGTATGTTTTGTTTAATAAAAACAGATACTTGTTTGCATTTACTTGTCTTTTATAGTGTTTTCGATTTATATGCACTAATATTGCACCGACATGGAGCAAGTTCTGAAATAGTGTGTGTTAGCACGAACATTGAGCATATAAAAACGACCTATAAATCCAACACGTGTCCACATGTCAAGAAACAAAACAACCTAACCTCTATTGTTTTTGTATGTACTATGAAAGAGCCTTTGTTTTTCAGGGTGTTGTATTAATCTCTGATATACGTTGATTTTTAAAAATGGCTTTAAAAACGCAAATTATGTAGGCATAGTTATATATAAAACTTGGTCGAGAAACTGCCTGCGGTTCAATGCTACACCCTAAAAACTGGCAAAGTTATTTCCAGAAATTCACGTTTCAATATTGACCAAACAGAATTTACTTTACAACAAGGTTATATTTTTCGTGGTATAAGAGTAATTATTTCAAAATCTTTGCAATCAAAAATTTTAAGTGAACTACGTACTGCTCATTTTGGTGTTTTTAAAATGAAAGGTTATTGTTGGTGGGACACTATAGATAAAGATATAGAAAGAATAAGTAAAGAATGTCCTAGTTACAACAAAATAATGAATAACCCTAAAATCGTACTAACTCATTGTTGGGAGTGGGTAGACGAACGATTTTAAAGAGACCATGTAGCCTACTCAGGTTCATTTTACGGTTGTTATTTTTTCATTTTAGTTGACGCGATTCATTCTGGCGATGACCTGAAATTTATATGACTAAAGATATGACTTCTGAGACAACAATAAACCTTTATCGTGAAATATTTTCTATTCGGCATTTCAATATATTTGATAAGTGATAACGGTAGGCAATTCATCTCTAACGACTTTGACTTAATTATTCCTTAAACAAAATGGTGTAAAACATATTTTAACTACACTGTACTATCCTGCAACAAATGGGTGAGCAGAACACTATGTACAAACCCTAAAGCAGGCTATTCGTGCCATAAACCTTGAATCAAAGGATAGACAAAAAGAATTAAGTAAAATCCTTCTTCACTATAGGAAAATGCCACATAGTATTACAAAAACATCTCAGTCTTTTTTAATGTTTGGACATGAAATTAGGTCCAGGCTAGAGCTTATAAAACCTGATGTTAAACCAAATAAACAATCGCAAAAGCTTAAAATTCTAAATGTAGGTCTCTTGATGTTGGTAGTCGAGTTGCTGTGTGTGACTACATTCCTAGTGATAAGTAAATGTTTGGTAGTATAGTACAGAAAATGGGCACTTTGCATTATTGTGTGAAATTGGATGATGGCAAATCTTGGAAACGACGTATTGATCAAATTAAAGAAATAAGTCAAAATACTTCATTAGAAACTGATTTTGATAATCCTTTTATCCCTAATGTGTCAGAAGCTACTAAGTCATAATTTATTTCACCTTATGTAGATCTCTATTTACTGATAATCCAAATAATGTAAGTCAAACTCCTACAATTGATGTAGATAATGACAGATCTGATTCGGATCTGAATTCGAACTTGGCTGGAAGCCCTAATAAAAATTCAGGTAAACAAGAAATACCATGTAACACATACATATTATAATACAATCATTCATGACCACTGATGGTGTTGTTTTTCTGCACTATATACTTGCTTAAAGCTATCTGTACGTTCTGTGTGAAAGAGCTGCTGCAGGCATTTTCTTCTTGTACTTTTTCTTTTTGTGTTTCTCTACTAGTACTTGTAAGTTTGTTACAAATTTCTGATACTAAAAGCCTTACAAGAAGATCTTGTTGAATACTGACATTAATCCTAGCTTTTCTGAATATTATGAAGTCTATTTAAGTTTATGATTTTGTGAATCTGTCAGGCTTTTTCAGAAGTTCAGAGATTCAGTCATACCAAGATCCTAAACTCTGAAAGTTTAAATTATGAAAAAATGAAATGTAGGTAATAATTTCATTAATTTCAAGCATTACAATTTCAAAATAGAAACTTTAAAACCAATTTGAAACTCAAAACAACGAAAAGCTAGTTTCTTTAATCATCTAGTTGCAAACCAATTAGGGTAGTACTACTAAAGTCCGTTTGCGGAGACCTGTCGTAGGATGTCAACGTGGTCGGCGCGCACGTGGTCTCATTAACGCTTAAACTACTTTGCATAGCAAGAGCGAGTTAAGCGCACACGGTACGCAAACGCGCATCATCGTAAATGAAGCTTCAAGGGTCAGCTAACTTCAAGCATGTTTACGTCTTGCGACAGGTCTCCGCAAACGAACTTTAGCTTATCATTTGGGATATCCATTAGAGTCAACTCATTAAATTTTACCAAATGTTTACCATCCCAAGTTTAGTATAATTATAAGTATGTATTAATCAAACAGGTAGGTATACACATTTTATACAACCTATTTCAGTGACGGCGGACAAAATATCTTCCAAGTTAGGAATCAATGTGGAAGTATGGTAGAAGGTAAGAAAATATTCTATAATAGAATTGGATTTAAGTGTTTGTCCGATGGTAAATAAAAGGCTGACTTACCAAAAGAGCGTGTCTTAGGTAGAGTGGGATTTGAAGGTAGGTATAATTAGTTTTGCTGATGTTGCAGTTCTGTCACTGATCGAACGAGGGAAGTTGATTACGGTTACAACAACTGAGCAGCCATTGTTGTTTACACTGCCATACGATGGAGACCACAGTTTGTCTTCTTGTGCCGTTGATGTGCTTAGGTAATTGTCCAACGAGGAATGTTTAGGTACATCGTACTGTATCTATCTTCGGTGCTATAGAGAGTTTTCTTAGGTTTCACTTAAGGTGTTTTACTATCAAAATTTTATTGACTAATGCTCTCTTAGATTGTGCGATTTATAGCAATTTTAAATTATCAAAATGAAATGAATTGATTTTATTTTTTTTAAAGGTAGTTGCAAAATATACTATACAGTATATTTCAAAAGTAGAGGTCATACGCATTTTAACACCAGTAACTTCTAACTCAAGGCATTTCTTACGTATTCCTGTTTCATGCAGATAATGTCAAAGTTCACTGTTTTCAACCACAGTTTGCTCTAAATATACTACAAATATTTTGTTGTGATATCTATACAATACTTACAGCGGCCCTGGAGATTTGAGGTCAGATCTAGGTGTGGTTCCTTAAGTACTCCAGTCAAATGTAAACCACCATTTGTATACTACACCCTCAGGGAGTGTTTCTAATCATAAACACATTACAATTCCTATTGTTTGCATTATTTTACAGTCATAAAACCAATGCACGAATTTGCAAAATATTTAAAAAGGAACTGTACAATCCCGTAGGTTGGGTCCCAGAAATCCAAATGCCCTCTCTCCAAGAAAGAGGCTTTCGAATTACTTGAGTTAATTCGTGCAAACTAAAATTGACAATGTGAGATACTGATAAACTCAATTCTATTACTCAAAACACAGTAATTTTATCCTACTTTTAGATGCCCTAGTCTCCTAGACTTTGCATCCATGGAGACTTATGTTAATGTAAATAATTGTTTTTTTTTATATTTCTGTAAAAGGCACAATTACAATTAAGAAGCTAGATACTTTATTATTTACCAATATTATATTACAATTTATAAACATGCCAAAACACTCAGATATAAGACCATGACTAGAAATTGTAGTTGCTACTACTTACAATATCAACAAAATTCTCCTAATACTTAAAATTGTAACAAGCTTCTGATGTCTTTTTTTGAATAGTTTCTACAATAACTCTGAGATTCTACAAATATGTAAAAATGCTAGTACAAAAAAGATATGATACTTTTACACCTACACTTATTTTAGAAAATAATAGATGTTAGCACTGTTTTTCTTTTAAATGATTCATCTACAAAAATTAATATCGTAATGCACAAAGCATTATTACAAGTGAGTACGCATATGTCTTCTTAAATGACCTCTTTGTGCAGATTTATAATCACATACATTACACTGAAAAGGCTTCTCACCACTGTGAGTAAGCATATGCTGTTTTAAAGTAGCTTTTTGTGAAGTTTTATAATCACACACACTGCACAAAAAAGGCTTGTCACCACTATGAGTGAACATGTGTCTTTCTAAATGATTCTTCTGTGAAAACTTATAACCACATACAGAGCATTGAAATGGTTTCTCCCCATTGTGGACAAGCATATGCCGTTGCATTTTGCCTTTGCTTGAAAATTTGCGCTCGCATACTTCACAGGATACTGTTTTCTCACCAGTATGTGTAAGCATGTGAAGTTTTAAATTATTCTTCCAGGAACACTTGTAATCACATAAACTACATTCAAAAGGCTTCTCACCAGTGTGCGTGAACATATGCTTTTTCACATCACTACTCCATTTGCTTTTATAGTCACATACATTACATTCATAAAACTTTACACAACTGGGAATTTTAATCGACAATGATTTTAGATTTCCTAGGCTGTCTTTATAACTGTAGAGTATGGTTTTAATGTCGTTTGCTTTTTTAACTTTGTTATAAACTTGTGAATCTGATTGATTCAAATGCTCGTCGATGTTAGCAGTGGAGGTACTGCAGTCATCAGCTTCATGGATAGGTAAATAAATTTCATTCTTGACTTTGAAATTATCTGCTGTTTGCAATTCTACTTGACCATTTGCATCACTTTCAGAGTTGCTCAAATCTTCAGTTTTTATAAAATGTGGAACACCTTCAGTATCTACAAAGTAGATATCATTAAGTTTTTTTGCTGCATATATTGATCTGAAGCCATAGAGCATTTACTTCTTGTAGTAGGCAGTACTTACCCATAATAATTAAAGTAAAAAAACTCGACTAAGTATATGAAAAGAAGCGTCTTTTGGAATCTTTTTTTGTACCAAATTCGATTTGGCCACACTATATTTATCAATGATAAAAGAACTGGACAGAGCATGTTGTAATAATAATGCATAAAAAGGAGATTTCAGGCATGGATACCGTATCTAAAATATAAAACTTAAAAATGTCAAAATATTATTATTAAACATTGGTCATTTTAAAGTTGCGCAAACGCGTAAAACACATGTACGTTTTACCAGGGAAATATCTGTAAGAGGGTTGGCAACCGATTAAAGTTTAGATCATAGGGTTAATCGGTTAATAAGTTAATTTTTTAAGCCCGGTTTCGCCAATAACACATCAAACAATCTTTTAAAAAATAGCAAACCAAAAACAAAAACCATGTGCACACAGAACATAAACAAAATTGTGTTGGCGTCCAAGTTAGATTCCCTAAAAATCAATCTAGGGGCCCTAGATTTTGTAAAACAATAATTTAGTTAACCTGAGAGTAAATTATATCCATAGAATAACTATTCATTGATTTATTGTGCGTTGGTGAAGCCGTTCGGGCAAGACACATATTCCAAAACCAAAAATGCATTCGTAATTGGGATGCGTCACCAAGGTCCGTAAATGTATAAGCAAGCTTAGAAATATAGGTTGTCGGAAGACCGTCATTTTCGCGCTAGATAACTGCAAACAGATCGATTTGTCGATTATTATTATAATACTGCTTCCTGTTAATCAACATGTTCGGGAATGAGGCTCCCCGGTTAACACGCAGAGAAGTCTCGGAAAGGGGTGAGGGATGAAAGGATGAGACTTATTCCACGTTAGCACACGGTGCAGTATCGGATGGGGTAAGGCATAAAAGCGGGGCGGAAAGGGAATCGGAACTACGGTAAGAGGACTTACTCTTATAATCCCTGTGGAGCGGCGGCGGTTGGCTAGTCTGCTCCTGTTATCTTCGAGTCCTGGCAACGCAACGGACTGAATAAAACGGCTTGCGCACTTTCTTATATAGGTGCCCTCAGAACGTAGAGGAAATGGTAGGTGTGAAATGGAGCTGCGCATGCCAAATAAATGGTTAGGGAAGGGATGCGTGCTTTCGCTTGAGTCGGCGGCTTATCCGAGCGGTTGTAGTTTGCACGGATGATAAGCTTACTTCATTCTTATATCTTATCTTATATTATTATATCCAAAATAATTAACTAGAAATCTAGTATAACTTCTTTACAGTTTACTGTATATACCGGGTGGCTATAAAAAAAACGAATCTAATGTCCTCATAAATCATCAAAATCTTTTTAATTTTATTTGTTAACTTAATGTTTTCGGTTTTTAGTTTCTTAATTTATTGTTTTTGCTCATCAACATATTCTTTCATCAGGTTTTATGATGATTTGCTTTTCGAGGACTAGTGAAATGTTCTGGTTTTAATCAACAATATATCTAGCATCTGCTATCTGGGGTATTAAGGCAGAATGTGAAGTAACGTTACTGTTCTCATTTTCTACAAATGAAAATAAAATTGTTTCAATATCATCAAGACATACCTGTATATTAATGTATATTAACACATTTGTTATATAATATTTAAGTTCTGTTCTGAGTTCTGTATAATTATCATGGATTTGTTCCTAAAAACATTTTCTATGGACCAACCTTGTAATAATATTTTACAGAATAATCTTGATGAATCAAAATCGGATTCTTAAATCTCTTTAACTGATGTCTTGGAAAACTATAAATAAGGATATTTTTTATGAGAACGATTATAATAAGCAATGGAACAAATTATACGAGTTCTCATTTTGATAAATGTTTATTATTATTACACTGTACAACAATGAAAAATTTCTTGATTTGGAAATGGGTGTATATATTGTGTTTTTGAATGCTGTCTTTATAGGTGTAATTAGTTTCGTTGTAGCACAGTCCGTTTCATTGAAAACACTGTTGTCGCTTCTCTTAAAATTATTTACTTGGTTCTGTTTTATTGATCCCATATTCATTTATTATGAAGATATACATATATGACCGTTTACACTACGGAAGCAGCTTTAAGAATCTAGAACATCAATGCTAGCAGACTATTGTTGGACATTGATAGGACGAAGTATGAGAAAAAACTAAATCTCTAAAGTTTTTGTGAATATTGCTAATTTATTTTATATAAAATTTGATTAAAACGCTCTCCAATTCCTTTCAAAAAATTTTAATGACCTCAAATTTGTTCTTCAGTGTTATTTAGTTATTAATATAAATAATGCAGACTACATAGCATATAAATTACATATCGATAATAAATAAATTTGAATAATTTAAATCTTAGATTTTATATATTTTAGAATTAGTTTATTATTCTCCAAAAAAAGGTCTTTATTTATTATTAATTATTATTTAAACGCTTATGTTCACGTCTTTTTATTAATTTTATACAAGATTGGTTGTTTTTATATATCAAAAATGAAGTTTCTGTATAGTGAAAGTCACAAAGCAGATTCACCAACCACAAACCTTCATGTGCAGCCTAAAGCAAAATATTCTGATTCAATACAGAAGATCACTACACTTGACTATTTCCTTGTAATCCATAATACAGTTGCCCCAGAAACCTTGAAAATATTTCCAGTGGTTGACTTTCTGCCTCCGTTTTCCCCTCTCCAAGCTGCATCAGCAAAACCATCTAATCTTCTCCTTTTCTCTCAAAGAATAATTCCCATCGCAAAGTTCCCTTGATATATTTTAAACTTCACTTAAGACCTGCTCCCCATCACCCCATTAAATCAATTTTTCTAATTCGTAGTTTTTGGAATTGGTGATTATTATTAAGGTTCGTAAACCTCAATTCTTCAAAGTTTCTATGAAGAAAAGCTATTTTCACATCCATTTGTTAAAGTGCACAGATTTTTTATAATTTAGTATTGACAGTAGAGCTCTGTCATAAGTTTTGTAACTGGTGTGTATATGTTTCATTATAATCAAACTTCTCCCTTTGCATAAATCCTTTGGCAACTGATCTCACCTTGTATTGTTTAATTTCTCTTCTTTTGCCATTCTTCATTTTAAAAACCTATTTACTATCAATTAATTTTGCATTCTCGTATTTTTCTATTAGTGTCCAGGTATTAATTATTCTCATCCAAAGGGTCAATCTCTTCTTGTACAGCCCTTTTCCCATGTTTAGAATCAATCTGGTTTTAGCCTCTTCCCAACTGCTATGCCCAAAGCCCTGGGAGCGAGTGGGGCTCCGCAACGAGTTACTTTATTTTAATCAACACTTTTTTTATTTACTGGGGGCCTCACTCGATATTTGTGCCCGGGGCTTCAAAATCCAAAGGGCAGCGCTGAAATCAGATGTTGCAGATATCCTTTATTTTACATCAAAGTGGCATCTCGCTATGTGTGAGTACATGCCTTTGCAAATTTGCTTTTTGTGAACATTTATAATTGCATATAGTACATCCAAATGGCTTCTCACCACTATGTATAAGAAGGTGTCTTTGCAAACTTGCTTTTAACGAGCATTTATAATTACAAATATCACATCTGAATGGTTTGTCACCACTATGAGTGAGCAGGTGCTTTTGCAAACTTGCTTTTAATGAGCACTTATAACTACAAATATTACATTCAAATGGTTTCTCACCACTATGAGTAAACATGTGGTTTCGCAAATTTGCTTTTAGAGAACATTTAAAACTACAAACATTACATTTAAATGGTTTCTCGCCATTGTGTGTGAACATATGCCTATCCAAATTTACTTTTTGCGAGCATTTGTAACTACAAATAAGACATCCAAATGGTTTCTTACCAGTATGAGTGAGCATGTGCTTTTGCAAAGTTGCTTTTTGCGAGCATTTAAAACTACAACTATTGCATCCAAATGGTTTTTCGCCACTGTGAGTGAGCATATGGCTTTGCAGAGTTGCTTTTAGTGTGCATTTATAATTACATACATTACATCTAAACTGTTTCTCACCACTGTGTGTGAGCAAATGCCTTTGTAAATTTCTTTTTTGTGAGCATTTGAAACTGCAAATAAGACAGCCAAATGGTTTCTCACCACTATGTGACAGCATATGCCTTTGTAGGTGTGGTTTTAGCGAGCATTTATAATTGCAAATAGTACATACAAATAGTTTATCACTACTATGAGTAAACATGTGATTTTCCAAATGTGCTTTTCGCGAGCATTTATAATTACATATATTACATTCAAAAGGTTTGTCACCACTATGAGTGAACATGTGATTTTGCAAATGTGCTTTTCGTGAGCATTTATAATTACAAATATTACATACAAATGGTTTTTCACCAGTATGAATAAGCATATGTTGTCGCATGTTTCCTTTTATGGAGCACTTATAATTACATATATTACATTCAAATGGTTTCTCACCACCATGATTAAGCGTATTCTGTTGCATTTTAGCCATAATGCATGAATGATTTTGAAATTGTCTTTTATAAGGTTTACAAGTACATGTTTTACATGTAAACTCTGGTATGATTTTGTTTATTTCATTTTTGTTGTTGCTCATATCGTTGTTTAAATGGTCATCGCCTACAAACAAAATAAAACATTAATTTTGCTGTACGTGTGAAATCAAACAATTTTACCACTGAAAGACATGGTGATGGACATACTTGATGTGTTTTCTTTTTATATTAATTATTTTTCCTCTTATGTTTTTATCCTCTTCCTAAAACAACTATAAATGTTCCATTAGATACAAATTTATTTAAATGGCTTCAACTCCCATTTAAAAGGAGATATTATTTATCTCGAAAGTATTTAAGAATGATGTATAGGTAAGTGTTGCAGCACCTCTGAAGTAATCACCAAGTTTACCATGAGCTGGAATATATTTTGTAACTTTAATGAAAACAATTTTTTAAAATGAAAAACAAATCTACTACAATGGTTTTTACCATTCCATACAAATTACAAATGCATACATTTTACTAATCCCACTTTGTATTGTATATAATTGTTAATTCTTATTATAGATATTTTACCGTTATAGATGAATAATAATAATAATTATTATTGCTTATGTTCACTCCTGTAAAAAGTTGCTGCCACAGGATACATTAAAGTGACAAATGCAGGGTCAGCAGATAGTAATGTAAATATGTACGTATACTAGTTGGCAGCAGTGATACCAGATGTGAAAGAGTGAAGAGAGTTGCCTAGCTAAATTATCTGATAATTATTTTATAATTTTTTAATCAATTCTTAATTCCAAGTAATCGATAATTAATTTATAATAAGTCATGAACAATAAATAATAACAAAAAGTGAGGTTAAATGCAATCAAAACTTGCACTTTAGCGTGTTCGTTATCAGGTAAATGTGCTGATGACGTCTTTAGCCTATCCTGGGTACAACTGATTACAAGCCAGACGAACAAACCATATATTTCTGTGACCCTGTGGCAGCAACATTTTACAAGAGCGAACATAAGCTATAATAATAATTATTATTATTTATCTATAATAGTAAAATACCTATCATAAGAATTAACAATTATATACAGTACAAAGTGGCATTAGAAAAATTTGTGCATTTGTATTGAACAGTAAAAACCATTGTAGTAGATGTGTTAGTAGGTTAATGTTACAAAATGTTCCAGCTCGTGGTAATCTTGGTGTTTACTTCAGAGGTGCTATAACACATATTATTATCTTTCCTAAGATAAAGAAAACCCCAGTGTTTAATTGTAAAACAATTGTAAACCTTATAAAAGACAATTTCAGATCATTCGTGCATTATGGCTAAAATGCAGCAGCATATTATGCTTAATCATGGTGGTGAGAAACCATTCGAATGTAATATATGTAATTATAAGTGCTCCATAAAAGGAAACATGTGACAACATATGCTCACTCATACTGGTGAAAAACCATTTGTGTGTTATTACATACAAAAACACTTTTCGTGAACATTTATAATTACAAATATCTTTGTAATTCTAAATGTTCACGAAAAGTGCATTTTGCAAAATCACATGTTTACTCATAGTGGTGATACACCGTTTGAATGCAATGTATGTAATTATAAATGCTCACGAAAAACATATTTCAAAAACCACATGTTCACTCATAGTGGTAAAAAACCGTTTGGATGCAATAGTAGTTTTTTTTCCTCGCAAAAAGCAACACTGCTAAAGCACATGGTCACTCATAGTGGAAAGAAACCATTTGGGTGTCTTAGAATTTGTAGTTACAAATGCTCACAAAAAGTAAATTTGGATAGGCATCTATGCTCACACATAATGGTGAGAAACCATTTGTATGTAATATTTGTAGTTGTAAATGTTCACGAAAAGTGCATTTGCAAAATCACATGTTTACTCATATCAGTGATAAACCATTTCAATGTAACGTATATAATTATAAATGCTCACCAAAAGTAGCTTTGCAAAGTCATATGCTCACTCATAGCGGTGAAAAACCTCTTGGATGCAATATTCGTACTTTTTAATGCTAGCAAAAATCAACTCTGCAAAAGCACATGCGTACCCATAGTGGTGAGAAACCATTGGAATGTATTATTAGTAGTTATAAATGCTCATTAAATGCAGATTTGCAAAAGCACCTGTTCACCCATAGTGATGAGAAACAATTTGAGTAGTTGTTTTGTTATACTTACCTAGAAGTATGTATTTAGATCAATAGTATAAAAAAATGTTTAAAATTTGTTTTTTTTTATTCCGAGTTTTGTAAATAATCTTTACAGTTTTCAACACCGTTTTCTGCAATGGCGCATTGGTCCCCAAGCTGTGGCTCATTGGTCACTCCAATAAAAGGTCCATTGAGCCAATGAGTCCGTTGCCATTTTCTTTTGGCTATTAAAATTTGTAGTTTTCTAACATTTTTTAATAGGATCGTTGCATGGAATTTAGATTTTAACTTGTATATTTTGTTAGTATCACTGTTATCTAATGAACACGTCCACATAACATCAATAAATGTATTACGTTAACTTAATAATACGAATTTAAAGTTTAAATATTTTCCGTCCTTTTCTACATCGCTGACTTCATTATACCATTCAAGATTCAACGCGATTAAACACAGCGCATGCAAGAACTATGACGTTGTACTAGAAAAGGACAGAAAAATTGTAAATCGAATATCTCGCTAACGGCTGCGCTAAAAATTTTGAAAAAATACGTAGACTTGTTACTAGTACTGTAGAATACAAAAACGTTAAGTTTCGAAATTGTGAAACGACCCTATTATTCTGTACATCATGATGTCATAATAGTATATTATATACCCAGGGACTAAAGTGCATTTTTTAATCGCGAATGTGAGTTTATTTTCCGAGCGTTAGCGAGGAAAATAAACACATGAGGGATTAAAAGGCACTTTAGTCCAGTGGTATATACGCTATTTTTTGCACGTCCTAAAGGACTTAATCGCAAAAATTTAAAATTTCGAAAACTTTTTCCGAAAGATTCGTTTAATGTCATTCTGACAATTGAACTCTGCAAACGCCAAAATCACATAGTTTCAGGATAATAAATCCTAACATGTACCGCGATTACTTTTTTTTGTTGTTTACTTGTTGTCATGGAAACACTTGACTCCCTCAGGGAGTAAAAGTGCTACTTTACTCCCTCTTTTAGGGGACTAAAGTAGACCCTTATATATAGGACGTGCAAAAAAAATATTAACTACAAATGAAATGTCACTATATTTTTTTTACCAACTTATATACAATCCTTATATACAATTCAATATATATGTGAAGGCTGTGTTTTCCCGCTTACGAAATAAATAATATGATTACGACTCGGAAGCCAGCCTTATTAGTCGTTCTGTCTTTCGTCAAGAGGGAATGTTTAGGAGCTTTATAGGCAGTTGAAAAAGTTAAAACCATATTTAGAAGGTCGGAAGTCGGTGGAAGTCGTTTCACTGTAATTCCCGACCACTATTCTTTGGTGTGGTTGCACAATTTAAAAAACTCGACAGGTCATTTAGCTAGACTCCAAGAGTATGACTTCGAGATAGTACGAGGTCTGGCTATTAAAGTTTTATTTTAAAAATTATTCTACAATCGAATGCTCCCCTTCAATGTACTCCCCTCCCCTCGCCACACACCGTTCCATTCGTTTTTTCCATTGGTCAAAGCAATGCTGGAAGTCTTCTTTTGCAAGAGCATTTAGGAGCTCCGCCGATTTTTGCTTCACCACTTAGATCGACTCGAACCGGGTTCCTTTTAAGGCAGACTTGATTTTCGGAAACAGGAAAAAATCACAGGGTGCTAAATCAGGCGAGTACGGCGCGTGTTCGAGCACTGGAGTACCTCTAGCGGCTAAATAACGCTTCACAGACAGCGCGTTATGGGCAGGTGCGTTGTCCTGGTGCAAGATCCACGACTTGTTTTTTCACAACTCCGGCCGTTTCTTACGAACTCGCACTCGCAGTGTTGCCAAAAATGTCAAATAGTAAGTTTGGTTTACAGTTTGACCCTGTGGCACCCTTTCAGTCATCACGATGCCGTTGGTGTCGAAAAAAACCATTAGCATGACTTTAAATTTTGATTTCGACATCCTTGCTTTTTCATTCTTGGCGATGCAGGAGTTTTCCAGTGCATGGATTGCCGCTTAGTTTCAACATTGTATTGGAATATCCGTGTTTCATCGCAAGTGATGATGTTTTCCATCAATTCAGGATCTTCATCTAACCTCTCAAGAAAATCTGAGCAGATCTGTTGACGGACGAGCTTTTGTTCAGGGCTCAAATTTTTTGGAACCAACTTCGCACAAACTTTGTTCATGTTCAACTCGTCATGTAAAATTTTTCTGACAGTTTTTTTATCTGCGTTTACAGTCTCAGCAATCATCCGAATGCTCATACGACGATCTCCGCGCACAATTTCATTGATTTGGTCACTGCGGAGTTGAAACAAAGACAGGTCGACCTGGACGTTTGTCATCTTCGGTGCTCTCTCGGCCTTCAGAAAACCGTTTATACCATTCGAAAACACGCGCACGAGATAGAGAATTCTCACCATAGGCCTCTTTCAACAACTTATAGTACTCGGTCGGAGTTTTTTTTAATTTAACGAGAAATTTCACATTGATCCGTTGCTCGTGTTTTTCGTCACGCATTTTTATCGGCACGGCAATATGTCGCCGACGCAAGGCAATTTACCCAGGTTTCCAAGTTACCAAGTTAGTATGAATCATTCGAAAATCAAATATTGTATTTTATTTGTAGTATAAGTGACTTTATTTTATTTTGTATGAATTTAATTTTTAAATCATGAAAATAGAACAAAACTTATATGTATGTACTTATTCTATAAGCACAATAAAAATGTAGAAATAGAAGAAAAAAACAAAAAATAAATAGGTGCGAAAACTGCACACAGAAATTGTTTTAACACCCTTAGTTGTTTCTCGATTTCCAGCTCTTCTTTTTGTGATAGTCACCACTGAATTCCACTTAACGTTTGTTGTTATTTCTTCTGAGAACATTATGTCGTTAAAGGGTTTGGAATTGGCATGAAATTTTATTGCTAATGGTAGCAATCTAGCGTTTCCATACATCAAAGCCAGGGCCTTTTCATCGGCTGTGAACTTGTATTTTATGCTTCGATGGAAGCAGCATATATGCTATTAAATAGTATGGTGTCAATGCCAGCTCATATCGGCGGTGAAATTCTTGATTTTGTTGTAGTGATAATTCTAGCTCATCCTCGAAGATATATTGTAAATGTTTCCATTGTTCTACAGCATCTGAAAGAAGAGCATTTTTTCTCTGCAAATTATCAAGAGCAAGCGATATGGGTTTAAAATTTTTTATATATTCTTCTGCACTGCATTTAAGACCAATGTTGAAAACCTTTTGGAAGATTGTAACATCAATCTCTTTCTTGTTTTCCTCGCACATTTTCAGTAGTATGTCCCATTGAGAGACATACATCTCCAAGCAATCAGCAACACTATTCCATTGCACATCACTTGGAAGTACTAATGTCTTGCCACTTGGTTGTTTCAATTTTGCTCTAGCCTGATGATTATTACGAAAATACTTGTCTATTTAGACTACATGTTTTTCAATGTTCTTGATTTCTAAATCTTTACAGAGCAAGTTCAAAATATGCGCAGAACAACCACAGGTTATAACTTTTGACTATGAGTCAGTTTTTTCTTCCACAGCTTTTCTCATGCGGGTCAAATTTGTTGCATTGTCTGTAACAAAAGATTCCACAGTGCACGGGTATTTTAATTCACATGAAGAAATTAGGTCATCGCATATTTCTGCCAAATATTCTGAAGTATGAGGTTTTCCTGAGGTATCGACAGTTTCATAGAGAAACACTCGTCAACCTTCACTTGCTATTGTTGCACATATTACTGGTTCGTTGTGGATATTTGACCACCTATCAATGAACATATTCACGCACTGTCCTGAGAGCGAAGAAAAACATTTTATTATTTTTTTTATCATAAATTTCATCTAGAAGAGTTGTGGTTATAGTTTTTCGTGACGGCGGGGTATATATAACCAGATCTTGATAATTGAATGTCTTTTTTACTTGGAAATCTTCGATACATCTAAAGCTAGCGTTAGTAGCATTTTGTTAATGAATTTGTTTTAATGTCATTGTTTTTGTATAAAACTGCCCTATTATATCTTCTTTTCGTCCAACCATTTTCACAATTCAACATCACAGTAGTCACACGTAAAGTAAATGTACTTTTTATTTCTAGTACCCACTTAAACAACCACTAATAAAATGCACAGTCAATATTGCCTTTCAGGAAAATCAAGTGCTACATGAATATCCTGCTATGCATTACAGACGCATTACTTTGTAAATTTAATTTTCATAATAATTTTTAATTTTACAGATAAATCTGTAGGGGAATGAGATATAATATAATGTAGTGTGAACAATGAACGAATTAGCTGTAAAAAGGATAATAATTGAGTTTCTTAAAAAAAATCATGATTTTTTTTATTTAAAACAATGATTTTTCATTTTTTTTTAAATAAAAATCAAATTTTGCATAACCCTGCTGCAACTGTATATTTCTTACCAGGTGACCTATACTGCTGTCCTAAGTCCAAACAGCGAATCTCAATTTTTGTGTCTACATACTCCTTCTGACGTACTCTTTTCTTAAGAAAAACGGCCATATTTCATGATGCTATGCATATAAAACATTAATAACACTAGACACATCTCCAAAACACAAGAAAAAACGTAAATTATATAGCCGTAATTCAGTTACACTAAGCGAAATCAACGTACCTCAAACATACGTCCTATTTCTTTACATTAATGTTTCAAAAACTCATGAGCTACAACTTTTTTTAAGATCCAAAGAAAGGTATATTAAACGCCGACACAAAGATTTTTTTCTATTTTTTAAATTTGTGCCAAACAACATATATTATAAAATCATCAATATCTCAAACGTCAACTATCTCTCAAATTGACTATTTTCTAGATACGCCCTTTGGGCTTAGGACGTCAGTACCCATGCAATTGGATTTTTTGATTTACATTGTTAAAAAGGAAATAAAGCTACTGGTACAACAAAATACAAGTTTTATATGAATTTTTCTTTAATCTCCAATAATAACAACCATAACATTAATAACACACACAATAATAACAGGAGGTGCTCAAAATATGTACAGGGTGTTCCGGTCAAGTATGCAATGCTTTAAGGGGGTGAAAGGTGGTCATATAGAGACACGAGTCGACTATGGATTGTTTGTAAGGTTTTAACCGTAAATTACTGATAAAGCAAGCAATGATCTCACATCTGCACTACTAAATTAATAACTGACCTCAGCTATTGAATTTCAGCAGCGGTTGCCGAGTGACTTACTACCTTGATGACTTGCTCATTTATTAAGGTCGGTAAATAAAATGTAACATACAGTAGAAACTGCCTAAAGTGACCACCTTTGGGACTGATCCAAAATGGTCAATTTAAGCAGGTGGTCACTTTGTAAAAGTGTGAATTCTTTATACACTACAATTTGCCCAAAATAGCCCACACTCATCAGCATTAAAAATATCCTCTGATATAAAGCCCTTTGCAAACTCTGTAAAACGAATAAGAAACTAACTTACTGTTGCGGGATCAATTTCATTTGCATCACCAATTAAACTCTTCCGGGACATGTTTTGTTTCTTAAATGATTCGAGCCAACCCGACGATGATTTAAATTAGGCAAATTTGACTGCTGAGCAAATGTTAATGCTACTTCTTGTAACATTGGTCCAGAAAGTCTTGCATTTACCCTGCGCATTTTTAAAAACCAATTTAAACTTAATCGATTTCTTTCACTGTGGTTTTCTAAAAACTCTAACACCTTTTGTTTTTCTTGCAAATTTAGTTCTTTGTAAACTTTTTTTGAAGTCATCTTGATCGCACTAATCAACAGATGAAACCAGACTGATTTTATAAAACAATTTTAAAACTATCCAAGGGTTACTAATGTGAAAGTTTGCAAGTAATGAATTTCTCAGAAGCAAAAATAAAGTCTTAAAACTTAAAATACCTGAACCCAACTGGTATTATAGGATTAACCATTAAGGGATTATGATGCATTCTTAGAAATTCTTTAAATGCAATTTACATGTACATGCCTACTTAAACTTTTAGAAGATTAGTTATATAAGTAATCCCTTGGCTAATGATCACATTACACAAACATTTTTTAAACAAATATTTGAGGTAAATGTGGTCAGAGGTCACAAAAGAGAAGTGGTCAGTTTATACAGTATAAATTACATTAAAGTAATAGGATTTTTGCAGGGACTGAAAAAAAGTGGTCAATATGACCAGAGGGTCAGTTTAAACAGGTGGTCAGATTTACAAGTTATACTGTACGTTCATTGACCTAATTGTGATGCAAATTTCATTGCCTGTTTTTTATTTTACGAATGTCATTTTAACTTACCGTTTAGATGCAAACAATCTTTATAACATGTGTTCAAATAAACCGCCGTTTGTCTGTACACACAAGTTTATGCTAGGAAACATATCGGCATTTGCGCGAATTTATTCTGCGGCGATTTCAATGCGTGCGCGTAACTCTTCCTCGGTATTCAGCTCTGTCCTGTACACTAACGTTTTAAAATATCCCCAAATACAAAGATCGAGGGGAGTCAAGTCCGGTCATCTCACAGGCCAGGCGATGGGTCCTTCACGTCCTATCCACCGGTTAGGGTATTCGTTATTTGAGATGACATTCGCCGTATAAAATAATAAGTTTCGTCTATTCAGCAGGCGAGTTTGGTTCTGCCATAATTTAAACGGTAACTAATTACAATTAATGAAACTACTTAACACTAACAAACACTTTTAACACTACCTCACTCAAGTTATTAATTCTAAAACGTGTATTAATACGTAGTCGAAACTCACGTTTATCGCCACCTTAACAGAAAGAAAGTTGACGACAAGCTGCAGATTACAAATTTCAGAAATCTGAATCATTAACAGTTATTTACAGATGGTCAGAATGAGAGTATTTGTTATCATTTAGCTAAAACGTTTTAAAAGCACGTACTTACTATTTTGTGTTGGTTGAAATTTTCAAAGAATTTATTTACCCGGCTACCTGGTTGGGTTTATTATGGTTATTTTATTGATGACCTTTAAAAGTATGTACTATTTAATAGGCATAATTTTCATACACTTTTATCTACTACTTTGCAGTGGCGTGCCTATTATTTTTAAGAGGGGGGTTGTCATTTCAAAGGGGCATTTCAGTAAATTGTTAGTAAGATGTTACTCTACATATGTTTCCCTATTGTCCATTAACGGGAAGGGCACATTTTCCAAAACACCGTGTATATTGAATAATCCTATACAAAAAATAAAAATTTTTAGAACGAGTAGGTAACTTAAATTGTTTTTAAAATTATTACGTGCAACAAAAATTTAAAAAATCTCTAGTAGTTTTAGCAAAACCATATGCAATTGTATTTCAAACCATCTTTTACAAATTAATTTTACATACACCAATGAATATTTGTGTGCCATTTAATAATATCTTTTTGATAATTTGTGAATACACACAACATATGTAAAACAGATTTTCACCATATTTAACTACACTTCACTGCAGCTGCCTTTCCTTCTTAATAAATTATGCCCATACTTTTCTAACCTGCATTTTTAGAATCACATAAACATTCACATGGTTTCTCACCAATGTAACTTTACTATAAGAACATTAGAACTCGCACTAACAACTACACTCAAATAGCTTCTTACCACTGTGAATTAATATGTGTCTTTTAAAATTCTGACTTCATTCACATTTATAATCACATAAATTACACTCAAATGATTTCTTGCCACTATGAGTTTGCATGTGTGTTTCATGATTACCACCTTGCGAGCATTTACAATCACACAAGTTACACGTGAAAGATTTCTCACCAGTGTGAGTTAACATGTGTCTTTTGAGATGACCATTTGTAATCACATACATTACACTCAAATGGTTTCTAACCGGTGTGAGTTCGCGTGTGTGATTTAAGCTGATCTCTTTTTGAACATTTATAATCACATATGTTACACTCAAATGGTTTCTCATCAGTATGAACTAACATGTGCCTCTTAAGATAATGGCTAAATAAACCTCTGTAATCACATATGTTACATTCAAATGGTTTCTCGCCACTATGAATTAGCATGTGCATTTTAAGAGTACCACCTTGTGAACATTTGTAATGACACAAATTACACTCGAATGGCTTCTCACCAGTATGAGTTCGCATGTGTAATATAAGTCGAGCTCTATTTGAACATTTGTAAACACATTCGTTACACTCAAATGGTTTCTCGCCAGTGTGAGTTACCATGTGTCTTTTAAGATAACCAGCTTGTGCACATTTGTAATCACACAAATTACACTCGAATGGCTTCTCACCAGTGTGAGTTCGCATGTGTAATATAAGTCGAGCTCTTTTTGAACATTTGTAAACACATTCGTTACACTCAAATGGTTTCTCGCCAGTGTGAGTTACCATATGTTTTTTAAGATAAGCAGCTTGTGAACATTTGTATTTACATACATTACACTCAAATGGTTTCTCATCAATGTGAGTTAACATGTGTCTTTTAAGATCACGACTCCGTGAAAATTTGTGATCACAAATGTTACACTCAAATGGTTTCTCACCAGTGTGAGTTTGCATGTGTGATTTAAGTTTATCTTTTTTTGAACATTTGTAATGACATACTTTACACTCAAATGGTTTCTCATCAGTGTGAACTAACAGGTGCCTCTTAAGATGAGTGCTAGTTGACCCTTTGTAATCACACACATTACACCCAAATGGTTTCTCACCACTGTGAGTTCGCAAGTGTATTTGAAGACTACCACCTCGTGAACATCTGTAATCACACAAATTACACTCAAATGGCTTCTCACCAGTGTGAGTTCGCATGTGTAATATAAGTTGAGCTCTTTTTAAAAATTTGTGATCACATACATTACACTCAAATGATTTCTTGCCAGTATGTGTTTCCATGTGTGCTTTAAGATAATCACCTCGTGAACATTTATAACCACATACGTTACACTCAAATGATTTCATGCCAGTGTGTGTTACCATGTGTATTTTAAGACCACCACTTCGAGAACATTTGTAATCACATAAGTTACACTCAAATGGTTTTTCTCCAGTGTGAGTGAACATGTGTATTTTAAGACCACCACTTCGTGAACATTTGAAATCACATAAGTTACACTCAAATGGTTTCTCACCAGTGTGAGTTCGCATGTGTGATTTAAGTTTATCTTTTTTTGCAAATTTGTAATGACATATGTTACACTTAAATGGTTTCTCACCAGCATGAGTTCGCAAGTGTGATTTAAGATGTGCTCTGTTTGAACATTTGTAATTGCATAAGCTACATTCAAATGGTTTTTTTCCGTTGTGAGTTAACATGTGTCTTTTAAGTTGACCACTTAGTGAACATTTATAATTGCATACATTACACTCAAATGGTTTCTCACGAGTGTGAGTTAACATGTGTTTTTTAAGATCAGCACTTCGTGAACATTTGTAATTGCATACGTTACACTCACATGGTTTCTCACCAGTGTGAGTGAACATATGTGTTTTAAGACCACGACCTCGTGAACATTTGAAATCGCATAAGTTACACTTAAATGGTTTCTCACCAGTGTGAGTTTGCATGTGTGGTTTAAGTGTAGCTCTTGTTGAACATTTGTAATGACATATGTTACACTCAAATGGTTTCTCACCAGTGTGAGTTCGCAAGTGTGATTTAAGAAGTAATCTGTTTGAACATTTGTAATTGCAAACGTTACACTCAAATGATTTCTCACCACTGTGACTCAACATGCGTCTTTTTTCACCATCACTAATGGTCTTTGAGGGTTCTTGTAGAGTACTGATATCATGGAACAGTTTCTCGTCTCTCTCAAAATATGTGTAAGTCGTATTCATAGTATTGTAAACTTTCATTATTTGCGGTTCTATTTTCTCTTCATCTAGTTCTTCTTTGATTGCTGTTAGTTCTGCATCATCCATCGTAGCAACAATATTTAAGGTATCTGAAGGAAGAAAATACAGTAAATAAATTGGCCCTTTAAGTCTATATAGTTATGACTAAAGACTTTTACATGTTAATGCCATCGATGTTAATTTTTATATACCCATTATTTGATTTATAATATATTTAAACTCAACACTATGACTATCACTAATCAACAAACTATTATCTACAAACTAATTAATTGATGATATTTAACAAATTAAATGTAAATAAATAAATTAGCATTCCAAGACACAATAGTACAAAACTGATCAAGAAACATATCTGTAATCTAAGGAGTTCAACGTTAGTCAATCCTACATATACTACGTTCCAGAATAACGGCCAGAGGAAGAGCAGTTTGAGCAAATTTTCTTGCCATATGATTCACAATGTAATAAGGCAATCCAGATTGCTGTCAAAGTATTAAGTTACTGGAGGACAAACAAGATATATTCTCAAATGGTACAATAAATTGCTCTCCATTTACATAAATTATATTCTTCAGCAAACATTGAGTGTTTAAATTACTAACACGCGAAACAGATATTTAAAACATTTAATATTTTTAATACTACAGAGCTTCAAACTGTTTGTTTGTCCTTCAACGTCTCTTTAAACTAACCTGTTTTGGATTGCTCTATTGGAGCTGATTTATTAATGAAATAACTCTTTAGTTAAACATAACCTCAGACTTTTAAAATAACTACTGAACATGTATATTGTTGTATTATTTTGTCGTAAATGGGAGTTAGTCAAAATTAATAAACATTATATAATCAAACTGTATGATATTGCATTATTTTAAATTAAATACAGCGAGTAATTTCGTTTCGAAATACATAAAGTAAGAAAATATTTTGGGTGCCAATTATTTATTGAACGGTCCTCGTATCACGCATAAATTTTATTT
Organism: Agrypnus murinus; assembly: GCA_929113105.1. NCBI lineage: Eukaryota > Metazoa > Arthropoda > Insecta > Coleoptera > Elateridae > Agrypnus > Agrypnus murinus. Next base: position 5,665,116 of record OV816027.1, read on the forward strand.
AAATACATGTTTCGAATTTAAAGGTAAAATCAGGCTAAGCTATTTTAAGCGAGAAACTTTTATTTTTGTTTAAAATATTATCACATTGGTGATTACGAAAATACTAGGCTCTGCAGGACATTTTGTTTAATTTTAATTAATGCTAAATTTAATAAGTAGTTCGTATAAGAGTGGATTTGATGATAATTTTGTTAAGGAAAAGTGTTTAAAATTATTCAAAATTTTAAAGTGTGCTTTTACCTAGAAAGAAATAAAATTGTTAGTCAGTTGTTTTCGAGCTGTAGTAGTCTGCAGGTGCACAGCAGAGAGTGCAGACATGCTTTTAAAAATGTATTATTTGAATTATTGCAAAAACGAATGCAAGTACTAATTATGTTTAAAGAATTGAATAAAATTGATAAGTATAAGTAGTTAATTAATAATAAGAAGTTTGATAGGTGAGAGGATTACAGTGATTTTAACGGAAACAGTGAATTTGTGCATAATCTGAAAGTGTTTTTGAGGTTTTTTTGAAAAGGAATCTACGGAGTAATTTGTCGTATAATCAACGAATGATTATTTTTGAGCATTAACAATTTAAGTTATAAACAAAAACAAAAACCTTTTTTGGTTAGTAAATTTAATTTAAAAAAATTGTAAAGAAGTTTATTTACGTGTGTATCGAAAATAAAAATGTTAATTTGGTTCTATCAGTAGTGTATTATTTACATTGAGAAGGAAGTCTGGAGAAGTAATTGTTCTTACCTGAAACAAAAGAAAAGAATTATTTAAAAAAATAATAAAAACACAGTTTTATAAAAACAGTTTATCCAAGTACACTTACTATTGGATTATTAGCTTCTCGTTCAACATCTTTGGCGAGCTTCTCAACAATCAGGAAAAAGAGTCAATCATCTACCAGCATCCAACAGCAATCGCATGGGGGAACGTGATTACAACAGTTCAGCGCTTTTGGTGGCGGTAAGAAATAAATTGTGAACATTTGCAATCAAAATTTGAACATAGATTAATCTGCAATAAACAGTAACAATAGATAATTATTTTATTATAATACTTACTCCATTAAAATTCGTGTAAAGGCAAGGCAGATATATTGTAAAACAAAACTGTACTGTATACGAATTTCTTTGTTTCATTTGTTATTTGATGAAAATTTATTTCTGAATTTTAGGTGTTGCAGAGTTGCGTATTTTTGAACCTTGATAATTTTAAAAGACCCTGTGAGTATCAGTCTCGTGCTAAGATAAGCTTAGCTGGCGCCCAACATTGTTTTTTTTTATTATTTTATAATTTTTAATATACAGGGGATATCTCAGAGTATTAGTCTTACTTTGTGTAATGTTTTGTTTTTATTGATAATTATGCTTTTTCATCATTATTAATCTAATGATAATAGTTGGTTTGATTGTATAATCAAATAATTCAACAATATATATATATATATATATATATATATATATATATATATATATATATATATATATATATATATATTGGTTTGTTTTCCTGTAGTGGCTTTTCAAATGAATTTTGAACCCTACAGGTGGCATCATAATTATATTTTGATGCTAATATTAATTCCGGCCGACTATATAAGGCTGGAGCGTGTGTAATGGGGTTCACAAGCAACTATCCCCTACCTGACGATAGCCAATAGCTTGAAACAGCTGTAGTAGGGTGCTGCTTGTGAATCTCATTACACACATAATTTACTTGTGGGTTAATAGCAGTCAACTATTAATTTGTTTTCACATATAAAGTACCCACGTATTAAATGACACACTAATGTGTCTTTATATTTTGTTCATTTATATCTGACGGACAAACCGATGGTTATTAAACATTTTAATTAATTACCACTTTTGGTTTTGGTTGAATCCACCTCGACTCAAGACAAAAATCTGTAAAATAAAGTGAGGTTAACTGATAACCATATGTTTCTTTGTCAACAAACGAAAATTCAACAAAGTGTAATAAATAGTCACCTGAAGAATATTTAAAACAAAGAAGATTTATTTTCGTTCTTCGACAATTGTATGGAATTGTGAACGATTTATTTTTTTAAATAAATTTAAGAATTAAGAAGATTTTGTTTCCCTTATTGATTTAGATAATCGACGTATTTCATTCTATAAATCAGCTGTGTGAATAATTGCAGTATTACCAAATTTAAAAAAATTGAAGTGGATCTCGACGTACTTTATATACAAGGTTGGTCAAAATAAAAGGATTTGGTTAAAGTTAATATATCAAAATCATAAAGACAATCTTAATAAATTCAGAATTTATTTTTCTCATTTTAAAAGTTTTTTAATAACAAAATTTTACCAAATAAACAATTTAAATTTTTTTATAAAATTAGATAAATTTATTTTAGCAATTGTAAATATTTTAAACTGATAACTTTAATTGATGTCAGTTTGCTCAAATGGAGAACAGTTATAACCCTATGTCAGGTTGATAACGAATAATTTACACATTTGAGCAAGCTCAAGGAAGATTTTCCTATACTTTTTACTGTTCTGATTAAATAATTTTTTTATTTTTTTAATTAGATTTTTTTAATTTTCATTAATAAAAATAAATACTGTGTTTTCAATTTATCTATGTTTATTTGATGTGTATGCAAGCATCCATTTCTTTTTCTTTTCACATATAGAATTTAGCTTGCGGTTGTCCAGTTGCGGAAGTCCAAGTGTCTTGGTAGTAAGTTCTTTTATTCCAGGTATAAGAATCAATAAGATTTTATTATTTCATTTATCTCATGCTCTATCGAATTAAACCTGAGTCAGCCCATTGGGAAAAAGAAAACATATTGGTGTTATATTTTGTTTATTTTATTAAATTTCATTGCATATTAGATAACACTGCATATGTTAATGGCAACCAACGCAAAATTATATTTGTTATAAAATGTCACCTCAATATCATAAATTGCTATGATCTTATTTAAGAAATAAACTATAGGCAAATAAACAAAAATTTACACAAATAAAGAGTACACAAATAATTAACACAATTAGAAAAGTTTTAAAAAATTCCTGTAATGGACGAAACAGAACAGGAGAAACAGTGTGTCTTATTTAGGGTGCCGTCTGTGATTTACACACATATCACTATGAAATTGTGAGCATAGTCGCCCATTAAAGGAATTTTTTAAAACTTTTATGGTTGTGAAGACTCACATTATTAAAACACGATGTGTTTTATTTTATATTTTTGTGTATCAATTAACACAATGTTTTTTTTATTATTATTAAAATTAACAAACCAGAATTAAATATGTTAACCCAAAATACCCTACAAAATATTTCTGAACTTTAACTAAATAAAAATTTTGGCACGTCAAATTTTTTAAATTGTTACTAATAAATGGTATCAATAAATTATTATCAAATACGTGCCTCCCCATCCTAGTTTCCCGTAAGTTAGACGAGAGTGTATTAAGGCAAAGTAAAACTGTCTTAATTGTCTGGTTTCTAAAAGTATATTCTTACATTGCTAAATTTAACCAACAAACTTCTAATAAGAGTTTTTTTCACATGATTGCAATGTAAATTCCATCTCCAATGCCGTTCAATTACTACATGCAAATATTTGATCTAATAATAATAATAATTACTACAACCCATAACCTTAACCAAGGCCCCAGAAGCTATAAGCTTGTGCGGGAGGGAGGGGGCGATTATTATTATTATTATGTAGGCCCAATGTGCGGCTGCAGCCGACTTATAGATGGAACAGCGCAAATCCCACATTTGTGTTACAGCTAAGGGAAACTGCAGAAAACCTTAACCAGATCTGCCAGCGCCGGGAGTCGAACCCGGGCCGCTTGGGTGAAAGTCCGGCACGCCAGACATTACACTACCAAGGCTGTAAAATCTGATTAGTGGATTTTATTATAATTCTTTTTTACTTGTTATATATTTCTAAGCTATCATACTGAGGTAAGGTAGAAGCCAGGCTTGTGAATGGTAAGTATTAAGTTTTAAAGTAATTTATTGAGTTTTTTTTTGTTCGAAGAAATCAAATAAGTTGATTAGATCGCATTACACTTTTCTTTTCAGTTGCGTCCAAGAGTCGCCTGCATATAATACATCCACATAACATACATGATCTATAATCTTATGTGTGTCAATGCATTATGCAATTATGGGTATGCAATTTCTTTTTTAAATCCTTTTATTAGTGTTTCAGAATTTATTTCGTCTATACCCGGAACTTTATTAGAGTTTAGGGAATCAATTGTTTCTAATACTTCATCTTCTGTTGTAGGCATAAGAATACCCTAATACCTTTATCAGAGGCTTAATTATAGTATTTGAACACTTTTAGCTGGGTGAAAACAAAATCTGCAACCCATTTTACATGAATCTAACTTGCAAGGTCAAGACGCACCTCTACAGTAAACATTTTTTCATTACAATTTTATCAAAGAAACTCAACTTTTCTACTGAAATCTAATTCCTAGCGCTTTTGGGATTTCTTTCCGTTTACAATACTAATTTTAAAAATAAATTGCTTGTATTTCTGTATGTCTAGAATTTGTTCATGTGGAATGGGGTAATTCATTAAATCTTGATTACCTCTTTATTTATACTATTAGAAAAAAAAGTTTCGTATAAAAGTTGTATATATATTGTACCTATATTTTTTTGGAACAATTTAAATCAACAATAAATGTATAGGTCACGTGGTATGACATATAGAGGCATTGTTTAAATGGAACACCTCTTATGTATTATTGTGTTTTGGAATTTAACTTCTTTTTTCGTTGATTCTAAATATATAATGTATAAGTTTATCATTAACACTTTTTGATGTATTTGACTTTAAGAATGCAAAAATGCCTTTACAGAAGAGCATGCTTGTAAAAAAGCGAACAGAAAATAACAAAGCGTTTACTGTCTCCAGCCTTACTTTGTGGAACTCCATAATCATGAAATATAATATAAATACAAAGATTAGTTAAAGTTTCACAAGTTTTATTAATATCTTAACCTGACAATATTGTTTCGACACTTTGTGTCATTATCAAAGGTAGATAAGATTTTACCTATGGGTAATTCTCTAAGTCCTCTATTAGCTAACATATTTATAGATAATTTGGAAGATCGAATATTTGAATTAGATCTTTCTAAACACATTATTTTTTGGTTTCGTTACGTTGATGACATTTTAGCTTGTTTTGACAGTTCTTTTGAGGTTATCAATGAGTTTTTAATTCTTATTAACAGTCTTCACAAAAACATCACGTTTACACTAGAAACAGAACAAAATAGAGCTATTAATTTTTTGGATTTAACTATTACAATTAATACAAACAACGAATTTGATTTTTCCATATACAGAAAACCCACAAGCACAGATGTCACTATACCTAACGATTCATGTCATCACAAAATGCATAAACTAGAGGCTTATAGATCTTTAGTACACCGAGCTTTAACTGCTCCTATGAAACGATCACATTTTGATAAAGAAATTTCAATCATCAAACAATTAGCATATGCAAACCATTATAACCATAACATGATCGACACTTTAATTCAACAAAAAGATTATAGGTTAGCTATCAAAAGAATATTTCCAATTGACACTCAAATACAAGACACAAACTACATATCAATACCATACTTTGGCAAGATATCAGAACAAATTGCAACTATACTAAGAAAAACCACCAGTTACAAAATAACCTATAAAACTAACACCAACACCTTTTCATTTTTATTCAATGCTAAAGACAAAACACAAGATATCATGAAATCCGGCATTTACCGTTTGAATTGTTCTTTTTGTAACTCGGTTTATATTGGGCAAACACTTAGAAATTTCGACATAAGATACAAAGAACACGTACGCTCTTATAGACTTAAACATCCAGAAAAATCGAATTATGCCAAACACATTTTGGAACAGAACCACCCAATGACACCTCAAAACAACATTAAATTCTTACATTTTTGCAACAACAAACACAAATTAGACATTTTAGAAGCTTTTGAAATATACAGACATAAACGCACAGTACCTTTAATGAATGAACAAACTGAGCTTAGTAATTCTCCTTTATTAGAACTGTTAGATATTTAGTTTTTGTTATGTATTGTATCTAGTTACCTATTTTCTGTATGTATTTATCCTTAGCAACGTGTTTGTTTATCAATCTTATCTACCTTTGATAATGACACAAAGTGTCGAAACAATATTGTCAGGTTAAGATATTAATAAAACTTGTGAAACTTTAACTAATCTTTGTATTTATATTATATTTCAAGAAAATAACAAAGTAAGCAGCGAAAACCAATTGTTGATTTTATTGTTTCTCACGCATGTTTGGATGCCCACCAAGACCTCAAATATCAACAATGAAGGAAGAGATAATGTGAATATCAAGACCACCTTAGTAGCAACTAGCACTGTGCAATTATTTTTTTCAATTGTTTTTATGTTTGGCTTTGGAAACCATGTCTATTCAGCCAGTACATTTTTCTAGTATTTATCATGCAGTCTGCAGAATTTACGAAGACATATTGCTGAATTTAATTTCCAGCACTTTTTTAGAAAGAGAATAAGTCATTTGCGGCACTTTAATTTTGAAATAATAAATAAAGGAAATTAGGATTTCAAATAGGCAAAACACCTTGTACTTCTAGGCTGTACGTATTGGGTTGGATAAAAAAATGACTAATAAGTAGTACAGTGTCCTCTCCTAAGAATTAACTTGCCAATACAAATTTCTCATCCGACTGGCACCAAGAATATCGATAATATCGCCTGATGGATTTTACCGAGGATATGTCCAGGTAAAAGATGACTGGACCACGATCGCGTCCGGCACTCAACGAATTTTTCTTATCTACTTCATGACGAATATGAGACCACAAAAAATTACACTTTAAAGTTCCTTGAGCAAATTTAGTGGTGCAAATTGCTGACATATTTTCTTGCTGCGATAACACAAAAAGAAGGCAAGGAACGAAAAAGCATTTGGACATTTTTGGTAGGAATTTAAATAAGCTTTCTTTTACCTAACCTCTTTCATCTCGATAAACCTAATAATTTCCAAAAAAACGACAAAGACCGTTAGGAGGCGTGGTTTACCCTCATTATCTCTTCGAGCTTACCACCTACAGATGTTGACTTTTAAGTAGTAATCACACTACTCGATCAACCAGCATCGACCGTCTACAACCGGCTTAAGAAAATCGGTCGACCGCTGATTATTCAAATATTAAAATCATACTGGTCAACCGATCTTGAGCGCGTTTTTTTTCCTAGCCTCACTTTTATTAGTTTTCTAAATAAAATTTTCAAAATGAGTAGCAGTGACGATGGCAATTCTGAAAATGTAATTGTTAAAATGTATTATTTGAAAGAGATTCAGAAGAGGAGAAAGAGAAATATGGGTTCGAGAAATGTATTTAAAACGTTAACAAGGAGAACGTTTTGTATTGTATCCCCTAGTCAACAATAATGCTTTAGTGCAGCTTGTAAAACCAAATTTCATCCTGAGTTATGCTAAATGCGGAAAAACACAATCGCAATATTTTTATATCCACGCCTACAATCTTTATACATAAATAGGGTATGTCGGGTATGTTATGATACAGAAAACTGTACAAACACGCCCGCGTCTTTAAAAATGCCAACTAATATCGCGCATGCGTTCGTCGACCACAACCGACCAAAATCGCAACTAGTTTGAATTTCAAACTGGACGATCGAGGATGGTCTACGGTGGACGGCCGATGATCCAACAGTGTGACGTTGCGTATGCAGTTATATGTGTTCGAAATTTTGGTCAGTCTCGGACGATCGAGGTGGTCGAGCAATGTGATTCCTGCAGAAGGGGGTTGTTTAACAACCCACAAGGAAGCCCTATGTAAAATCCACGGATTTACATCAACTTTCCGCTATTCATGAAAATTTGTTCTAAATTGACTGGACTAAAGCGTAAAGCGCTTGTACGTTGACTGTCATCTGTCACACTACTGTCTGAAGCAACGCTGCGCAATAATTGCCTCTAGGGTGTATCATTGAGCGCATTCAGACAAAGAAAGCTATAAAGCGCTACATTCACGCACTTTGCTACAGCGCTTTATGTTGGCTGGACTGTACCGATCGGCTGTTGAAAAAAGTCCCTTTAGTTTGACACCTAACCTCAAACAGCAAATTCATTAATATTAATTATTGATATTTTGAAAGCACAAATAGCGTTAATTATGATTGAAAATATAGTATATGACGACGAAGTTGATATAATGGGAAATATCAATGGAATCAACACAGTGGCGTAACTACGTAAGATTGCGCCCTCCTGCGAGACTTACGTTTGCGCCCTTTATATACAGGGTCTAACAAAAGTATAAAATAATGGCTGTAACTTTAGTTTGAACAGTTACAAAGAAATATTAAATACAAAGTTTTTTTAGATTATCCCGATAGATATTGTTTGTATCCTTTTTTATTTGTTTGTATCTTTTTTATTGTATTACTAAAGCAACTAACTTTGATTTTTTTTAAATACTCTGTATCTTTTTTTAATGTCTGAAAAGTATTTATTTTTTTCTATTCAGTAATGCTAATTTATCATAACAAAAAAAAGTTGCTGACGCAAATCCACACTGAACGGAAGGACACATACACAATATCCGCAAAAAGTCAATGCATGGACAGGCATTATAGGATATATCGTAGGACCTTTTTTTCTTGATGAAACTCTTGCCAATAATGGGTACGTTGAGTTACTTCAAAATCATGTCATACCCATAATTACTGCAATATTTCCCGGTGAAAATGGAGGTATTGACAACAGCACATTTCCAGCACATATTAGGGCGTACTGGAATAATGTTTTTTCTAACAAATGGATCGGTCAAAGGGGTCTATGGAGTGGCCTGCTCAATCTCCAGATTTGTCACCACTACATTTTTTCCGTGGAATCACGTAAAGAATAACGTATACAAAAGTCATGTCACGTAATTTGGATGACTTGAAGGCTAGAATAACTGCTGAAATGCGCAGAATACCAGAAGACATACGCCATTGCCTGGCAGTCAAAGAACCTCAATTTGAAAATTTTATTTTATCCAAATATTTTTGTCCTGCATTTAGAATAGGTATTTTTGTGTTCCATTTATTTTTGTTATGGTTTCAATAAAAATTAATTTTCTCATTTGTTGGTGTTTGCTTGTTATAACTTTAGTTGTAAACTCTCCACATAAGTATGAAAGTGTTGATATGTAGATTAATTTTACTACAAGCCAATTCTTATTTTTTCTTGACTAATTTTCTCTCGTTTCTTTCTTAAATATTTATTTCTAATTTTAACTTTTTTTCATTCTGATGAAATAATATTGCTAAATAGAAAAGAATAAACACTTTTTAAAAATGCAAAGGAAACATGCGAATGTCATTTGAGAAAATACAGTTGGTTGCAACAGAACAAAAGTTGATACGAACAAACCAAAAACGTCACAATATACATCGGGATAAACAAAAAAACTTTTGCATTTAATATTTGTTTATACCTCCTCAAATTAAAAAGTTATAGCCATTACTTTTTTAACACTCTGTGACTCTGAACAGAATTATATCTGGTAACTTTTGTTAAAGTGAAATTCTCGATGCAATAATTAATAATGATTCATTGCCATAGAATAGTCCATAAAATGTTTATTTACCTCTAATGCTTGTTTTAAAATTTCTATTCCCAACGTAATAATATTTCACGAAAGCAGCGCCCCCCCTCGTCGCAGGGTCTGCGGGGGCGGTAGTTACGCCACTGAATCAACAATGCTGTATATTCAATATTCACTGGAAATAAACTGTTGCTGTTTGTTTACAGCTGTCATAAAGCGCTTACGTGCAGCGGAAAATAAATACGCTTGAACAATGGCGGATTGCTTCAGCAAAGCGTACGGGGGACTCAACTGAGGAGACGAATCGGCAATGGGCGTTCCAAACATTTGCGTACCCAATGGCCTGTATTTTAAAAAATTTTCGTTAGAGGGCTGTTGGGGAGTTGAGTCCCCCTAAGGTTGTATATAGGGAGGTTGGGACATCATGTTCAAGGTCATAGCCCCAAATATGGCCGCCGATGTTTTTTTCAATTTATAATTGAATAAATTTCGTCTTTCACGCTCACGTATGGGAAATCGGAACAATCGGAAGCCCTTTGCAGCAGAATTACAGCAATTCTTGACGCAACAAGTCGGCATCTTCAATTTCAAATATTTGAAATTTTGCCTGACAGTTGTCACCTTATGACAATTGCTGCAATGCATCATGGGTGGGGCTAGGATGTCCCAACCTCCCTCTATACAACCTTAAGTCCCCCGTAGCAAAGCGCTTCAAGAATTGACATTTGAAAAATCATTCAGAGAGATTCTAATCTGCGGCGCTGCAATGCTGTAACTCGCTGAATGCGCTCATTATTATATAGGTATCAAAGTTCGAACGCAACCATCAACAAAAAAAAATTCAAACATAACCTCAAATATAGTATGTAAATGGTTATTATTAATCCGATGATCCGACGCTAAACTTGTGTTCAAGTCTTTGGATTGAATAGACGTCAATGAAGACGTAAGTTATGTTTACTGATTAATTTTGAAGTGTTATTGTGTATTTAAATGCTAATGTTTTCATTTAAGTAATTCCTTTGTAGATAGTTTTTGTTCATTATAATTACTGATGGTCGTTTATTAGGGTTAAGTTTAAGAACATACTGATTTCTTTAAATATAATCTAATATCAATCTAATAAAGTCAAGTTCAATACAGTCTAGAAACGTTAAATTGAATATACAAAAATTAACATCAATGGCATTAAACTTGTTATTGTCAAATATGAAAGTAAAGAGTCAACTTTGTACTGTTATTCTTTTGCTGCAGATTGTGATACCTTAAATATTGATACAATGGATGACGAACTAACGGCAATCAAAGAAGAACTAGGGATCAAAGTAGAACCGAAAATAAAGAAAGATATGCTAGACATGGACACATTAAAACGTGGTAGTCTTAGAACACCCATGTTAACTCACACTGATGAGAAACCATTTAATTGTAATTTATGTGGCCACAAATCTTCAACAAGCCAAAAGCTTAAACAACATCTATTTACTCACACTGGTGAGAAACCATTTAAGTGTAATATATGTGGCCACAAATCTTCAAGAAGAGAAAATCTTAAACAACATCTATTAACTCACACTGGTGAGAAGCCGTTTGAGTGTAATTTATGTGGCTTCAAATGTTCTCAAAATGGTAATCTTAAAACACATATGCGGACACACACTAGTGATAAACCATTTGAGTGTAATATATGTGACTACAAATCTTCACAAAGTAGTAGGCTTAGAATACATACATTAATTCACACTGGTGAGAAAACATTTAAGTGTAATTTGTGTGATTACAAATGTTTACAAAGTAGTAATCTTAAGAAACACATCACAACTCACACTGGTGACAAACCATTTGTGTGTAATTTGTGTGATTACAAATGTTTACTGAGTAGTAATTTTAAGAAACACATCACAACTCACACTGGTGAGAAACCATTTCTGTGTAATTTTTGTGATTACAAATGTTCACAAGGTAGCCATCTTAAGAAACACATGGTAACTCACACCAGTGAGAAACCATTTGAGTGTAATCTGTGTGATTTCAAATGTGCACTAAGTAGTTCTCTTAAGAGACATATGTTAACTCACACTATTGAGAAACCATTTGAGTGTAACTTATGTGGCTACAAATCTTCAGTAAAACGCAATCTTAAATATCATATGGTAACTCACACTGGTGATAAACCATTTAAGTGTAATTTATGTCACTACAAATCTGCACGAAGTGATTTGCTTAGAAGACATATGTTAACTCACACCGGTGAGAAAACATGTAAGTGTAATTTGTGTGATTTCAAATGTTCAGATGGTAGTAATCTTAAGAGACACATGTTAACTCACACTAGTGAGAAACCATTTGAGTGTAACTTATGCAACTACAAATTTTCAGCAAAACGCTATCTTAAACAACATATGGTAACTCACACTGGTAATAAACCATTTGGGAGTAATTTATAATAATAATAATAATAACTTTATTGCTTCTAAAAAATACATACATACATAGTAAACACTGGCGAGTATAATTGGTTGTTTATTCATTTAATATAAATGATCTGATCTTAATTAAGCTAATAATGAACTTTGCAAACTTGGTTGCGAGGGGTGGAGTAACTTGATTTAAAAAATGTATGAGTTCATTGAGGTTATTAATATCCGATATAAATTGTGGTTTTATTTCATTATAAATGGGGCACTCCAGGATCATGTGCACTATTGATTCCGGCTGGCTTAGATTGCATATGGTGCAAATATGTTGTGATTGGATCTGGTAACAGCAGCCTTTGTTTGTTAATTTTAAAATTCTTTTACTAGATAATCGTATTTGTGCAATTAGCCTAGTTATGTATATGGGCTGTTTGAAAATTAGGTAGTGCTGGGGTGATACGATAGAAATTGAAAGTTTTGGGTAGATATCTGAAAAAGTTGACCTTGATAGGCAAATCCTGTCCTCATTAATGAGTACAGATTCGTACTTTTCAAGAATAGCTTTTTTGCTAGATTTAAGGGCATTGCTATCGCGTAAGACATCGGTACCAATTTCTAAAGACTTAAGTAGGTTTTCTATCTGCAAACACCAATTATATTTATCATTTTCAATATTGGCTAAACTTGAAAGGCGATTATAACAGATTTTGGGATAGCGACATGAAGGCATATTTAAAATTTTAATTACCCAGTTAATGGTGAGTTTCAACATTATAAGTGGTATTTTGACGCGGTTTGTTTCAAGTCTAATCATGAAATCAGGTGTAGTTTTTGATAATGCTAGTAGTTTCTTAAAGTAATAAACTTGTACTCTTTCTAAGATGTCTGCATACCTAAGTCCCCAAACTGGAACTGCATATAAAAGTGTATTTAAAATAATGGATTCAAACAACTTAATTTGTGTATTCCAGGACTCTGGTTTTGCCCGGCATAAAACTCCGATAACAGAGCCAATTGCGGATTTAGCTTTAGTTACAGCATTGTTAGCCATTTGTACAAATGTTCCTGAGGAAGAGAAGACTACCCCTAAATAGGTGTATTTATTGACTGTGTCTATTTGTTGGTTATCGTAGTAGAATGACACACTTTGAGATGCTTTTGTAGCTCCCTTGCTAAAACATATAACTTTTGTTTTTTCTGTATTGACCTCCAGATTATTAGTTTTGCAATATTTTCCCAAAATTTGTAATTTTTTGTTTAAATCTGTTGGTGAGTCGCTGAGAATAATCAAGTCATCGGCATATAGCAGCATTAGTATTTCATGTCTATTATCAATATTCAAGCCTTGTGCACCGTTATCTCTGAAGAAGTTTTCTATATCACACACAAACAGAGAGAAAAGTAGGGGGCTTAACACTTCCCCCTGTAACACTCCTTCTGTGACTTTAAACTTTTTGGTGAGGGTATTATCTGCTTTTATTTGTACTGTTGCATTATTATAAAGATTAATTAAAATGCGTATTATTTTTCCACTGACACCCAGATGGAAGAGCTTTAACCACAGTAGCCTGTGATCAATAGAATCGAAGGCGCGTTTAAAGTCAATAAAGGCTGCATAAACCTTTCTACCTTTTAATCTAAGGTGGATTTGTATAACTGCATTTAATGTAAAAATGTTATCCATGCATCCCCTATTGGCTCTAAAACCTGATTGGTTTTCTGGCAGAACATTGTACTGGTTGCACCATGTAATAAGCCTTTCATTTAAAATCGCTGTGAAGATTTTAGTAATAGAATTGATCAAAGCAATCCCTCTGTAATTTGCAGGGTAAGTTGCAGTAATTTATGTTACTACAAATCTTCATGAAGTAGCAAGCTTAAAAAACATATGTTAACTCACACTGGTGAGAAAACAATTAATTGTAATTTGTGTGATTATAAATGTTCACAAGGTAGCTATCTTAAAAGACACATGGTAACTCACACCGGTGAGAAACCATTTGAGTGTAGTATGTGATTTCAAATGTGCACTAAGTAGTTCTCTTAATAGACACATGTTAACTCATACTAGTGAGAAACCATTTGAGTGTAACTTATGTAGTTACAAATTTTCAGCAAAACGCAATGTTAAACAACATATGTTAACTCACGCAGGTGAGAAACCATTTGAGTGTAATTTATGTAACCACAGATCTTCACTAAGTTGTAATCTTAAAAGACATATGTTAACTCACATGTGAGAAACCGTTTGAGTGTAATTTGTATGATGGTGATAAATCATTTTAAGTGTAATTTATGTTACTACAAATGTTCTCAAAGTGGTAGTCTTAAAACACACATGCGACTTCACATTAGATATAAAATATTTTTAAACAGACTTCCGGAATGCTGTGTTTGAAAGTGTGAATTTGCAGTATGCTGTGCAACAACAGTGTAGTCTGTTGTCAGTTCGTGTTGCTGTTCAAATTCGTTTGTTACATACGTTGTTATGGCCGACTCTTCAATTAATAAATATTTTAAATGAATAAATTTGCTGCACATTGGATTTGCCAAAAGAGATGTTATATTATTAGCTTTTAATATTCTGGCACAGTTAAATCCAAATAAAAAGAAACTGTTCTACCAGCTAATAAACTAACCTTCTCACCTTTAAAATAAAATTTTTTATGCTTCTGCTTTGTAATATTATCGTTGATAAATCTTTTCTACAAAACTTGTACGAGACTCTTTCCAGGGTGAGTCGTGTTTATCCATATTTATCATAAATTGTTATGATCTTATTTAACAGATAAACTATAGGCAAACAAACAAAAATATACACAAATAGAGAGTACACAAATAACACAATGTTTTCTTTATTAAACCTTAAAATTAACAAACCAGAATTAAATATGTTAACCCAAAATACCCAAATAAATCTTTATTTAAATAAACAAATTAATTAAATTACTATGAAATAAATAAAGATTATTAAAAGTTTCACAGTTTTATTAAAATACAACCTGACAATATTGTTTCGACAGTTATGCTGTCAATATCAAAGGTAATATAATTATAAACAAACACGTCGCTTAGGTAGATACAAAATAGGTAACTAGATAAAATAATAATAATAATCATAATTAAATATCTAATACTTCCAGTAACGGAGAATTACTGAGCTCATGTTGTTCATTCATTAAAGGTACCCTGAGTTTGTGTTTGTATATCTCAAAGGCTTCTAAAATGTCTAATTTGCGTTTGTTATTACAAAAATGTAGGAATTTAATATTATTTTGAGGAGTCATTGTGTGATTTTGTTCTAAAAGGTGTTTGGCGTAATTCGATTTTTCAGGATGTTTATTTTTGTAATGACGTACGTGTTCTTTATATCTTATGTCAAAATTTCGAAGTGTTTGTCCAATATATACCGAACTACAAAAAGAACAATTTAAACGGTAAATGCCCAATTTCATGATATCATGTGTTCTGTCTTTAGCATTAAATAAAAATGAAAAAGTGTTAGTGTTGGTTTTAAATGTTATTTTATAATTGTTGGTTTTTCTTAGAATATGTGCAATTTTTTCTGATATTTTGCCAAAATATGGTATAGATATGTAATTTGTGTCTTCTGTTTGATTGTCAATGGGATATATTCTTTTGATAGCTAACCTATAATCTTTTTGTTTAATTAAAGTGTCAATCATGTTCGGATTATAATGATTTGCATGTGCTAGTTGTTTAATGGTTGATATCTCTTTGCTAAAATCTGATTTTGTTAGTGGAATAGTTAAAGCTCTGTGTACTAATGATCTGTAGGCTGCTATTTTATGTGTATTATGGTGACAAGATTCATTTGGTATTGTTATGTCTGTTTGTGTTGGTTCAAATTTTGTCCTTTTCCAAAATTTACCAACAAAATTAAAGAAATTTTGGCCGTTGAATGCGAAACTATACTTAAGAAAGATCATAATAACTATGCAAAATTCCAATTTCGAATTTGTTAAAAGAGATGTCTTTGAAACAGGACAAAATGTACAACACATCTAACACATCACTTCTTCAATCTATAAAACAGAAAAGCACAGAGAACAATCTAATTTCTGTTAAAGCAGATAAGGGTAACACTTTGGTAATTCTTTCAACAGATATTTACATACAAAAAGTTAATGAATTTATTAATAAAGAAAATTTAAACAAAAACCCATCCACAAAATTCCAAAAAGAAATAAAACAAGGTTTAGAAAACTGCAATATCTGCTTTTCAGAATTAGAAAAGCAACAAATCATTAATAAAAACCCACAAATACCTAAACTATATGGATTAGTCAAAACCCACAAACAGAATATGCCAATAAGACCAGTTGTATCATACATCAATGCACCTAATCACATTTTATCCAAAAAACTGAACCAGATTATTAACACGATAGGTTACAAATCGAAATACTCTGTTAGAAATTCATTAGAATTAGTAGATAAGCTGCAAAACATACATCTTCCACCACATTCAAAACTTGTTAGTTTTGATATTTGCAACATGTTCTCCAGAATACCCCCACAAGAATGTATTCCTTTATTAGATAGTTTCGTGATCAATAGTAATATAGAATTAGTTAAAAGGTTAGAGTTAATTCAATTATTTGACCTTTGTATAAGTCAAAATTATTTCACTTTTAATAACATAATTTATTTACAAAAGGATGGTTTACCTATGGGTAATTCTCTAAGTCCTCTATTAGCTAACATATTTATGGACAAGTTTGAAGATCGAATATTTGAATTAAACCTCTCTAAACACATTATCTTCTGGTTTCGTTATGTTGATAACATCTTAGCTTGTTTTGACAGTTCTTTTGAGGTTATCAATGAATTTTTAATTCTTATAAACAGTATCCACCCTAAAATAAAATTTACACTAGAAACAGAACAAAACAGGGCTATAAACTTTCTAGACTTAAATATCAAGATTAACGCAGACAATCTATTTGAATTTTCCATATACAGAAAACCAACACAAACAGACATAACAATACCAAATGAATCTTGTCACCATAATCCACATAAAATAGCAGCCTACAGATCATTAGTACACAGAGCTTTAACTATTCCACTAACAAAATCAGATTTTAGCAAAGAGATATCAACCATTAAACAACTAGCGCATGCAAATCATTATAATCCGAACATGATTGACACTTTAATTAAACAAAAAGATTATAGGTTAGCTATCAAAAGAATATATCCCATTGACAATCAAACAGAAGACACAAATTACATATCTATAGCATATTTTGGCAAAATATCAGAAAAAATTGGACAGCTAAGGTTGAGCATAGAGGTGTTTGCATCACTCCGATATTCAAGTCAAAAATAGGCCGTATCGAGTAGTGTAGATGCCGAAAGAAATAGTGGTATAGCAGTGATATACAAATAGATTTAAGAAGAGAGTAGATGAAGCAGCATATAAAGAAAATAAACAGTAAGATTGTTCAAATTACTAACTATATTTAAGGTTAAGGAGTATAGCATTAAAGTAGAAAATTGCATGTAAATAGAGATAAGAACGATAAAAATAAATATAGCGACAGGCGCAGTGTCCAACTCGTTGACGCTCGGATAGGCAACACATCCTACACATAAGTAAATAGTACAAGAGCAGAAGTGTATGTTTATGCTTATGATAAATACTAAAAATAAAAATAAATTGTAATTAAAAATTTAATACTAAAACTTATACGATAAATAAACCATAGAAATTTAATATAAATAGGAACTAGTGTACACCACATAAATAGAGACTAATTTTAACAAAACAAACAACACAAATCAGATACAAGTGTTAAAGGGCGGGACAAACAGTGTTAATTGCTAAATAAAAACTACCGTATAAAAGAGATATCCGCGATTTCACCAAGGTCGATAATAGCGAAGACTTCCGACGGGCTGACCGGAGTCAGCTGTTTTCGCGACCATGGAGGAAACAAAATCGGAGGATACAACAGGTAAGAGCGATATGGACAGAATTAAAGAGATGTTCAAAAACATCACTGAAAATATAAACACAATGAATATTAAACTGGATACAATTACAGCGGAAATGAAACAGGTAAAGGCGGAAAATAATATTTTAAAAGAAAAAATGACAAAACAGGAAGACAGGATAGAACAACTCGAGAGGGAGATCAAAAAAAAGAATATTATAATAAAAGGAATTCAAGATGAAGAAAATGAAAACGAGACTAACACTAAAGAAAAGATATTTACAGTTATACAAACGTTAGGAATAGAAATCGATGAAGAAGTAGATATAGACGAAATAAGAAGAATTGGAAAATACAATAAAAACACAAAAAAAACCAATACTGGTTAAGCTCATGAAAGAAAACACAAAAATGAAAATACTAAAAAATACAAGAAATCTAAAAGGTACAGACATCTGGATAGATGAAGATTACCCTAAAAATATACAAGAGGAAAGAAAAAGGCTAATACCAATAATGAAAGAAGCTAGAAGCAAAGGAGATAAGGCAGTAATAAGATACAATAAATTAATAATAAATAGCGAAGTATATAAGACACAAAGAGCCGAAGTACAAGAGACAAGGAAGAAAAGAACCGTGGAAGAAAGATCACCGGATGGTGACAATATATTAGTACAATTAAGGAAAATATCTAAAACTACGAAGAAAAAAAACTAGAGAATAGAGATGAGGAAGGAAAGACAATGACTGAACAGGCAAAGATAAGGGAAACGAATAAGGATAACGAAGAAAATAAAAAAAGAAATGATAAACAAATAAACACAAACATGAATAAGACCAAAAAAATGAACCTTAACTTAACGTAAATGAACTTTTGTATTTAAAGTGTAGTCATTTATCGTCGGTCATGTTCACCATTGTTAGTTAAATAAATAACAGGTTGTTCGAGGAAGGGTCTTTCGGTCAATTTAAAGACGTACAAATTTAACTAACGTTAATGAACTTGCTTTTATAGTACATTGCTTGCTATATACAGATGCAAAATAGCTGACATCACGCCTACTGCAATATGTACCTATTTATTTAACGAACCTATTAATTTGTATCATTTAAGAAGTCTTGACCTATAATTCCCTTCTTACAAAATGGTTTACCTGCGTTTTGCAACCGACACGGCATTGTTATGCGAGGGTTCCCTCTCAGGGCATAATTGATTATAGGATCTTTTGTTACTAAATAGACAGCGACGGTATATTTCGTTCGGTCGACATAATATACCCCCTTTCCATAGATAAGTGTACAGATTGTCATAGCGCTCTCGTAACAATAACATAGGCTTTGATGACGTACCCGACACCGTCTCTAATTTAATAGACTTTACCAATAGTTGCATTCTATATGGAGAGAAATACAGTTGAAAGAAATAAAATGCCTTACATTTTGCGGCTTTATTGTACCTCGAGAACTAACATAGCCCTAAAACAGATGATTATCTTTTTCAGGTAAAAAAACCCCTTTTTTAAATGCCAAAACTGAATGCGAGATTTTAATTAAAGATCTCTTGCTACAAGTTTTTATTTTAACAATTTGATTTTTGAGAATTTTATAATAATACGGTAAAATTAGTTGTATGTTTGTATATAGTAACAGCTCACGCGGCATGTGAAAGAAGCATTAAACTGAATTTTTAGGAAATTTGTCATTTTAAGGTCGCATACAGCGGTCAATTGCTTGGATCGGCCTCGAACTGATTTTATTAAATTATCCCCAAATGAAAGCGCGAAAATCAATCTTGATATGCGTTTGACCGGAAATTAGTAGCATATGAATGGCATGGTTTCTTTCATCTCTAGTTACTACTCAAAACATGCGATCAACCCTACCTTTCCTTAATATACAAACTAAAGATGGACGGTGTTATACATTAAGCGTAAGTTTATTGATTTCACCAAACACGTAAAGTACTGACCCATAAACTTTTAACGTAATTAAGGATGACCTGAAGAACATACTTTAACAATACTCGCAGTCAGGTTTTGGCATAAATAACAATCAAGAATATCAGAAATCAATGCCAAACTAACTGAACGTTAATATAACATATGTTCTTTAGGTCATCCTTAATTAATTAACTATGGCTAGACAACCAGGGGGCTATACATCCTTAGGTTAGACCATACAAATCAAATCGACAGAAAAGTTTTGAAACAAAAATGACAGAGTCCGCCCTGTTGGGTTAGACAAGAAAGCAGAGTTACGTTATTAGCTGGCAAACACGTCATACACACACAGGGTGACGTTATGAAGTCATACTAATATATGAAAATAATATAATGTATACCGCCTGATAAATAAAATTGAAATTATTCTTTTACAATGAAAAGTGTTTTGGAAAGCATAATGAAATGTATGTTGTATATTAATGCACAAGCTCTGCTAGCGAGCTACACTTATAAGTACACTATCTATTTAGCTGATTCAATAAAAATTTCGTTATTTTAAAATTCCTAACATGGGTAGCTTTATCTGTTTTAGAATATTCAAAGACAATATACTTATAAATTATCGGGAGACTCCTGATCTATACAAAACGCCATATATAAAATTAGAGATAAAAATTAATCCTATATATGGTGAAAACTCCAATATTCATGGAAATATAACAGCGGGTACGTGTGACGAGCCTAATCAGCCCGACGTGGATTATATTTTATATTATACAAACGGTGAGACAGGAATAGGTACAATCGGTTTATGTTCATACCGGGCTCTATATGATTATTATAAACGTCTTAACAGAATAATTATACTATTCAAGCATCAATACGCTACGTATGATTACGAGCCTACAGGTAAGCACTGACTTTAAGCGCTGACGAATACTATGCATATTTCGATTAGAATATGAGGAAAACAACACCCGAGAGAGAGAGCGACATAGGAACCTACAGATCGCATCAAACAGGATCCAACAAGTTGAGACAAGTAGAAACCTAAGACAAGTAGGAGAGCCGTTCGCATCTAATAATAAAAACAGGATACAGCTGTAGGTAATATATTTTCCTGGACTCTTTACATGTATTTTTTTTTTCGAATAAAAGGTTTCCCTAAGGGATCTGTCTTTCAAAATTAAAGGTGTTCGTTAAATTTGTATAAAAGGTCTTACAACATTGGATAACTGTTTTTCGTTTGAGAGATGCAATCCTTGTATTGATCACTACTTAATTCTAGAAGAGATTTTATTCTAAAGTTATAAGATGCGTCTTTATCTCGAAAAAATTTATTACCGGTACCGAGTTGCACGCACAATTATTATTTTCTAACTTATACGTAAGAGAAAATAGTCTAGAGCGAGCTGTTTAGTTACTTCATATAGATTAGGTGTTTCCACGGTGTAGGGAATCTGTATCACTATAGAAATGTCTCTGTAACAGCTTCTCGTGAATGAATATTGGAAGTCATAAAGTTTTAACATTGATATGTCTAATATACATATACCGATATATATGGGTTTGTTAAAGTAAACTTCCATTTTACTTAGCTCGATTGCTACTATATTCTCCTAGATTAAATATACTACAACTTTTTAAATTCAGATTTCACATTTGTTTATTAATTTAACTATCGAGTGTTTTCTAATGTCTTCCATCATCTTGCCTTGCAAACCAACATTGTTCTTGAGCTTGAAAAGGCTTTTCTCGAACTGATTCTTGACTTGCTTACGTAGTCCGGTGTTTAAATCGAAATATGATTTCAGTCAATTGGATTGTTTAAATTTTTAAAACGCTGTGAATCTTAGTTAATTTCAAACCGTTCTCTAAAGATTGTTCTAAATTCCTGTAGTGAATGATGTATTGCTTCCTATCAGTAAGTGTTACCCTACGACAAAAGCCCTGGGATAGACATAGATTGCAGGACGCAGGATGCTAGACGTAGAACGCAGGACGTGGGACGCTGGATGCAGAACGCAGAATACTGGACGTAAGACGTGGGACGCAGGATGCTGTACGTAGGACGCCATATACATACATAATACAGTTATATAGATCATAGGTTGTTTTCTATGACGACTGTAGTTCTACACCTTTGGATCTCTGAGTCGCTGTATTCCCTCGGGAGAAATGGAAATATTAACACGTATAAAGTTCGACGAATGACTCGTAGGCCCTGTAACCCTTTTCTTGTTCAACTCTTCGTTACTTTCATAGTTGGTACGATAATCATCAACACCCAACTGCGTAACTGCAGTCATATCTTCTGTCTCAACGATATCAGTATTTGCTTGCTTTGCCAGAGCTGACTTCACAACAACTGTTTTATTATGTACGTTTCTCAGATGTCTTTTTAAGTGGTCAAGACGTGAAAAAGTTTTGACACAGCTAGAACATCAGACGTCAGTTATGACGTCATCACAAAAAATTTAAATGACAATATAGATTTTTAGTAGTGGAATCCGATAGTGATTTATCTTCCCTTTATGATCATGCAAATAAATCATAAGGTTGCATAACAAAAATTCTGAGAAAAATCGATCTGATATATTGATACCATAATATCCAATAACATTAAATGTTCAGATCGATTTTTTTCAGAATCTTTGTTGTGTATATTGAATAATCCTGTACAAAAAATAAAAATTTTTAGAACAAGAGAAGTTGTAGGTAACTTAAATTGTTTTTAAGATTATTAGGTACCGTAAATGCAACAAAAATTTAAAAAATCTCTAGGAGTTTTAGCAAAACCATATGCAAATGCATTTCAAACTGGTCTTTTATAATAATAATTAATTTTTCATACACCAATGAATATTTGTGTGTCATTTAATAATACCTTTTTTGATCATTTGTGAATACACACCACATATATGTACAACATATATTTACTATATTTAACTACACTTCACTGCAGCTGCCTTTCCTTATTAATAAATTATGCCCAGACTTCTCTTATCTGCATTTTTTAAAGTACACAAACACTCACATGGGTTCTCACGAATGTAACTTTACTTGTGAACATAAGTACTCGCACTAGCAACTACACTCAAGTGGCTTCTTACCACTATGAATTAATGGGTCTATTAAAATTGACTTCGTTAACATTTATAATCACATAAATTACACTCAAATGGTTTCTTGCCACTATGAGTTTACATGTGTGTTTTAAGATTACCACCTTGTGAGCATTTATAATCACACAAGTTACATGTGAAGGGTTTCTCACCAGTGTGAGTTAACATGTGTCTTTTGAGATAACCAACTAGTGAACATTTGTAATCACATACGTTACACTCAAATGGTTTCTAACCGGTGTGAGTTCGCATGTGTGATTTAAGATGATCTCTTTTTGAACATTTATAATCACATACGTTACACTGAAATGGTTTCTTATCAGTGTGAACTAACATGTGCCTCTTAAGATAATGGCTAAATAAACTTTTGTAATCACATATGTTACATTCAAATGGTTTCTCACCACTGTGAATTAGCATGTGTATTTTGAGAGTACCATTTCGTGAACATTTGTAATCACACAAATTACACTCAAATGGCTTCTCACCAGTGTGAGTTCGCATGTGTAGTATAAGTTGAGCTCTTTTTGAACATTTGTAAACACATATGTTACACTTAAATGATTTCTCGCCAGTGTGAGTTTCCATGTGTCTTTTCAGATGACCAGCTTGTGAACATTTCTGATCACATACATTACACTCAAATGGTTTCTCACCAGTGTGAGTTAACATGTGTCTTTTAAGATCACTACGTCGTGAACATTTGTGATCGCAAATGTTACACTTAAATGGTTTCTCACCAGTGTGAGTTAGCATGTGTAATTTAAGCTTATCTCTTTTTGAACATTTGTAATGGCATACGTTACACTGAAATGGTTTCTCATTAGTGTGAACTAACAGGTGCCTCTTAAGATGACTGTTAAGTAAACCTTTGTAATCACATACCTTACAGCCAAATGGTTTCTCACCGCTGTGAGTTAGCATATGTCTTTTAAGATTACCACCTCGTGAACATTTGTGATCACACAAATTACACTGAAATGGTTTTTCACCAGTGTGAGTTCGCATGTGAAATATAAGTTGAGAGCTTTTTAAACATTTGTAATCACATACATTACACTCAAATGATTTCTTGCCAGTGTGAGTTACCATGTGTCTTTTAAGATGATCACCTCGTGAATATTTATTACCACATACATTACACTCAAATGGTTTTTCACCAGTGTGAGTGAACATGTGTATTTTAAGACCATCACCTCGTGAACATTTGTAATCGCATAAGTTACACTCAAATGGTTTCTCACCAGTGTGAATGAACATGTGTATTTTAAGACCATCACCTCGTGAACATTTGTAATCGCATAAGTTACACTCAAATGGTTTCTCACCAGTATGAGTTTGCACGTGAGATTTGAGTTTATCTCTCTTTGAACATTTGTAATGACATACGTTACACTCAAATGGCTTCTCACCAGTGTGAGTTTTCATGTGTGTTTTAAGTTGATCTTTTCTTGAACATTTGTGATGACATACGTTACACTCAAATGGTTTTTCACCAGTGTGAGTTCGTATGTGCAATTGGAGGTGATATCTTGCTGAACATTTGTAATCACATACATTACACTCAAAGGGTTTCTCACCAGTGTGAGTTAACATGTGTCTTCTAAAATTACAATTTTCTGAACATTTGTAATCACATAAGTTACACTCAAATGGTTTTTCACCAGTGTGAGTTCGTATGTGTGATTTAAGATGTACTTTGTTTGAACATTTGTAATTGCATACGTTACACTCAAATGGTTTTTTTCCAGTATGAGTTAACATGTGTCTTTTAAGATGACCACTTCGTGAACACTTGTAATTGCATACGTTACACTCAAATGATTTCTCACTAGTGTGAGTTAAGATGTGATTCTTAAGATCACCACTTCGTGAACATTTGTAGTTACAAAAGTTACACTCAAATGGTTTTTCACCAGTGTGAGTGAACATGTGTGTTTTAAGATTACCACTTCGTGAACATTTGTAATCACATAAGTTGCACTTAAATGGTTTCTCACCACTGTGACTCAACGTGCGTCTTTTTTCAGCATCGCTAATGGTCTGTGAGGGTTCTTGTAGAGTACTGATGTCATGGACCAGTTTCTTATCTCTCTCAATATATGTGTCAGTCTTAGCCATCATACTATAATCTTTCATTATTTGCGGCTCTATTTTGATCTCTAGTTCTTCTTTGATTGCTGTTAGTCCTGCTTCATCCATCTTAGCAATAATATTTAAGGTATCTGCTGCAACAAAATACAGTAAAAAGAAATTTTGGTCCGTTGCGACTATATAGCTATGACTATTATAAGGACTTTTTAAAGTCATCAATGTTAATTTTTATATACCCACTTTAACATTATTAGATTTATAATATATTTAAACTCAACACTATGACTATCAGTAATCAACAAACTATTATCTACAAACTAATTAAATGATGATAATTATTAAATTAAATGTAAATAAATGAATTAACATTCCAATGCACAATAGTACAAAACTGAGTACAAGAAACATATGTGTAACCTAAGTTTTCATACCATGGGATTTAAGGTGTAATTGGAGCAGATTTAATAAAAGAACTCTTTAGTCAAATATAACCTTAAACTTTTAAAATAACTACTGAACTGCTAGTGGAGAAGGAAGGCAGTGTTGCCAACCTGGACGACAGCGGGAATAGTACAGGGGCATTGAAATTATAGTACACATACCAAAAATTATAGTACGGTGTATTTTTTTTACTTTATTTTTACGAAGCATTTATTAGTATAATAATTAAAAACATGTATATTTTATTTATTTTTATATTTTGAAATATACAAAGTAAATAATAAAAACCTACCTACATCACAAAAATTTATTTCGTCTGCACTTTCATTCTCGTTTTTGTCTGCTTTTATTTTTTTGTGATCGTACATATTTACCGCGAAAGCATCGTGCATTTCTTTTGTAGGTTGAAAACCTATACAAGAATTATTCATTTTCAAGCATTGTGATGATAATACCAATGCATTCACAGTGTCCGCGATTAACTTATTTCTTGATTTTGTTTTTATTAGATTAATTTTACTAAATACCCTTTCACAATCCGCATTGGAATGCGGTATCGACAATAAAGATAATGCATATATAGCTATTTCTCTGAATTCGAATTCTCCAAGGGCATTCTTAAAGTTACATACATAATTCCAGAATATATCAACGTCTTCTTCGATTTTTTTATAATCGCTACCAAGTTACAGGTAACTTTCTCCACTGATCATCTAAAATTTGGAAGTCTACACCTTGGGGCAAAAATCTTTGTGTTTCCTTGAATAAGGTTATTAAGCTAGCATTGTAATTTCTAAAACTGTTCGATAGAGCATTTTTTGGGATAAACAAATGCATATTTTTTAAAATAGGGTTAAAAGAATATCTTTTTTTAATTTCCTGGCATGACACAATCATAAATGCTTGACACCTAGTCTAAAATTCTTCTAAAAGTAAAGGTTGTTTTTTAATTTCTGTGCAATTTAACTGTGTCATTACGTTAACGCCTAGATATATATTATGTTTAGAAATAAAATATGATTTATTAGAGGGATCAATATCATCATGATTCGTTGTGTAAACATAATTTCTCTCCATGTAACACACTAAAATTTCCTTATATAAAAATTCTAATTGGTTATTAAGTTCTGTTATGACTACCGTTTCAGATTGAAAATATTTATTAAAATCAGTAAATCTTTGCAAAAACCAAGATAAAAATAAGAAATATAATTTAATAAATGGATCATGTAAATCGTTATATATGTGTTCGGTAGGTACTAATCTATCCCCTAACCATTTATTTGTAAAATATAATTTCAGTGCATCCCACTGTTCAAGCAGTCTATTTACAACTTGAATTAGACTTAACCAACGCGTTTGAGATGGATGTAATAAGTTGTGTATTTCTAAATTTAAAAATTTTTGAAATTGCTTTAGTTCATGCTGCCGTTTTGCACTGCATTTAAAATGATTGTAGATATTCCGTGCTAAATCTTCACATCTTCTGGGAAGTTTTTTGCATGCCTCACTTGCACATAAATGAGCTGAATGGCAAATGCACTTTATTATTACTATTCCTGTAAAGATTATATTTAAATATAATTTAAAAAAATCATTGTTACCTTACCGGGATAATGTTCTCTAAATCGACTGGCGACGCTATTATTCTGACCCATCATTAGATTACAACCATCCGACGCAAATCCAATTACATTTTCTGGGGGAATAGAATGATTTTTAAATGTATTTATAATTGCAGAATACAAGATCTCCGCTGTTATGGAAGAATGATCCTCTTTGTCTTAATGTAGTTGAATCAGTTCCCAAAAATTACTAACAATTTTTCCATAATGTTCATCAAAGTATCTAACAACTACACAAGCTGTTTTTTGTGTTGAACTATCCGTGGATTCATCAGTAAGAATGCTAAATCTTACCGTTTTAAGCTTATTTGCCAGTGTTTTTTTATATTCATTTCCTATAACGTTTTTTGTTACGGAAGTCAATTTTGTTCGTCCCATTTTCATTCCTTTAATAATGGCCGAATCCGGTGCAATATCTTGTATAAATTTCACAAAGTGATTCACTAATCGTCAAGATAAATTATGTTCGGCAAAAAAACCAGCAGTTTTAATTTCTGCTCTAGTCACAGATGCATTTGTTTCCGGTTTAACGAAACTTGTCACAGCTAATTGGGGTTTTTAAAAATTCGTTTGCATTTTAATTTAATATGAGTCAAATCGACTCAAACCGACCAATCATATGACATCCGCCTGCGGATCCGCTGCTGTGAGTACCTACGAGCAAATAGCCTGTTTCTATTTGCTCGTAGGTGAGTACTTACCATTATAGACGGCCGGTCGCATTGAAAAAATTTCTGTTTTTGACAGGTTACGTATTGTGGCGCCATCCGTCGAGTCCTGTAGTGATTAAGCAATATTGGCGCGCAATCTAGATTGCCCCTTGTTTATTTTTAATAAATATTAGCATCAATTATTATTGTTAGTGGTAAAATATATTGTAGTTTTCTATAAACTATATTAAAATTATTAAAAATGCCTCGAAAGTGTTGTGTTACAAACTGTAGCTCGTATGAATTAGAAAATGTATCTCTCCATAGTTTTCCTGCAAATGTAGAATTAAATTTTAAATGGAAAGAAGCTCTAATTAATCATACTGGTACATAATCTATAAATTATTTTATTCATTTTTCAAGGATTTTCGGAGAAATGATATTGTTGTGTCTACAGTTTGAAATATTGGTTGAATCGCCCATTGTGAGTGTGGGTATTTCTAACAATAGTTTCAGTAGTACATCAACGAAACATCCAAGTGTAGGTAATATATTTACTCTGAGAAACACTTGCTTTTAGTACTCCGTTTTAAGAACTCCTACGAATTACTGGTATTGTGTAACTGACGTTTTAAACTTAAGCTTTTATTTCCGTCTCTTTCGCTCCACCGTATACTATACCGTATACGATTACGCCGCCGTAAAACATCGCTACTTATGTTACAGATAAAAGATTAAGATTATTCTTAGCAGTTTCAGTTTACTAAAATTATTCTACTTAAATTATATTACCAAAATATTTTTTAATTTCATCTTCTATTTCGTTTACTCCGGTTTAGTCGCTTTAATATAATCAATGTATTACCACAGTGATTAACAATTTAATTATATTATTGAAAATGTTAAAATATTTATAAATAAATATATTTTTTCATGTTACAATTATTCGCGGCCATACAAAATGAACTGCAAGCGCAAACAACCGTTTAGTAGTAGGTATTAGTGAGTAACGTTCGATACTACATTCACACATAAATTTGGTAGGACTGAAGAAACTGTCAGGCTGTGACCTGGAAGACCAAGCAATTTGAAAAGTAATACGTTTTACCTTTAATTTGGCGTGAAATTTATGCTGTAACTCAATGGGTAAAAAGTGCTCTTCAAAATCTACCACCTTATTTGGTCGGACCGCGCAACGCTCCAAGATATCACGCGGCAGACCATTTTTATTTCGTTGCACTGAGTGAGTTCCAGAAACTAAAGATAGTTTTATTCTGTAACTAATGATAGTGCAGCCCGAAAGAGGGTTAAAGTCATCCTGATACGCCAATCGCACCAAGATAGGGGTTGGCAGACCAAGCTTTTTTGTATCTGTTGGTAGTGAACTGTTACTACAAAACTAAAATTTTCTATAACTCGATGAGTACAGTGTTTTTGCTGCCGCCGCCCGGTCTATAATGGTTTCTACAAACTGCACATGTTGGCGGCGTTATCTCGCAGCTGCAAAACATTATCTTGCACGTGGCGATAAAATTTATAAACAGGTTCATAATTCTCTTATATGTGTACACATTTAACAATGTTAACTAGCGCTTGTGGGCGCAAGCTGTTACTAAAGTTTTTTGTCCAAATATTTAATAAAAGTATGTCAGCAATAGGTCTCTTTTTGCTCTTTATAAATTTTATCTGAAGAAGTACAAATTAGGTAGGGTAAGAAATAATAATATTATCTGCCCATTTCTACGAGATATTTTTTAGCACCTTATTTTTTCTTTTGTTTTTTTACCAACCTAACCCCAAAATATTGGGGGAAAAATTTTAATTCTAAAATTGATATCCTAACAAGTACTAGAAGAAACCACAATAAAGTACTTTACACCCAAAAAGTGAATTTAATTAAAAATATAGATAGAATATCTAAATACTTCTAAATGTCTTTCAATAAACATAAAATTGCGAATATAACGTAATTAATTAATACCAGATTCCAAAACGGTGTCTCGAAACAACACATTTATATAAGTGCTTGCATAGCGTGGGGAAATGGCAAGAGTGAAAACGAAGCAGCGAACGCAAATAACGTATAGGGAAAGGACGCGTACTCTTGCTTGAGTCGGCGACTTATCCGAGCGGCTACAGACCGCACGGATGATAAGCTTATTCACTTGAACACCCAAAATAATGAAGCAAAATAAAGTAGCTTCGTTACACTATTTTTTAAACTGAGGGATTTATTGACCCAAAATAGTTTAAAAATAGTTTTCCTTTCTTTTTCTTCTAACGGTTTATGAGCACTTTTTATATGGTTATCATGCAATATGTATACCATTATCGTGTTATGTTGAATGACTATCCACCATTAGAATTTTTGGATAAGTTCAGCATGTTGTTTGTAAATACGGATACAGTTTTTCATTCCATTAGGCCTCTTTTGCTAAATATTATAGAATTTGGTGGTGGGATTCATTTGACTCTGCTAAAGCCTTTACCAAAGGTAAGTAAAACTAGAAAAAGTAAAACCTTTCATAGTATCAACATAAGCCTTGTTTCATGCCATATTTATCTAAGCTAAGAGTGTAATGATCTGAAGCAATATTCATTTTAAGATGTTTTAAATTCTGGAAGCATTTGTTTGTTTTGTTCATACAACTCAACATTTCTTCCACAGTATTTGCAAAAGCAGTTTACATAACAAAACCTGGTAATTTCATTATATGCAAATTGTTTCTTCAGCAGGGCATATAATAATTGTTACAACCCATAACCTGGAAACCAGGCCCCGGAGGCTATGAAGCTTGTGCGGGAGGGACAGGGCGATTATTATTATTACGTAAGCCCAACGTGCAGCTATATATCTAGTATACTTCGTTATGCGCTTGTTTTCTAATACTCTTTTCCTTTTTAGGACTTCCCAATATAAAATTGTCAATCTATGGAAGAAGCTATTTACAATTACATTCCTATAATCAGTATACCATTTATGGCAGATCAATTGTCCAACGTTCAAAGAATGATTAGAGTAAAGGTGTAGCATTGATGCTGGATCATAAAACTATTGATAAATCTAAAATTCTAACTGTAAAATCTTTACCCAGTACTCTTACAATTGTTCACGGGGCTGGTTTTTTAATTTGAAAAAGTAGATAGTTTGATATACCTTGGTATGGAAGTTAAGAGTAATGGGAATAATGATGAGGAAACTTCTTCTGGGAACCAGATTATATGGAATATGTAAGAACATACTTGGAAATAAAAATGTTAAACATATGATAAAGATGAGAGTTTATGAAGTATTAATAAAAGCGATAATATTGAATGCGAGCGAAATGGGGTATAGTATAGCCTACAGAATCACAAAGGCTATTTTTATATAGATAAATACCAAACCTACCAAAAATATAGCTGTGCTGGAAGTATCAGCTTGACCTAAATAACACTACTTTAGTTTCTGCCGGCTAACCTCAATAAGTCAGAGAGGAGCGGGGTAGTACAAGATATACAAGAAAAACAAGCGACACTTCGTTTTAAAACAATTCTCATTACTAAAGCTTCAAACTTATTAGATAAACGAAGAAATAGATCTTTTACTAACA
This sequence comes from Agrypnus murinus, assembly GCA_929113105.1. Classification (NCBI taxonomy): domain Eukaryota; kingdom Metazoa; phylum Arthropoda; class Insecta; order Coleoptera; family Elateridae; genus Agrypnus; species Agrypnus murinus. The sequence goes on from OV816027.1 coordinate 5,696,614, forward strand.
TATAGACAACTTCCACAATTTTGGTCGTACGGTACATATACACTTACAGGTTACAAGCTGGAGAGCAAATATTAAAACCACAAGATAAATAAATAGTAATACATAAAACACAAATGTAGTGAAATGTAAACTTTCTAAGTAGGGCTTTATTATAAACGGTAAAAGTTCTTAATTATACTGATTAAGGATTTTAATAAGTCTGGTAAGACCGACAGAATGATGATTTGTATCACAGCTGGTTATAAATCTTAAAAACTACCCTATGATAATTTAACTACTTGAGATCTCATTTGAATTAGTACTTAAACACTAACATGTATGAGTAAATAAATTGTATAAACGTTTCAAAAATACATGGACACATATATATTGTAATGTAAAATGTGACTTTACCATTCACTCTGCCTCACACGTTCCAATAATATGAGAAGTTTAAAATATATCGTGCAAAGATTGTTATTTATTTATTCTTATCTCAGGGTCGAAACTATCTGATGTTCAATCAGAAAAGTTACTTATAAATTTTCTTTACTACCTTTAATATGAGACTCACTTATAATACTTCAATATGGGCTTCTGTTACTGAAAGATTAAATATTACCAACCAAGAGTTAAAATTTATTTATACACATGTAGTGTTTATTAATTTTCAACAAATAAAGTTTGGTTATTAATCATAACCATTGACACTTGTATCTGAAATGTCAAACATGACATTCATCAACCAAAATATTTTTAAGACAGAATAAGTAAGTAGAGCATATATGGATTATTAGTTTTTTATTTTATATAAATTTTTATTTTAGGATTTGAAATGGAAACAAATCTTACCCTTTGTCAACTTAACATGTATTATCTATCCTCAGGTAAGTATCCCTTGTATGGACCTCTAATAGTTTAGTAAAATTTTGACACCTGTAATCTTCTTCCTGTTCCAACAACTACCTTCACAATCACAACCTACACATTCCACAATCAACACTATCTGCCAAGAACCGCTATCAACAGCCTTTGACTCAGCATGCACCACCTCTCCTGACTACTGGACTGCCTCATAAACGCCTTCCGGACTACCTTCTCATGCAGGGCTCGATCGATGGTGGCCAGCTCTCCAACACCTTCAGTAAGTATCTACTAAACTATATCTTCCTGTTCAATTACCTTAATAATTATTTTCTTTTTTAGGTATATTACGACGACTTCTAACACTTCCACACCTCGACGATCAATCGACCCAGCTCGAAGACAGTTTTAAATATTATTTTACTTTTTCCAATACTCTTACCATGTCCTAATACCCTTGTAATTTTGTTTTCTGTTCTAATGCACTTTCTCTTCCTTCATTCAATGAAACACCAGACCTTTTTTTTATATGTTTTAATTTAATAAATTTTCTTCTTGGTTCTTTATCATTTTACAATTTTAGGATACACATTTAGTATTACTTAGCTTTTATATACACAAATCTCTTCTTCTTATAAGTTTTAATTAATTTTTCCCCTCATAAAACAAACCTCTTTTTATTTCTTAAGTTTTTTTTTATATATTAATTTTTATAATCATCTTATCTCCGTGAGATACCTCTTTTCAACTATTTTTTTCCTTTTTAATCAAAATACTCCCTATCTTTGGTCATTCTTTTACTTTTTTCTATTTAATGTCTATAACCATAGTAGTGAATGAAATCTTATTATTGAAGTACAGGGAGGATTTTAATTCTGCAAGAGAAAATCAATATACCTTTTAAATTGTTACATAATTTTTATTTTCAGGTTGAGTGATGGCTAGATATCCTTTCCATTTATTATCCTTGTTAAATTTTAATACTGTATCAAAATACTATAATAAATATATGCTATTAAGTTCTATTTCCTTGTTTTATGATTATATACCAAATTTTTATATTCATGGGATATCATTATGACTTTGTATGTAAGTTTATTTGTTGAACCTTAATAACCACATCTGTGTAATAATGATTCTTAAAATTTTCTATACTTATGAATACGCTCATATTAAATTTCCTACCTATCATAAATGTGAACATCACAATATAAATGACACAATATATATAAATACATACAGTTTCAAACAAACATCCCACCATTCGATGACCCACGGATGATAGGGTTTAAAACCTTTGCTTAAGGTTTTTTGTTTCACTTCTTCCGGTATAATCTTGTGTTACATACAACAACCCTGTATGTATGTAGATATGCAGGTACTAACCCAAAAGGGAAGACCTTCAAGTTAAACCAAACCCAAGGTCAAAAAGGGCAAGAAGAAAAAAAAGAAAGATCTTTCAATCAACTGAAAGGTGTTTTATTAAATCATTTCTTCTAGGTAAATGATATAGACTTGTTACCTAAGTGGTTAACACCAGAGTCTATTCCGTCTGGTCGACGATCGAACAAATATAACCATTCTAGTGATAGATTTGATGGACGCGAGATTTTCTCCGCTAAAGCGAATTATACCAAACCAACTTCCTATTTCATCTCACATTCAACCATCCTCTAATGAAAGCCCACCATTTTGTTATGCCGACCGCACCATTGTGAATGCGCTTGACCGCGCTACCGCGAATTTACGATAATGGAAAGGAGAGAGAAAGCAGCGACAACCAAAACTAACGGAGAAGCTTGGTTTAAAACAGTGACCGTAAAACAATCAATGGGTTGTGAATTTCAACGTTATACTAGCATCAGCAGGATACCAATAAGTTGCAGATTATCTCCCAATAGTAGGTACATATACGAATTTTTTTAAATCTCCAATAACAAACATAGGACGTGGTAAATGGGAAATGCAGGTAGGTAACTTAAATTGTTCTAAGATTATCACTGTAGTAAATGCAACGAAAATTAAAACAAACAACAAAAAGTTTTAGCAAAACCATATGCAATTATTAATCAAACTAATCTTTAATAATAATTAATTTTACACACACCACTGAGTACTATGTGTCGTTTGATAATACTTTTGTTTTGATAATTTGTACCACACATGCCACATACAATACATTTTCACCATATTCTACTGCTCTTCTCTGCATCTGCCTTTCATATTTAAAAAATTATGCCCATATTTTTCTTACATGCATTTTTAAATAATGATCTTGTGAACATTTGTTAACATACAAAGGGTTTCTCGCCAGTGTGAGTTAACATGTGTCTTTTAAGATTACAATTTACTGAACATTTGTAATCGCAGAAGTCACACTCAAATGGTTTCTCACCAGTATGAGTTCGCATGTGTGTTTTAAGTTGATCTCTTTTTGAACATTTGTAATCACATACATTACATTTAAATGGTTTTTCACCAGTGTGAGTTCGTATGTGTGATTGCAGGTGATGTTTTTTTGAACATTTGTAATCACATTCATAACACTCAAAGAGTTTCTCACCAGTGTGAGTTGACATGTGTCTTGTTAGATTACAATTTACTGAACATTCGTAATCACATAAGTTACACTTAAATGGTTTCTCACCCGTGTGAGTTCGCAAGTGTGATTTGAATTGATCTCTTTTTGAACATTTGTAATTGCATACATTACACACAAATGGTTTCTCACCTGTGTGAGTTCGCATATGTCTTTTAAGAAGGTATCTTTTTAAACATTTGTAATCACATAAGTTACACTCAAATAGTTTCTCGCCAGTGTGAGTTGACATGTGTCTTTTAAGATTACAACTCACTGAACATTTGTAATCGCATAAGTTACACTCAAATAGTTTCTCACCACTGTGGATTCGCCAGTGTCTTTTAAGAAGATATCCTTTTGAACATTTATAATCACATATATTACACTGAAATGGCTTTTCGCCAGTGTGAGTCAACATGTGTCTTTTAAGATCACCACCTAGTGAAGATTTGTAATCACATATATTACAATCAAATGGTTTCTCACCCGTGTGAGTTAACATGTGTCTTTTAAGATCATCACCTCGTGAACACTTGTAATCACACAAGTTACATGGAAATGGTTTCTCACCAGTGTGAGTTCGCATGTGTCTTTTAAGGAGATGTTTTTTTGAACATTTGTAATCACATACGTTACACTTAAATGGCTTCTCATTACTATGAGTGAACATGTGGTTTTCCAAATTTGCTTTTAGTGAGCATTTAAAACTACAAATATTACATCCAAATGGTTTCTCATTGTTATGTGTGAACATATGCCTATCCAAATTTACCTTTTGTGAGCATTTGTAACTACAAATAGGACATCCAAATGGTTTCTTACCAGTATGAATGAGCACGTGTTGTTTCAAAGTTTTATTTTTGTTATTGCTCATATCTTTCTTAAAATGGTCATCACCTACAAACAAAATAAAAAATTAATTTTGCTGCATGTGTGAATCAAACAAATTTACCACTGAAAGATTTGGTGATAGACATACTTGATGTGTTTTCTTTTATATTATTTTTCCTTTTACGGTTTTATCCACCAAATTAATGTATCATTCTAGAAAATTAATTGTTAACAGAGCCATCTGTTTGCAGTTTTTAGAACCATCAAAAACATTATAGAATCATTTTATTATTGACAATTTGTAAATAAATCAAACATAACCTCAATATTGGAAAATATTTTTTAGGTGTTTTGCCACAAAGCTTTTGTTTTAATAATAAAACTCAGTGAAAAACAAATACTTTAATATTGTAATACCGAAAACTCCATATACTTACTTTACCATATGAAAATAGGGGACTATTAGGGAATTATAGCGCCTCTATTTCAAATAGTAGCGACATCGTGGAGCAAACCTTACCCAAACTTTAATAATGAAAAAATTACTATATGCATGATGTTACGGAAATTCAATAAAAAGTTGTTCAGAAATTACAATTACGGAAGTATATAAGATATTAATATGGTCGTTTTTACAGAACATAAATGTCCATTATGAAATTAATGTTAAACTGTGAATATTTCTGTCCACGATTATTAAACCTAAGATTTATTGCAAGACGGAATGTCAAATCTGGTAATATTCAATACTGCCAACATCGTTCTAGTGCTTTTGCTCCAGCGGCGAGATCAATCGTTGTCGATACTATTTAAAAATAAAGGGGCTATATAGGGAATATTTCTGAAGCGCCATCTTTGCAGATGGGTGTGCTAACACTAACTAACAAATGGTTTTTCGGTGAGAAACTGCATCTAATTAAAAAATAGCACTATTTCTGTTAAACGATGGTTTATTACTGTTATGCTAAAATATATATAAACTTTTACAATTTATCTAAACTATTCAATCTTTCATTACAATGACCATTTTTAAATTACTTTTCTAATATTTTAGAAATGTCAGCTTTAGTTGCAAACCACACGGCAAGAGGCGCTATTCAATTTTGTCTCCCATTTTTCAAATTAAGTTTCAGGTATTAATAAGATTAAAGTATTTGTTAAAAATAAAGAGCTTGTCAGGATGGACGAAGTTGGAGATCGAAGAGCAGAAGCGTCCCTAAGTTCGGTCAGCCGAGTGTATGTCCGGGGCCCCGAAAGCTAATGGGGCCCCGCAACAAGCTACCTTATTTTAATTAACACTTTTTTATGTACTGGGGCCTCACTCGATATTTGAACAAATTTGGTAAATCCGTCTATTACCTCAAAAATATACTTATATCTACGACCCGTCTTTTCTAAGGGACCATAATGGTCAATGTGAATACATTCAAAAGGAATATTTCCTTTATCTGGACAGTGTAATTGTCCTTCAACCATACCGGAAGGCACCGAATAAGTAATGCACTTTAAACAATTTATAATAAAAGAACGAACTTTTTCCTTCATATCGGGAAACCAACAAACACGTTTGATATATTCCATAGTTTTGTTAATTCCTTTAAGGCCAACAGTTATATGACTGTCACTAATCACGTTATATTACATAGATTTAGGAACATAAAATAATAAATTACCGTTGTATTTTCAAAACAGCAGACCGTTATTCAGCTCATAAAATTTAACCTCGCGCGAGATTAGCATTTCTTTAACTGCTTTTATCTTATTATCTAAATCTTGCAGGATTTCTAAATTTCTTGTGGAACTATTTTCCTCTATCATTATAGCATAATTTCTACTTAATGCGTCCACATGTTTCATAGAATCGGCTGACCTATGTTCTACAGTATAGTCAAAATTTCGTAGAATAAGGGACCAACGCAAAATTCTAGAATTGATTTCTTTCCTTTCTAAGGTAAGCTTTAAACTGTTACAATCGGTTATGATTTTAAAGCTACACGAACTAAATAACGTTTCCACATAAAAGTGAGTTGTAAAAAACCCACCTGGTTGTTTCTATAAACTAAATTTGTTTGCAAACTTTGATTCTGTCGAATATAGCTGCAGATGATCACCAGGTTGTTATGAACCTTTTGGATAGGGCTTCCAGTTATCACGTGTTGGGATTCAAAATCCTAGTTTAAGTTAGTGTAAACACTTTTTGTCAATTTTCTACGGATTTTCTTTTTACGGTTCAACAAATTCGCGGTTTTTTTTGATCGGCATGATGCTCTAGATTTACCTTTAAACAGTACCTGATAGAACAGATCTTACATTTTTGCTGAACTGTAAGCAAGAGTATTGGAAATTCACTGTATATTCCTTAAATCTAGTTAAAATCGACCGCTTTGTTTGTCCAATGTACTTTTGATTATTCCATTTGGTATATTCATATTCCCAATTTAAATTTTTTATTCGCTTTATCTTTTGGATGACCTAGTAAATGCTTAATAAATTATTAGTTGTGTTTAACATACTCCCATGTTCTTGCTTTTAATTATGCCTTCTAAATCATTATTAATTTGATGAAAAGGCAGTTCAATAAACTTCTTTCACTACATAGTTTTCAATTGGAAATACCGCACACGGAGTTTGCTGTTTGTATTTTATTTTCTTTAATAAATTGTCGTAGTCTGTAGAAGAGTAACGGTTATACAAGGCCACTTATCTTTGTTTAAAGAGTATTAATTAATCTGTTAAATTCAAATGCCGATGTGCAGCCCGCAATGATTTTACTCCGCTACTATGTACCATTTGGTGCTGGTTTGTTTCTATAATAAACATAGATCTCTAGTCTAGTTATTACTAGTGTTTGTAACTGCTAAACTGTCAAGAAAAAGCAGTTGTTTGCTCACTTTTTTTTCTGTCATAAATTAAAGAATTAATTAATTTATGAATTAATCATTTAGAAATTAATTGAACAGTCACACTGTAAAATATTTGATCTTTTTAATTTGATCTGGGACATACGTAAGGTGTTTTATGGTTAAGAGAAGATTGTCCAGTTGAAAAAATACTTATTGACTTGCATTTTATCAGAAAGTTTTTTTATAAGAAAACAATGAAAGATGCTAAAATATTTAATTCATATGGAAAATTTGTCGCTTTGCTTATGGTCGTCCCTCGGTAGCTCAGTTGTTATAGATATCATCTAGACAGTGGAGGGTCCTGGGTTCAATTTCCAGCCGAGACAATACATTTTTCTGTATGAATTTGCATTTAAGGGCGCGTTATCGTCGCCAGTGTTAATAATAGGAAACTTCAGAAACTATAAACACCTAAAGATGGCGCTACGGTCCGCAAAACGGAATTAATTTCTTTAAAACTAAAATTCGAAAATGTAAATAGAAACATTATTTGATCGCATCGCAGTTCTCTGCTCACAGTGTTGCCAGACATGCGTGAACTTTCAAAATATTTTAAGTTTAACTGAAATTTTTAATTTTTAAATGCCAAGGAATAATTTAAGGTAGTAGAAATCAAACAGGGGAATATAAAACTGCTAAATATCTTTAAAGATATTAGTTGTTCTTGCTGATTTTAAGAAAAAGAAAAGTATTACTATATTAAATTATGGAAAATATATATTCGTTTTAAGAAATTAATTAGGACTAATTAAGAGTGAAATAGCTTATTCATTAATTAACCGTCACATGCTCTTAAGTAAAGAAAAACAACATTTACTTCGGGAATTTATTAAATAATAGTTAAAAGATTAAAGTTAAATTACTTTTAAATGTCCTGCGAATATTACCACCCAACGGTTCCTGGTGCAGAAAGCGTTCAACTAAAAATGATGATGATTTTCGTACTGCCATATTTAAATTTCAGCGCCGCGTACAACTATTTTATTTCAATCAATACTAAATAAGTGAGCAAAAACATCCGTTGTTTTAGATTTTGCTATTAAACAGTGTTATAATGTCTGTATTATGTTTAGTTTGGTTATTTTTTAGAAGACGTGAATTTTACAAAATTGGCGATGTTCGACTACGACTATAAAATTTATTTTAGATATCTAATCCTTACAGACTATGATCCACACTACCTTAACAGTTTAGCAATCGACATCAAACGTTATCTTGCTAAAAAGATCGATTATTAAAAGAAAACTGAATGAAAAACGTGAGCTATATTTTGACGCTAATATTTTGCGTCAATAACGCCCTCTTAAAATATCATTAAATGTCAATCATTAATTAAACATAATAAAAATTAACCTTTATCTAAAATTTATAAAACTCTTTTTGGTTCATGATCTGACGTGATATTTTATTAGACTATGAACGTTTTAAATTGTTAAGTTTAAAAACAACAATTGTAACGGTACATTTTCTATCGGCTTCAAGTATGTAGAATTTTATATTTATATTTACAAAAATCTTAAGTTCGGTTCTGCAAATTTGCATTCTTTTTAAAATATAAGCGTTTAAAAAAATGATAATTCAAGGCGTTCGCAGTTTTAGAAGAAAAATCAATACTTGCTTTTTAGTTGCTGTGCCCTGATTCGTTAAGCCAAAACACACGACTCGTTGTTGATTGGGTACTTAGAAAAAATCAATACTGTTCGTTAGTGAGACCTCGCTATTGGCTGATATTCCTACGCGGAAATAAGAACGGGGAGATTGGGGTTGTGGCGTCGCGTCACTTACTTGCTTCCGGCCTGTGCCTCGTGGCGGACGACTCTCGTTTGATCTTCCAGTAAAGAAGGTCGATATTATTGAATTCTCGTTCTTGTTTAAATAATTAAAGAAGAGAATCTCCCGCTCAAGCATAGAGTGTGGACGTCTTTCGATTGAGTTCCGATAAATAGTGGTTGATTTTGAATCAATGTTATCGAATTACAGTTTATTAATCCTTTAGAATTAAAATAAATTCTAAATACAGTACAGTACAGTCTTAGTGTTATTTTATTGCAAAGTGCAAGTTTTGAAAGGATTTACGTTTCGTTAAATCGTGTTTGAAAGATTTATAATTTTGTATCGCGAATAAACAATAGTGATTCATTTTATAGTGAAGAACTACTAAAAACAATTATTTCGTTTCGTTTGGTTTAAGACTAGTGCAGTTTATCATAAAGAAAAACCACTTAAATTTGATCCATGAGAATTTAAAGACAGATTCTCGTTCTCCTATAAATTAACACAGTAAATTAGAACTTCGCGCAAAGAATGTAAACGCATTAAGTGCTACTTGTGATTAAGATTATTTAAATTTCTAAGAAACATTACCGTTTTATTTCGTGACTAAAAGTGAATACGTTATAACTTATAAACATTTTAAAATCTTGGATTGTTTAATGTGTGCTGGATCAAACTTATTTGTGAAATCATATGCGCAAATGACAGTAATTAAATTGAATCTCATCCTTGGATTCTGCTACTGAAAATCAACTCTTCAAGACCACGTTAATGTTAACAACGATCTTCCGAAATAGAGGCCATTTTCCAATTTCTAATGGATTGTTTTTGTTTCTCTTCTACGAGTTTAGTTGGATAAAAAAGAAAGGTATTGTACTTTATAAGAAATTGTTTATTATTGCAATTTAGTTTAAGAATCCTTTATACAAGGAACTTTGTCATTTTTTATTAGGAAGAGAGCTCTCTATAGCATTTAGGAAATTCAAGTCTTTAATGTTAAAGAATTTTAAAATAATGCTGATAATATTTAGACTAATCTAATTTGCATAATATCCTTTAGATATTTGTTTGTTGATTTTTTCGACGAAGTCAAGTTTACATAATTTTAATAATTAAATAAATTTTGCTGAATAATTCTATTTGACCAATCTAATAAATTTCTTGGTTACTTTTGCTGATGAAAAGGTTTTGTGTAAATCTGTTTTGAGTTATTTTGGTGTAATTATCTTAGAGAGGTTAATCGTTATTAAATGAATATTGATTTTACTTGTAATAAACCTATGTCGTGTGTGTTTTATTATTCAAGTGCTTTGTTATTTTTTTTATCTATTTTCTTATTGTTTAATAAATGTTTTCAGTTTATACTAAAGATCTAAAAACGGAACCATATAATTATGAACATTTTATTTCATTTTTATTCCAAATTTTAAAACATAAACAAAATCTTTTTGTTTTCAATCTAATATTTAATTCATTTTCTGGTTAGTGAATTTAATATTTTTTTTAAGCTTATTTAATTAACAACAGTTGTTTATACTAATAAACACGTTTAAGCTTCATAATCAGATGGCGCCCTTTTTGAGTTATTATTTGTGTTCTGAAACCTTTATCTACTCCTTTTCATAATTTATACAACTGTGGAACCAATACCTACGACCTGAATACTAAATTTGTAAGAGAGAGCTAAATCTCAAGCCGTGGTGAATATTCTGAGTATTGTATGATAAAGTAAGTATGAATAATTTTATAGTTTTTATTGTTTATCTTGTGTGAAAAAACGAAAAGTTACAATTGGCGCCCAATCGCGAGGCGTTGTTTCGTTTGTGAGTTTTTAAAAAGTTACACAATTCAGAAATGTTAAGACATTTTTGCCGATTTAACCAAAATAAACTAAAATATTGAAACTCAATGAACATAATAAAGCATTAAAATTATTAAATTAGGATCCATTAACTCAGGCCCATAGCCAGACTTTTCTTTTGTTAGGGGGCTAACATATTAATCAAATATAATTATTACAAAAAAATTCTTTTATACAATAAAATAAACTTTCAAGTGCAAAAATTCGAAGTTGCGTAGAGTCCTGTTGCAAAATGGTTGGCCTACGTACACAAATTTCCAATAAATCCGAAAAAAAGACAAATTGTTAATCAACAGCTGATATCATACTAGCATTGTAAACTGCTATTGCTTGCAATATAATGCATGCAAAATATCATGTATCTACAGTAAAATTTGTAGTTAAAAAAATATTGAAGAAAATTGTAGCATTTCTACCATTGCAAAATGTAAAAAGCAAATGCAAAAAGTAATGTTTTTTTGATCCGATATTGTTTTTATTGCCTGCACAGTGTACTTAGGAGTGACGTATCAATTTCTGTCGACTACCGATTGTTTATTTATTTGTCAATTTTTGTTTATGTCGTGTCAAAATAGCTCGAGGAAAGCCTGTTACATATGCAGTTCAAATTATTGTTAAACTGCATTTAAAATCAAAGTCAGCATATGAAATTGCTGAGAATTTATCTTTACCAAGGGAAACAGTAAGAAATATAATAGCATCGTTTAAACGTACAGGAAACACCAAAACAAAGAAAAAAACGGACGCCCTGCAAGCATATCTGCAGCAGATAGAGACTCTTCGCATTGGGCACGTGCCTCTCCACCCTGGCTACGTGCCAGCATCAACTTCTTTAAAAGTTTTGAATATTCACTACCTAGTTTTTCAATAAATTTTAATGTATAGGGAATAGTTATTTATGCTATGTACATTATTTACACTATTACTATTTACTATTAATTTTTTATTTCTGTAGTTCGGTCACTGATTTACTAAAAAAAACTATATTTTATAAAATAAAGTACCTACCTTATTTTTTAAAACTTCTTTAAAACTGCTTTTAGTAAAATTATCTTATTCTTTTCACTTTTTCTTGAAAAATAAGGTTTTTGCTTCTATATGAACTATATTTCTAGTAAAATAGCTTTACATTTTTATAGGAGGCATATAAGCAAACTAAATCCCGATCGTAGATATGTTCTGATAATATGGCGCGATTGAGACAAATCTGGTAAGGAACGCTTTATTACTAAATAAGAAGGTCCTGTACAACAAATGATTCGTACGTCGTTAACGGCAGACTTGCCACATTGTGTGAAAATGAACAAAGTTATGCAAAATAAAAAATTTTTGGGCGCAGAAATCTGTGAAGTATGCTACTCTACCAAGACTGCCAAGAATAACAGGCTAGGTCTTCTCAGTTTCGTAATTATTCTGTTGCATGACAATGCATAACCAACCACACACAGCCGCTCTTACACGACTACTCTTGGAAAAATTTAAATTGGAAATCTATCTTGCACATACTGATTTTCATTTGTTTTTTCATGTTAAGACATCTTTAGCGGGCCAGCAATACAACACCCATGATGAAGTAAAAGCAGTGGTTAAAGATTGGATGAAAAAGTTAAGAAGCAAATTTCACAGATGGTGGTATACAAAAGCTTGTACCACGCTACCAGAAATGTTTAAATTTAAATGGCAATTATGTTGAGAAGTAGTTCAAGATACATGTAAGCGAATAATAATAAAAAACAATTGAAACAAAGAAATTCTTGTAGTTTTTATGACCAATCGGAACTTAGTTTGTGGATATGCCTCGTATTATTTAGTGTATGGCCTAATACACAATAAGTATAGTATATCACAAACTTAAGATAATACACATAGACAAACTTAAGTATAATGCATAATATAAAATGTAATATAAATATAATTTTAAATATATAAATTTGTCATATAATATTTAGGTTGTCTATCCATTCGGTAGCGTCTTGGGTTAGGGCAATTAAGTCTTGAGGGTTTCCCAGATATGCTGTTTGCATACATTTGAAAGCGATATGTGCTATGGTCTGATTGCCTGCCCCACAAGAACATTCTAAAGAGTCAATTTTATTCCACTTGTGAAGAAGGTCGGCACATAGTCCATAATCAGTCCTGATTCTATTTATAGTTTGATACGTGGGAGTTCGAACCCTGGAGGGTTTTTCGTTGTCCTAATGAGGTCGTAATTTGTAGTGGATTTTTGTGAAGACCACATTTCTTCCAGAGCAATGCCGCTTTTTGTAGGCTTGCAGTTGACTTTATTGATGGTCGTCTTGATCGAACCCTATTTAAAGATACGCCCCGAATTTCCTTGAAGCTACGAAGGGGCTATAAGACTGAGAGTTGGAAGCCAGTATAGGCATAGATTTAAAACATCTGGTAATGGTATGCAATGCAGTATTAAGTTCTGTGTCTAATTTTGAAACGTGGTTGCTGTTTAACCATACCAGTGTGCTATACTCTGCAGCACTGTAAAATAAGCTGATGGTTGTTGACTGCAGTTGTTCGAACCTTCGCTATTTTCTTTAGCAAGTGGTCTTAGTACATTAGACTCCTGTCCAATGTAATACCTAAATATTTAGGTGTGAGATTATCGGTGAGACGAACATCTTTTAAAGTTATCTCTAATTTGCAGATTACCATTCTGTTGTTTAAGTGGTAGCATTCTGTTTTAGTTAGGCTTGGTATTAATCTCCATTTACGGTAATAATCAAAAACTTGCTTCAGATCTGAGGTTAATATCTGTTCAGTGACTTCAATAGATTTGTGCCGCACAGCAATTGCAAGATCACCTGCATCAGCAAATGATTTGCGAAATTGTGTCTGGCATGTCAGACATTTATAGGTTAAACATACTGAGCCTTAGGGCAAACCTCTTTTCAGGGTTCTTTGTTTGGCCCATGATAACCTGGAAGGATCTTTCACTTAGCATGTAGTTCAATAGTTGTACTAGTCTTTTACATCAAAAAAGGTGTAGAAACTTGCAGAGCAAGCCCTCTCTGCATACGTGTCATAGGCTGCTCATGAAAACGCCCAACATTTTAAGACATTACTGGATGCCAGCTCCGTTAGGTTAGGCTTAATATGGAACCGACCTTTTCTAAGATTTTCGCATTAATTCTGCTGAGGATAAACTTTTCAAGGAGCTTATAGCACATGCTCAGAAAAGCCTATAGCTCTGTTTTATCCTTTAGCTTTCCAGGTTTCAAGATTGCTATTATTTTAGCTTTTTTTAATATAGTATTGTAATATCCTGTTATAATTAGTAAAGCGAACTCTGTTTAAATAATCGTAATTGTTCTGTTGTAATATTGGTTGCATATCTATAATAGCAAATTATGATCCAGTGCGCAGATAAAAGGGATATCAATCGATATTGTAGTACAAGAGTTGCTCTTGTAAGAAAACGACAACCTAAGATGTCGAGTGACGTAGTTCACACCTTTTGTAATTATTATATCTTATGTTAATAAAGAAGTTTTTAAGTGGAATCAAGGGGATTTTATTTGAAGACATTACATATTTTGGCGACGAGATAATTGGTAACGGGCAAGGCGTTCCGTACTTCGTTATTCTGAACAAAAACAGCGGCGTCTCTACAAGTCAAAATGGCGCGGTTGTTTATCGAGCACCAGTTGGATCGATTTCCGAATTTAGGGTTGGTGAGGACTGGAGTACGTGGCAAGAAAGATTGGAACAATATTTTCTAGCAAATTACATAGAGGATACAAAAAAGGTACCAGTTTTATTAACCTTAATAGGGGAGCATGCATATAAAACATTAAGGGATTTATGCGATCCCATTTTACCAAAAGATAGATCGTACGATAATTTATGCAGCATTCTAAGTGAGCAATTTTCTAAGAGAATTTCAGTTTTTAAAGAGAGAATAGATTTTTATAATTTAAAGCAGTACGATAATGAAAACATTAGACAGTGGTACACGAGAATAAAAAGCAAAGCCAGTTTATGCAAATTTGGAGCAAATCTAAATGAAATCCTTAGAGATAGGTTTGTGTCAGGTTTAAAGAAAGGGTCTGTTCTGGAACGGGTTTGTGAAGAAAAACATTCCAAGACGTTAGATGACATTCTAGAGGTGGCATTGAACAAAGAGGCAACCCTGGTGAATTCTATGCAATGGTCTCATTCAGTAAATCGAGTCTCTTGTGGGTCAAAAGGTGGTCCAGGTTTTTCAAAAGGGAAGAAAAAGGAAGAAATGAAGCAAGAAGCCAAAGGAGAAACGAAAACTCAGAAAAGTGGCAAAGACAGCTGTAAATGTTGCGGTAAAGATGGTCATGTTATAAAATACTGTAAGTACAAGACTTATAAATGTAAAATTTGCAAAGTTGAAGGTCATTTAGCAAAAATGTGTAGTAAGCAGCAAACAAACTATGTAGAGGTTAGCGATACATGTAGCACTGAATCTAAGCTCAATGAAGATTCAAGTTTTATGGAAATGTATTTTATTAATAATAATTCAGATTATGTGAAGCCTAAAACTGTAGGTATATTAGTAAATAATACAATATTGTCCATGGAGTTAGATACTGGAGCAGCTGTATCAGCTATACCTGAATGTATCTTTCAGCAGCAATTTAATGATTGTTTATTGCAAAACACTTCCGTAAATATGAAAGGTTATGGAAGAGAACCACTTGAACCTATAGGTGAATTTTATGTAACTATTAAATATAAAGATAAATTGTATGATGACTGTAGGTTAGTAGTTGTACGAGGTGGTTGTACTAACATTATGGGTAGAGATTTATTGAAACGTTTAGGGCTTACAGTTGATTTTGTCGATACCGATTGTAATGTAAACATGTTGAATAATGATGGTGACAGAGATTTAAATATTGTATTAAATAAGTATGAAGAACTATTTAATAATAAGTTAGGGTTATACAAGCATGAAAAAATAGAACTTAAAATAAAAAATGATGTTAAGCCGGTATTCTGTAAACCAAGACCAGTGCCTTTTCTTTTCAAAGAAAAAATCAATAAAGAACTTGATTTGTTGGAAAATCGAGGCGTGATCTCTTTAATTGAAAATTCAGAATGGGGTACACCGTTAGTACCTGTGGTTAAGGAAAATGGTCAATTGCGACTTTGTGCGGATTACAAAGTAACTATAAATAAATATTTAGAGGATGTTAAGTACCCTTTACCACGTATTGAGGAGCTATTCACAGCACTTCAAGGAGGAGAGCATTTTAGTAAGTTAGATTTATCCAATGCATATAATCAACTTGAGTTAGGTGAAAAAACAAAACTATTATTAGCGTGGAGTACACATCGAGGTATTTATCAAATGAATAGACTTCCCTATGGCACGAAGCCAGCTTGCTCAATTTTTCAAACAATTGTTGAAAAAGTATTGCAAGGTGCAAATGGTGTTATTAACTTTATGGATGATATACTTGTTACGGGCAAAAATAGGGTAGAACATTTAAAAAATTTAGAGGAAGTTCTAGATAGGCTAGAGAAAGCAGGATTTAAACTTAACTTAAAAAAATGTAACTTTTTTCAATCTGAAATACGGTATTTAGGCCATTTCATAAATAAAAACGGTTTACATAAGGATCCAGAAAAAATTAGGGCAATTGTCGAAGCACCGCATCCAAAGGATCAGACACAAGTTAAAGCCTTTATAGGTATGATAAACTACTACGGGAAATTTGTAAAAAATTTGTCAACATTATTAGATCCACTTTATAAATTATTGCATAAAGATCAGAAATTTAAATGGTCAAAAGAATGTGATATTGCCTTTAAAGAAGCAAAATTAGCAATTTCTTCTCAACAGAGTTTAGCATATTTTGATCCAAATCTTCCTATAAAATTAGTATGTGATGCATCAAAAGTAGGGTTAGGAGCCGTACTGTTGCATGTTTATCCAGATGGAACTGAGAAACCAATAAGCTTTTCTTCTAGAACGTTGAGTAAGGCTGAATCAAATTACTCGGTCATTCATAAAGAAGCCTTAAGTATATATTGGGCCGTAAACAAATATTACCAATACCTAATGGGTAATAAATTTACATTGTGCTCAGATCACAAACCATTATTAGCGTTGTTTGGAGAAAATAAGGGTATTCCGCAGATGGCAGCAGGAAGATTGCAGCGTTGGGCTTTCTTTCTGAGTGGTTTTAATTATAATTTGAAATACATTCGTGGTTCTGAAAATGGAGGAGCAGATGGGCTTTCCCGCTTTCCATTGAAAACTGTTTCAGAAAAGGAAATGTCAGAATTTGATTATTTTAATTTTATAATTGAGGATAAAGTTCCTGTTGATTCGGAACAAATAAAAAAGGAAACGCGTACCGATTCGATTTTAAGTAAGGTTTATTTATATACTAGGGATGGTTGGCCAAATGAAGTTTCAGAAATGTTAAAACCATATAAGCGTAGAAGTTTAGAAATAAGTATCGAAGGAGAACTTCTTATGTGGGGTTTTGGTGTTATAATACCAGAAAAGTTTAGACAGCAGCTTTTAGTAGAGATTCATGGCGCGCATAATGGCATGGTAAAAATGAAGGCATTAGCTAGGCAATTCTTTTGGTGGCCAAATTTAGAGTTTGACATCGAAACTTATGTAAAAAATTGTAATGCGTGTATGATTAATTCTCGAAATCCGAATAAAAGCCCACTTATTAAATTTGAAGAGAGTAAACATGTATTCGATAGGATACACATTGACTTTTCTTGAAGGGTAAAATTTTCTTGATTATTACAGATTCATATTCAAAGTGGCCGGAGGTGTATGAAATGCATAAAACAGATTCTGCTAGCACTATTGATAAATTGCGCGATTGTTTTGCAAGATATGGTTTACGAAATACCATAATATCTGATAATGGTCCACAGTTGGTTAGTGCAGAATTTGAGACATTTTGTAAAACTAATGGGATTAACCATAGCACAGGTGCACCGTATCACCCACAAACAAATGGAGCGGCAGAAAACAGTGTTAAAACATTTAAAAATGCTTTATACAAATTGTTAATGGAAACCAACGTGTCTTCCGAGTTCTCTATGTTAGTAAGTAAATACTTATTTTCATACTGAAACACACCCCATTGTGTCACGGGAGAGACACCTTCCAAATTAATGTTTTCTCGTAACGTTAAGACGCGTCTAGATTTTCTGACGCAAGCAAAAAAAGAAAAGGCAAGGGAAGGTCAGATCAAGTTTCATCATGGCAATAGACAGGTAGATCTTGAAGAAGGTGAATTAGTTTATACAAAAGATTACAGATGTGTAAATAAAGTAGTTTGGACCAAAGCTATAGTCATGAAGAAAATTGGTTTTTATACTTATATGTGTAAACCTTTAGATAATAAAGAATTGTACTGGAAGAGGCATATTGATCAAATAATAAAAGTTGGTAAATTTTATGATGAGATAAATCTGAATAATGATTTTGAAAATACTTGTAAGGATAGGATTAGTAATTGTATAATTGATAGAAAGGTAGATAGTATAGAGAAGCATAGTGAAATAATGGACAGAAGTGTAAATGAAAATCTGCAATGTGAAGTTGAAGGTAAAAGTGAAGTTATTCTGGAAAGTGATGTATGCAAAGAAAGTGAAATGAAAAATGCATCACAGGAGGTGAATAAATTAGGTTCTAAGAATATTGTTAGTAGTCCTTTAATACAAAACAGACCTCGCCGTACTATTAAGCCTCCAGAACGTTTGAATCTTTAAAACTTAAGTATTAGCTTAGGAGGGAGGAGTGTAATATCCTGTTATAATTAGTAAAGCGAACTCTGTTTATATAATCGTAATTGTTCTGTTGTAATATTGGTTGCATATCTATAATAGCAAATTATGATCCAGTGCGCAGATAAAAGGGATATCAATCGATATTGTAGTACAAGAGTTGTTCTTGTAAGAAAACGACAACCTAAGATGTCGAGTGACGTAGTTCACACCTTTTGTAATTATTATATCTTATGTTAATAAAGAAGTTTTTAAGTGGAATCAAGGGGATTTTATTTGAAGACATTACAGTATTTTTGATAATTCTATAGTGGCCATCTATGTAGTGTTACACCCAAATTGCTCCTAACAACTGTGAGTTAATATGTGCCTCTTAAGATTATTACTTCGTAAAGATTTGTAGTCACACAAATTACACAAAAACGATTTCTCACCAGTGTGAATTAACATGTGTCTTTTAAAATCGCAACCTACTGAACATTTGTAATCACACAAATTACACTTAAATGGTTTCTCACCAGTGTGGATTACCATGTGTCTTTTAAGGTTACCTCTTAGTGAGCATTTGTAATCGCACAAATTACACTCAAATGGTTTCTCACCAGTGTGAGCTAAGATGTGTCTTTTAAGATCATTCCTTTGTGAACATTTGTAATCACACAACTTACACTCAAATGGTTTCTCACCAGTGTGGATTCGCATGTGTAATTTAAGAAGCTGTGTTTTTGTACATTTGTAATGGCAGAAGTTACACACAAATGGTTTATCACCATTATGAGTTAGCATGTGTATTTTAAGATTACGACTGTATGAACATTTGTAATCACACAAAATACACTCAAATGGTTTCTCACTAGTGTGAGTTAACATGTGTTTTTTAAGATAATTCGCTACCGAGCATTTGTAATCACACAAATGACACTGAAATGGTTTCTCACCACTGTGAGTTTGCATATGTGTTTTAAGATTAGAACCACGTAAGCATTTATAATCACACAAACTGCATATAAATGGTTTTTCACCAGTGTGAGTTAGCATGTGTCTTTTAAGATAATCACCTAGTGAGCATTTGTAATCACACTCATTACACTTAAAAGGTTTCTCACCGGTGTGTGTTAACATGTGTCTTTTGAGACTAGGACCAGCTAAACATTTGTAATTACATAAATTACACTCAAATGGTTTCTCACCACAAAGAGTTACCATGTGTATTTTAAGCCTGCTAGCATGTGAACATTTGTAATCACATAAATTACACTCAAATGGTTTCTCACCAGTGTGAGTTCGCATGTGTGTTTTAAGTTGATCTCCTTTTGAACATTTGTAATGACATACATTACATTTAAATGGTTTCTCACCAGTGTGAGTTCGCATGTGTGATTTAAGGTAATGTCTTTTTGAACACTTGTAATCACATAAGCTACAAGCAAATGGTTTCCCACCAATGTGACATAATATGCCTTTTTTTGTACCATCATTAATGACCTGTGTGGGTTCTTGTTGAGTACTGATGTCATAGAACAGTTTCTCGTCTTTCTCAGTATATGTGCTAATCTCATCCATAGTATTGTAATCTTTCATTATTTGTGGTTCTATTTTGATCTCCATTTCATTCTTGATTGCTGTTAATTCGTTGTCATCCATTGTATCAATAATATTTAAAGTATTACTATAATCTGCAGCAAAAAAATACATTTTAATGCCATCGATACAGTACTATGATTAATAGTAAGCAACAAGCTAAATTAAATGAATCTTATGGCATTGGACATTATCATTTAAGGACGTAATAGTTCAAGAACTAATGAACAACTTACAAGGCGTTTACGTTTAGTTAATCAGGTCGATAATAAAATCTGATCGAAACTGGAATGACCTCGCACTCACATTATAAGCGATATTTGAAGTTATGTTTGCCAATAATAGTAACGAGCAATATAAATGACCACGTAATAACGAATTTAGAAATCGTTGCAATGCTATAATAGCGTTTTTGATAATCGTAGACGTAGTAGTGATGAAGATGCAGACGAAACTGTTGTCATCAGTACTAATATCAGTAGTGTCAAAGAGTAGTACTCTTTGGTAGCGTTACAAAACTTTGTGGAACTGTAGTAGCTAAATGCCACAACAGATGTCGCCCAAATTGTCTGCTATTTATAGTTCCTACATCTAGTTACCTAGGCCAGCTGGTCGACCAGAATACCGCAAACCGCCGCCATATTGGGGCAAACGAAGCACGAAATTGTTCATTATTTATTCTATATTGAATTTAATCAAATCTACATTTACTTTAAAAGGTTTTTCTTATTCTAAAAAATCAAACCTCTAATATGTCAAACACGTAAAACGTGGTTTTAATTTGTTCATTATTAAAAATCAACCTTCTCTGCCCCAATATGGCGGCAGTTTGCGTTACTCTGATCGACCAGCTGGCCTAGGTGACTAGATGCAGTGACTCTACTGCCATTTTATTTTCAAGTAGTTGAAGCATTAAGAAGTAACAAATTGATCCCACAATGCAAAAGATGCCAAAGATATGGACACACACAAAAATATTGCAAACGCGAACCTATATGCGTTAAATGCGCAGGCAAACACTTAACAGTTGAGTGTAAGAGAACTAAAGCTGACAAACCTATATGTTCAAATTGTTGTGAATCACACCCTGCCAATTACAGAGGATGTTTGACTGCGCGCGAATTACAGAAAAGGCGTGAAAAATCAAACAAAACTAAAAATGACCCTGCAACCGAAAACATTTACATCTAGTAAAACCATTGAAGGTGTATCATATGCTCAAGCCGCTAGGACCGACAAATCACAAATACAACCCAATACAAGCGAACAAACATCCATGGTACAAATGATGCAAAGTATGATGGATTTAATAAACAAGTTCTCACAGAGACTCGATAAATTAGAAGCTAGAAATACTGGAGCTATATCGCGTAATACAAATTAATGGACCAAAGAGATTTACGAATAGCCGCTAGGAATGCTAATGGCATGCAGAACCGTCTACTAGAACTAGAAGTATTTCTGAATGAGCAAAATATAGACGTATGTCTGATTTCAGAGACACATTCAACTAAACAAACCTACATAATGATAAAAGGTTATCAGATCTATCAGGCAATTCACGTTGATAATCAAGCAGAAGGTGGTAGTGCTATTTTGATAAAAAATAACATCAACCGTTATGAAAAATGCCATGTTCAAAGCGCCGAAACTCCCTATTTTATCGCGTTATCGCCGCCAGTGTTAATAATAATAGGAAGCTTCATTAACTATAAAAAATCTAAAGATGGCGCTACGGTCCGAAAAACGGAATTAATTTCTTTAAAACTAAAATTTGAAAATGTAAATAGAAACATTATTTGATCGATTCGCAGTTCTCTGCTCACAGTGTTGCCAGACATTCGTGTACTTTCAAAATATTTTAAGTTTAACTGAAATTTTTAAATGCCAAGGAACAATTTAAGGTAGTTGAAATCAAAAAAGGGAATACAAAACTGCTAAATATCTTTTAAAATAGCAGTTGTTCTTGCTGGTTTTAAGAAAAAGAACAGTATTACTATATTAAAATATTGAAAATATATATATTCGTTTTAAGAAATTAATCAGGACTAATAGTTTATTCAAAAATTAACCGTCACATACTCTTAAGTAAAGAAAAACATTTACTTCGGGAATTTATTACATAATAGTTAAAAGATTAGGAAAGTTAAATTACTTTTAAATATCCCGCGGATATTACCACCCAACGCTTCCTGGTGCAGAAAGCGTTCAACTAAAAATGACTGATTTTCGTGCTGCCATATTTAAATTTCCGCGCCGTGTACATCTATTTTATTTCAATCAATACTAAATAAGTAAGCAAAAACATTTATCCATTGTCATAGACTTTGCTATTAAATTATGTTTAGTTTGGTTATTTTTTAGAAAACGTTAATTCTACAAAATTGGCGATGTTCGACTACGATTATAAAATTTATTTTAGATATCTACTCCTTACAAACTATGATCCACACCACATTAACAGTTTAGCAATCGACATCAAACGTTATCTCGCTAAAAAAACGATTATTAAAAGAGAAATGAATGACAAACGTGAGCTATATTTTGAAGCTAATATTTTGCGCCAATAACGCCCCCTTAATTCAGCGCCAGTCAAATTATCATGGCCAGCTTCATTCATGTCCGCAGTCAGCGAATATGAATGGCCATGATATTGTAGCGATTATTGGGACATCTAACGCCTCATAAGAAAATGAACCATAAAAAGAGTAGTCGTTTTTTTCATAGTACTCTTATGCCGGTTTCCTACTGAACTCTCTCTCTAATCTTTGCTTGAACATTTTTCTAATGATTTTTGATAGCTGGTAAATAACGAAGACTTACAAAAGGTGCAATTCCAAATATTTCTAATATTATTTTATTTAAGATAACTACCCTGTTTAAATTAGTACTTATGTATGCTTAACAGTTTCTTACAATTCATTCCATTCATAGAATACAATAATGTTGCTGTAGACCAGGTGTGTGCAACCCTTTTTTTGCCAAAATAAAGTTAGTCAATGCTACAATATGGAAAGTTAGAAAAAAACGCAAGAGCTGTAAACCATTAGGTGGGAAAATATTAAAACTTTAATGTTATATAGCACATGTTCAACTTACTTTGATACAAATAAAAGCAAATAAACTGCATATTGTCTTTTAATAACAATCTAATATCTCTATTTCGTTAAAATTTATAGAAGCTGTGTGCATGGATAACCTTAATTGGTTGTGTTCTGTCAAAGATTTTTACATCTTATCTAATGCCAAAAAACTATTGGCATGGCCGTATAGTGACGAAGTTTCTATTGATGTAGTTGGCCATGATTTTAAATTTTTAAAGTTTTCCAAAATTAATTCTAACTAATATTTTAACTAATTTAGCAATAAAGTTCATGAAAATCCAACAATTTCCTCAAGCGACGTCACTTGCGTCTACCCGATCATAACTAAGAGCTTTTGTATTTTAATGCCATCGATGTTAATTTTTGTATATCCAGTTTAACTTTAGTAGATTGAATAGATTAGAAAAAATGCGTATATTTTTAAACTCAATACTACGACTGTCAGTAATTAACAAACTATTATCTACAAACTAATTAAAGGAATCTACATTAGCATTTAAAGACACAATAGTACAAAACTGACCAATAAACATACAACTTACATGGCGTTTATGTTTAGTCAATACTAAAATCTGAACGGAACTGCCAACGCTATAGATTTCACACTCATATTATACAGCGATATTTTAAGTTATGTTTGCTAATAGTACTCAGCAATAACCATACGTAAGAATGAATTTAGGAACCGCTGCACATGTTACAAGCGTATTTGATGAAGACGAAGCTGTTGCTATCACTGCTATCAGTAATAATGACAGACGAGCATCTAAATAAAGGGCTGAGCACGCCAATTAGATTCCAGAAAATCAGTAACCAATAAGATACCAGTATGTTAGCCCGCACAAATCTAAATGCCCGATTTTGTCGTTAAATTCTTTTTTCTTCAAACGTAAAATAATGTGGCTGCGGAAAAATGCAACTTCTCCGACGGCGACATTTTTACTTTTCCTTTTCCTTCCATGGAGGGAAAAGTGTACAATTTATATCTGTCAAAACGTTTTTTTGTATAACAATCGAAACTACTCGCATTTATTAATCGCCTACTACATTTCTAGTATTGTATGCATAAATCAAACCCAGAGCTGAGTATCAAAAACACAAAAACATGGCAGCTTTATAATACATATTTTAAAGCGTTTGAAGAAAAAATAGCATATTTAATTTGGAGGAGAACTGACTTTTCATGGCTTGCCTTCTATTACCCGCCTCACTACGTTCGGCGGATAAACTCAGGCGCGCTATGAAAAGTCATACTTCTCCTCCGCATAAAATAATATACTATTTATTAGAAACAGTTTACTCGATGGCGTGATTTTACTAATTTATTTTATTCTGAACCGACAACAGTAATAAATTTGTAACGTTTTCTCCCCTTGTTAATTTGGTTGTAATAGAAACATAAAATTTATGGTAAAATAACGGTGTTGTTTATGAACCTAAAATATAACACAGCGTCGGTTGTTGTTATATCGTGGTTATATTGAAACGAGTCGTTTTTGTAAATGAATGTTATACTACACATAATATTTATTCTATACCTGTCACTGCTTGGTTGATGTATTTATATGTTGATAAAGGAACAATTTTCGTTTGTAAATATAATTCATGTTTTGCGAGACATTTTTATAGATTTGGAATGTAGTTACGTTCTGGTAAACTTGTTCTGAATCTTGAGTTTAGTGGCTTTTCGCACTTTTTATCAAGTATAACGAAGAAATTCGTCTTAATTGATAATTGGTGGTTATTGACGTCAAGAATATTGTGTGGCTGGTTGGAATAATTAGCTACTCTTAAATTCAATTCAAGTCACGTTAGATTGTCTCGTCTGGAGGGAGAGGACTCTTAGCTCTTCCACGGGCAGCATCCCGTTTAGGTGGCTCTGACCATTTAGCTTTAGTGATTTTGTTTCGCGTTTTGCTAGAAGAGTTTTTGAAGTATTATCTTATTAGTTGAGTTTGTAGTTAATTGAGCTTTTTACCGTTTTCGTACCCTACCGTGGGATTAGTGCTTAACTCTTTTTTGTGGAAGTAAATGTTAAATGGATAATTTGCCGTTTTTCTTTTTGCTTGATAAGTGACTTAATTTAACGAAGGAAATGAACGGCATATCCTCATTCTCGTTGAAGACCGTGAAAATTTGACTTTGAGATATTACCGATTAACAGCCTTGGTAGTGTAATGTCTGGCGTGCCGGACTTTCACCCAAGCGGCCCGCGATTGACTCCCGCCGCCGGCAGATCTGGTTAAGGTTTTCTGCAGTTTTCCTTAGCTGTGACACAAATGTGGGATTTGCGCTGTTCCATTTGTAAGTCGACTGCAGCCGCACATTGGGCCTACATAATAATATAATAATCGCCCCCTCCCTCCCGCACAAGCTTTTAGCTTCTGGTGCCTTGGTTTAGGTAATGGGTTGTAGTAGTTATTATTATTAAAGTTGGAGTGTACTGGAAATTATCAAGATTATTCAATAATGTTAGTATTGAACGTTATTCGCTTCAGTAATGGCGAGTTAGTGTCCAGATTTCTTTTGGTAGAATGACTAAAGTGAATTTTAGCATTACAGTCACCTCACTTTTAGCGTTGATTTTAAAAATTTAATTTTTACTTCACTAAAAATTAACTCGAAATATAATACAAAAGTTGACTAGCGTCATTAGTTACGTTACTCTGCCTGATGACTTTCTTGTAATATTCATATAAGTTATTCTATTCGGTATTCATTGAGAATTTCCTTAAAAAGTGACAACACAATAAAAATCTACACAAAAGTCAAATCAAATCACTCTAAGCACCCTCTTTAATAGGTGTGCAACATTTGAATCTAAATCACCATAAAAGTGCAATAAAAAAGTACGCTTCTTCTAGACCTGTGCAAGTACAACAATAGCTAAACAAGTCTAGGAAACCATGTAGTACCGCCTATAAAAAGTACCATTCTAGCAGCAGCCTTAGAAAACGAAAGGCTACCATAAAAGAAAACAGGAATTTTAAGAGTTTGGTATATATTCGCAGTTTCTAGTTTTCCCGCTATTACTTTACTCCCATCTATTACTTTTTTCCCAAACATAGTGTACATTTAAATGATACGTGGTTTACCAATTACCAGTGGTTACGATGTTTATGTTTTAAGAAAACCATTTTGTGAATTTTTATAATCACCAGGTCAGGGCATTTGCTTGCTGTTAGGTTACTTAAGCACACAATTCTAAATGTGCTCAACTTCCCTATCAACAGGGTCACACTTGGGCTGGTAACCACACAAACTGCACTCAAAACTTTATATATGATTATTATTATTATTAAGTATATCATTTAATTGTATATATGTTCAGTAGAAAGAGATAGCAATCATCTGTGGAAGGCGTTCCATGTTGTCACATCCAGCAGGTAGATTCAGATTTGTGAACTGGTCAACCACCGGGTACCACCAAGTACTGACCATGTCTGGTGTTCCTTTAATCGCAACTTCACCTTTTTGAACATTTGTAATCACACAAATGGTTTTTGAATACCTGTCTTTTAACAATTAAGAAGAATAAAAAGTCTATTTTGATAAAATATGTAATCACACAATTATAGTAACAACGGTTTCTCAACAGTGTGAGTTAACATGTGTCTGTTAAGACCACTACCTTGTATACATTTGTAGTGACATAAATTACACTCAAACGGTTTCTCACCAGTGTGCGTTAATATGTGTGTTTTAAGAATACTGCGTTGTGAACATTTGTAGTCACATAAATGACACTCAAAAGGTTTCTCACCAGTGTGAGTTCGCATGTGTCTCTTAAGATTATATTCTACTGAACATTTGTAATCACACAAATTACACTCAAATGGCTTTTCACCAGTGTGAGTTAACATGTGTATTTTTAAACTATTACTTTGTAAACATTTGTAATAACACAAGTTACATTTAAATGGTTTCTTACCAGTGTGAATTAACATATGGCTTTTAAGATTACTACGTTGTGTACATTTGTGGTTACATATAATACATTCAAATGGTTTCTCTCCAGTGTGAGTTAACATGTGTGTCTTAAGATTACGACGTTGTGAAGATTTGTAGTCACATAAATCACACTCAAATGGTTTCTCTCCAGTGTGAGTTAACATGTGTGTTTTAAGATTATGACGTTTAGAATATTTGTAATCACATAAATTACACTCAAATGGTTTCTCACCAGTGTGAGTTAACATGTGTGTTTTAAGATAAAAACGTCGTGAACATTTGTATTTACATATTTTACACTCAAATACTTTCTCAGCAGTGTGAGTTTGCATATGTGTTGTAACTGTACCACCTGCCAAACATAGGTAACTGGAGAAGTTACATTCAAATAGTTTCTTACCACTGGGACTTAATATTAATCTGTTTTTACCATCACTTTTGGATGATGAAGGTTGTTGTAGCGTACTGGTGTTATGGAACAGTTTCTCGTTTTGCTCAGTGTATGTATCAATCTCCTCCACATCTTTCATTATTTGTGGTTCTATTTTGATCCCTAATTCTTGTTTGATTGTTGTTAGTTCCGTGTCATCCATTTTATCAATATTTAGGCTAATAACACGATCTGCAACAAAAAAAGGAACAGTACAAAATCTGACCCTTTACTTTTATATGACGGTATCAATGTTAATGTTTGTATAAGTAGCCAATAATAACAAGTAACTTTATTACTGTATGAAGTAACTTCATGACAATCTGTAATCAACAAAGTAACTAAGTGAATTTAAATTAGCATGTATAGACACAATACTTGAAAATTAATCAATAAACAAAAATAACTTACAAGGCGATTACTTATTCAATCCAAAAACCTGAACAGAACTGTCTGACCAAATACTTATTTCACATACCTACGATTTCACACATTACAGAACGATATTTCAAGTTACGCATGCTAATAGTAATTGTAATAGGTAAAGCATGTGTGAATTCCTTGAAGGTGAAAAATGAATCTAACCGTTGCACATCAATCACAGTTGTGTTTGATGATAGTTTTAGAACTGCAGTAGCCAAATATCACAACAGATGTCGCTCAAATAGCTTAACATTTAGAGTCACTGCATCTAGTTACCTAGGCCAGCTTGTCGACCAGAGTACCGCAAACCGCCGCCATATTGGGGCAAACGAAGCATGAAATTGTTCATTATTTGTTCTGTATTGAATTTAATCAAAACCACGTTTACTTTAAAAGGTTTTTCTTATTCTGAAAGATCAAAACTCTAATATGTCAAACGCGTAAAACGTAGTTTTAATTTATCCATTATTAAAAATCACCCTTCTCTTCCCCAATATGGCGGCGGTTTGCGTTACTCTGATCGACCAGCTGGCTTAGGTGACTAGATGCAGGAACTCTATTAACATTGGGTGTATTTAGGGAATCACCGCGACTGAAATGTTGTTAGCGGTCTCCAGAATCTGGAAATTGTTAGACGCCATACTACAACCACAGTATAATATAATCCAGTAGTTTCACTCTGTATCGGCGTATTTTATCTTTGTGTCGCTGTCGTGGAGGAGTTGATATGTCCGCCTATTTTCTAGCGGCAATTTGAAACTTTTGTAGCGGGATATTTGAATATCTAACCTTTTTGTTGATGGTTTTGTACTTTTGTGAACTAAATATTTTCTTATCCAAAAACGGCCACTTTTAAAGTATCGTTATAAATCAACAAAAATGCTGTGAAATTATTTAATAATAACGTGGAGTTTGACTAATTTTTGTAGGAAAAATAATTATAAAATACAATAGATTATATTTAGGACAATTTTGCAATTTCATATTAAAGGGAATCGTTGAAAAGCTAGTGTATGTATGTTGGCCCAGTAAATAAAATGAAATCTACTATTATTAAAAAGGAAGTTTGTATGTGTGTTGGTATCAATTACATATTTTTGAATCTGAACTTCCAAAAACATTAAGATTAGGTATCAATGGAGGAGTCTTGTATCTTATAAAACTCATAGGTGATACCTTATATATAGTGTGAATTAGCCTTAAGCAAAGCTTCGTACCCCAGGATTATTTATTATTTAATAGCCCCTGATGAATAAACGATGATATTTTTAACTTAACATTTACTAATAGAAAGTAGTTTAGAGGTTAGGATTTACTGCTCGCTCGGAGTTAATTATGCGCGTAGATATTATGTGACAAGAAAACCACGGAGTGAAACTACTGCATTATATGATACTGTGCTACAACTACAACGTTACTATCTAAATTTGATTGAGTTTACTACCACTACGCACTTGACTCAATAAGCACAAGGTAGCGTTATTTTAACGTGGCGCACCTAGATACCTAATCACCACGGTCTCCCTTTCGGAGACACAAATTGAAATATGTTCAATTAGCGCACTAACGCTATTGCAGAAGCTACCATTACTCACTGATGGGATCACTCGTCGAAACCCTTTATCCCGGCACAGGAGACGGCCTCTAGTCCATCTTCGGAGTTTCTCCACGTGTGTGTGACCACTACCCGACCGAAACCAACCTCAATGTGGCAGGCTTGGATGGTTATGCCACCCAGGTCTACCAGTTATAGACCTGATATGCCCTCGTCCGTGCTTTTTTTAGTTCTACCTAAGCAGAACCTCGGTTTGTACCCTTGGAGGTGAAGTTGTCTTGAGCATTCAAAGGCTGTGTATTCGCATCAATACCCCTTAAGTCCAGCGGCTCGAGACGGTTTCTTCAGATCACAAGACTGGAACACAACCATAGCGTGATCCTCATACTGTCGTCTCTGAATCCAGCTTTCTTGGCTGGAGATTACCCACCCCCCTTTCCAGGGGGTTCCCTTTCATCAGACTTGGTCAAAAAGCGGCTGACCAGCAGTGCACTGATAAATGACTTCTATACACACTGGTACTCATGTTAGCAGAGCTTCCTCTACAACGCTAATGAGTCCCCGCCGAAAGCACTTGTGTGCATCTCTACCACACATTTATTTCTGACTGTATCGCCCGTTACCTAGGTTCCTGGGATTGGGTAGAATCCAGACAGTTTTATAGGTGAACGCCGTGCGGTCTGCACCGCTTACCCACCGTTACTATCTAAATGTAAATATACCGGTGAAATTTCTTTTATGGACTAACTTTTATGGATGTAACGCGGCTAGAAAATGACGAAGAAAGGGATTGGGACATTTAATCAGCCAGGTCGCGCTGATGGAACAGAGTACTGCAAACTGCCATATTGGGCCGCAGAAAGCATGTTATTCCATTTCATAATGGACAAATTCATTTTACGAATTTGGTTTGGAGCTTTTAAAATAAGAATGTCGAGAAACCTTTTAAATTAAACGTGCCCTTAGTTAAATTCTATACAGATACCAATAATAAACAATTACGCGCTTTCTTCTGCCCAATATGCCGTCGTTTGCGATCCTCTGATCAGCCAGCGCGGCCTGGCTGACTAGGTGTAGTGACCAGGGACTGGAACAGGAACCCAAAAGAACCCGAATCGATTCCTTTTATGAAACCGAAACCGGAACCGTTACTAAAACCCGTGTTAATGTTAAGATGAGAACCCGAACCATTATAAGTTTTCGAAAGAACCGGTATTTTTCGGTTCCACACTTCGGTTCTACTGGTATATAAAAAAATAGTTTCTCCCAACAGCACTACCATAACCAGTTCTTACTGAGTTGATGTTGATACTAGATCCACTTCCACTACTAACTGACCAATAGTAGTGTGTGAATTGACTAGAACAGTGTTACGTCAGATTTTATATTGATAGCCCTGAATATTTCCAAACAAATCTCATCTTGAAAAAATCTAATGTTTATCAGTGCCGTAACGAGGGCGTGGCAAAGAAGGCGCCCGCCAACTGGGTTTGGGGCGCAAAACAAAGGTACCGACCCGGTTGAGAGTTGCACTTGGTTTTTATTTTACTTGACCATTCTACTCTACATGAATCAACACCGACTGTCACTGGCCGTTGTTCGTCTCCTAGCCAATTAGATAGACACGTATTATTGCGCCCGCATCACACTCCCTCTCTTTCTTGCATTCCTAGCCCGCGTTCACATGAGGAGAAAAGCTCAGTGTCAATCAGAACGTCAAGAGAAATCAGG
Organism: Agrypnus murinus; assembly: GCA_929113105.1. NCBI lineage: Eukaryota > Metazoa > Arthropoda > Insecta > Coleoptera > Elateridae > Agrypnus > Agrypnus murinus. The sequence continues at coordinate 5,727,930 of OV816027.1, forward strand.
TGACGTTGATACGACGTTCTGATTGTCTGAGCAAGTTACGTCGGACACGTCACGCTGCTTTTTTCCCGCCTCATATGAATGCAGGCTTATACAAGAACGATCTATACCTTTTTCGTTTACGGACCGTCAAACGACGTAGCATTTGCTTGCAGACCGGTAAGGTAAAAAATGAAAGAAAACATTTCGCAAAATAGATCTTAGAATAATTTTACTTTTACACTGTACAAGAACAATCTAAAATAAATAAATATCCATTCTTTATAATAAATAACAAAAGTCAGTTTTCGTACCTCATCCGCTTGCCGTATACCGAACTTCGAACGACAAAAAATGGTCCGAAATCAGCGCATACCGAGAGGCCGGAATTTTTTTCTTTTAGCCAAATGAAGAAACGATCGCAGGCGTGGTGCGGCGCCGAAGACCATAACCAGGTTCACATGGACATCATAGACACATAGGACGGTCCATCGCATCGTTCAAAACTATAACAAGATATCTCGACAGCGAACGCAGATATAACCGAAATCGCTGGCGAGTGGGTTTCGGGAGCGGCGGCCAAAAACGGGAATGGGTACAAACAACCCAGGAGGCAATCATATAAGACCTCCAGAACTGGTTTCCACTTAGGGACCCGATTAGGCTGGGGACCGCGATATTACTTTAGCACGATTCTCGGATGCAAAACAAATACAAAATTTCGCTTCGCAACTAATAGTTGCACCGCTCGTATCAGACCACGTGACATCGAATGCCCGAACACACGTTCGGTCGCCCCCAAAAACCCCATGTCAACCCTAGCCCCTGCCTCCGGAATAGTGTCAGCAAACAAAATTTCCGGTAAAAACGATTGCGGTACTGCGATGGCAAAGATTCCGCGGTCAGATTTTCGCTCCGACCTACCGCAAGGCGGGGGCATTTTTTACTGCCTCCGCCTAAACGATTTACCGGAGACGGTCAAGTCTTAAAATTTGAGACGGGAACTACCCAACGCATCGACACAAAAAAACGGTCCGAATCAAAAGAAAGTTTTGCGTCCCCGCGAAACCCGAATTTTGATTGTTCGCGTTAATCGGGGACGCAAGACGAAAATTCTTCCGATTCCGGTATACCTAGAACCGTGTTCGCCAAATCCGCGTAAAAATTCTAAAATGGGAGATCCTCCTTATTACCTATTACTGAATATTACCCCACCACATAGGTACAGAGCCGGCGCGATATACATATATCACGTATTTATGACACGTGAGCGCCGGCCCCGTATAAATTTACTCAGAGTTTACTTTTCGTCAACTCCGATAAACCATTTGACCCTACGTTAGCTCCAGGATAACTCGAATTAAAAAAATTATTTCAAAATTCTCAAAAATACTGTTATTTTTCTGCGGACCGGCAAAAATTTCTGACGGACTGGTGGTTGGGAAACGCTGATCTATACTGTGTGTGTAGTGTGTAGGCAAGGCGCTGCAGTCTTTGTTGGTTGTTCCTCGTTCATAATATCAGCTGTGTTGGTTTGTTGCAATTATTTTTATATATTTTCTCTCTTTTGTGGAAAATATGCTGAACTGTTTTATGTTTTTATTATATTATTTTAACACATACCTATGTTTTGTATTTCTTTTATTTTGCCGTCATTGAATATGAATAAAAATTTGTTCTTATTTAGGTTATAGATTATTTATGCAGACAAATACCTTGACAAATACATTATTGTATGTACAGGCAACTCATTTTCATGAGGTTAATAGTATTTAATGTATTGCATTTAGTAAAATTTAACTTGTTAAATTAAAATTTTTGTCATTATTGGGTTACGGAAAGGCGCAAGTTAGACACTCGCCACAGGCGCTTCATACCCTCGTTACGGCACTGTAGAGTCCCTCTATAATAATATTAAATAATAAGAATAAGAGTTGGGACATGTACGATGCCAATTTTAATTGGCTGGATCCAATGTCAAGGAGTACATGATCTTAATAGTCTGACGCTTTGCTTTTTTAATTGTATAACAACATTTACATTACTTTACATCCTAATACACATTTTCTTTATGAAATTAAATTTTCTTAATATAATATATGTATTTTTTATAAGTAAATAAATTATTATAATAATGTTGAATCGAAAGACTTATTGACATCTATGTACGTAGTTTGTCAAGAAACAATTTGTCAAATCAAACAACTGAAAATTGATAGGTGAAAATACTTAATGAGAAATCAAGTCGTTCTTGACATTGGATCCACATGTCCTAACTCTTATCTTATATAACCTATTATTATTATACAGGAACTCTACGGCACTGATGTTTATCATCTATGTTATAAACAATACTTTAACCTAACACGCATCGACTGTCAGTTATCAAGGTCGTAATTGTTTGGAAATTTCTGGAGCTATTTACCAAGATCAACATAAAAGTGTGACGTTAACTAGCGTCTAGCCCCCGAGTATCACTACACTAATCCTGAACTTAACGCATGCGTTTTGTGCAGCGTCTTGACTTCAATTCGATAGGATATGTGCAAATTAATATTAAATATATTATTAATTACAGTTCTGATTAGAAGTAGATAAGTACATAATTAACTTTTTTTAGTTAATGATTGCATATAGATTATATAAGTTAAAAAACACAAACGACCAAATCCAAATTCACGTTAACTATAATACTTACATACCATACAATCTATAATACTTCTAATCAGAACTGTAATTAATAATATATTTAATATTAATTTTTGCCCGATCGGGCGTCTTGGTTCATTTACAAGCGCTGCTCTCAGGGCGGTAAGTTCAACTTACCGCCCAAGGCTCGGTAATAAAGTACCTCGTCATTTAAGTCATAAAACACTCACTATCATTCTAAAAGTCGTCCGGATTGAGACAAAAATTGTTTTTGTTTGTTCAACTCCATAACAACCAGGCACATTAATCGACTGTAAATTTACATTTTCAGTGTGATGTGTTTAATGTTTACTCTGAATATATAAAATTTACTCATAGATCCGATCGGGCAAAAAATAGTGTAAGCATTACGGGCGTTAGGTACGCTTTACCAGTCTCGGCTAATATGGAGACCTCCGCTGCGCGTCGGTCTCCACACTATTAGCCTAGACTGGTAAAGCGTACCTACCGCCCTTAATACTTAAGTAACTATTGCACATATCCTATCGAATTGAAGTCAAGACGCTGCACAAAACGCATGCGTTAAGTTCAGGATTAGTGTAGTGATACTCGGGGGCTAGACGCTAGTGAGACGTTATTACTTTTCTCCGTTTATTGACCTACTACGTTGGTGTTCTGTGTTTGTTAATTTGTTTGCCTGTTTATTGTAAATAAATTCTAGAAATAAAGTGTATGGTAAATAAAAAATATCCATAGAGAGAACTAAAACACATTCAATTCACGATTATTTTGCTTATGATAAATCAAGAGAGGTACATAGTTATTTGCACATCAATAATCTTATTTTTACGTTATAAATAAATGTATTTTCAATAATAGTTTTTATACATTGCAATATAGAAAAAATGCAGTTTGCCATAAAAAGAGGATTTTGCTTCCGGAACCTTAATGTTTAAAAATTAAAATTCGAACCGGAACCTTTATTTTGAATTTCTAAGAACCGAAACTGGAACCTATATTTGTAAAGGGTTCCAGTCTCTAGTAGTGACTCAAATAAAATTAATAATAAATAAATAATGAAGGTCAGTTGATTTCATAATATTCAGACCTTTTAGTTATAACATAACCTTCAAACCTTCCAGTATGACAATTATCCTACCGTATAATTTGATTCAATAAAACTGTGCTAGAATTATGCATGTCAAGCTTTGGTGCGTCCCCTCATTTTTCTGTCAATGCACTTTTTATATTTACTTATTTTTGTAAATTGGAATAATTAAAGCCTCATCTAGCGAATCAGGAAAAAATACTCTCAGCAAAGCAACACATTTAGTAACTTTGTTAACCGTCTCCGTCAGTCCCTTGCCAGTTGTCATTTCCATTTTCACGTCGGCCGCAGGTCTTTGATAATGATGCCTCAAATCAACCAATTCAACTTCTCTTCAATAGTTAACTTTTTTCTGTTAAGCAGGTATCTATTAACGGAAACATTTACATAATCTATAACTGGAACCACGCCCAATGGAATCCATTTGCCCAATATAAATTACTCTTTTTCAGTGGCGTAATTAAGAACTTTTTCGGGAGGGGGGGAGCTACTAGGTTGTCTTACATACATAAAAAGCAGGATATGCCAATTCGCCAAAACACTAGTTTGATAAACACGTTAATATTTTTTACAAACTCTTAATCTGCCCAATGGGCAATAAGCGTTTTATATGACAAGATAAATGACATGTTAGAGTACCACTCAAGTGTGGGTGGATACAAAGGGGTTTTTCATACTTGATACTCATATTACTGATCTCATCCTTCATTGTGGGTATTTGAGTCTTGGATGGGCACCCAAATGAACACACGAAACAATTGATTATTAATCAATTAAATAATTTATTTTTTTCAGTGCTATCTTATTTTTAGTTCACTCATATTTTAACCAGCATAACACACTGCTCTTCCAATAGATGCTTTTTGCATTTTTAAAGTCAAATATGTCAAAAGGTATTAACACAGACTAAGATATTTGGAATAGGAGAAAACAGGGTATTACAATTTGTTGATTGTAATATTGTAATTTTTGTTATCATTTAAATTAAGTCATCTGGGTTACATACCTGTTTCCTTGGAGATATATTGACATTTTTTGTTGTTGTTGAGGTCAAGCTTTTTGGCTGTTTTTGAAAGACAAGAGGTGAAAGAAAAGTAGAGGAAAAGTTCTTTCCTTTTGGTGAGTCAGTCAGACTGCCAGGGATATATACATTTTATTGCCTGAACGACATAGTCTAATACATGTAATATGGATTTGGCAGTAAAATGATTGAAGTATTGACAATTAATTATGATGGTATTTATTTGATTATTGGAAACTTGTGAGAATTGTCAATTATCTACGTGGATTTGGAGATATTCCTGGTTAACCTTATTGGCTTGGCTTATGAGTAATTTGTTATTTAGAAATTACATACATTTCATTATTCCAGGGCACCTTCCATCAAAAGGTGAGGAATTAATTTATTTGATTGATAAATCCTATCTTCTGGGTTTGTTATAGCCCTTTTTCTTTTGGCGGGATTAGAGGTGATCCTCCTAAGGGTCGGTTATTTCCTGAAGGAATTAAGGACCAATCCATTGGGATAACTTGTCTGTTCTTCAGTTGGAGCTCTAGCTCCAAGATATCACAAGATAGTGAAGTTTACCCACAACAAATCAAGTAATTAGCTGGCAAGAGAGGTCAGATGTGAATTATCGTTACGAAGCAGTTAAACATATTATAACTTTAATAAAAACTGTTCATATGTCATCATATCTCTAAATATCATTTATATAATTACATTCACAGGTAAGGTACCTCATGCCACAAGGTGGTTTCTCTTAATTAAATTATATAAAAGATCACCTCAAAGAGTGATTTCAATAACTGATTGCGTGTTATATAAAAGGTGACTAATAAACTCAGGCCTGAGATATATGCCTCCCCCTCCCGCCACAACTCTAAGATTTTTATAGATATTTAAAGTGCCTTGTGAGGCTGAGGGCATACCTCATCTTCATTATTTAATTTAACAATATTTATGGTTAAATACCTTTATTATATCTTATATGTATATTTCTGTATATATGTTTATATGTCGTATCTTTAGTTAAATACCCTGGCATTAAAAGAAGTTGAACGGTTTGGGTTGTTTTGTTTTGTTTCCCCCTATTGTTTTGACAGTGAGAAGCTGGTTAGCAGTTACCACTCTCATTTTCCTTGGTGGATGCAGCTGGAGACAACTGCTTGGCGCCCTCAACAAATAACATCAAAGAAGAACCCGACCCATCTCCACTAGCTGTCGACGGCGTATTCACCGATTGCCACTCGGTCAAAAGTGTGGTTACAAGGGCTATATTCGAAAATGCAGTAAAGCATGGGGCGTGCCATTTAAAGAATATACAGTTCGTTATCGAAAAAAGTTACATTAAATAAAAATGCAAATAGTTGACTGATGGAAAAACCTATTTTCATTGTAAAATTCCCTTTTATTTGAAGCAGGATTTCGTTAATACTACCGAATTACTTATAGTTGACAAAGGATGTGTATAAATAAAAAAAAAATATTTGAACTTGAAAGACTCGGGTGGCAAGCAGGTAATCGTTGTCAGATTACATTGTCAGAACAGTCATTGCATCTACACAACATTCATAATAAGTAGTATACTAATAGCATATAGGTGGAGGATTATCCCTACAAGTCAACAATTATCGTGTATTTTTTTTACAGGCCATGACAGTCTATCAGGTTAGGCTGCTATCACTCGAGCCTCTTGGTACTCAATGGTGTAAAGTGGCTATTCAGCTTTACCCACTGACCACCTATTATTACCCCTAGAAATAATTCACTGAGCTGCCATGTCTCCTTGTGTCTAACCTACATACTCCTTAGCTTGCGTATAATAACTTTACAAAGTTTATTTAATATTTTCATTTTAATAAACAAAAAATTTTTAAAAAAGTTATTCTAGAAAAAGTTGGCTGCATTAAAACATTCAAAATCAGCTTTATAAGCTCATTAGTATATTCTGGTTGCACTGGTACAAGATAGAAACAAAAGATGCATGTTCCATCCCACCTTAACTTTTTGTCAAACACCCAAATATACCTAATAGGAATATGAATAATTTTTGTAAACATTTGTGATCACAAGTTACACTCAAATGGTTTCTCATCACTGTGAGTTTGTATGTGTGTTTTAAGGTTATAGCTTTGTGAACATTTGTAATTACACAAACTACACATAAACGGTTTCTCGCCAGTGTGAGTTAACATGTGCCTTTTAAGATGACCACCTAGTGAACATTTGTAATCACACAAATTACACTGATGTGGTTTCTCGCCACTGTGAGTTAACATGTGTCTTCTAAGAGTATAACTTACGGAACATTGGTAATCACATAAATTACACTCAAATGGTTTCTCGTGACTGTGAGTTTGCATGTGCATTTTAAGGTTATGACTTTTCAAACATTTGTAATCACACAAGTTACACTTAAATGGTTTCTCACCAGTGTGAATTCGCATGTGTGTTTTAAGCTGATATCTTTTCGAACATTTATAATTACATAAGTTACACTCAAATGGTTTCTCACTAGTGTGAATTAACATGTGTCTTCTAAGATTATTACTTACAGAAGCTTTGTAATCACATAAATTACACTCAAATGATTTCTCTCCACTGTGAGTTTGCATGTGTGTTTTAAGGCTATGCCTTTGCGAACATTTGTAATTACACAAACTGCACATAAAGGGCTTCTCGCCACTGTGAGTTAACATATGCCTTTTAAGATGGCTACCTAGTGAACATTTGTAATCACACAAATTGCACTCAAATGGTTTCTCATGACTGTGAGTTTGCATGTGTCTTTTAAGATAACAACCTTGTGAACATTTGTAATCACACACATTACACTCAAATGGTTTCTCACTAGTGTGAATTCGCATATGTGTTATAAGATGATCTCTTCTTGAACATTTGTAATTACACAAACTACACATAAAGGGTTTCTCGCCACTGTGAGTTAACATGTGTCTTTTAAGATGACGACCTTGTGAACATTTGTAATCACACAAGTTACACTCAAATGGTTTCTCACCGGTGTGAATTATCATGTGTGTTATAAGATGATGTTTTCTTGAACATTTGTAATCACACATGTTACACTCAAATGGTTTCCCACCACTGCAACTTAACATGCATCTTTCTTTATCATCACTGTTGACCTGTGTGGGTTCTAGTGTGATATTGAGATCATGGAACAGTTTCTCATCTGTCTCAGTACTTGTGTCAATTTCATCCTTGGTATTGCAATCTTTCATTATTTGTGGTTCTATTTTGATCTCCAATTCTTTCTTGATTGCTGTTAGTTCATCATCATCCATGGTAGCAATAATACTTAAGGTATTATAACAATCTGCAGCAAAAAAGAATACAGTGCAAATTTGACCCTTTACTTTAATACAGTTATGATTAACTTTTTCTTTTAATGGCATTGATGTTAATTTTTCTATATCCAGTTTAACTTTATTAGATACGATATATTTAAAGAAGTGAGTATATTCTTAAACTCAACACTATGACTATCAGTAATTAAAAAAACTATAATGAAATGAATCTACATATTATTGACTTATAAAGACAGACAATAGTGCAAAACTAATCAAGAAAAATATGACTTACAAGGCGTTTATTTTGTGTCAATCCTAATACGTGAACCTCAACGCAACGTCACCCTCACATTATGCAACTATATTTCAAGTTATGTTTTTCTAATAATAATAATTATAATAAGTAGTAGTTAATAAGTGACCACGTTAACCGAATTTAGTTCCAATCAAAGATTAGAGAGGATTAAGATAGGAAGCTAAGCGACAATGTATAGCCCCATTATTTCATATGTAGTAGCGACATCGTGGAGCAAACTTGATGCAAACTTTAATAAACAAAAAATTACTACATACATGGTGTCGCGGAATTTTAATAAAAAGTTGTTAAAAAATTAGAATTACAGAAATATATGTAATATTAATATGGTCGTTTTTACGGAACGTGAATGTCCGTTATCAAATTAATATTAAACTGTGAATGTTTTTGTACATGGTTATTATTAAACCTAAGATTTATTGTGACAGAATATCATGTATTCACATTCTCATCACAGAATGTCAAATCTTGTAATATTCAATGTCGCCAACGTGATTTTGCTCCAGCGGCGAGATCAATGGTTGTCGCTACTATATGAAATAGAGGGGCTATACGACAATGTTGTAGGTATTGCCATCTATAGTCTCAGGGGGGAGCAGGTTGGTCGGTAAAAAAGTAATTGATGTTTATTTGTTTGTCATTTTTGGTAACCATTGGTAACATCATCTATAAAAAACAAATAAAAACCTGTTTGATAACTGCCAAAAAAATCATCTTCAAAGCATCGCCAAGATTTTGAATAGTTTTTGGTTTTGGGCGAGATTTGTTCTCCAAATTGAAAGAAAAAAATGGTTTCATATTGCACAGTGGAAAATTGCCGCAATAATAAAAACGATCATCCTCAACATACTTATTTCACGTTGCCAAAGGACGTAAATATGTAAGTAACTTTCGGTTGTATTCATTATTGCTCTTCAGGACTACTTTTCCTTTTTTTGTTTCAGTGCAAAGAAATGGATAAAAACATATTGTTATTTGTACTCACGCCCCGTGTGTAATGAAATTCATTGCTCCCAGGTCAACGCATATTTATAATGAATGTATTACCAAATGTATAACTTAATAGGAGTAACAAGAATTTGTTATTATTACTGTTACTATTATTGTTATTACTATTAGTATTATACTGAAAATAAACTACTTATAAACATTTAACTTCAGCATTATTTCTGTGTATAATCTGTATTATACAGTCATTATAATGTCTATAAACAAACCACTAGATTTATTTCTTTTAGATGATTTTGGAAATTAAATAGATCTGAGTAACTATTTTTAGTATATTATACTCTTTTTCTTGAATTTGGAGTCATCCATATTGTAGCGATTGTGGCGACATCTCCCGTTCAAAATTCGATGCCAGTTGTATTATCATGATCAACTTCATTCATTTTCGCCGACAGCGAATATGAATGGCTATGATATTGTAGCGAATATTGCGACATCTAACGCCTCAGGGGGAATTGGACCACAAAAAGCGTAGTCGTTTTTTTACATAGTGCTCTTATGCCAGTTTCCTATCTTAACCCTCTCTAATCTTTGGTTCCAATGTTATGTGTTTGAAGATCGTAGACGTAGTAGCGAATAGCGAAGAAGACGCAGCAGCCGTTGCCAACCACTGAACTCTTAAGTGTCTATAACTGTCCGGACCGTGGCGCCTCCGGTCGATAAATTTCCAAAGTTCCACCAAAATTCAAAAAATCAAACAGCTACTTACACAAAATAATAATATCGTATTTGTTGGACTTGATACCTGTGGATCTGGTAGTGTTTGAGAAAACCACGTTATTGCAAGTAATATGTGTTTTGTGGTATATGAATTGACTACTAAATTTAGAAATTCAGTAGGATGTTTCTTTCGTCTGTCGCCTGTGAAAGGAAAGCAGCAAATATTTGAAAATAAAGGGGCTACAGCAGTTACTACAAAACAGAGCGAGAAGCAGAATAACCTAGAATAATAATAATAAGCAGATTAATTTAATGTGGAAGGACGCCCTTTAATTGTGTTGCCAGCAGATTGTTTTTTTTACACAATGAATGCTAAATCTTAAAAGTTCATCAACAGTAAAAGACTTGGATGTTATTTACTCGTATAACTATGTAACCTTAGTTTTCGTGATCATATCAACACAACTTCAGCATTTTCAGTGAACTCTTGGGAATCTATACTTTTACCTTGATTTGATCTAAGCTTGAATTTGCTTCTGTTATTTGGTCTCCTAATCTCTATGTTGCAACTTTGGCCATTGAAAAGATACAAAGTTTTTGTGTTTAGCATTGCATTATTAAAAGTATAATAACTATCTAGACTACGTTCCGATTAAACCTTCCTTACTCTGCCCTGAATTTTATATTATATCCCTTGAGAATAAAAGAAAAATTAGTCTAGCAGTATTATGTTATAAACTGTGGAACTATCACATTAATGAATCACATCTTTTATCATTATTAAATCTAAAAGTTCCGGACCAACATGTAAGATTTTCTAAAGCTGTCTGTTATCTACCTTTGAATAGGTATTGCCGTATATGTTGTACTACATTGAGGTTTTGATTAGGTATCTTTTGCATACCGTTGGAGGTTGATTAAAAGACTATTTGTTCATTAAAAGCTTTATTATTAGAATGTTAGAGGAGAAAATTAATGTTTGGCTGGGTTTATCATTTGATATATCCCATATATCCATCAGTGTGCAAAAAATAAGTTTGTAAACAAAGAAAAAGCTGTGTGTAGGATGACAGAAATGAAATCACTTATCAATGTTCAACACAGACTTCGATGAGAGTTTAATAAGAATCCACCACATGTGAACAATATTCGTCGTTGGTGTCAATCTTCCACATTTCAGTCGTGTTACGAAATGCTCTAAATGAAAGATTTGGTAACAAACAGATAGGTAGGAATGGCCCAATTGCCTGGCCTCCTAGAAGCCCGGATTTAACTGTTTTTAGATCTTTTATTGGGGTTATATCAAAAACATTGTACACTCTGAAAAACATTGTGATATAAATCATTTAAGAGATAGATTAAAATTAGCTGTTCAAGCCATTACTCCGGAAATGCTGACTAATGCGTGGAGAGAAATGGATTATCGTTTCAACGTCTGCAGAGCGAATACTGGTGCACATATTGAAATTTATTAAACATTGGTTAAACTTGTTGAGCTTTCTTCGTATAATAAAAAAGATTTTTTGATACATTTATCATCTCTGGGATTCGAACTTCATTTTGCTTGCTTCATTTTTTGCCAAGCACATACATACAGACCTGATAGGTATATCATTTATTTTTGTGAAAATTTTTAATCACAAGTTACGTGCAAATGGTTTTTTTCGCCAGTGTGAATTAACATATGTCTTTTAAGAGTACTACTTTGTGAACATTTGTAATCACACAAGCAACACTTAAATGGTTTCTCACCTGTGTGAATTCGCATGTGTCTTTTAAGATGATTACTTAGTAAACATTTGTACTCACACAAATTACACTCAAATGGTTTCTCACCACTGTGAGTTAACATATGTCTCTTAAGATTATGACTAACTGAACATTTGTAATCACATAAATTACACTCAAATGGTTTCTCATGACTGTGAGTTTTCATGTGCATTTTAAGGTTATGGCTTTTTAAACATTTGTAATCGCACAAGTAACACTTAAATGGTTTCTCACCAGTATGAATTCGCACGTGTGTTTCAAGGTGATATCTTTTTGAGCATTTGTAATCACATAATTTACACTTAAATGGTTTCTCACCACTGTGAATTAACATGTGTCTTCTAAGATTATTACTTAGGGAACCTTTGTAATCACATAAATTACACTCAAATGATTTCTCATCACTGTGGGTTTGCATGTGTGCTTTAAGGCTATGGCTTTGAGAACATTTGTAATCACACAAACTGCACATAAAAGGTTTGTCACCACTGTGAGTTAACATGTGTCTGTTAAGATGACCACCTTGTGAACTTTTGTAATCACACAAATTACACTCAAATGGTTTCTCACCAGTGTGAGTTCGCATATGTGATTTTAGTAGATCTCTTTTTAAACATTTGTAATCACATACGTTACACTCAAATGGTTTTCCACCACTACGACTTAACATGCGTCTTTTTTTACCATCACTATTGACCTTTGGGGGTTCTTGTAAGAAACTGATGTCATGGAACAGTTTCTCGTCTCTCTCAGTATATGTGTCAATCTCATCTGTGGTGTTGTAATTTTTCATTAGTTGTGGTTCTATTTTAATATCCAATTCCATCTTGATTGCTGTTAGTTCATCATCATCCATGGTAGCAATAATACTTATAATAAGTTATTACCACAAATTTAACATCTAACGCACGCGAAATTAATTCAAACAACTTAATTAGTGTCTGGGAAAATTTCAAAACGCTTAATAGTTGTGTTCGAATCCGTACCAATACAACAAGAAGGGATTCAAGATGTTTCAAATTCCTACAGGTGAATAATTTGTATACGATTGCAGATTAATTAGAATTATTAATCAACCAGTTATTCTTTCAATAATTGCAAATGTCAAAATTCCTACTAACTTAATACAGGATGTCCACACACATTACTAGTTTCAGCTCACAATCCCTAGATTGTTTTTCATCTCTCTCATACAATACTATCTCCTTTATTTTTGGGTAACAAAAATGGGGAATGAATTGGCGGTACTTTATAAAGACACAGTATAGATATTTATTATACAAGTGTGGAATGTGCGAGATTAGGCACGCAAGAAAAAGTTTACCCCCGAGCTCGCAGAGCGAGGGGGAATTTTCTTAAGTGCCTAAGAAGCAATTCCACACGCGTGTAATATAATATTTTATCCAAAATCGCGTGTAATTAAATTAAAAACATTAAAATAAAATTTATAAATTTTTGACCAAAATGTATTGCAAGAGAGCTGCGGGATGGTTGCTATAGTAAAATTTTGTTTTCGTAATCAATTTGTGAAAAATCGTGAAAAACGGTGCAGAACTTTGAGATGGATGAAAACGAGACAGTGCCGCCTGAAATTCTGCGTGAGGCTGAAGAAGCTTCATTACATTTAATACCCTTCAAGTCGAAAGAGGTGTACGACAAAGAGTACAAAAATTTCAACGATTGGAGAGAAAAAAGAGGAGTGAGTAGTGTCAGTGAAGATGTTCTCCTGTCATATTACTTCAATGCCCGAAATAAAAGTGCATTATCGTCTTTGTGGAAGAAATACTCGATGCTGAAATCTACGTTGAAAGTTTATAAAAATATTGACATTTCTCGATATGCCAAACTCATTGCATATTTGAAAAATGAATCCCGGGGTTATAAACCAAAAAAGGCGAAAGTCTTGGAAAGGCACCATATTGGACAGTTTTTGAAGGAAGCTCCGGATTCTGACTATTTAATGAAGAAGATAATTTATATACATAAAGTTTATTAAATGAGGTTTAAGTGACAATTTTCTAGGTAGCTCTCTTGATGGGTATTGCCGGTGCGACTCGATGCAACGAGTTAACAAATTTAAGTATTGACGACAGAAGACAAAGGATCGTATTTGCTTGTGAAAATAGCCGACACCAAGACATACGTCCCACGAAGTTTTAGTGTAATTTCAGAAGGATAACCTGTAAATCCGCTTGAATTATATAGAAAGTATGTGGCTTTGTGACCTGTCACTACCTGTCATCGGAGATTATTCGTTAAATACTCAGCAGGAAAATGCACAAGACAACCTGTGGGTATAAACACACTTTCGAGAATACCTGCACACATTGCATCATATTTAAAGTTGCCTGAATCTGAACGGTATACTGGTCACAGTCTAAGACGTTCATCTGCCACATTGTTAGCAAACGGTGGAGGCGATTTGTTAAGCGTGAAAAGATTAGGTGGGTGGAGATCGTCGCAAACGGCCGAAGGATACATTGAAGATAGTGTTAGTACTAAAATAGCAACAGCCAAACGGATCCAAGGGGCACTAAATGAAGAACTATTAAATATAACACTATTGCGTAACATAGTTAAATAAAATATTATTATTATCAAATCCAGAAGCTTACCTAAAGAAGATTCAAACTGAAACTCATTATACCTAATTTCTCTTTTTAGTGAATGTAACATCACATTCTTCGCAATTAATCTCTTCCATAATTTTAAATTTGATAAATCATGCACGGCACTTATAAATAAAACGAAAACGAAACTTTACTTTTAAATAGGTTAGGTACAAATTCAGCGATGTCAAATCCTGCGATGTCAAACTAACGCCGGATCGCATGTGGCGCGAGACGCTCGTATCTTTAGTGACTTATTGTAACTTGTGCTGTTGGTAATTATTGTAAGAAAGTGTAATGAAAGGGACCACTGTAGTACCTATATGTAAAGTTATAGCGAATGCTAAATAAAGATTATTATTATTATTGAAACAAATACAAACATGTTCAAAATGGTAGTTCCAAATTACGATATGATATTTTACAACATTACTCATTTCTTCTCCTATGAAGGAGACATTTAACAATTACACATTAAATATTAAATTATTTACTTCTGATGACAATACATTTTCTAATTCCCTCTAGAGGATTCAGAATACAAAATGAACCGTATTTGAAATTAGTCTCTAGTGTCGTTTTATAATTATTGACTTATAGTCAAGTTTGGTTTTATAGTCAATAAGGCTGGAAACAATAAACAAGTTTGGTTTGTTCAGTTCGCAAGCAATTGATACGTAAGTTCAGCTATTCCCTTGTTTTAGAAAGGCCCATGTGTAAAACACACGTGTAGCGTATCTAATCTGGCATTTACAAAACTGCGTGAGAACTGGCCGGTCAAAAGCTTCCGACGAGGCTTGCACAAAATTCCCGGACCCTGCTGTCCCATAATTCTTTGTATTCGCCGTTTTGCATCCCGTCTTCTAGACCTTAAATTTCGAGAACGATATC
This sequence comes from Agrypnus murinus, assembly GCA_929113105.1. NCBI lineage: Eukaryota > Metazoa > Arthropoda > Insecta > Coleoptera > Elateridae > Agrypnus > Agrypnus murinus. The sequence continues at coordinate 5,743,231 of OV816027.1, forward strand.
ACATAACATGGTATCCGGGATTTCGGGTGTCATAGGTGAAAAGACAAAAAGTATATTTAAGGCTGCTTGCTCGGTTTTTTACGTATGCCCCTTGTTTTCTGAAAGATAATATAATTTTTTAGAAAAATGCAAATTTCCGTCTTACTGCAGTATACTAGATAAGCTTTAATAGAACCCAATTACCCAAGGTAAATAACGCAAATTGCCGCATCACACAAGTGTTTTAGGGGTGGGGTATTGGAAACTAAACCACGCCTACTGGTCTGCTAAATTGACCACAGTTTCTTGCAGACAGCTGAAGATAAACTGTTGGTTTCTAAATGTAAACATTAAAAAAAATTAATCTTTAATGAAAATGTCTTATAAAAATATTAGTATGCTATTTGCATGTAGAAGCTGTTTATATATGGCATTATACTAAAAATGTCAATCATGTTCATGATTTTTATTTAAAAGGATCCAAAATTATTTTACTGCAATAGTTTTATAGGTAGTATTAGTGCTGTTAGTTCTAAGAATTATGTAAATTTTTATGAGAAATATTCATCATTTTTTAAATATTGGATATTCTATACTTTTCAATTGTAATTATCGTAAACCACTTATTATCTATGCTTTTATTAAATATTCTTGAAAATCTCTACTGCACATGACTCAATTTAAACTAAATGCTAAAGTGGGGAATTTAAATTTAATAAGTTCGTTTACATATAAAAATAATAGTCCCCTTTTTTTCAGGTCATGACGGCCCATCGGGTTCTAGCAGGCTAGGCAGCTATTATTCGAGCCGCTCAGTACTCAAGTGTGGTAAAGTGGCTAGCTTTATGCACCTACCGCCTATTATTACTCCCAGGAAATGATTTTCCAGGTACTCATTTTCACAGGCTGAGTCGAGCTAGAAACCTTAGATATTTTCAAAATTCCAATGTATCATTCCTCTAATTCGAACCCAGGACCTCAAGATTGGTAGTCAAGTGCCATATCCACTGAGCTGCCACAGCTCCTTGTGCCTTACTTACTTAACCTACATACTCCTTAACTTACATATAATAGCTTTATAAATTTTATTTAATATTTTAATTTCAATAAAATATTAAAATATAGTTAATAAACGTAAACAAATTTTTAAAAAGTTATTTTAGAAAAAGTTGGCTGCACTAAAACATTCAAAATCAGGTCAACTCTACAAGCTCATTAATATATCCTGGTTGCCCTGTTACACCATAGAAACAGGAGATGCATCTTCCATCTCACTTTGCTTACTTCACTTTTTGCCAAGCACACACAAATAGACCCTAATAGGTATATGGATCATTTTTCTGAACATTTGTAATTACAAGTTACACTCAAATGGTTTCTCCTCACCAGGAATGCGATTTCAGGACAAAGGAGTGATTGAATATTAGAAGATTTGCAGCCCGACTGTACCGTTGACATGTGTGAAGCAATCTTTGACAGTAGGGTTACTACACATGACTACATGATGCAGTTTTATTGTGAACCTCGATCTATGAATTGATTTAAAAGCATTATATGAATACCACATATCGTCGACGCTAATGCATACTGGAGTAACTACCTTTTAGCAACTTTAAACAGCTTTTATTACAGATCATATAAACTTAATTCTTTAAAATGTTGTAACTAGCAATGTTGCTAGTTAGAACATTTCAAAGAATTCATCATGCCTTAACAAAGTTTTTATAAGTTGCTAAACACAGTTGCTAAAAAGTAGTTATGCCAGTATGCATTAACATCGACGATATTTGGTAATATTAAAAAAAATCTCGACAATTGTGAATGTTGTTTTAAAAACTTTTATCAGTTTAGAGAATGAAATAAGTAAATAATGCATTCTCTTTAAACACAATAAAAATAGAAACAGAAATATAAAACTTTTAATTGTAATAGGTATAATTTATAAAATCTTATTTACAAATAGACATCTATAGTAGCAAAAAGAAAGTTTATTAATCAAGTCTATTTAACAAATTAAAAAGAACTTATGATGTTTATTATGAATAAAATTACATAATGTTAACTTAGGCCACAAATTCTAAAATAAATATGTTATGCAGAATGTCGATTTTTATAAAATTACACATTTCATATCCATCAGTTTAATAGAAAAGGTGGGAAGGTAGGCTGTCTAAAAGTACAGTCAACGTAAATACGTTATTGCAACTTGTGCACTCAAATCTTAAGCCTGCTCATCGTTATGAGTTTGCATGTGTGTTTTAGGGCTATGGCTTTGTGAACATTTATAATTACATCAACTACACATAAAAGGTTTCTCACCACTGTTTAGTTAACATGTGTCGTCTGGTTTATAACTTGCGGAACCTTGGTAATCAAATAAATTACACTCAAATGGTTTCTCATGACTGTGAGTTTGCATGTGCCTTTTAAGGTTTTGATTTTTCGAACATTTGTAATCACACCAGTTGCACTTAAATAGCTTCTCACGAGTGTGAATTTGCATGTGTGTTTTAAGATGATATCTTCTTGAACATTTGTAATCGCATAAGTTACACTCAAATGGTTTCACACTACTATGAATTAACATGTGGCTTCTAAGAGTATTACTTAGAGAACTTTTGTAATTACATAAATTACACTTAAATGATTTCTCACCACTATGAGTTTGCACATGTGTTTTAAGGCTATAACTGTATGAACATTTGTAATTACACAAATTACACATAAAGGGTTTCTCGCCACTATGACTTAACATGTGCCTTTTAAGACGACTACCTAGTGAACATTTGAAGTCACACAGATTGCACTCAAATGGTTTCTCGTGGCTGTGAGTTTGCTTGTGCCTTTTAAGGTTTTCACTTTTTGAACATTTGTAATCACACAAATTACACTCAAATGGTTTTTCACCAGTGTGAATTAACATGTGTAGTTTAAGATGATATTTTCTTGAACATTTGTAATTACACAAACTACACGTAAAGGGCTTCTCACCACTGTGAGTTAACATATGTCTTTTAAGATCATGACTGTCTGAACATTTGTAAACACACAAATTACACTCAAATGGTTTCTCACCAGAGTGAGTTCGCATGTGTGTTTTAAGATAATATCTTCTTGAACATTTGTAATCGCATATATTACACTCAAATGGTTTCCCACCACTACAACTTAACATGCGTCTTTTTTTACAATCACTATTGACCTGTGTGGGTTCTTGTGGGATAGTACTGATGTCATGAAACAGTTTCTCATCTCTCTCAGTATTTGTGTCAATCTCATCCTTGGTATTGTAATCTTTCATTATTTGTGGTTCTATTTTGATCTCCAATTCTTTCTTGATTGCTGATAGTTGATCGCCATCCATGGTAGCAATAATACTTAAGACACCACAATCTACTGCAAAAAAGAATGCTAAAAACTTTTTTCATTTTAATGCCAGAAGTTAATTGCTAGTGTATACCCAGTTTAACTTTATTAGATATATTTAAAGAAGTGAGTGTATTATTAAACTCAACACTATGACTATCAGTAAACAGCAAACTATAATGAAATGAATCTACATAAATATTGGATTATAAAAACACAATAGTGCAAAACTGATCAAGGAACATATAACTTATAATAATGCGTTTATGTTGTATCAATCCTAAAACTTGAACTGTCAACGTAAAAGATCTCACACTCACATTATACAACGATATTTGAAGTTATGTTTTTCGAATATTAACAATAATAAGAAGTAATAATCAATAACTGACCACATAAAAATTAATTTAGTTGCAATGAGCACATTCAGACAAAGAAAGCTATAAAGCACTACATTCACACACTTTGCTACAGCGCTTTATGTTGGCTGGACTGCACCGATCGGCTGTTGAAAAAAGTCCCTTTAGTTTGACACCTAACCTCAAACAGCAAATTCATTAATATTAGTTATTGACATTTTGAAAGCACAAATAGCGTTAAATATGATTGAAAATATAGTGTATGACGACGAAGTTGATATTATAATGGGAAATATCAATGGAACCAACAATGCTGTATATTCAATATTTACTGGAAAAAAATGGAGAAAAAAATCTCCGTTTCAGACAGCTTAGTTTTGGCCTAGAAAGAAATAGATTTTCACATCCGAGTCCTAACTCTAAAATAACACAGTTAAACTTTTCATTTAGGAACTCTAATCTAGGATAGCGATGAAGACGCAGCCAGTGTTACCAGGTAGGGAATAAGTCTCCAGAATTCCCTAGATAGTAAAACCATCCCGATTTTTCAAATAAATCTGTCAGTACAGCCGTGGTCAAAAAATGGAAACGCCAGCATTAAACAAGTTAACGCTTTTTCATAATTTTACACACTATAAGTGGGATTTAGTGTTATGAATTAGGTACTTCAGGGTTATTTAAACGTCAGAAATTTTTGAAACAACTGACATTAGCAATCTTGAATTTTAACACAATATACCAATAGCTTTCAATGTTGCTCTCTCTATACTATTATTACAGGTGTTGATGTTTCTCGTGTACAAACTATTAAAAATAAAACCAATATTTCTGGTTTTTACGAAGAATAATTATTAATCTTACTCGAATATTACTAAACTAATTAATTATAATTATATTAAAAGGCAATTAATTATTAGACATTAAATTTTGCCAAAAAATCTAATTTCAATCAAAATTCAATCTTTGATTATATGCACTATAGTGTATTATTGTACAATTTCGAATATCATCAAAAAGTCTCCAAAATTTAAACCATATCTCTACTTATCCAAAAACTTTCCCGAGTTTGACGTTTTCCCCAAATTTGAGGAAATTTTCCCTAGTCCTGAAAACGCTGAATGCAGCAGCTGTTGCTATAACCAACTGCTATTAAAAGTAAACATTTTATAAGACGTGTATTTTTCTGGTTAGTTTGGTTTTGGTCTCGGTAGGTCAAACTACTAACCAACCGTGTTCAATTAGAAAACCATGACGTCATATACGACCGTGTTTCAATTTTATTTGCTTTTGGTCTGGTTTTTTATTTTATTTATTTGTGGGCGAGAAATCAGGATGACGGAGCATCCTTCGTACCTCACGGTACTGATTGCTATGATCATTTGGCCGACCCTACTAGAATTTAGCCCAATCTGGGGGAATTCCACCCCCAGTAGGGATTTTTAACGTGCCAAGCATCGCATTGACACGGGTCCTACAGTTTTACTTTCTATCCGAGAAGAAGGCATGTTTTTAATTTTTCTCCGCTATGAAAAATTACCAGCTCGGCCGGGAATCGAACCTGCGACCCTTGAATTATGAAGCAAACATGCAAACCACTAATCCACCGAGGCTGGCTTTTGGTCTGTTAAATTCAGAATCTGCTATGGGAACAGGTTGTAAATTCAGGTGAAAGTTTTGGTCCTTAACCAACGACCACTGCCAGGTGGACACCATTTTGAAAGTGAGTCTCAAAGTTTTACGGCGTTTACATTATTCTAACCTCGCATTTATGAAAAGTTTAGCGATTTTATACTGTTTTATTTTAGAAGTTATTACTTTGAGGAACTTTTAGAACCTTGTGAATAAACTTATAAAATTCATCCATTTTCTTAGTATAATTAGTACTTTATGAGAACATGCCCCTTATGGTGAGCATTAATTTAGCAATTTATTATAAAGTTGCTTTAGGCAAACCAGTAGTCTTTTTATTGTTAGTAATATTTTTCCAGCGCTTTAATCCAGAGGACTTTATTAAAAGAGTGTTCGTAACATCTTAAAGCTCAATGCAGTGCAGTGCACATGGGTTGCACCAGACCAAATTTGTCACAGACTACACTTGTATCTTCAAGTTCGGCAAGTTTATCTCCGTTCTCATTAGAAGGTGCTAGCGAACCACAATCTTTAAACAAGAAATTAGGGTTTGTAGTTTTTTATTTAAATTAACATAATATACACTCAGTATTCTTTGTTACAGCAAAATAAGAAAGCCTTCTAAAAGACATGAGATTGCCATCAGCACCGATTCAGATAGTTCAATAGCTAAACGACGACGATAAAATTGATGTAAAAAGAATGCACAACTATAGGTAAGAGTCAAACGTTAAACTTGACTAGAATTGTAATAATTTGCTGTTTACAATAGTGTTTTCTGGCAAAGTGAAAAATCAGAATTTGCAATTAAAAACAAATCAAATTCAAGGAGGTACAACAAACCACAGAGTAAGTTTTTACACATTGTTGAAGAAGTATAATTATTTATATACATACAAATTATATAAAAATATTTTATATTTAAAAGTGTGACCTCATTACAAACTAGGGACTGGAACAGGAACCCAAAAGAACCGGAATCGGAACCGGAACCGATTACTTTTGAGGAACCGAAACCGGAATCGGAACCCTTACTAAAATTCGTGTTAATGTTAAGATGAGAACCCGAACCGTTATATATTTTCGAAGGAACCGGTATTTTTCGGTTCCACATTTCGGTTCTACTGGTAAATAAAAAAAAGTTCAACGTTCTCCAGGCATTCTCCCAACATCGCTACCATAACCATTTCTTACTGAGTTGATGTTAATACTAGATCCACTTCCACTACTAATTGACCAATATCCAATAGTTTGTGATTTGACTAGAATAGTGTTAGGTCACATTTTATATTGGTAGCCCTGAATATTTCCAAACAAATCTCATCTTGAGAAAATTTACAATAGCAACGTTCAGTATTTCACATCTGTTTGCTTCAAGAGCTCAGTTTCTATGGTATCTTTTGTTGTAAATAATTGTAACTATAGCAATAGCAATATGTTTATTACCCATGTTATAAACAATACTTTAACCTAACATGCATCGACTTTCAGCTATCAAGGTCATATTTGTTTGGATATATTTGAATCTATAAAATGTGATTACCAACATAAAATGTGACGTCATTGCTTTTGTTTCCGGAACCCTTATGGAACCTAAAAAATCCTGGAACCGGAACCTTAATGTTTAGAAAATTTAAATTGGAACCGGAACCGAAACCCTTATTTTGAATATCCAAGAACCGGAACTGGAACCGGAACCTATATTTGTAAAGGGTTCCAGTCCCTGTTACAAACACGTGCAAGCTAATGCCTTTCAGCGGTGCGTCCACATCTGCTAGAACGGAAGCAGCTGCAGTATTCAGTGCACAACCCACGGCCACGTGTGCGCACAGCGAGCGCACACATAAAGCGGAAGCAGCTGCAGTACTCAGAACTTTATCTAATGCATTCTATGAAATGCTAGAGGAAGCAAAACGCTATCGTCACGTATACACAACCCACGGCCACGTGTGCTCAACTAAAGGATTTTACAACACAGAAAGAGTATATAAAGACCAGAGCTTTGTGAGACAGAACAGTCTGAGTTACCACGAGCTTGGGATAGAAACTGATGACCAGGGTCATTGTTTACCTTCCTTCAAGCCATACTCACCCAGAAAGCCGTAGAAACTGGTAGCCAGGGTCGGGTCACTGTTTACCTCGGTGTTTCTGAACATCATTATTACCAGTTTCAAGTTGAACTTGTATAATAGTATTTAAGTAAATATGCAAGTGCATATTGTGTAATTTCACGACGAATAAATATCTTTTTGTACTTAACAGTAAACTGTGTTCATTTTTTGTAACTTGGACTCCGTCTTTTGCGTTTTTAAAATAAAGTGTCATTTCTAAAAACGGTTTTCCACGTCAAGAAAAGTTAATTTGAGTATGCATTTATATATAAGTGTGTGAATTATATTGTGTTATGAACCAACTTGTTGCTTTTTTAATTTTTTTTATTTACTACTTTTTTATATTAGGCAGGTATTACTTTTTCCATTGGAATGTAATCTCTTAAAATTTATTTAATTTAATTGGTATTTAAATCTATTGTCACAAACGGAATTATTTGCAATCAAATAATTAATACAAACCGCAAGTTGCATTCTCACTGGTGCAATTATCATCCAAGGTTAATACATTTTTTTGTAACTTTATATATCGTTGGCTTAATGTTAATCACACTTACGAGCCAGCTGCGCTTATTCGAAGAACCTCTAATCAGCCCGCTCGCGCACCCGAGCCAGCTGCTCTCATTCCAAGAACCTCTACTCAGCACATCAAGCGATCGACCTACTCTAGAATGCAGCTGCTTGCCGCACAAAGAAATAACAACGGATACGTGGAACGCCGTGCCTACAGATCCACAATATTTAATATGCTAATGACTTCTGCGATATACAGTATATAAACCCGGCTGTTTTAAGTTGCAATACAGTCGTTCCAACGAATCAACAACTTGAAGCAGACCTGGTAAGAAACCTTTTTATCAATTGTAGGAGATCTCGAATCTGGTGTCCAGGAGCACTGTTAACCTGATTTCAACCAAACATTTTAATGATTAATGAGGTTGGTTTGAATACAGGAATAGAAAATGTTATTGATGGTACTTCTACTTCTGACGTTAGTACTTATCATCCTAATCTTTTTGCATATTATTTGTACCATAAAACAAATCTAAGGCCTTTCTGAACTTATTGAAATTTCTAATATAGTCAAAATCTTTTTATATAGTTACATTTATTGATTATGAAGATACGCTTGATGTTATTAACTTCTTTTGATTATGTTTATTAGTTATGGAGAAACACTTTTAAATTAACTTTCTTAAATAAAAGACAAAATTATATGTATACGTTGATTTATTGATAAATAATAAATTGATGTCAAACTATTGCAAGCCAAACGGCATAAAGAATAGGAATTGAACGTAAAAGCATTCATGGTGGTGTTAAAATAAAAAGTTTTAAATTGTGTGCGGACTGTATTAGATAAGTATTCGTCTGTTAAAGTGAATATTGAACTTTTCGGATTGTTTGCATCAAAGAATTTGGAAGAGGTAAAATTGTTTAATAAGATATTTAAAAATTGTGACGTTTTCGCAGACTTAGATGCTGCATACAGCCATTTTATGGACAATCCAAATAATAAAATAAGTGAATTTCGACTAAAAGAGCGGATGGACATTAATAAACCTGCTGTTTATTGAACTGAATATCAACAAATACAATCCCCCTGAAAGCTCCTTCATACATACCACTTCCAGAATCTATCCAGCAGAAGAAAGCTGTAATAAACATTTTTAAAGTTTTGAAATATAATATAAATACAAAGATTAGTTAAAGTTTCACAAGTTTTATTAATATCTTAACCTGACAATAGAATGACAATATTAACCTGACAATATTGCCAGGTTAAGATATTAATAAAACTTGTGAAACTTTAACTAATCTTTGTATTTATATTATATTTCATGATTATGGAGTTCCACAAAGTAAGGCTGGAGACAGTAAACGCTATTTAAAGTTTTGATCAAAAGTGTTTCATGAGGAGTATTCTAGCTGCTATACACCCGACGGAAAAACACATGAACGTGTTATAAAATATATACGAAAATAAACTAGATTTTAACGGGCTCGAATTCCCTATTCAGTTAAAGGATATTAACAAATTTGAAACGTTAAATAATATATCAGTAAACATATATGGGCTTAATACAATTTATAGCAATTCTAAAGTATATTTTGAAATTGTAGTACCTCTACATTTTACAGAAATAGAGGGGAACATCTTTTGAATTTACTGTTAATGGATGATAATTCAGGGAAATTCTCATTATTGCCTAATCAAAAAGTTAAGTAGATTAACCAAATCCCAAGATCCCATGTCCCTCCGGAGTCAAAGCTTAGACCACTTTTATTTTGGATCTGTACTTTAACCTTGGTTCAATCTAAGCTTGAATTCACTTCTGTTATTTGGTCTCCTAAATCTCTATGTTGAAACTTTGGCTATTAAAACGATCCAGAGTTTTTGTGTTTATTCTATTATTATAAGTATAATAACTATCCTGACTACTTTACAATTAAAACTTAATTGCTCTGCCATGAATTTTACGTGAATTATATCCCTTGAGAATAAAAGAAAGATTAGTCTAGCAGTATTATGTTATAAACTGTGGAACTATCACATTAATGAATCATATCTTTCGTCATTATTAAATCTAAAAGTTCCGGACCAACCCGTAAACTTTTCTAAACTGTCTTTCATATATCTTTGACTAGGTACTGTCGTATATGTTGTACTACGTTGAGGTTTGGATTGATTGGGTATCTTTTGGATACCATTGGAGGTTGATTAAAAGTCTTATTTGTTCACTAAAAGCTTTATTATTAGAATGTTGGAGAGGAGAGAATTAAGGTAGAAAGCCACCCAAACCTTACAACTCAAGAATTACATAATTTAAGTATGATTTGGTAAATTCAATGCTGCTCGTTCGATTGATACCCGAAAAAAGGCATTTCACCACGTACGTACTGAGAAAACGATTAACAAAGTTGCACTCAACTCCACTGATCTATATGGGTTAACACAGTATGCCCAAGAACAGCTTGAAAGTTTTATATTGAAACAACTCGCCATGTATACAAAAACTATGTAACAATAGTTTAAAAATTGAATTTTATATTGACATTGATAAAAAGTGCAGTTTACCTCTTAGTTATTGAGATATGTTGATTATAAAATTGTATTCCAGCTGTAACTCGATACACTAAGTTCGATATTTCAACTCTTTTGCCATAGTTATAATCATTTACAACAATGGATACTGTGGAAACCAAGTCCTTCGAGTAAATAGATTTGAAATACCAAACGCGACTATGATACATGAACGATGTTGTCATTATTAATTTGTTTTCTGATATAAAATGCAATTTTTGTGCATCCAAACAAAAAATAATTTTTTAATTTTGAATTAAAATTTGTTTATTTTATTCATGCACAGCAGCTAGCTTGACTTTAAATTTGGGCGAATTTCTACCTTAATGTTTGGCTGGTTTTATTAATGAATTAATATCTAAGTCTGTTTACATCTGTTGCCTTGGATATTAAATATTATGCTAAATCACTACAGTACTCACAGAAGGCTCCCATGTTAAATATATAAAAATTCCAATGTATCATCTCTAGCTAGGACACCCCATCTTGCCTAGCTTGCTTCACTTTTTGCCAAACACGTATCTGATAGGTATATCGTTCATTTTTGTGAACATTTGTAATTACAAGCTACACTCAAATGGTTTCTTACCAGTGTGAGTTAACATATGTTTTTTAAGACTACTACTTTGTAAACCTTTGTAATCACACAAGTCACACTTAAATGGTTTCTCACCAGTGTGAATTCGCATATGTATTTTAAGATGATTACTTAGTAAACATTTGTAATTACACAAATTACACTCAAATGGCTTCTCACCACTGTGAGTTAACGTGTGTCTTTTAAGATTACCACCTCGTGAACATTTGTAATCACACAAATTACACTCAAATGGTTTATAATGACTGTGAGTTTGCATGTGTATTTTAAGGCTGTGGCTTTTTAAAAATTTGTAATCACACACATTACACTTAAATGATTTCTCCCCAGTGTGAATTTGCATGTGTGTTTTAAGGTGATATCTTTTTGCACATTTGTAATCACATAATTTACACTCAAATGGTTTCTCACCACTGTGAATTAACATGTGTCTTCTAAGATTATTACTTATGGAACCTTTGTAATCACATAAATTACACTCAAATGATTTCTCACCACTGTGAGTTTGCATGTGTGTTTTAAGTCTATGGCTTTTTAAACATTTGTAATCACACAAGTAACACTCAAATGGTTTCTCACCAGTGTGAATTTGCATGTGTGTTTTAAGATTATCTCTTTTTGAGCATTTGTAATCACATAATTTACACTCAAATGGTTTCTCACCACTGTGAATTAACATGTGTCTTTTAAGATTATTACTTACATAACCTTTGTAATCACATAAATTACACTCAAATGATTTCTCACCACTGTGAGCTTGCATGTGTGTTTTAAGTCTATGCCTTTCTGAACATTTGTAATCACACAAACTGCACATAAAGGGTTTCTCGCCACTGTGAGTTAACATGTGTCTCTTAAGATGACCACCTTGTGAACCTTTGTAATCACACAAATTACACTCAAATGGTTTGTCGCCAGTGTGAGTTCGCATGTGTGATTTTAGTAGATCTCTTCTTAAACATTTGTAATCACATACGTTACACTCAAATGGTTTCCCACCACTGAGCCATAACATGCGTCTTTTTCTACCATCACTATTGACCTGCGTGGGTTGTTGTGGAAAACTGATGTCGTGGAACAGTTTCTCATCTCTCCCAGTGTATGTGTCAATCTCATTCTTGGTACTGTAATCTTTCAGTATTTGTGGTTCTATTTTGATCTCCAATTCTTTCTTGATCGCTCTTGGTTTGTCGTCATCCATGGTAGCAATAATACTTAAGTTATTACCGCAATCTGCAGCAAAAAAGAATACACTACAAGAGCGGACCCTTTAATACAGTTATGACTAAAAACTTTTTCATTTTAATACCATCGATGTTAATTTTTGTATATCGAGTTTAACTTTCATTAGATTGAATCTGGGTAAAAATGCATAACCGGGACCTGGAATACGCATATACCTACTGCGTATAATGACTCATATATCTAATAAACTTATGGCAATAACTCTTATTACATTGATACATAGATCTCACACTTACATTATACAGCGATATTTGAAGTTATGTTTTTCGAATACTGATAATATTAATAAGTAATATAAGTGACCACGTAAAAACGAATTTTACAAATGTGTTTGATGACCATAAACACACGCAGCAGCTGTTGACAACTACTAATTCCACTACTAATGATGGCCATCTCAAACGGTCTAGAGTTCCTATGTAATAATAGGTTATATAAGAGAAGAGTTAGGACGTGTGGATCCAATGTCAAGAACGACTTGATTTTTCTTAAAATCTCATAAACTCAAGGTAAATTTAATTCCATAAAGAAATAGTTATTTAAGTATTAAGGGCGGTAGGTACGCTTTACCAGTCGACGATAATAGTGTGGAGACCGACGCGTAGCGGAGGTCTCCATATTAGCCGAGACTGGTAAAGTGTACCTAACGCCCGTAATGCTTACACTATTTTTTGCCCGATCGGATCTATGAGTATATTTTAAATATATAGAGTAAACATTAAACACATTACACTGAACATGTGAATTTTCAGTCGGTTAATGTGCCTGGTTGTTATGGAGTTGAATAAACAAAAACAATTTTTGTCTCAACCCGGACGAATTTTAATATGATAGTGAGTGTTTTTCGACTTAAATGACGAGGTACTTTATTACCGAGCCCGAGCTGAGAGCAGATCGGGCAAAAATGTATATTAGGATGTAAAGTAATGTAAATTTTGTTACACAACTTAAAAAACAAGTGTTAAACTATTAAGATCATGTACTGCTTGATATTGGATTCAGCAAATTAAAATCCGATATCGTACGTGTCCCAACTCTTATTCTTATTATTTAATATTATTATAGGACTCTAAAACTGTCCAAACAAAATCTACATTGAACATTCTTTCCTTTCTCCTTTACCATTATCTTTATCTTTTAACTTTTGTCGTGGTTGAAAGAATGCTAGAAATTTATTTTAGATCGTGATATCTATCGTCAACACACATCTGGAGAACGAATTTGGAGAAAATGAACATTTTACTAGCAATGCAAGTGTTCTCTTCGACAGTCACTTCTTGAAAATCTTTTAAAAATCCGGCGATAGAAAACATGGAACTTTGACGCTACGGTTCTACAGCTATGTCCTATGGCTGAATGTTACCTTTCCGAATTATACAGAAAAATCAATTCCACTAGCAAAAGAAGTTGCAGCGGCTAACAAAAAAGATTACTGGCGATTTAAAGTTTACAGCTCAAACTACTTAGAAACAACATTTCTGCGTATAAGACTGAAAGCTGACTCAAGTGAAGCTAAAGATGCCAGAACAACATAATGTTGTTGCGAGAAATTCAGCTTTTGGTGAATTGGTCTATTATCACCTTCTGCCTCACCTCCAATAGCATCTTTTGATGATAAAATTTTGTATATTACCATTTGGACTAAGAGTAAAAATTCAGAAGGTTGAGAAAATCTACAATAAACCGGCGATTTTTTTGGCAGAAAGATGTAACAGAAAATGACATGTAACGATTTCATTTTTCCGTTGCATAAAATAGAGCACCAGGAATAAGTATAAATAAAAATCAAACCGTTCTAACGATAAACAAGGGTGTAATAGTTATTTACGTGCCAAGCTTTGTAAATTAATCTTTACGGGTGAGCTGGAAAGTTTGTGGGGGCGAGCGACGAAGGAGCGAGCCTCCATAATCCAGCGAGGCCAGTAACGATTAATTGCAAAGCGTGTTGCGTACAAACTTTTATTTTCACCTTCACCAGCATTTTTTATGAATTGTATATTTTTTATAAAAAGACATTTTGGAATCAAAGGCGGTAGCACAATTTATAGCTAGACGTTGCCATGGTGTTGTGGTTAAGCAACACATTAGTTGCCATAGCTTTTAGGAGTCCGTAAAGTTTTACAGGGCTGTGGCTGTAATTACTCATTTACTTAGTTACATAAAGGCCTGTAAAGTGTCATTTACATAGAAGGGGGAAATAAAATACTTTTATGTCCGATCGGGCGATTATGACCTATTTAGTGACGTGTTATTAGAGCGTAAGGTGCTAAATTAGTGCTCTAGGGCTTTAATAGTTATTTATGTATTAAGGGCATAAAGAAGCTTTTATGGCCAGAAGCGTTATTTCTAGCCCGAGGCGTCAGCCGAGGGCTAGGAAAAGGCTGTAGGGCCATAAAAGCAAGTTATGCCCGAAATGCATACACTATTTTATGCACAGATTGTTTTTATCTCAAATCTATTATTGTGTAAAAAATATAATTAAATGAGTACGTAGGTTACATCAAGCCGCTGTACGTATACTTATGTGCATATATACGAAGTACGTTACTATAGTTACTATCTAAAATACTTAATTTCAGCTTATTTTCATTGGTGATAAGTTTACAAATTATATTAAGAACCAATCAAGTTCTACAAATACAGCTCTGACATTTAATTGACGTTTCATTATTGCCCGTCGGATCATAAAGAGGCCCTTGGGGCATAAAGAGACAGTTATGTTTAGATAGATCTATCAATAATAGTCTAATTATAATGCATCTGTGCATAAAACTTTTTAGAGCCTGCTAGAAAAATAGTTATCCTTGTTTACGCCGTCTCTATAGTAATAACAGTCATTATATACCATTGCACCTACCTACTTTTGCACTTTTCAAATTATTTTATTTTAAAATTAAATATTAATTTAAACTTAGGTCGGACATAAACTAACGTATGCATTTCGGGCTTAATTAGTGTTTTAGAGCCCTTTACCGTCTTAGCGCCTTCGGCTTTCGCCCGATCCGGGTAACTGCTAGGGTCGCTAACGTCGGCCCTGTCTGGATCACTTAACCTGTCCCTAAAGCTTCCACAAAATGAGAGGGTGTTAAAACTAGCAAATAGAACACAGAATTGTCAAATCTAATATAATATTTAATACCCGAGGGTAATAATATTTATTACCCTCGAAGCTCCAGCAAACGTTAGTCTCTTAACTAAAGTAAGCGTACAGTCATCTACAGTATCCACGGCAAGCGGGCTGCAATACAGCGTACGGTAATAAGCAAGCTTTCGCACCTCCTTAGATAAGTGCTCTCGGAGTGTGGGGGAAATGGTAGGAGTGAAAAGAGCGGCGCACGCCAAATATCGGTTAAGGAAGGGACGCGTGCTTTCGCTTGAGTCGACGGTTTATGCAGACGGTCGTAGATTGCACAGAAGATAAACTTATTCACTCTTATACCGAAAATAAATAACCAAAAATAAAGTAACTTCGTTACACTGTAGAACTCTGGAAAACTCTAGATAACTTTGTAGTACTCTGGAGAACTATGGAGAACTTTGAAAAACTCTGGAAAACTTTGGAGAATTCTGGAGAACGAGATCTGTAGAACTCTGTTGAACTCTTGATAACTCTGAAATACTCTGAAGAACTTTGGAAAACTTTGGAGAACTCTGGAAAACTCTTGAGAGCTCAGGAGAAGTCTGTAGAACGCTGTAGAACCCTGGAAAACTTGGAGAGCTCTGGAAAATTCAGGAGTACTCTGGAGCTGGACAGGCAGTGTTGCCAACATGAGCAATTTAACACACGATTAGTATCAATAATTGTTATATACTTTGTGTTTATCTTTATTATTACAAAGGATATAATCTCATAAGGTGGTGAGAATTTATTATTTATTAATTACAACACAACTAAGCACAAGACATAATCGTACATGCTCTTATTATTAACTACATTACATTATTCTAGTAACTTCTAACAATGGTGCCAACTTCCTAAGCTAAAGGTAAGTATACACTGAGTAGCCTATAACCGTGTATACAACAATAATATCGGTAATATGTCATATATCGAAACCATAGACAAAAGAGGGTTTTTGATTGCGTTTGGCTTACTATGCATTCAAATTTGAATGCCTTCGGAATATAGGCTCTCCAGCAACAATCCCATACGCTAAATAAATGAAATTAAGCTAATTAGTATGAACTATTAATTGCTCAAGGCATAAGCTGTAAAATATAAATTCTAGGCAAGGCAGGCAATAAAAACAAAATTGTAGAATTTTAATTTCTTTTCTTGTGTAAGAATCTCATGATTGATATTAATGTAGTTAATTTAAATGAGATTATAAGTGCATTATCAGCTAGACTATTCTTTATTTTTGAAATATCTTCAGTTGTTAATTGTATGTTTTAAAAAGAAAGATATTGAGACACAAGGTTGTATCAACATGGCAGCGCTCGTATTCTCGCATCTTGCACATACGGTATTTGGAGGCGTCCGCATAAATATATGTAGGTGCCGTTATACAGCAACAAAATTAGGTACCTAATAATTCGATTTAGAATCGGCTTTTTATTCCCTGGTTTACTTCTGGTTAGCTCTAGCTGATAACTCTCAACTTTCGTCTTAACAAACGTATCTATGGTGATTAATCTCCAGTTAAAAGTAACCAGAGATTTAAAAAACTGGCTGTAAGTAAAATTGCACTAGAATAATGCAGGCCTATCTTTGGCGAGTTTTAATACTTATTCTATTTCTCTTCTGTTGTCTATGTTAGAAACTAATAAAATCGTAGTCAGTTCTAACAATATTTGATTTGTGCGTTTTTCTTGCAAATTCAGTTCAAAATTGCATTCGGTAAAACTAGGGTTCCTAAATATGAACTTAGCTCTGTGTTATTTAGAGTTAAGTCACGCATGTCAAATTTCCCTAATGACATTTCAAATTTTGAAACTATTTATTAGAAGGTTAGTAATCATGAAAATTGGTTTAATAAATGTAACTGTCAGTATGACAATTATATAAATCTGAAATTCGGTACAATTAATACTTTATTAAAAGCTGTCGAGAAATGGATAAATGTACTATAGTAGTTTTAAAAATTCTCTACAAACAGTAAATAAATGGTAATGTGCACATTAAGAAATTTTATATGCATAAAAATAAACATGACAGCATAACCTAAAATTTATAACTGACAGCTGCTGAATGTTATCACTAAAGCAAAAAGAAAGAAAAAAGTATCTCTGTTTCAGACAGCTTAGTTTTGGCCTAGAAAGAGATAGATTTTGACATCCGTGTCTTAACTCTAAAATAACACAGTTAAAGTTTTCATTGAGGAACTCTAGGCAAAACCAATAGAGATTATTCATTTAAATGTTCATGATTTTATCCGTGCTTTGAGGTTAGAACATTAACCTTTTTCTACTTTTGATCGCGCTTAGCGCTGGCAGATAAACGTAAATATCTTACTTTGACCAAATTAACTAGCAGCCTTTATTAGTTAACTGTTCAGCAATTATTATTTGCAAGCGCTGAGGTTTCTGAATGCACCCAATGTTATAGAGTCACTACATCTAGTTACCTAGGCCGCGCTGGTCGATCAGAGTACCGCAAAACGCCGCCATATTGGAGCAAAAGAGGCACGAAATTGTTCATTATTTATATCTGATTGCATTTAATCAAATCCACGTTTACTTTAAAAGGTTTTTCTTATTCTGAAAGATCAAACCTCTAATAAGTCAAATACGTAAAACGCGGTTTTAATTTATCAATTATTAAAAATCCCCCTTCTCTGCCCTAATATGGCGGCGTTTTGCGGTACTCTGATCGACCAGCGCGGCCTAGGTGACTAAATGTAGTGACTACAATGTTATTTACTTTTTTAAATCAACATTTACAGCGTTCTGGCTACATTTAGAAGAGGAGGAAATGTTCTGGCAATATTTTTTATAAATAAAGAACACTAATAAGTAACCTCGAAAGTAACCTCCTGAAATTTCATGACTGTTACTTTAAATAAATTGAATCTTATTTTTCACCTTCTTAGTAATTTTGGGATAGTATAACCCGGCCGCAGGGGGCTGCCAGAATCGACTTTTAGTGTTCAGCAGGTATATAAGATTTAGTACCCAAATTTTCACGACTGTTGAAATGACAACTCGAAATACGTTGCTGGCTCACCGTCTATAATAGTTATTTATGTATTAAGGGCATAATGAAGCTTTTATGGCCAGAAGCGTTATTTCTAGCCCGAGACGTTAGCCGAGGGCTAGGAAAAGGCTGTAGGGCCCTAAAAGCAAGTTATGCCCGCTATGCATACACTATTTTATGCACAAATTAAGTATTTAATGTTAAATCTATTATTGTGTAAAAATATAGTTAAATGAGTACGTAGATACATCAAGCAGCTGTGCGTATACTTATGTGATTATACGAAGTTCGTTATTATAGTTACTATTCCAAAATATTTAATTTCAGCTTGTTTTCATTGGCGATAAGTTTACAAATTATATTAAGAACCAATCAAGTTCTACAAAAAAACATCTGACATTTAATTGACGTTTTGTTATTGCCCGTCTGACCATAAAGAGACCCTTGGGCCATAAAAAGACTTTTATGTTTAGATGAGTCTTAGTAATAGTCTAATTATAATGCATCTATGCATAATAGTATATTATATACCAAGGTTGTGAAGAGTTTTTTCTAGAGCCGAGCATTATTAGATCCCGAGATGCGCAGCATCGAGGGATATAAGATGAGAGGCTCTAGAAAACACTTCACAACCGTGGTGTATATATTATTTTTTTCACTACTAGTACTTTTATTCCTTTTATTCTTCTCACATAAAAAACGTACTATCGCGATCACGGATTTTTTCCTGGATGCCAGTGTATAATGGGATGAATTTTTGCCCCGTGTTACACTAAAATCTGGATTATTGACTAGTAGTCAATAATAAAAAATTATTTACCACTAGGCAAGAAGGCTAACTTCACAAGGTGACAACAGACTAGATAATAGTATGTTTTAAAGCTAGTAGTGAAAAAATATAATTTTGTAATTGTTTAAATTGTATAGACAAAGGCATATTGATCTTATTCTAAGAAGAATTTATTTATTTATTTATTTTTTTGGCGAGGAATCAGGATAGCGGAGCATCCTTCGTACCTCATGGCACCGATTGCTATGATCATTTGGCCGACCCGACTAGAATTTAGCCGAATCTGGGGGAATTCCACCCCCAGGGTAAGATTTCCGTACCTTGAAACACTTTCTATATAACGACACTACTATTTTCGGATAGTACTCGACGAGTATAGTCAATCGGTACCATTTTTAGGTGAAGGAACCTAACCTAACCTAACCTAACCCTTTTATGCCTAAATTCCCGCTGGTGGCGCCACCTACCGGAATGTAGTTTTCAAAGTGCGAAAAAGGTACTTTCCGCTACTCTGATCGAGCTAAGAACAAAGCCATTCCATTCCTCTCGTCGAGTACTGTCTAGAAACAATGTTTATAATTGTTTTCACATAGGGACATCGAGCCCCATAGACTTAACATGGGATTTTCAAAGTGGCGTAACTTTTGCCCCTGACGGTTCCTTCACCTAAAAGTGGTACCGATCGACTACACTCGTCGAATACTATCTGAATATACTATATATTATACACAAAAAGTGTTTCAAGGAAAGGAAGTGAAGCCCACGGCATGTTTTTAATTTTTCTCCGCTATGAAAAATTACCAGCTCGGCCGGGGATCGAACCTGCGATCCTTGGATTATGAAGCAAACATGCAAACCACTAATCCACCGAGACTGGGTCCTAAGAAGAATTTTCATTAGTAAATTGTTTTTATATTTTCATGTTGCTTTACAAATTAATATGTAATTTAATTTGTAAAAAAACAAAGAAAAATGAATTTTATATTTAAAAAAAGAAATCAATAAGCTGTTGGTTATGCAACACATTTCGCTAGCAATTAGTCCGTTGGAATACGTTATGGGAGGCGCCACTACTGGTTTGCAAGATTTTTAACGTTGTACGCTTTCTATAAACTGTATGTTCTGTGCCTATGGCTACAGCCAACAGGTGCGTTCCTTCGTTACTCGTTACTACCAGGGTCGGCTCACTCCCACCCGTTGGCCGAGAATTCAGTTTAGTTTTTACTAGTGTCGCCCAAGGCGATTTATTCGCATAAATTTGGCAAATGACGAACGACAGTTGACATTTTGTTTTCAAATCTGTTATTGTTATTTGAGGCAGTTTTAATTTGCAAATAACACGATATTGTTCTTCGCTATATCTCTGAATTGTTTGAATTAAGAAAATGGTCTTTAAGTGTTGCGTTCCGGGGTGTATTTACACTAACCATGACAAGAGAATGCACGTGTTTTCACGAGAAATTGAGGTTTGTATTTCATTTCTTCCTTTTTTATAATAAACAAGGTATTAAATAAAATACCCCACACAAATAAAGGCTGATTTTGAATCTACATGTTGCTAAAATTAAGTTGTTGCTATGGTTATTCCTTCTTTAAGAAGAACTGTTTACAAAAGTTATAACACCATGAAATACATATGATGCAAACTGTAGAGGAAAAAACACTTTTCAGTATTTATGACATGGAAATAGATTCATTACTACATTGTTTCTTGTAGCTATTTTAAGACATGGTGTAACCTTTTACATCGTGAGGATTTATTGGGAATCGATATGGTCTCTGTAAAAAAAAACTACAGGGTGTGTGATCACCATTTCGATGAAGATTCAAAGTTTATGGATAATAGAAACAGAACCAATTTGAAATATGAAAGCCTACCTTCAGTTCATGTTATATATTGATTGTTTTTGTGCTTACCTATTCCAAACGATTCCAAATGTTTGTCTATTATTCTTATAGGCATTTCCCATGAAGATGTTGCATCTACTACCATGTCTGCCGATGTTGAAGAAAACTTAACAGAGCCATGTGGATTTCAAATGCTGAAGAATGATGAAATAATGCCACAAAGTGTAGAGCAGGGACCTTCTTATGTGACTGTGGAAGAAAAGTTGCCTGCACGACCCGCGTAGCGGGGAGTTTTCTAATCAGGACAAGTGCGCTAAAACGTGTTATGAAACGAATACTTTATACTATTTTTTCTATTTGCGTTAGTTCGCTATTAAATAATTAAAAAAATTACTTAGTTTTAAATAAGATTTGTTAGGGATATTTTGATAAGTAGCATAGCAGTTGGGCAACACTAGAAATTATGCAATTTTGTTTTTTACATAACCTTGCTTAACTTTAGGTAATCCGCGCGACGTAGAAATTCCCATTCTTATCTCATACACACAACGCCCGCTAAGCAGCAGGACCTAGTTCAAACTTACCAGGTGTATTACATGTAGTGTTGAAAATTATTATAAATTCAAAGTAGAATGTATGCCAATATATTTTTGACATAAATAAATGCTAAGCAAATCTAAAATCAAATACTTCAAAAACCCTCAGGTGCCAAGTCTCATGAAAATAAACCATACTTTATACTTAATGAATTAAAAACTTGGATGAAATAAGAATCATTATATTGCATTTCATAAAATAAATACTTTATTTGATAAAGAAATTAATGAGGTATAAATGCAATAGTATTTTCAGCATAGAATGATTTTTGTTAACAAAAATAATTATTCATTGGATCTTTTGGATATTATTACTTTAAGGTAAAGATATATAATTTTATAAAACTGAATTTTATTACGTTAAGTTTATCGTGAGCTTGTAATTGCAGATACAAAACACAATGCATCCCATATATGACAGTATCAAAATTTACAACTTCGTTAATAATAAAGTAAAAACTGTTACGCCCTTATTAAGACTAATTATGATACGGCGCATTTATGTATGTTAGCCTGCAATACTAGTTTTCCAAGCGTTACATTCCAGTTATAAGAGTTCACTGCGTAAATAACATAAGTTTGACATTCTAAGAACAGCTGTCTAACAGTGATATCAACTTTAAAAAATAAAATGTTACTGTTTCCAGTATTCTAAAAAATTTCATTAGGACACGCAAAATGCGTGTCCTAATGAAGCCATTAGGACACGCAAATATAAAAATATATTTGCTATGTTTTTTTCCAACAATTTCAGGGATTCCAAGTTTGATTATTTTTTGTTCTAGAATATCAAGATTAACCCAGTTATACGCATTTTTAATATCTAGGAAAACGCAGCCTACTGCTTTGTTATGTGTTAATCCATCTTGAATACTAGTAATAAGTTGCTTCATTTTAGTGCACTACAGGTATATTGATTATAATAAATAATACCAAACACTATCCTGTAAATTTATTTTTATTATTAAAAATAATTATTATTGCTTAACAAATATATTTCTCCTACAAAGTAGGCATCATCAGTGTTGTAAACCAACTAAAATCAACAAATTAAAAATACATCCAACAACTCACATTAAAATCTTATTTAAAAGTGGGGAGTATGTCAAATAAAACGTTATGGAGGGGGGCTAAATCAAAATTCATAAGATGATCTTTGTTTAAAAACATACATATATATATAGCTTCCTTTATATTAAGGTATTGATACTGGTTCACCTCTTCTAATAGTTTTACACTTTTTATTTTATGACCTTCACTCCATACATGCTCTGCCAAAGCGGACTTATCAAACATTTGATTTTTAATATAATATATATGTTCTTTTTCTCTAGTGCGTACATTTCTTTTAGTTTGACCTACATATTTTTTGTGGCAATTATTGCATGCAATTTCGTAAATCCCTGCTTTATCTAAAGGGTTAATTTTATCTTTGGTAGAACCTAAAAGATTTTTAATTTTAAATTTAGAGGAAGAAAAAACAGTTTGTATCCCCAGAGGTTTAAATAGTTGCTTTAATTTGTTAGTGGTAGTCGAATGATAAATAAATTTCTTTCTTTTAAGTTCATCGGTATGTTTTTTTAAAGAAGTAACAGACTTCAACTCAAATTTTAATTTTTGTCTATTTATTATTTTTAAAATGGTATCTTTTTCATACCCATTAATAACAGCCGCATTGATAATGAAGTCCATTTCTTTATTATATCTACTTTTGGTAAGGGGAATATTTATCATGCGATGGACCATACTGTTAAAAGCAGCTAATTTTTGACTCCAATGGTGATAGGAATCATTGGGGATGTATCTGTTAGTATTGGTTTCTTTTCTATATATGTTGAACTCCAGCTGGGAACAAGCCTTGATAATTCTAATATCTAAAAATGGTAATGAATTGTCAATTTCTTTTTCAACAGTGAACTTAATGCTGTCACATCTGGAATTCATTTTGTTTAACATCTCTTCTAAACAAATATCTTTTTTGACAATAGCAAAGATATCATCAACATACCTCAGCCACACTTTGGGAAACCAATCACATTCTTCTTTCATTTTAATTTCGAATTTGCTCATGAAAAGTTCCGCTAAAAATGGTGATAATGGGTTTCCCATAGCTGTGCCATTCGTTTGTTGATAGTATATATTATTGAAAACAATACTCTGGGGATACAAACTGTTTTTTCTTCCTCTAAATTTAAAATTAAAAATCTTTTAGGTTCTACCAAAGATAAAATTAACCCTTTAGATAAAGCAGGGATTTACGAAATTGCATGCAATAATTGCCACAAAAAATATGTAGGTCAAACTAAAAGAAATGTACGCACTAGAGAAAAAGAACATATATATTATATTAAAAATCAAATGTTTGATAAGTCCGCTTTGGCAGAGCATGTATGGAGTGAAGGTCATAAAATAAAAAGTGTAAAACTATTAGAAGAGGTGAACCAGTATCAATACCTTAATATAAAGGAAGCTATATATATGTTTATAAACAAAGATCATCTTATGAATTTTGATTTAGCCCCCCTCCATAACGTTTTATTTGACATACTCCCCACTTTTAAATAAGATTTTAATGTGAGTTGTTGGATGTATTTTTAATTTGTTGATTTTAGTTGGTTTACAACACTGATGATGCCTACTTTGTAGGAGAAATATATTTGTTAAGCAATAATAATTATTTTTAATAATAAAAATAAATTTACAGGATAGTGTTTGGTATTATTTATTATAACTAGTAATAAGATCTAATAGAACATCATTCGTACTCTTACTTTTTTGAAATCCGTACTGTTTAGGGAGCAACACGTTGTTTTGTTCCAGCCATCAGTCTAATCAGGCTTTTATGATCTCATATATTTTTAAAATACAGGAAATCAAAGAAATAGGCCTATAGGAGTTTAATGATCGTGGATCGGAATTTGGTTTCAGAATTGGCACAATAACTATATTTTTTAAGGAAGGTACATCTTTCCCCTTAAGCCACATCGTGTTAAATGTCATTAACAGTGCATGTCTAATATTATTTGGACTGTGGTACAACATTGAGTATATAACATCATCAAAGCACGGCGAAGAATCTTTGTTAATATTTAAAGCTCTTTCGAGTTCTTCTAGAGTAATTGGGACTTTTAACCAACTATTTGCATGAATTTCATTTTGCATTTTGTATACTTTTTTATTGTTAACATGGTCTGAACATAAAGTTTGTAGGAAGTCTGGGATCCATTCCTCGGACGTAGTTTTTTTAGTAACTGGAGATCGATTAAACTTTCTAAGCGTATTCCAAATAACTGAGCACAATGTTTCTTTATTTAATGAATTACAAAATGATTTGCTAACTGTTTCTCTTTTTTGTTTCAAAAACCGTTTTGAATGTGCCAGGGTTTCTTGATATTTCAGGAAATTCTGTAAAGTACGATTCTCCTTATAACTACTGATTACTCGTTTTCTTTCTTCTATAATTTTATCACATTCTCCGTCCCATCACACGGGAGGGGTTAATTTCCCTTTTATGGTAAATTCTTTTTTAGTGGGGAAAGTGTCATTAGCTGCCTTTGTAATGATATTAATAATATCTATCATTTTCTCATTTGCTGTAATATGATCTGGGTTTTCCTTAAGTTTCTCCGAAAGATATTTTTATATAAAGGAAATTTATTTGGTTCTATTTTCCATTTCCTCCCAGGGTAGATAGTAATTTTAGTTGTTTTTACTTCGTCAATAGACATGTAAATTGGAAAGTGTTCTGATTAAATTCATTTACAGAGAAAAATTAATTTGTTTCCAAAAAAATTCTTTTGTTTTTTTTATATCTCTTGATCCCTAAAATTATCATATTTCAACTCTCCATGGTTACATATTATATAATCTTTTAAAATTTCAGTCTATTATTATTTAACAAAATATTTATCAATCATGACTGAATCTTAAGTATACTTACGTCTCTTTGTTCATACATTACAATATTATATCCAATGGAATATTGCATGTTTAATGGCATTAGTTATCATTATTGTATTTAATAAATGATTTTTATAAATTTTGTTGTATGTATCTAACTTTTATAACATTTTATGTATGACAACAATTCCAATTACAACTCATAAATTGAAATAACGTACAACTTATAATTGTATCTACTGGAGTCAGCTATAACTCAACAAATTTGCTCCAGAAAATAACATAACAATATATACCGGGTGATTTTTTAAATTTCTGATCTAGAAAGCCATGACATAATTTTAAAACAAAAGATGCGGAAAACGTAGGGCGTAGTTTGAATCGTTCGATTTGTCACAACTGTCAGATTTCAAAAATGTTGACATAAACAGTTAATTTGTGTATAGATGCTGAAGGTCAACATTTCCAACAGTTGTTGTAAATTTTGAATAAATATTGTGTTAACAATGTAAATTGTTATAATTGTGAATAAATCTTGCTATTTCTTAAATTCAAGGAATAAAAATTGAAGCGAGTTGTAACCATAACCTAAACTTCTCAAGTCAATAATCACATCGAAATTGCACTTAAACTCGCAATAAAATGCACACTTTGGTAAAAGCATGTTTCGCAAATGATCACTGTTTAAATATTTATCAATTTGTTTAATAAATGTAAAAGTAAGTAGTCAATTTGTCACATAAATGACATTTGGAATAGCAGTGTGATCAACGCTACGCCCTACGTTTCGGTGACCTTCGATACGGCGTAAAAATCACGGCTTACTAGATCAGAAATTTAAAAAATCACCCGGTATGTATTTATATTTGGTTTGCTATGTATTTTACAATATATCTCTTTTTATAAATGCTTTTGTTTCAATTCATACCTTTCAATAATTTAGAAGTGAAATTTGAAATTGGCGCAATAGCGGAAGCGCATTAGTAACGCTTTAGGCGACGCTAGTGAGAACTAATGCCTGATTTATACAGTCATTAACAACTAAGAAATTATCACTGTCACTAATGCCTGGTTTATACAGTCATTAACAACTAAGACATTATCACTGGTCATTATCATTACGTAACTAAAGAAAAGTAGACCGGTTTATACAGCAATTATAAATTAATATTAACGCGTGCGCATACTGCCATGAGTTCGCATTACCGCCATAAATATTTGAATTTTTCGAGGGCAACTTCATGATAATGTAGTGGCTAACCTGTTTCGTTTCCCAGCAGACATGCGCACTTGCGATTGTCATTATATCATTATCAGAAAAATTAAAATTGAACCAATTCTTAATTCGTAGTTAATGATAGTTAATGATAGTAATTTCTTAGTGAGTTGTATAAACCGATCTGAGTAAACACCATCTTTTAATTCTCAGCTGTTTAGTGACAGTGATAATTTTTTAGTTGTTAATCACCGTATAAACCAAGCATAAACAGCTGAGAATTAAAAGATGGTGTTTACTCAGATCGGTTTATACAACTCGCTAAGAAATTACTATCATTCACTACGAATTAAGAATTGGTTCAATTTTAATTTTTCTGATAATGATATAATGACAATCGCAAGTGCGCATGCCTGCTGGGAAACGAAACAGGTTAGCCACTACATTATCATGAAGTTGCCCTCGAAAAATTCAAATATTTATGGCGGTAATGCGAACTCATGGCAGTATGCGCACGCGTTAATATTAATTTATAATTGCTGTATAAACCGGTCTACTTTTCTTTAGTTACATAATGATAATGACCAGTGATACTGTCTTAAGTTGTTAATGACTGTATAAACCAGGAATAAACGTAAGTAGCGTTAATCTTAGCAAAGTTTCTCATCTATATACAAATAATAGTATCTTATCTATGGTCACTACATCTACGATCTTCAAACAGTCAAACACACTTGTAACATTGCAAAAATTCGTTTTTACATAGTACTATTAGCAAAAATACAACTTCTAATTTACTAATGTCGCTGAATATGAGTGTGAGATCTTAAGAAACGTGCGATCTTTATCGTTGGCAGTTCCGTTCAGGTTTTAGGATTGACTAAATAAACGTAAATGCTGTGTAATAATAAGTTGCATGTTTATTCATCAGTTTTGAATGAATTGTGTCTTTAAATGCTGATATAGATTCATTTAATTACTTTGTTCATTACTATTGATTGTCGTAGTGTTGAGTTTAAGAATATAATAGATTAAATCTAATAAAGTTATTAAACTGGTTATATAAAAATTAACATCATGCCATTAAATTGAAAAAGGTTTTAGTTATAACTGCATCAATAAAGAGTCAAGTTTTGTATCTCCTGTATTTTTTTGCTGCAGATTGTTATAATACCTTCAATATTATTGCTACCATGGATGACAATAAACTAACATCAATCAAAAAAGAGTTGGAGATCATCAAAATCGAGCCACAAATAATGAAAGATTACAATATCAAAGATGAGATTGACACAAATACTGAGAGAGACGAGAAACTGTTGCATGACATCTATACCGCACAAGAACCCACACAAGTCAATAGTGATAGTATAAAAAGACGCATGTTGAGTCACAGTGGAGGGAAACCATTTGAATGTAACATATGTGATTACATATGTTCAAAACGAGATCTACTTAAATTACACATGCGAACTCACACTGGTGAGAAACCATTTAAGTGTAATTTATGTGATTACAAATGTTCACAAGGTAGTCGTCTCAAAAGACACATGCGAACACACACCGGAGAGAAACCCTTTATGTGCAATTTGTGTGATTATAAAGGTTCACAAAATCATAACCTTAAAACGCACATGCAAACTCACAGTGATGAAAAACCAATTGCGTGTAATTTATGTGATTACAAAAGTTCACAAGATAGTTATCTTAAAAGACACATGTTAACTCACACTGACGAGAAACCCTTTATATGTAGTTTGTGTGATTACAAAGGTTCACACAGCCGCAACTTTAAAGTGCACATGCAAACTCACAGTGATGAGAAACCAATTGAGTGTAAGATATGTGATTACAAATGTTCAAAAA
Organism: Agrypnus murinus; assembly: GCA_929113105.1. Lineage (NCBI taxonomy): Eukaryota > Metazoa > Arthropoda > Insecta > Coleoptera > Elateridae > Agrypnus > Agrypnus murinus. The sequence goes on from OV816027.1 coordinate 5,771,955, forward strand.
GTAGTTATCTTAAAAGACACATGTTTACTCACAATGGCGAGAAACCATATGAGTGTAGTTTGTGCGATTACAAATGTTCACGAGGTAGTCATCTTAAAAGACACATGTTGACCCACACTGGTGAGAAACCATTTAAGTGTAATTTGTGTGATTATAAATGCTCAGAAGGTAAGAATCTTAAAATACACATGGTAACTCACAGTGGTGAAAAATCATTTGAGTGTAATTTATGTGATTACAAAGGTTTCACAAGTTATAATCTTAGAAAACACATGTTAATTCACAGTGATGAGAAACCATTTAAATGTAATTTATGTGATTACAAATGTTCAAGAAGATATCTACTTACAACACACATACTAATGCACTCTGGTAAGAAACCATTTGAGTGTAATTTATGTGATTACAAATGTTCAGTGAGTCGTAGTCTTAAATGTCACATGTTTTCTCACAGTGGTGAGAAACCATTTAAGTGTAACTTGTGTGACTACAAATGTTCGTACAGTTTTAGTCTTAAAGCGCACATGCAAACTCACAGCGATGAGAAACTGTTTGAGTGTGATTTATGTGATTACAAAGGTTCCATAAGTTATAATCTTAGAAGACACATGTTAGTTCACAGTGGCGAGAAACTGTTTGAGTGTTTTATCTGTGATTACAAATGTTTAACAAAAAATAGGCTTAAAATACACATGCGTATTCACACTGGTGAGAAACCATTTGAGTGTAATTTTTGTGATTACAAAGCTTCACAAGCTAGTCATCTTAAAACACACATGGTAACTCACAGTGGTGAGAAGCGATTAGCGCATAACTTGTGATTAGAAATGTTCACAAAATTGATCCATATACTATACCTATTAAGCTATTTAACTAAGTAAGTTATTTCACTGTTTAATTGTTATTAAACAAATTGTTATTACTTTTTTTATAAGCAGCTAATTAATACTTGAATAACTCAAAAAGTTTTTATTATAATTGATTAAAAATGTGTTGTTTTTAAAGTCACAAATTGCGATGTTAAGCTGAATAATGACCTAGATGCAAAATGTAATCTAAATCATAATCTATTGCACCAAAAACCTATAAGTACCCATTTTTAATCAATTATAACAAAAACTTTTTGAGTTATTCAATTATTAATTAGCTGCTTATGGAAAAAGCAATAATTTGTTAGTAACAATTAAACATGGCATTAGCTTACAAATCTAACATTTAGACTTTGAAATATAGTCGATTACCTACAATTTAAGAAAAGGCATCAAAATCGGTGCCAAAAAGGCGAATTCCGAGATATGACCCTTTATTCATCTCCAATTGACTATATTAGGTAGGTATACATTGTGCTTGGCAAAAAGTGAAGTAAACAAGGTGGGATGGAAAATGCATCTTCTGTTTCTATAATGTACTAGGGCAACCAGGATATACTAACGTGTGTGTTCAGTTTACCTGATTTTGAAAGTTCTAGTGCAGAAAACTTTTTAAAAAATCCCTTTAAAAGTTGTTTACGTTTATTAAAATATTTTATAAAAATTAAAATATTAAATACAATTTATAAGCTAATATACTTAAGTTAACTGTATAAATTGTGAATTCCCCACTTTAGCATTGAATTGAGTCATGTGCAGTAGATATTTATTTATACCAATAAAATTATTTAAACCATCACTTTCCAAAATGGTTTTCATGTGAATTAAAACAATTGATAATTCAAAAGAAAGTTGCCCACAAACAGTATATGCACTAAATCTCACAGGGCTTCAGATTACACAACTTTTTCTCAAATCTCAAAGATCTAGATGTAAACACATTACAAAACAATTATATAATGTGTGTTGGTAGTAATGTAAAAAGTGTCTTATTGTATTTAATAAGTTCATGAAATGAATGTTTAAAAAATGTTGTATTGTTTAATTAAAGTTAATATATATAAACAAGTGTTTATATTTTTAATATACCACTCCCAAAAAATACATGTAACAGGTTATGGGCCCAGAGTAGCGTAAAAAGAGGCAGTAAATTGAAAAAACAGTGTTTTTATCGGTGGTTCACATAATTTGCTTTCAACTTCAAAAGTGACCCCAAGAGACCACTGGATGATTGTGAATAAAAATCAGACTTCGATCTAAAGTAAACATTTTACTATTACAAATATGTAAGATTATAAATTGGCTGTACATTCTAAAACTAGATAGGTTTGTACATGAAAAGTGTAAAGTAGTTGTGGAAAAGAATGATCTGTGGTACAGGAGACAGGTCATGTTGGAAAGGATGCTCTCAAACAACTTGGATCTTTTTGGAACTAGAAAAGCAAGATTGGTTCCACGAGGTTTTCAATGGCCATACGAATAAGATACAGAATTCAGTTATGCTCATGTTTGTAGAATTTCTACAATATGAGTTTTGTTCTCAGTATCAGTACAGAACAAATGGAGTTTAAAACAAACAGATGTTCCAACAGTATTTCTCAACAGTGATATAGAAAAATGATGTTTATATTCATGTTCCTGAAGGTAAAAAAGTTAAAGAACGGACACTCAAGTTAAATCGTGCTCTGTATGGACTCTGAAGTTCACCAAAAGTTTGGAATGATAAATTTAGTGGTATTATGTTGAATCTAGGATGCCATCGATCTAAATATGGTTTTTGCCTTTATTATAAAAATGATGTAAGTATATCTTTTACTCTTTATAGATGATGCAATTATCACTGGGGACTATCAACAAGTTGAAAAGGTGTTAAAAGATTACATCGAAAATTGAAAATCAAATGTCTGAAAAATGTGTCGTCATTGTAAGATATGCAGATAAATAATGTTACCCCTTTTGGGCACTGTGACAGTGCTTGCTTAAAGTTGGTAAAAAAATCCACCGCTAGCTCAATGCGTGGGGGTGGGTCCACAGTTGTTATTTATATATTTAATATTTTTTTGTTATTAATGGACGCCAGGTCATAAAAATTTAGAAAAGTTGCTGAGTGACCAGCTCAATAAAATAAACTTGAAGCAAACCCAGTGAAACAGTTCCAACTGAGTGATGAGAAAATGAATAAAACTATAAAAATTATAATTGTAGCGTAACTGGTTAATATAACATCAACAATAAAATATATCAAAATTATTAATATAAGTCAAAATTCCCAAAATTGAAATGATAATTAAACTCGAGTTATTACTAGTTGATTAAAATGGAAAGCTATTTGAAATTGAATACAATTAAATGACCTGAAATAGGCTAATTCGCTGAGGCGCATGTACTGAAACGCCTATGCACGAAACTAAATTTAAGAAAAACGTGACTATACTTCGTGAGCTCACTAGTACGACGCATTTATAAAAATCATATAACAAGGTGACAATAGTTATGTTACCGGCGAAATACCCTGTACAAACTTTAACTTGAATTAACAAAAAAATCAAAGATCGATTAAAAACTTTATCTATATGAAATATTAAAAATTATGTAGATATTAAGTTATGAATAAATATCAGAACGGCTACTAGCTTCTAAAAAAACATATGCACCTTTAAAAAGGTTACTCGCATTTCCTAAACTCTCAACATCAAAATCATGATAATGTGTGAGTTATTCGCCACTCAGGCTGACAATGATTTAAATGATAATTGGCTAACAAATTTAACATACAGCATGGGTTACTGCTTATGGTAGTATGAAGTTCTAGATCCTCCAGATGAAATCTTATAAAGAAATTAAAGTATTGTTTATATGCTCCAAGTAAAAAAAACATTAATCACATTCAACTAACGAAATGTGTACATCCACAACCAAATCCCAGACTCCCGGGTAAAACTACAAGGAGAAAAATATATTAGCACCCTTGAAAGTATAATGAACCATTAAATAACTTACCCTCGGACACGAGGACAGAGGTTAAGAAAACCACAACACCTAACCATATTTCAATGGACAATATTCATAATAAATGTAACACCTAAAAGAAGAATAAATTAGAAATTTGAGATATTTTATAAAATCTCGTAACGTACCAGGATGACTGGAACATTTAAAGAAGATAACTTCGAAGGTGGAGACAGTCTTTCTCCTCGAAGAGTATAACGCCAAAATGGCCGAATTCTCAAAAACAAAATTTGAAATTGTGATGTGACGTCAGTACCCGACGACAAATGGGTTGCCTAACTAACATAAACGGAACGAATTTAATCATTGAAAATTGAAATGTTACAATAAGATGGAAACAGTTTAAAGGTGAATTAGCCAAAGATAATGATAAAGATGCCTGTGCTCCCAACCATAATTTATTGCTCCGTGAGACATTATTAATTGTTTGAATTCCAATAACGTTTTCAAATTTAAAAATAAAAACATATATGACAGATTTCTGTTTAAATTTCTTATTGGTAGATAGTGATATCTACTAATCTAAATATTACCAAGTCTAATAAAAGTGGAAATAATTACAATGATTGATGATTCAATTTCTTTGTAAGTGGATCCGAGTTCAACTACCTCTATCCAGGTTCCATCATCTTTGTTATGTTACAGTGTTTGTTTTTGGTTATAGTGATTACTATTAGTTTTTACAAGTGTTAGTACTAATGTGGATTAAGGTTAAAAAATACCAATAATCCATAAATGGATTATTGGCAAAAGACACCTTTAGTTGGTTACTATTTTTGAAATTTATTCACGAAATGTTGGTTCTCTATTTAGTGACTTCGTGACCTTGAAACAATGACCTTGAGTGTTGCCAACCATTTTGTGACCTTGAACATATGGCCTTTAGTGTTGACAATCATAATTTTGGTCTTGAACATATGACCTTGAGTATTACTAACCTTGAACATATAACCATTCTTATGGCCTTGAATATATTACCTTGAAAGTAGTGCATGAGAGTGACGGTGGTATGTGACCTGTCCATTTTATGCATGTCTACATTTTTGTAGCCTTGAACATCTAACCTTGAGTGTTACCAACCATTTTGAGAGACCTTCAATATATCACCTCGAGTGTTGAAAACCATTATTATTGAACATATGGCCTTTAGTGTTGACAATCATAATTTTGGTCTTGAACATATGACCTTGAGTATTACTAACTTTGAACATATAAATATTCTTATGGCCTTGAATATATTACCTTGAAAGTAGTGCAGGAGGGTGACGGCGGTTCGTGACCTGTCCATTTTACGCATGTCTACTTTTTGTAGCCTTGAACATCTAACCTTGAGTGTTACGAACCATTTTGAGAGACCTTCAATATATCACCTCGAGTGTTGAAAACCATTATTATTGAACATATGGCCTTTAGTGTTGACAATCATAATTATGGTCTTGAACATATGACCTTGACTATTACTAACCTTGAACATATAAGCCTTGAACATCTAACTTTGAGTGTTACCAATCATTTTGTTAGACCTTCAACGTATTACTTTGAGTGTTGAAAACCATTATTATGGTCTTGAAAATATTCAGTATTGCCAATTATGCTCCAATAGTGATTAGCGCCCACGACCTATTTAAAGAAACTTGTTGTTACAGTATATCGATAAAAGAAAAGAAAATCGAGCTTTTGAAATTGTGTTTTTACTGACAGGCTAATAATGATCACAATATACTAATAACTTTGGCAGTACAAAAATATAATTTTCTATTCGAGGTATAATCAAAGTTGCACTAGGAACGATTTCAACTAATCTGATATCTGTACCTAGTGGCGTATTTAGGGGGCGGGTAACGGACCTGAGGCCCCTCCGAAAATTCTTTAATAGTCTAGGTCATTTATGTAGTTACCATAATTAAGTGAAACCGAAATAGCGGTTTTCTGTAAAAACCCAAACATTAGTAGCCGCGCTCTCCAGAAAAAAATCCTAAACACGCCACAGTCTGTACCCCTAGATGATGGCCCAACTTTTCCAAAATTAATATACAAGAACATTACTAACATTTTGGTAATATTTCAAGGTCCGTTTTTCGACAAATTTATATCCAAATATCTTTTTTTTGCTGGGCAAAAATATAATAACCAAAAACTATTTCTTATGTGTTTAGAAGTTTATTTTTACAAAACTCTTTAAAATTAAGTGAAACCGTTGCAAGATTTTGTGACTATTGGGACGCACCGTAGAGTCCCTCTATAATAATATTAAATAATAAGAATAAGGGACATGTACGATGCCAGGTTTTAATTGGGTGGATCCAATGTCAAGGAGTACATGATCTTAATAGTCTGACGCTTTGTTTTTTTAATTGTATAAGAACATTTACATTACTTTACATCCTAATACACATTTTCTTTATGAAATTAAATTTTCTTAATATAATACAGTAGAACTCTTTAATCCGAACCTATAAATGCAAGGCTAATTCGTATTAACGAGGAATTCGAATTACTGGATATAGGAATATAAACATTGCTTTATGCCATGGTACTTTATTATAACGAACTTAGCTTATGTAATTTACTAATTTAATTTTTATTACAAACATTTTATTTTTAATTAAGAAAATCAGTAATTTGTTTGCTTTAAGTTTTCTCTTTCTCCTTTTATAGCGATGTAGCCTCATTTCATGGTCTTAGTTTCAGTGTTTTTCTATTTCCTGTACCTTTGTCAGCAGACGAGATATATTCTAGAGGATTTTAGTTTTGTTTGTCTTTATATCGCTGACTGTCGATTTACCAACACCGTATTTTAAAGCAATTGGTAAACACTAACCTAACATTTAATTGTTGAATAATTTCTCTGATAGTTTTAATAATGTGTGTTTTTGTTTTGACATTTTTTTAATTGAATTTTGAACGCCACGAATACAAATTGTGTATTAACAAACTTGAAGGAAAAAGGTTTTAAGGTAGATGATTTCATTATACAAACAATTGTGGCAAAACTGCAACGTCAAAACATTTAGGGCGTGTTTGTAAGGGTATCATTACTATATTTATAGCTTATTTTTTACATCTGTAGCCTTCAGGGGTTTTATTACTCTTTATGTTATGTTATAATAACAAAAGCGTTTGTTAATCTTCGTAGAATTTGTTTGCACCCGTCGGGTCGTAAAAGCATCAGCCAGAAACTGCATCAGCAATCTGCTATAATCTCATTTGTAATTAATATTCACCTTCCAAGAATGCTACATATTCAATTTTAGTTGGTACAAAGAACTTTCTTGTTCGGATTAAAGAGATTTGTTCGAATTAAAGAGGATTTCGGATTAAAGAGGTTTGTTCGGATTATAGCTTGTAAATGTTGCTGTTGTAAATGTTCGGAATATAGTGTATTCGGATTATGGATTCCTACTGTATATGTATTTTTTATAAGTAAATTATTATAATAATGTTGAATCGAAAGACTTATTGACATCTATGTACGTAGTTTGTCAAGAAACAGTTTGTCAAATCAAACAACTGAAAATTGATAGGTGAAAATACTTTATGAGAAATCAAGTCGTTATTGACATTGGATCCACATGTCCTAACTCTTATCTTATATAACCTATTATTATTATACAGGAACTCTAACGCACCGAAGACTGATCTGCATTCTAGCGGAATTTTATAAAAACTGATTATGCGGTAAAATGTTTGTCAAATTGGAAGGTTATGTTATAACTAAAGCGTGCGTCTCATTGGTTGCCTGCATAATCAGCTAGCGCATATCAAAGTCATTTTTTGTTGGGATCGGTATTTCAACTCTTTTTGCTCTGAAAGCACTATCACTATAGTTACAATTATTTACAACAATGGATACCATAGAAACCGTGCTCTTCGAGTAAACAGATCTGAAATACCGAACGCGGCTTTGTTAGAGTCACTGCATCTAGTTATCTAGGCCAAATGGTCGATCAGAGTAACGCAAACCGCCGCCATATTGGGACAAACGAAGCACGGAATTGTTGATTATTTGTTCTGTTTTGAATTTAATCAAATCTACGTTTACTTTTAAAGGTTTTTCTTATTCTGACAGATCAAACCTCTAATATGTCAAACACGTAAAACGTGGTTTTAATTTGTCCATTATTAAAAATCACCGTTCTCTGCTCCAATATGGCGGCGGTTTGCGGTACTCTGGTCGACCAGCTGGCCTAGGTGACTAGATGCAGTGACTCTAGGCTTTGTTAATGTGCAATGCACTACATAGAAATACCAACTGATGTTGGTATTTACTTAGAAGGTTAGACAAAGCGCAGACAAATTCTGATTGGCTGCATTCAAAGTGCATTTTAATACTTAAAGTTTGTAAAACTATTAATTTTTTAATAAAATTATGTAAGTAGTTAAATTTGACATATATAAACATTGTGGTTTAGTGAGCTGAAGAATTTCTGCAGGCTTGTTTTTCGAAGGGTCGGCGACGCTCCAGCTGTGTTCGAGATGGTAGGACACTGTCTTCTCGGATAAACTGGTAAAACCTAGGTGGGTAAACTTCGTATCAATGTGTTGATAGCCATATGAGAAATCCCTACTTGTGGAATTCTGGTACGAAATTACGAAATTGAGATAAAATATTTATTACTACATTTTTTGGTAAATTATGTAAATGTTGTTCTAAATCTGTGAGTAAAATTGAGCGTAAATGTGCGCACAGCACCATTGCTAACTTCAGATGGCACATATTTTGTTTTCCTCTTCTTTACTAATAGCATGACCAGTAAGGTACACGCAGCTGCCGTTGCAGAATTTCGCCTTCACTAGTATCAACATTTTCCAAACAACGTAATAATAAGTAAACAGAACTAAATCCAAAGATAATTAACCTCAAAACGGATTATTATTAAAAATATAAACAAACATGAAGTCAACTCTTGGTTATATCAAGATTACAAACATTGCAACCACAAATAATATTAAAAAATACGCTAATACGCATACGCGATTGACAGATTTTACTTTATGAGATGAGATTCGTTGCAAACAGAAAATTTTAAAACTGTCAAAAGCCCAAATGTCATTTTTAAATTTTACTTGACATTAATTTGTTCTATTTTGACATGTTCTGTATTTAATGTCTTTTCCTTTCCAAACGTGTTGCTTCTGTGTAACTTTATATGGTGGATGCCATTTAATAGCAATTTCAAGTATTGTGTTTGCTTTTATTGACATAATTCTTGTATCGATTTCAGCAAAGCCATGGATGATTGTTGTAACGATATTGGCGTATTTGATGGTCAGTGGACTATCTGTGTTGTTGATTTATGCCATCAAAAGAGGACTGCTAGTTATAATCTATATATTTATCTATGTTTATAGCTTATATGCAATAATATTCGTAGGACTATCAGTGATTCTTACACTACAACCAAAATCTGTTAAAGTATTTAACGTGCTAAAACGATCAGAAATTAGCAATGTTAATTATCAGTTGAGAACCGCTGGATATTTCTTGTTATTTCTAACAAACTCATACTATTCTCTAGTTATATACAGTTATTACAGAGAAGAACTCGATGATTTTTATGAAAGAGAACAAGAGCAGTCGGATAATCAAGATTCTTCGGTGAACATGTAAAATCGATTTTCTTTTAAATAAACCTATAAAAAATTGTTTAATCTTATCCATTTTGCTTAATTTAGTTGGACTCTCCACTTCCAGAACCAAATATTCAGTCATAGTGCCAACGCCAGAGCCCGAAAACCGGTAGGGATCAAGGTTTTGAAAGTTTTAAAAAAGGTTCGTTGAGGCAGACCTTGTCAAAGGCACGCTCGCTAGCAAACAAAGCAGCAGTGAAACGAAATTGCATTGGTAATGACATCAACTGATGGATATTGAGGAACCTTCCAAAAATTTTACAAATGCATTTTCTAGTACATTTAATAGAGTGATTGGTGTGCAAGATTACAGAATCCTTTTATGCTCATGATACAAGTAATACATTTTTAACTTGAACTAGGGCAGGCGCGAAGAGTCTTCTAATCCGAGTAGTAGCTTGTGGCGGTTTTATTGAAACGAGTAGAATTATTTCTGGAAGATTTGATTGATATATTTCTTGATTGGAAAGAGAACGGGAAGAGAAAACGGTAGCGGTATCATGGATCAATTTAAAGGCTGGTAACCTTCTTTTGGAAAAAGCATCGGCTCTACCCTGAAGTTTGATTATGTAAGGTTCAACGATCCAGTTAAAGGAACAAAGCTCGATATTTTTTCTGTTCGGACATGATTTAAAGCTACTGTCTGAATTTAGTCCTTTGTCAATGATCCTGGTTAGAATAGGTCACTACACCTTGCTATTGTCCATGCCAACATATAAAGCATTTTCATATCTAATAAAAAAAACTGCCTATTCAAGAAAACCTTAACAAAAATTACTCTCAAGTAATTTAAATATTTTACAATTTGTTTTGTAAGATTGGTAACGTTTGTTTTGTACTACATAAATATATAAACACATTTAAATTTGACAAATCTTAACCTCACAAAACGTCAAATGTCATTTGATAGTGTTACCACATATTACACGCAATAATCACTAAATAGTAACGTTTTTAATAGTTTTGAATTTGCAAATTTTTAGAAAATTAATGACGCAACGCTTCTCTTGTCGTGTCCCAAACAATCATTGCTATAATGACCGTCTTATACAACTCGTATAATAATAAACTATTATGATGCTAAATTTAAAATTCACAAATTTTCAGAATTATTTCACTATGCAAACTTCACAACCAAACCTTCCCATACATTATGATCAAATGGACAGGTTGTTTTTAATGGCAGTCATTATCTAATCTTGAGTCTGATTGGAATACTGTGGAATCTAAAAAACCAGGTAATGAAGACAGCACTGAACAAAAATCAAGCGGCACAACCTTAAAAGAGTACTGGAAACCTATTCAAACATCTAACACTTTTTTGAAATAAATAAAGATTAGTAAAAGTTTCATAGTTTTATTAAAATATAACCTGACAATATTGTTTCGACAGCTATGCTGTCATTATCAAAGGTAATATAATTATAAACAAACACGTCGCTAAGGTAGATACAAAATAGGTAACTAGATAAAATAATAATAATAATCAGAATTAAATATCTAATACATCCAGTAACGGAGAATTACTGAGCTCAAGTTGTTAATTCATTCAAGGTACCCTGAGTTTGTGTTTGTATATCTCAAAGGCTTCTAAAATGTCTAATTTGCGTTTGTTATTACAAAAATGTAGGAATTTAATATTATTTTAGTCTGTGTGATTTTGTTCTAAAAGGTGTTTGGCGTAATTAGATTTTCAGGATGTTTATTTTTGTAATGACGTACGTGTTCTTTATATCTTATGTCAAAATTTCGAAGTGTTTGCCCAATATATACCGAACTACAAAAAGAACAATTTAAACGGTAAATGCCCGATTTCATGATATCATGTGTTCTGTCTTTAGTATTGAATAAAGATGAAAAAGTGTTAGTATTGGCTTTAAATTTATAATTGTTGGTTTTTCTTAGTATATGTGCAATTTTTTCTGATATTTTGCCAAAGTATGGTATAGATATGTAATTTGTGTCTTCTGTTTGATTGTCAATGGGATATATTCTTTTGATAGCTAACCTATAATCTTTTTGTTTAATTAAAGTGTCAATCATGTTCGGATTGTAATGATTTGCATGTGGTAGTTGTTTAATGGTAAGTCTTTCAAAAGATATTTACATACAAAAAGTTAATGAATATATTAATAAAGAAAATTTAGAAACTTTAAACAAAAATCCAACTATAAAATTCCAAAAAGAAATAAAACAAGGTTTAGAAAACTGCAATATCTGCTTTTCAGAATTAGAAAAGCAACAAATCATTAATAAAAACCCACAACCACCTAAACTATATGGACTAGTCAAAACACATAAACAGAATATGCCAATAAGACCAGTTGTATCATACATCAATGCACCTAATCACATTTTATCCAAAAACCTGAACCAGATTATTACCACGATAGGTTACAAATCGAAATACTCTGTTAGAAATTCATTAGAATTAGTAGATAAGCTGCAAAACATACATCTTCCACCACATTCAAAACTTGTTAGTTTTGATATTTGCAACATGTTCTCCAGAATACCCCCACAAGAATGTATTCCTTTATTAGATAGTTTCTTGATCAATAGTAATATAAAATTAGTTAAAAGGTTAGAGTTAATTCAATTATTTGACCTTTGTATAAGTCAAAATTATTTCACTTTTAATAACATAATTTATTTACAAAAGGATGGTTTACCTATGGGTAATTCTCTAAGTCCTCTATTAGCTAACATATTTATGGACAAGTTCGAAGATCGAATATTTGAATTAAACCTCTCTAAACACATTATCTTCTGGTTTCGTTATGTTGATGACATTTTAGCTTGTTTTGACAGTTCTTTTGAGGTTATCAATGTATTTTTAATTCTTATTAACAGTATCCACCCTAACATAAATTTTACACTAGAAACAGAACAAAACAGGTCTATAAACTTTCTAGACTTAAATATCAAGATTAACGCACACAATCTATTTGAATTTTCCATATACAGAAAACCAACACAAACAGACATAACAATACCAAATGAATCTTGTCACCATAATACACATAAAATAGCAGCCTACAGATCATTAGTACACAGAGCTTTAACTATTCCACTAACAAAATCAGATTTTAGCAAAGAGATATCAACCATTAAACAACTAGCACATGCAAATCATTACAATCCGAACATGATTGACTCTTTAATTAAACAAAAAGATTATAGGTTAGCTATCAAAAGAATATATCCCATTGACAATCAAACAGAATACACAAATTACATATCTATACCATATTTTGGCAAAATATCAGAAAAAATTGCACATATACTAAGAAAAAACAACAATTATAAAATAACATTTAAAACCAACACTAACACTTTTTCATTTTTATTTAATGCTAAAGACAGAACACATGATATCATGAAATCGGGCATTTACCGTTTAAATTGTTCTTTTTGTAGTTCGGTATATATTGGACAAACACTTCGAAATTTTGACATAAGATATAAAGAACACGTACGTCAATACAAAAATAAACATCCTGAAAAATCGAATTACGCCAAACACCTTTTAGAACAAAATCACACAGACTCCTCAAAATAATATTAAATTCCTACATTTTTGTAATAACAAACGCAAATTAGACATTTTAGAAGCCTTTGAGATATACAAACACAAACTCAGGGTACCTTTAATGAATTAACAACTTGAGCTCAGTAATTCTCCGTTACTGGAAGTATTAGATATTTAATTCTGATTATTATTATTTTATCTAGTTACCTATTTTTGTATCTACCTTAGCGACGTGTTTGTTTATATTTTTATTACCTTTGATAATAACAGCATAGCTGTCGAAACAATATTGTCAGGATCTCTATTTATTTCATGATTAAGGAGTTCCACAAGGTAAGGCTGGAAACAATAAACAATCTAACACTTTCCTCAAATTAGCAGGTAAGAACGATTCTACGAAAAAGAATCAAAAACTAACAAAACACTAAAACCATTAAAATCTTTGTTGTAGCTGGTAAAAACAACAACCCTTTAACTAACCTACTAAATGAATGTGAAAAACACCATGGCTGACTGCGATTAATAAAACCTTAAAAAGGGTTTCTTAAGGTTTTATTAATCTAACTAAATAATCAGTCATGAGTAGTCAGACAATTGACCTCTTCACCTTTCACCCATTTTACCATATTATTTTTAATATTGGTAGAAAAATCTGGTATCTTTCTTGAGGTTTTATTGGTGTTACTGTAACAAGTTTCCTGAAGCAGTCTCTAAAAACGTCAAAAGTAAATACTTAAAGACTTTCTAAATGCCTAATATTATACTTACTTTGTATTTGTAGCTTTAGAGCAAACAATATGTTCATTAATCGGAGGTTATGTTTATGAACTTTTTGTTTATGTATAACCACGACCTTCTAGACTTTCCGAGACGACGTCAGACTTCGTCTCGTGAAATCTAGGAGGTCGTGTGTATAACGTTTAATCATATCGAGGTTAGTGTCACTATAAGTTACTAAACTAAAGTAACTAGATAACAGTAAAGTTAGCCAATATTCAGAAGTGAAAAAAAGTAATTCTACATTTCACCATTGGCGGGAAAAAAGATTAATTAAATGTTTGAACAATAATGAAGTGAGAATTCAACCAAGTGCCTCAGAAAGCTACTGAGTTAGGTATAATTAAATCCCTGGAGAAGAAAAACACAGTTTCATACTTAAACGCTAAGAAAACGTTTTGATAACACGAAAAATACTGCCGCTACAGTGATAATGTCATTGAGCAACGTTCCTGTAAATAAAGAAATATAGACGCCATCCAGCAAACACAGCAACATATTATTTACGTAACTAAGAGTAACAATGCCTATATTATTATGTAGCAGCCAAGTAAAATTCAAGTCATCTGGAGAGCATTGTGTCCGCCTCATTATGCATCTGTTATTTACGTAAATTCTATATCACTGTTAATACATATGAGAGATGTAAAATACAATCTGTATTATAAACATACACAAAGCGCCGTATATTTCACGTTTGTTTAATTATGAGCATGTTCTATCATATATAAAATCGATGCATTGCAGTCCACGCAAATTCTTAGGCGGCGATCCACTTCCTACCTGTAATCCTGAACTTACCTGTAATACCTTTGGAACAGGATCTTTAAGTTAAAGCAACAATTTTAAAATTTTCCACTTTGCATAGGATAACTTATTTCTTTAAAATAGTAATAGATTCCTTCCTGTAATAGTAAAATTAGAAGAAAAAGAAAAACTCAGAACATTTTTATTTATTTTGTTTATTAAAAAAGAAAAAGATATACCTAGTTATTAATTAATAACTTATAGAAAAAAACAGTATTATATTATTACATAGCATGCAATATAACAAAATAATAATAATAATAATAATCTTTATTTAGCATAAAAATAGGAAAAAATCAAAAGCTATGTATAAACAGATAAACACATTAATCAAAAAGCCAACTGATTTAAGATTATTCTTGGTTTTTTAACAAATTATGCCATTCGGTTCTAGGTCATTCAACTTCTCGATTCCTATTAAATTATATGACGCGTACATTGCTGAAATAATTTGCTGAATCTACCTTTTTACGGTATTAATTTACAGTGGCCTAATATATTTTGCCTTGAAACTTTTTAATAAACAATAAATACGTTTAATCAGTTATTGCCATTTTAAAAATACGTTTCACTGCATAATAAAATATGAATTCACTGGAAATTAAATTTGTTGCGGCTGTTTATTCCACTTCCGAAATGTTTCAGTCGCAGAAATAAAACTGGTTGTATTTTAATATTTATAATTCAACATACACATAAAACAAACAATGGGCGACTACGATTAACACACGTCTGCACGATCAAGTGGTACACGCGCTACTAATGCTTTCCCCCGCACTTTGCAAACAAATTAGTGGTTAAATAGTTATATATTTAACTAGTAAAAAGTGTGATGTTAAATACAAATCACATTATTAATGTCGCATATATGTAAATCTGAAGACACCAGACTCTACATTACTTAAATATTTAATATCGGAAATATATAGCAAATGTTATATCACCAAATTTACATGTGGGGTGTGTAAATGTGTTTATATAACTCATTTTACTTGATTCTTATATAGCAGACAAGTAAATGTCACAGTTTTGTTTACTGGGCAAATGCATTAATTGCACCGGAAATCACCCTTCCAACTGCAAGGATTGCAAGGCGCTCCAATGGAAAAGATTTCCTGCAATAAGAACTAAGGAGGTTATGTCCATACCCACACTGAACAAAAATAACATAGTTGAAAATGGAACTTCATATGCTCAAATGTCGAAAAACAATACGCGAGTTATTACAAACCTTGACTAGTCAACTACCACCATATAACCTTAAATAATGGCGATACGAATGATGGAAAAGATAAACAAAATGGATAACCATGATCACGAAAATGCATTAATAACTACACAATTAAAAATAGCCGCTCGCCTGAAACTCCACTGGCTTGGTAAACCATGACTAAAAGAACTATAAAAATATTTATAAAAAACCAAAATATAGATGTTAATGTCTGAAACCTAGATAATACCAAAAACTTTTATAGAAATTCATAAATATAGAATGTATATTATGTGTAACACCCGTAACACCAATGGTGAAGCTGGAGAAGGTACTACTGTCATTAGAAATGAGAATTCTGTGATAACGGAATTTCAAGATGTAGTCAGCACCACACCTCTACAAGCCATGTCTGTATGTATAGAAGACTAGCATGGTCAGCTAACCCAATAAACATATTGTGGACTTTAGGTGTTGATAAATTTTTATAGAACAGTTATAATGGTTCCCGGAATGTCTTCAATAATATAAGGTTTTAATAATAAGAGACTCCTAATAAATAATAGCACATTAAGTTGTAGGTATCTAGTGCTACATATCATATATCACTTTTAGTTATACATATATACTACAGCTCTTATCACTTAAGCTCCTACAATAATAGTTGTATAAACGTTACTGTTACCAATTTATAACACGTTTGTCATTTAAGGCAGGAATCACACGGCTCGACCACGTCGACCGTCCGAGACCTACCAAAATTTCGATTTCGAACACATAACTGTATGCGCAACGTCACACTGTTAGACCATCGGCCGTCCACCGTCGACCATGCTCGATCGTCCAGCTTGAAATTCAAACGGGTTGGAATTTTGACCGATTGTGGTCGACGATCGCATGCGCGTTATTACTGTGCATTTCCAAACACGTGGGCGTGTTTGCAAAGTTTTGTGTATCAGAACATAACTTATGTATAAAGTTTATAGGCATGGGTGTAAAATATTGCGATTTTGTTTTTCTTCAGTTAGTATAATAGCCCATGATGAAATTTGGTTTTATAAGCTGCACTAAAACATTGATGAATAGCGGATACAATACAAAAAATTCTCCTTGTTCCATCATATAATTAACAATTACATTTTTGGAATCGCTATCACCACTGCTACTCATTTTGAAAACTTTATTAGAAAATTAATAAAAGTGAGTTTAGGAAGAAAAAGACCGCTCGAGGTCGGCCGACCAGTGTGATTTGAATATTTTAATGATCAGCGGTCGACCGATTTTCTTAAGCCGATGGTGGACGGTCGATGCTGGTCGATCGAGCAGTGTGATTCCTACCTAAGGTTATATAAATAATTTGATAGTAACCATTATATATCTTCAATAAATTTTTAGTAATAACACCTTTATAGACTATTATTTGCTGGTAATGTTTTTATAACACTTGCGATCTATATACATACCTTTTATACAACTATATAAGATATATAACAGTCACGATACTTTTTAATGGTACTTGAGTCCTATAAGAGTTTCATAAAAACAGTCTAATGGTGCTCAACCAAAGGAAGCTATAACTGTTAACTCAAATTTGGAATAATCTTATGACAATATGGTTTTTACAAACTTATTTAAAAAAATATCATTTGTAACATTTACTTGATGTTACCAGTTTAATTAATCAAGATTTCTCTTTAAACAAAGCAAACATATTTCTTTTTTTTTTTTGACAAATTTTACAACATTTTGCAAAGACTTTCTTAATTTTAATTGTTTTCGAGGCACTTTAATTTTTCCAGCCTAAAACAATTAGTTTCACAAAGAAAACAATGTTTACATAAGAAATTCTTGTGAGCACTTAAAATCATTATTTTATTTGACCATTGGTAAAGAATTGTTTACGAAGCTCTATAAGTTCAGAGATCAACATCATCTATTTAAAAGAAATAAAGTATCCCATTATGATGTTCAAAAAGCCCAAGTTCGATCAACAATCACCAACAACCTTAGTTCAAAGAAGTCACCAACATATATGACCTGGTAACAGGATGTATCCTAAAATCTGCCACCATAAAAGAATGAGCACCGAAATTTTCAATTCAATCCAGCAAGTGGATTACTTGCCTCTACAATGGATGCTAGCACAACAAATTGTCATTCCTAATCCTAAAATGGATCCAACAGAAAGCTGATCTCTTGTGTGTGTTGTCAAAAATGATAGAAGAAAGGCAACTAATTTCAAACCATCAATTTGGCTTCCATCAGCAGCAAGGTACCATTGAAAAAGATTTAGAAAATGGGAGATACTGTTCAGCTACTTGTCTTGACATTAGTCAAGTATTAGACAATGTGTGGCATTAAGTACAGAGAAGTCTATACATTTCCAGAACCCATCAAGTACCTTAGAACAGCGTTCTCGGCCTCTTGTTATATGTGATTTACAGCGCTGATCTGCCAACTAACATCAACACTGATATACCCTAGCAGCAAACAGATGTCTGACAAAAACCCCTACTTAAGTATGTAGAATAAATTGCTTCTATACAAAATTGTCATCAAGCACATTTAAACTTATAGTGTTTAGCTGTGCGGCTTCTCCAGTCCAAAACATTACAGCTCACCTGTAATGCACCTTGGTACTGTTGCGAGATAAATAATTGATATAGCAGATTTTTCCTGTTTAAATAAGTTTCTCCATTCATAATAAAAATATAAAATTTGGAAGTCACTGTCAAAGGAAGTCTACATAATATACGAAAATTTCAAGAAATCTGCTTACTTTACAATTCAACCGTATCAATTGTTTATCTTGCAATAGTACATATCAAATCATATCATTCATCGTGATCTTGCAATACACAATGTTAAGGATGCAATTAGAACTTTTTGAGTACACCATATCAACTCCTCACCATCGCCTATGTTAAAAGACCCGAATGTTATGATCCGTTCGACCTACTTCAGCACATACAGTGCAGCGAAACAATTTAATTTCCAAGTACTCATAACAATAGCTTAAAGAGATTGACCACCGGACCGGAGCCTCAACTATGTCTTTTCAATCATTAATCAAAATGTTACTTAGAAATCGTTTTGTAGAACAGATTGTACATAATTCTTGGAAGTCAATAAAAAAAAAGTACCCATTTAAATTGAATGATAAACTTAAAAATATATACATTGCTTGAAATTTTTTAATTAATAAAACTTCATATTTTTTGGTAATAACTTTTATTATAAAGTTATAAAATTTTAACAATAAAAATTATTTTAGTTACAAAATATGCATTTATACAGACAGCGCTATTGATTGCATTCTGTGCAATTTGCCTATGTTGCATTTGAAAATAATTGAGTCAAAGCAATATGCACACATAGGCAACCAATTATACACCACGTTCTTTTATACGCTTTACATGTATTGCATGGTACATAACTAGCACTGTATGTACAATCGTAATTGCAACTTAATTGTTTTTATAATTATATTATTCTACACATAAAAAACTCGAAGTGCCGGTAGGAATTTTAGAAAAGAAATATTCAATGGTATTTGTATATGGCCTGCAAAAATTACATATTTTACGTTTAACAGCACTGAGTGTATGTCATTTGAGATTACACTTTTGTGAGTTATTCACATATGTGTTTTAAGAAAGACCACATTGGGAACATTTCTAATACACTCAAATGGCTTTTCACCACTGTGAGTTAACTTATGTCTTTTAAAACTACTACCTTTTGAACATTTGTAATCACACAAATTACACACAAATGGTTTCTCACCAGTGTGAGTTAACATGTGCATTTTAAGATTATGACTTAGTGAACATTTGTAGTCACATAAAGTACACTCAAATGGCTTCTCACCACTGTGCGTTAACATATGTCTTTTAAGATCACCAGCTAGTAAACATTTGTAATTACACAAACTACACACAAATGATTTTTTACCAGTATGAGTCAACATGTGTCTTTTAAGATTATTACTTCTTGCACACTTGTAGTCACACAAATTACAAACAAATGGTTTCTCACCAGTGTGAGTAAATATGTGTTTTTTGAGATCACCACCTAAAGAACATTTGTAATCACACAAATTACACTCAAATGGTTTCTCACCAGTGTGGGTTAACATGTGTCTTTTCAGATTACGACTTAGAGAACATTTGTAGTCACACAAATTACACTCAAATGGTTTCTCGCCAGTGTGAGTTAGCAGGTGTGTTCTAAGATTTTGATTCAGTGAACATTTGTAATCACACAAATTACACTCAAATGGTTTTTCACCAGTGTGAGTTCGTATATGTGTTGTAAGAGCACCGCTTTGTGAACATTTGTAATCGCATAAGTTACACTCAAAAGGTTTTTCACCACTGTGAGTTAGCATGTGTCTGGTAAGATTATTATGATGTATGAATTTATATTCACATAAGTTACACTGAAATGGTCGCTCTCCACTGTGACTTAGCATGTGTCTTTTAAGATGATTACGGTATCTAGATTTATAATCGCATAAATTACATTTATAAAATTTCTCTTCAGTAAGTTTAAGCAAGTGGCCTTTATTTGTTTTATCATCAACAATGGTTTCTGTGGATTGTTGTAGAGTACTGTTATTATGCAACAGTTTCTCGTCTCTCTCAGTATATGTGTCATTCTCACTCATGATGTTAGAGCATTTAATTATTTGTGGTTCTATTTTGATTTCCAAGTCTTTTTTGATTGCTGTATCATCGTCCATTGTGTCTGCAATATTTAAAGTTTTATCGCAATCTGCAACAAAAAAATATAACTGTACAAAGACTGTAGTAAAAAAAGGTATTTTTCATTTCAATGTCATCAATGTTAGTTTTGTATAACTAGTCTAAGTTTATTAGATTGAATATAATTAAAGAAATGTTCCTAGACCCAACATCATAAAAAGTAGTAATCAGCAAACTAAAGTGATTAAATGAATCTACATTAGAATTTATAGGTACAAAGCTCAAAAAATAATCAATAACTTATAAGGAGTTTACGTTTAATAAATCAAAATATTTGAATCTGAACTATTGGAGTGCTAGTCCTCGAATTACTCATTTTCAATAAACAATAAACGAACACAGAAAATCACAGACTCACATTACACATCGGCATTTGAAATTAGTTGTTTTTTCATAAACATTGATATTAATCATAATGTGCAAAAGAATACGTCTAAATTATTATTATGAGCCATGTTAATATGGATTTTATAAAAAAAACGTTGCAACTTTTTGGCAAAGCCTTGCTATCAGTATTGCCAGATCCACAAATGCAAAATACACAGCGTTGCCCAACTATTGGGTTTTCTCCAGAATTATGTTGCAAAGCCATTTAACTACACAAAGGGGGCGTTATTGGTGCAAAATATTAGCGTCAAAATATAGCTCACGTTTTTCATTCAGTTTTCTTTTAATAATCTTTTTTTAGGAAGATAACGTTTGATGTCGATTGCTAATCTGTTAAGGTAGTGTGGATCATAGATTGTAAGGAGTAGATATCTAAAATAAATTTTATAATCATAGTCGAACATCGCCAATTTTGTAGAATTAACGTTTTCTAAAAAAATAACCAAACTAAACATAATACAGTCAATTATAACAATAGTTTAATAGCACAATCTATGACAATGGATAAATGTTTTTGCTTATATATTTAGTATTGATAGAAATAAAATGGATGTACACGGCGCGGAAATTTAAATATGGCAGCACGAAAAACAGTCATTTTAAGTTGAACGCTTTCTGTACCAGAAAGAGTTGGGTGGTAATATTCACGGGACATTTAAAAGTAATTTAACTTTCCCAATCTTTTAACTATTATTTAATAAATTCCCGAAGTAAATGTTCTTTTTCTTTACTTAAGAGCATGTGACGGTTAATTCTTGAATAAACTATTTCACTCTTAATTAGTCCTGATTAATTTCTTAAAACGAATATATATATATTTTCAATATTTTAATATAGTAATACTTTTCTTTTTCTTAAAACCAGCAACAACAACTGATATTTTTAAAGATATTTAGCAGTTTTATATTTCCCTTTTTGATTTCAATTACCTTAAATTATTCCTTGGCATTTAAAAATTACAGTTAAACTTAAAATATTTCGAAAGTTCACGCATGGCTGGCAACACTGTGAGCAGAGAACTGCGATGCGATCAAATAACGTTTCTATTTACATTTTCAAATTTTAAGAAATTTCAAGTTTTAAAGAAATTAATTCCGTTTTGCGGACCGTAGCGCCATCTTTAGGTGTTTATAGTTTCTGAAGCTTCCTATTATTAACACTGGCGGCGATAACTCGCCCTTACGTTTAAACCCGCCCTTAAGTACCCTTAAGTATTTTAGACCCGTTTTTATTTTAAAGTCACTTTAAAATAACGTTATGAGACCTGGTAACTACCATATGTAAAATGTAAATTTGTAGAGAGACAAAGGCAATAATTGATTATAAATCAACATTTTATTACTTATTTATTGTCATCATAAATTGTTTTCCAGCTACTTCATTGAATTTGTAAATTCGTTTTTAAATGTTCCTCCTCTTCTCTTTTTTCTTCGTTGGCAGAATTCTTCTTCTATTAATTTAGTTTTTGCCTTGTAATATTCTTTTTTGGCATTTAAGAGTGGAATTTTGTGCATTTATTAAAGTAACTTTTAATTATAGGTTGTCTTAGCTTTGTAGAAGTTAGGATTAAAAAAACAAAAATTATATTATTAGCAATCCAATACTTATAGGAATAAGACAATGTAACACTTTTACATTATCTAGCTTCAGTTTCTGTAGTCCATTTATGTGTCAGTTTACAACTATTTTAACTTTAGTATTAAAACTATTTGCATTGTAAATAACCTTAGAAACTTTATTTTCCATAGTAGACAAAATATCCAAATGCGAACGAGAGTCTTGAAAAAAATGTATCCAAAAGATATGTAATAGTTATTTATGTACCAAGGGCGTTAGAATGATGATAATGCCAGGAGGGCGACGATGTTCCAGCCCGAGGGCCTGAAGGGCTCGAGGGAAGGAAGTCGCCCGATGGGTATTATCTAGTAACGCTCGTGGTGCATACAAAATTTTGTTTCACAAGAATATGTATTAGTAGAAAATTAGTTTTAGTTTATAATTGTTGGCGTTGCCAACGCGTTGTTTATATATTTATAAAACTAGGAATTTTTTGTTTGTCGGATGGTAACAACTTTTACTAAATTTACAAAAGTCAAACAGCAGGTATGTGACAATTTAAATTCAAATGTTTTGTGTTGTTGTTGCCAACATAAAAACAAAGAAAAAATCCTAATAGCACTAATGTCATCTAAAAAATAAATTAATTTTAGCTAAGGAATTTTTGTCGGCAATTAAGTGGGCACAAAAGAATTCGTGGTTCACGCGCCCAGAAACTACGTGTAAATACTCGTTATTTGTTGTACTGCAACATACTCGTACACAAACATATACTTTCTGACCTAATGATTCAAATTACTATTGAACGTAATGCAGGCTCCGATTGTAAAGTGAACCATGAGCGGGCGTTATGAATATAACGCCCGCTTATAATGCCCTGGTTGTTATGGACTTGTTTATATAATTCGTATCACAGGTATAAACAGCAAATAATATGCAAGTGAAACATAAATTATCTTATTATTAGACGAGCGGATAAATGCTCTCTCCAATCACAGCACATAATTTAACAGTCAATAATACATTAGTTATGGCACTAGAGGGAAATCAAATTCATTTTAATTTAGAGTCACTACATCTAATCAACCATGGTGGATCAGAGGTACTTTCCATTGGACTGATGTACTGATCCAGTTTTACATATCAGATCAACTTAAGATCAGTTCATAACAAAAAATAATAATTTCCAATGCAACGACTTTTGTCTAACATCCACAACCAACTGATATTACTTTTCACCAGATCATTAAACACACTTCAAAAGATAGGTGCTTAAAAGGCAAGGGGGATATAATACAAATCAGATTAAATCATCAAGCATCAGGGTCAATAGAACAACAAATAAGTAAACCAGATGATCCTAGGTAATACCCAGCCAGCACACTGACGTTATAATGACGTTATTTTTAAGTGATTATTGGTGGGCGACGTCATATGACTAATAAATGATGTCCATAAGACGTCATGTTATGGGACGTACGTAGACGTCTTCAAAACGACGTCTTTTAGACGTACAATAAGGTCGTTTTTAGACTTCTAATATTACTAATTATGATCTATCTAGGTAACCAAAAAGTGATATATTCCATAAAATATTTATTTTTACATTTGCAGAATGTAAATAGAATACATTATTTTACTGTTTGCAATATTCAATTACACTATTTTTGTATTGTCAGGTCTACTGATGTACGAGAGACAAATCTAGCAACACTGTTTTACTTTATTTTTTTACTCAACTGCACGTGACCACATGCTGCAATACAAACAGCAACAACGTATTTCGTGTATTTGTTTTGCTCTTTAATTAGAAACGTTTCTACTTATTATTAAAGTTGTTGACGTGCTACATTTGTAGTGTATGTGTAGGTGCAACTACTGCATAGTAATTGTGTGGTTTGTCACAAAGGGTGAGTATTAATAATTACTTGTTCTGGTCGTAATACTACATAACCTATACAATTTTACCGGTTCGACTATTTTGTGAGATTACTATATTAATAAATTAATACTAATGCAATGGTTTCTTAGTACTTACTAATATTATTTTAGTATCATCAATTATTCTGCATATCGTTTTTCAGTTGGTAAATGTTTACTTTTGCTTAATAATTATTATGAGATGTTGAATTAATAGAAGAGATGTATGTTCTGTTATTGAATGTTTACTTTTGTTTAATAATTATGTATGAAATAGTATATAATAAACATTATTTCCAATATTCAACTATTTATCTATAATTCCTGTCCTAGTCCTAGTGTAGGACGTTTTAATGGCGTCATTGAACAACGTTTTAATGACGTCGTTGAACTACGTTTTAATGACGTCTTATATTGATGTCCTTGGGCTGTGACATAATGCTGTCAGTTTTACGACAATTTGACGTCATTTTAATACGTCATTTGACGTCGTTACTGCCGAAAAAACGGCGACATTATGACGTCAGTGTGCTGGCTGGGTACTGGTCAGTAGATCAGTCCAATGAAAATCACCTCAGATGAGATTCGCTTGGGTTCATTGCTGCAGCACTGACCTTCCTTTTTTGATAATTCCAAGAATTGGTCAAATTTTGTACTTGGTATAGGACATCCTTGAAGATTTTTTCCAATAATATTTCAAAATAACTTTTCTTTATAATGGAATTTATCTTTTCTTCAGAACCTACCAACCTTTTAAAAAATGTTTATAATAAATCCTCAATGGATCTGGTTCCACCTGCATCTGTTACACACTACTTGTCAATGCAAAACTTCAAAAATTAGTTCTACATGTATTTATTTCTTGGAGTTATCGTATTTTTTTGCTATACATTTTGCAATATGTTGTCAACTGATTTACTTCGAACTCAGAAGTATCACTTTTTTTGGTTCATTTTGAAACTATAAACACTATAATAAGCCTTACTGTAAAAGAATTTCTTTACCGTTTGTTAACATCAAGGTAATATTGTCTTTCCTTTTGATCTTTAACTTTTATATTTGCATGCGAACTGTGAACATGAAAGATTTGCAGTTGAGAAAATTATTTAAATGCACATTCTAAATAACATTTTATGAATAACTATTGATTTTTTACTTAACTGCATTAATCTTTAGTGGAGAATGTTCACACACTCTCTGAATTTCTACTGTAGTCATCATGTGTTTAACACACTACCTACGCTGTCAAACAGCCCTGAGCCACATAACGCACACCTGGTTGCATTTTAGATCTGTATTTGCTTTGACATGATATTAAAATTTGTACAGTATATAAATGCCTTATAATATATTTTAAGACTATACTAATAAAGGCACTAAACTACAAACAAACTAAATTAGTATATAATTTATTATTTCTATTATGTTACATATTAACAAGTGAAAAGTCAAATATAACACAGTCATAATTCTTAAAAACAAACTATTATATTTTGTCAAATAAAGAGTAAATTCAGCAGCAAACAACTCACTTATGAATTTAATGAACAGATTTGGATACAATTGTCAAAATAATCTCATCATAATATTATAGTCACCATTTATTGGATTCATTTTGTAGTCTCTGTTTTTCAGTTTACGGATCTATGAACTGGATTTTCTAATTTCAAATCTTGACTAATTTTACTAATCCAAAGAAAAATGGCGTCTATTTAGACGCCATTTTTCTTGATTGATATCAGTTTGAATTGACTTCAAGGATGCGCAAAAGTGTTCATGTCGCACCACCCTTTTTGTTTAAACAAGACAATATTGAATCTCTTTCTAGGGCTTGCAAGTTTTTTTAACAAGGTATGGTTTTGGACAGGAGTTTTATATTTATAAAAATTGCTTGCCATAATGTAACATCTTAAATAAAAAAAATCAAATATTAATAACAAAAAATAAATAAAAGTGTAATTTTACAAAATCTTTCGGTTTTTGATTCAGTAATTCCAGCACAAGGGTAATATCGCAACACAATGCGGGTTTTTTTTCTACAGCTGTATATACTCACTTTTATTTGAGCTTAGAACAACTTCCCAGCTGACTAATGAGTGAGGTAATAGTGGCGGCAGGTAGCTGCTCATCTGCCTCAAACATATCTTTAGAATGTATGGATGCTGTGGGATGTGCGACTTTCATACTTACAGTAACCCTATTTATTATTTTCTGTTATTTTTCATAACCACTGCATTGTTCTGTAAAATTTAAAAAATGTCTAGAATTGTAAGAACCTATACTACAATGGATGGTTCCAATGATACTCCGATTTTTATTTAATATGCAGAAACGGCTTATAATATATAATATAATTATATATTATAACTATAATATAATATATACCATGTAATCACATTAATAATTATATTTTTTCTACAATGAAAAGGAAAATATATTGCAAAATGAAACATAATTAATTTATTAAAATGTAAAAGTTGGTTCCT
Organism: Agrypnus murinus; assembly: GCA_929113105.1. Classification (NCBI taxonomy): domain Eukaryota; kingdom Metazoa; phylum Arthropoda; class Insecta; order Coleoptera; family Elateridae; genus Agrypnus; species Agrypnus murinus. Next base: position 5,798,906 of record OV816027.1, read on the forward strand.
TATGGGATAGAATTGTTTTTTTAGTTTTAAATATAAGTCTGAGGAAGGCAAATAGTTTTTAGAAATATAAAAGTACAAATTTTTATGGAGAAGACTATGTTTTTAATAAAAAAATTTTTTATTAAAATTTAACTCCATTTAGAGTGATGGATACAGAATTATTAAATACTTGAGGGAGTTTTCCAATTAACCCAACACTATATTGCTTAAAAGGAGCTTTTTCTGAAAATGGCTATATATACATATGCAATTAAACATGCACCTTTTTCAATTTCATTCAAATATTTTTTCACTATCCAATGAATTTTGCACATGTGCATATATAAGTGCACATGTGTCTTAGCAGACTTATCCTTAGCACTAATGTATATGCCGTTTTGCGCACTATATTCAAATATAGCTTTCACCATTATAAATGTAAACATGTGCTTTTGCAGTATTACTCCCTGTGATGGTTATCATATGCATAACATTCAAATTACTTTTCATCAGTGTGGATAAGGATATGATTTCTAAGATATTTTTTGTCCGAACACTTGTAATTACATTCATTACATTGAAACGGTTTCTCACCACTATGAGTCAGCAAGTGCCTTTGCAAATTTCCTTTTTGCGAGCATTGATATTTACAAATAATACATAGAAATGGTTTTTCACCACTATGTGTAAGCACATGTTTTTGTAAACTTGACTTTAGTGAGCTTTTATAATTACAAACGTTACAAACAAATGGTTTCTTACCACTATGCGTGAGCATATGTTTTTGAAGATATCCTTTTACTGAGCATTTATAGTCACATGCAGTACATTCAAATGGTTTATCGCTACTATGTATAAGCATATGTTGTCGTAGAGTGCCTTTCATTGAGCATTTATACTGACAAACATTACATTTATATGGTTTTTCACTAGAATGGGTGTACATGTGCTGTCGAAAACTTGCTTTCAGTGAAAATTTATAACCACATATATTACATTCAAATGGCTTTTCACCAGTATGAATGAAAGTATGATTTCTAAAAGATTTTCTATCTGAACACTTATAATTGCACACATTACATTCAAATGGTTTCTCACCACTATGGGTGAGTATATGGCTCTTCAGGCTTATTTTTTGAGAACATTTATAATTACATATGTTACATTTGAATGGTTTGTTACCATTATGGATAAGCATATGTCTTTTCAATTTTGCCTTCTCATAACACTTATAATTACATACATTACATTCAAATGGTTTCTCACCACTGTGACAGAAAAGATGTCGTTGTAAATGTTCTTTTCGAGTGAATTTATTGCCACATATGTGACACTTAAATGGTTTTCCATCATTATGAGAAGACATGTGCCTTTTTAGATTTCCTTCCTGTGTGCACTCATAATTACATACATTACATTTAAATGGTTTTTCACCAGTATGGGTGCGCATATGTATTTTAATATTTCCTGTATGTGAGCTTTTATAACCGCACATGTTACAATGGAATAATTTCACATTATTGTGAGGACATTCATGATATTCCAATTCTTTTGTGGAAAAAAATAGTTGACTACAGTTTTTGCAGCTAAATGAGGCTTTGGATTCTTGTTTGCATTCCTTTGGTATTTGTCGTTGATTGGAAGATTCCCCATGGTTGTTGGCTGTAGAGGTAGAGTTATATTCTAGTTTACAATGACCTAGTACAAAAGGTTCTTCTACCTTCAAATCATTGGATAGTTTAATAACATCTAGAAAACATATATTACCTTTTCACACTATACAGATATATAAACAAATTGTTTTACCAGTTGAAGACATGATGATCTCCCAAATGATCTAATATCAGAAAAAGCTATATGAACTCATAAAGTATGGTACAAAAGTTCAATTCTTATATCGGATTATTATAAAACTAGTACAGGACAACTTTGCTCCAAATCAGCTCTGAATCTGCGTTTCGGCGCCATCTACTGAGTTGTGTGTTAATTATGATATTGATTGGGAGCTATTTCCGAATTTAAAAATTTCTCATTTTTTCTGTAATAATCCGTATAAATACTGAAAGTTCCACAAGGGACTGTTACTAATAATTCTTTATTAGTCTACAATTAAATAATATTAACAATATACGATAATAAATAGTTATCTGTAGAACTTTTACTATTTCATCTATTGTGACGCGCCAACAAATATAGATGGCGCTGTACAACAACAAAATGTCATCGATATACTGTAGTTGATGACGCAGTTTTTACTAGTGGTTGTTTTTGCTGTGTTGTATTTTAATGGTGATTGTAATTGAGACAGATTAAATTTGATAATTTTTGAAATGTGAGTAAAATGGGATTGCCATTCATAGATTTCTCTCAATATATATTTACTGTACTCGTGATTATACATATTGCAACAGAGCTACCGCATGATTTCTTTTAACAACTTGCCGCGAAAGTGCAGATAAATGTTTGGCGCAATTCTTACATAAACACCACTAAATCCCTTATAAGGAAGAAACCAGATAAACTAATACACATTTTATTAAATGAAAAATTACTATGGTCAAGATTAATATGTTAAATTAATTTTAGTTATGCTTTCTTTAACGCTATCTTTTACGGAATAAAATGCATTTGATTTTTGCCTCACAATGTTCGGCTAACCTTTCGCACCTATAAATGTGTACAATTCACAGACGATACTCTGAGAGACAAACTGTTTCGAGTTTATTGGCGCTATTCAGGTGTTAAGCCGGTTTGACATGTTACTAAATTTATGTAAAGATTTTGGAGTAAATTTCTTCATAAATTTCTTGCTTCTTCATAATTCTTCTTCATAAAAATGTGATTCGTTGCAAATAGAAAATTGCCAATTTTTGTGAAATTTTATCAAAAGATTTATTACAGTTCTTGATAGACCTAGACCTAGAATCCTCATTACAGAAAGCAATGCTGGCGGTGCCCGTTCGAAGAACACTTCAGCCATGGCAGACTTTAGTGTACCAGGCAGGAGCTGTAAAAAAGCAACACTGCAATTTTACCCATATTCTCAAGGAGCACTAGATTGTATTTACTTCAATACCATACAACACAGAAGTTGACATTTCAAATCTTGGTTAGAATAATGTCAAACAACTGTCACAGGTTATCTTCTTAAGAAGTAATAGTAGATAGATTAGTAGACTCCTGTGCAAATTAAGAATATCTCTGGATTAGTGTTTTTCTTGAAAATTTTAAAAATTGTATAAATAAAAATGCTAATTTATATTTAAGAGATTTTATTAATAAGAATGAATAAGAAAAAGTTTATTATGAAACTAACCCTGTTTACATAGTAGATATGTAAATCAGTGTTAATTTCCGAACTAACAGCAGCTGATTTTGAAATTTCAAACGAAGATCTCTCAATGGCCATATATATATATTGTTGGAGAATTATACAGCTTTCAAAATTTGTAGTAAAACCAACTGCAATACTTGTTTAAGTTTTTTAAGAAGTGAGTCATATACGTTACCACTGACAATGACTATTTTAGCCAAATTAACAGGGGAAGGTTAACTAATCCGTCCAATTTAGTCATATTGTTTAAATAACGTAAGAATGTTTACGAATATGATTTATATACCTATTATAGGTTATGTGAATTTTAATTTAAGCTAATATGTAATTGAAAACTGTCAATCAGCCATTAATAACCTGTTGTTTTCTAGACCACAACTCAAATCTTCTTCGATTTAGGTGTACTGGGAAATATTCAACTTACACTGATTTATACCTACTATATAAATAGGTTAGTTTCATAATAAAGTTATTCATTCTTATTAATAAAATCGATTAAATATAAATTTGCATTTTTTATTTATACAATTTTTAAAAGTTTACAAGGAATAAACACTAATCCAGAGATATTCTTAATTTGCACAGGCACAGGTCTATTAGCTACTAATACTTCTTAAGAAGATAGCACGGTGACAGTTGTTTCTTGTTTGACATTATTCTAACCAAGATATGAAATGTCAACTTTTGTTTTGTATGTTTTTGAAATAAATACAATCTAGTGCTACTTGAGAATATGGGTAAAATTGCAGCGTTGCTTTTTTACAGCTCCTGCCTGGTACACTAAAGTCTGCCATGCTTCAGCCCAATGGGCTAGTTCAACTAGTATTCTCTGCAGTGAGACGTCTAATCATTCTTAATTTTTTACTTTTGATGTTTCAAGATGACACGTAATTTTAATATCAGTAATTTTCTAAACTTACACTTTCGACCTACTACAATATTAGATAGAGGCCATTCAAAAAAAAGCGTTCGCAAAAATTGGTAATTTTTTGCACCCTCGCAGCCCCCTATGTTCGTTTTCGTTAGGTTCCATAACAGTACTTGAAATAGCTTCTTTTTATGCAAAAAAAAAAAAATTTCTCAAATCAATTCATTAAGATGATCAATTGAAAAAGTTAATCACCGTTTACAAGAACAAGAATTATTAATAGATTTTAAAAATTAATAAAAATTAATTTGGAATAAAAAAATATTATTATATATTATAATAATATATTATTAAAAATATTTTTTACACGTAAATTATTTATAATCTGAAGACGATACTTGAAACTTTTGAAATAATAATCATAATTTTTACTATTATAATGTATTACCTTTATTGGTGTTTTTATTGTAATACATCAAAAAAACTACGACTATAAAAATATTTCCCAACTAAATTATTTTTATTATAAATAAAAACTCGTTTTAAATTCAATATAAAATTATTAAAATATTAATAATAGTCTAACATTGCAGTTGGCAGTTCAAATGTTTGCTTCACTAACAGTAACAAGTGCATATGTAGCGTGCAGTTGTAATGGCAACCGTGTGAGGGGTACCGTACTGATGCAGCAAAAGTTTTGAAATCTGCGTCATTTCATATTTTCTATGCGAAAGTTGCGTGCATCGCGCTTGCTATTTCTTTCTGATATGTACTTAGGTACTTAAAAAAATTATTTTTTGCATGGATTATTTTTAAAATGTTTAGTTAGTTTAGTAATTCATTTTTTATTTTTTTCTAGTTTATAAAATTAATAAAATATGCATTCTAATATTCTAAAACAGTAGTAATTAATAAACAAGGGAGATTTTACAAGAAAACATTGGCGAAGCAGCGCTTCACCTGCGTCATGTGACGAGCCGCCGCTGAATAAACTGTTTTGCTAATCTTTAATTTCACTAAACCAGAAAACCATTTTATAGGTCCATTCTCCTACTCGAGGTTAACTAAGATTTTCGGATCTTCATTAAAGATGGAAATTGACTGGTCTCATTTTGCTGGATATTTTTATAAGAACGACTAATGTTACCTATTTTTGGTGACAATATTTTAAAAAATTTAATAGCTCATCCATAGATGACATACGAGGTAAGCGCCATAAATTCTCGGCCTGATATAGAAAAAATAAACTCGGCTAAAAATTCACGGCTAGAAAATTAGTTTTAATTTATAATTGTTGTAGGACATTGTTGATATTTATTTTGAACGTAACGCCGGCGCCAATTGCAAAGTTAACTCCGATATTAAAAATAAAGTGAAACAGTGTTGCCAGATTTGTCTTTCGTACATCAGTGGACCTGACAATACGAGAACAAGATATTTAATATACTTAATAATATTAGAAAACTAAAAACGACCTTATTGCACAGCTAGAAGACGTTTAAGTACGTCCACTTAATATATTGTTTTATGGACATCATTTATTAGTCATATGATGTTTCCGGCCAATAATCACTTAAAAATGACGTCAATATAACGTCAGTGTGCTGGCTGAATGATTTCATGTAAAAGTATTCGAACGTTACAAGTGCGTCTTATACGACGATCATCAAAAACGTACACTAAGACGATAGAGAATTCGGGTCCATATCTCGGTTTAACTTTTGCAAATTTAATGAAACTCATTACCATCTGACAAACATACAAATTTCTAGTTTTTGTCGGTCTAGGCTAGTTTCTGGTCTATTTTGGGACCTGTTAAATTAATGAAATCGGACAGAGGTCGTACAAAATAACAATTTGGATTACTAGACCAGAAACTATGTGTTTGCGTACGAGTGTTGCAGACGGATAGTCGAGGCCTGTCAATATCGAGTATTTGCAACGTAGCTTCTGGGCGCGTGATCCACAAATTGTGGACCTTTTTGTTTTTATGCTGGTAACAACAACAAACATTTAAATTTAAAATGTCTTATATCTTATGACTTTTGCAAGTAAAAGTTGTTACCAACCGGCAAACATAAATATTCTTAGTGTTTGACGGCCTAGGCCGGCAAACACTGGACTAATTTGGGATCTGCAATAGTAATGAAGTTGGATGGAAGTAAAAAAGATAAATTTTATGACTGAATTCCATGAAGTTTTATTTAATTTATTTTTAATATTACTACTATAGTCGACTATGTATGGCAGCTCTGCGATCTACTACGTATTTGTTGTGATAACCTATAAAGATCATCTGGAGGCTTTTTTCAGGAAAATCTTGTTAAACCTCACCATAAACACTGTGGACTGTTCTTTTTGCCAAATTTGTAAAATCTAAGATTGTTATATTTCAGTTTTGTGCGTTTTCGGCTTGTGGTTGCTGATATGGAGTGTATCAGCAGCAGCGTGCGAAGCACACGAAACAGTGGAAGCAGTCGCGATATGCGACATATGCGCTATCACTCTCGTACACATTGCGTATGACGGTGGTAGCGCATACTCGTATCACGACTAGCAATAGATAAACTTGACACATGATGGTTCTTTCAATAAAAAGTGTTGGATACCAGATTATGGGTAGTAGCCATTATTATTATTACACATACACCACCCATATTAACTTCATAAGGGTAGGTCTAGCATAGAAAACTGATTCTGTATACAGATGTTACACTAGTAATATTTCGATTGTTCTATTTATAGGTTAGTAAAATAATAATTAATAAAATAATTTTCTTTATATCATTATTATGGCGAGGCGTCATACTCCTTTTGGCAATTCCATAATCTCTATGTTTAGGGCCAAAAAAGTTAAAACTCCTACGTGTTTTCAATTCATTCCGTTGATCTAAAAAAAAGCATTATAAATAACAATCTTTTTACACGTGAACTCCCTGTAGATAATTATTTACCCACTAATCCCCAAGAATCTTCTACAATGGACGTTACATTACCACAAAGTCCCTTATACTGAACATTACATTTTTCAGTACCGCATTTTGAACATGGTTGGCCCCTTTCGTACACAGGTTCACCTAAAATATTTCCAGCCACTTGATAAAGGCACAACAGAAATATGCAATATTGGGTTTCCGACTCGAATCGTGACCTTCCACATCCTACGTGCGTCGTCTTAGCCCAGATTATCTGAGTAAAATGGGCAGTCGGCTTTGCGCTGCTGTAAATGTTTTGTTTAGGTAAAGAAAGAATTATACTTTAGTATTTAAGTGTTTACGTTCTTCTGTAATGGTCGAGGATAGTTTCTTTCGTATTAGAAATCTCATTGTACCATTTTGTGACTGCACCTAATACGCAACTTATTTTGGCTGTTTTGGTTATGATGTCCATATCTAGCATATTCTGGCCTAAGTTGGAGGTATCTGCAATTAGAATTTATTGATTTATGTATTGTAACGAGGTCAAAGTCGATTATTGAGTGATATTGATGCTTGTTGCATATAAAACTTTTGGAAAAATTGCTCTATACGAGATACATACTGCATACTTTCGCTGACTTTTTCCTAGTGCATTTATCTACTTGACACTGTGCTATAGATTCTAATTTCTTACTATAACTCTGAAATAAAGATTTGTTATTACTCTATCTTGTTTTATCCGGTATACCTACTCTTCTAACTACTTACTAATGTATGCATATTGGCTGCTGGTCCATTTCCTCTCATTCTAACATAACCAAGAGCAATTCGATTTCTATAATGATTGTGGGTATCGACAATCCACTGTCTGTTTATATTGTTTAAAGGAAACTTAAAATAACTTACTCCACATTTTAACCTAGCAGGACATATCTAAATAATTAATTTTTTCTCAATACTTTTTTGCTCAAGTTTTAATAATTGTTAATACTGTACTGTCTTCGCGCAAAGTCCATAGAACGGATTGAGTAGAGAAAAGTAAATATAGATAATTAGAAACCTCTCCATTTCTCTAAATGACAGTAGTTTTCAAAACTGTCAAGCAGAAACTGACTTTATTGGCTTTTTAGAAGGTCACTATAGGTTTCTACGGTCACTCTAAATAAAGTAAATAATGCTAAATAATGCTGAAATTACAGACGAAACACGAAGCGTAGAAAACAATTTGAAAAACATTATTACTAATGCGTCAATTGGAATAGAAGCCCACAATTTTGGTACTCCAAGATATTTAAGCACTTATCAAAGATTACTCCGAGATATTCGCATTTCCTTTAATATGGCATCCCGCAGCCAAACATAGATATTTGTATCCTCAGAAAGACAGCTTTATTTGATCATAAAGAGTGTATTCGAAGGAACCATAATCGAGAAATATTGGTAATGCTGCAGCATAAATGTCTTGCCTCAAAATTAGAAGGAGTTTGCTGAAACAGACAGGTTACATAGCCTAATAGAAAACATTTTAGCATCAAATTTGATCTTATTACACACACTACACGTTACATACAGTGAGATCAGAGTCAACAATTGATGGAAGTCCTTCAAAAAAGCGATTAATAAAAATTCATTGGCGTCACTACCCAGCCAGCATACTGAGGTTATAATGACGTTATTTTTAAGTCATTATTGATCGACGACGTCATATGACTAATAAATGATGCCCATAATAAGACGTCATATAATGGGACGTACGTAGACGTCTTCAAAACGACGTCTTTTGGATGTACAATACAATACGTACAAGTATCGTTAAAAAGATATTATTTTAGCAGGGGCCAAAGAATACTGGTCATAAATAAAGTAGGAACTGGAAATAAAGTAGTATAACCTCAAAAACGTCACACGATGTCCAAATAAACAACGTGCAAAGCTGGTTTATTATCCAATGTAGCCAATATAAAATTATTCGAATTATTTAATATAGAGATTTCAAAACATCTACTGCCAATGTACGCGTTGCTAGACTACATTTCTAATCTTTCATGTAAACAAAATTAGTAAATTTACTAGGTTTCAACTTTTTACGCGCAAACTAGATATACTGCAAGCTCTTATTTATCTGATGTAAAGTGCTAATATAGGAGTTTATGCTACTGTAATACATTTAATTAATTAATCTATAGGTCGTTATCTGAGATCTCATACTTCTTCCATAAATTGCTTAAACAGACGTACCACACCCAAACAGCACACGTTGTCTTAAAGACATCTTTTTTATGTCCATATTATGTCTGAACGCCTGAAGATCAAGAAACGACGTCTTAAAGTAGTTAAAGTTGAGTAGCCTTTGTTCGTGGCTACTGGCAAATTTGGCTATGGTTTGGTCAACAGTATCCATTTGAAGGTCCTGATGAATGTCTCTGTTTCGGCAGTACCAGGATGCATCAACGATGTTCCTTAGTGCTTTGTTCTGGAAACGCTGGATCACTTGAATGTTGCTCTTGCTGGCACAACCCCAGAGTCGAATGCCATAGGTCCAAACTGGTTTTAGTACTTGCTTATACAGAAGCAGTTTGTTATATGTAGACAGCTTGGAGTTTCTTCCAAGTAGCCAATACATTTTTTCAGTTTTATGCCTAACTCTTCGCGTTTCTTTTTGACATGGACTCTCCAGCGGAGTCTAGCATCTAAGGTCATTCCCAGATATTTGGCCGAGTCAGCATAAGGGATCTGGGTATCGTTGATTCTAATAGGTAGATGTTGCTTCTGTTTATTAGTAAAGTCTACATGTACAGATCTATTTTCGTATAGTAGGTAACCTATATAGTAGGTAAAGTACCGGACCTAGCACACTACCTTGTGGTACCCCTGCTCTAATTTCCTTTAATTCAGAGTAAGAATGTTCCTGTTTAATTCTAAAATATCTTTCGGATAGGTAAGATTGTAAAAGTTGTTGTGGCAGATAACGGTTTAGTTTGTGAAACAAGCCTTCATGCCACACTTTGTTGAAAGCCTGAGCGACGTCGAGGAAGACAGTGAAACAGACTTTTCTTTCTTCTAGTGATTTTTCAATGACGATTATGATCCCGTGGACTTGGTCGATGTTCGAGTGGTTTTTTCTGAATCCAAACTGGTGGCAGGGAATCAGATTCTTTTCTTCTACTATAGGTTTTAGTCTCTTAAGGAGTATTTTTTCATATAATTTCGAAATGACTGGTAACAACGATATAGGTCTATATGATGCTACGTCCTGAGGAGGTTTACCTGGTTTAGGAATCATTATAACTTCTGCAACTTTCCACATCTTAGGAACATACTTCAGTCTGAAGGATGCGTTAATAAGATTGGTAAGTTTTACTATAGCTTTTCTTGGAAGTTGCTTCAATACTTCGCCAGTGATCAGGTCAAAGCCAGGAGCTTTTTTCGGGTTGATATTTCTTTTAATTTCATCTGAAACTTCCTTTGGCGAGGTAGGTCTGATGATAACATCTTCTTGTTCCGGTTGATTCCAGTCTTGTAGTTCTTCTCCATCGTTTGGTTGGAAAATACTCTCTAGATGTTCTGCAAACCTATATGCTTTTTGGGCATTATTTCGGGCCCAACTTCCATCTGTATTTCGAATTGGAGGCTTATGTAGAACAGGTCTTTTTAGTCGTTTGGTAGCCTTCCAGAGTGAGTAATATGTTTTGTTGTCATTAGTTAATTCCCTCAGGTAGTCTCCAATCGACTCGTTTTTGATACGCTGAATTTCGCGCTTGCTGAGTTGCGTTGTTCAGAGTTGTTTTGTCTCTTGGTGCTCTAGTCTGTTGCCATTTCCGTCTGAGCTTTCTCTTTTCTGAAATAAGGTTCCTAATCTCTTTAGGATAGTAATTTCCTTTTGTTCTACGGGTAAGCTGAGGTGTATTATCCCATGCTGCTTGTTGAATGTTTTTGACAAACAGATCAACTTCGTCATCTAGTTGCTCTTCTGTTCTTAATGGAACTGAAAGCTCAATAAGTTCCTCAAGTTGGATTTTGAAGCTTTGCCAATCTGTCATCTTATTAGTTAAGCTCGGTGGATTTTCTTTTTGGATTACACTGTCGCTTAGTGTTAATAGTATCGGAGAGTGATCCGAGTTCATATCCCATGCTTCTTCAACATGGATATATAATTGGTTGAGATGTTCCTGATTACAAAGAAGTCTATGAGATCAGGAATTTTATGCAGGTCAGTAGGCCAGTACGTTGGCTTACCGGATGATAATACTACGCATTTATGCTCTGTTGCTGCTGCTAAAAGTTCCTTACCTTTAGTTGTAGTTAGTCTAGATCCCCAGTGTGTGTGCTTTGCATTAAAGTCAACTCCAACGATGAATCTATTTTCTTGGCTACTGAGGAAGTCTACATATTGTTCTTTCTTTATAGCATGTCTCGGTGGGCAATATATTGCCGTGATCATTATTTCATATAATTTAGTTTTAATACTTACAGATGTGGCCTGTATTTTCGCTGTTTGATAACCCATTTCTTGGTGGTGTAAAATGGCTGCCTTTATAATAATTGCACTTCCTCCTTTTGCTGCATTATCCGGGTGGATTGTATGATAGGCTTATAATCCTTTAAATTTGATGTATGACTCTTTCGTGAAATGAGTCTCAGATATGAGGCACACATCAATTTTCTCTATGTCAAGGACTGCTTGCAATTCTTGCTGGTGTTGCAGCAATCCATTGGCATTCCATGCCATGATTCTTAGATTATTAGCTATTTTTATTTTTAGGGATAGCTCCTTTGGCGCTATATTCTAGTTTGGTTAAACGCTCATCAAATTTTGTGAACAGTTTTTCTTGGTTATTTAATTTATCTAGGATCATTTGCAAAGTCTGATCCATGGACGTAGTTTGTTTTGTGTTTTGAGAATTTTTATTAATATTAGCTGTACCTGCTACAACTTGACTATATGGCATAGTTACTCTTTTATCTGACATATGTTTTTTTGTTGTTCCAGCATTTACCTGTTGTTTATCTCTTACTGGTTGTTTGGGTAAATTAGGTTTTTTCATGGACCTAGTTTTCAGTTTCTGCATTTCTTTATCGACTATACATCCTCGATAACTTGCAGGATGATTTTCGCCACAATGGACGCATTTCGGTACTGCACTGTTTGGTTTTGTACACTCTATAGTAAGATGCTTACCAGTGCATTTGACACAACGTGGTTCCTTGGCACAGTATTTTTGCGTATGTCCATAAGCCTGACATCTTTTACATTGAGGTACCAGCTTAGACTTTTTAATTGGTTGTATTTCAACTCTAATACCCATTATATCTGTAATGCTAAAAATTTTATTAACATCTTCATCTTGTCTGAAAACTAGCATAAACATATTTAATGGTTGCTTTGTTTTCCACTTAAGTTTATTTATAGCATCAAGTGCTTTGTATCCTCTTTTACGAAGTTCTTGAACTATTTCATCTGCGTTGAAAGAATGGTGTAAATTTTTAACGATTACTTTTATTGGCCTGTCTTGTTTATTTTCATAAGAATGCCACGAATAATTATTTTCTGAGAGCATCTTGGTTAATAATCTGTAAGAGTCGCCATCTTGCACATTAATTTTAATGTTTTCATTATTTATAATTTTAACTTGAAATTCCGTAACAATTTCATTTATTTTTTTATGTAATTCACTAAATTCTTTGATATCGTCCACTATTACAGGTGGCGGTACAGGTATTTTTTGTTATCTTTTGTTTTCTCTTCTTTATTAGATGTTTCTTTTTGTGGGGGTGTTAGTGACGTATCCATTCGTCTCTATTTATGATTTTTCTTGACCCTAATCCACTCTGTCTCTTTTCCTAATCCTTCCTCATCGGTATGGTATTCTATTGTTTTCTCATTTTTTTGCGTTTGATTTAAACTTTGTTCTAATTTTGCATAATTTTCTTGAATCATTTCTAGTTGAGCTTGCAGATAATTTATTTTAGCCATCATCTGGGTTTTTTCAATCTCAGCTTTCTTCAATTCATTATACAATAGTTGTTCATTTTGCGTTGTTGCATAATTTTGTTCACCTGGTTTATTTTTATCGTTATTAACCGGTGATGGTAAATTGACACCGGGTTGCATTGGAACTCCTTGTTGGATTATTATTTGCGCATTATGTTGTTGTTGCTGCGAGGTTTTTTGTATCGATGTGGGAGGAGATCTTGAAGTCTTTCTACTTTTTGTAAACATCTTTTTTAATTATTTTTTACCTTACGTTACGTTTACGTGTTATATCAAACAAACACAACGTCATGTTTTCTGACCTACTTTTATTGCACTATTGACACTTTCACTGTTATTGTTAACCAATATGGAGCGAGGTCGCGACACTTCCTTACTCATCGACAGTTAAACAATAACTCCTGGACAACCTAAAAAAAATTTTAAAAAAAACCTAAAAAAAAATTTTTTTTGATTCCAGTGAGTTTTGCGTTCTCGTGGCACCCAAAGTTCAACATTATTAATAGTAAGTCATCTGTTAGTTATTATCCTATAACCTCATTTTTTAACATTGTCAATAGACTTGTATATTTCTTGAGTTTCTTCCCGACATTGTGAAGTTTTTTAGGTTAAAGAATTGCCTAATAAGTTAAGAGGATCTTCTGTTTATAAGATCTGGTTAAAAGGATTTTAACATTAACACTAACGATCAAGCTCGAGAATACAGCTGCCTGATGGTAAGAAAACATGCAAGCAAAATAAAATCATTTTAGCAATTCAAATATTGCATAAGTTTTATATTAATAAGTGGCACTGAGTCTTAAGGAATACTAAATTATCTCATAGTATAATAAATTAATGTAATATATAAGTAGTGTGTCTTTTTTTAGACTGAGCAGAGCAATCAGGTCTTTTGCTAAATCCCAAAGAACACTGAAAATGCCAACCAGACATAATTAAGAAGGGCTTTGGATAAATCATCTTTATTTAGAAAATGTAACTTTCTATTCTAAGAAAAAAAGACAATATATTTTTTTGATTGATGTTATGAATTTTATTTCTATGCCTAGTATTAACATTTTCTTAAATGAACATCTTCAGGCAGATGTCTTAAAGATATCTTGTTGAAGACATCTTTAAGCTGTTGTGATAAAGACATCTTTAAGATGTTGGGTTTTGTAACAATGGACATCTTAAAGACGTCTTTAAGATAACATAAGGCGAAAATGGACATCTATAAGTCGTTTTGAATAGCTAAACTGATCATCTTTTAAATGTCTTTAAGATGTATTTGATCTGTTTGGGCACTTACCCTGTCTATACTTATTAGAAAAGTCATTATCTGTTGTAAATTATAATTATTATGAAATAAAATAATTATTTCTGTGATTATAATAACTATGAAATTTCCAAATTACCTTTTTAACTGTATTATTTTAAATATTCAATACTTTGTCAAAATTGTGTAGCATTTTGCATCCAGGGTTGTTCACGATACACGTATTGGCGTTATCATACATTGCTGGCCTCAACAATAGTTTCTTATAATTCATTAATTTATAAAACTTCAATATTTGAATTGTTTAGTCTTTATTAATATTTAAATGTATACAGGATCTACAACAAAAACTTTTTTCCAAAAGAATGCTTTTACAAGAATATTATCGAAGAGGAAAAGCTTATGAATCAGTCGCATTAACCATTCTAAGTTTTGTACCACAACACTCCCGAGATGATTTAGATTGTGGTTTTGTCAAAACCGTTCGGATAAGTTACCTAGTAACAAAGTATTCTTTAAATAATGGTAGGTACATACATAAAGAAAAGTACATACAAAAAAGACAAACATAAAGATATTTATTGTGTAATCATACATATAAATAACAAACAATATAATAATATTGCTAATAATTTCATATCTGCCTTTTTCCTCATTCCTGAAAGATAAATTTATTTAGATTAGTTTTAAATTAATTTTACACAGATATTACTTACCATCTGAATTAATAACAATAATTTTTCCTAAAAAAAATTAATTTTCTTTAATTCTGCATGGTGTGATACGCAATATACACATATTTAGCTTACTGTTAATAACGCAACGTTCTGTTGAGTCAGCTCTTTTTTTCAGCTTAGGTTTATCTGCGGTTCCACTATTTTCCTTATCACGACTACTGTCACCTGCATTACTGCTGACACTACTGACTTGACCATCACCACTGTCGCCATCATCTGTAGTAGTAGTACCATCACTACTGCCATTATCACCTATGCTGTAACCACTCTTATTGGCATCTGTACTCCCAGTGCTACCTATAGCTGATGGTTATTCAGAGAATATTTCTTATAAACGATGCACAAGGCTACTGTGTAATTTTATAAATTCATATCTCTCAGATTTTATACCAAACATTAGATCTCTTTGTGATAATTATAAAAATACAAAAACAATAACGAACCTGATCCAAAAGCTTCTATTTCTGAAATCAACGACAATTTGTTTTAATTAGTTAACCTTCATCTTATACAGAGTGCTTCAAACAATCTTAAGAATCGTTCAGCTTTTATTTAACAAAAATGTATATACGACAATGACCTAATTAACATTTGTGATTTTAAGAACTGTTATAGTTTTTTCAACTTTACAATGGCGTCAAATAATGATTTCAGGTGTATAAAACAAAACAAGTAAATTTTACTGTAACTAATAATAGAACAAATATGAAGCTGTTACATTCTTACACTACATGTTGGCAACATGTGAGACTCTTGACGGTTTTACTATTATTAAGAAATGAAGTGATCGTTGATCACATGATTTTTCCGTGCAGGCGTTTATTATGAAATCGATTAACACTTCTGTATAATGGGTTGCCTAACCTACATATTTTTATAGCAATGGCGCTAATTTCCTCTTTATGACGTGTTGTAAAGTTAGGGAGAAAATTCTATAGTGATAAAAGACTTAAGCATTCTCCGTGGTCAATTAAACACGTCAAAGCTATTGTTGATCGCGCGGTAGCATTTAAAATAATTACAAGTAAAATTGAAAATACATACGGAATGGTGGCTTCCATTCATCTTTGTCAACATCTGTCACGTCTCCACAAAGTCCTTTATATTTACTATTACATTTCTTGCAACCTAAACAAGGTTTTCCTCGTTTATAAATCGGCTGGCCCAAGACGTTTCCACCAGGACCATAATTGCAATAAATATAGACCGAAGGCAAACCATTTTCTGACCTGTACGCCGTTCTTCCGCAGCCAACGCGAGTAGTTTTTGCCCATATGACTTGTGCAAAATGTCCAATTCCAGCTTTGCTAAGTAACAAAATGTAGGGAAATCGATAAACGAGGATTAATGTAGCGTAAAAAGTATTTTACCCCAAGTAAGAAATCGTTTGGGCTTTGCTGCAATCTTTTATTTCGCTATACCAGAGATTAACTGCGTTGTGTAGAAGATCTGTGCTTTTAGGATTGATGTTGCTCGCCGAGTACATGTTTTGCCCAACTGATTGAAATTTTCCTAAAAAGTTTAAATTTACTTTAATTTTATATATACAATGAATTCGCGTTTTGTAAGATTGTTACATCTGTTTTATATTGCAAATTACATGGTGAAAACTATCAGCATTCAAATGTCACTAATAACAGAATTAAACCTTTTATTAAACAGAGTTCTACTGAACTGATCTAAAACGCCATTGGTACAACGTTTTTGCTTCTGAACTACGTTTACTGATGAACTAGCGTTCACTACATCTGTAATAGAACGGTAATTGGTACAACCCGGTCTTAGATCAATTCATAGAAAATAATAATTATCCAATGGAGCAACTTTGGGTCACAATTCTGGCAAAACACAAACCCCAACTTGTAGGTGCAACAAAACAAGCTTTTTCACCTGAGAGTGAAATTTTGATGCAATGATGAATAATTTCAAAATGAATAAATGAGGGGGAAAATATTTGAAAGGTTTTTTTACAGGAAAATATAATTTTTCTAACATCCACAACCAACTAAAATTATTTTGCCCCGGATCATTAAACACACTTCAAAAGCTAGGCGCATGGAAGGTAAGGGAGGAGGTAATACAATTAGATTGGATCATCAAGCTCCAAAGGTCAATGGAACAGCAAATAAGTGAATCAGATGATCCTAGGTAACACTGAGTCAGTAGATCGGTTCATTGAAAAGTACCTCAGGTTTCTACTTTATCGGAATTTCGTTTCTGTCAACTGCAGCATTCTCATATTTGACAATCGTGAACTAGAAACGCGGGAAATTCAAAATGCAGTAGTACACTGCTCAACAACACTTACGTGTTGTGCAGCCGTATTATAAAAATAAACGTTCAATTACATACACGAAACGAAAATTCAGTGAAACTTTGAAAGGGATAATTTCCCAACTCATAACACTATTCTCAGCGTAAAAAAAATTCGAAGACAGTGGTTTTATTGCTGATAAACATGTGCCCGTAACGGTCAGTGCAAGTGTCAATACTAACCACATCTCAATTCGACGACGTTCGCAGTAACTAAACATTTCAAGTGCCTCTATTCATCGTATTTCAAAAACAGATCTGCATTTACACGCTTATATGTTCAATTAGCGCGAGGCGGCTGAAGAAGCCGTCCCATTTACAGCGTCGTATATTTGTTGATTGGGTTTTAGAGCGACAAAGAAAATTATTGTTAGCCTATTTACATCTCAACGGTTATGTTAATAAACAAAACTGTCGAATCTGGGATGCTGAGAATCCACATATTATTGCAGAGCATCTACGCAGTCACGGTTTCTGGGCTGGATGTGTCATAGGCCCATGCTTTTTTAAAAATAATAATGAGAAAAAATAATGAGCTTTTCAATCACATGTGGTTCCAGCAAGACGGCGTTACCTGCCATGCATTGAACAAAACGATCATGTGATTGAGGACGAAATTTTCCGGACGTGTTATTTCTCGACAAGGTTATATTAATTGCCCACCGAGATCTTGCTACCTCACGCCATTCGATTCTTTTGCGGGACTATGTGGCCGACGTTCTGTATCGCTGTACTATGACTGGACTGATCTTACGATTCCCATTCCTTAGTTAGAAAATGGCTCCAGCTCCAGAGTGATACTAGTATCACTTGCTAGCAAGGTTTATCCCGGCAACGACTCCTTGATCGATGTCTCAGTGGAAACCGTTTCGTCAGGTGCTTCACCCTGGTGTACTCACTTTGGTAGGAGTAATAGGACTCCTTCGCAGATGGCCCCGACAGGTGAACACGTATATAGCTCCGGCACTAGCCTGGAGAGCTAGTGGATAGGGAACCTCGCTCCCACCAGTGAGTACTGGTAGCTTTTAAAAAAATGACTATTAAGCTGTAGGACAGGT
The DNA here is from genome assembly GCA_929113105.1 of Agrypnus murinus. Lineage (NCBI taxonomy): Eukaryota > Metazoa > Arthropoda > Insecta > Coleoptera > Elateridae > Agrypnus > Agrypnus murinus. The sequence goes on from OV816027.1 coordinate 5,817,363, forward strand.
GGACCACATTAAACAAATCTTGGATTGATGTGGGACTATGTAAAAGGGAATGTTTATGCAAATAATTGAAGCACTTAAAGCAAATATTCGGCTGATTGTTGGTGAAATAGCCACATCAGTTATATGAAAATGTTATAAAAAACTTTGCCCAGAGAATTGAACTGTCAAAAAGGAGTCGAGGAGGCCATTTGCAAGATATTATATTCCACATATAATTTTCACAATGGTACTTTATAATAAAATAAAGAAACCTTACATTTCATAATTATTTTGTGTTATATTTAAAAAACAAATTATGCAATCCTTATTAAAATACCCCTAACGAAAAAATGTAAGGCAATCAATTAGTAAGTTGTGGAATTGCTGTTGTTTTGATGAGACATTGAGCTCTGTAAGATAAACCGCACAGTGCACTGTATGCTTGGAGACTGAGAGATCGGCTAATCTTCTCAATCGGCTTCAATCTGGGTAACAATAGAGATCACACCAGTGGCCTCGGCTGATCGCCGGACAGCATTGAGGTACTTGTTCCCCTTTAGTTTCTTGTATGTCAATCCCGACGGGGCGGTCTCGGAGGACGCGAGTACATGAAGGTGTCCCGGTGTGTACCTGGTTTCTTAGCATTCTGTTATAGAGCGCTCAATGTAACACGCTTATGTTTTAGGTCACTATGATCATGGTAGTGCACTGAAGCTCTTTTTTACTATTGAAGGCTCCAATCGTCCTGAAGCAATGTGCGACGGTACGAGGGATCGCCAATCCTCCCCGTAATTACTACTAATTTCTGTGTAAAGGGTAAGCGATCAACGTGTTGTAATTAACTTGTCACTAAGTGCCTAAATCCGACTCTGTGCATCTTTTACTGCCACATCGAAACTAACCCAAGTATAGGCTGGGCTTGGACAATTGCCCACCAGATGTTTCGGTAATAAGCCTGGTGTACACAACCTTCTACCTGGTGTCGCGGTTTTCCATAGGTTAGATGGAGCGGAGGTCGTGGTACATGAACGCAACCCTGATAATAACAAGAGTCTTTATCCCCCCCACCACACACACCCACTAAATAATAGACAAGAAATATTTAACAAAGTAAACTGCTTAACCAGAAGATGAACGTAACTTTTTCATTTAGCGATGCAGCTCCCTAACCTTTAGTTTTTGCTTCCAAAAAAAGTTTGATATTAGATATTTTCGATGACTTGTACGATGCAATTTTTTAGGTAAAAAAACTAAATTGTAATAAACTGGATTTTAATACCAACTTGTAGTTCTACAGCTATCATGGGCTGTCGCTGCATTTCCTTCCCTGCATGCATTAGACCAGCACTGAGCTACAAATTCTAATTCTTTATCGTAGTTCTATAAAATATTTAAGTTTTATTAAAATTATTATCGACTGTTTACTCTTGTCCTTTTTTTACCAATGCTTGCATATTTGAAGCTTCATCATTTCCACCCTTTTTATCTTTACCCAAAGCTAGATTATTTCTTAATACATTGTGAGCGTCTAATACAGATAGCCTCTCGGTGTTGCTTAAAGGTAACATTTTTCCTAAATCACCACACGCTTTACTTACTGGACATGGCTAAAATAATCTTTGATTGTATGTTGTAATTACAAGAAATGAGTACGTACGTACCTGCCTTTTACATACAGTGTGACTTTTTCCACAACTAAATTTGCAAAAGTAATTATTAGCAATGGCATTATGAAGAATGTAAAACAGTAAAATTAAATCACATATTAACATCTTCTAAAACCTAAAATAAACTGTCTACACGACATTTTGTGTCAACCTCAAAATAGAAGTAAAATCAATCAACTAACTATTGGAGATTCTGTATGTCAAAATTCATATAAAAGTTCGATCGCCACTTTCAATTCAGTTTAAAATTAGGCCATTATGCATTAAAAGCAGGCCGCAGCCATGTGGTGGAAGTTGGTATCATTACTTTATAATTAACTATAAATTTCAGCTGTAGAGCTTAATTTCGAGAGTTCATTTCTTTGCGTAGTTAATAAAATTATAAAAGTCTGATATAATCCTAATATCATCTAAAAATAACCCTAAATATCATGTAATGCAGATTCTTGTACAGACAGATACCTGTTCCTTTATTTGATAGTTCTTATTGTTGAGGTTACAATGAACAAGGGACAATATAATAATATAAAGCTGTAATAAAATCCTCCTGTATCATGAAACTTCGAATGTAGCAAAAGGTGCAGGCATTTATGCAGAACAGGGCTCTGCTTTGTCTATTTAAAAATATAATTGAAGGTCCGATTAATCACTTGTGATAATTCATTTCTTCTATATTATAGTATAAAGCCTTTTCTGAATTAACATAAATAGTAACGTCTACTGAAATTTTGCTAAAGTATATTTTTATATAAATTATATTTTTAAAAATCCACTTCAATTTGTGTGCAGTCATGTTCTGGTTGGTCCCGGTCTGGTGCTCTGGTCATACCTTGTACTTATACATAGTACGACTACGAGTGATACGACATCATACATCATCAATGTTGTGCTTTAGTAGAGAAACAATTTGTGCAATTCGTGGTCGTTGTTAATGCTACTTCAACCAAAGTTTGAGAAGCAACTATGATTGTGCGATTATGAATATCAATAATAAAAACAGATTAAAAAAGAAATCGATTAATCGGTTAAATCGACTGATTGCTTAAACAATCAATCGATTAATCGAACAATCGATTGATCGATTAAATAGATTATTTAAAAAAATCATCAAAGGTCCGATTAATCGTTTATTATGCACAGCTCTAGTTGAGAGTTAACAATATATCTCTTCTCCCATGACCTCTGGTAACTCACCAGATCTCAAACCCATTGAGAATGTGTGGCATGCATTTACATCTTGACTTTACTTTATACTATAGCCTTGGTAGTGTCGAGTTGTAGTGTAAACCGAGATTGAATTCCGATGCAGAGCTGGTTAAGGTTTTCTGCAGTTTTCTTTAGCTGTAAAACAAGTGTAGGATTTGTGCTGTATCATTTGTAGGTCGGCTGCAGCCACACGATAGGCCTGCGTAATAATAATAATCACCCCCCTCCCGCCAGGCTTCATAGCTTCTGAAGCCTGGTTCATCAAGTAATGGGTAGTAGTAGTTATAGTGATATATATTGCAGAGCATGGGTAACCAGAAGAAGTAGAGACAAACAGTTGCTGAAATATATTTATCCTAAAACTTTAAACAAATTAAAAGAAAGGTATGAAAGGTGTTTTTTTAATTTTTAATAATTTTTTAATCTGTTATGTAAACAATAAGTAACTATGTATTTTATTAACAGGATGTTACTAGATTAACTATTCCAAGTTTGAACAATTTAAAAGTTAGCACTGCACATTAACAATATATACAGTGTGGAAATAAAGTAGCGGATAAATTCGATAACTTCGTTAAAATAAATTTTTTGGAAAAAAATCTCGAAGGGTATAACGATTTTAATTACTTGACGCTATACTGTACCATTTTCATTTGTTTTTAATCGATATTTTTTTTAAATGACAACCTATATTTTTTATTGTCGATTTCGGTAGTACTATTTATTCTCTTTTCAACTGTATACAATTTTTAATATGTTACATTTGAAAAAAATTGAGAAAGACTACCCTAAATTTTCAATATTAAAAATTCTTTAAATTTGCAAAATGAATCTAGTCACCGTATAAAAGCGTTACGTTAAAAAAAAGTTGAGAAAAACAGTCTAAAATTTTAATTAGACTAAAAATAAACTAAATTGATTAACAAGAAAAAAAACTCTAATAACAATAACATCAATTACAAAAATAAGCACAGAAACAGTTTTTATTACACTAGATGTTCAAAGTAACGATCCTGTACCATCTGACAATACCCAAGGCGATTATGAAATTCATTTCTCACATTCTGAAGAGTTTCAGGTAATACTCATCTAATTTCAAGTCGAATTCTTTGCTTGAGATCTTCTAAATTATTGGGTCGATGTTTATACACTTTACTTTTTAAGTACCCTCACAGAAAGAAGTCTAATGGCGTTAAATCAGGGGATCTAGCCGGCCATTCCATCGGACCTCTTCTTCCTATTCACCTTTGGTAGCTTGGAATTGTTTACATTGGGAAATAATGCAACTCATGCAAGCATCAGTTCCAACTGTAAAAATTGTAGGTATCTTTCTCCAGTTAAATTACTTGCGAAAAAAAAAATGGCCCTATGATTTGGTCACCAATAATCCCTGCCCATACATTAAGCTTCTGAGGATGTTGTGTATAAGTTTCCTGCATCCAATAAGGATTTTCTCTAGCCCAATATCTACAATTCTGTTTATTAACCGAACCGTTTAAACAAAATGTTACTTCATCCGAAAATAAAATACGCTTGGAAAACATTGGATCACGAAGACAAATTTCCATCATCTGGTCACAGAATTCTTGTCTACGATCAAAGTCATCTTCTGCCAACTCATGAACCAATTGCAGATTATATGGGTGAAATTTTTGAACATTCAAAAATTTTTGATACTGAATTGTCCTTACGTCATGGTCCAAAGCAATGCTTCTACTAGTTCCATGTGGATTGTTTTCAATTTCTAGTAGCACATCAAGTTGTACATCTTCATTTAATGTCGGCGTACGTCCACTTCTGGAAGATTCTTTACAACGCCATGTTCTCGAAATTTCTTTTCAATCCTACTAACCGTTGATTGACTTATGGGTTGAGCTGGGTATGTTTCTCTAAAAAGTTGACATACTTCTTGATGTGTTCGAATTCTGTCGCCATAACTAGTCATCATTAACACTTCAATTCGCTGTTTCTCGCTCAATTGCACCATTTTTATTAATAAAATCCAAGAAATATATACGTTGATTCTCTATATTCTTTCTTTCTTGGCGTGACTCTATTGGGGTTTCAAACCCTGGCTGGGACGTTATTTTTTGCTTTTTTTATTTACGTTTTTAATGGTTTCTAAAATATTCTAAAGTCATTTTTAGATGTTTCCTAAAGTTTTTTGGTACTGTATAAACAAAACTTTATACCCGCGTAGCAGGTATTACAACCTAGTAGTTTACTAAAGGTAAATTCTACTTTAGAACAAGAAAATAACATTTATTTTATTTACTTCTGACAGCCGTAACTAAGGTTTTTGTTTTATACGGTCACTAGATTCATTTTGCAAATTTAAAGAATTATAAAGAATATTCGAACTTTAAAGTACTACCAAAATCGACAATAAAAAACATAGGTTGTCATTTAAAAAAATATCGACGACGTCATAAATTTAAAAACAAGTTGGAAATGGTACAGTATAGCATCAAGTAATTAAAATCGCTACACTCCTTCAAGATTTTTTCCAAAAAATTAATTTTAACGAAGTTATCGAATTTATCCGCTACTTTATTTCCACATTGTATATATTTTTAGTACATAAATCACTAATATCCACAAAATATGTTTTAATCCAAAAATATTTAGTAGTGATAAGTAAAATAAAAAAATAGAACATTATTATTGTCAACAAAACATTAATTTTTATTAAATTCTTGTTTGTGTTCTTTGAATTGTACTATTTGCACTTGGCTGAACTTCTGGCCTTATACTATCATCCACGCCAGCAACTTTCTGTAGTTCTTCTTCATATTGTATGTCTTCCCTAGAGAACCAGTTTGAGAATTATTCTCTACAGTAGCTCGTTTGCAATTTAAAACAGTGTTGCAGCAGTGTTTAACCTGAGGGTGAGAAAAAGCACCTCCTATAAGGTTTTATTTATAATATTAGCGATTTCTTACCACATCGCTTTTTTGGTTCTCAATCGCTTCAGGAGAATTGCATAACGATCTAATAATAATTTTATTGATTTCTCTATCCATTCTAAAAAATAATGTTTCATTAGTGAGTAGCACTAATAATGATAATTTGTTATAAACTAGTACCACTTGTTGAATTGTTCCCTGTTGTTAGTTTTGTGTTATCAGAAATACTAATTTCACTGTAATAAATCATATTAATTTGTATAAATAGGTACAGAAAGATATATACTCTTATTCTGTTGTTCTTCGAAATATTTCGTACTCCTTTCTAAAATTTATTTCTCCAATATTTATTAAATGCTATAAGTATGTTACTATATATTTATTATCACCATAAAATGCGTGTTATTAGCTACCTTTCTTATTAACAATAGAAAGTGGGTATGAGAACTTACTTGCAAGTTTATAATATAGCTCATTTTCGATACTTGATATATCTACGCTAACAATGCTATCATTTACGCGAAATTCTAAAGTTATCATTTCTGATTCTCATCATTTTGAGCAGCAAGCCATTGTTTTAAGTCAATTAATAATAAAAACAGCGCACAGCACATATTGGTTCATAGAGTTAAGGTTAGGTGATTTTGTTTGTTAAAGCGCACAATGAGCTTCTATATGCTTGGTGTTCGTGCTAACTTGCACTATTTCAGAGCTTGCTTGCTGATGCAAGGGCAATATTAGCGTAAATAAATCAAAAATGCTATTTACTGTAATTACATAAGTTTCACTCAACTGATTATTGGTCGTGTGGAACAGCATGTATCTTTAAAGATTAAGCTTTTCTGTTGTAATCACACAAAATACATTCAAATGGTTTCACACCAGTGCAGTGTGAGTTTGCATATGAGATTTAAGAACATCCGTTTTTGAACATTCGACATATGTTATACAATCACATATCTTACAATTAAACGGTTTCTCATCAGTGTGAGCTAATATGTGCGTTTTAAGATCACAACTATTTAAACATTTGTAATCACAGAAATTATATTAAAACCAGTGTGAGTTCAAGTGCCTTTTAAGATAACGTCTTGCAGAACATTTTAAATAATGTGTTACTCTCAAATGGTTTCTCGCCAGTGCAAGTTACCAATTAGGTTTTAAGATTAGGCCTCTGTGAATATTTGCAATCACACAAATTGTACTAAAATGGTTTCTAACCAGTGTGGGTTAACATGTGTATTTTAAGATAACGTTTTTCTGAACTTTTGTAATCACATAAGATACATGCAAAAGGTTTCTCACCAGTGTGAGTTCGCATGTGTCTTTTAAGGTTGCGTCTTACTGAACTTTTGTAATCACATAGGTTACACTCAAATGGTTTCTCACCAGTGTGCGTTAACATGTGTCTTTTAAGATTAGGTCTTTCTGAACATTTGTAATCACACACATTACACTCAAATGGTTTCTCACCAGTGTGAGTTCGCAAGTGTGATTTAAGAAGATCCTTTTTTGAACATTTGTAATGACATATGTTACACTGAAATGATTTCTTGCCAGTGTGGCTTAACATGTGAGTTTTAAGATTAGACCTTTGTGAACATTTGTAATCACATGATTTACACTCAAATGGTTTATCACCAGTGTGAGTTAACATGTGTCTTTTAAGAGTGCGTTTTACTGAACTTTTGTAATCACACAAATTACATTCAAATGGTTTCTCACCAGTATGAGTTCGCATGTGTGATTTAAGAAGATGCAATTTTGAAAATTTGTAATGACATATGTTACATACAAATGGTTTCTCATCAGTGTGAGTAAATATGTGTTTTTTGAGATCACCACCTAGTGAACATTTGTAATCATACATAGTACAGTCAAATGGTTTTTCACCATTGTTAGTAGACATGTGTTTTTCTTTACCATTACTAATTGCCTGTGTGGGTTGTTCTGGAATACTGATGTTATGGAACAGTTTCTCGTCTTTCTCAGTATACCTGTTAATCTCGTCCATGGTATTGGAATATTTTATTAGTTGTGGTTCTATTTTGATCCCCCATTTATTATCGATTGCTGTTTTATTGTCATCCATAGTATCAATATTTAAGGTATTTCCACAATCTGAGAAGAAAATGAAAGTATAAAAACTATGTAATAAAAACTAACTAAATGTATTTAGATAGCCTTAACAAAAGCGTTTTTACGTGGTGTAACTTAGCATAAAAAATGCATAAATTGTTTATTGATGTGTTCAATGAGAGTAATAAGACTCTTATCAGCGCAAGATATTTATGATAAATCCCATTGAACGCAGCCATTGTCACTAAAAATTTTGGCTGCACGTCTAATAAGAAACCGGATCAAAAACATCCGCGTCAAATATCCTATAATAATTTAGGACATTTATAACAAATTTAGAAATACCAATACTTTTCATTTGTTTGTTACATTTACTACAATAATCCATTTATTGCAAGTAGTTTCTATTTTTTTCTTTAAAATAATTTCTCACCAGTGTGAGTTCGCATGGGTCTTTTAAGGTTGCATCTTACTGAACTTTTGTTATCACATAGGCTACACTCAAATGGTCTCTCACCAGTGTGCGTTAATATGTGTCTTTTAAGATTAGGTCTTTCTGAACATTTGTAATCACCAGTGGTGTACGGTGAGAATTTAGGCTAGGAAAGCAACCACGATTTTAATTTTAATATACCTAGGTACAGGCGCGGTTTCACGGGGGGATGGGGGAAGTTCCCCCCCCAATTTAGAAATAAGTATACATAGAATAGAAACAAATAACGTTTGTTTAATTATTATTTATTAAAACAATTATTTTTCCAAAAATCTCCCCCTCAAAATAATTCTCTGGATCCGCCACTGCTAGGTACAATAAAAAAACAGTGTTATAATTATTAAGCTTAAAAGTTTTTCAAAGAACTTTTACACTTTATACTTAAGGAATTTGTTGACTATTATTCTTTATTTTAAAAAACTACTACTATGTATTTATAATGCAACTCGATTTTAGCAAAATACCGGTGCAGGTTTTAAGCTTTGTTGTTAAATTTGAAAGTTCTGGTTTTGATCTGCCTTGCTCAATAATTTGTAATTTCTCTATAACAATATGCAGAAAATTCTTTATTAATAATTTACAAACTGAACAGAAAAATCGTCCCGATTCAGATGTATCAGAAGTACTCGAACCTTCCACCGAAGCAGCTGAATTTGCAGTGATGACGATAATGCAGTTTTAAATTTGCATACAGAGTAAACTAAATATAATTATTTGTCATTTAAAAAAATCCAACTTATATAAATTGAATTAATAAAATCTGATAAAATACAGTCTCATTCGCAGATTTACATTACTGAAGTAACATTAGATTTAACAAACACTAAATCGAACAAATAACCAAATTATAATAAATAAACATTTGGGCACGAAGCACACTAAAAATAACGACCAAACAATGTTAACCGCATCGTCTGTATGACCATGCCCGCTTATCAAGGGTAGGATAAGAGCAGTTATAAGCAACGAAATCAGTGCTTATATGCAGTGTATGTAACACATTTGAAAAGGTATTACCTTTCCGTGCACGTTTAATGAGCCTAATTTAAAATAGTACTTTAAATAATTATACTTTTTGCTGTACGGAATTAATATTGAGCTTTAAGTTGATTAAATATTACAAATTGAAATAAACGATAACCATAATTTTATAAAAAATATTTTTGTTAGCATTTGTTTTTATTTTTAATAAATTCTCAAAGGAAGCTTGGCTTCCATGGACCGCACGCCACTGGTAATCACACACATTACACTCAAATGGTTTCTCACCAGTGTGAGTTTGCATGTGTAATTTAAGAAGATCCTTTTTTGAACGTTTGTAATGACATATGTTACACTCAAACGGTTTCTTACCAGTGTGGCTTAACATGTGATTTCTAAGAGTGCGTTTTACTGAACTTTTGTAATCACACAAATTACATTCAAATGGTTTCTCACCAGTATGAGTTCGCATGTGTGATTTAAGAAGATGCAGTTTTGAAAATTTGTAATGACATATGTTACACACAAATGGTTTCTCACCAGTGTGAGTAAATATGTGTTTTTTGAGATCACCACCTAGTGAACATTTGTAATCATACCAAGTACAATCAAATGGTTTCTCACCACTGTTAGTTGACATGTGTTTTTGTTTACCATTACTAATTGCCTGTGTGGGTTGTTCTGGAATACTGATTTTATGGAACAGTTTCTCGTCTTTCTCAGTATATCCGTTAATCTCGTCCGTGGTATTAAAATATTTTATTAGTTGTGGTTCTATTTTGATCCCCCATTTCTTATCGATTGCTGTTGTTTTATTGTAATCCATAGTATCAATATTTAAGGTATTTCCACAATCTGAGAAGAAAATGATAGTATAAAAACTAACCCCTTACTTGTAGATATCAACCGGCAAAAAGCATGCACCATATGGGAAACCTATTTTGCTTTCAATTACTGAGAAAATTGTATTCCTGATAAAACTGTCCACCTCTTCTAGAGCATTAGTAAATGTTAGAAAATATGATCCTATTTTTACAATGAATTATTTTGGTGCATACATAATGAATAGTTCGTAATTCTTGGAATACTTTGTAAACGTTTTTTTTGCAATTTTTTTAAATAATTGGGTTTACACAGCATATTATTAATATCCTAAATAAAAATCTAAAATAAAAAATTCCTTTTCAAGGTTGGACCTTGATACTTTGCATTTGAGGACGAAATATCACTATAAATAACATTTTTTGCTATTTTAAATTTGAGGGTAGTTTACTCTTGGAAGATTTCAGTTTTTCTAACTTACTTTTCCTATACCAAAATTGTGAGATCAAATGTAATATTTAATGTTTAAAAAGAACCATCAAGTTTTATAAAGAATTTTTTCAAAAATAGAAAATAAAAATCTTTTCCATATGGTGCATACTATTTTTGTTGGTCACTGTATATGACAGTAAAAACTTTTTCATTTTAATGCCATCGATGTTAAGATTCTGTATACCCAGTTTAACTTTATTAGACTGAATATATGTATTTAAAAAAGTGGATATGATCTCGAGCACACCAGTAATTAACAAAGTACCTACGAAGTCAGTAAGTGAAACTACATTAAGTATCTAGAGGCACAATATTTCAAAATGAACCAATAATCTTGACTTACAAAACGTTTACGTTTAGTCAATCCTAAACATGAACAGACTTAATTACAGCAAACAATAAACGAATGCAAAATATCTCACACTCACATTATACAGTGATAATCGAAGTTGATGCGTGATAGTTAATGTTTGCTAATAGTAATAACTAATAAGCAATATGAACAAGCAAAAACGAATTTAGGAACCGTAGCACATGAATATAATTCGATGTTTGATGATAGTAGTGATGAAGACGAAGACGTTGACAACATTTATGGAACTGTAGTAGCGACAGAAATTGCTCAAATCGCCTACCAACCTACTACCAACAGTACCAACTACCTTCAATGGCTGTGTTTAACGGGACATCGCACTCGCTAAATTGGTATTAAAATTTGAATTGCACATTTGCAGAAAAGCATCCGTCAACGTATTTATATAGCCTTAATAAAAGCATTTTTACGTGGTGCAACTTAACATAAAAAATACATTATTATTATAATACAAAATTATTTATTGATGTGTTCAATGAGAATAATAATAAGACTCTTATCAGCGCAAGATATTTATGATAAGTCCCATTGAACGCAGCCATTGTCACAAAAAATTTGACTGCACGTCTAAATTATAAGGAACCGGGTGAAAAACATCCGCGTCAAAATATCCTATAATAATTTATCCTCAGTTTTGTTCTCCTTGTTATATATTTTTTTAAACAAATTTAGGAATACCAATACTTTTCATTTGTTTTTTACATTTACTACAATAATCCTTTTTTTGCAAGCAATTTTCCATTTCTTTCTTTAAAATAGGCTCTGTTAAAAATTTCTACATAGTTTTTTATTAAATTTTAATAAAAGCCTTTTGGGTTTCCCGCATCTGATGGCATTTTTATTAAACATAATCTTTTTTGACCCACACACTGAACATTCACCAGTTATTCCCTTCGTTTGGTTTCTGGTTGTGATAATCTTGATTGTCTCGTTTATTTTGCAAAAAAGTGGATGCTCTGTATAATTTATTATTATGTATTATAATAATTGCATTAAATTGATATAAATTATCAGACTATCAACATAAAAAAGTTGAAGATCGGTGGAAAAATAATAAAGGCACACCTTTATTATTTTTCCAACGATCTTCAACTTTTTTATGTTGATAGTCTGATAATTTATATCAATTTAATGCAATTATTATAATACATAATAATAAATTATACCTTAATAATTTAACTCACACCTCATAATGTACTGTAATGGGGGGGGGCTTGCTTGCCCCGGGAATTTAACTCGGTAGGCGTCCCTGCTCAGATGCCAAATTGAAGGTGTCTCTGCCCTGGGTACCAACCCGATTACGAAGAGCGCTGATGTTTTCGGTGATCGGCGGTAAATCTCGGGCGCCAGTTATTTTAACGTGGTATTCTCTACGGAACGGATGAAATCGGGGTGGAAAGGGAATCGGAACTACGGGTAACAGGACTTACTCTTATATTACCTGTAGGGCGGAAGGTTGGCTGCTCCTTCTGGGTGGGATGGCTGGTTATTTCGAGTTCTGGGGAGGAACTGACTAAAACGGTTTGTGCACCTCCTTCTATAGGGCTCTCGGAGCATGGGAGAAATGGTAGTCATGAAACGGATTGGCGCACACCAAATAAACGGTTAAGGAAGAAACGCGTGCTCTTGCTTGAGTCGGCGGTTTATCCGAACGGCTACAGATCGCACGGAAGATAAACTTATATACTCTTACATCTAAAATAATAATTAATAAAAATATAGTAACTTCGTTACAGTACCTGATAATATAAAATATAAATTTCTATTTCGACTAATAAAAAAGATGGAAAAAGTAGTAAAAAACATAAAAAATATTTACTATTCTTATACCGCAAAACAAAGAGTATGCTTTGAAATGTACTATTTCGAACTCCGACGTTGGCGTTTATCTTGCATAAATCTTACGAAAATTAAACAACAATATACACATACGTTTAACAAATCTGGTTGAATTTTTGTTTCATTATAGAAAGTAAGTTGTTTTTAAATATATTTTTAAAAATGTCTTCACCGCCTGAATGTGTATTTTGGCTAATCAAATACTAAGTTGCATGTCGCTCTTCGAAAAGAATACCATATTTATTTTTGAATTTTTAGAAAAGAACGAATACAAACATTTTAAACTTTTAATTTCCCCACGCATTTCAAAACATATCCTTTGTTTTGCGCATGGCTGACTACGATTAATAAAACCTTAAAAAGAGTTCTATATGGCTAGCTCATTCAATGGTGAGGACGATGGCTAATGCGAATTTCTTGTCAACTTAAGAGTTTAAAATTTTGTTTGACTTTAAGATTTTATAGAATATGAGTGTCAATATAAACGTCAATCTCAACGCGAACGTCTTTAAGTTATTTTTTTAAGAATCGAATGAATATTTGGATAACCAATCCTACGTATGGTGGTATGGTACTATCCGGGTGAGTGGTACAACTACTTACTCGATGATTGACAGTTTGAGGATAAATGAAGAAGATTTTGGCGATCGAAGCTTTCTTTATGTATGAAATTGTTTATGATCTAAATTTATTCAGGAAAGTTGCTAAGTAGTGTAATGCAACTATTGGGACGCGCCAAAGATTGATCTGTACTCTTGAGGTATTTCGTTAAAATACATATGCGGTAGAATGTGGTGGCTATGTTGCAATATGTATAATCACAGTACAGTAGACATATTATTGGGAGGAATCTATGAATTACAATTGCATTTTACACATTTAATAAATTATAAAATTTAATATTTTACCTAAATATTAACAGGAATATTAAATTTAATAATTACGATCACCAATAAAATACAACAAACACCATCTATGTTTATTGGCGCGTTTCAATAAAATATCATGTTGACGAGTAGAGTTATGTAATTAAGAAGTAATCAATATTTTTGTAATTAATTTGACAGCTACCGTTAACATTCATTTACAGCCTTATGGTACATTTTAAGATACAACTATCTTTATAGGCTACATCTTTATAGGCAGCGTCATCTGCGTATGAAATTAAGTTTTCTTTTATTACATTTAAGTCATAGGAAAAAAATTAAGAATAAAACAGAACCTAAAGCAGTACCTTGCGGTACGCCTCTAGACCAAAATCGAAGAACCGAAAGATGAAGAAATGAGTCACCAAGTTCAAGTTTATTTTTTCGATATCTTATCAGTTATAAGATTACAGCGTGACAATCACCTGATCCAGATGCATTTTGCATTCTCACCCTCGTGATGACTCATTACTTAATTTTCTGGTTTGCTTTTAGTGACTTTTTCAAGAGAACTAAAATAATCGTTAATTTTTACTCTCTGATATCTATCAGCTAAATTATTAGCAAAAACATTTAAAGCTAGGCCTCTTATTCCAAGCTGTTGCAGATGCTGCTGCAAAAGTAATTTGTGATCAACTGTATCGAATGCATTGGCTAAGATTTGAGTTCAAGTTGCTTGTGATCATTTTTATCAATTTCATTAAAGCATCTTCGGTGCTTAGATTTTTCTTAAATCCAAATTGTTTTCGAGAAAAAAAACTGTTTATCTAAAGATTTCTCTAACGTGTCTCCTGTCTTTTACACATTTTTCCATTATTTTGGCAAAATTATTGATTAAGGAAATGGATCGATAATTGGCTACAACCAACTTGTCTCCAGATTTTAAAATTGGAATAATGACAGAACTCTCAAAGGCCCTGGGAATACATACTGTCCTTATTATTAGATTTAAAATGTGAAGCAGAGGTTTAAGTATAAATAAAGTATTGCTTTAATAGTTTTGGCAGTTATGCCGTCGGGCTATGGGGTGGAGTTATCTTTTAAATTGGAAATATGGATGATTAATTCACTTTCTTGGTGTAAAAATAATTAATTCCATTTTTATCTAAGTCCGGACCTTGTTTTGATTTTAAAAGCAGAATTTTTTATAAAATGTTAGTTTTACTATCATTTATAATGGTTTATTAGCTTTTCCGAAAATAACTTGTATGCTATTTCAGGATTACCCTAAGCACAGGGGACATACAAAGGCTGCTTCTTATTAAGTACCTATAGTTATAAAACTGAATGGAGAATTCACAAATATTATGTAAGATGATATAAATAATAAATAAATATATAGCATTGTGCAAGAAGAGTCATCAGTGATTATAAAATGTAGATTTATTAGCATTATATAATTCTTCATCAGGAAACGTTATTTAGACAATAAAAATTAATTACATCCAATATTATGTTGTAAATTTCCTTTTATTCAACATTCCTAGTAGTCACTACATTATATCACAATGGTTTCTCATTATGTGTGAGCATATGCCTTTGTAAATATCCTTTTTGTGAGCATTTATAATTACAGATATTACATTCAAATGGTTTCTCACCACTATGAGTCAGCATATGCCTTTGCAAATGTCGTTTGTATGAGGACTTATAATTACAAACATTACATTCAAATGGTTTCTCACCGCTGTGAGTAAGCATATGGGATTGCAAAGCTGAATTTCGTGCAAATTTGTTATTACAAAAGTTGCATTCAAATGGTTTCTCACCACTATGAGTCAGCAGATGCCTTTGCAAATTTGAATTTTGTGAGCATTTATAATTACAAACATTACATCCAAATGGTTTCTCACCGCTATGAGTGCGTATATGTCTTTGCAAACTTGCTTTTATTGAGCATTTAAAACTACAAATATTACATTCAAATGGTTTCTCACCACTATGAGTAAGCAGATGTCTTTTCAAACTTCCTTTCTCTGCAAATTTGCAATGACAAATGTTACATTCAAATGGTTTCTCCCCACTATGAACGTGCAGGTGCCTTTGCAAATGGACTTTTTGTGCGCCTTTATAATTACAAATATTACATTCAAATGGTTTCTCACCACTGTGAGTGAGCAAGTGTAATTTCAAAGTTGATTTTTGTAAAAATTTTTTACTACATAAGTTACATTCAATTGGTTTCTCACCACTATGAGTGAGCAGATGCTTTTGCAAATTTCCTTTTCCTGAGCATTTGTAATTGCAAACATTACATCCAAACAGTTTTTCACCGCTATGGATGAGCATATGCCTTTGCAAAGTTGATTTTTCTGAAAATCTGCAATTACAAATATTACATTCAAATGGCTTCTCACCACTATGAGTGCGCAGATGCTTTAGCAAATTTCCTTTTTTTGAGAATTTGTAATTACAAATGTTACATTCAAAAAAAGGTTTCTCACCAATATGAGTGAGCAAGTGCCTTTGCAACTTTGCTTTTTGTGAGCATTTATAATTATAAACATTACATTCAAATGGTTTTTTACCACTGTGAGTAAGCATATGCCTTTGCAAAGTTGATTTTTCTGAAAATTTGCAATTACAAATATTACATTCAAATGGCTTCTCACCACTATGAATGCGCAGATGCTTTAGCAAATTTCCTTTTTTTGAGAATTTGTAATTACAAATGTTACATTCAAAAAAAGGTTTCTCACCAATATGAGTGAGCAAGTGCCTTTGCAACTTTGCTTTTTGTGAGCATTTATAATTATAAACATTACATTCAAATGGTTTTTTACCACTGTGAGTAAGCATATGCCTTTGCAAAGTTGATTTTTCTGAAAAATTGCAATTACAAATATTACATTCTAATGGCTTCTCACCACTATGAATGCGCAGATGCTTTAGCAAATTTCCTTTTTTTGAGAATTTGTAATTACAAATGTTACATTCAAAAGAAGGTTTCTCAACAATATGAATGATCAAGTGCCTTTGCAACTTTGCTTTTTGTGAGCATTTATAATTACAGATATTACATCCAAATTGTTTCTCACTTCCATGAGCGAGCTTATCTTGCTGCATATCTTTGTGGTCAACAATCCAGATTGTGGTCAATGTGAGTTCCTGGAAGGCACATATAACCTGAAATGTTACACCATAAATTGTCCTCTATGCTAATAGCAAAAATTGGATATTTAAATTATTAATATGTGATAAGATACTTCAAACATTTAATATTTTTAAAATTACATTGTACTTCAAACTGATTGTATGTAGTCCAACTTCACTTGAGACTAATCTGTTCTGGATTGTCCTATAAAGTAGGAAAATTTTTGCAATGTTAATCAATCAATATATAAATGAAAAGCCAAATCAAAAGGAATGCTTCCTACCTTCCAATAAAAAGCACCGATGCTACTGATAATGCCAGTTTGTGATATTTATTCTTGAATTGGTACTATCAAAGTGGTCTGAACTGTACTCTGTTAGATTAACATTACTGATAAAATAATTATGCTGTGGTAACATCCGTTATCATTATGACTAAAATCCCAACTGGCCAGTGCTACCAATGTTAAAAATTAGATTTATGCATAGGGTGGTTCCAAATTATTCCATTTTATCTAAGGTTGTATATAGGGAGGTTGGGACATCATGTTCAAGGTCATAGCCCCAAATATGGCCGCCGATGTTTTTTCAATTTATAATTGAATAAATTTCGTCTTTCACGCTCACGTATGGGAAATCGAAACAATCGGAAGCCCTTTGCAGCAGACTTACAGCAATTCTTGACGCAACAAGTCGGCATCTTCAATTTCAAATATTTGAAATTTTGCCTGACAGTTGTCACCTTATGACAATTGCTGCAATGCATCATGGGTGGGGCTAGGATGTCCCAACCTCCCTCTATACAACCTTAATTTTATCCTCTTACTTGAGTGCCATCTCTGAATGAGATTTCAAACTTTTAAACATAAATGATAAAAAAAAACTATACGATACGGTATTATTACAATGATATCTTAATTGGGACGCACATTATATTCTGGCCAATGCGTTGCCACGGTGCCCGCCATTCTATGTCACCATAGGGCAGGCGCGGCTCGCCGGGTGAGGCTAAGGTACGAATCACACTGCTGCCGTAAAAAACCGGTCGACCGCTGATCATTAAAATATTCAAATCACACTGGTCGGCCGACCTCGAGCGGTTTTACGGTCGATGCTGGTTGATCGAGCAGTGTGATTCGTACCTTAGCCTCACCCGGCGAGCCGCGCCTGCCATAGGGTCAATGACAAGAATTTCGACATTTTACTGCTAAGTGATGTTTTATACACACAATCCACTATTTCGTATTTTTTAGGTTAGGGTTAGGGTTAGGTTAGGTTAGGTTAGGTTAGGTGATGTTTTATACACACAATCCACTATTTCGTATTTTTTAGGTTAGGGTTAGGGTTAGGTTAGGTTAACTTATGTTACATGCATTCGAAGAGCAAGTGGTGAACCGTTTCATTGACTTTTAAATTAGATTAAGCGCTATTAGTAAAAGTTTTATAATTAGCCTCACCCGGCGAGCCGCGCCTGCCATAGGGTCAATGACAAGAATTTCGACATTTTACTGCTAAGTGATGTTTTATACACACAATCCACTATTTCGTATTTTTTAGGTTAGGGTTAGGGTTAGGTTAGGTTAGGTTAACTTATGTTACATGCATTCGAAGAGCAAGTGGTGAACCGTTTCATTGACTTTTAAATTAGATTAAGCGCTATTAGTAAAAGTTTTATAATTATTCTGTGTGAGACTTTGTTGTTAAGTGAAAATTCTAAAAAGCATTCGTTGAGTTTTTGTATTTAAGTATATTAAAAACTAATGCAATTGTTTTGAATTGTGTAGCAGTAACTGTACTTACGTACATCGCAAGGATGAAGGAATTCCTTTCCATACGTAAGTAATAACAAATACATAGGTATTATTAAAAGAAGTAATCAAAAATTCATAAACAATAAGTATGTTACAGTTTTCCGTTTAAGCGTCCAGAAACTCTAAAACTATGGGTTAAAGATATTCGGCGCGAGAATTGGTATACTTCAAAAACCAGTAGGCTTTGTGGACGACACTTTTTACCAGAGGATTATCAAGATAAACCAGGTTGTTCCAAAAAATTATTAAAACCTGATGCGATACCAAGCATTTTCTCATACCTTAAACATTTGTTGAAAGATAGAAAAGCATGCAGAGTTTTAATAAGAAACGTAAGTGATGCATTTTTGTTACATTATAGGCACCAACTCTTTTAGATCTAATCCTAATAATATTGAATGAAATGTTGGAGTACTGTTCTAATTTATAATAGTGAATGCAGTTGATGAAATCGTAACCTGTCCTAACGCACTAAAGTTACAGTATTAAATTAAGCATACTTTTTAAATATAAATGAAAGCAACTAATTTAATGCTGAGTATACTAAGCAATTAGGATACTCCTAGTAATTAAAAATAATATTAAATCATTATAGGTTTTGGATAATACCAGGAACAGTGAATCACAACAAATGGAAGTCGATGATTCAAGGGACTCTACCACAACAAATACCATAGGAATACATGTAGCTACACAAACTACTAAAGATAATCCCCATTTTACCTTAAGGCGAAAAATAAAAACTTTAAGACAGAAGGTAAAATGAAGCGATATGCAACTAAATAACATGAAAGATGTTATTAATGCAATTTCGAACAGTGGCTGCGGTACTGATAATTGAGAAACTGTAATGAAGAATTACTTTGAAGGTAGGTGATAATAAATAAAAATACATTAAAATTCTAAACTATTTATAAATTATTTCTTTAACAGGATTTCCTCTAGAGTGTGTTCTTCATCAGAAGAATAATCAAATGGTTAAGAATCCTGGACAGAGGAGATACTCCACGATAATGAAGCAGTTTGCGCAAACTTTATATTTTTATTCACCTAAAGCCTATAACTTTGTTCGACAACATTTTCACTTACCAAATGGAAGAACAATTCGAAAGTGGTTATGTAGTGTTAATTGTCAACCCGGGTTTCTACAAGAAGTTTTGAAATTTTTAAAGCAAGAAGTACCCAAAGTATATGTAGTTTTGTTCATACAAAAGGTAATCCAGCTTTCTTTATTAACTTACGGTTGTCTGTACTTTCCCGACGCCATATAGGCTTCATTCATGTACAATTTATTATATTTTAGTAATAGTGCATATTTTGTAAATGTAAAAAAATTGTATATGTAATTGGGAAATAAAATATAAATAAATAAATAAATACCTCATCTTAAGCTATGTGCTCTAATTATGGATTCTATGTCGATTAGAAAACAAATATCGTGGGATGAAAAAGCAGGAAAGTTCACAGGTTATGTCGATTACGGTGGCGTGATAGACACTGACTATCAAACACCAGCTTCAGAAGCCATTGTATTTCAAATTGTTAGTTACACCCATAATTTTAAATGTCCAGAGAGCCCTTTTTTCTTATTAATAAAACTGATGCCAACATACAAAAGCAACTAATACTTGCGTGTTTGCGAAATTTGTTTGATATTGGTATAATAGTAAAATCAGTAACTTCAGATGGCACTGCTACTAACATAGCCACGTATAATGAATTAGGATGTAATATACCAGCAACAGCCAATAATATTGTTTCACATTTTCTACATCCATGTATAAATGTTAATGTACATTGTATTTTAGACAGTTGCCATATGCTAAAGTTGGCCAGAAATACTTGTGCAGAAAAGCAAATCGTTTCCAATTTGGGACTAATCAATTAACAATTCTTAAAAAAACTTGATGAACTTCAAGACTGCGAGCAGTTGAAACTTGCAAATTCTCTAACATCACATCATATTTATTATAAAAATAAAATCATGAATGTCCGTTTGGCTGCTCAGGCCCTAAGCAGTGGAGTAGCTGATGCACTGGAATATTTAGAAGCTTCTGGACATAGGGATTTTAAAAACTGTGCTGCCACAATATAATTTATTCAAATGATTGATAAAATATTTGATATTTTAAATTCGAGATCGCCTTTTGGAAAAGGATATAAAGCCCCTATAAGGCCGAGTACTCTTAAATATTTTGAAGAAGTATTTGCTGATGCCACGAATTACTTAAAATCCCTTAAGATCGATGAAATACTAATATTAAATCATAACCGAAAAACATTTGCTTTTGGTTTTATTGTCACAATGCAAAGCACTTTAAATTTAGCACAGGACCTTTTCAATTTGGATGCAAATCCACTAACATATTTCTTAACTTACAAGTGCTCACAGGATCATTTGGTGCTTTTTCCGGTATTCGATCTCGTGGAGGGTGGAATAATAATCCTAATTCGCGACAGTTTAAGTAGGCTTTAAGGCAATTACTATTTAGGAACTCCATAATGCCTAGTATAAATGCTAATTGTTATTTGTTTGATAATTCTTCCACCCCAGCATTTGAATTTAGAAACACTAATAGAGCAAAAATTGAATCTGATCCTGAAGAAAGTGAATATGACAAAATAAGTAGATGTTTGGAGTTTGCAAATAATACTCAGTTAAGCGATTTTCAAGATAATGCTGTATATTATATTTCAGGATATATTGTTAGAAAATTATTAAGAGAGACTAGTTGTGATCATTGCATTAATATACTGACATTTAAATCTAATGATGTAAATCAAGACCATTTTCCTATAGTATAGATGATTGTAATTATAAAAATTTGTATCATGTGGGGGTTTGTTGTATGCATCAGATATTGTATATAGAATTGTAAACTTTGTAGAAAGGCGGTTTAGAATTTTATTAAAAACTAACATGCAAAAGTTTAGGAACATTTCTATATTTTTACAAAATTGTGCAGTTAAACACTTTGCTTCTCATTTACATTTACTTAAACCTGAACATCATCTAGTAGAAGAATTTATGTGTGAAGGTTTGCATGAACTTCAAATAATAAGAATGGTGGTGAAAAAATTTTTAAAAATTAGAATGATTCACCATGAGAAACTAATTAATTTGGACTTGCATGGTAAAAAGTCCACAATTAGGCATAAATTGTCAAAACTTATATTATTTAATAACTGCTAGAGTAGAGCCCTAGAGTTTTGTAAAATCAGTATTAAAAATAAATACATTAAATTGTTAGTATTAGGTGATTAATGTTTAATAAAATCAGTAATTAAGTAAAAGTAGTTTTAATATAGCAATAAGTGTATGTATATATAAATTTGATTTGATTACATTTTATTTGCAAAATCAACAACCTAGAACATCTGGAATCAACTAACGAAAGTCAAAGCATTCATAAACGGAATACAAAGATTTGGTGCAATTATGTAGTCTTGTTGTAGACTGTCACAGTTAAGTAAAATATCGGATTTGGAAAGTTTTAATAAATTTTTCAGAAATAACTCTTAAACGCTCACGTCATTGAAATCAACGTAAATGCCATGCAGGGTCTTAAAGGGATCCTACAGAATTTCTAAGTTTCTCTATTTGTTATAACATAAATTAAATATTAAGAAATAACACTTTTTAAATTATTTCAGACTATATTTTATTTACGACAATACATTAAAGTAGCCTCAATATACATAAGGAAAAAGTAATGTAAGAAACAAAAAGATGATCATTGCATTTATAAATTATGTGGAAAGACAATTTGAACATGTTATGAACATTTGCTTTTTCCTGTGCACCTCGCAACAAATCTATTGCGCCGCTTGCATGTTCTGTTTACTTTTTTATCTAAATTGAACTACAAAGTCTAATAGGAAACAATGTGCAACATAATTAACTGACACTGTAACACCGGGGTCCTTAAAGAACCCCGCACAGGCATTTAAGGGTTAAATAGTCAAATATATTGCAAATTTCATCAGTTCATAAATGTGTCTTTTGAGACAATGTCTTGCTGAACATTTGTAATCACATAAGCAGCCCATAAATGGCTTCTCGTCAGTGTGGCTTAACATTGGGTTTCAAGATTAGACCTTTCTGAATATTTGCAATGACACAAATTGTACTCGAATGGTTTCTTACCAGTGTGAGTCAACATGTGTCTTTTAAGATTACGCTTTTCTGAACATTTATAACCACACAAATAGTAAAACAAATGGTTCTCACCAGTATTGAGATGTGTCTTTTAGGCATATATGTTTTTTCTGAACATTTGTAATCACACTAAAATGGTTTCTCACCAGTGTGGGTTAACATATGTCTTTTGAAATAACTACTAAGTGAAAATTTGATATCACACAAATTACACCCAAATGGTTTCTCACCAGTGTGGGTCAACATGTGTCTTTTAAGATTAGGCCTTTCTGAACATTTGTAACCACACAAATTACACTCAAATGGTTTCTCACCAGTGTGGGTCGACATGTGTCTTTTCAAATGACTACTACGTGAAAATTTATAATCACACAAATTACACCCAAATGGTTTCTCACCAGTGTGGGTCAACATGTGTTTTTTAAGATTAGGTCCATCTGAACATTTGTAATCACACAAATTACACTCAAATGGTTTCTCACCAGTGTGAGTTCGCATGTGTAATTTAAGATCAGGCCTTCTAAAACATTTGTAGTGACATATGTTACACTCAAAAGGCTTCTCACCAGTGTGAATTAGCATATGTTTTTTAAGATCATAAACTATTGCACATTTGTAATTACACAAAGTACAAACAAATGGTTTCTCACCGGTGTGCCTTAACATGTGTCTTTTAAGATCACTCCCTACTGAACATTTGTAATCACACAAATTACACTCAAATGGTCTCTCGCCAGTATGGGTTGACATGTGTCTTTTAAGCATATGTTTTTCTAAACATTTGTAATCACACAAATGACACTCAAATGGTTTCTCACCAGTGTGGGTTAACATGTGTCTTTTAAAATGACTACTATGTGAAAATTTGTAATCACAGATATTACATTTGAATGGTTTCTTGCCAGTGTGGGTTAACCTGTGTCTTTTAAGATTAGACCTTTCTGAACATTTGTAATCACACAAATTACACTGAAATAGTTTCTCACCAGTGTGAGTTTGCATGTGTGATTTAAGATAAGGCATTTTGTAGTAACATATGTTACACTCAAAAGGCTTCTTACCAGTGTGAGTTAGCATGTGTTTTTGAAGATCCCAAGCTACTGAACATTTGTAATCGCACAAAGTACAAACAAATGGTTTCTCACCAGTATCAGTTTGCACGTGTGATTTAAGAAGATCCCTTTTAAAACATTTGTAATGACATATGTTACGCTCACATGGTTTCTTGCCAGTGCGAGTTAACATGTGTTTTTCATTACCATTGCTAATTGCCTGTATGGGTTCTTCTAGAATACTGATGTTATGGAACAGTTTGCTGTCGTTCTCAGTATATCCGTTAATCCTGTCCATGGTATTAGAATCTTTTATTATTTGTCGTTCTATCTCGATCCCCCAATTCTTTTCAATTGCTGTTGTTTTATTGTCATCCATAGTATTGATATTTAAGGTATTTCCACAGTCTGAGAAAAAAGTGATAGTACAAAAACTAACCCCGTACTTCTATAGATATCAACCAGAAAAAAGCATCCACCATATGGGAAACCTATTTTGCTTTCAATTACTGAAAAAATTGTATTCCTGATAAAACTGCCAGCCTCTTCTAGGATATTAGAAAATGTTAAAAAAATTTATCCCACAATTATGGTATATGAGCTAAGTTCAAAAAACTGAAATCGCTCCAAGAGTAATAACTGCCCTTAAATTGAAAGTGTTATTAAGAAAGCTTTTTTGTAATAATATTTTGTCAACAAATTCCAATTATGAACCTCCGACCTTGAAAAAAGTTTTATTTTTCAAGCTTGGACCATGATAATTGCAATTTGAGGACAAAATTCTCATTATAAGTTTTCTTAATAACAAGTTACAAACTTACCTCCTATACCAAAATTGAGAGATCAAACTATTTTAATATTTTATATTTTAGATGCAGAAACTTTTATAAAGAATTAACTATTTCAGAGATCGAAAATAAAAAAGTTTCCCATATGGTGCATACTATTTGTGCCGGTCGCTGTATAAGAACTTTTTCATTTTAATGCCATCGCCATACTTGAGCTCAACAGTACTATTATTAACAAACTATTTACAAACCAACTTAGTGAAACTACATTTAATATATAAATGACACAATATTTCAAAATGAATCAATAATAATATTGACGTTTACGTTTAGTCAATCCTAATGAAACAAGAACACTATCGGATTACTTAAGCAAGATTCAAGCAAACAATAAACGAATCCAAAATATCTCACACTCACATTATACAGCGATATTTCAAGTTGGTGAGCGATAGTTGAAGATGTTTGCCAATTAATAAGCAATATAACCTAGTAAAAACGAATTTAGGAACCGTTGCACATGAATATAATATTAGAAAATGTTTGATGGTGTTAGTGATGAAGACGAAAACGTTGCTCTATTAGTAACATATAAAGTTGACAGTATTTATGGAACTGTAGTAGCTAAATTCCACAACAGATATCGCTCGAATCGCCTATCTGGTAGAGTCACTGCATCTAGTCACCTAGGCCAGCTGGTCGATAAGAGTAACGCAAACCGCCGCCATATTGGGGCAGAGAAGGGTAATTTTTAATAATGGGCAAATTAAAATCACGTTTTCCGTGTTTAACATGTTAGAGGTTGATCTTTCAGAATAAGAAAAACCTTTTAAAGTAAACGTGTATTTGATTAAAATTCAGTACAGAACAAATAATGAACAATTTCGTGCTTCGTTTGTCCCAATATGGCGGCGGTTTGCGGTACTCTGGTCGACCAACTGGCCTAAGTAACTAGATGTAGTGACTCTACTATCTGGCTGTGTTCAACGGGACTTCACAGTAGCAAGCGCTAAATTTGTATTAAACTGCGTATTTGCAGAAATGCGTCGGACCAAAAAGACCACGACTTCCCCTAACGCATTTTAAATTTTTTTTCAGGTTATGTTGTCAAAACATAGCGTGAAACATCACACATTGACAATACCAATCACTAAAAATGAAAATCCTGTGGACAGGAAATGCAAATTCTTAGTTATCATCATCCTCACTGGCGCGTGCGCATTTCTACCACCGCTGACCACCAACCACCAAAATTCGAACAAGTTCGAAATTTCAAGCTGGTGGTCACCGTTTGATGGTACTAGGTGGCTAAGAGTGGTTTAGTGAGACCAGCGGCATTGATTAATGCATGTTTAGATTTTAGTTGATGGCAGTGGGTGGTTGACGGTGGCTCAGTGAGACTGCGGCATAAGTTAACAGAGGGAAGCTTTAAATTTGCTAGGTCTTTCTCCAGCCAACCGATCTTATTTATTGGCTTAGTTAAAAGTGTTTTAAGTTGAGGAAGGTTACTTTAGAACGCAGTGCAGTGTAAATAATTTTTTTCTAAAAAAAAAACGCCGATCACAATAATGATTTTTTTTAAGTAGTTTGAAAGTTGCATCAATGCATTTCTAGCGAGGAAAATTAACTATAAAGCTGACATAAAAGCAGATAACATAAAGTTGTCTTTTGCTAGGAAAACAATGTACTTAAGTTTAATTTAAGGTTCGTAATGTACACCTAATTATTTTATTAGTATCCTGTCATTTTAACATTCCCTTTATAAATAACATTTAAATAATAATCTTCAAAGCGCGCCACTGCACTGTTGGTTTATTGAAGGTGTTTCGTTTATTCTACCATCTATGGCTCAATCCTACGTTATGATGCACTTACACTAGCTACTATGTATTTGCTTTTGTATTTTAATAAAACAAATTTCTACGTTCTACTTTTCTACTAGAAAAACTACTTGTTACCTACCTACACTTAGAAGAAGTAAATTACAGTTTTAGATATTGTCTTTTTAGCATAATTCAAATTTCGCCATTTTGCTGGTTTACTTACTATGTTCCTTTATTAGTGCAAGTATCGATTGGTCGAATAAAACAAAATTTAACGAAAAATTTAACTCTTAAGGCAATTTCTTTTTGCAGTTAAATTATACATCGACTTAATGATTAGTATACATTATAAAACAAACGTTATTACATAGTAACAACAATAATGTACGACGCACTTACTACCCCTATAAAATAATACTTTTCAATATTTTTCAAAATATTTCTTCTCATTATATTTATTGATTGGGGTGGTCAAACATCATTGAAAAACTTACAATTTAAATTAATACTCTAGTTTCTAGGTACTGTATCTACTATGTGTAACGGAGTTTCTGTATTTCTCAAAGAAATGTTGTTTTGTTCAAAGAATTTATGTGGTTAAATAAATTTAAAATGTCTAAAATTTTGTTGGTACTATAGCGTATATGGTGTTGGTTTACCAGTTGATACACTATTTTTAAGAGTAGATTCTTGTCAGAATAGCTCAAGCAATAAAAGGCGTGTAGACTTCTAGAATCTATATTAATTAGTTGTTTATTTATTCTACTGTTATGGTAATCTGTTCAATGCCTTCCAGATAATGAGTAGTAGATCATTACATAACTGTATTTTTTAAGTAGAAGAAATGTGGCTTTATTTTTCATTTGTTCTTTATTTCGTAGCTCTATGCTAGTAATAATATACTACTTGTTACTTTCATAGTTTCATAGAACAAAAATGTCTGAATTTTCTAATTTCATAATAATGGCGTCAGAAGGGTTCGCTTAACATTATAAGTAAGGCGGTTCTGGAAAAGTGTTGAAAGTGGGTATTTTGAAGTCCAGAATCAGGATCCAAAAAATGCCATCCCGCCATTGTGCCGTCGAAGCCGCCATCTTGGAGAAATGGCACCAAAACCAAGGGATTTTGCTAAATATGTCTGATATCTTACATTTTCTCGTAAAAGTACCTAATATCAAAAAAGAACGCTAATAAGATTTCCTACAATCTATGTCTTGTTCATCTTCTTTCTTAAACTATTAGTTTCGGAGATATAGCGAGCAGAAAGTGGGACATTTTTATTTTTATCTTAAAAACACATATAGTGTCTGCCATTGGATCTGCCAAATCGTCCAGAAACTTCAATTTTTTGATAATTTTATTATTCGTCAAAAATACCTAAGCCATTGAATATTATTAGTTAGATATGCTATGCACTTGATGCCTTTCCACTCCTGTAAAACGTTTTTAGTGATTTCAAAATAGCCAGTGAGGGGGATAACCAAAATTTTCTTTATGTAGAAATATCTCGTTCAAACTCGGTACAGATGCCTTATGTCACCTGTTAATTTTGACATGGCGTATTTCAAGTATTTTTGGAAGCAGAGGAGATTGCCCCGGTAAGTTCTTTTCCAATCAGATTATTAAAGAAAATTCCCATATGGATCTAACTTTAGATGGGATATGTCATTTACTATCAATTTTGTTTTTATATTCTACAAATCAGTTTAGGGTATTATTTTTGTGCTTTATAGCAAGATGTATTTCAATAAGAATTGAGGGCACAGAATACCAAGTTAAACAAGCCTTGGAAGATGCAGACACACTTATTGTAAATACTGCCATTTAGATGTCATCTTTATGTTAAAAATGTAATGATTGTGGGAGATGTGGATCTCCTGACGTTTTTATCAGCTTTAAAAGCAGTCCACCAAAACATTTACTTCCTGAAGCCAGGAAAAAGAGCAACTTTACTAAGAGTCTATACTTCTCGCAGTTTAAGGAGGAAAAATAATTCAAGACAACATACTTTTTCTCCATGCTTTCAATGGTTCTGACACAACTTCAAAGGAAGACGCTGGAGAACGTTTCCTTCTCGCATTATATGGATACAACAAAAACGTAAACGTCAGCATTCATTAATAACTTATCGTCAAGTTCAATGGTGGTATGGGATTAAAAAGAATCCGGTGCACTGGGGCTGGAAAAGGAGCAAAACTGACCTCATTCCAATCACAACACATAAACCCTGCTCCCTAAATGTTACTGAAACGTCTATCTTGTCAATGCAAGACAGGATGTGGGGCAACATGTGGTTGCAGGAATGGTTTTTTAAAATGTTTACTGATTTGCTTGCACTGTAACGAAAACTCGTGTACGAATACACAGCAAGTTTTCCATGATTCTGACAAGGAGAACAGTCTGGAATCACCAACCGAGATGTTAGTTTCTAATTCAGAAAATGATATATTTCAGTCAGAAACCAGAGAAGTTGAATCCAGCACTGCTGAGGCTGATGCCGAAGAAAGTACTATCAAACCTGTACTACCAACATCCGAGGTACAAAGCAGTAACAATGCTGTACTGTAGTGATCTTAGTTGACGATCACTACGTTACTCCGGTCAACGATCAAAACAAAAGAACTTCTAGAGAAAAATAAAGAGATCTAGAGATAAATAAACATATTTTGTCAAGTCTTGCATTTTATTTCTTTTAATAACAGTTTAATATAATAAAATATTGCACACCTCTTGGTATATTGCTCCGCATTACCAGATCGTTGCAGTACCATCATCATCCCGGGTAAACACCTGAAGTCATTCTAAAGAAACATACTTTTCTTGAACGACTATTTTCATATGTACAAATGCTACAAACTAAGTTTTTTCGTAGACGACCTACAGAGGAACCCTGTAAAAAAAGGCACCATGTACTATATCTCAGAGGTGGTGTGGAAATGAGTATATTGCAGCATTTTCATTTAACAGAGTAATATCAACCGGATCAAGTGCATAAAAAATGTTCTATTTATAATCCAACAATTAATTTCTGTAATCTAAATTCAAAGTTTTAAATATTTCTGTGATTGGAGTGTTCTTTGGGGCAAGAGGAACTTTAGTTAAAAATTACATTGTTTTTTTGTTTAAAAACAACAAGTAATTATAGACGGAATAACCAGCTCTGAACAAAGTATATAAAATGTGGTGTGCCACAAGGCACAGTTTTAGGTCCAAGTATGCTTCTTCTATATATAAATTCAATATCAAAACTTAACTTGTACGGTACAATCAAACTTTACGCCGGCGACACAATTTTACTTTTATTTTGATAAGTCAATAAACTCTATTAACTTAAATACACAATACGATCACAAAACTGTATCTGTCTGGTTAAATTGTCAGAAATTAACTATTAACAGAAAAAAATCTTATATGATAATATCCAAACAAAAAGGATGTATAGGAGACCCGATACCATTAGGAAATAATGTATTAAAATATGCAACACAAGTAAAGTATGTCTGGCTCTATTATAGATTACAAATCCAACACATTAACAAACTTAAAACTAAAATTGCTGCACCAAACGGTATCCTAAAACGATTGGGCTACTCTTTAGGTATTTGCTGGGTGCTGATACTTCTCACTGGTTCATTAACTTACAGTACCTGACATTAGTGTGGTTTCCTACATGTGAAAAATAGACAGAAAATAATGCAAAACAAGGCCATAAAAAAAATTTATTCTTTGTCTTATCACTACAGTGCAGTTAATCTCTATAAGAACTACATATTGAACCTTGAACAACTTAATGTGTATCAGACATGTACTTATATACATAGAATAATAAGTAATAACAGGTATTCAAACATCACTCTTGCTACGAGAAAACAAATTCACATCTATTCTACTTGTCACAGCTGTTTTCTAAATCTATCATTACCATGCTAGATACCCGTACCATTAAAAAATTCATTAAATCTTAAAGAAATCTTCATCTACAATACCCTATCACAAAGCTTAAAAAGTATGAGTTACCAAATTTCTTGTAAAAACCTTAACAAGGATCTTGCATTAGATTTAATTCTGTGGTAGTGTATACTTTTACTTATATGTGATATGTAAT
Organism: Agrypnus murinus; assembly: GCA_929113105.1. Classification (NCBI taxonomy): domain Eukaryota; kingdom Metazoa; phylum Arthropoda; class Insecta; order Coleoptera; family Elateridae; genus Agrypnus; species Agrypnus murinus. Next base: position 5,847,957 of record OV816027.1, read on the forward strand.
TATACTACTTTACTCTCGGATGACGAAGATTGTTGATCAGACGTTACGGTTAGATTATGTATAATAATTTAGAGGATAAACCTAGATGAAATTGTATATTTCTTTGGTTTATAAAAAAGATGGATTTAACTATACATTACATTCAGTAGCGGTCGGTGCATACGAAAACGTCGCTACAGAAATACGGCATACATTGCTATCTTGCTGTTACGCATCTGTTGGAGCAACATTACAACATGTGTTGCATTGCATCAGCCATGTGTATTTGTCTGCACCGACCGCGACTGATTACACCCTAATACATATATCACATCCAAATGAGTTTCTCACCAGTATGCATAAGTATGTGATTTTGCAACTGTGCTTTTTGCAAGCATTTAGAATTATAAATATTACATTCAAGTGGATTCTCACCACCAGGCATGATCAGTGTATATAAAAGCCTGGGACTGTGGGAACGCATCATATAGAGCTATTATAATTAGAATAACTTAGCGACAAATGTTGCATTGCAACAGCCCAAGGTCTTCGTATACATTGATGCCTTGCCTACACACGATTGTGTGTAAGCAAATGTGTTTGCAAACCTTGTTTTCGTGCTGATTTAAAATCACAAATATTACATCCAAAAGGTTTTTCACCACTATGTGTACGTATGTGTCGTTGCAAAGATGACTTTAATGAAGATTTGTAATTGCAAATATAACATTCAAATTGTTTATCGTCATTATGTATACGTGTTATGTGATTTTGCAACTGTCCTTTTAGCGAGCATTTATAATCACAAATATCACATTCAAATGGTTTTTCACCACTGTGGGTAAGCATATGTTTTTTCAAAGATACTTTTAGTGTGTACTTATAATAACAAATATTACATTGAAATGGTTTATTACCACTACTGTGTGTAAGCATATGTCTTTGCAAACCTTCTTTTCGTGCTGATTTATAACTGCAAATATTACATCCAAATGGTTTCTCACCACTATGTGTAAGTATGTGTCTCCTCAAAGATAATTTAAGTGTGTATTTGTTATTACAAATATTGCACACAAACGGTTTTTCATCTGTATGTCTAAGCATGTGATTTTTCAAACTTGTTCTATATGTGCATTTATAATTACAAATATTACAACCAAATGGTTTCTCAGTACTATGTGTAAACATGTGTTTTTTTAAAGTTGACTTTAAAGCGCTTTTGTAACCGCATGTATTGCATTCAAATGGTCTATCTTCACTATGAGTGACCATATGCAGTTGCAGGTTTCGTTTTATTGAGAACTTATATCCACATAGATTACATCCAAATGGTTTCTCACCACTATGTTTACGCATGTGGGTTTCAAGACTTGACTTTAAAAAGCATTTATAATTGCATATATTACATCCAAATGGTCTCTCATCAGTATGTATAAGCATGTGTGCCTGCAAACGTGTTTTAAGTTTATATTTGTTATTACAAATATTACATACAAATGGTTTCTCATTTGCATGTGTAAGCATGTGGATTTTCAAACTATTTCTTCGTGTGCATTTGTAATTACAAATATTGCAATCAAATGGTTTCTCGCCACTATGAGTGCGCATGTGGCTTCGCAAGTTTGCCTTTTGTGAACATTTATAATTACAAATATTACATTGAAATGGTTTCTCACCACTGTGTGTGAGCATATGTTGTTGCAGATATTGTTTTGTTGGGGATTTATAATCACATACGTTACATTCAAACGGTTTTTCACCATTATGAGTACGCATGTGTCCTCGTAAATATGACTTCAGTGAGGTTTTGTAATTACAAATATAACATTCAAATTGTTTATCATCATTATGAATAAGTAGTATGTGATTTTTCAACTGTGCTTTTAGCGAGCATTTATAATCACAAATATCACATTCAAATGGTTTTTCACCACTGTGGGTAAGCATATGTTGTTTCAACGATATTTTTTGTGTGCATTTATAATTACAAATATTACATTGAAATAATTTATCACCATGTGTGAGCATATGCCTTTCCAGATATTTTTTTATTGACGATTTATAATCGCATACCTTACATTCAAATGGTTTTTCACCACTGTGGGTAAACATGTGATTTTTCAAACTGATTTTTTTATTACATTTATAATTACAAATATTACATGTAAAGAGTTTCTTTTCACTATGTGTTAACAAGTGTGTCTGCAGAGTTCCTTTTTTCAAGCTTTTATAATTACAAATATTACACTGAAATAGTTTCTTACCGTCAGTGGACATGTGTTTTTCCATATTTTTGTTCAGTTAGATAAGTACAGACAATATATTACATTTATGATAGCTTGGTTGCATGAATGAATGGATGGATGACCTTGAAATTGCCTTTTAAAAGATTTCCTGGTATATGTTTCAACATTTGGTGTAGTGTTCTTTTTTGATATTGCTAAAAGCGTTATTGTCATCAACTAAAAGCAAACTCATAATTAATCTTGCTTCCTCTGTATATTGAAACAACTTTACCACTAATACTAGTCGTGATGATGGGTGTAATTGATGTTCGTTCATACATGAATTATTTTTCCTTTTATGTGTTGATCTTTTTCATTCTATAAATACTGTATTGAGACTAACAGAGGAGGAGAGTTATGACAAAACTGATAAATTTATTTAAATCGCCTCAAAGGGAGTATTATTATTATATATTTGAACATATTCAACACGTGTTCTTGTCATTAACCTTTCCAACTGTTCAATGATAGCACAAACTACTACCAACATAATAGTTTTGTGTTACACTAAATTATTGGTTGTAGTGGTGTCTAATGGAATGGCGTTTGTTAAAAAAATATTAAAATAAAGATTTGAATCTTTTAACATTTAAAATTTATTTTTGTTTATTGTTTCCAGTCTTACTTTGTGGAACTCCATAATCATGAAATAAATAAAGATTTGTAAAAAGTTTCACAGTATTTATTAATTCTGATTGTTATTATTTTTATCTAGTTACCTAGGGTAGTTGAACCAGTCTTGGACATTTTAAGTTCCACAATCTACTATAATTCAGGCTACATCCAATGATTAAATTCTCTCAATAATTTATGTATATTAATAATTGGAGCTCATTCCCCCTATCTACATTGTTACAACTTATATTACTATCAAATTTAAACAAATATTTTATAATTTATTTTTTGTTGACTGATGTTTTTACTCTAATATTGGACACTTAAATTTTATATGGAACCTAATTTGAACACTTGTGTATCCAGTAATGACATGATAGAAAATAATGATGTTAAGAAAAGGAATACTACAAAGCATACAACTTTAAAGGCTGTGACTTTATTTGAAGAGGTCTCTACGAGATCGAGGGCCGTAGCCAGAAATTTATTTCCGGGGGGTGGGGTTCTGGGGGAATTAATTCTCGGGGGGAAGCAGAATAGAAAAATAATTTTATTTTGTTGTCATTTATTAATATTAAGTTTACTTCCGGGGTGGGGGGTCAAACTCCCTAACCCCCCTTGAATACGGCCTTGACGAGATCCATAAATATTTAACACACAGGTAATGTTATATTATTTATTACGACAAAGTACAAAATACTTAGGTACATTTAATCAGTAAAAAAGTATTGTTAAAAAAAAGTTGTTTTAACTAGTCTTCTTCGCCCCAACTGTCATTTTCGCCACTACTATCGATTGTTATTCTACAATTTCCCCCCTTCCTTTTCTTCTCTTAAGAATTTGTGGATGCTTCGCTTTTTCAATCAAGACCCCTTGAATGGACACTTCTGTCCATTTAGGGCTTTCAATCGAATTACTTGATCCAGTGTTGGCCACAATCTAAAACTACTAAAATGTGAAGGACCTTTTTTATGAATATATATTTAACTACATACCTTAAGTAATATTTGGAACAATGAAACACCAAAAAAACTTATTATTACCGTTACTAAAGCTTAAGCATCTGACAGTCTTTCTTAAAGAAATCGCTAACGGTTTTCATGAGTTTAGCTTCAAATTGACGTGATATTTTTTATCTTTTTTCTAGGCAATAGCGATACCTGTGTTACCTAGTAGCTATGACCATGCGGTTTGTAGGTTTGAAACAAGGATTTACTGTGTTTACAGAAATTATTACATAGTGTCACGTGGGGTTTTCGTGACTGGAGGACGTAGTCAGAGGTAGAGAAAAATCAAACACAAGTTGTAAAAAAACAACTATATACTAAAGACAATAAAGAGAGTACAAAAGGTTAATATACAATCAAAGGGAGGTCGGGACCAACCTTGTTATTTATTTACTAACTAAGCATAGGAGCTAGCCTCTAAGTAATTATAACTAAACTGGGAAGCCTGGTCACAACTCCCCATAATTTCGCAGAGAGTAAGCGATTAAGCGCCGCCCACTCAACTAAGCACTAAGCATAAAATAATCGAAAGGTACTCACCAACTTGCTTGTTGTGTTCGAGCCATGGTCACTGACTGGTTTGAATAGCTCAAGCAATCTGGTTATATACTGCTGAACGAGGAAGTAATTAGTATCGTAGTGGGAATCAGTAGGCAGAAGTTCTCAGTATGCAACTAAGGAAGTTCAGGCTTCCTGGTAGCAGGCTTGTGGGTAGACTGCATTCGCGCTGCTGGTGCCTGGCACGAATCGGCAGCTGTGCGTAAGTGTTGTAGATGGAATGTGCACCTGCTTGCAATTCGTGTGGGTTACCTCGCATGTACGGAGTAAGTAGGCGAATAAGTTGCATGCCAACGAATACAATGGTGGGCGAAGCGAGCGCGCTTCGGAGACCTCGGAGATGTCCGCGCACATGGCACCAAGTTGTCGATAGCGAGATCGCAGCTGCTAACTAGCGTGGGTAACTGAACGTGGCCTTGCACGCTATATTGTACAAACGGAAGAGAAGTTGAGTTTTGTATGAAATATTTAATTGTAAATATTTCCGTTTGTGACAATAGTAGAGATTGTTAATAATATAAATTGAATGATTATGTGTTCATCTCTGGTTACATGTCCAAGACTGGTTCCATTACCCTATTTTTGTATCTACCTTAGCGACGTGTTTGTTTATATTTATATTACCTTTAATAATGACAGCTTAGCTGTCGAAACAATATTGCTAGGTTATATTTTAATAAATACTGTGAAACTTTTTACCAATCATCATTTATTTCATTTAAAATTTATATTGTTTTTTAAATAGCATTCGATTTTTTCGATTATTTTATTATATTGCATTTTAAATAATAATTATTTTTGTATAAAAAGTTATTAATAACAATAATAACTAAATCTTTTTAGATTTTCAATATAATTTATTTTATTTTTCCTTTTTTAAATAAAGATTTGTTCTGACATTTTCACCTAATCTTAATATTACAGGAATCTATTACAATTTAAAGCAATCTGTTACATTTTTAACCTTAAAACTAGTACGAAAAGCTGACGCTCCATAACATCACTGCACAGTAATAAAAGCAGGAGAAAGGTAATGTCGCTTGCGCCAGCTGTTAAAAAAAGTTTGGCCAACATGAATGTCTATTCGGGTTTATTCGCATGCAAACTAATCGTTTTTCACGTTGATGTAGATCATGAACCTAATTTTAAACAAATTTGAGGTTAGTGTTTAACATACTTTGCAGCTTTAACGTATTTTTTACATATTGTTGTTTAAACATAAGCTCTAGTACTTAGATGAAAAATTACAAAATGTTCTTAATTGCAACTTGTAACAGTAGTGGAAATATAGCAGGCATTACTTATGATAGGCATGTACAAAACCGTACTAATATATTTTACCTTTTGTATTCTGATCAAAGAATATGAGATAGTAGGTATTGCGACACCTGGGCGTTGCCCCTCCACTTTTTTCTGGCCACGCCCCTTCCCCCTCCAGGCTCCTCCCCTCGCCTGTGATTGGTTACCCCCACTCCTGTAGCTCCTCCCCCTTCGCTGTGATTGGTTACCCCCACTCCGGTAGCCACGCCTGCTGTTCTGTGATTGGCTGACGTCGGCCATTTTGGAACTCGTCGCCATTTTGACCACGCCCGTCTGCCATTACGGGAATCTGTATTACCGGCAATCTGTGTGCTGCCAATAGAGGGCGTCATGCTACAATTAGTGTGTATTGCTAAGAGAGGGCGTCATGAAGAAATCTGTATTATCGACGGGCTCTGTGCTACTACTAGGGGGCGCGTCATGAAGAAATCTGTATTACCGCCGGGGGTATGTAGAGGGGCACCCGTTTTTATATCACAGCATGTGGCGCGCGCGCGCTAAATTTGAATCTATACTGTGAATCTGTCAATTTTACAGCTGTCATTTTTGCATATGTCATTTTTGCATCTGTCATTTTTGCATTTGTCATTTATGCATTTGTCAATTTTACAACTGTCATTTTGAATTTGTCATTTGAAGGAACCACCTTGGATTTCCACAGATTTGAATTTTAGCGCTAACTCTGACCTTTGTACTACCAATAGAGGTCGCATTAAAGAAATCTGTATTACCTGTATGTACTGATGCTATTAGAGGTCGCATTAAAGAGCCTTCTCTCTCACTCTCTCGCTCTCTCCTTCTCACCTATTAGAGGTCGCATTAAAGCCTTCGGTAAAGTTGATCACTTAATCTTATTAAAGAAATTGTCATCTGTTTATGGATTTTCTGAGTTTCTTATTAACTGGTTTGCGTCTTATCTAAACAGCAGAAAACAATATGTACATTATTCAAGCTCTAAATCAGCATCATATCTTGCAATGTCTGGTGTACCTCAAGGGTCAAATCTAGGTCCATTGCTTTTTGTGCTTTTTATTAATGATCTGCCTAACTACGTTAAGAATTCTAAATGTTTGTTATATGCAGATGATCTGAAAATTTTCAGAAACATTAAAACTATTGATGATGCTAACTTACTGCAAAAAGATATTGATGAATTGCTTCGTTGGTCTAAAAACAATAAATTATCGTTCAATGTCTCTAAATGTTCAGCGATGACGTATTCATTAAAAAATCAGGTCTTAATAACAACATATAACATAGATAACATTGTTCTTAACAAAGTGGCCACTATTAGAGACCTTGGGGTACACTTTGATAGCGTACTCTCTTTTATCATGTGGAAATAATAGTGAATGAAAATCTTCGCAATATTGGTTTTTTAATAAGTTATTGCCAAGGTTTTAATAATACACATTCACTACTTCTCCTTTATAAGTCTCTTGTCCGGACAAAACTAGAATATGCTTCACTAATTTGGAATCCTTCTACACAATCTAATGTAATTACACAAATTCAAAATTAATAAATGTTTGGACAAAGCAATTGTAATCAAAATCTTAAAGAGTTCTGTATATATTTTAAGACATCATTTGTTTAATCGTTAAGTTTGGTTTGAGCTATGTTAATAATTGTTATAAATGTTGTAGTTAAGTTATACTTAAGATATTTCTATATGTTTGTGTAAATATTATTACTGTGTCATAATGGCAAACTAATTATTTAGTCAGTCGTTTAATAAAAACTTTATATAATTTAATTTTGATGGAGTATTTGCTAATTGTATAATTACATTAATTTTTTTATAAGTTTGTAACTAAACGTATAATGTCCCAAAAATTGTCTAAAGTGAGTTTTTAAATATTGTAGATTTTCACCAGTTTTTTCCTTATAGCTCGACTGCATTGGTGGTACTTCTTTGTTTTTAAAAACTACAAAATCAGTATTGATAGCATTGGTCGACATTTTGAGTATCTACTGTGAATGTTAGTTTCTAAAATTTTAATGAATTGGGCATTTTCAAAACCATTCGCTTATGTTTTTTTTAAGTTACCTTCTACGTATGTGCAGTTGTGTTGGAAGGTCGGTTATAAAATGCATACCATGTAGTTTTTATTTTGCATTCTAAATAATCAAATGCCCAGAAAATATTCCAATCTCAAACAATGCACAGCAAGTTCTCCATGATTCTGACAAGGACGGTCGGGAATCACCAACCGAGATGTTAGTTTCTAACTCAGAAAATAATGTAATTCAGAAATCTGCAATGTTGAATCCCGCACTGCTGATACTGATGTCTAAGAAAGTACTATCGAACCTGTACTACCAACACCCAAGGTACAAAGCAGTAACGATGCTGTACCATCATCATCCCGGGACCTACAGGGGAACCACGTAAAAAAACGCGGCGTGTATTCTATCTCAGAGGAGGTGTGGAAATGCGTATATTGCAGCATTTTCGTTTAACAGTAGGTAATATAAAATATCTGTGATATTTAGCAAAAACGCAAATTTGGTGTAATTTTTCGAAGATGGCATTTTTTAAATCCTTATTCTGAACCTCCAAATACCCACTTTCCGTACTTTTCCAGAACTATCTCATTTAATGTTAAGTAAAACATTTACTGACTGGACTAATAATGAAGTCAAATAGAAGATTTATGTTAAGAATAAAACGATTTTGAGATAATTTAAAAAATATTTTTAATGCTTCACTTATACAACTTTAATAGATCTTTATATGGAAACAACACAAATTTTTTGTAGAGACGGTCACTTTAGTTATGCACCTAGATGGAAAACACCCCAGGGTCCGTGTTCTTGAGTTTCGCATACGATATGACGTAATTCTCTATTACCTTCTACATTTGATTGGCTAACTTGCATCCTATGACGTAAAAATTACGTCATCTCGTATGCGAGATTTATTCGTATGAGTTCAAGAATAGCCCAAGAACGGCCCTGGCTCATATTTAAAATAAACTAAAAATAGGTATAATTTATTGTTTCATTATTATCACAAGAAATTGTATTCATTATGATGAGACATTAGATAAAATAATTTGTAGAATGAAAAAAGAATTTAAAGTTAAATTCTAATAAAATAAAACGCAATGAGAACAGCGAGTCAATTTTCATTCACATCAATAACTACATAAACATGATGTTAAACTTTACAATATACCTGCTGATCAACATACAACTATCTCTGTTGAGAGTAAAAGAGAAGATTCTGTAACCTCAAGTGTACCTTACAGAGACATGGTTGGTTCTCTGATTTTTGCTGCAATCACGGTAAGACCAATGTATACTATAAATGTTGTTAGTCATTTTCAAAGCAACTTTGATACTGCCCATTGGAATGCAATCAAAAGAATAATGATGTATCTGAAAGCTACCCAAAAGTTATGAAATGAAATACAATCCCCAAGGAGTGGTATCGCAGGATACTGTGATCATCACAGTGTGACGCAACTATGCCAACGGTGTTAATATCAGGAAATCGACAACTAATTACATTTTCAGATTGACTGATGGACCAGTTACTTGGTGCAGTTGTCGTCAACACTGTATAGCATTATCAACAACCAAAGCCGAGTTTATCGCAGCAGAAGAAGTCACACAGGAAGTGATGTGGATTCAGAATTTGTTGAGAGAAATGAATGAAATTAGTGAAAAGTTTTAAAAATAATGCAAAACAAGTCCATAAAAAACATTTATTCTCTGCCTTATCACTACAGTACAGTTAATCTTTATAAGAACTATATTTTGAACCTTGACCCTGACCCTTTTGATCATGCACTTATATACATCATATCAGACATGTGTATCGTGCATCAGATGCCCAATAATAATACATGGAATAATAAGTAATAACAGACATTAAAACGTCACTTTTCCTATGAAAAACAAATTCACATCTATTCTACAGCTGTGATCTAAATCTACCATTACCATGGTAGATTCCACTACCATTAAAAAATTCATTAAACTTTAAATGAATCTTTATCTACAATAAACTACCATAAAGCTTAAAAAACATGACTTACAAAATTTCTTGTAAAAACCTTAAGGACCTTGCATTAGATATAATTCTGTAGTAGTGTATACTTTTACTTATATGTGATAACTATATGCGATATGTAATTATGCTATTTTCCTCAGATGACAAAGATTGACAATCATATGTTATGGTTAGATTATGTATAATAATTGAGAGGATAAACCTAGATGAAATTGTATATTTCTTTGGTTTTTAATAAAGATGATTTAACTATACATTACATCCAGTAGCGGTCGGTGCATACGAAAACATGGAACTACAGCAATACGGCATATATAGCTATTTTGCTTTATACATACGTTGGAGCAACTTTACATGTGTTGCAGTGCGACAGCCATGTGTTTTTGTCTGCACCGACCGCGACTGATTACATCCAAATGGTTTCTCACCAATATGTGTAAGTATGTGATTTTGCAACTGTGCTTTTTGCAAGCATTTACAATTATAAATACCAATACACCAGGCATGATCAGTGTATATAGAAGCCTGGGACTGTGGAAACGCAACATATAGAGCTATTATACATTAGAACAACATAGCGACAAATGTTGCATTGCAACAGCCCAAAGTTTTCAAATACACTGACCTCGCCTACATACGATTGTGTTTAAGCAAATGTTTTTGCAAATATTCTTTTCGACCTGATTTATAATCACAAATATTACATGCAAACGGTTTCTCACCACTATGTGTACGTATATGTCGTTGCAAAGTTGACTTTAATGAAGATTTGTAATTACAAATATAACATTCAAATTGTTTATCATCATTATGTATACGTAGTATGTGAATTTGCAAGTATCCTTTTAGCGAGCATTTATAATCACAAATATCACATTCAAATGGTTTTTCACCACTGTGGGTAAACATATGTTTTTTCAAAGATACTTTTTCCGTGCATTTATAATTACAAATATTACATTCAAATGGTTTATCACCACTACTGTGTGTAAGCAAATGTCTCTGCAAACTTTCTTTTCGTACTGATTTATAACCGCAAATATTACATCCAAATGGTTTCTCACCACTATGTGTAAGCATGTGTCTCCTCAAAGATCTTTTAAGTCCATATTTGTTATTACAAATATTACATACAAATGGTTTTTCATCGGTATGTTTATGCATGTGATTTTTCAAACTTGTTCTATCTATGCATTTATAATTACAAATATTACAATCAAATGGTTTCACAAAACTATGTGTGAACATGTGTTTTTTTAGAGTTGACTTTAAAGCGCTTTTGTAACCACATGTATTGCATTCAAATGGTCTATCTCCACTATGAGTGACCATATGCAGTTGCAGGTTGTGTTTTACTGAGAACTTATATCCACATAGATTACATCCAAATGGTTTCTCACCACTATGTTTACGCATGTGGGTTTCAAGACTTGACTTTAAAAAGCATTTATAATTGCATATATTACATCCAAATGGTCTCTCATCAGTATGTTTAAGCATGTGTGCCTGCAAACGTGTTTTAAGTTTATATTTGTTATTACAAATATTACATACAAATGGTTTCTCATTTGTATGTGTAAGCATGTGGATTTTCAAACTATTTCTTCGTGTGCATTTGTAATTACAAATATTGCAATCAAATGGTTTCTCGCCACTATGAGTGCGCATGTGGCTTCGCAAGTTTGCCTTTTGTGAACATTTATAATTACAAATATTACATTGAAATGGTTTCTCACCACTGTGTGTGAGCATATGTTGTTGCAGATATTGTTTTGTTGGGGATTTATAATCACATACGTTACATCCAAACGGTTTTTCACCATTATGAGTACGCATGTGTACTCGCAAATATGACTTCAGTGAGGTTTTGTAATTACAAATATAACATTCAAATTGTTTATCATCATTATGAATAAGTAGTATGTGATTTTTCAACTGTGCTTTTAGCGAGCATTTATAATCACAAATATCACATTCAAATGGTTTTTCACCACTGTGGGTAAGCATATGTTGTTTCAACGATATTTTTTGTGTGAATTTATAATTACAAATATTACATTGAAATAATTTATCACCATGTGTGAGCATATGCCTTTCCAGATATTTTTTTATTGACGATTTATAATCGCATACCTTACATTCAAATGGTTTTTCACCACTGTGGGTAAACATGTGATTTTTCAAACTGATTTTTTTATTACATTTATAATTACAAATATTACATGTAAAGAGTTTCTTTTCACTATGTGTTAACAAGTGTGTCTGCAGAGTTCCTTTTCTCAAGCTTTTATAATTACAAATATTACACTGAAATAGTTTCTTACCATCGTCAGTGGACATGTGTTTTTCCATATTTTTGTTCAGTTAGATAAGTATAGTCATTACATTTATGATAGCTTGGTTGCATGAATGAATGGATGGATGACCTTGAAATTGCCTTTTAAAAGATTTCCTGGTATATGTTTCAACATTTGGTGTAGTGTTCTTTTTTGATATTGCTAAAAGCGTTATTGTCATCAACTAAAAGCAAACTCATAATTAATCTTGCTTCCTCTGTACATTGAAACAACTTTACCACTAATACTAGTCGTGCTGATGGGTGTAATTGATGTTCGTTCATACATGAATTATTTTTCCTTTTATGTGTTGATCTTTTTCATTCTATAAATACTGTATTGAGACTAACAGAGGAGGAGAGTTATGACAAAACTGATAAATTTATTTAAATCGCCTCAAAGGGAGTATTATTATTATATATTTGGACATATTCAAGATGTGTTCTCGTCATTAACCGTTACAACCGTTCAATAAACGCACAAACTACTACCAACATAATAATTTTGTGCTGCACTAAATTATTGATTGTGGTGGTGTCTAATGGATGGCTCCCAACCATAGCAATAAAAGTAGGAGAAAGGTAATGCCGCTTGTGCCAGCTGTTTAAAAAAGTTTTGCAACTTTTTTTGCAGTTTCTGCAAACGCCAAAATTACATAGTTTCAGGATAATAAATCCTAACATGTACCGCGATTACTTTTTTTTTGTTGTTTACTTGTTGTTGTTGTCATGGAAGCACTTTACTCCCTCAGGGAGCAAAAGTGCTACTTTACTCCCTCTTTTGGGGGACTAAAGTAGAGCCTTATATATAGGCGTGCAAAAAACGTTGTTTAATTGCAACTTGTGAAAGTAGTGGAAATATATCAGATATTACTTATGATAGGTATGTACAAAACCGTACTAATATATTTTACCGTATGCATTTTGTATTCTGATCAAAGAATATGGGATGGCATAGTGTTATTTACTTAATTATAATAAGTGTGTAGTATTAATTAGTTAATTATAGCAATCATATTTTAGTATTGGTAGGAATAATTTGAGATATTTCGCATGTCTAATAGGCCGTCCTATAAATAGAAGAATAGATGAAAATATCAGTCCACATAATGTTATTTGTTCAAAGCATTTTCAAGAGAGTGGTGTAATAATATAGGGGAATAAAAAACATATTTAAAAAAAGGAGCGATTCATAGTTTATTATGCGCAAAAAATGTTCTATCTTCAAGGTCTCAAAGCTTAACAGCAGTTGGGTAAGTTGAACAATGTGAAATATATGTACTTATAAACTGACATAAATATTATAAATTATAACATTCATGAACCATCAAACTCTGAGCTCATAGTTTACGATCATAGATTAAGAACTATTAAGATCTAGAGAGAAACTATTAATTGTTTTGGCAAATAAAATGTAACAAATCAGCATTTAGATTTAATGAGACTTGAGAGGAAAGGTAAAAGTAAGCATATCAAATCCTCGCCAGTCGGCTGAAAACAGGTTCTTTCTAACAAACTGGATGAAGTTTGGGCAGTAGAGCTGGACTGTATCTTATATCATTAATTAGAAGTTATAAAAATAAAATTAAACATTACCACACAAAGAATTTAAAATGTATTAATAACTTATTACAATAATTACTACAGCACTCGACAGATGACGCCGCTATTCTAAGCTGCATAAAGCCCCTTTAAGGTAAGTACGCACAGCAGCGGATACGCAGGCGGATGTCATACGATTGGACAGTTTGAGTCAAATCGACTCAAACCGACCAATCGTATGACATCCGCCTGCGGATCCGCTGCTGTGAGTACTTACCTTTAGAGTTCCTAAATGAAAACTTTAACTGTGTTATTTTAGAGTTAGAACACGGATGTCAAAATCTATCTCTTTCTAGGCCAAAACTAAGCTGTCTGAAACAGAGATAATTTTTTTCTCTCTTTTTACTAAAGTGACAACATTCAGCAGCTGTCAGTTATAAATTTTAGGTTATGCTGTCATGTTTATTTTTTTGCATGTGAAAATTTTTTAATGTGCACATTATCATTTATTTATTGTTTGTAGAGAATTTTTAAAACTACTATAGTACGTATATCAATTTTACGACAGCTTTTAATAAAGTATAATGCTCCCGAATTTCAGATTTATATAATTGTCATACTGACAGTTTAATTTATTAAAACGATTTTCACGATTACCAACCTTCTAATAAATAGTTTCAAAATATGGAATGTCACTAGGAAAATTTGACATGTGTGACTTAACTCTAAATAACACACAGCTCAGTTCATATTTGGGAACCCTACTTACCTTTATTTTCAAATAGTAGCAACAGCGATTGAACTCGTCGCTGGAGTAAGAGTATGTTGGTGATATTGGAAGTTACCAGATTTGACATTTCGTTTTACACTAAATCTTAGGTTTAATAATCATCATGCACAAAAATACTCACAATTTAACATGAATTTGATAACGGACATTCATGTTATGTAAAAACGATCATATTAATGTAATATACAACTACGAAATTTCTGTATGAGTAAATGTGAATATGTCTAGCTATCTAGGTGATACCTCAGGTGATTTCTTAGAAAATAAACATCCTAAGTAATAAGAAGTATGAGAAACTAAATGTGATATATAGAAATAATTTTTGACTTTTGTCGAACTTATGCTGGTGTAAAATGTAGGAAATTGATAAACGGTTTTTATTCGATTATGTAATAACTATAGTGACTGTCTTCCTTAATAATTCGTATTAATAATTTGTTTCTGAATAAATTATACAATTTGTCTATCTTGTGTTTCTATGTTAATGATGATAAGAGCTTCCGGCTTCATGAATTTTTTAATCATAAAAAACGACCTTTTAAGACCTATAACCGCAGGCTGCCTTTTCATTAATTGAAATTTACCTTTTTTAATATAAACAATTTATCTAATCAATATTAATTATTTACTTATCGTAAGACAGAGGAAGTTGATAACCAATTTGAATAAAGTTTAATTTCATCTGTGAAAACCGCAATTTTCCTTTTTAGTCAAAAGTTAATTATCTTTCAATTTTAAAAGTTTTTTTCTAAATGAGATAAAAATGATTTTTTAATATAAATGATGATAATAAAATATCTATAAGTTTGATTTTTTTTTTATTGATATATTTAGAAGCTGAAATTACATTATTTTACATTTAAATCTTTCATTAATTTTATAATCTGTTGGTTTCCCTTGTACATTTTGATATCATGTTTTAAGCGATTTAATTCTACCAGAGAAGCGTCTAATCTAATTTTATATATACATTGAATGCATATTCCTAAATTACACATGTTTAAAATAGTTTTGAAGATCTTCAACAATCTGTGCAGGATAGAAATGCAATACCTTAAGTAAACTTGTTAGTTTAGTATTAAATGACTTGAGATTATATCCTGGAGCTCCCAAATTTATTCGAAAGAGCGTTCACCTAATGTAACACTCCTCTGGCCTTTAGTAATTTTGATTACTGGCACTGAATTGAATGTTGTGAATAGGATCTCGCACTCTTCATAGGATCTCGCACCCTTTAAAGTATGCAGGCTCTGAATCTTGAGGCTTCACGAAATATTTTGATATCTGCCGTTTGTGTGTAATGAATCCCCCAAACTCTTCAGGTAGAAGGGTGATGGACTGTTTATCCTGTAATTTTAACTACTGGACTGGATGACTCTGATGAGCTGTACCCTACGGCAATGTACTTGGTCTTCGATTTGTTTAGCCAAAAACTTCTTTGGGAGTTCAGTTGCGGATCCTCGTATTTAATTTCTTTCGACTCCTCGTATTTACTCTTTTTTGCTGTTGGGAATTTATCTAAAGCGTTATCGCTGTGTTGGTCCTTGGTGTCAGGGACTCACTCATATCAAGTCGACTCACTGAAAATCGAAATAAAGATTAATATTATAATAAAGAAATATTAAAACATATATCAGAAATTTACCTACTTATTATGGTGCTTCACTGAACTTTGAGATATTGCTTTGATGATTGTGGATGATGAACTGATAAGCTTTCTGACTGACTGACTGCTCAATGGTATTTTAATCAACCCGCGAAGCGGGGTGAGGCTGTTATAGGCCTAACACAAGTAGACCAATTATTATTAAATTAAAATTTAATAATAACTAGCCCGGCAACGGCAAGTGACATTTGTGATTATTATTAGCAACATTAATAATAATGTTGGTAATGACAATCACAATCGCTCCGTACGCGTTGTATTCTTCGATAATTTCGCATTCATGGTTCTTCTTTTGTTTTGTTATAGGCCATGCCAACATGTTGACATGGGCGATAACGTTGGTATGTCGAAGGTTGTTGATAAAAGTTATATTTACCGTAGTTGGTTAATTAGCTGGGAGGCGTTGCCGTTGATTCTTGACAATACGTTGTTAGATATTTAGTTGCATTGTAGGTTGACTAATTATGACAAAAAGTTGAGAGTAGTAGAGATGTGTTATAGATGGTTGCCATAATTAGATGATTGGTGAAGTTTTGTTGATAGTTGAAGATCTTTCTGTTGATGGGTAGTTGTTTCGATGATTGTTGTTTGCAGTCGACGTATATTTGTAGGATTATGTAGTAGTATGTTGTAATTGGATGATAGACAAAAAACCGCTCTTAACAATGGAGTTCGGAGGACACCCAGGGTATAAGGATTAACAGCAGCTAACAGATAGCTCAAACGAGCCAACCACGTACTCGCAGAAGTTACCCTTAATGTTAGCGACTGTTATGGAAAGAAGGAAGGTGCCCCCCTGGTGGAGGGTTGTCGGCCCTAGGATGGAACAGCACTAGGGAACCTGGATACTTCGAAGCCTAGACAGGCCCACCACCCCGATTAGGAACCGGAAAGTTGGAAAAATAGGACAGGGGTTGCCTCCTGGAACTAGGTTTTATCGACTCACAGGTTAACACTACACAAACTGACCGAGCCCGGTTGCCGGCTGAAGAGTGGCCGCATGATTAACAACTCTACTAGGGTTCGCGTACCGTTCGAGATGGTAATCACACGCGTGTCCACTCTCCAGACAACAAGCACAGTACTGAAGCTTTCTGTAGGAGTGATGCCTTTTTATTCTAAATCTACCTGAGTTCTCTCGGCGGCACGTGTTAAAATGTTGGAGCGGAAGTCACATCCTGTTTCAAATTTTAGGGCCCGATGTAAAATTTTGGAGCGGATGTAAAAGACCGTTACAAATGGCCGGATGTAAAAGACCGTTAAATTTTGGAGCGGATGTCGTGTCCTGTTTCTGGACCGGATGCATCTGAAAATGTTTCGGGCCGGATGCTGCATCCTGTTTCAAATTTTAGAGCGGATGCAAAAGTTCGTTACAAAGTTCATGACGTCAGCGGTCAGGCTCAGACCGGAAGTGAATCCAGTTTTTTTGGGCCCATGTTAAATCCCATAAGAAAATGTCGCAGCTCTCCCCTAGTTTTACTACTCATGCAGTTTTTATTTTGCTTTCTAAATAATCAAATGCCCAGAAAATATTCCAATTTCAAACAAAAGTAACTGTAATTACTTACTTTCCACGAAACTTGTCCATACGATGACATTGAAACTTGCTTTTATTTGAAGGACATGAATCTAATAGGTAGGGTTGTAAAAAAGACGAAAATGTGTGCCTTCTTGTATTGGCTTACCACCTTAGTTATTGTTCATCTAGTAAAATAAACTACCTAATCTGTGCAACCTTTTTGCTAACACACAGTGTATATAACGAACATTTATGGCTTGCTATTTTTTAAATATAATTCCTCCAGCTCGTATATGTATCCAAAGTTGTGGGAATGATGTGGCCTTCTTCTGCTTTACGTGCCGTGCTCTGTTGCAGAGCGTTGGCATTTCCCTCCTATACTTGTGTTGTGCGTGTTTAGTGATCACAAGTATAGGGGACCTACAGCGTAAGGTGGACTCTGAACCACCCCAGGTACATAGTACTTGGATTTTTTATTAATTTCAGGGAAATTTCCTGGGCAAAGTATACCTCGGTGGTTTGCCATTGCCTTCCGAGGGAGAAGCGATTTTTAAAAATCCAGTAATATGTTGGCCGGAGTTCTAACCCGGGTTCCTTAGTCGGTAGTCCTGCATGCAACTAACCGAGCCACAATCGTTCTCAATGATGTGGCCAGAATCGAATAAAAGATTGTTAGACTTTATTATTATAATTAATAATAAGAATAAGAATTACTAACTTGTGTAAAGATTGTAAATAATTATAAATAAATAATGCAGCTAAATTTATATAAATTATTTATTTAACTTCTTTTACAATACACAATTTTTCAATTATGATTCCACCAGCTATACATCTTTATGCAACAAAATATAATAGAGGGAATTGTGTTAAACTTTCTTGAAATTAGTATTTTTTAAAATTTATCTTATTATTATCATCATTATTTACAATCTATCCATCTTAAAACTTCAGTAAAACTAACATTCAGTAAATGTTATGTGTATGTTACCAGTGTTAGTTAACATGTGTCTTTTAAGATGACTTAGGGAACATTTGTAATCTAAACAGTATGTGCAAACTACAGCTACTAGTAAAATAAATGATATTCATACTGATGATATGATATCATATGATTTCTCACCAGTGTGAGTTAACTTGTGTCTTCTAAGATTACCACTTTGAGCACATTTGTAGTGACACAAATTACACTCAAATGGTTTCTCACCAGTGTGAGTTCGCATGTGTGATTTAAGAATACAATTTTGAGAACATTTGTAGTCACATAAATTACACTCAAATAGTTTCTCGCCGGAATGAGTTCGCATGTGTCTTTTAAGGTCGCCACCTTTTGAACATTTGTAGTCACACAAATTACACTCAAATGGCTTCTCACCAGTATGAGTTCGCATATGTGTTTTAAGATTACAACTTTGAGAAAATTTGTAGTCACAAAAATTACACTTAAATGGTTTCTCACCATTGTGAGTTTTCATGTGGTCATGAAGGTTACCACTACTCGAACATTTGTAATCACACAAATTACACTCAAATGGCTTCTCACCAGTGTGAGTTCGCATGTGTGTTTTAAGTTGACCATTTTGCGAAAATTTGCAATCACATAAATTACACCGAAATGGTTTTTCACCAGTGTGAGTTCGCATGTGCATTTTAAGACTACCACCTTGAGAAAATTTGCGGTCACACAAACTACACTCAAATGGTTTTTCACCAGTATGAGTTCGCATGTGTGTTTTAAGACTACAACTTTGAGAAAATTTGCAGTCACATAAATTACACTCAAATGATTTTTCACCAGTGTGAGTTCGCATGTGTGTTTTAAGATTACCACTTTGAGAAAATTTGCATTCACATAAATTACACTTAAATGGTTTCTCACCATTATGTGTTTGCATGTGCCTTTGAAAATTACCACTACTTGAACATTTGTAGTCACACACATTACACTCAAACGGTTTTTCACCAGTGTGTGTTCGCATGTGTGTTTTAAGATTACCACTTTGAGAAAATTTGCAGTCACATAAATTACACTCAAATGGTTTCTGACCACTGTGACTTAACATGCATCTTTTTTTACTATCACCAATGGCATGTGTGGGTTCTTGTGGAGTACAGGAGTTATGAAACAGATTTTTAACTTTCTTAGAATACGTGTCAGTCTCATCAAGTGTATAAGAATCTTTCATTATTTGTGGTTCAATTTTGATCTCCAATTCTTCTTTGATTGCTGTTAGTTCATTGTCATCCATTGTATCAATAATATGAAGGTATTATCATAATCTGCAGCAAAAAATAACAGTACTAAAATTGACCTATTTACTTTTATCTATGATATAAGAACTTTCAGAATTTAATACCATCGATGTAATTTTTGTATACTCAGTTGAACTTTATTAAATTGAATATATTTAAAGAAGTGAGTACGCTCACAAACGCAGTGCTGAGGTAATCAACAAGTACCTTTCACAAGCAACTTACGTTAAAAGATGTACAGTTGCCGTCGAAATATTCTCAACGGTAATTTATCAAGTTAGCGCATTTTTCAGATATTTACTTCGAATGAGTGTGGTTTGTATGGCATTTATGACATTTCGGAATAATAAAAGTGACGTCTCTTATGAGAAATGAAAAGTTGAAACTGCGCAGTCGCAAGAGGCCGTTGAAAATTCTTTGGCCGCAACTGTACATATATACATACAATACTGGATATAACAGTACAATAGTTATATACCTCTCCAATATTCGAGTGAAAAAACTCAAAATAGTTTTGATTGCATATGTTTAAAAATGCTATAATTCTTTATAGGCCAGTAACCGGGTAATTTATTTCTGCAATCTTCTACAGAAATGATTTTCTTGTTTGAAAATGTTCGGAGGTGTACCCTGAATGTAACGTCAAGTTGCCGGTACGGGGGGGTTGAGCGTTAGCCACCACCTTGGAAAACACGTGCTATTAAATATCTAGTTTCTCAAAAAAAAACGGTCAGACTTGATTTTGAGAGAACCGAACTGGTCAGCAGTCCCTAGAAGCAGTCGTTACTTCTAGGGACTGCTGACCAGCTCGGTTCTATCAAAATCAAGTCTGACTGTTTTTTTGAGAAACTATATTCAATAAATTAACACTATACCAAATTTCAGCTTTTTCAAATCACTTCTTTACATTGACCTCATTTTGAAGACATGCGACCACCGCATCGGTGCTGATGCAACGCGTTCGATCATTACGCTGCCTAACGACTGGTTTCCAGTTTTTTATTACATAAACTGCTTAGTGATCAATTTTCAGCTTTTAGAAAACACTTAAATGACACTTCTTCTTGTTACAACTTTCAAGCTGTGTTGACGCCGACTATCCCCATATCCGAGTTTCTTTTTTGTAGGATATTTATTTACACCCTAAATATAAGCTAATATTAAAATATTAGCCTTTACAAAACTCTTACACTTTTTGGTCGCCAGCTCTTGGGCTATTATTGGCGCAAAATATAAGCGTCAAAATATAGCTCACGTTTTTCATTCAGTTTTTTTATTAATCGTTATTTTAGCAAGATAACGTTTGATGTCGATTGCTAAACTGTTAAGGTAGTGTGGATCATAGTTTGTAAGGAGTAGATATCTAAAATAAATTTTATAATCGTAGTCGAACATCGCCAATTTTGTAGAATTAACGTTTTCTAAAAAACAACCAAACTAAACATAATACAGTCATTATAACACTGTTTAATAGCAAAATCTATGACAATGGATAAATGTTTTTGCTTACTTATTTAGAATTGATCGAAATAAAATAGATGTACACGGCGCGGAAATTTAAATATGGCAGCACGAAAATCAGTCATTTTTAGTTGAACGCTTTCTGTACCAGGAAGCGTTGGGTCGTAATATTCGCGGGAGATTTAAAAGTAATTTAACTTTCCTAATTTTTTAACTATTATTTAATAAATTCCCGAAGTAAATGTTGTTTTTCTTTACTTAAGAGCATGTGACGGTTAATTTTAGAATAAACTATTTCACTCTTGATTAGTCCTGATTAATTTCTTAAAACGAATATACATTTTCAATACTTTAATATAGTAATTCTTTTCTTTTTCTTAAAACCAGCAAGAACAACTGATATTTTTAAAGATATTTAGCAGTTTTATATTCCCCTTTTTGATTTCAACTACCTTAAATTATTCCTTGGCATTTAAAAATTAAAAATTTCACTTAAAGTTAAAATATCTTGAAAGTTCACGCATGTCTGGCAACACTGTGAGCAGAGAACTGCGATGCGATCAAATAATGTTTCTATTTACATTTTCAAATTTTAGTTTAAAAAAAATTAATTCTGTTTTGTGGACCGTAGCGCCATCCTTAGGTGTTTATAGTTTCTGAAGCTTCCTATTATTAACACTGGCGGCGATAACGCGCCCTTAAACAGTGCCAAGCCATAGCGTGTTTCAATAATTACTAAAACACTCGACAGATGACGCCGCTATTCTAAGCTGTTAAAAAACACAAATTTTTCAAACGCGACCGGCAGTGTAAGAAACGTTTGCTTCCCAAACCAAGGAGGCCGACAGGCTGAGCTTAGATTTTAAATAACAATAGCAAATGGAGTAAAGTAATGTTCAAGGTTTTTTTATGTATATCCTAATGTCTATACTTGATATACAGATACAGGGTGCCCATTATGTATGGAATATAGTATATATCTCGGTAAATATCGACTTTATAAAAAATTTGTTATATAAAAGTTGTTTAACATTTTATTTTCCATAATAAGATAGCATTCAATTGTTTTTATTTCAGAAAACAAATGAGTAATGAATAACACTTTAATTTTTTTAAATAGCAATGTACCCTTTCGTTAGGCTCATTTGATAGAGGCTCATATAGAGATTTTTTTCTCTTTTTGATGACCTAAAATCTTAGTACCCTTATGTCAGAAAATTTTTGAAAAAATGTAAAAAATGTTTATAAAAATAAAAATGAACCATTTTTATTTTTCCATGTACCAACAACTTAATTAAATAAACAAACTTCTATCACAATAATAGCCTACAATCAATTGTTAAGACAAATGAAAGAGATCTCGGATATCTAGATTCATGTTATTGGTGAAATTAACTACATTTTTTACGTAAAAAAACGTTTTTTCAAAAATTTTCTGATATAAGGGTACTAAGATTTTAGATCATCGAAAAGAGAAAAAAAATCTCTATCAAATGAGCCTAATGAAAGGGTACATTGCTATTTAAAAAAATTAAACTGTTATTCATTACTCATTTGTTTTCTGAAATAAAAACAATTGAATGCTATCTTAATATGGAAAATAAAATGTTAAACAACTTTTATATAACAAATCTTTTTATAAAGTCAATATTTACCGAGATATATACTATATTCCATACATAATGGGCACCCTGTATATATAATAAGTGGCTATAAACTATCATGTGACAGTTCGAGACAAAGCCCCGTGGCTTGGCGACTTTGGGGGGGGGGGAGACATTGCGATACCTTAAAAGGCTAAAAAAGAAACTTTTAAAATAAGAAATAAGTATAAATAATACCAAAGTATCTGTTAATAAGTTGATATTATATTTATTATTTATCATTGATATTTATCAACAGTAAAGTTGTTTAGTAATAGACACCATATTTATTTCAAAGTAATAAAACGACAATCAGGGTTATATGGATGGATGGATGAAACAGTAATTGTATTCTACAGTACACCCAGAACTTGTCTAAACGACCAGCATGTTGGAATAGAATTTTTCTTATTATGTACTATAACCCCAAGACATCTCTACTATTTAAAGCGGTCACTACCAAACACCAGCAAGAACATATTTTAAGGTGAGGTTTTATTTATAATAGTCATTTACCTGTTTCTAAACACAATTGGAAATTCCAAATAAAATCCGTTTTTGAATATAATTGAATAGTAGCTACTAAAATGTAACATGCATTAATAATGAATGACCAGTAGTATCTAATAGTAAGCGTAGCTTCTAATAACTTCTTTCTTATTCCCCTTGTTGAATATTTAGTGACAAGTTGTAAATAATTTGTACATAGTTATTTTACTTAAAAACCTTAACTTTTCTTTCTTAGTTTTTCAAATTTTGTTTTGTCGGTTTTCTTAGAAATTTTATTTAGAAACCAAAAGAAATGTGGAGGCTATTATAAGGGTTATTCCTGATCTCATTCATAAAATTCATTCAATACCAGGTGCTTAAATATTTTAAAAAGTCTATTTACTGTGTTTTTTAAACTAGATAAGAAGGCACTTGTGTATGTAAGGTGACATATAGTTACTGTAATTCAGTCATCGTTGTATCTTGAAGTGTTCAGTGTGTACTTATGCCTGTTACATCAACATGCCGGTTTTCTCAACTACTGATATAAGGAGACAATAAACAGGTTGTGGTGATTAAAGAGAAATTCCAAAAAAGTCTTTTGAAGCAGTTCAACAAGAAATGGCAAGAAGCCATTTTAAAATTACACATAAATTATATTTTACAATGCATGATGCAAAAGTTGCCCAAGCAGTAACACATACACCTTCGTCATCATGTTGCTATGTATTTACTTACTTTCCAAGAAACTTGACCTGAGAACTGAGTTATAATACGATGACACTGAAATTTGCTTTTATTTGAAAGATATGGAACTAATAGGTAGGGTTGTAAAAAAGAAAATGTGTACCTTCGTTTATTTGCTTACTAACTAATAAGTTCTCAGAAAAGAAAAAATATAAAAAAGATTATCAGTCAGTACCTTTTGTATTGCAACTATTACCACATTTATTAGTATTTCAAACCTTAAAAGCAATTTCAAACATAAATTGTTTTGTACCAAAGATGCAAAGGCTATCAGCCAGTGCTGATAACATAATTCTATTTAAAACCAAAATTTCTTAAAAATGTTTCATGTCTTGTCGTATTTTTCTGCTTTTTCAAACGTTTTAATTTTTTTTGTTAAAAATGCCATCAAGGAGGGACAATTAATGTGGATATTCAGATTATTTGTTTTGTGCAGTCTTTTTGATAACACACTGTATAACGAACATATATGGCTTGCTCAGTTTTTAAATATAATTCCTCCAGCTTGTATATGTATCCTAAGTCCTTATTAGGAATTAATAACTTGTGTACATGATTATAAATAATTATAAATAAATAACGCAGCTAAATTTACATAAAACATTTATTTATAACTTCTTTTACAATATACAATTTTTCAACTATGATTCCACCAGCTGTACAATCTAAATCTTTATGCAACAAAACCAGGGATGGCAAAAACCAGCTTTTTTAAAAAACCAAAAAACCCGATTTTTTGGTTTAAACCACTTATTAAATTTAAATTATTTTTTAGAATTTACTTAGATCAATAGTAAAACAATTACCTTTTGTTTTACAAATTATAAAAAACATAAAACTGAACTATAAATTTTCACTTGGCCCTATGTCCTTTTCTGTCAGTTGCATCATTAAGCTCATCAAAATACAACCAAACTAGATCTGATGTTTTTCCACTCCCGCCGTATGCATAAAATGTAGCAAATGCTTCTACTATATGCTTCTACTATAAGTTGATCTCACTCTTACTAATTAACAATCATATCTTTTTCGTTTTACTAACAGTAGTAAAAGCATTTACTTCAGTTTATGCATACGGCCCATTGTAATGCATGAGTTTACTTCCGGATTGCAAATTAATATTAAACTTTCACTCCTATCATCGCAATTTAGGGGAATCCCCTAAGTCTCTAAACACAGGTAATGTGTATATGGAACACAAAACGGGGATTCCCACACTATTGCCACCAAAGCAGTGATGTCAGAATCAAACCGCTGTCGTTCCTTCCCCTGATATCCCCTACCATGCTCTCGACGAGCAGCCTTAGATTAGAGAGATTATAACTCGCTGAAAATTTACATAAATGACACTTAGATGGTTTCTAACCAGTGTGAGTTAACTTGTGCCTTCTAAGATTACTACTTTGAACACATTTGTAGTCACACAAATTACACTCAAATGGTTTCTCACCGGTGTGAGTTTGCATGTGTGTTTTAAGAATATCATTTCGAGAACATTTGTAGTCACACAAGTTACACTCAAATAGTTTCTCACCAGTGTGAGTTAACTTATGCCTTCTAAGATTACCACTATGAGCACATTTGTAGTGACACAAATTACACTCAAATGGTTTCTCACCAGTGTGAGTTTGCATGTGTGTTTTAAGAATACCATTTTGAGAACATTTGTAGTCGCATAAATTACACTCAAATAGTTTCTCGCCGGTGTGAGTTCGCATGTGTCTTTTAAAGTCGCCACCTCCTAAACATTTGTAGTCACACAAATTACACTCAAATGGTTTCCCACCAGTGTGAGTTTTCATGTGGTCACGAAGGTTACCACTATTTGAACATTTGTAGTCACACAAATTACACTTAAATGGTTTCTCGCCAGTGTGAGTTCGCATGTGCCTTCTAAGATTACAACTTTGAGCACATTTATAGCGACACAAATTACACTCAAATGGTTTCTCACCAGTGTGAGATTGCATGTGTGTTTTAAGACTAAAACTTTGAGAACATTTGTAGTCACATAAATTACACTCAAATGGTTTCTCACCAGTGTGAGTTCGCATGTGTGTTTTAAGACTACAACTTCGAGAAAATTTGCAATCACATAAATTACACTTGAATGGTTTGTCAGCATTGTGTGTGTGCCTTTGAAGATTACCACTACTTGAACATTTGTAGTCACACACATTACACTCAAATAGTTTTTCACCAGTGTGAGTTCGCATGTGTGTTTTAAGATAATCACTTTGAGAAAATTTGCAGGCAGATAAATTACACTCAAATGACTTCTTACCACTGTGACTTAACATGCATCGTTTTTTACTAGCAACAATGGTTTGTGACGGTTCTTGTGGAGTACAGGAATTATGGAACAGATTTTTGTCTCTCTTAGAATACGTATCAGTCTCATCATGGGTGTAAGAATCTTTAATTATTTGTGGTTCGGTTTTGATCTCCAATTCTTCTTTGATTGCTGTTAGTTCATTGCCATCCATTGTATCAATACTAAAGATATTATCACAATCTGCAGAAAAAAATAATAGTTCTAAAATTGACCTAGCTTTTTTAAAGGCTATTTTCAATTGAGTATTAAACATTTACTCGTCTTCATGTGCTATGTTATATGTATGTTATATAATTAGTATTGATTGTAACTGAATATTAGTCATTTATACGGATATTAGTCGTGTGTTATTTCACAAAATATAATAAAGAGGTATTTATTAAAATTACTTATGAAGACGTGTAGAGGATAAAAATATAAAAGTATAATTTTTCTGAGCATGGAATAAAATTATTATTATTAGCGAATTATCGGAAAAGTAAGTAAATGAATCTACATTTAAAGATACAATACTTTAACAATAACAGTAACTTACAAGGCGATTGCATTGACTCAAACCAAAAACCTGCTGACACAGCACGCAACCAGCAGCAACGCAAATGGCTGGGCCACGACCAACGATGCGGCGTTGCCAACATGGACGAAGACAGAAATAGTACAGGGGCATTGAAAATTATGGTTGTTTCCAATTACAGAGCATAATGCGACTCAGTGGCGCACAATGCCGAATTGTGCTAATGCTTAATTGGAACGTGAATTAGTTTTCAAGTGCACCAGCAGAGTGCGCTAAGTTCAAAAAAAATATTCATAGACTTGGCAACCTCATTAATGTATAAATAAAGTGGTATACAATAATAATACAACAGACAATTATAATTTAATTAAAACTTCAAAATCTAATGTACAGTCTATAAACTATTATTTACGAAACATTTAAAAATCAATTAAATTCTTACTTTTCTTAGAATTACTCTATGTTTTGAAATCTTCAGGATCACTTAAGTCTTCATCACTTTCAATAATATTTGCAGTGTAACCTAAAATATACAAATAAAACTCTTAGTTCTAATCAGTAGTTAATTTTTTGAACTTCCCGCTAAAAAAATTGAACATTACTGATTTGCAAAATTATTTCGTCACAAAAAGAAATTTATCCGATAAAAAAAAGCTCTTGTGTTTTTACTGTTGATAATATAAATAAAATTTCGATCAATGCCAACTTACAGAAAAAACACTTGTTAATTTTCTGCTACTGAGTTGGTATCGATTGCACGCATCACGCGAAAGCAGTACTTTTGAGAGTGCTCGATTGTGCGAAGCGTTGCTGTAGTTGAAACATTCAACGTTGAGCATTATGCCGCATAATGCGCTTTAGTGCTGTAATTGGAAAACAGGGTTATAGTACTCATCAATCAGTTTTCCAACTGTTATTAGGAATGCCTAACGTAAATTAAGTAAAAACTAAGTTGATAGCATTTGATAACTGAAGAGCAGACGTCCCATGCTACTGTGGATACTCATTTATGTAGTTCGGGGGTTTTTATGTAGTCAAAACAATAAATATATTACTTTTATCAACAGACGGGCGCGAACACGAAACTTGCGGTAGTTATAATAGCTGCAGTTTTTCGATACCTAATGCTGAATCATGAACGTATTTAATTACTGAAAATTATACTAAATAGTATAAAAATAGTTTCTAGGTTATGTTGATTTCTGTTAAATTTTTGTCTAATATTAAAATGGTGAAAGCCTATAGATATCCATTCAAATCTTTTGTGTTGTGCACGTTAATATCAACAAATACCAAAACAAATATCAAGTTTAGGATGTTTTAATGATTTATTTCGTTTTTAATGTATAAAAATATTTCAAACGCTATGCTAATGCCAACTTCAAAAAGATTACCAAACTCTCAATTGACTGGTTTTAAATGCTTAAAAGAATTGCAAATCAAAAGACCCTAACTTACTCTTCCCGGTCGCGAATGGAATATAATTAACAATTACCTACTCTAACATAATGTTATTCAGATTAAAAGTGACTTGGTTCAATTTGCAAACATAATTGAGCGTAATAAGAAAGTACTATTTAAGTAACACAATTTGCTATAGATTTCCTCATGGGAAGCTTAATTTTGATTGGGACGCTGGGAGTTAGTCGATAGGTTAGTTGTTATTAAACGATTGCCTATTTGGTAGTATAAAACATTATTGCTACTAGCAGATTAATGATTAGCTCATACTCTCTTATTAATTGTTGATTTTCTGCAATCTGATTGGCGAGCTCAATCCACCATTTAGACGCTCGACATGATCGGTTATTGATTACTGATGTTATGATATACTATATATTTTAAAACCCTCAGATTCTCCGACAAAAAGCCATTAGTTAAGCCAGAATTTCCGCTAGCCGCTAAATGAGCATTTTCCACCGATAAAACGATTTTTATTCCGCCAGATCTAGCGAAAAAATCCTCGACGTTGGCAACACTGGCCACGACCTCCTTGATTCGACGCAGAGTTGCTAACCTGGACAAAAATGGAAATAGTACAGGGGAATTTAAAATTATAGTACTCAGTCAGTATTCCAACTGTCAAGAAATTAAATTAACTAAAAGCTAAAAAGTAAAAACAAAATTTGATAGCGTTTGATAACTAAAGAACAATCTTTCTCATATTGCCTTACCTATGCTTACCCATTTATTTCGGGAGTTTTTATGTAGTCAAAACAATTAATTATTATTTACGCGCTAAATTATTTATACCTATTAAATTTTGCAAGAAGAAATTAGACCACGAGTTGAATTCGGCTTGACAATATTATACTTTGAATATATTGTTATTTCAGGTAGTATCTACCTCACTAGAGGTGGTCTTAGATCAGGTGGAATCCAGCTGTAATAAAGATTACAAAAGGATTGTTATTATTAAAAATAATCTCTTAAGAAGGTATAATAATAGTGATAGAATATTTCTCAATGAAATGGGAAAAGAGAGATTTACTATTGCAGGTTGATAATTTCACTATTGTTGGGGTATTTTAAACATTTTTAGGAATTTATTTGTAAAATTTTCTTAGTGCATTTGAATAGAGTTCTATAAAAAATAATTATACTCATATTTTTAAATTCTTGAAGTAATTCAGAATTAGTAAAAAGTATTTACACTACCTATTAAACTTGCCGAAGATATCGTAATAAACTGATACGTAATTATTAATTTGTGATTTTTTCACTTTCGGGTATGCAATTAAAGTTAGTAACTTTATTTAAAAGCTATATTTCGATTCGTTTTGGATCTTCGTCAGGGTTATATCAACTTTAACATACGGTGGATCTTATACAACCACTTTAAGTTGTCAATTAATGTATTAAGATCCGATATAAGTTATTATGTTAATGTTAATAAACCCCTGACAAAGATCCAAAGCGGATCGAAATATACGTTTAAACTAAACTAAACTAACTTTAATTACATACCCAAAAGTGAAACAACACATAAATAAATAATTAATTAATAAATATTAGTTGTAATTAATTTATTTCATAAAAACCAATACAAACAAAGAACTAACTGATACTTTTACTATTATTAATTAATAATATTCCTCCAAGAACAACGTATTGTTGCCTTGTGGTTTTTTGATTAGACTTTCTCCTATCCTCCATATAATTTCAACTCTTTTGAAATCAATTCAAAACTGAGACATTTTTATAAAATTGGCGCGTTCTCCAGAAATAATAAATATGACATGCGCACTATATACTTAAAATGATGAAACTGCATGTATATTAACGTCAAAGATGTATTACCTTTTTAGAAAACGCTAGACAATCGTTGAGAGTGCGCATAGCTCAACGGTTGGTGTTACAGAATAACCTATCTGTCGATTCTCGTTGAAGTAGCCGCTGAGGAAGTCGCTAACGATCGCCGTTCACGAACGGCGCCATTCGTGAACGGTTAGTTACAGAATAGACACCTAAATGTAGGGGCTGGTTTTATAAATGATATCAGCTAAACAACATATTATTATGTGGCGGTAATACATCGTACATTGAAATACTGTAATTGGTTGAAATTTTCATATTGTTGATGTCCGAAATTAGGTAAATAATATTTGTTAGGATATAAGGTTTAAGGTCGTGAAGATAGGAAGGTATGAAATGGTATTTTTATGTAAATAAGTTAATAAATAGTTGTGTTAAAAAATAGGTTCCATCGACGTTCAATGGAGGCCTTCGTTTATTATGAAGACCTAAGTGTTATATATCATTGGATAGGGAATTTGATGATCTATAACTTTAGAGCTGTAAAATAATTTTGAAGGTTATATTTGAGTTAAAAAACATACAAACAAAATATGTCAAAAATTCAAGTTTATTGTATTTGTGAAACGTTAAAATGTTCAAAATTTAAGGATGATTATTAAATACAAGTAATTCTTTTAATAACAAGTGCTTTAATTTATTCAATTGACAATTTATTTTGATGGAATTTTTTTGTTTAATAATAAAAACATAATTATCGAATTTTCTTTATATAACTAGATTTGATAAATAAATGTAGACTCTAATTATAAAATTAATTGACTTACCACGACTAAGACAAACAATTGAATTTAGAATTCAACTTATTAAAGCCATTTTTACGAAAATATTTAAAAGAGGTCAATGACATACTCAGGGCTCCTACTCTCATATATTGTATTTTTTTAGGAATTTAGGATTTTTTAAGTCAAAAATTTAGGTATTTTTAGGACGCTGTCATACAATGAAGGTAAGACATACATACGTTTCATTTAAGTCGTATTTACATGGTGATAAACAAAAGTCTGCATTACAACATAGCAGTGTATAGAACAAGTAGTAGTACAATCGCTGCTAAAAGAATGGAAACGCCAACGCCTTTTAACTAATTGAAAAGGCGATTAAGAAGTGCTTAAGTAAACTTTATTATAAAAAATTTTATGACATTTAAATAATTTGTAAGACGCAACCGACACTTACAGTAGGTAAAATTATAGAAAAGTGACGACCAGAATGGCTTTTCCATTTTTTTTGGCTGTGATTGTATATACAATAAACAAAAATTAAATTCCATTTTATATAAAAATAACGAATAAATAAGCAAAGTTGCAACTCTCTCATGATTGTTGATACAGTGTTAGTAAAATGTGGTTTTGGGTTTGAATTTTGAAGTGTGAGCAGGGCCGGATTTAGCACGGGGCCGGCGGGGCCACGCAATGGAGCTTTTCAATCAAACCAAAATCCGAAAAAGAAAAAAAATTAGGTGCAACAGCTGAACTGTTGTGCGATATTTGCACTTAAATAGACTGTACGGACTGTCCGTAAAATCGGTACAGCCGTTGAATTTAAAAGTAACTACTGCGACTGCACCGAACAGGGGCCCCAGCGCTTCCCAAACAAGTACAATATCCGTACCTATGTTCGGTGCGAAAAACGTGTTTACAGGTACAGCTATGGCACCCACTTTTTTTCCGTGCAGGTACTAAAGAAAGATTACTAAAAGCGTGATAGAGACAGAATGATGATCACGTGACGCTTTTTTATCTAAAATAAAAAGGCATATTAAATTGCAATGTAAAACATTTCATTTAAAATTCGGCGTGCAATGGCATTCATGTGCAAGCGTAGTTTAGTACTTCAAAGCGTTTAGAAGTAAGCAAAATAATAATAAAAAAAAAACGTATAAAAATTACTATGGAGTTTTATTTTTCCGAGATTAAATTTTTTAGAAATTTAAGGGGCCCCCACCAAATACTGGCCCTAGTACCTCAAAATTCTAAATCCGGCCCTGAGTGCGAGCAAAGGAAATATAGCAAACAATCTGAGAAAGAGAGCTATTTGCATACTTGCAAATCTTTACAATATAGTAACATTTTTTTGTAAGGTTGGTTCTAGGTAAAACAATATTAAAATACTAGACATTTGTCATTTTGACATAACTGAAAATTTAATATAATATATTACACTGAGAAAAATAGATAGTTATAGTAAGTATATAGATAGTTATAGTAAGTATAAATATATTTAGCATCAATATATGTGTACTTACTATAACTATCTACAGTGCGCGTCTAAAGTCCGTTCCCCCCCTACTAATTTTTGAACCACCTGGTATATCGCAACGAAATTTGGAGTGCTTAAACAGGAGATAAGGACCTAATTTTTTATGGAAAAATGACCGCTAAAAGTTTCAAAATGGCGGCTGAGCGCCCTCTTGAATTACTTTTTTAAATAGAACACCCTGTATATTATTCCGTTTTCGAAATCTGCTCATAATTCTTAACATTTTTCTCTAATACACTTTACTTCTAAATTTAATTGATTTTCAAATATTAACGTTTGAAAAGCGACATTTTAATTAATTTCAAATCCAACAAAGACACGAATTCTACTATCAATCAAGGTTGCATTGAAAACAAAAATCGTTGTTGGGGTATCTTACATCTTGTTTACTGTCAAACTTAACTGTTAGCTAAATAAAATTTAGTTAGAAAAATGTTTTACCGGAAGTGACCAAAATCCCTCGCAAAATCCATACTTCATTTTAAACCGGAATGTCACTTTTCAAACGTTAATATTTCGAAATCAATTAAATTTAGAAGTAAAGTGTATTAGAGAAAAATGTTAAGAATTATGAGCAGATTTCGAAAACGGAATAATATACAGGGTGTTCTATTTAAAAAAGTAATTCAAGAGGGCGCTCAGCCGCCATTTTGAAACTTTTAGCTGTCATTTTTCCATACAAAATTAGGTTCTTATCTCCTGTTTAAGCCCTCCAAATTTCGTTGCGATATACCAGGTGGTTCAAAAATTAGTAGGGGGGGAACGGACTTTAGACGCGCACTGTATATACTTACTCTATCTATTTTTCTCAGTGTATGTATAAAACTATATGTACTACTTTTCCCTCTAACCTGAAATGTTTTTACAAATGTTAATTATTTAAACAAAATTACCTAGCACCAAAACTACAAAAAAAAAAAATTTATTGTAAGAGTTTTTTAAGTAGACGAGAAATATATATCTATCTTTCTCAAACTAATTGCTATCCACCATCTTTCCTTTGCTCACACATGGAAATTCACCCAAAGAAACTTTTTACCAACACATTCATCAGAAATAGTTTTTAACGTTATAAGTCCTAGAAATGACATTTTATAGTCGAGTAAGATGTTACGGACAATGTGACGAAGGAGCCAAGTCCGGAACATCGAAACGAGACCGTAAGAACATTTCCAGGATGTTTAGCTTAATGTGTTTTATTTTATTCTGTAATTATTGGATTATTGGTTTAATTAAAAAAAATTATATAAATTTCCGAATTTAAAATATGGACATCTATGAAAACCGAGCGTCTATGTCAACTATTAGTCGAATTCAAAACATAGACATGTATGAAGAACGAGTGTCCATGGTAACTGAGTACTAAATATTTGTTCAGTTGATTTATGCCTGGTTTATACAGTCATTAACAACTGAGACATTATCACTGGTCATTATCATTATGTAACTAAAGAAAAGTAGACCGGTTTATACAGCAATTATAAATTAATATTAACGCGTGCGCATACTGCCATGAGTTAGCATTACCGCCATAAATATTTGAATTTGTCGAGGGCAACTTCATGATAATGTAGTGGCTAACCTGTTTCGTTTCCCAGCAGGCATGCGCACTTGCGATTGTCATTATATCATTATCAGAAAAATTAAAATTGAACCAATTCTTAATTCGTAGTTAATGATAGTAATTTCTTAGTGAGTTGTATAAACCGATCTGAGTAAACACCATCTTTTAATTTTCAGCTGTTTAGTGACAGTGATAATTTCTTAGTTGTTAATGACTGTAGAAACCAGGCATTAAGTTTATCAGTTTATTTTATTTCGTATTTCAAACAATTGTTTATATACCAAAATTAGTAAAATAAAGTATATCTTGATCTCCGTTGTCAATGACACCGGAGTTCAAGACGTTCTTGATCTCCGTTGTTGTTGGCAACGTAAAAAATCAACTGATGTTGCATAACAGCCACACGTGACATGCTGCTTTTTATCTTCTTGGTTACGCATATGATAACACAGACAAGGCAACTTCTTTATACAATAAATTCGGATGAATTTTAAAAGGGAGAAATTAGGATTGAAATACGAAATAAAATAAAACAACTTATGCAATACGGAGATCAAGCTTCTTTAAATCCTCGAAGATGTTACAACGCCTCGGCTGGCGCCTCCGCGTTTTAATACATCTTCTCGGATTTAAAGTGTCGCTTGATCTCCTAATTACATAATATATATGAAATCCGGAAAAATTATTACAGTCATACTAGACCGTAAAACTGTATTTTCCGGACTGTAATCGCTAACATAAACACGGATAATTCGATACAGTATGAAATAATAGTAATTTATTTCATACTGTGTCACATTTGTCAGTTTTACGTCAAACTTTTCAGTCCAGAACATGCGATTTAACAGTCTAGTATGACTGTAAAAAATTTTATTTCATACTGTGTCACATTTGTTAGTTTTACGTCAACCTTTTTAGTCCAGAACATGCGATTTTACGGTCTAGTATGCCTGTAAAAAATTTTACAGTCACTTGTGACTGTAATAGTATATTACGTTATAAGTCCGGTAAACCCAAGTTTACAGTAGCGAGTTGAAGACGTTTCGGGACGAGGCGACGAAGGAGCCGAGTCTCGAATGTTGAAACGAGCTACTGTAATGGTTTACCGGACGTATGACGTAAGGCGTTTTATTTCATACTGCC
Source organism: Agrypnus murinus (assembly GCA_929113105.1). NCBI lineage: Eukaryota > Metazoa > Arthropoda > Insecta > Coleoptera > Elateridae > Agrypnus > Agrypnus murinus. The sequence continues at coordinate 5,883,320 of OV816027.1, forward strand.
TCACATTGTTCATTTTTTAAAAAAATGCATTTAAAATTTTCAGTCCGGTAAAATTTTTTACCGGACTCAAATTAGATTTTCAGTCCGGTAAAATTTTTTACCGGACTCAAATTGGATTTTCAGTCCGGTGAAATTTTTTACCGGCCTTGTAACGTAATAATTCATTTACCGGACTCAAATGAGTCCGGTAAATACCCTTTTACCGGACAGTATGAAATAATAGTATATTACGTTATAAGTCCGGTAAACCCAAGTTTACAGTAGCGAGTTGAAAACGTTTCATTTACCGGACTCAAATGAGTCCGGTAAATACCCTTTTACCGGACAGTATGAAATAAATAACTATTACGTTATAAGTCCTGGAAATGGAATTTTACATTCGAGTAAGAACAAGGCAAGTTCGACAAGGCCACCCTGAGTTTATGTTTATATATCTCAAAAGCTTCTAAAACGTCTAATTTGCGTTTGTTATTACAGAAATGTAGGAATTTGATATTATTTTGAGGAGTCATTGTGTGATTTTGTTATAGAAGGTGTTTGGTATAATTAGATTTTTCAGGATGTTTATTTCTGTAACAACATACATGTTCTTTATATCTTATGATATAATTATTATTTAGTGTCCTATTAAAGCGACCCGCCTGAGAGTCTCAATTTGTGGAGAGTTAAGACTTTTCAAACCAAATTTTATTTTTAACTGAAGTAATTTTTTTATTTAAGGAAAGAGAATAGTGAGTTATGTCCTATATACCATCCCCATATTACACGCGTGTAGGCAACAAGCCATGTCAGGATACTAGGAAATATAACGATATGATATTTAAGATTATGACTGAAGATTTGTGGTTATATAAATGGTACTTAGATAGTTTCTCATCAGTGTAAGTTAACTTTTGTCTTCTAATATTAGCACTTCGGGAAAATTTGCAGTGACATAAATTATACTGAAATGGTTTTTCACTAATGTGAGCTCGCATGTGTATTTTAAGTTCATCATTATTTGCACAGTTGTAGTTGTAGCAATATACACTACACTAAAGTAGTTTCTCACCAGTGTGAGTTTACGTGTGTCTTTTTAGATAACCAATTCGAGAAAATTTGCAGTCACATAAATTACACACAAATGATTTTTCTCCAGTGTGAGTTTTCATGTGTCTTTCAAGGTTACCACTAGTAGAACATTTATAGTCACATAAATTACACTCAAATGGTTTCTCGCAAGTGTGAATTCTCATGTGTATTTTAAGGTTATCACTTCGAGAAAATTTACAGTCACATAAATTGCATTCAAATGGCTTTTCACCAGTGTGAGTTCGCATGTGTGTTTTAAGACTACCACTTTGAGAAAATTTGAAGTCACATAAATTACATTCAAATGGTTTTTCACCAGTGTGAGATTGCATGTGTATTTTTAGATTACCACTTCGAGAAAATTTGTAGTCACGTAAATTATACTCAAGTAGTTTCTCACCAGTGTGAGTTCGCATATGTGTTTTAAGGATATACCTTCGAGAAAATTTGCAGTCACATAAATTACATTCAAATGGTTTTTCACCAGTGTGAGTTCGCATGTGTATTTTAAGACTACCACTTTGAATAAATTTACGGTTACATAAATTACACTCAAATGATTTTTCACCAGTGTGAGTTCGCACGTGTCTTTTAAGGTCACTACTACTTGAACATTTGTAGTCACATACGTTACACACAAATCGTTGTTCACCAGTGTGAATTCGCATGTGTGTTTTAAGGTTATAATGTCGAGAAAATTTGAAGTCACATACATTACACTCAAATAGTTTTTCACCAGTGTGTGTTCGCATGTGTGTTTTTAGGCTATCACTTCGAGAAAATTTGTAGTCACATAAATTACACTCAAATGGTTTTTCACCAGTGTGAGTTCTCATATGAGCTTTAAGACCACTACTTTGAGAAAATTTACAGTCACATAAATTACACTCAAATGGTTTTTCACCAGTGTGAGTTCGCATATGTTTTTTAAGATTACCACTTTGAGAAAATCTACAGTCACATAAATTACACTCAAATGATTTTTCACCAGTGTGAGTTTGCATGTGTCTTTTAAGGTCACCACTAGTTGAACATTTGTAGTCACATAAATTACAGTCAAACGGTTTTTCACCAGTGTGAGTTCGCATGTGTGTTTTAAGGTTATAATGTCGAGAAAATTTGCAGTCGCATACATTACACTCAAATAGTTTTTCACCAGTGTGTGTTGACACGTGTGTTTTAAGACTACCACTACGAGAAAATTTGCAGTCACATAAATTACACTCAAATGGTTTCTCACTACTGTGAGTTATCATGTGTGTTTTAAGATTACCACTTCGAGAAGATTTGTAATTACATAAATTACACTTAAATGGTTTCTCACTCTTATGAGTTTGCATGTGTTTTTCAATGTTACCACTGCTTTTTTTACATTCAATTACACTCAAACTACACTCAAATGGTTTCTTGTCACTGTGATTTAACAAGCGTCTTTTTTTATTATCACCAATGGCTTGTGTGGGTTCTTGTAGAGTATAGGAGTTATGGAACAGATTTTTGATGCTCTTAGAATAGGTGTCAATCTCATCCATAGTATAAGAATCTTCCATTTTTTGCGGTTCGATTTTGATCTCCAATTCTTCTTTGATTGCTGTTAAGTCGTTGTCATCCATTGTATCAATATTCAAGTAATTATCACAATCTGCAGCAAAAAATAACAGTATTATAATTGGTCTTTAACTTTTATCTACAACATAAGAACTTTCTGAATTTAATACCATTGATGGTAATTTTTGTATACCCAGTATAACTTTATTAAATTGAATATATTTAAAAAAGTGAGTACGCTCTCAAAGTCAATGTTATGACTGTCAGTAGGTAATCAACAAGTATCATTCAGAAGCAACTTGTATTTAAAGATGTATATACTTACATACAATACTGGATATAACAGTAAAATATATACCTCACCAATGTTCGATTGAAAAAACTCGAAATAGTTTTGATTGTATGTCTTCAAAATGCTATAATGCCATATCCTATCAAATGTTTATCGAATAGTACTTTTAAAAGATACTTTATATTTTATATGTTACGTATTGTTATATAATTATTGACTGTAACTGATCTTTACTGAATATCAGTCATAGAATATTAATTAGTCATGTGATATTTCACAAATTATAATATAGACCTATTTATATTAACATTACTTGAGAAGAGGTGTAGAAGATATAGAAATAAAAGTATAATTTTTTTGAGCACGAAATAAATTATTATTATTAATAAATTATCGACAAAGCAAATGAATCTACATTAGCGTTTAAAGATACAATACTTCAAAATTATTAATAGTAACTTACAAGGCAATTGTGTTTATTCGATCAAAAAACCTGACAACAGCTGTAGAATTACTCAATTCATGGCTGACTACGATAAATAAAACATTAAAGACTGTTTTCAAGAGTTTTTTATATGGCTGAGTCATTCACTTTTTCTTGCGAACTAATTTTTACGTCAGTTGGCGACATCTGACGACCAATTTCTGTAGTCTACCGATATAGTAGAACACTGGAAGCTAAAATATTGTCCTTGGACATCTGTATTATTAAACCTATAGTAGAATTCAGCTAAAGGTGCGTACAGACCGCCGCGCCAAACGTTCGCAAATGTTTTCGAGCAACGTGCGCTAAAGACGTGCACACTGCTGCAACAGATACAAATTTGTTCCTGTTTGTAAAGATTCCAGTTTTATTTTTAAAGCAACTTGCTATTACTTATATTGCATTCTAATTATTATTTCCAATCTGTCATGAACGAGGAAGACGTAGAAGACGTTTCAATCATTCATTGTTATTGTTATTATTTATAGTAAATTAATAATGCAATTATATAAATTGTTCTCCGGCGACATGCGTTATAAAGAAATAGTTTAAAATAATAATAAAACAGCAACGCACCACATCCGCGAACAAAACACGTCCTAACTAGATTTGTTGCAGCAACAAATTTCTTTTGATGTACCGACAGTAAGTCGAACCTGTTTGCGTGAGCGCGAAGTGGCACGTTTGTGTGCGGTTCTCCGTCTTAACTGACTATATCTGCAACGTTTGCAAATGTTTGGCGCAGTGTGGCGCGGCAGTCTGTACGCACCTTAAGAAAAGCGAATAAAAGTATAGGGCAAAATTGACCTTCGCGTTGATTGGCTAAAATACGAGGCACGTTTACACAACTTAAAAAAGTAAATTTGTGCCTAAATTATGTGAAAAGCGCTGTTTCAGTTGTACAATAAACGTTAAGGTTTACGTTCGCTCAACTATGAAAATATAACTTATTATGTGTGTAAAAAGAAACTGTAATTAAGGTAAATTCATAATTAACGTGACAAAATGCTCATTAATTAATCTACAAAGTTTTAAATGAATGGTAAAATCGGAAATTCATACCTAAAATCCGGCAACGTTGCATCTATGTCGAAGTTAGTAATGCTGACAATTTTTGAGGTTATGGTTTAGTTTGAGTTTTTCTCAAGTTCTTTATAATTTTTAGTCCTTTTATTACAACAATAGTCCTTTTAGAACTTACCGGCTATATTCTTACTACTGTACAGGTATGATGATTTATGTAACAATCTTAACGTAGTTTAAATAAACTTGATAATATTTTAGTAGCTAATTTTAACTATGGCTGAACGACAATCCTTCTAAAATCCAAGAGGAAAAGTAATTCGTAGTGGTCCCAATCAATGAAATGGCGAAAAGTACTGGAAGAACCATATTAAGATTGCCCCCTTATATTTGTAATTTAAATCCAATCGAATTGATATCGGCACAAGTGAAACATGTATTACTACATAGCTGCTAATAATGCATACTACAACCTATTCACTTGCTGACGTGAAAACGCTTCCTAATCAAGGAATTTCTACCGTTACTGCAAAACGATGGAAAGATTGCATATACCACATAATGAAGAAAATCGAAGGTAGGATTTAGAGGAAATGGCAGAGGATATTATGGAGAAATTATATGTTTAGGATCGGAAAGTTCCAACCCAACGAATCAGACCAACATAGAGATATTGATATTGTGCCAGTATCAAATAATTTTTAAGGTTTTTCGAATGATAGTGTCATTACAGTGTTATGATAGTGTGCATTATTCATTAGTTCTATTTATAAATTGTTCATAAGATACACTGGCATCTTGTACAAAAGTGCAAAAATAAATTGTATATATTCTTCAGTAAATATTTTGACCACTAAACAATATTAATTTTCAAATTTCCCGCAGTTTTAAATTTTAGGTGTGTAAATGTAACTCGGATCGAAGCGCCATCTACTTTATTCTTATTTGATTTTTACTATAGTGGTCGCAGCAGCGTGCAGTGCATAAGAAACAGTGGAAGCAGTCCCGATACGACGTATGCGCTATTACGCTCGTACGCACTGTGTACAAGCGTGATAGCGCATACGTCATATCGGAACTGCTTCCACTGTCTCGTATGCACGCACGCTGCTGCTAGTGGGGTTTACATGGCCGTCCCAGTTAGGCAAAAAAATGTTTATTTTGACAGTCCTTCTATCAGAGACTTCTTGCTGATCTAAATAAACTTATTTTGATTATATATGTCACAATTTACAGGTTAGTAATAGCAAATGGAGAGAAAAATAATGTTAAGTTTTTAACAGTATCTACACACCTTAGAATATAAAACTGTAGGAAGGAACAATCATCTACTACATACGTCCGGAATGGGGTCTTAATATGGCGGAGTAGGTGTTTCCGTTATGTAATGATATATCTCCATTGGCGGTTCTTACCGCCTCGAAATGCGCACATAAACTACATAACCTCAATTTTAAAACATGGTATTATGAAATTAATCTTAGAATATATTTAATATTTTAAACAAACGAATACTCACTTATGAAATGTAATTCCATTCTTCGTACTTGTCTGAGTCTGAGAGAAAGGCAGATTAGGTGGCGTCTAATGGCGGCCAGTGTGACGTCATATCCGACGCTTTTAAAGCACATTGCGTGGGGTAGTTACGCTCCTTCCTACAGTTTTATATTCTAAACTACACACGGATACCCGTTTGATTTTCATAGCGTAAAGACGTGTCGACGACGCTCTGCGTGCTCGAATTATCAAGCTTGCGATAACAAATAATAAAATTGTAAACAGTTGTGTTACAGTTATACGATTTGATAAAGTTTTTAAACTTTGAATACTAAGAAAAATTACCAAAAACTTTCAAAATAATATCTCGTATTATTAAAATTGAAATCCAATACGCGATAATACATGATAAGGTTTCCGCCGAGATAGTGCAAGCGCTTGAGTATGAGATTGTACTCCGCTCGGTAAGATAACAATTTATTCATTTTGCTGCAGTGCAAATATGTACATACAGCGACATAATGAATAATCTTCCGCTGGTCCTACAACAACAGCTGACGCTTTCTTAGCTCAGCAAAATCAGAATCTCATCCAAGAGAATCGATTAAAAACCCAAAATGAGATTCATTTTTGGAATGCATGGCAACAAGCAGTCACTGCTAATAAGGTTCTCCAAGAAAATATTAACCAGCTATTGCTACAAGTACAAAGCCTAGAAAAAGCAGCGGAAGTCCAATGCTAATCAGATAATAGAAAAAATAGTAGAATATTGCACCGACGAAGAATGTAACGGTATTTTTTTACCAGGCTTGAGTTAATGAAATTTTGGTGCAAAGTTGCTAAAAAAAATCCTAAATGCGGTCCTGTAAGTCTGCGTTTTTCTTGTAATTTAAATTATATCGGTATGCGGTATAAATAAACCTCATAAAAATGTATTAAAGGTAATCTTTCCAGACTAGTGGGGCCGTTCTGTATAATAAAATACAAAGTTATAGTTTCTATTGTAACTAAAAGGTAGGGCCAAGACATGTTTGCAATATCAAGTGACTTCGGTGTTAGAATTTACAAGATAAACAATGTTTGTTTGTTTGAAACCATGCTTTCAAGCTTTCTCATAAACACTCTAATTTTTTATTCTCCGAAAATATTGTCAAAATCTATTTTGTTGAGAGGAATAATAGTTTGTAGGTGCTAAATGGTATTTTTTAAAGAGACCATCTGTGTCTCGGAATACATCCCGTCTGCAATTTTTGTAATGTTTGTAATAAAGGCTTAAAAGTTTGAATTAAACCTCTGCGTAAAAAACAGCCCTGATTCTCTGATGTAAAAAATGCCAAGCGTATAGGCACACACAATCCTTCTGCAACAATGAAGCTAGGTGTGTAAAATGATAAAACCTGAAATCGAAATGAGCAAACTGCGGAGAAGTGCACGCGGCAAACTACCGAAGTTGCATAGTTGCAAAGGAACTTCAAAAACAAAGGGAGAGAGAACTCTACAAAAAAGAAAGAAAAAACAATCAAAAAACACCCACTGCACAACAAACGACAGAGATAGAGAATAGCCAAGAAAACTTTCCCCTGCTGCCAAAGCCAAACACAAGAGCAGATAAATCTAGCAGATATCAGCTATGTACATATGGCACGACAACAAGGCACGAAGGAAGAAGCAAACCTGGAAACAATCAACAAAACATTGCAAGCAATTTTTGGAAAACTCGGAAAGCAGGAGGAGTCTATAAAATCTTTTCTAGATAGAGTGACAAAATTAGAAAAAAGCAACAAGGTTGCCGCCAAAACCAAGAAATAAAAATGGCTACGTTTATTAGAATAGCACCTTGGAATGCCAATGGACTACTCCAGTATGTCCATGAATTGGAACTATTTCTAAGGGAACAAAAACTAGCTGTATGTTTGATCTCAGAAACCCACTTCGCCAAAGAAAGTTACCTTAGCGAAAAGGTTATAAACTGTACCACGCTATTCACCCTTACAATACAGCAAGAGGAGGATCAGCGGTAATAATTAAACAAAACATTAAACATCATGAGGAAGCCAACTATGAAACCCGTGAAATACAAGCAACACCCGCGAGAATTACGACAAAAAATAAATAACTACACAGTAACTGCAAAATACTGCTCGCCAAGATACGCGCTTGAAAAACTTAACTATCTCAGGCTCTTCCAAATGCTAGGAAATCGCTTCCTCATTAGGGGGATTTCAACGCAAAGCACAGCTATTGGGCGTCAGGGATTATCACTACGAAAGGAAGGCATTTGTACTGTTGTGTTTAGAAGACGTTTATATAATCTTGTACACAATCTTATAAGTTATCTCTCCTAGAAGTTAATAATAGTTATTTATGGTACAAGTGAGTTAAGTAAGATATTATCCACGAACGAAAAATTTACCCTCGAGGGCCGGCAGGCCCGAGAGGGTTAATTTTTCTGAGTGGATAATATCCTTAACTCACGCGTACCATACAAAATTTTATCCAACACCTGTTTATTTAAGTTTAAACATCGAATTTGCAATGTATAGTTAGTCTGTAGTTTTGACGGTAATACTCCAGCACGATGACTGGATTTTAATAATATTAAGTAACGTGGTTGCTATCTTTGAAGGAGTGAGTTTTTTAAAAATAACCCACGTTGCTAGGGGCAACGTAGATTATAATGTAACATAAGAGTAAACAGTCACTTTCCTTATTTAAAATGACCATAGTAAACATGATATTTATATAGAGGTGTTGGATAAAAGACGTTTATCTTCTCTGAGATATTTATTTATTCTTTTTGTTTATATTTGCTGCTATGGAAATATCCATCATTCAATGCCTCTCTCATGGATATGTATGTAATGATCAGTGGCGTGCGGTCCATGGAAGCAATGCTTCCCTTAAGAATCTATTAAAAATAAAAACCAATGCTAACAAAAATATTTTTATAAAATTATGGTTACCGTTTATTTAAATTTGTAATATTTAATCAACTTAAAGCTTAATATCAATTCCGTACAACAAAAAGTAGAATTATTTAGAGTACTATTTTAAATTAGGCTCATTAAACTTGCACGGAAAGGTAATACCGATTCAAATGTGTTACATACACTACATATAAGAACTGATTTCGTTGCTTATAACTGCTCTTCTCTTAGCCTTGACGTGGATCAGCGGGCGTGGCGACACAGACGATGCTGTTAGAATTGTTTGGCCGTTATTTTTAGTGTGCTTCATGCGCAAATGTTTATTTATTATAATTTGGTTATTTGTTTGATTTAGTGTTTGTTAAATTTAATGTTACTTAAGTAATGTAAATCTAAAATGAGACTGTATTTTGTCACATTTTATTATTTCAATTTATATAAGTAGGATTTTTTAAAGACAAGTAATTCTATTTAGTTTGCTCTGTATGCAAATTTAAAATTGCATTATTGTCACGACTGCAAATTCAGCTGCTTGGGTGGAAGGTTCGAGTACTTCCGATACATCCGAATCGGGACGATTTTTTTGTTCAGCTTGTAAATTATTAATAAAGAATTTTCTGCATACAGTTTTGGAGAGAAATTACAAATTATTAAGAAAGGCGGATGAAAACCAGAATTTTCAAATTTAACAACAAAGATTAAAACCTGCATCGGTATTTTGCTAAGATTGGAAAATCGAGTTGCAGTATAAATACATGGTAGTAGTTTTTTAAAATAAAAAAAATAATAGTCAACAAATTCCATACGTATAAAGTGTAAAAGTTCTTCTTTGAAAAACTTTTAAGCTTAATAATTATAACGTTTACTGTCTCCAGCCTTACTTTGTGGAACTCCATAATCATGAAATATAATATAAATACAAAGATTAGTTTAACTAATCTTTGTATTTATATTATATTTCATTAATAATTATAACACTGGTTTTTTATTGTACCTAGCAGGGGCGGATCCAGAGAATTATTTTAAGGGAGAAATTTTGGAAAATAATTGTTTTAATAAATAATTTAAACAAACATTATTTGCTTCTATTCTATGTATACTTATTTCTAATTTAGGAGGGAAATTTCACCCCCGTGAATCCGCGTCTGTATCTAGGTATATTAAAATTAAAATCGTGGTTGCTTCCCTAGCCTAAATTCTCACCGCACGCCATTGGTAATGATGTGTATTTGATGTATAAATATCAAGATATCATTACATAACACTCCTCGTAAAAAAAAGGTTGAAGATATATTAAATAATAATATAGTAGGAATAATGCAGGACATTAAATGCATTCCTCAACAAAGAAAAATAGCATATATTAATGTCGTACTTGTATGTACTGGCATGTTTAACGTAAACAACGTAACAAAAAGTTGAGTGGTTTACATCTTTTCAATGATTCTTTAATGCTAAGACAAAAAACTTATGCTAAGAATTAAGTGCTAATAATCAAAGAATTGAAAAGCCTTTGCCGCTGGTAGCTAATAGGAGGCATCAATTGCTTATGGCAAGACATATGTTGCCGATTGCAAGCTGATGTCGCAAACTTAACCTAATTAAACTAAACTTGATGGTACAGGAATCACTTGTTAGGACGTTCTGTAATTCTTACTAGAAAGAAAGAAATAAAATTTAGGAACGTGAACAAAACCAAGGAACAACATAATAAGTGCTTCGTGAACAAGTGATGCTTGCGTTACGATTTATTTGTTGTAACTTTCAAAATTAAAAATAACTATGCTAATATAATCTAAAAGCGTTAGCCTAAGTAGCAAGTTTGTGGTTGACATTGATAAACATAGTTGTATTCATTTTGTCCGTAGGAATGGGAGAAGTGGGGTTATATCTCATAAAACCGAGGCAGCATTCGTAGCATTGTCCTAAGGTTGTAGGAAGTACTAGGTAAAATTTCCCGTTGGAGAGTATGATTGAATCTTCTTGAATCCTATATTTGAGGAGAATGAACACTTGAAGCTTAATCCGGTAGCACATATATTTGGGAGATTCAAATGCTATTCAGGATTGATTAGTTGAATTTTATCAATGTATGATATCATGTAATGTCGAGTTGACAAGGCTCACGTGGAAAAATATGTCACTACTGTTATTTTTGCACTTGTGTTTATGGTGTATAACTAGAAAGTTGGTACACTGCACATAATTCCAATGTTTGTAGCGAAATGGAATTTGCTATCATCCGCGTGATAATTTGAGTTTAGTCAATAGAAGTTGCGCGGTTGTAATTTTCTCGGTTAGCAAAAAGTCGAATGTTCGCATTGTGTTAATTACGAGGTAATAATGCCGTTTAATCGCGTAACCTTTGTATAAATTTTCGCGTTTTGACATAACAAAATTTGGTTGGTTAAAGTTGTTGCGAAGTTCGTTGATGGTTATCCGAGAAAACAAACTAAACATCAAAATTAAATAAAGAAAAAAAAGATATTAATCCTGTTATATCCAAGAACAATCTCTTCTTATGGCATCGTTCCAATGGCGAAACGAGAGATGTCGGCATCGTTGTGTCCGAGAATTGCTGAAGACATTGTTCAGGAGCTGTTACTACGGGTGTCGTAGCTTTTGGTTTTTTAGGAACGTTATTGATGTGATTTCCATCAGGAACTGGTGTTGTAGCTTGTAGATTCCAGGAATTATTTTCTGTATCCAAGGAAGTCTTCGTAGAAGATACGGCGGTTGATATCCCCAAACCGTCGGCCTTCGGAAGCTCTTGTAATTTCTGATTTAACAAACATTGGTTAGGATTCAATTTCAGCTGTATCCTAATTGACTGTGATGTTTTTGGAATGTTTGTAGGAGATTTTGATTCTGTTTGGTTGTGGAATAAATGCACTTTAGAAATCAAATCATTTGTAATACTTTCAGTAATAGAAGTATTATCCTGTGAAACATGCTTTTCAAAATTCGAATGTTCAGGATTATTAATACAGAAAGTATCAGTGGATGCATGTGCATCTGAAATGGCATTGAATTGATAAATGACGTTTTGAGTATCGTTAATTGGGGGTTAGGATCCTGAATTTGTGGCGGATTTTGCAATATTTGATGACATTTTGTAGTTATGAAATTATGACGAGAAATGATTTCGTCTTTGAATAGGTTAACTAGTCCAAAAGATTCAGGTGAATCGTCTTGCTGTAACCAGAAATCTGTAATCTCTTTGGCAGAAGAGATAGTATTTGATTTTTGTTTTGGGTTGAATGGAGTAGGTTTCTCCACAGAAGTACCCAAGTAATAGTTTAATAGTTCGTTGATGAACGTGGTGTATGGTTCGAATGAAAGTTTATTGTTATCAATAAACTTGATAAGATTCGAATGGAGTAGCAAAATGTTATATGGCAAGTTTGAAATTAGAACATTATATTTCTGAATTTCGTTGTCAATATGTAGAAAGTTAAAGTATCTATCGATTAAGACTATTGACATTTGTACATGTGAAATGTCAAAATTAGGAAATTTTACTAAATTTGCTTTTAACTTTGCCATATTGAAACGTAACCAATATAATATAGTTTACTTATCTTATTTAAATTATAAAAAAGGATATAATTAAACTTCTGAAAGTCGACTGCTTGCGTGAGATAATCAAATAACCAATTCAAGGAACTCCAGGTTGCAGGTTGCGTTTGTCGGCAGAGACAGAAAACCAGAGCAATGGAATATTGAAGATATGGTGTTGATTATCTAAGTTCTTCTTTCTTAGCGTCGGAAGGTCACCAATGTAGTAATACAGGATTGTTTATGTGGGTCTTGTACACTACTTATAAGTTATCTCTTCTAGAAGATAATCAAACACATGTAACTTCTATGAGATATTTATTTATGCTCTTGTTTATTCTTGTTGTCATGGCAATCTCTTAGCATTCAATGCCTTCTTGAGGGTATATGTTGTAATGATTGATTTTATGAATATCATTACAGTACATTGAAATACTGTAATTAGTTGAAATTTTCATATTGTTGATGTCCGAAATTATGTAAATAATATTTGTTAGGATATAAGGTTTAAAGTCGTGAAGATAGGAAGGTATGAAATGGTATTTTTATGTAAATAAGTTAATAAATAATTGTGTTAAAAAATAGGTTCCATCGACGTTCAATGGAGGCCTTAGTTTGTTATGAAGAGCTAAGTGTTATGTATCATTGGATAGGGAGTTTGATGATCTATAACTTTATCTAATTAGTTTTAAGATTAATTAAAATTTATAAACAATAATTTGGTTATGTTAAAACTCAAATGTCAGTATTCTGTTTTAATGAAAATTAAGTGTAGAGTTCAATTGTTTACCAGAAAAGTACAAAGATCCGGCCATTGTTGTAACAAAGTCTCTTTCAATTTCAGTTCGATTGAAGAGCTGTAAAATAATTTTGAAGGTTATGTTTGAGTTACAAAACATACAAACAAAATATGTCAAAAATTTAAGTTTATTGTATTTGTGAAACGTTAAAATGTTCAAAATTTAAGGTTGATTATTAAATACAAGTGATTCTTTTAATAACAACAAGTGCTTTAATTTATTCAATTGACAATTTATTTTGATGGAATTTTTTTGTTTAATAATAAAAATATAATTATCGAATTTTCTTTATATAACTAGATTTGATAAATATATGTAGGCTCTAATTATAAAATTAATTGACTTACCACGATTAAGACAAACAATTGAATTTATAATTCAACTTATTAAAGCGATTTTTATGAAAATATTTAAAAGAGGCCAATGACATACTTTCTTCATTTCTGGACTATTTATTACATTATTTTAGAATTAGACTATTTTGGGATTGATATTAAATAGAATTTTGGTACCCAAGTTTAAATTTTCTTTATTTTGTTATTTGTTAAATTCATTAAATAAATTTGTGTTGTATTGATAAAATATTGCTTTGTATTCGTTCTACATAACTGTGTTGCTAGATTTTTATATATTCATGAAATAAATAAAGATGAGTAAAAAGTTTTGCAGTATTAATTAAATTATAACCAAACAATATTATTTCGACAACTAAGCTGTTATTATCAAAGGTAATATAGGTAAATATAAATAAACACGTCGCTAAGGTAAATACAAAAAATTGGTAACTAGATAAAAAGATAAAAATAATCAGAATTAAATATCTAACACTTGCAGTAACGGAGAATTACTGAGCTCAATCTGTTCATTCATTAAAGGTACCCTGAGTTTATGTTTCTATATTTCAAAAGCTTCTAAAATGTCTAATTTGCGTTTGTTATTACAGAAATATAGAAATTTAATATTATTTTGAGGAGTCATTGTGTGATTTTGTTCTAGGTGTTTGGCATAATTAGATTTTTCAGGATGTTTATTTCTGTAACAACGTACGTGTTCTTTATATCTTATGATATAATTATCATTTAGTGTCCTATTAAAGCGACCTGCCTGAGAGTCTCAATTTGTGGAGAGTTAAACTTTTCAAAACAAATTTAATTTAGCTGAAGCAATTTTTTTATTTAAGGTAAGAGAATAGTGAGTTGTGTCTTATATAACATCCTCCTATTACACGCGTGTAGGCAACAAGCCATGTCAGGATGCTAGGAAGTGTTATAACAATATGGTATTTAAGATTATGACTGAAAATTTGTGGTTACATAAATGGTACTTAGATAGTTTCTCACCAGTCTAAGTTAACTTTTGTCTTCTAATATTACCACTTTGGGAAAATTTGCAGTTACATAAATTATACTGAAATGGTTTTTCACCAATGCGAGCTCGCATGTGTATTTTAAGATCATCATTATTTGCACAGTTGTAGTTGTAGCAATATGCATTTAACTAAAATAGTTTCCAACCAGTGTGAGTTTGCATGTGTCTTTTTAGATGACCAATTCGATAAAATTTACAGTCACATAAATTGCACTCAAATGGTTTTTCACCAGTGTGAGTTTGCATGTGTCTTTTAAGGTCACCACTAGTTGAACATTTGTAGTCACATAAATTACAATCAAACAGTTTTTCACCAGTGTGAGTTCGCATGTGTGTTTTAAGACTACCACTTTGAGAAAATTTGCAGTCGCATCATTACACTCAAATAGTTTTTCACCAGTGTGTGTTCACATGTGTGTTTTAAGACTAGCACTTTGAGAAAATTTGCAGTCGCATCATTACACTCAAATAGTTTTTCACCAGTGTGTGTTCACATGTGTGTTTTAAGACTAGCACTTTGAGAAACTTTGCATTCGCATAAATTACATTCAAATGGTTTTTCACCAGTGTGAGTTCGCATGTGTATTTTAAGACTACCACTTTGAATAAATTTACGGTTACATAAATTACACTCGAATGATTTTTCACCAGTGTGAGTTCTCACGTGTCTTTTAAGGTCACTACTACTTGAACATTTGTAGTCACATACATTACACACAAATCGTTGTTCACCAGTGTGAATTCGCATGTGTGTTTTAAGGTTATCATGTCGAGAAAATTTGCAGTCGCATACATTACACTCAAATAGCTTTTCACCAGTGTGAGTTTGCATGTGTCTTTTATGGTCACCACTAGTTGAACATTTGTAGTCACATAAATTACAATCAAACGGTTCTTCACCTGTGTGAGTTCGCATGTGTGTTTTAAGGTCACCACTAGTTGAACATTTGTAGTCACATAAATTACAATCAAACGGTTTTTCACCAGTGTGTGTTCGCATGTGTGTTTTAAGGCTATAATGTCGAGAAAATCTGCAGTCGCATACATTACACTCAAATAGCTTTTCACCAGTGTGAGTTCGCATGTGTCTTTTAAGGTCACCATTAGTTGAACATTTGTAGTCACATAAATTACAATCAAACGGTTTTTCACCAGTGTGTGTTCGCATGTGTGTTTTAAGGCTATAATGTCGAGAAAATCTGCAGTCGCATACATTACACTCAAATAGCTTTTCACCAGTGTGAGTTTGCATGTGTCTTTTAAGGTCACCATTAGTTGAACATTTGTAGTCACATAAATTACAATCAAACGGTTTTTCACCAGTGTGAGTTTGCATGTGTCTTTTAAGGTGACCACTAGTTGAACATTTATAGTCACATAAATTACAATCAAACGGTTTTTCACCTGTGTGAGTTCGCATGTGTGTTTTAAGGCTATAATGTCGAGAAAATCTGCAGTCGCATACATTACACTCAAATAGCTTTTCACCAGTGTGAGTTCGCATGTGTCTTTTAAGGTCACCACTAGTTGAACATTTGTAGTCACATAAATTACAATCAAACGGTTTTTCACCAGTGTGAGTTTGCATGTGTCTTTTAAGGTCACCACTAGTTGAACATTTGTAGTCACATAAATTACAATCAAACGGTTTTTCACCAGTGTGAGTTTGCATGTGTCTTTTAAGGTCACCACTAGTTGAACATTTGTAGTCACATAAATTACAATCAAACGGTTTTTCACCAGTGTGTGTTCGCATGTGTGTTTTAAGATTACCAGTTAGAGAAGATTTGTAGTTACATAAATTACACTTGAATAGTGTCTCACTCTTATGAGTTTCCATGTGTCTTTCAACGTTACCACTGCTTTTTTTACATTCAATTACACTCAAACTACACTCAAATGGTTTCTTGCCACTGTGATTTAACAATCGTCTTCTTTTATTATCACCAATGGCTTGTGTGGGTTCTTGTAGAGTATAGGAGTTGTGGGACAGATTTTTGATGCTGTTAGAATAGGTGTCAATCTCATCCATAGTATAAGAATCTTCCATTTTTTGCGGTTCGATTTTGATCTCCAATTCTTCTTTGATTGCTGTTAGGTCATTGTCATCCATTGTATTAATATTCAAGTAATTATCACAATCTGCAGCAAAAATAACAGTACTATAATTGGCCTTTAACTTTTATCTACAACATAAGAACTTTCTGAATTTAATACCATTGAAGGTAATTTTTGTATACCCAGTTTAACTTTATTAAATTGAATATATATAAAAAAGTGAGTGCGCTCTCAAAGTCAATGTTATGACTATCAGTAGGTAATCAACAAGTATCATCCAGAAGCAACTTGCATTTAAAGATATACATACCTACATACAATACTGGATATAACAGTATAATATATACCTCTCCAATGTTCGATTGAAGAAACTCAAAATAGTGTTGATTGCATGTCTTTAAAATGCTATAATGCCAGATCCTATCAAATAGTACTTTTAAAAGGTACTTTATATTTTATATGTTACGTATTGTTATATAATTATTGATTGTAACTGATCTTTACTGAATATCAGTCATAGAATACTAATTAGTCATGTGATATTTCACAAATTATAATATAGACCTATTTATATTAACATTACTTGTGAAGAGGTGTAGAAGATATAGAAATAAAAGTATAGTTTTTCTGAGCACGAAATAAATTATTATTATTATTAATAAATTATCGACAAAGCAAAAGAATCTACATTAGCGTTTAAAGATACAATACTTCAATAGTTATTTGTATCACTAGGCTAGAAAATGCAGTTTTGCAAGTGCTAGTAATATTGGGGGCAGAGGCGAAGCCGAGGCCCCCAAAATGCGTGCACTTGCGAAACATTTTCTGGCCGTGTAATGCACAAAACTTTTTTGGTCGACAAATTCTTTGAATTAAAACAAATAATTAATATATTGTTAAAATATCTCCGGCTAGGAAATTTATTTTCTTCTATTGGCGGTCCTCACTCCATGGTGTAATGATTTGAATTTAAAATTATTTTATGACATTTGTCAAATTAAAACTTTTGCAAACAAAATTCAATTGCATTTTGGTTGAAAAATGGATAAAGAAAATATACCACCACATATTCAAAAAGTGGCAGAAACCGCAATTCAAAATTTATTGCCAGAAAAGTCGTCCAATCGATATTGGAAAGAATAAGAACTATTCAAAAAATGGGCTTCTGATAATGGAGTAAATACTTATAATGAATATGTCTTGGTGGATTATTTTGAAGAAAAGTCGAAGTCCTTAAAATCGTCGACGTTGTGGTCGGTATCCTCAATGTTGAGATCGACTTTAAACATTAAAGACACCATTAATATAGAGAAATACACAAAATTAATAGCTCTTTTAGAGCGCAAACATGACGGGTATCTCCCAAAAAAATCGAAGATTTTAGAGATGAAAAAATTTATAAACAAAGCTCCAAATGAAGATTACCTAATGATAAAAGTAAGTAAAATTATTCTTTTTATCCTAACTAATTAAAAAATATACCTACTTGTAGACAGCTTTAATATTTGGCTTATGTGCTCTTGTCGAATTCAGGAGTTACGAGACATAAAAACTGAAGATGTCATTGATAGAGGGGATGTTATAGTCATAGCTATTCCTCACACCAAAACTAAAAAACCTCGTACTTACTGCGTGACAGAAGTGCACTGGCTTGACCTTATTTGAAAATACATGTCCTTAAGACCAAACACTAAGATTAAAAGATTTTTTTTATTTTATTCAAAAAACAAATGTACAAGGCAACCTGTGGGGATTCATTCGTTTGGAAGTATGCCCTCAAAAATAGCATCATATTTACAATTAAAGAATCCCAAAGACTATACGGGTCATTGCTTCAGAAGGAGCAGTGCTACAGCTCTGGCAGGGAATGGGGTAGATTTAACAACCCTGACGCGACTGGGGGGCTGGAAAAGCAGCACAGTCGCTGAACAATATATAGAAGATTCTTTGGGTGCTGAAATAAACATTGCAAATAAATTAGTGCATCAAAACAGTTTGGCACCACAACCTTCAACGAGTAGATCAGTTCCACAGGAAAGTTCAACACCAGAACCTTCTTCTTTGTTTAACGTTTCAAATTCATCTACCGTTCATAACGTGCAACTTAAATTACAAGATAAAAATTTGCCAAATGTTAACCTTTCCAATTCCCATCTGGAAAATTGTACAATCAACTTTAACTTTAAATAATTTCTTGTGTATTTACATTTACTTTTAGAGAATGTTTTCGATTTCGTTGTTCGTGTTATTGTTCTTATGTTTCGTAGCAGATTAATTAAATTTGTTCTATCGACTTATTTCACTCTCATTGACTGTTCATGTCATAACCTAAAAAGTAAACATGCATTTTCCGAATGAAACATCTTTATAGCTTACCTACCCCTCAATTACGTGATATCATTTACGATTTATTAAACTGATAGATACCTTTAGCTATATAATAGTTTAAAAACAGCGAAACGGATTTATCATTACTGAATTTTACGGGGGACTCAACTGAGGAGACGAAACGAGTCAAATAAAGCGTCCCCGACCTTGAACGTTACTTCAAGTTTGAACGTTACTTCTAGATGGCGCTACGATTCTGGACAACGCTGACAGTGTTGACAGATTATGCGATTTATCGCAAATTTTATCGCAAATCTGGCTAATTTTTATGAAACATTGCGACCCATATGGCACTCCAGCGAACTGTCAACAATGGCCAGCGTGGTCTGAGCGTTGTCAAGGACCGAAGCGCCCTCTAACGAAAATTTTTTAAAATACAGGCCATTGGGTACGCAAATGTTTGGAACGCCCATTGCCGATTCGTCTCCTCAGTTGAGTCCCCCGTACTGAATTTGTAAAAGTTTTGACATTTCAGCAATCAGCGTCGGTGTCGGTAAGTCAGTGGTACCAATCCAAAATCTTTCAAAGTCCATGTTTCATTTTCTTGCCTAAGCAAGAAAAAGCCATTTTCAAGACGATTTTGTCGAATGGAAAATCCGTTTTTCTAGACCGAGGCCGAAAAAATTATTAATAGTAGCTTACAAGGCGATTGTGTTTATTCGATCAAAAAACCTGACAACAGCTGTCGAATTACTCAATTCATGGCCGACTACGATAAATAACACCTTAAAGACTGTTTTCAAGAGTTTTTTATATGGCTGAGTCATTCACTTTTTCTTGCAAACTAATCTTCACGTCAGTTGGCGACATCTGACGACCAATTTTTGTAGTCTGCCGGTATAGTAGAACACTGGAAGCTAAAATATTGCATTGGACATCTGTATTAATAAACCTAGAGGCCACAGCAGCGTGCAGTGCATACGAAACAGTGAAAGCAGTCCCGATACGACCTATGCGTTATTACGCTCGTACGCACTGATACGCACGTGTACAAGCGTGATAGAGCAGACGTCATATCGGAACTGCTTCCACTGTCTCGTATGCACGGCACGCTGCTGCTAGTGGGGTTTACATGGCCGTCCCAATTATGCAAAAAAATGTTTATTTTGACAGTCCTTCTATCAGAGACTTCTTGCTGATCTAAATAAACTTATTTTGATTATATGTCAGAATTTAGAGGTTAATAATGGCAAATGGAGAGAAAAATAATGTTAAGTTTTTAACAGTACCTACACACCTTAGAATATAAAACTGTAGGAAGGAACATAATCATCTACTACATACGTCCGGAATGGGGTCTTAATATGGCGGAGTAGGTGTTTCCGATTATGTAATGAAATATTTCCATTGACGGTTCTTACCGCCTCGAAATGCGCACATAAACTACATAACCTCAATTTTAAAACATAGTATTTTAAAATTAATCTTAGAATATAAATTTTATATTTAATACTTTAAACAAACGAATACTCACTTATGAAATGTAATTCTATTCTTCGTACTTGTCTGAGTCTGAGAGAAAAGCAGATTTAGGTGGCGTCTAATGGTGGCCAGTGTGACGTCATATCCGACGCTTTTAAAGCTCGTTGCGTGGGTTAGTTAAGCTCCTTCCTACAGTTTTATATTCTAAATTACACACTGATACCCGTTTGATTTTTATAGCGTAAAGACGTGTCGACGACGCTCTGCGTGCTCGAATTATCAAGCTTGCGATATCAAATAATAAAATTGTAAACAGTTGTGTTACAGTTATACGATTTGATAAAATTGTTAAACTTTGAATAATAAGAAAAATTACCAAAAAATTTCAAAATAATATCTCGTATTATTAAAATTGAGATCCAATACGCGATAATACGTGATAAGGTTTCCGCTGAGATAGTGCAACCGCTTGAGGATGAGATTGTACTCCGCTCGGTAAGATAACAATTTATTCATTTTGCTGCAGTGCAAATATGTACATACAGCGACATAATGAATAATCTTCCGCTTGTCCAAGGTCCTACAACAACAGCTGACGCTTTCTTAGCTCAGCAAAATCAGAATCTTATCCAAGAGAATTAATTAAAAACCCAAAATGAGATTCATTTTTGGAATGCATGGCAACAATCAGTCACTGCTAATAAGGTTCTCCAAGAAAATATTAACCAGCTATTGCTACAAGTACAAAGCCTAGAAAAAGCAGCGGAGGTCCAATGCTAATCAAATAATAGAAAAAATAGTAGAATATTGCACCGAGGAAGAATGTAATGGTATTTTTTTACCAGTCTTGATTTAATGAAATTTTGGTGCAAAGTTGCTAAAAAAAATCTTAAATGCGGTCCTGTAAGTCTGCGTTTTTCTTGTAATTTAATTTATATTGGTATGCGGTATAAATAAATCTCATAAAAATGTATTAAAGGTAATCTTTCCAGACTAGTGCGGCCGTTGTGTATAATAAAAAAACAAAGTTATAGTTTCTATTGTAATCGGTGTTAAAATTTACAAGATAAACAATTTTGGTTTGTTTGAAACCATGATTTCAAGCTTTCTCATAAACACTCTAATTTTTTATTCTCCGAAAATATTGTCAAAATCTATTTTGTTGAGAGGAATAATAGTTTGTACGTGCTGGAAACGCTAAATGGTATTTTTTAAAGAGGCCATTTGTGTCTCGGAATACATCCCGTCTGCAATTTTTGTTATAAAGAATATTGCGTTTCAGATTTCCTTTGTGTTGGAAACACTAATTTTGATTCGTAAAACCGAAATCATGCGATTCTTTTATTGGCCTTGGGGAAAGTGCACCCCGCTAAAAAATATTCCGCACATAGTAAAATAACCCCGAGCCTCAGTCAGTCTCACTTAAATTGAGCTATCGAGTAGACAGTTGACATCGAGTTAACTAGAGAGTTAACGCCAAGCCTTGGGTAGTTGACCTATAGTGTTGAAGAAGAAAAATCTCGTTCCTGTTGTATTAGTTGTGAACTTACGTTTAGTAAAAGTCTCGTTGTGTTTATAATTTTCCAGACTTCCGTGCTATTAAATTGTGGGAAATTCATTTCCTTACCGAAAGTATCGTCTATTCTTATACTGTTTAACAACAAAGTTAATTCCCGTCCAACATTTCGATAATAATAAATAACTACCGATTTTATCTTAAGTGATTGAACTATTGAATGATAAACAAATTCGGATCGCATAAAAGATTAAGATTATAATTAACTACCGAATGCAAGTTAAAATTTTTATTAAAGTTCTAGTGTTTGATAAAATTCAGTCTGCATTTAAGTGGTATACGGATTATATTAAAATATAATAATGAAAAGAACTGGATTGCTTTCAATAATAATCTAATAAACACAGTTATTTGAGTTATATGGTTGTACTAGAAGTTTTGGTTAGGGTGAATTGAATCACCATTAGTTCATCTTGACATAATGCTGGAAGGTTAATTCATCGTGGGTTCAAATTAAGTAACTGCCGTCCTACAAGAACCCGTTCCAGTTTTTACTATTCAGCAGTAATGGTTCCTGGTGTTATAAAAGGCAATATCGTGCAATTTAGTACTGGTTTTGTTTAAAACGTATCAAGATGAATAAGGTATGGTGAAATATAATTTCTTTGTTTTATCGTGTAATATTTTTGTAGTTATTTCACTTATTATATGATGATTATTTATATATTTTTGTATTTAAACGTTCTTTACCGCTAAAAGCTCTTATGCCGGGTACTAATATCAGAATTTTTAAGTTCAATAAATGTATTTTTATGTCTTATTTTTATATTCTTATAATAAATATGTTTTCAAGTTTAACTAAAGTTAGCAACATAGACCCATATAATTATGAACGTTTTATTTATATTTTTCTACAGCCTAACTTTGATACTATTAAGTATGGTTAATTATTTGATCAAAACTTATTGGATCTGAGTTCATTCTCTGATTAATGGTCTCAGTGTTATTTTTGTTTAAGGCGATAGGACACGCTTATCCCACATTAAATGATCATTACAAGACGCGTACTGCGTCGCGACTACTTCTACTAAATATACGTCCAAATACGAAACATTAGAAAGACTGAATTATTAGTATTTTTATAAAATTGAAAATGTGGCAAAAAGAAAATGTTTACTAGAAAAAAAAACTAAATCAATTGGATAGTTAAAGAGTTATAGAATGGAGGAAACACGTTAAACTGAACAAATTTGTAATATTTGTGTAAATAAATGTCATTAAAAACAAAACTTGGTTACTATATGTATTACAACATTTAATTTCTACACTAACTACATTTAATTGAACCTCATCAAGTACTTCCCTCTAATCTATAAACATATAGGTAACTACCCATAATTCTATTTTATGCAAATCTTGTTTAATTAAATAACAATATTAATATTGAAGTAAAAGGCTGCATTGCCCATCTCATTTCCCCTCAGTTATTGGGCTAATGCACTATCTTTGTCGTATATTGTCGAATTCTATATATGTCCATTTGACGTGTATTAGAAATTACAATCGCCCATATAAGTTGCACATACTGACGTCGCTCATTTCTCGTAATGAAATAGTTGGGCAACTATGTTTGGCAATTTATGTTGTTCGTATCTGTTCGTGGCCGGTGTACGGGCGTCAGATGCTATCGGCTGCCGGTAGCAGTCGAGTGCCCTTCTCGGTTCGATTAGGTAACGCACGGTAGGATAAACAAAGAGAAATTGATTCTTTATTAAAGAGGTTTATTGAGAAATAGAATAAGAATTACGTTAAGATCAATTCGTTTGAAGCGTTGTCGGGTCCTATGCTCTTAGTTAATGTTATCAAGTTTCTATAATCAGATGGCGCCCTATTAGTGTATTTTATTGAATTTCGAAACCTTTATCTATTCCTTTAATAATTAGACAACTGTAGAACCAATACCTACGACCTGATATTCAAATTTGTAATAAAGAGTAAGATCTCAAGCCGAGGCAATCTTGAGCATCACAGTAAAGTAAGTATAAATCTCTTGCTATATTTTGATGTTTTATTGTTGTGTTTTCTCGTGCAGAAAAACGTAATGTTACAATTGGCGCCCAGTCGCGGGGCATTATTATGTTGAGAAAAAAGTAATGTTACAAGAAGAAGAAGAACTCGCTAGAGAGACAAACTGAATAGTCTAAAAATCGAGAAAAAACAAAAAACGAAAAGCATCTTACTCTCCTGTTACATCTCCTCAGCAACAATAGTCAACATCTACACAAAGAGAAACGAAACGTAAAAAAACTTCCTTACCACCACCAATGAACATAGTTAGCATAAAAAATTATGAAGAAATACACCAGCTGCTACAAGAATCTGAGACTACGTATAAAGTAGCAGCATTGAATAACCACGTATTCTCATCGCTGCTCTCTTACCTACGTGTAAAAGATATAGAATACTATACATATGAAGACAAGCAAAATAGACATTTTAAAGTTATGGCCAGAGGATTCCCACATGCCCATCAGCTATAATCGGTGAGGATCTGGAGAAGAAAGGATTCAAACAACACTACCATCAAAAAACCCTTACCACTACATATGTTAATGTTTAACAAAGCAGAAATAATAATTGAAATTACAGAAATTGCTGGCTTAAAAGTTCGAATTGAACCTCTGTGTAAAAAACGGCCCTGATTCTCTGATGTAAAAATGCCAAGCGTATGGGCACACCCAATCCTTCTGCAACAAAGAAGCTAGGTGTGTAAAATGATAAAACCTGAAATCGAAATGAGCAAACTGCGGAGAAGCGCACGCGGCAAACTTTATAGTCGGGTATGTAGTACCATTATTAGTGTATACGAAATGTACTATTTTAATAGATATTATATATAAGTTATGTATTATGTTTTAAGTAACGTCGAAACCACGCGTATCAATAAACGTTCTTGTATGAAAGTATGTTGTTTTGTACTTACTCTGCTCCCTACGTTCTGTCCTAAAAATGTATTCGTAGGCTCTAACCTCAAGCTACCAATTTCAAATTCCAAAAACAAAACGCCGTATTGGAATCAAGTTGTCGATAGGCTTCGTCTACTGTATACCTTAAAACAGAGGGGTAGCAGTAGTTTAGAAAACTAGGATGAGATTATTTCAATTATTTCTGAGCTTAAAGAAGAAGGTATTATAGAATAAAAGATAATGGTTATACAAAATGTTACCCTCAAGTATACTTTTCTATTTTGTTGTTGTATATTTGTATGTTAGAATATAAGTTAACTAGTTTCAATAAAAAGTAAAATATTTATCTGTTTTATTTCTCCAGGTTAAGTCTTCAAGGTTCTCATAACTATAGATATTGTAAGAGGAAATCACGTAGAGTTTCAAAGTTATAAAGACGTATCACAAAACATATGACATATGTTATAGATATATATTTCGAAGGTGCTGAAAATAATTACAAATTAATATTAATCATACGAGTTTACTATATTCAACGATGAATATCCTACAAGAGTATATAGTATATTATTACATATCTGCGTATTTCGAAACCAATGAAAATGGATGATATATTGTAAAATAACGTTAAAATATGAGTTTACTATAGATACGACGAATATCTACATGGGGCAAAATTATACACAGTAAGAAGGCATATGTAGAAATCGTTTACAAGGGTAGTAGATATAACGAAAAAGGTTAAAAATCAGTTCAAAATTACATTACGTCTAGAAAAGTAGAAAAATTGGGGTTAGAATTGTTGAATATTTGCATTTACACCATATATCATAGGTTTAATTTTTTTTATCTCTAATTTTGCAAGAGCCCTTTTTATTCTGTTAAGATGTTTATAATAATCATGGTGAGCCTGGTATGAACATAAACCGATTGTACCTATTCTTTTCTCTGCGTTTGTATAATATAAAATATATATTCCGCGTCAGACTGATTAGTATCGTCATATGTACCGATTGTTATATTTCCGTGAATATTTAGGTTTTCACCAATACACAGGATAAATTTTTATCTCTAATTTTATATATGGCGTTTTATATAGAGTTTACTATAGATACGATGAATATCCTACAAGAGTATATAGTATATTATTACATATCTCCGTATTTCGAAGCTATTGAAAATGTATGATATATTGTAAAATAACGTTTAAATATGGCGACGAATATCTATATGATGCATAAACAATAAGAACACATATGTAGAAACAGTTTACAAGGTAGTAGATGTAACGAAAAAGGCTAAAATCTATTCAAAACTACATTATGTCTAGAAACTAGAAAATTAGAGAATTGTAGCATACGTTTGTTAAAGAGCCGGTAACAACTCATGCGACTTCGATGTAGCTACGGTCTATGTACAATAATAATAATAGGAAAATGCTTCTGAATTCTAAAATTTATTTAAATAAAACTTAAAGAATAAAATTTAGAAAAATTCTATTGCTATATTATAAGGTATATGTTTTCTACAGTGTGTTTTTAAATATTATACCCCGTTCTCTCAAGAATGCATAAAATTTTCGAAATATCTGTTTATTATCTTACTTAGCACATATAAAAGTAGCAAAATGAATTTCTATTTAACCTGTTAACTTTTATGTACTTTATTGTGCTATTCAACTTGACCCTAATTATGATTAAATGAGAAAACATATTATCAGGCTGTTCAAAATTCGAATGTCTAGAAAAAGGGGTAGCTTTTACTGAATATACGAAAAATACGTTTTAGGTATGTGTTGAGATACATAACATTTCTCTCATATATGAATTTGTATACAACGATCTAGATCTTGCTACCGTATATGTTTAACATAAAAATAAATGAAAACTATAAACTTCTTTTATCGTTTTTATTTATAAAATTTTAATAATAATATTAAATGTTTGCATTGTACGACATACTGATAGGGTAGGTGAATTGCAGGCATTTAGCAGGTCCATGTTTCTAACTGCGGATCCATAGGCTAGAAGAAGAATCAGAAAAAAGTATTAGGCAATGTTCACTGAGTAGACTACCTGTTACAGTTCATACCTTATTCGTTTCGATAAACATACAGTCAGCATATGGTTGATATCTTTCTGTCTTTACTTCACCCAGGTAAACCAATCCTAGAGACAGAGTTTTATTCGCTATCTTCTTGTTGAGATCGACCACTTTATCTTCAGTAAGTTTGTCGGCGAATCTTTTGGGTAGATATGTTATATGTTTTTCAGCGACAATGAACACCGCTCTACGTCCGTCCCTGCAGGTGATAATTTTGACCTCTGATATCTCTGCTACTTCCTTCACGCTGTATTCATGCAATTTCTTGACGGGTTTTGCTGTTCCGGCTGATTGGTTCAATTCGTTTAAAAATTCCATTTCTTACTGTAAGCAAACGTAAATCATTTACATATAGTTTTTAAAATATAAGCAAAATAAAACATACCTGATTTTAATATTGGACTAGATGTAGCTATCTTAATCGAGAACACTTTTGGAATGATAGGGAAACAGAAGATATCACATCATGATATGTACCTACAATTCGATTACCTAGATTTTGACTACCTAAATTAGACCTTAGTCTAAGAATAATCATGTGTTTTATCGTTATCTTATGATATCAGGAATGCAATACTTCTATTAATCTTTAGTTTAGCGTAGATATAAATCTCTTTGTATAGCTCAATAAATGATAGTTATAGGGCTGTATTGACTTATATAACATTTCTCTCATATATGAATATTTTAGTTCAGAGAGCATTTACAAACAATGCATAATTTATACAAAGCAGTCATTCAGAACAGGGTAAGATAATTCGTATGATCTATTAAATTTAAAATAGTAATCTGCTGTTCAGCTTGATTTAATTTTCGTAAATGTCTAAATATTACAAACATACAAACAAAATAGACTTAAGTAAGAAACAAAACGTATACATTACATATCTAAAATTGTACAACATATTGATAGGGTAGGTGAATTGCAGGCATTTAGCAGGCCCGTGTTTCTAACTGCTGATCTATAGGCTAGCAAAATCATAAAAGTATTAGGCAATGTTCACTGAATAGACTCCCTGTTACTACCTACAATTCGATTACCTACATTTTGACTACCTAAATTAGACCTTAGTCTAAGAATAATCATGTGTTTTATCGTTATCTTATGATATCAGGAATGCAATACTTCTATTAATCTTTAGTTTAGCGTAGATATAAATCTCTTTGTATAGCTCATAGGCTAGAAAAATCATAAAAGTATTAGGCAATGTTCACTGAATAGACTTCCTGTTACATTTCATACCTTATTTGTTTTAATAAATAGACATTAGTCAAACGATGGATATCCTCTTGTCTTTACTCTACCTTCAATATATAATATATTTATTTATGATATCTAGTTAATGATATATGTTGTGATCTTGATTGACTGTAATCTTTTTTCCTGAAAGATGCTATAAAAGCCGTAATTAATATTCCTTAATATATATAGTTTAGTTTAATCCGTGTATGTATTTTATTCTTGCATTTTTTATTTCACTATGTTTAACTACATACAATTTATTTTAGACCCGTTTTTCTGAAATTTCTAGATTTTAATACAACACTAGAATGTTGAATGTTATTGTTCGTACCAAAGAGATTGTAATTATTTTTAAAAATTCTATTGTTTTCGTCGAAATAGCTTAAGCTTGATTGCTTTTAGGGATTACGATGCCTGTCTATTATACTATTCGCATAGCAGGGAAAGAATGTTTATTTTTTAATCGTTTTGGTTCATATAGCCCTGAATATTAGAATATTTAAAGTAACAGGTATAAGCTTTTTGACTTTAAAATGGTACTACACAATATTCCTTTTTCTAAGTTTTATTTATAAATATTTATCGGAATTATTTAAATAAATTTTGAAGAAATCATAACGGCTCTAAGTGTTTTCTTTCAAATTAGAATTTGCTTTACTTGTAAACCGTATTTTAAATGTTTATGACGTATATTTAAACATGTCAGAATGCAATAGAGATAATCTGACTGTTGATTGACAGTAATCTTTAAAGATAATTTGTATACTTAAAAGCAAATTTTTATTATTACGTTTCTACATGTTAAATTGTTTTCGCAGAATTACATGATGACCTATATCTATATTTAAATATCAAATAGGAATTTCAACATAAGATTTATTTTAAAATAAATTTATGAGAGAGGGAGATGAGAGCTGACAAATAATATATAAAAATGAGATGTGCAAAATGAGATATGAGTTATGTAAATGAAAGATGAGTTATGCAAACGATACCGTGAATTAATTTAATTCGAGCATGCGTATGAGAAATGAGAGAGGTGAGATATGCTAATGATACCGTGAATTAATTTAATTCGTGAATGTATATGAGAAATGATAAATGTAAATGAGATATGCTAATGATACCGTGAATTAATTTTGATTCGAGCATCCATATGAGAAATGATAAATGTAAATGACAAATGAGATATGCTAATGATACCGTGAATTAATTTAATTCGTCAATGCATATGAGAGATGAGAGGTGAGATATGCTAACGATACCGTGAATTAATTTAATTCGAGCATACGTATGAGAAATGAGAGATGAGATATGCTAATGATACCGTGAATTAATTTAATTCGAGCATGCATATGAGAAATGATAAATGTTAATGAGATATGCTAATGATACCGTGAATTAATTTAATTCGAGCATCCATATGAGAAATGATAAATGTAAATGACAGATGAGATATGCTAATGATACCGTGAATTAATTTAATTCGTCAATGCATATGAGAGATGAGAGAGGTGAGATATGCTAATGATACCGTGAATTAATTTAATTCAAGCATCCATATGAGAAATGAGAGAGATGAGATATACAAATGATACCGTGAATCAATTTAATTCGTGAATGCATATAAGAGATGAGAGAGGTGAGATATGCTAATGATACCGTGAATTAATTTAATTCGAGCATGCGTATGAGAAATGATTAATTCGAGCATCCATATAAATTTTTGCGCAACATTTAACATTCTAGTGTAATGATTCATTGTTACGAGCTCTAGGAATTTTAAGTCCGTTTATTATTTTGTTAGGATTAAGATTTCTTTGTGTTATTTTAAAACGTTGTTCGTCGAAATAATCATATAGATTAATTATGCTTAATATGAATTTTAGTTCGTATAAGATTAGCGCTGACGCGTAACTATTTAATAAATACAACTTTTACAGTCTTTTAATAGATTACCTCGTTGGTGTAGTGGATGCATTGGCTGGCTACCATTCGAGCGGTCCCCGGTTCAAACCTTGTTAGCTCCATTGGTTTTTTTATAAAAAAAGTGTAACAGCTTGCCTATCAACAGGCGCATAGAAATCTACTATACCGACTTCAGAGTGAATTCAAATCTTTCAGTGGGAAACATTGACAAGTTGGAAGTGACAAGTGAGAGCGAGAGAAAGGAATCTACTATACCGATCATATGACGTCACCGATAGATGGCAGTAGTAGTACTAAAAATTTGAATCTAAGGGCGGGAAATCCTAGATGACAAATTGAAAATGACAGATACAAAATGGCAGATATGTTCGCGCATGCATATGAGAAATGATATATGTAAATGAGAGAGGAGATATGTAAATGATACCGTGAATTAATTTAATTAGATCAATTAATTTAATTCGCGCATTTAATTAGACCACGCCTCATTTGAATATTAATTCGCTCATTTAATTAGACCACGCCTCATTTGAATATTAATTAGATCGCGGGTCATTTGCATAAAAAGGGAGGGGTTGGACTCAATGTTCCGAATACCTACTGCTGCTGATTGGCGGAATATTGTAACCCAGTTGTCATTGAACGCCACCCGTATACTTTAAAAAGGTAATTAAATTCCTGTATTACCGAACAATAAAGATTATTATGATTATTTACACATACTAGGTGCCAACTGCTTACCCTAATGGGTAAGCTTTAGTAACTAACGCACTCTTAAAACACTGCTGTTTTTACTGCTTGTTGCTATTGTTGAAATACGAAAAAAGAATTCAAGCTCGGATCCTCACCTCTCTCTCTTAAATCGCGTAGTTTAATAGGGTTTGGGTCATCCAACGCTAGGTAGCGCTGGCTGTAAAAAATATACCAAGACACATGAATGAATGAAAACACAATGCATGTACTTCAAGATTAGTAAGATTAATACCGCTCACCAATTATAAAGGTATCGTACGTATGTTAAATTACGGAATTTCATCTATAGACCCTGCACATATGTCTTTGTTCAATTATTATTCAATTGTCTATATTCAAGCACATTGGATCCACAAAAAAGCTAATGTATTGCTAATGGTTAAAATAGCTATACAGATTTGCGGAACGTGCGATGATTCAAACGAACCCAAGATCACTTGCCTAATACGTTGTAAAAACGACGGTGACTACTAAAACTGAATACAATAAAAAAACCTCAAAACGAAATCCTTAAAATGTGTAAAGGAGGAATGTCCCTATGAGTTAAATAAAACTTTTATTAAGGTCTTTTTTTAAATTTTGCTTCCTGGATGAAATATTTATTGATATATAAGTGGGTAGTACCTAATAATGACCGATTCGGAAAAGCGTGTGAACGTCTCAGCTAGATAGGTTTTTAGGAGTTCGTGAAAGATAACAAACGAATGCTACTGCAGGATCTCTCTCTTAAAAGGACATCATGCTAAATTATAAAATTTTGGATAGCTTATATTTAATTAATACAAGAGAGTCTATTTTAGTTATATCTAATACATTATGAACGATTTAGATAATTGTACAGTAGTTCTTGAAAATCCTTTCTGAATCAATTAAAAGGTGGTCTATTGCTCACGCTGGACCCCCCCCCCCCGGCGCTAAGTGATATAATGTATTGGAGAATGCAGGTAAATTTGTGTAGAACCCTTAAATTTACCGATTATTTTTCTTAGATAGAATTGAAATTAAACATAAACAACGAATGAAATATTATTTATCATTTGAATGTAGAATATTATTATAAGTGTTAGTAATCGCTTTGTTATAACTACATATATGGAGTAAGAAATAAATGTTTGTGCGCCTAATTCTTTTTACGGTTATAAGAAAAGAGCAGACCGCATATTCATCTTTCATTTTACCAATTATGGATTCATCTTCGGAATTCCGAATTGATTATCCTCCTTAAAGCTTGACGTATCGTACTTATTCAAATAATTCTCCATATCCTTGTAACAATCTTCTGTATGCATTAGTAGAATTAAAGAATCCGTGTCTGTATACAACATCTGGACCTTGTTTCAGTATATTTTCTTAATAAAGTTATAATTGCATAAATTAAATTAACCAAAAAGAAAAAGTTACTGTTACTGGCACTCTTTACATCATACACTAAACGAAACATGTCTACTAGCTCGTTAGCCTTATTCCAGTAAACGTATTCGACTTTGCAGTCGCTTAAGTTTTTAAAATTTGATGATAGTCTAATACCTAAACCTTTAATTCTAGATAAATTCGGCTTAATGATATGAGCATACTTCCAGTGTTTACCTGCTCTTAGTTTACCACGAGGTCTATACGTTTTCCTATGAGCGTTAGTAAATGCTATTATCTTTATATAATTATTGATATCGTCTTGCGTTGGCGTAGACTCTAATTCTCTAAACGGCAGTAAGCCAAATAGATCGGGTGTTCCTTCGAAAACGTTGTTTTTAATTACGATGTCTTTATCACGCATCGTCACCGGGGAAGACGCGTAATCTCGTTCGATTTTATATCTAAGACTTTCATCTAGTTCTATCTATATTTTTGTTTCTAGCAGCGTTAGCTAATAACATACTGTAATGAGTAGAGAGATCAGAAGTTTTATTAGATTCTTCTTCGTCTGCTTCCGATGACGATGATGATGCAGATTGTTTATTGACTTTCAACAGAGGAATAATCTCATACCGTATTATTCGTTTCTTTTATCTTTGTCAGTCTGCTTGAATGATTAGTGTCTTCCTCATCATTTGTTATTAGGAAATTTCTCTTTGTTTTATTTTCTATCGCGACTAGTAAAGCGCTAAGTTTACTAGTTTCAATGTCAACCTTTGTTACCTTTTGCTTTATATCTTTAATCGGGCTCGGAGTATCAAAAGTCATTGTAATAAAAGTTTGTACAGCAGAGTCGAATTAGGTATCTACATAGGCTTTAGAAGCGGCATCAGTGCCATATATAGAATAACTTACTAAAGCAATACGTTTACCGCCAGCATTATCTTCTAGTCACAAACATTTAGAGAGTAATTTTCTTTCAACATTGTTTTTTTTTGTTTATTGTTTCCAGCCTTATTTTGTGGAACTCCATAATCATGAAATAAATAAAGATTATTAAAAGTTTCACAGTTTTATTAAAATATACCTGACAATATTGTTTCGACAGCTATGCTGTCATTATCAAAGGTAATATAATTATAAACAAACACGTCGCTAAGGTAGATACAAAATAGGTAACTAGATAAAATAATAATAATAATAATAAAAATTAATAATAAAAATCATAATTAAACATCTAATACTTCCAGTAACGGAGAATTACTGAGCTCAAGTTGTTCATTCATTAAAGGTACCCTGAGTTTGTGTTTGTATATCTCAAAGGCTTCTAAAATGTCTAATTTGCGTTTGTTATTACAAAAATGTAGGAATTTAATATTATTTTGAGGAGTCATTGTGTGATTTTGTTCTAAAAGGTGTTTGGCGTAATTCGATTTTTCAGGATGTTTATTTTTGTAATGACGTACGTGTTCTTTATATCTTATGTCAAAATTTCGAAGTGTTTGTCCAATATATACCGAACTACAAAAAGAACAATTTAAACGGTAAATGCCCGATTTCATGATATCATGTGTTCTGTCTTTAGCATTAAATAAAAATGAAAAAGTGTTAGTGTTGGTTTTAAATGTTATTTTATAATTGTTGGTTTTTCTTAGTATATGTGCAATTTTTTCTGATATTTTGCCAAAATATGGTATAGATATGTAATTTGTGTCTTCTGTTTGATTGTCAATGGGATATATTCTTTTGATAGCTAACCTATAATCTTTTTGTTTAATTAAAGTGTCAATCATGTTCGGATTATAATGATTTGCATGTGCTAGTTGTTTAATGGTTGATATCTCTTTGCTAAAATCTGATTTTGTTAGTGGAATAGTTAAAGCTCTGTGTACTAATGATCTGTATGCTGCTATTTTATGTGTATTGTGGTGACAAGATTCATTTGGTATTGTTATGTCTGTTTGTGTTGGTTTTCTGTATATGGAAAATTCAAAAAGATTGTCTGCGTTAATCTTGATATTTAAGTCTAGAAAGTTTATAGCCCTGTTTTGTTCTGTTTCTAGTGTAAATTTTATATTAGGATGGATATTGTTTATAAGAATTAAAAATTCATTGATAACCTCAAAAGAACTGTCAAAACAAGCTAAAATGTCATCAACATAACGAAACCAGAAGATAATGTGTTTAGAGAGGTTTAATTCAAATATTCGATCTTCAAACTTGTCCATAAATATGTTAGCTAATAGAGGACTTAGAGAATTACCCATAGGTAAACCATCCTTTTGTAAATAAATTATGTTATTATGAACAATCTAATTTCTGTTAAAGCAGATAAGGGTAGCACTTTGGTAATTCTTTCTAAAGATATTTACATACAAAAAGTTAATGAATTTATTAATAAAGAAAATTTTGAAACGTTAAACAAAAACCCAACCACAAAATTCCAAAAAGAAATAAAACAAGGTTTAGAAAACTGCAATATCTGCTTTTCAGAATTAGAAAAGCAACAAATCATTAATAAAAACCCACAAATTCCTAAACTGTATGGATTAGTGAAGACCCACAAACAGAATATGCCAATAAGACCAGTTGTATCATACATCAATGCACCTAATCACATTTTATCCAAAAAACTGAACCAGATTATTAACACGATAGGTTACAAATCGAAATACTCTGTTAGAAATTCATTAGAATTAGTAGATAAGCTGCAAAACATACATCTTCCACCACATTCAAAACTTGTTAGTTTTGATATTTGCAACATGTTCTCCAGAATACCCCCACAAGAATGTATTCCTCTATTAGATAGTTTCTTGATCAATAGTAATATAGAATTAGTTAAAAGGTTAGAGTTAATTCAATTATTTGACCTTTGTATAAGTCAAAATTATTTCACTTTTAATAACATAATTTATTTACAAAAGGATGGTTTACCTATGGGTAATTCTCTAAGTCCTCTATTAGCTAACATATTTATGGACAAGTTTGAAGATCGAATATTTGAATTAAACCTCTCTAAACACATTATCTTCTGGTTTCGTTATGTTGATGACATTTTAGCTTGTTTTGACAGTTCTTTTGAGGTTATCAATGAATTTTTAATTCTTATAAACAATATCCATCCTAATATAAAATTTACACTAGAAACAGAACAAAACAGGGCTATAAACTTTCTAGACTTAAATATCAAGATTAACGCAGACAATCTTTTTGAATTTTCCATATACAGAAAACCAACACAAACAGACATAACAATACCAAATGAATCTTGTCACCACAATACACATAAAATAGCAGCATACAGATCATTAGTACACAGAGCTTTAACTATTCCACTAACAAAATCAGATTTTAGCAAAGAGATATCAACCATTAAACAACTAGCACATGCAAATCATTATAATCCGAACATGATTGACACTTTAATTAAACAAAAAGATTATAGGTTAGCTATCAAAAGAATATATCCCATTGACAATCAAACAGAAGACACAAATTACATATCTATACCATATTTTGGCAAAATATCAGAAAAAATTGCACATATACTAAGAAAAACCAACAATTATAAAATAACATTTAAAACCAACACTAACACTTTTTCATTTTTATTTAATGCTAAAGACAGAACACATGATATCATGAAATCGGGCATTTACCGTTTAAATTGTTCTTTTTGTAGTTCGGTATATATTGGACAAACACTTCGAAATTTTGACATAAGATATAAAGAACACGTACGTCATTACAAAAATAAACATCCTGAAAAATCGAATTACGCCAAACACCTTTTAGAACAAAATCACACAATGACTCCTCAAAATAATATTAAATTCCTACATTTTTGTAATAACAAACGCAAATTAGACATTTTAGAAGCCTTTGAGATATACAAACACAAACTCAGGGTACCTTTAATGAATGAACAACTTGAGCTCAGTAATTCTCCGTTACTGGAAGTATTAGATGTTTAATTATGATTTTTATTATTAATTTTTATTATTATTATTATTATTTTATCTAGTTACCTATTTTGTATCTACCTTAGCGACGTGTTTGTTTATAATTATATTACCTTTGATAATGACAGCATAGCTGTCGAAACAATATTGTCAGGTATATTTTAATAAAACTGTGAAACTTTTAATAATCTTTATTTATTTCATTCTTTCAACATCATCCGCCAGTTCGTTAGTATATTTTTTCATGCAAACGTCGTGGTCATTTACCATGTACTAGGTTTCTCTTCTTAACATCAACTATAGCATCCTCGCCGTCAGCAATATCTGATAACATTAGCACTGATCGCTTTCTGACAAGGTCATCATCGTTGATAGGAGCGCCTGTATTAGTTATACGACGATTTTCAACATCAAAATTGTCCTCGGGCGTTAACTTGAAACCATACCCTCGTGGACCTCTAAAACGTTCTGAGTCATCTGATGATGATGACGCCAGAAGACCCTGGCATGTACGGAACCAGTAAAATCACTACTAAGTAATAGTGGAAATCGTGTGATAACTTGTTAAACTTTCTTAGAAATTAGTACTTTTTAACTTATTATTATTATCATTAGTATTTATAATCTATCCACCTTAAAAGAACTTCAGTAAAACATTAACATTCAGTAAGTGTTATGTGTATATAATTACCAGTGTGAGTTTACATGTGTCTTTTAAGATAATGGCTTAGGAAATATTTGTACTCTATACTCTGGCCGCTCAACAGAGATAGTAATAAAAGTAAGGGGGCGTAACCACTTCATCAGATTGGCTACTGCTAAAAACCCAACTGACACTGAAACATTTTTGTATTCTACTTGAACATAACCTCAAAAGACATAAGATTTTAATAATAAAATACTTCTAATGAATATTTTTGATATTATTTCAATTAAATTATATATTATCAATTTTAAAATATTTAATAGTGCATGAAATGTTCAAAAACTAATTAAATAATTATTTGATGATGCTGATCTGCATCAAAGTGACGCTATCTGTCACTTTGCCGTGTGAAACGGACTCCACAGTTTCGCGCGCTGTTTCAATTTGCCCAATAGCAAAGTACAAAGTGGTCGTTTTTATTACTATCTGTGTTGACCGGCCCGAGTATAGAGTGTATGTAAACTACAGCTACTAATCACATAAACCGCATTCTTATGGTTTCTCACCAGTGTGAGTTAACATATGTTGTTTAAGATTGTGATTTGCTGAAAATAAATGGTTACATAAAGGATGCTTTCTCACCAGTATGAGTTAACTTGTCTTTTAAGTGCATTTAACAGCATAAAAATTACGCAGGTTTGATTGATTGGTTTGAATTATTAGAATGCAGCTCTCAAATCTTGGAAAATAGAATTTTTAAACCGCTGTAAACTTTTCATGAAACTCTGGAAATGTATACTATTTCAACTTTTAAATCTATAAGCCATTAAAGCCTTGCAATTTAGATTTCTGAAACCTTGAAATGTAAACTTTAAAACTTAACTTTAAACGTACTTTAGTCCATCAGTGATCGATGTATATTGCCGATTCTGACCCAACAGAAATATTTACTTTTCAAGACAGTAGCCAATCATCTTGTACTATAGTTCCCCCGTTCAAAATCAGTAACTAATAAGATACTAGTGTTAACTCGCTCAAATCTAAATCAATAAATAAACAATTTATTGGTTTGTGTTCATTGTGCTGTATTTTTAACAAAATTATAGGATTTTTGCAACCATATGTAGACTTACATATTTACATCAACTAAATTGTTTCAGTAATTTGTAATTATCATTTGTAAATTTTTAAATGGATGAATTTAAATTAATAATAAATGGTTTCTTTGCCCGTTTTCGAGCATACCTGCAGTTTACAGTATTGCACATTTAATGCAGAACCATCCTAACTCAATTTCTTTATAATTAAGACGTTAATGATTTATTACAGTAAATGCTTGATGTATTTATTATTATTATTTATTACAAATTAAATACAGAATAATCAACCTCGTTTTTAATAAATAGTACAAGTTGACTTTTTTAATAAATATCATTTTAGTTACAAATTATTCAGTCAATATTCAGTGCTGTAAAAATAAATGTTAAATAAATGAATGCAATTTTTATTTAATTAAAATAATCCTGAAAGTGATATCTGTAAACGCAATAATTAAATAAAATGTCTTTACGATAGTAGTAGTATTCTTTTGCTCTATAATAATTGATCGGATTGGTAATTTTTTAGTACATCTCGTTCTTTTAAATACTAATTAACCCCCACCTAGTGAGATATTTTTAACATGATTGGTAATCCCCTTACCCCTTTGAATCATAGAAATTCTGTGATTGACATGGTTGAATCATAAAAAGTGCTGTGACAAAACTTGTAACTGTTGCCAATGTTCTTTTGTGACGAAGCATTCTCAAATTATACTAAAGTTTTTATGATTGTTTGGATTTACTCACAATGAGCAAAAGAATACGT
The DNA here is from genome assembly GCA_929113105.1 of Agrypnus murinus. Taxonomy (NCBI): domain Eukaryota; kingdom Metazoa; phylum Arthropoda; class Insecta; order Coleoptera; family Elateridae; genus Agrypnus; species Agrypnus murinus. The sequence goes on from OV816027.1 coordinate 5,922,096, forward strand.
CTAATGTAAAAAGGGTTTCTGTCACGAAGCTCCACCCAGTTTATATTATTACTCTATCTGTTCATGATGTAGGCAATACTCAGATAAAATACATTCAAACGGTTTCTCACCAGAATTAGTTAACAAATGTTATTTAAGATTGTGACTTGCTAAAAATTTGTGGTTATATAAATGACACTTAGATGCTTTCTTACGAGTGTGAGTTAACACTTGTCTTCTACTTTGAGAACGTTTGTAGTTACATAAATTACACTAAAACGGTTTTTCACCAGTATGAGTTCGCATGTGTTTTTTAACGTTACTGCTAGTTGAACATTTATAGTCACATACATTACACACAAATGGTTTTTCACCAGTGTGAGTTCGCATGTGTGCTTTAAGAGCACTATTTTGAGAACATTTATAATCACATAAATTACACTCAAATAGTTTGTCACCAGTGTGCATTCGCATGTGTGTTTTAAGACTACTACTTTGAGAAAATTTGCAGTCACATAAATTACACTCAAATGGTTTTTCACCAGTGTGAGTTCGCATGTGTGTTTTAAGGGCAGCATTTCTTAAACATTTATAGTCACAAACGTTACACACAAATGATTTTACACCAGTGTGAATTCGCATGTGTTGTTTAAGGTGATCACTACTTGAAAATTTGTAATCACATAAATTACACTCAAATGGTTTTTCACCAGTATGTATTAGCATGTGAGTTTTAAGACCACCACTTCGAGAAAATTTGGAGTCACATAAATTACATTCAAATGGTTTTTCACCAGTGTGCATTCGCATATGTGTTTTAAGAGTACTACATCGAGAAAATTTGAAGTCACATAAATTACACTCAAATGGCTTTTCACCAGTGTGAATTCGCATGTGTTTTTTAAGGTCAGCATTTCTTAAACATTTATAGTCACAAACGTTACACACAAATGATTTTACACCAGTGTGAATTCGCATGTGTTGTTTAAGGTGATCACTACTTGAAAATTTGTAATCACATAAATTACACTCAAATGGTTTTTCACCAGTATGTATTAGCATGTGAGTTTTAAGACCACCACTTTGAGAAAATTTGGAGTCACATAAATTACATTCAAATGGTTTTTCACCAGTGTGCATTCGCATATGTGTTTTAAGAGTACTACATCGAGAAAATCTGAAGTCACATAAATTACACTCAAATGGCTTTTCACCAGTGTGAGTTCGCATGTGTGTTTTAAGGTCAGCATTTCTTAAACATTTATAGTCACAAACGTTACACACAAATGATTTTACACCAGTGTGAATTCGCATGTGTTTTTTAAGGTGATCACTACTTGAAAATTTGTAATCACATAAATTACACTCAAATGGTTTTTCACCAGTATGTGTTAGCATGTGAGTTTTAAGACCACCACTTTGAGAAAATTTGGAGTCACATAAATTACATTCAAATGGTTTTTCACCAGTGTGCATTCGCATATGTGTTTTAAGAGTACTACATCGAGAAAATTTGAAGTCACATAAATTACACTCAAATGGTTTTTCACCAGTATGTATTAGCATGTGAGTTTTAAGACCACGACTTTGAGAAAATTTGAGGTCACATAAATTACACTCAAATGGTTTTTCACCAGTGTGAGTTCGCATGTGTGTTTTAAGATCAGCATTTCTTAAACATTTATAGCCACAAACGTTACACACAAATGATTTTACACCAGTTTGAATTCGCATGTGTTTTTTAAGGTCACTACTATTTGAACTTTTGTAATCACATAAATTACACTTAAATGGTTTCTTACCACTGTGACTTAACATGTGTCTCTTTTTACTATTACCAATTGCTTGTGTGGGTTCTTGTGGAGTACAGGAGTTATGGAACAGATTTTCGACTCTTTTAGAATATGTGTCAGTCTCATCAATGGTATAAGAATCTTTTATTATTTGTGGTACAATTTTGATCTCCAATTCTTCTTTGATCGTTGTTCGTTTATTGTCGTCCATTGTATCAATACTTAATGTATTATTACAATCTGTAGCAAAAAATAACAGCATTAAAATTAACCTTAAACTTTTATCTATGACATAAGAGCTTTGTGAATTTAATACCATTGATGGTAATTTTTGTTTACCTGGCTTAACTTAAGGCAAATTTTAGCGACAAACACGGTCCAAGTGGTTATGGAATTACACATTTTCGCGATGAACCCATGACGTCATTGTTGTGAATTAAGAACGTGGTTCGAGAAACCATTGGACGATGGTCGAGAGGAGCGTCCATCATGTTCATTCGTGGTTCGTAATTATTCGAGTACATCGTGTATTTACGCACTTTATTACTTCAACAAATTTGTAGGTTACAATTATTGTTTGCTTGCCAAATAAACGTTTGCTTGTTTATTTTGTTAGAAATTATTTAATTATTTGAAAATCAACTAACAATGGAAGAAAAGCATAATATAAAGGATGCATCGATTGTCTATTATTTCGTTAGGTAATAATTACTACATCATATTATGATGCCCATGATATATTTTTGTTTCAAAAGTTGTGTAAATCCTTTTTAAAAGTTTTTACAAACATTACGTGACATTCTAAACATTCTATAAAAGTTATCAGTATTAAGATAGTGCGGTAGCCACTCGTCCTGGTAATTATATGGCCGGACATGTATTTCGCGTGTAAGTGTACTTGCACACAACAGCATCTTCCTTGTTGTGTTGAAACTTTTTGTACATACTTTCTGCATTATTTTGTATATAACACTGTTGTCATCATCTAGAAATTCATTAGCAGCTAATACTTAATATTAAAAGCCCTTCAGAATCCATTACGTACGCTGCGACAGTTTGAATTATAGAACCGCGCAATTATAAACCGTAGTCATGGAAAACTCCGTTTTCGCGAGCTTCAGTTTTCATGACGTCACATCACGAACCGTGTTCCAACAACTAAACAACCTGATCCATCGCTAAAATATGCCTAGTTAGACTGACGGTCGGTTTCACGAAGCTTGATTAACTCCTGATTAGCTTATAATCGTGATTAAATTTGAAATCCAGAAATTTCATTGGCTGAGATTTAAGACTTGAAATGTTATCCAATTATATTTCTGGATTTCAAATTTAATCATGATAAAGTTAATGAGAACTTAATCAAGCTTTGTGAAACAGGCCATAACACTCTCAAACTCAATGTTATGGCTATCAGTAGGTAATCAACAAGTATCATTCACAAGCATGAAATACGTTATTATTATTAACAAATTACCGACAAATTAACTGAATCTACATTAGCATTTACAGATACAATACTTCAAAATTAATAATAGTAACTTACAAGGCAATTGTGTTTATTCAATCCAAAAATCTGACAACAGCAGTCGGATTACTCAATGCATTGCTGACTACGATAAATAAAACCTAAATGCCCAATTTCACCAATGTGAATGGACACTTGCAACAGGTTTAATTCCAGTGTCACCACCTGCATAGTATTTCACCATTGTGGATCAAACTGAAGTTGGTGTTAACACTCAGATTAGGGTTCAAATCTAGGATTTGGATGGCTTATTTGAATACAGTGATGCCAGACTACCTATTTTAGCAGCAGATCTACCGCTTTTACCCTCAATCTACTGTTTTGTTTTCACTACGAAATCTTCTGTTAAAATTGTTGAGTACAAAATTAATAAATTGTCTTAACAATTACACAATTAAAAGTTGTATGAATTTTTTTGTTTTCTACAATAATTCTACATTCCTTATGAAGTTACGATTACAACCTGCAGACAGCAGCAGCAGCGCAGCCACAGCAGGACGTCAGATTTGGTGAAGCGAAGCGGTGAAATCCGTCCGTAACGGGGGAGTCCTTCGTTTATTATTTCTTTTACGTTACGTATTAGCATCGGGTTTTGTATTTATAATATTCGACTAATTTTAGTTTTGTTAAAAATTGTGTGTAGTTTCTAAATATTTGCCTTTTTGTTAATATGATGAGTAGGTAATTATTTTTATTTACTCTTTTATTAGAATATACCTAAATGAAAATGTGAATTGTAGTTCCGAGGATGCTTTATTAGGCGGGGAAGGCACGTCGACCCAAGGAAAGCGCTCAGCAAAAGCAAAGAGAGTCAAGTAATTACAGAAATACAAGCAAGATTGGGGGAAGAACGGAAATTTTAATGGCTGGTTAAAACAAGGGAAAACAAGTACTAAGGGTCCTATTCTGTATCTTCTAACATACATGTTACGGAACAGTAAGCGTTAGGTTACATACGACGGTTATTCTGTATCTTACAGTGATGTTAGCTAACAGTTGTTAAATAACATGTTGTCCGTTATAGCGGCTGTTACATTACGGCTGCTTCCGACTTGCCGTTATCGTCGTAACATGGAAAATTTGAGGTTAGACAGTTTGAAAAACAGTGTAATGATAAAGATAAAGGAACTCTCGGACATTTTTGCCCCCTTGTATATACAGAAAGGTTCGTCTAACTATATGAGGATAGCGCAGCGGCACCGCCAAGCGTGTACTCTGGCTTACATCATCACCTCAGGTCTACGCCAGTGCTGTTGTCTACTGAATTGCCATGGTATATACTCCTAGTAGGATGAACCCTTAAGTATATTATTACATGTAGGCAATAATATGGGTTTAATCGTATTAAATAAACCTTAGCGAATGAAAGCAATTTTTTAAAATTAATTTTTAATTACTTACTTAATAAATAACAATCACTCACTTACGCTACAGGGACCGTGAACATACACTTTACCGAATAAGTTTTTCATAACGACCGTTTAAGACCATGTTAGATAACATAATGTTACTATATGTAACCTTAAGATACAGAATAGGTACCTAAGGCTTATTGCACTGTCTGAATAAGAACATTAATATAACTGCTACTGGGGAAACGATTCTATTAAGACATAAAGAAAGTATTGCTCATATTGCTCAAAAGTAACATCCTGTAGATTTTTTTAAAAATGTGTTATACCCGTTTCGAAGATACTGGTCACCGTATACCGTATGCCAAATTTAAATAAATTATCTCTAGAAATGTAACTTATCTTTCTCATTTATTTATTTTTTGTTATATTTTGAGTGTTTTATTAGCAGAGTTTAATTTTATTTTTATAGCTATGTGTTTTGTGACCTATACATAGGCGCCCGGAAGGGGGGGCAAGGCCTTGCACTTGCCCCCCCTGGAAGTTGAACAATTTGAATTTTATTGAAAATTTTGTATAAGCCGTTATTTCTGGGCTTGCCCCCCCCTAGCATGTCGTTTATTATAGGCTTGCCCCCCCTAGCATACCATTCAATCTAGGCTTGCCCCCTCCTGGACAAATTTTTGCGGGCGCCTATGGACCTATATATTTCAATTTTTGTTATTTTTCTTTTATATTTTGTATGTTTTATATAAAAAAATACATTTATTTAAAATCTACTGTTTAGATGGGCAAATCTACTGTTCGTTTTTATTATATCCTATTGTTGACAGAAATATCCATCTGGCATTACTGTTTGAATAACACTATCTTTAGGGTACGTTTATATTGGAGCTGCGATAAACGATAAGAGCGACGATACTAGCGAAGCAAAGAAAATGATGTCAGTATTTTATATGCAGGTGTTTATATTGGAGCGACGCGTTGAGACACGCTTGGCAGCCGAGCAACGACAAGAGCGGCGCTAATTGTACTGCCTATTTTCTTTGCTTTTATCAGGTGTGGTCGGCATGGATATCGACAGCTCAATTAGTGAAATATTTGTTAGATTCCCCTTGTGGGATCAAAAAGATAAAAACCATCATACCAGATTTGTTCTCGACAAATTATGGGACGAAGTAGCTGTACAATTGAATACAACACGTAAGTGGAAATTTTAATTATTCTTAAATATTAGTAATTTTTTCAAGTAGGTGTGAACAATAATAGGAAATTTATTCAGATGTATAACAATAGTAATAGTATTTAAATTGGATTGCGACAAAGATATGTTTTAAATAAATTGCGAATATTTTCAGCAGCATGGTTTGGTCTTCCAGTATTACTTGGTGTGATATTTCTTGGCTTGGTTGTGCTTGTTTCTTGAACGTGATGGTTAATGCCTTCTCTGTCAATAATAATATTATGTAGCAAACAGATACATTTAACAATATCATCAGCTACATCTGTAGATGTTTGTATCGCTGTTCCTAAAATTCTCCATTTAGAATACAGTATTCCGAAAGCACATTCAACAGTTCTTCGTGCTCTTGATAATCTAGCATTAAAGTATTCTTTATCTGCATCAATTTGTTGTCTTTCATAAGGTTTTAACAAATTAGAGAGAAGTGGATAGACTTCATCGCCTATGATAACATGGGGTACAGTGATGTCTGAGTTTGGTAAAGCACATTCGTTGGGAATGTTAAGTCGCCCATCTGACAAGTACAAAAACAAGGCTGAAGACCTAAAAATTCCCCCATCACTCTGTTTGCCATAACCTCCAACATCAATGTTTATAAATCTATAATTAGCATCAACTAATCCTTGCAAAACAATTGAAAAATATTTTTTATAGTTATAAAACATTGTACCAGAATGAGCAGGGCAGTTTAACCTAATAGGTTTCCCGTCAATGGAGCCAATGCAGTTAGGGAAATTCCAAATCTTACAATAATCGTCTGCTATTTTCCGAAAATCATGTTCGCTGGGAATTTTCATGTGTAACGGTTGAAGTGTTTCCCAAATCATTTTAAGCATTTCTGCTTAACAATTTTTGAAACTGTTGCAACTCCCATCCGGAAAGTAAACGCCAAACTTCTAAACGATTGACCAGTTGATAAATACCTGTAATGTAATACTCACCGCTTAGTTCAGTTTACTTTTTTACTATTTTTAAGAATGTATTCTTTACAGTTTTTATTATTTATTTTAGGGACAGCAGTACGAAATAAATAAATGATTATACAGGAGAATGGAAGTACTTTCAAAGTCTTTTGTTTTTAAAAGATCAATTTACTCCAAGGAAATCGAACGGCAATTTCCCCAAAAATGACGATGAAGATATTTTGGACGAGTCATCCCAATTGTTACAAGGTGAAAATGACGGAGATGACGTAAGTGAACAGGCAGTAGAAGACATCATCCAATCTCCATTAGAGCATCTTGAACATTTGGACACAGCATCGTCTAGCATTACGCCAGTTTCATCCCGAGCTTCAGGTTCTGCTAGAAACTATCCCAAAAAGCGTTTAGCAAAAGAAGATGTCGGTCAGGCTTTACTGCAGGTAGAAAAGCAAAAACTGGAGTTTTTAGAAAAAAAAAGGAATAAAAATGAAAAAGATGAAGATTTGAATTTTTTCAAAAGCTTACTACCGCATGTTAAAACATTTTCAGCTTACGATAAGCTAGAATACAGAATGAGGATAATGAAAGTAACTAAGGAATTCGTCAAACCAAGCAAAAACACTAATGTAATTGAAAACACCACGAACTCTAATTACGACTCTACATCCAGCAGTCACGTCACAGCAAGAAATTATTATAATGGTGCAGAAACAAATTTAGATTTATTGCAGCCACAATCTCACCTATATAGTACTTATAATTTATTGAATTAAATAGGGAGTGTTAGATATTTGATATTTAACTTATTGATAATGTAAAATACCGGATTTCGGTTAAAGTTTATTTTTTTATTATATTTTTTTGTGTTAGCGTTACTACTACGTTCTCTTGTGTCTGATTATGTCTTGAATTATCTATTATGTTTTTTTTTTGTAATAAAATATGACTACAGTTACTTACCTGATTGTTATCATTAGCCGCTCTTCGGATAAAATTGGTCTACTATGACAATTTCTCCATCTTTTTTCAATCCCATCAGAGATGTGCGAAAGTATGTAATCAAAGGTATCTATTCTCATTCTCATATATTCCATAAATTTTTCAGGGTGTTGCCTTAATTGTTTGCAAAGATGATGAAATTCTCCAAACATGTACCTTTGGGTATTTATAGGGTGTGCAGAGCATTTGCGCTTTTTATTAGCACTTTCAACAATATACATAATAGGTACTTTACGGCATTTGAAGTTAAAAGTATTTCTTCTTCAGAATCACTCATTTTTAAACAAAATATTTTTAATTAATTGGTTTGATTTAAGATAATAAATGAAACGTCACCTACAAAGCAGAGATCGTCGCTATTGTCGAGGCTCCACTATAAACTGCATATCATAGAAATGAATTTTGCGCTGCTCTCATCATTTATCGCAGCTCCAACATAAACGCTGCCTTATTAGACAAAAAAGGTTATATGACACTTTAATAAATAAAATAGTACAACTTTAGATTATCGCACATCTGATTATTTCTAATTAGACTGTAGAAATAAAATATATTCTACAACTAAGACTTGCAGCCTTTTATTTTTTATATTAATACATAATAAATAAAAAAAATTCAAACAACGACGAATAATCACATTTAAGAGAAATATTTGAACTATAAAATAATAAGTCTTTATTTAGAAAAAATAGGTTTCTTAGAGCACCATTTCTTTCAATAAAGATATTTGTAATTTATTCTAATATGTCTAATATATAATATATAGCAAATACCCGGCGCTAGCTTTGCTGCGCTTTTCAAAAATTTCAAAAATTACCAAATTTGACAATTGACAACATATCTATATATATTTTCTTGTCACATCAATCTCAGTACCCATTCTTAACTTCCATATATGGGTTTTTCGCTGTTATTTCGGACCACGATGGCCGATTTGGTCTTATTTTCTATTCTGGGCCAAGACCTTTCCAATGATACCAATTTCATCCAAATCGGTCCAGTGGTTGCGGAGAAAATCGCATACATACATACATACATATATACAGACAGACAGACAGACAGACAGACAATCTTTCCCTTTTATATATATAGATTCTGTAAATTTCGATATATTTCGAACGTTATATATCGAATTTCGATAAAATGTGTACTTCCAAACGAAATTCGTTATTTTGTTATTCTGTAACCTGCTTCGTTACGGTCTACTCGAGTATAACGAATGATCGATGTTTTTGGCTCCTATAGTAAGTTTGTCGATCTGCGACTATGATCATGCTATTTATAATAGATTATGTTCCTGTTTACATTTGTGTTTGGGCGCCAGTTTTCAAATTTACGTTGGCTTTCGTTCTAGTATTTGTAATGTAGTTTTTTAATTGTTGTTATTGTTATTAATATTGTGATTGTTGTTTTTTAGTTAGAAATACCCGTAAAACTCTTTTTAAAAGTATTTACATAGGTAGTAAGTACGTTTCAAGTATTTACAAAAAGGTCAGAAGTAAGTTTATTGTTTGTTTCATTGTTTCATGCCTTATTTGGTAACATGTAACATAACATAAAAAAGTAACATTAAATAATATAATATAACATAACATTTCTAAATCTAAATATAAAACAACTTTTATGTTTTATGTTTTTTAAGCTTTATGTGCTCTAGTCCACCTAAACCAAAGTGGTTTGAGTTGTGGTCTAGAGAACAATTATGTTATTAATGTCTGATGGACATTTTATTTATGTTTAATCCCTTAATCCTTACTTTATCGAGTTTTAAAAACGCTTACGGTAAAATATACAGTTACCAAATCACGAAAAATTGCAAGAATTTGTCCGTGTTTTTGTGAAAGAACTGAACCAATTTTTTTACCGGATTTCTTTCGAAGGTATGGAAGTGCGATTTGCTCGAACCAGTCTTCAAATATCTCGGCGTCAAACCAACCACTGGCAGATCTATTATAACGTGCACCTCTAGGACCACCTTGGCACCATTCAGGGTATAAGTTCTTGGCCTTATAGACTATGTACAAGGGAAGAAGTTCCCCAGCAGCAGAGACTGCGAACATTATTGATGTGGACGATTTAGAAGTGTCCATAATTCTTCTGGCGTGCTTACTCCCCTTTCTGACAAAAATTCGTTGCTTTCCTGGGTCATCCGTCAAGTTCGTTTCATCATAATTGACCACGTTCTCAGGAGGCACCCCTTCCAATGTTACTTCAAGATGATCGAAATAACTATTAACCGTTTCTGCCGAAATATCCGCTTTTACACGTTTCAAATTTTCGCTGTTTCGTTGGGTGAGTTCTGGGTTTCTCTTTTCAAAACCTTCAAGCCAATCACGTCCAGGTCGATTTTCCGTGAAACATTTCACGTCAACGCCTTTCCTGTCAAGGTACAATTTAACAAATTCTTTGATGTCATTCTTCTCAAATGGATAACCATAGTTTGCAGCAGTGAGCATTGCCTGAACAATTTGCTTCTCTTCATTTTTACCAAGGACAGGAGGTTTTCCCAAGTCCGGGCCATATTTACCCCAATACTTGCTATGAAGTGTGGTTTTGGGCACACCGAACCTCTGAGCTGCCTGTTCAAACGAGAATCGGTCGTCAACAACAGCTTCCAGGGCTCGTTCCATATTTTCTGGATCATAATTTCGACGAAAACTGCTACCCGGCCTATGTTTGTGGCGTCGCGGCATCGTTCCGTATAACCTTAAAAAAGCACTTATTTTAGTTTTTCCAAACTTATCGGTCAGGGGTAGTTCGGGGAAGTTAGGAGAAAGTCGGATGTTGAAGTTGAGGTTATGTTCTACTAAAAGTTTCATTGCAGCAATATCGTACATTGTACTGATAACCCACAAGGGAGGAGACTATTTGACCTACTGAAATATCTACTTTTTTATGGGTATACAAGTGAATTTTTGCAATATTTACCTTCAACGGGATGACACTTTAACCATCAGAACTCAGCTCTCGAAACATCTGAGGCCAATACACAACCGTCAAAATCACTAAATCGGTGATGGTCGTCAATTGCGGCGCCAATTTTGAGTTTAACACGTTGGCATTCCGTATAACCCCCTCGGTTCCGTAAATCCCCCCTTAACGGTATGCTATTTAAGAATGTAACTTGCTAAAGATTTGTGGTTACATAAATAACGCTTTGATGCTTTCTCATCAATGTGAGTTAACTCTTGTCTTCTAATATTACTACTTTGAGAACATTTGTGATCCAATAAATTACACTAAAATGGTTTTTATATTTATTTAAATTTAATTATTATGTACAAACGAGGGGTAGAGTGGTATCGTTTTAATTCTGTTTTTGTAAAAGGTTTAATTAGGTATAATGAATTAAATGTAGCGTTAAAAGATATAAGTTCGATTAAAAAGTTTAAAATTGAATTAAAAAAATATATGCTTGGTTAACTACGTTTTTTGTGGTTAATTACTTTTTATTTGATTTTGTGCTAATTTTATTATTGGAGATTTAACTATTGATATTTTAATTAATAATTTTATTTAATAACTTTTGTACATTTTGTAGTAATGAAAGTTTATTTATATTTTATATTATTGGGTTTAATTAGTATTCTAAATAAAGATTATTATTATTATAAATTACACTCAAATGGTTTTTCACCAGTGTGAGTTTGCAAGTGTCTTTTAAGGTTACTACTTGTTGAAAATTTATAGTTACATACATTACACACAAATGACTTTACACCAGTGTGAGTTCGCATGTGTGTTTTAAAACTACCACTTTGAGAAAATTTGGAGTCGCATAAATTACACTCAAATGGTTTTTCACCAGTGTGAGTTTGCACGTGTATTTTAAGGTGATTACTACTTGAACATTTATAATGGCATAAATTACATTCAAATGGTTTTTCACCAGTGTGTATTCGCATGTGTCTTTTAAGATTACCCATGCGAGAAAATTTGGAGTCACATAAATTACATTCAAATGGTTTTTCACCAGTGTGAATTCGCATGTGTTTTTTAAGGTCACTTAGATATGAACATTTGTAATCACACAAATTACACTCAAATGGTTTTTCACCAGTGTGTATTAGCATGTGTGTTTTAAGACCACCACTTTGAGAAAATTTGGAGTCACATAAATTACACTCAAATGAGTTTTCACCAGTGTGTATTCGCATGTGTCTTTTAAGATTATAACTTACAGAAAATTTTTTGTCACACACATTACACTTAAACGATTTCTCACCAGTGTGTATTCGCATGTGTCTTTTAAGACTACCCATGTGAGAAAATTTGGAGTCGCATAAATTACACTCAATAGGTTTCTCACCAGTGTGAGTTCGCATGTGTGTTTTAAGACTACCACTTTGAGAAAATTTGGAGTCGCATAAATTACACTCAAATGGTTTTTCACCAGTGTGAGTTAGCAGGTGTATTTTAAGGTGATTACTACTTGAACATTTGTAATGGCATAAATTACATTCAAATGGTTTTTCACCAGTGTGAATTCGCATGTGTTTTTTAAGGTCACTTAGATATGAACATTTGTAATCACACAAATTACACTCAAATGGTTTTTCACCAGTGTGAATTCGCATGTGTTTTTTAAGATATCCACTACTTGAACATTTGTAATCACATAAATTACATTCAAATGGTTTTTCACCAGTGTGTATTAGCATGTGTGTTTTAAGACCACCACTTTCAGAAAATTTGGAGTCACATAAATTACACTCAAATGATTTTTCACCGGTGTGTATTTGCATGTGTCTTTTAAGATTATAACTTCGAGAAAATTTGTTGTCACACACATTACACTTAAACGGTTTGTTACCACTGTGAGTTTGCATGTGTTTTTCAAGGCTACCACTTCTTGAACATTTGTAGTTACACAAATTACACTCAAACGATTTCTCACCAGTGTGAGTTGGCATGTGTCTTTTAAGGCTATCACTTCGAGAAAATTTGCAGTCACATAAATTACACTCAAATGGTTTTTCACCAGTGTGAGTTCGCATGTGTGTTTTAAGACTACCACTTTGAGAAAATTTGGAGTCGCATAAATTACACTCAAATGGTTTTTCACCAATGTGAGTTTGCACGTGTATTTTAAGGTGATTACTACTTGAACATTTGTAATGGCATAAATTACATTCAAATGGTTTTTCACCAGTGTGTATTCGCATGTGTCTTTTAAGATTACCCATGTGAGAAAATTTGGAGTCACATAAATTACATTCAAATGGTTTTTCACCAGTGTGAATTCGCATGTGTTTTTTAAGGTCACTTAGATATGAACATTTGTAATCGCACAAATTACACTCAAATGGTTTTTCACCAGTGTGTATTAGCATGTGTGTTTTAAGACCACCACTTTGAGAAAATTTGCAGTGACATAAATTACATTCAAATGATTGTTCACCAGTGTGAGTTCGCATGTGTATTTTAAGACTAGCACGTCTAGAAAATTTATAGTCACATAAATTACACTTAAATGATTTCGCACCATTGTGCATTTGCATGTGCCTTTTCAAGTCACCACTAATTGAACATTTGTAGTCACACACACTACACTCAAATGGTTTTTCACCAGTATGAGTTTGCCTGTGTATTTTAAAACTAGCACTTCGAGAAAATTTGCAGTCACATAAATTACGCTTAAATAGTTTCTCACCACTGCAACTTATCAAGTGTCTTGTGTTCTTGTCACTAATGGCTTTTGGGTTCTGGTGGAGTACAGAAGTTGTGGGACAGATTTTTGACTTTCTTAGAATGTGCGTCAGTCTCATCCATTGTATAAGAATCTTTCATTATTTGTGGTTCGATTTTGATCTCCAATTCTTCTTTGATTGCTGTTAGTTGTCATCCATCGTATCAATATTCAAGGTAGTATCACAATCTGCAGCAAAAAATAACAGTACTAAAATTGATATCTAACTTTTATTTGACATAAAAACTTTCTGAATTTAATAACATCGATGGTAATTTTTGTATACCCAGTTTAACTTTATTAGATTAAATATATTTATCAAAGAAGTAAACTTAAAGTTATGACTATCAGTAGGTAATCAACAAGTATCATTCACAAGCAACTTACATTTAAAGATGTAGATACATACCTACATACAATACTGGATGCGAGTACAATATATACTTTACTTCTCCAATATTCGATTGAAAAAGTCAAAATTGTTTTGATTACCTATCTTTAAAAATGCTATAATTCTTTGCCAGATCCTATCAACGGTTTATCGTATAGTACATTTAAAAAGACAATTAGATATAACAAAATAATTTTGTAAATCCACTATATGGGATTGATGGATTTTTTGTAACAACTTCATAATTAACATCCTTGCTTTTTTAAGGCTATTTGCACTTGACTATTAAACGTTTACTTGTCTGGTAGATGTGCTATATTATATATGTGTTGTGTATTGTTATAGAATTATTGATTGTAACTGATCTTTACTGAATATTAGTCATTAATACGAATATTAGTCATGTGATATTTGATATTTCACAAATTATAATATAGACCTATTTATTAACATTACTTGTGAAGACGTGTAAGAGATATAAATATAAAGTATAATTTTTCTATGCACAAAATAAAATTATTATTAATTACTAATTATTGACAAAGTATAAGTAAATATCTACATTGGCATTTAAAGATACACTACTTTAAACAATAATAGTAACTTACAAGGCGATTGTGTTTATTCAATTCAAAAACCTGACAACAGCTGCTGTGGGATTACTCGTCAAGCCACGGCTGGAGCAAGGCAAATGGGTGGATAAAGAGACAAAGAAGGTTTTACCATGAACGGCTAGATATAGCAGGTGGCACTTTCTCTCCTCCTTTAGATAACTACCCAATCGCCTGAACTTGAAAACACGAGCAGGTGCACTTCTTCTCCCCTTAGAAGTTAGGCAACTTAATTCGCGAGCGACTATTAGCAGTGATGCACGTTTTAAAATAATAAATAAAATAATTTATATTAAAATAGAATTACATTCTGTTACTCGTTATGGTGTTGATTGTTTTTTAATTTTTTGAACAGTTATCTCATCATCTCCAAGTTAAAAATTATTAAAAACTAATACAAATAAAAAATTAAGAACAGGAATGGTGTGTCTGGTTTTTGTGAAAAAGCTGGTATTATTATTTTTATTCATAGTTCTTTTACACTTACTGTCCTTGTTCTGAATTTAAATTTAGCAGTTTTAAAAGTATTTTTTTCTTTAAAATAGCTATTCAAAAAATTAAATAATGAAAGTTCAACAGAAAACATCAAAGTCAAAAACGCTTTTATTAGCTCTTAATTTACTAATATACATGATCAAAATCGTTATGTATGTTTACAACAGGTAATCTCACTGTTATCAATGGATTTTAAAATTGTAAGTTTCTGATGAATAGTCGATTTGCTTTCTCTTCAATTTCAAATCATTTTGTTTTACATTTTTCTTCTTTGTTGAAAAAAAAACCGTAGTTGTTTTTCAGTCTTCAAATGGAGAGATACATATGTTTTCACTCTTATAAATACTAATTCAGTTCCTTCGATCATTTTTAGTTTGTGAACAAAATCATCTTACTTATCATTTACGCATTTTAAATCTTGTTCATCAATGCTTACTTTTAATCTTTCTCCATAGTCTGGATATTACATTTAATAAATTATCTATCTGATCAACGAATTTGCACCAATATACACTTAACAGTGTATTTGGTAAGAGAAGCGTGTGCGCAATAACGACACCAACAAAACATGGCGACAATCAGCATCAGCTATCTACTGCATTTGACTACGACTTGCTGAATCTTTGAAATTTCAAAAGTTACTAAAATTGGTGGGAATCTCAAGATTTTACAAATCTTTCACTAGCTTAATGTAGCTGTACAATCTATAACGTAATGAACAACTAAGCAAAATTTAGAAATCAAAATTATATTGACTAGACCAAAAACAGGTATGTGTACATAAAAATAGTACCTACATCAAGTTAAGATTTGTAAGATTTTGAAATTCCCGCTATTCTAGTAACTATTCAAATTGCAAAATTTTGACAGTTAACTAGACACCTGTTGATATTCACGTCTTTTTACTGCGTGGAATGTGAAACTTCGCAGTTTGTTTTAATAATTAATATAAGGTAACTTAAAACAATTTTACTTGTTAAACATTTTATTAATACATGTATTATTTTATAATTTTCGTAATTAGTGTTACTTATGATGAGTACGACGGGAGCACTTGGAAACTTGACATGTTCAACAGTAAACTATTTCAATAATTCGTATTCAGTGTTTTATTTCCAAACAATAAACAGAGATATTAAGAAATCAGGTAAGTAAAAGCAATAATTATAATTGTATTTAGTTCGCAGAACAAAAGAGTAATTACATCATAATTGTAGTAATTTTGGCGGAGTTCAAGTGCTGCAAGGGAATCTCCTAATACACATTTCATAAGAGTTGGCAGGAAGCACGATTCACTCAGCAACATTTAACCACAATACCATAGACCAAGAAAAACAATTTCGAAGTAAAGTTTCCGGGGTGTTCTTTAACTGAAATAGAAGTGTCCCAACTGGGCTCGTAGTATATATATATATATATATATATATATATATATATATATATATATATAACTTTTTATGTATGTTTGCATTGCAATAAATAAATAAATCACTTATTTTATTATCGACCTGGAAAAAGTACACTATTTTCACTCTAAAATTTCAATCTAATTATACAAAAGTTTTATAACAATCCACTCTAAATAGGTAATATTTTTCCCAAGTAGAGTAAAAGATTCAAAAGTCAAAAGTAAGATTTTACTCCGAAACGATTAGATTTGACTGTTTTAGTGTAAAAAAGATATAATTGTTTTAGAGTGTAATAAATGTACACTAACATTGTATTGAAGTTAACTCTAGCGTCTACACGAAGGTACAGATTAGATATTTTACTCTAAATGTATTGGATCTAAACACACACTTTTTAGAGTGGTCTAGTGTTCCAATTTTACACTAATACTTTTACACTGGTTGCATAAGCACCCTTCATAAATCATTGACTTGTGGTCTCTATAAATAAGAAGAATTATGTTTATTTCCATAACTACTACTTATTTACATGACCTAATTTGCTCATACAAAATTTGTTTTTAAAATCTCTTCAACTAATTGTAATTTAAGGTGACCAGATTTTTAAATCAATAATGCGGGGCATTAGGCATGCCCCCTCTTCCTTAAATAATTTGTTAAGCAAGCTTTTTGAACACTTTTTAGATGTGCAATCCACTGACCGAAAACTCTGATTTTTATTAATAGTATATGAAATTCAAACAGTCCTTCAGCTAACGCTAATTGCTTTTCTTTGTTTCCAAAATTACGTTTACGGAAAAAACTTGAAAAAACTTAAAAGAGGCAGCAACATTTAAATATCTTTTATGCTTGTCGTAGCCAGATGCTTTGTGTCCAAGTAGCGCTGGAATACAAATTCATATGAAAAATACGTGCCACTAATTCTTTTTGCATGCCACAATTAATATTCCACAGTGATGGACAATGGCATGTAATAACTACGTGCCTCCAGGTAAATTTCGGTGCGTTAAAATTAATACGTAAAAAATACATCTTTTTCGTGTCTTCGTCATTGCCAAGAACACCTGTTTTAGTTTAGTGGGTTTCCCCTATTTTACAAATTTTACTTTTGTTTGATAATAAGTGTGATTGGCATTATATAGATGCCGCTGCGGTTATTTGTTGTAATTAATGTTAATTCAGCGTTTGTATTTAAACCCAAATAAAGTGTGCGATATTTGTTTATATAATTGGCACGGTCAAATTAAAATAAGATAATGATATCTAGTTTTTGAAAAGAAGTATAACTCCGTTGGATTGGTATCCAACGGAGTTATACTTCTTATAATGGTTTATTAAATATAGTTTACTGCAATTTAGAAGTTAGAAGAAAATTAATTAAAAAGTTCTCATTTACTCATTAGATGTAGTAGCTGCTTTGATGTTTATGTTCGTAAAATCATGATTATCCATAAAATACGGGACATTTTGAAGGTTTTGTGGGCACCGGGATGAAGCAAAAGCGGGACATCTGTCACCTTTTTGTAATTACATACACGTCATAGCCAATAATTACTTTATTTTATAATTTTTTAATCAATTTTTACTTTTTTTTAACAACGGATTAAATTAATTGCAACAGGCTAGAAACGCCTGGATTCAGCACGTGTATGTATGTAAGTATGTTAGAATACTGTAATATACTTAAGATTTTTAACACTTATTAAAAACCGATCATTAAGTTTTCATTTGAAATAATTAAAATAGTTTTGGTTAATTTAAGGTGACCAATCGTCCTCCTTTAGGGAGGACAGTCCCTCTTTTGTAAGTTCTGTCCTCCCTCGAAAAGTGTCCTCCTTTTTAATATTTGAAGACTAATCTTTAAATCTCCGTATTCGATCGATGCCCAGCCGATCTGTTGCGCGAGATGACATGACGATTCGTCAAGGCGATACAGTGCGGCAAGACACGATTATGAGACGCACGCGCTCCGCACGGGAGACCTTATTGTTGCAATGAATAAGATGTTTCTTTTATTTGCGATATTTTTTTCTTCAATTTATTTGTGTCCTCCTTTTCATTGTAAAAAAGTAGGTCACCTTATAATAATAATTAGAAAAAATAAAATATGAAATTATAGCAATTAAAATATCATTATAATAAAATTCTTTTTGCTCTAAAATGTACATAAATATCTGTAAAACAATAATTTTAAAAAATATTCTTAATATATTGTAATGTTCAACAATTTCAAAAGAGGTATCGCATTTAAATAAGTTTTATCCAGCGTTATTTGGGTAATTTAAAATTTTTCCATACCTACTTCACCTAAAAAAAAAAAACCTTAATTAATTGTTGCATACCAAGAAGTATTAAAGAGAAACAAAATAATTATTAATAATTTATTGTACTTACCAAAAGAGTTTACAGGTTATGTCAAACCTGAGGCGAATATGTTCATAAACAAATACCAAGAGGTAACAAGTTGTTCACAATGAACTCAATACTACGTAACTGGAAAGGCGCCAGACCTAGCGTGACGCGAGGCACACACTGGAGATAGGCAACCCGCCTACTTGTGGTATTTCTTTCCTTGTCTAACTTGTTGAAGACAGTTACGTCCCTACTCACGTCAAAGGCAATTGCCACTCACAAAATTTAATTTTAACGATTTCATGATTAGGATCAATCAGATCAACTACGGTAGACAAAATAAACGATGAGGAAAATTGGTTAGATCAACAGAAAGTACAAATTTATTTAAAATAAGCATTATTACCGTCTCAGAATGGAAAATATCTATCAGTCAATCTTTCATTAAATCAGAATATCTTCTACGTCCTGGAGGTACTGTTTCATTTTTATGTTGGTTTATTAATAACTCCAAGGGAAAACCTAGAAAAATAAATTTATTAACTATCATAAGATTAGAACTAGTAGACAAGAATACCTTTAAAATAATTTTCCATCACAGATGTTAAACTTCCATTTGTGCAATTGTTTTCTTTTAATATTTTAATTAAGTGTTCCATTGATTTAATTTTCATCTCTTTACGTTTCAACTTTTGTTTAAGGGTTTTCACTTTCCTTTTTAAAATATTATCTGACGCCAAAACATATCACTGTCACATTCCATATTTTCTGTTTTCTAAAAGGTTTAAATAATATGTAGATAAAAAGTGATTATCTATAATTATTATATACTAACCTGATCTTGACCTTCGATAAAATTAATTTGTTTTCGAAGTAGTACTCTTCGGGGCTTTGTATTTTGTTGCAATAAATGTTTTGGAAAATTTCAGGACGTTTAAATGGAAATCTGTGTGAAATAACCAATAGAATAACAAACACTCACACAGGCATAACAAAACCTAAAAAATATAATATCCAGTTTATTTACGAATGAAACTGAACATTTATTCTCTTGTCGTGTAAATTTTTGCATCCGTAAGCCACGCAATATTGTACCATTTTTGCTGGTAATTATTTCTTCTAGTTTTCTTGAGACACGGTGAGATAAACTACAAAACTGCACTAATGTCAAATAAACCATGTGCGCTTTCACAGAACGTCAGGTAGAGACCAGGTAACAAACAAATTAGTAAGAATAGTAATATCAACGTGCATACACCGCCTGCCTGCGTATAACTAACAGAGATGGTTATACCACAACACAGGCCATCGCGTTCTATTGGGCCTGACACAAACTTTGCCACAGTATTGGATGGCTTGCGTCCTTTCCAGTTACGTGTAGTATAGAGTTCATTGGTTGTTCATGGCTGGGAGTTGATAAGAGTTAGCAAAATTTGCATGGAGAACACATGTAGTGAACCCTCAAGTACGTGTTTTACTTCAATTGAAAATTGATCACAAAATTAAAATTCAATATTTTCAAAATTATTTTATTCAAACCCTGAGATTCATTTATAAAAGAACATTAAATTATTACTTAAAAAGTTTTCACGCTTATTTGTGTTGATTAGAAGAGGTATAAGGCAAAGCAGCTGCAAAATTCAAATAATCACCACAATATATTACTATACTCGAGGAAAAAAAAACGCACCACTTCAAAACGCGTTAGTTTAAGGGCGTGTGAGTGAATGTTTCGTTTGAGCCTTTCCGCTGCCCGTCATCCCCTGAAGAATAAAAAATGTTTTTGATTCAAAAACTGTCAAACTTTAACAGCTTGTACGGTGTACCAAAAAAATCGTGAACCTAATCGACCATCAGGGCAATAAAGTTCAGCCCTTTTTCTGTAAAGTTCTCAAAATTTCGAGTGCCCACGATGACTTTTAATTTGCAATAATTCAACAACCGTTATTCAGATAATTTTAAAAATAGACTATTTTATATAATAATAAATTGTCTTTCTAATTGTGTTTAATTAATGTGAGCTGTTAGTTCCTGTGCTATGCGCATTTAAACTCAGAGCTGAGAACTTTTGTATTTGATAGTAGATGGTTTCTCATCAGTGTGAATTAACTTGTGCATTTTAATAAGATTACCAGTTTGAGAACATTTATAGTCACATAAATTACACTGAAATGGTTTTACATCAATGTAAGTTCGCATGTGTGTTTTTAAAATCATCACTATTTGCACATTTGTAGTAGTCATATAAATTACACTCAAATAGTTTCTCATCAGTAAGAGTTCAACTAATTTTTTTATTTGGTTGCTGTAAGAGTTCTTTTTAGACGACCAACTCGAGAATATTTGTATTCACTCAAATTATACTCGAATAATTTCTCACCAGTGTGAGTTCGCATGTGCATTTTAAGCTCACCACTTTAAAAAGATGTGTACTCACACAAATTACACTCAAATTATTTTTCACCAGAGTGAGTTTGCATGTGTCTTTTAAGACTACCATTTTGAGAAAATTTCCTGTCACATAAATTACACTCAAACGGTTTTTCATTAGTGTGAGTTCGAATGTGTATTCTAAGACTACTACTTCGAGAAAATTTACTGTTACACAACTTACACTCAAATGATTTTTCACCAGTGTGAGTTTGCATGTGTCTTGCAAGGTTACTACTACATGAACATTTGTAGCCACACAAATTACACCCAAATGGTCTCTCTCCAGTGTGAGTTCGCATGTGTCTTATTAGATGAGCACTTCGAGAAAATTTGTTGTCACACAAATTACACTCAAAGGGTCTCTCACCAGTGTGAGTTAGCATGTGATTTTTTAGAACACACCTATGAGAGAATTTACTGTCACATAAATTACACACAAATGATTTTTCACCAGTGTGAGTTCGCATGTGTTTTTTAATATTACCCCTATTTGAACATTTGTAGTCACACAAACTACACTCAAATGGTTTCTCACCAGTGTGAGTTCGCATGTGTCTTTTTAAGTAACTACTTTGAGAACATTTATAGTCACACAAATTACACTCAATTGGTTTCTCACCATTGCGAGTTTGCATGTGGCTTTCAAGGTTATCACTACTTGAATATTTGTCATCACTCAAATTACACTCGAATGGTTTCTCACCTTTGTGAGTTCGAATGTGTTTTTTAAGACTATCATTTAGAGAAAATTTGCTGTCAAATAAATTACACTTAAATGATTTTTCACCAGTGTGAGTTTGCATGTGTGTCTGAAGACTACCACGACTTGAACATTTGAAGTCACATAAATTACACTCAAAAGGTTTTTCACCAGTGTGAGTTCGAATGTGCGTTTTAAGACTACCACTTTGACAAAATCTGCTGTCACATAAATTACACACAAATGATTTTTCACCAGTGTGAGTTTGCATGTGTCTTGCAAAGTTACTACTACATGAACATTTGTAGTCACACAAATTACACTCAAATGGTCTCTCACCAGTGTGAGTTAGCATGTGACTTTTTAGATGACCACTTCGAGAACATTTGTAGTCACACAAATTACACTCAAATGGTTTCTCACCAGTGTGAGTTTGCATGTGACTTTTTAGATGACCACTTCGAGAAAATTTGCTGATACACAAATTACACTCAAATGGTCTCTCACCAGTGTGAGTTTGGATGTGACTTTTTAGATGACCTTTTCGGAAAAATTTGCTGTAACACAAATTACACTCAAATGGTCTCTCACCCGTGTGACTTTGAATCTGTTTTTTAATACCATCGTTTAGAGAAAATTTGCAGTCACATATATTACACTCAATTAGTTTCCTACCACTGTGACTTAACATGTGTCTTTTTTTACTATCATCAATGGCTTGTGTGGGTTCTTGTGCAGTACAGGAGTTGTGGAACAGATTTTCGACTTTCTTAGGATGTGTGTCAGTCTCATCCAGGGTATAAGAATCTTTCATTATTTGTGGTTCGATTTTGATCTCCAATTCTTCTTTGATTGTTGTTAGGTCATTGTCATCCATTGCATCAATATTCAAGGTTAGCAGGTATTATCACAGTCTGCAGCAAAAGAAAAAAAAAACTACTAAAATTGACCTATATAACCATAATACCATCGATGATAATTTTTGTATATTAAGTTTTACTTTATTAGATTGATTACATTTAAAGAAGTGAGTGCGCTCTCAAACTCAATGTTATGACTATCAGTAGGTAATCAACACGTATCATTCAAAAGCAACTTATATTTAAAGATTTACATACCTACATACAGTACTGGATATAACAGTGTAATATATACCTCCCCAAAGTTCGATTAAAAAAATCAAAATAGCTTTGATTGCATATCTTTAAAATTCTTTGCTAGATCCTATCAAATGTTTATCGAATAGTACCTTTAAAAGGACAACTATACATATAACATACTAATTGTAATCCACTGTATAGGGTTAATGGATTTTTTGTTACAACTTCGTAATTAAACTCAATGTTTTTTAAAAGCTATTTTCACTTGAGTATTAAACGTTTACTTGTCTACATGCGCTATATTGTATGTATTGGTGTATTATATAATTATTGATTGTAACTAATCTTTACTGATTATTAGTCATTAATATGGATCCCAGTCATGTGATATTTCACAAATTATAATCTAGAACTATTTATTAACATTACTTATGAAGACATGTCAAAGATAAAAATATAAAATTTTTCTGAGAACGAAATAAATTCATGGTTATTTAAAATTAAACTACAATAGTAACTTACAAAACGATTGTAGATATTATTCAATCCAAAAACCTGACAACAGCAGTCGTATTACTCATTCCATGCTGATTAAGATTAATAGGACAATCCCTAAGGGCAATCCACATAGCTGTCTAGTATCTAGTTGCTGGAGAACATACATATTTAACCTCAAATGGTACCAAAAATTGCTTTCTATATTACATAAAATGTACGCTAAAGCAAAAATTGGATGTTTAGATTTCTAATACGTAAACAGATATTAAACATTTAATATTTTTAAACTACATGTACACAAAACCTAAACAAACGACAATAATTATTTAGGTTAAATTGTATTGGCGTCCAACTTAAATTCCCTAAAAACAGAAACGGCACGTTCACAATGAACCTAACCTTATTCATCGAATAAATAACCATATCTACAAAGGTGTTGGCGAAACTGTAATTTAGTTAACCTGAAATTAAATTATATTCATAGAATAATGAATAACTAGGTATTCATTGATTTATTTAGCGTTGTTGAAACCAGGCCTAAGACGAATAAAACCACAAGAAAGATACCAGATTTACTAACAATGTTAAAAACAAAATGGTAGACTGTCGTTTGATCAAAACATTAATTGGCACAATAGTCCAGTCAAACTAAACATTTGAACTGGAAAATGGAAGTACATGGGATTTTTTCTTTCGAGCATGCAGGGGGGGTAGAAAAGGGCTAGAAAAGCTTAACTTGAAGTTTTCGACCTCAAATTCATATGAGCTTTTTCCGTCATTTTGAAAAGAAGAGATGAAGTGTTGTTTTGAAATTATATCTGTAACCGTAGGTCCGACAAAAAATTTGCATAAAACATTTTTGTCGGAAAACTTATAACGTAAATTACTATTACGTTATAAGTCCTGGAATGGAGACGAGTCTGGAACATCGAAACGAGGCTGTAAGACCATTTCCAGAACGTATGACGTAATGGGTTTTATTTCATACTGCAATTATTGGAATATTGGTTTAATTTAAAAAAAATTATATAAAATAAATTTCCGAATGCAAAATATGGACATCTATGAAGAACGAGTTTCCATGGTAACTGATTACGTACTAAAACATTGTCCAGTTGATTGATTGTATTTGCGTCCGGTAAAATTTTTTACAGTCACAAGTGACTGTAATAGTTATTTATGTATTAAGGGCATAATGAAGCATTTATGGCCAGAAGCGTTATTTCTTGCCCGAGGCGTTAGCCGAAGGCTAGGAAAAGGCTGTAGGGCCACAAAAGCAAGTTATACCCGCTATACATACACTATTTTATGCACAGATTAAGTTTTTATGTAAAAAACTTGTGTTGTGTAAAATAGTTATTTATGTATTAAGGGCATAAAGAAGCTTTTATGGCCAGAAGCGTTATTTCTAGCCCGAGGCGTCAGCCGAGGACTAGGAAAAGGCTGTAGGGCCATAAAAGCAAGTTATGCCCGAAATGCATACACTATTTTATGCACAGATTGTTTTTATCTCAAATCTATTATTGTGTAAAAAATATAATTAAATGAGTACGTAGGTTACATCAAGCCGCTGTACGTATACTTATGTGCATATATACGAAGTACGTTACTATAGTTACTATCTAAAATACTTAATTTCAGCTTATTTTCATTGGTGATAAGTTTACAAATTATATTAAGAACCAATCAAGTTCTACAAATACAGCTCTGACATTTAATTGACGTTTTATTATTGCCCGTCGGATCATAAAGAGGCCCTTGGGGCATAAAGAGACAGTTATGTTTAGATAGATCTATCAATAATAGTCTAATTATAATGCATCTGTGCATAAATATAATTAAATGAGTTCATAGGTACATCAAGCCGCTGTGCGTATACTTATGAGCTTATACGCAGTACGTTACTATTCCAAAATATTTAATTTCAGCTTGTTCTCATTGGTGAGAAGTTTACAAATTATATTAAGAACCAATCAAATTCTACAAAAAACTTCTGACATTTAATTGACGTTTCGTTATTGCCCGTCGAACCATAAAGAGGCCCTTGAGCCATAAAAAGACGTTTATGTTTAGATGAGTCTTGCAATAATAGTCTCATTATAATGCATCTGTGCATAAAATTTTTTACAGGTATACTAGACCGTAAAATCGCATGTTCTGGACTAAAAAGGTTGACGTAAAACTGACAAATGTGACACAGTATGAAATAAAATTCATTACAAATAGTTTAATAATTGATAATTTTATAATAATAGTTAAATATTATTAGATTATTACACTCGAAACTGTTTTCGGATGTTTATTCTGCTTCAGGATTTGAGATCTCATAAATAACCCAGCAAACACAGCAACATATTATTTACGTAACTGAGAGTAACAATGCCTACATTATTATGTAGCAGCCAAGTAAAATTCAAGTCATCTGGAGAGCGTTATGTCCGCCTCATTACGCATCTGTTAATTACATAAATTCGATGTCACTGTTAATACATTTTATTAAATTAATAAAACTGCAATTTTTTAAAATGTATGGTTATTATTTATACTATTATTTCTCGAAGTGCCATTATTTATAATGAATTAACAATTCATATGCAAAGATATATTGTAAATTTAACTTTCACATAAAACCAATCGGAACAATCTGTGCTGCCTTAATTTTCGTTGAACTATATCTATTCTAAGGCCCAAGTATAGTGACAGTTTCAGCGCATCTGGGAAACATCCTAGAGTAACTTTGGTTTATAAGTTTGGTGAGAGGATAAATTATAAATATAAATTTATAAAGTTCTCTGACCACCTTTATTAGTATGTCCATATATATCAGCAGTTTTTTTAGTTGTTAGATGATTTATAGCATCTCTGATTTCATTAAATGTAATTTCTTTAAAAACAAACTCATCCCTGCAACATTTAAATTTTTTACATACATCAGGTCTGTATTTACAGGTATACCTTATTAGTTGTTTTGGTTGCAATTTTAGAAAAAAAATCATTAAATTCTTGGGCAGTAAAATTATTTGTGATTGTAAAAAAGTGTAAAAGGGTGTAAAAAAGAGTATTCTCATAGAATACAAAGAGTTCAAAACTCCTGCTTACGACTAGTCTTTGGCATAAAAAAATATGGACATATATCGCACAAATTAAGTGATTGTTGTTGGTTAAATATGAAGAACAGAAGGCTGTTCAGTCTGTGTCAGTGTGCAGTCTGCTACACTTTTTCACAGAATAATTACACAAAATCCCTAAGTACTTACATAATAAAATAACTTTTAGAACTGATGTGCACCATCTAAATCTAAGATATAGAGGAAGCATAACCCCACCTGCTCATCGCACTATACTTTTTGAAGGTGGATTTTCTTTTAACATTTATAAACTTTACTCATCCCTGCCTGATACCTTCAAGAATTATTCGGTGAATTCCTTCAAGCTGCATGTGCGTAAGCTTCTTTTTCAAGGCAGTCAAAGTAAACATTGCATTCTTTTCTTTTCCTATAACCCCGCTTATTGTGCCTTTTTATAATTATATTGTTTATATACATTTATATTTTAATATATTTTTAATTTCTAAATTTTTAATTGATTGTAATAACTTGCTCTATCACTTTTAACTGCAGAATATAATCTATGTTCTTTAATCTAAAAAAATAGTAGAAAATGATGAATACACAGTACATTAATATAGTACAATTTTCCTTCAATTTGTGTATTATTTTTCTTTAATATTACAAGGTCATGATGGAAGATCAACCTTAGTTGAATTATGACCCTGTGATTTCCATTAATAAGATTTATTTTTCATTATTTCTTTATCATATAACATGCACAAAACAAAATAGTTAAGTTTAATAGTAAGGAAGTAATATATTCTATGAATTATTTTGTTTTTTTTGTACTTATTATATTGGAAATAAATACATTATTATTATTATTAAATTACTATTTCGAGAATATTTGCAGTCACATAAATTACACTCAAATGATTTTTCACCTCTGTGTTTTCAGGTTTCTCACCAGTGTGAGTTAACTTTTTGTCTTCTAAGATTACCTAGCACTTTGAGAACATTTGTAGTCACATAAAATACACTAAAACAGGGACGAACCCATGGGGGGGGATGGGAAGCTCCCTCCCCAAAGTTGATAATTTTGAGCGAAAGTTGGCAATTTCACAATTTGAGAAAAATGAGAAGATAAGAAAATGTGACCAAAACAACTTATTTTTTTAAATTTAATCTAATTTCCATGCATACACTTTGTAGAGTTTTAAATAAAAATAAGGTTTGAGTAAAACACTAATTTTGCTTCATATAATGTTAGGGACAAATAAAAATATTTTCTTACTAGTAGTTGGTATTTTCATCGTAATAAGTTGGCAATTCTAAGGTTACTCCCCTCCAAAAAAAACTCTTTAGGTTCGTCCTTGCACTAAAATGGTTTTTCACCACTGTGAGCTTGCATGTGTGTTTTAAGATCATCAGTATTTGTGCATTTATAGTGACATAAATTACACTCAAATAGTTTCTCACTAGTAAGAGTTTTCGAGAAAATTTGTAGTAGCATAAATTGCACTTGATCGGTTTCTCACCATTGTGAGTTTGCATGTACCTTTGAAGTCTACCACTACTTGAACATTTGTAGTCACACAAATGGTTTCTCACCAGTGTGAGTTCGCATGTGTTTTTTAAGGCTAGCACTTCGAGAAAATTTGTAGTCACATAAATCACACTCAAATGGTTTTTCACCAGTGTGGGTTCGTATGTGTAGTTTAAGACTACCACTTTGAGAACATTTGTACTCACACAAATTACACTTAAATGATTTTTCACCAGTGTGGTTTCGCAAGTGTGTTTTCAGGCTCCAACTTTGAGAAAATTTGCAGTCACATAAATTACACTCAAATGATTTTTCACCTGTGTGAGTTCTCATGTGTGTTTTAAGACTACCTCTAGTTGAACATTTGAAATCACACAAATTACATTCAAATGGTTTCTCACCAGTGTGAATTCGCATGTGTGTTTTAATATTATTAATTTGAGAAAATTTGCAATCACATAAATTACACTCAAATGGTTTTTCACCTGTGTGGGTTCGCATGTGTTTTTTAAGGCTATCACTTCGAGAAGATTTGTAGTCACATAAATCACACTCAAATGGTTTTTCACCAGTGTGAATTCGCATGTGAAGTTTAAGACTACCACTTTGAGAACATTTGTACTCACACAAATTACACTTAAATGATTTTTCACCAGTGTGAGTTCGCATGTGTGTTTTCAGACTACAACTTTGAGAAAATTTGTAGTCGCATAAATTACACTCAAATGATTTTTCACCTGTGTGAGTTCTCATGTGTGTTTTAAGACTACCTCTAGTTGAACATTTGTAATCACACAAATTACATTCAAATGGTTTCTCACCAGTGTGAGTTCGCATGTGTATTATAAGATTACTATTTTTAGAAAATTTGTAGTCACATATATTACACTTAAATGGTTTCTCAGCATCGTGAGTTTGCATGTGTTTTTTAACATTACCACTACATGAACATTTGTAGCTACACAAATTACACTCAAATGATTTCTTATCACTGTGGCTTAACATGCGTCTTTTTTTACTATCACCAATAGCTTGTGTGGGTTCTTGTGGAGTACAGGAGTTATGGAACAGATTTTCGTCTCTTTTAGAATGTGTGTCAGTCTCATCCATGGTATAAGAATCTTTCATTATTTGTGGTTCGAGTTTAATCTCCCATTCTTCTTTGATTACTGTTAGTTCATTGTCATCCATTGTATCAATACTCGAGGTATTTACAATCTGCAGCAGAAAGAAAAACAGTACTAAAATTGACCTTTAACTTTATCTATAACGTAAGAACTTTCTGAATTTAATACCATTGACATTATTTTTTGTATACCCAGTTTAACTTTATTACATTGAATATATTTAAAGAAGTGAGTACGCTTTCAAAGTCAATGTTGACTATTATTAATAAGTAATCAACAAGTATCATTGGTAGGCAACTCATGTTATAATATATACCTCCCAAAGTTGGATTGAAAAAATTCCAAAATAGTTTTGAGTGCATATCTTTAAAATGCTATAATTCTTTGCCAGATCCTATTAAATAGTACTTCTAAAAAGACAATTATAACAGTCTAATTGTATCCATTGTAGGTATAGGATTGATGGAATTTTTGTTACATTTACAATTAACCTCCATGCTTTTGTCAAGGCTATTTCCACTCGAGTACTAAACGTTACTTGTAAACAAAGTAAGTATACCTAAAAGTATAATTTTTCTGAGTACGAAATAAAATTATTAAGTATAAGTAAATGAATCTACAG
Source organism: Agrypnus murinus (assembly GCA_929113105.1). NCBI lineage: Eukaryota > Metazoa > Arthropoda > Insecta > Coleoptera > Elateridae > Agrypnus > Agrypnus murinus. The sequence goes on from OV816027.1 coordinate 5,951,936, forward strand.
TGGCGTATAATAGTTATTTATGCTACAAGTGAGTTAAGTAAGATATTATCCACGAACGAAATATTTACCCTCGAGGGCCGGCAGGCCCGAGAGGGTTAATTTCTCTGAGTGGATAATATCCTTAACTCACGCGTGTCATACAAAATTTTATCCAACACCGCTTTATTTAAGTTTTAAATGTCGAATTTGCAATGTATAGTAAGTCTGTAGTTTTGACGGTAATATATTTAATACTCTAGCACGATGACTGGATTTTAATAATATCAAATAACATAAGCTGGTGATTGGTTGTTATCTTTGAAGGAGTGAGTTTTTTAAAAATAACCCACGTTGCTAAGGGCAACGTGGGTTATAATGTAGCATAAGAGTAAACAATCACTTTCCTTATTTAAAATGACCATAGTAAACATGGTATTTATATAGAGGTGTTGGATAAAGATACAAAACTTTAAACAATAATAGTAACTTACAATGCGATTGCATTTATTCAATCCAAAAGCCTAACAACAGCTGCTGTGGGATTACTCGTCAATCCATGGCTGGAGCAAAATTATTGGCTGAACCAATGCTACCAATGCTGAAAATAAGAATTATATCACAGGGTGTGGTTCCGAATTATCGGATATTATCGTGTGTGCCATCTCTGAATGAGATATCAAACTTAATGATAAAAATAAACTATAGAATACCGTAATATTATTTTTATTATGACAAATATTCTGTAAAATGTTAATAATGCCAGTGTCAATAATAGGAAGTTTCAGAAACTATAAACACCTAAATATGGCGCTACGGTCCGCCAAACGGAAATTATTTCTTTAAAACTAAAATTTGAAAATGTAAATAGAAGCATTATTTGATCGCATCGCAGTTCTCTGCTCACAGTGTTGCGAGACATGCGTGAACTTTCAAAACATTTTAACTGAAATTTTTAATTTTTAAATGCCAAGGAATAATTTAAGGTAGTTGAAATCAAAAAGGGGAATATAAAACTGTTAAATGTCTTTAAAAATATCAGTCGTTCTTGCTGGTTTTAAGAAAAAAAAAGTATTACTATATTAAAATATTGAAAATATATATTCGTTTTAAGAAATTAATCAGCAATAATTAAGAGTGAAATAGTTTATTCAGAAATTAACCGTCACATGCTCTTAAGTAAAGAAAAACAACATTTACTTCGGGAATTTATTGAATAATAGTTAACAGATAAGGAAAGTTAAATTACTTTTAAATGTCACGCGAATATTAGAGTCACTGCATCTAGTCACCTAGGCCAGCGGGTCGATCAGAGTACCGCAAACCGCCGCCATATTGGGGCAGAGAAGGGTGATTTTTAGTAATGGACAAATTAAAACCACTTTTTACGTGTTTGACATATTAGAGGTTTGATCTTTCAGAATAAGAAAAACCTTTTAAAGTAAACGTGGATTTGATTAAATTCAATACAGAACAAATAATGAACAATTTCGTGCTTCGTTTGCCCCAATATGGCGGGGGTTTGCGGTACTCTGGTCGACCAGCTGGCCTAGGTAACTAGATGCAGTGACTCTAGCGAATATTACCACCCAACGCTTCCTGGTGCAGACAGCGTTCAACTAAAAATGATTGATTTTCGTGCTACCATATTTAAATTTCCGCGCCGTGTACATCTATTTTATTTCAATCAATTCTAAATAAGTAAGCAAACACATTTATCCGTTGTCATAGATTTTGCTATTAAACAGTGTTATTATGTGTTACTTTATTATGTTTAGTTTGGTTATTTTTTAGAAAACGTTAATTCTACAAGATTGGCGATGTTCGACTACGATTATAATAGTATATTAATGAACGAGTTTCATAAGGCAATCTTGTTTATTGTTTCCAGCCTTATTTTGTGGAACTCCATAATCATGAAATAAATAAAGATTATTAAAAGTTTCACAGTTTTATTAAAATATTTTAATAAAACTGTGAAACTTTTAATAATCTTTATTTATTTCATTCATAAGGCAAGATTTATAGCACGAGTCCAAATTCAGAAAACAAGCCGCTTGCGGCGATTTTTCTAAAGGACGAGTGCAATAATGACTTATGAAACGAGTTTTTTATGCTATTTTTCTATTTTGCTTCTTTTATTCCCTTTTTAAATAAAATCGCAATTTCAAAATTTAGTGATTTTTGTGGTAGTTGACAACACTGATGTGACATTTGAAAATTCATTGATTGACACAGAAAATTGAGTGAAGTCGTTGTCAATATTCTGTTTTTTCAATTATTTTCTCAATGCTACCAACTTCGAAAACGTTGGGCTATTAAAGCACTCACATGAGCTATTAAAACACTGTTTTGGGTGCTTTAACAGCTTTATTATAGACGCAAAATAGAAAAATAGTATATTATATACCAAGGGACTAAAGTGTCTCTTTTAATCCCGAGGGTGTAGTTTGTTGCCCGAGACGTAGTCGAGGGCAACAATCACCTGAGGGATTAAAAGGGACTTTAGTTCCGTGGTATATACGCTATCTTTTGCACTCCGTCTTGCCTAATACATTGAGTTAAAGTTATATTATATAAAAAAGAGTTAACAATCTACAATTTAATTGTATAGTTGTTAAATAAATGTAATTACAATTGCAAAACCGAATGGAAATGCTAAGTCTAGTATTGCCAGACGATTCAATAATAAAATAAAATTTGATATCGTACAAATTCCTCTATCCGTACATCTACATATTGATATGAACAACCCATTTCATCCCGATTGTACTCGAAGAAGTGAAGGTTGGTAATCTGACTGACAGCTTTCACATTATTTCATAAACCTGAAGATTGAAATCGCTTATTTAATTTTGTTAATTGTGCTCATGTCTATGTCACTTTACTTGTATTTTGAATTTGGTTAAACTAGTTGGCATAGTAACATTAAATTGTTTGTTTACTTTTAATCCCTCCAGAAACGTTAATTGTGAACATGCCGCAAACACACCTAACCTTACTTTTGTAATTTTGTAGCAAATGTGTGACAGCTGATTACGCTTTGACATTACAAAAGTAAGGTTAGCATGTTTTGCGGTATGTTCACAATGACTGTTTCGCTGCCATCTTCGACATTAAATTAACAATTGTTTGTTTTACTTTTAATCCCGGGGGGGATGATTAAAAGTATTTTTAATCCCTCCGGGACTAAAAGTGACACTTTAGTCATTCAAACGGAAGATTAAAATGGCACTTTTAGTCTACGGAGTGCAAAAATGTATTTTATGCACATATGCATTATAATTAGGCTATTATTGCTAGACTCGTCTAAACATAACAGTCTCTTTATGGCCCAAGAGCCTCTTTATGATCCGACGGGCAATAAAGAAATGTCAATTAAATGTCAGAGCTGTATTTGTAGAACTTGATTGGTTTTTAATATAATTTGTAAACTTATCACCAATGAAAATAGTCTAAAATTAAGTATTTTGGAATGGTAACTATAGCAACGTACTTCGTATAAGCACATAAGTATACGCACAGCGGCTTGATGTACCTACGTACTCATTTAATTAGATTTTTTACACAATAATAGATTTGAGATAAAAAATTAACTGTGCATAAAATAGTGTATGTATTTCGGGCATAACTTGCTTTTATGGCCCTACAGCCTTTTCCTAGCCCTCGGCTAACGCCTCGGGCTAGAAATAACGCTTCTGGCCCTAAAAGCTTCTTTATGCCCTTAATACCTAAATAACTATTAGATATCTACTCCTTACAAACTATGATCCACACTACCTTAACAGTTTAGCAATCGACATCAAACGTTATCTTCCTAAAAAAAAAGATTATTAAAAGAAAACTGAATGAATAACGTGAATTAAATTTTGACGCTAATATTTTGCGCCAATAACGCCCCTTTAAATTCTATATAAACATATTTTGTACACAAACGAAAAAGTCTCAGTAACTATTTAATAATATAGTTGGATTAATTTTTTTGTATTACTTGAATATTTTATTAGACAGCAAACACATCAGTAGATTAGACATTTTTGATTTTTTTTGTAAATGCCCAATTTTATGTTATATTCGTTTTATTTTGCATATACTGACCCTAGTAAGATCACTTTTTATTTTAGTTGTATGTTTTTTTTCTAATGAAATGTCCGTGTAAAACAAAAAAATTACATTAACATTATTACCAACAACAAAACTTTACTTAAGTTTCTATGTTGGCGGTTACAAGTAGATTAAATGTTACTGTTAAAATTTTTTCATTTAATAAAACTATAAAGTAATTTGAATTTAGTTAAATTCAATATCCACAAATTATCCGATAAATGAAAGGATTGGAGTATTATCCCCGAGTACTTCAAATTATTCTCAAATCGGAGAATTATCCGCCAATCGGCAACACTGGACTGGACAAACCGACAAAGAGGGTTTTACATAACTTGTCCATTTATTTTTTTTTGAGAACTAAATTTCACGTTAGCTAGCTGCATCTGACGCCTAATTTCTGTAGTTCTGTTCTTTTGTAACAAAGCATTCTCAAATAATGCTAGAATTTTTAGGATTGTTTAAATTTAATCACAATGTGCAAAAGAACACGACTATTATAATTTCTAATAATAATGACTATGTATTAATTTACCACAATTATGATCTAGTTGTAGTCCACGCGTTCCTTAATATAATTTACTAAAGCTGTTTTTTATTTCAAAGGTCTTTAGGAGACGGAAAGTTAAAAAAATAATTCTTAACTCTTCTGTTAACTAATATTTTGATTTATTCTAACATTAACTGCTGATGATTCGGGACGTTTACCGACTCATTATCAAAGTTAAAATACACCACCAATTACGATTATGAAATTGGACAATAGCAAAAAAAATTCGCTATCATTTCTTAAGTCACAATATATTTTATGACACTGTCGCTTTAGTAGCCCTTGACAAGAAGAAGCGAAATCATATAAGCTCCACAAAATTCATGTTTTAGACCAAAAATTGAACAGGAAAGTCTCGTGTCACAATCGTTTTTTTAGTCGCAGCTACATATTTATCGCTCGTGTGATTGGGTACGCGCTTAATCGCAAGAAAAAGAAAAGTCTAGCGATTTTTCTGTCGCGCGTCTAAAAGTCGCTCGTCTGGCCGGTCTCTAAAAGTCAACCAAAATTTGAAACTCTTAAGGTCGATAAGAGATTTACGTTAGCCAGCGCCCTCATAATTGAATGGGCTAGCCCCTTTTTAAGGTTTTATTATTCGTAGTCAGCCATGACCCAATCACAGCAAACGATAAACGAACGCAAAAGATGTTACTCGACATCCTTTCGGTCTAGAGTACCTATATAACAATAATAAATAATAAGAAAAGTTGCGACATGTGCGATGCCGGACTTTAATTGATTTATTTCCAATCATCCAATGTCAAGGAGTGTATGACGTCAATAGTCTGACACTTCGTTTTTTAAATTAAATAACAAAATTTACATTACATTACACTATATTATGGTGTGTTTGCTTTTCAACCAAACTTTCAAAAAGTTTGGTTACTAGGATCTATATTTCTGTAGGCCGTTGTAGAATCCAGAAGTGATACAAAGCAAGTGAAATATGGATTTTATGTAGTTTTTAACTCAAATAATTATAAAAAAAAATCGACTTTAAAATCTAATTTCTGATATATATATATATATATATATATATATATATATATATATATATATATATATATATATATATATATATATATATATTAAATAATATTTAGAATGCAAATTCATATAGAAAAATTTATCATCGACTCTGCTGGGACTCGAACCCAGGACCCTCCACTGTCTAGGTGGTATCTCTACCAACTGAGCTACAGAGCACGACTACCAGCATAGCGAGAAATTTTCCTTATGAATTAGATATTTAAGCAGACATACAAAGTAACTAGATATTTTTTTTTTGAATATTATTAATGAAGATCAGCAAGTCGCATGACAACAACATCAATATTCAAAGTATCTAGATTATTTTTAATCATTCCGAAAGGAAATTAATTATATATAAATTTTAGTTGATATTAATTTTTGTTAAGTTGAATAATGATTTTACATTAAATAATATTTAGAATGCAAATTCATATAGAAAAATTTATCATCGACTCTGCTGGGACTCGAACCCAGGACCCTCCACTGTCTAGGTGGTATCTCTACCAACTGAGCTACAGAGCACGACTACCAGCATAGCGAGAAATTTTCCTTATGAATTAGATATTTAAGCAGACATACAAAGTAACTAGATATTTTTTTTGAATATTATTAATGAAGATCAGCAAGTCGCATGACAACAACATAGTCGCCACCTAGACAGTGGAGGGTCCTGGGTTCGAGTCCCAGCAGAGTCGATGATAAAAAATTTTTCTATATGAATTTGCATTCTAAATATTATTTAATGTAAAATCATTATTCAACTTAACAAAAATTAATATCAACTAAAATATATATATATATATATATATATATATATATATATATATATATATATATATATATATATATATATATATATATATATATATATATATATATATATATATATATAATAAAATCTAATTTCTGATATATATATATATATATATATATATATATATATATATATATATATATATATATATATATTTATCATCATAACAAAAATACAACGAAACGACAGACAGACATGAACATGTATGCAAGTTTGGTTGTAAGCCGTACATGCGCGGCTTATGTTTTTTTTTTATTGAAATTAAATTTTATTTCATACTGTGTCACATTTGTCAGTTTTACGTCAACCTTTTTAGTCTAGAACATGAGATTTTACGGTCTAGTATGCTTGTAAAAAATTTTACAGTCACTTGTGACTGTAAAAAATTTTACCGGACGCAAATACAATCAATCAACTGGACAATGTTTTAGTACGTAATCAGTTACCATGGAAACTCGTTCTTCATAGATGTCCATATTTTGCATTCAGAAATTTATTTTATATAATTTTTTTAAATTAAACCAATATTCTAATAATTGCAGTATGAAATAAAACGCATTACGTCATACGTCCTGGAAATGGTCTTACAGTTTCGTTTCGATGTTCCGGACTCGGCTCCTTCGTCGCCTTGTCCGTAACATCTTACTCGACTGTAAAATTCCATTTCCAGGACTTATAACGTAAATTACTATTGGGTAGTTGTTCACCACCGTAATTTTCACAATACGTGATACGTCGGTTAGTAGAGGATCTAGCTTGAATCAAATATTATTAAAAACACAAAAAGACATGTTTATTAGTACACAAACAAAACAAAAAGCACAAAACAGACAAAAAAATATACGTTTGGTCACCCGTAAGCCCTTTACTCAGACTCAAGTAAGGGTTAAAGCGATAGGAGTCTATGCCACTTACGATCAATTTGTGACAAGTTTAAATTTAGTTACAATGGTATTTATATGATTTGGATGTCATGATCACAGCAAAATAATGCGCTCCTTTATGACGTCAAACCAGGTAGTTGCTACAAATTTTACCTGATGCGAGTTTTATATTGCACCAATTTTGGTTGAGAAATGCTTATTAATGACATACTTGCAGTTCAGCGTACGATATTTCATATTACATTTTAGTTAATTAAACAAAATTATTTCTTAATAAAAACTTACAAAATATTCCCTTTTATATTACAATAAAAATCTTAAATTAAATCTAATTAAATTAAATGTTGAAGGAGATTGAACATTACTGCCGGGAGAACAAACTCTTCGTTCGCCGCTGGGGATTGAGTCTTTGGTTTGTTGGTCCACTATTTCCATATGATGAATGCCATGATGCAAAGAGGGATGACCAGGATTGTGGTAAGGACACTGGTCGCAGATGAACGAAGGTGAACTTGATGCCATTGCTTGTCCTCCAGATTTTCGTCTACCTCTCGTTCTGCGGTTAGTATTTATGTGTTATCTTGTCGGATGTTTTCAATACAGGTTCATTCTTAATGGTAAGAATACTTGGACCTATTTTGTCTACTGTGGTGTTGATCTTGAATACTACAGGTTTGCTGAATGTGGTCAATACTGGCACCTCGCTGAATGTTGTTGGGTGCAATGTGTTCTGTTTGGTTTCTACGATGCACTCTGGGGATATCTTGATAATACCAGTATTATTCAGAATCACATCTTCGCGGATGCTGTTGCAGATGACTGCCGCTCTGATTGGCTTATAAACAGCCAAGTATTGATCATATACAGCTGTTTCTATATTATCGAGGAAATTCTGATTTGTCGAGTGTTGCATCTTGGTTTTTCTATTCGGTTGTACAGTTCGTAGTAGTAGTCATTATCTACCTTTGATAATGACATTTTAATGCTGAAACAATATTGTCAGGTTAAGATAAACTAATAAAGCTTGTGAAACTTTGAATTAATCTTTTAATTTGATTATATTTCATGATTATGGAGTTCAACAAAGTAAGGCTGAAGATAGTAATACAGTATAGTGATTCACCTATACTGTATTAAAGTTCATGGAAGTATCCAGCCTAACGAAATAGTAGATTCCTTAGCAAAGTAAGCTAGACTAGTAGGTTGCAACTATTCCTCACATCCAGTATCTGCGCAAGATGTTACCGTCTACTATAAACTAAAAATTTCTCAGTCTGTTTGGCAGATATATTGGGAAAAATCTAATGTTATCTGTCCTACTTAATATTCACGGATTCGTCAATCCGTAAACATCAAATCATCGCAATAACATCTCACGTACATTTTTCTCTCATGCCCTAGATATAAAGATGAGATTGGTGTATTTATTGCCATATTGGTTACGTTAGGCATGTCTATCCCAACAGATATAGCGTCGGCTTCATATGAAAAGGGCGTAAGTGCCAAAATTGAAAATATTGATATTTTAACATTATCTGGTTATTACTTTATAAAATAAATACGAGAAATTCCGAAAATGATTAGTAGAAGTTGCTTAAATAGCAAAAACAAAATCAGGCACCAATGCAAAAGCATTGACAGGCAACATGAAAAATGTTATATTTCTTGTAAACAGGTTTTTCGGACTTATGCACTTTTCATTATACCTAAACCAAAAAATGAAGGATCTAAACCGAGTGAATCTAGCAGGCGCAGATTAGCAGTCGGAGTTGATTGTGAGCGAGCCTTGTTCCCAAATTGTCAAATTTAGACAGTTTGAAATTAAAAATTGTCATTGCAATCTGTCAAAGTTTTGAAAGGTTTTTCACAACTCCAATTGTTACTTATTAAACTACTATTAATAAATATTAATTGGAGTTGTGAAAAATCTTTTAAGCAGCAACTAATGTCGTACACACTTTTGCTATCAGAATGTTATTTATTAATAGTAGTTTAATAAGTAACAATTGGAGTTGTGAAAAACCTTTCAAAACTTTGACAGATTGCAATGACAATTTTTAATTTCAAACTGTCTAAATTTGACAATTTGGGAACAAGGCTCGCTCACAATCAACTCCGACTGCTAATCTGCGCCTGCTAGATTCACTCGGTTTAGATCCTTCATTTTTTGGTTATAGTATAGAAACCGACGATAGTTAGAATCCTATCATCTAACGAAATAAGAGTTTTTAAAGTTATAATAAGAATATGTAAAACAAACTAGAATGTTAGTATAAACTTATACCTACGAGTATAAACAAGAGGGTATGAGTCACATTATTTGCGGGTGCATTGTATAACTTAGCTAGTCTAGGCTAATAAATGTGTAATAGTATATTACATGTTGAGTTGGTAAAGGATATCTTTACAAGCCAAGCGATAATTGTTTGACCGAGACGGTACGTCGAGGTCAAACAATTATCGCGAGGCGTGGAAACTTTACCAACGAAACATGTATACTATTTTATTCACAATAATTAGACTTAAGATAATCAAAATAAAAAGTAATTTTGAATTTTAAAATACATTTTTTATAAACTGTCATAATTTCAATCAAAGCAATCTATCGACCAAAAGAAATTTTAATTAATGTTTCATTCTTCGCCCCTAGATGGCGATGTATGCGCTCAGTATTTTAAAATTAGAAATTAATTAATTCCATTGTAATTATTAAATATAAAATACGGAAAAATAAAAATAAAACTAATATTAAATAAAAAATATGTTTTTAGCGTTAAATATATTTATAAAAACTCAAATTTAAATCGGATAAAACGTCCTGTTTTAAATTATTCAGAAAAACAAGTTGGCCATAACTTTACATGTCAGTTTTACAGACATGTAAAGGAAATTGTTAACCACTTTGGTGTTGCTATAGCAATAGCTTACTTTCCAAGGTTTTTACAACATATGAAATGTACATATTGCAATATGATTGTGAATAAATATTTTATTATATTTTTTTCTAATGCAAATATCGAAACACGTCAAAACTGTCAAACTACAAAACAAAAGTCAAAATTCCTAGCAACTTAATACAGGATAGCCACGCACATTCCTATGATATATGACATGTCATTTTAATGTCATTTACTAGACGTCATTATGTCGTCGACTTTCGCAATAAAGACGCATAATATGTACTGTTAACAGTTATATTGCGTTCTTTAAAATCAATCAGTGAAATATTCCCACAATCTCAGAATATTGTTGCCATAACCTTCTTCGTCGATTGAACTTTCGCCTTTTTGGGACGAGGTTCATCGGGTCGCCGCCATTCCATCGATTCCGTTTTGGATAGAGGATCATAATACAGAACCATTGTTTCATCTCCAATGACAATGGACTCCAAAATCGGCTTTAGGTCGTCTCCACACAAGTTTAAAAACGAGCGCGCACATTCGACTGGACGGACGTTGACGTTGAACAGCAGAAAGAAGACGCGGCAACTGCACTTGCACTAATTTTATTCATACCCAAATGGTCATGGAAAATTGAACACTTGTTTCCAAAATGTCAGACATCACTGCTAACTCTGTAACTTTCAAACGGCGATCTTCTAATACCATTTCTTCAATGACTGCAACTTTTTTGAGGTGTTACCGCTTCAATTGGCCCACCGGTGCGCTCATCATCTTCAAGAGATTCTTGGCCCAAACAGAAACATTTTGACCGCCTTGTTACAGCGGCATATGAAGGGAGATAAATCACCATAAACGCCGTCTAAACGTTGTTTGATTTGATTAGGCGTGTGACCTTCTTTTGTTAAAAATTTAATGACCGCGCGGTACTCAATTCGTAAGCAGCGACATTTTCATGCACGATGCTTCGAGTCGTAATATACAGGGTGGGATTAAAGTATGGAATATTAAAAAAAAGCGAACTCAACCGATTTTTTAAAAACGCTGAATAACGGCGATTTTGTTTTTTAAAAATACACATTAATATGTGCAATTCAACTTCCGACTTTCATTTGTTTCTAAGTTATGACGTCATCACAACAAAATTTAAATGATAATATAGATTTTTAATAATGAAATTCGATAGTGATTTTTCTTCTCTTTATGATCATGCAATATATAAGGTTGCATAACAAAAATTCTGAGAAAAATCGAGCTAAACTTTGTAAATGTTTCTAAGTTATGACGTCATCACAAAAGATTTAAATGATAATATAGATTTTTAATAGTGGAATCCAATAGTGGCTTCTCTTCCCTTTATGATCATGCAAATAAATCATAAGGTTGCATAACAAAAATTCTGAGAAAAATCGATCTGAACATTTAATGTTATTGATATTATGGTATCAATATATCAGATCGATTTTTCTCAGAATTTTTGCAGTGGCGTGCGGTCCATGGAAGCAAGGGATGCAATGCTTCCCTTGAGAATTTATTAAAAATAAAAACCAATGCTAACAAAATATTTTCACAAAATTATGGTTATCATTTATTTAAATTTGTAATATTTAATCAACTTAAAGCTCAATATCAATTCCATACAGCAAAAAGTATAATTATTTAGAGTACTATTTTAAATTAGGCTCATTAAACTTGCACGGAAAGGTAATACCAATTCAAATGTGTTACATACACTGCATATAACTGCTCTTCTCTTAGCCTTGGCGTGAATCAGCGGGCGTGGTTATATAGTAGACGATGCTGTTAGCATTGCTTGGTCGTTATTTTTAGTGTGCTTCATGCCCAAATGTTTATTTATTATAATTTGGTTATTTGCTCGATTTATAGTGTTTGTTAAATTAATGTATAATAATGTATAAATAAATAAATGTTACTTAAGTAATGTAAATCTGCGAATGAGACTGTATTTTGTCGCATTTTCTTATTTCAATTTATATAAGTTGGATTGTTTTTAAAGACAAATACTTCTATTTAATTTGTCTGTATGCAAATTGAAAATTGCATTATCATCACGACTGCAAATTCAACTGCTTCGGTGAAAGGCTCCAGTACTTTCAATACAACCGAATCGGGACAATTTTCTTGTGCAGTTTGTAAATTATTAATAACGAATTTTCCGCATACAGTTTTGGAGAGAAATTACAAATTATTAAGAAAGGCAGATCAAAACCAGAACTTTCAAATTTAACAACAACGATTAAAACCTGCACCGGTATTTTGCTAAGACCGGAAAATTGAGTTGCAGTATAAATACATAGTAGTAGTTTTTTTAAAATAAAGAATAATAGTCAACAAATTCCACAAGTATAAAGTGTAAAAGTTCTTCTTTGAAAAACTTTTAAGCTTAATAATTATAACACTGTTTTTTATTGTATCTAGCAGGGGCGGATCCAGAGAAGTATTTTGAGGGGGAATCTTTGAAAAAATAATTGTTTTAATAAATAATAATTAAACAAACATTATTTGTTTCTATTCTATGTATACTTATTTCTAAATTGGGGGGAGGATTATTCCCTCCCCGTTAATTCGCGCCTGTACCAAGGTGTATTATAATTAAAATCGTGGTTGCTTCCCTAGCCTAAATTCTCACCGCACGCCACTGCATTTTTGTTATGCAACCTTATGATTTATTTGCATGATCATAAAGGGAACAGAAATCACTATCGCATTCCACTATTAACAATCTATATTGTCATTTAAAATTTTTTCGTGATTTCATAACTTACAAACAAATGAAAGTCGGAAGGTGAATAGCACATATTAATGTGTATTTTTAAAAAACAAAATCGACGTGTTTCAGCGTTTTTAAAAAACCGGTTGAGTTGGCTTTTTTTTTAATATTCCATACTTTAATCCCACCCTGTACATAAAGTAGGCCTCTTATACATGTTCAACTATGATGAAACCGAGTTTGAACATGTTGGTACCTGTAGAAGCCTGCCGGGCCGAGAATTTATGGCGCTTACCTCATATGCACAATAATGTAAAACAAAATAAGCGATGTTTGTTAATATAATCATTTAGTCGTGTTCCTAAAACACCCTTTGGAATAAATAAATTATTGAAAATATGAATTCATATTTAATTTATAGAGATCGATACACTTAAAATTTTTGTTTAAATAAAGTATAACTTCAACACTATACAGACTTATAACAAACAAAATAAAGCATTTTAGATATTCGCGGCATAAAACTACATCGAGAATTCTGCTGCTTGCTTTACCCACACCCCATCACACATTTTAAACATTTGCATTGGAGACAGAACATATTCTTTAAAGAATTATTTATATTATTTGATTCATGAATATTTTCAAAATCTTTTGACGTGTTTGTTGCTTTATTTCAAAAATACTATCTTTTGTAAAAAACGATTTTGATTAAGGCACCAGAACACCAAAATGCATTACCCTCTATTTCATAAAATAACTTAAGAAATAATCCATATATCAAATTACAATAAATGCCACATACATAAAACAATATTACCTACTTGCATGTAAAGTTGCATTCAATTCTGTAGAATAGTTATTAAAACATTAATTATTAATGACACACTTTATTTCAAAACACAAAAACAGGACTTTTTGTAACATAATTTGCAAAAATAATCCAAAAACCATAACTCAGATAATTTTAAAAATAGAATATTTTATACAATAATAAATTGTCTATCTAATTGTGTTTAATTACTTTGAGTGCTATGCACATTCAAACTTAGAGCTCAGAATTTTTGCATTTGATAGTAGATGGTTTCTCAACAGTGAGAGTTAACTTGTGCATTCTAATAAGATTACCACTTTGAGGACATTTGTAGTCACATAAATTACACTAAAATAATTTTTCAACAATGTAAGCTTGCATGTGTTTCAAGATCATCACTATTTCCACATTTGTACTCACACAAATTACACTCAAATGATTTTTTACCAGTGTAAGTTCGCAGGTGTGTCTGAAGACTACCACTACTTGAACATTTATAGTCACAGAAATTACACTCAAATGTTTTTTCACCAGTGTGAGTTTGCATGTGTCTTGCAAAGTTATTACTACATGAACATTTGTATCCACACAAATTACACTCAAATGGTCTCCCACCAGTGTGAGTTTGCATGTGCCTTTTTAAAAGGCTACTTCGAGAGCATTTGTAGTCACATAAATTACACTGAAATGGTCTCTCGCCAGTGTGAGTTCGCATATGACTTTTTAAATGACCACTTTGAGAAAATTTGTAGTCACACAAATTACACTGAAATGGTCTCTCGCCAGTGTGAATTTGCATGTGAGTTTTTAGATGACCACTTTGAGAAAATTTGCTGTCACATAAATTACACTCAAATGATTTTTCACCAGTGTGAATTCGCATATGTGTTTTAAGATTACCACTTTGAGAAAATCTGCTGTCACAGATATTACACTCAAATAATTTTCCAAAAGTGTGAGATCTCATGTGTGTCTGAAGACTACTACCACTTGAACATTTGTAGTCGCATAAATTACACTCAAATGGTTCTTCACCAGTGTGAGTTCGAATGTGTGTTTTAAGATTACCACTTTGAGAAAATTTGCTGTCACATAAATTACACACAAATGATTTTTCACCAGTGTGAATTCGCATGTGTGTTGTAAGATTACCACTTTGAGAAAATCTGCTGTCACAGATATTACACTCAAATGGTCTCTCTCCAGTGTGAGTTCGCATGTGTCTTGTTAGATGAGCACTTTGAGAAAATTTGTTGTCACACAAATTACACTTAAAAGGTCTCTCACGAGTGTGAGTTAGCATGTGATTTTTTAGAACACCCCTATGAGAGAATTTACTGTCACATAAATTACACAGAAATGATTTTTCACCATTGTGAGTTCGCATGTGTTGTTTAATATTACTCCTATTTGAACATTTGTAGTCACACAAAGTACACTCAAATGGTCTTTCACCAGTGTGAGTTCGCATGTGACTTTTTAGAGAACCACCTTGAGAACATTTATAGTCACACAAATTACACTCAAATGGTTTCTCACCATTGTGAGCTTGCACGTGGCTTTCAAGCTTACAATTATTTGAATATTTGTAGTCACTCAAATTACACTCAAATGGTTTCTCAACAGTGTGACTTAATATGTGTCTTTTTTTACTGTCACCAATGGCTTGTGTAGGTTCTTGTGGAGTACATGAGTTGTGGAACAGATTTTCGATTCTCTTAGAACGTGTGTCAGTCTCATCGAGTGTATAACAATCTTTCATTATTTGTGGTTCGATTTTGATCTCCAATTCTTCTTTGATTGCTGTTAGGTCATTGTTGTCCATTGCATCAATATTCAAGATATTATCCAGTATTATGACAATCTGCAGCACAAAGAAAAACAGTACTAAAATTGACTTTTAACTTGTATCTATGAAATAAGAACTTTCTTCGGAAAGTTCTTATTTCATTTAATACCATCAATAGTAATTTTTATATACCCAGTTTAACTTTATTGGATTGAATATATTTAAAGAAGCGAGTAAGATCTCAAACTCAATGTTATGACTATCAGTAGGTAATCAACAAGTATCATTCAAAAGCAACGTACATTTAAAGATGAACATACCTACAAACTACACTGGATATAACAGTGTAATATATAGGTACATCCCAAAAGTTCGATTAAAAAAAATCAAAATAGTTTATGCAATCAAAACTTAACAAATCTTTTTACCAGATCCTATCAAATGTTTATCGAATAGTACATTTAAAAAAAACAATTAGATATAACAAAATAATCGTAATCCACTGTATAGGGTTAATCAATTTTTTGTTACAATTTCATAATTAAACTCAACGCATTTTTAAGGCTATTTTCACTTGAGTATTAAACATTTACTTGTCTACATGTACTACATTATATGTATTTGCGTATTGTTATATAATTATTGATTGTAACTGATCTTTATTGAATATTATTACTCATTTATACTGGTATTAGTCATGTGATATTTCACAAATTATAATCTAGACCTATTTATTAACATTACTTATGAAGACATGTCAAAGATAAAAGTATAATTTTCCTAAGCACGAAATAAATTATTATCAACAAATTATCGACAGCGCAAATGAATCTACATTAGCGTTTAAAGATACAATACTTGAAAATTAAACAATAATAGAAACTTACAAGACAATGTATTATTCAATTCAAAACTATTAAGATGGCAATGCAACAGCTGTCGTATTGCTCAATCCATGGTTGACTGCGATTAATAGCGCAATCCAGATAGGTAGCTGTCAATGTATCAAGTTCCTTCTGAAGAACGCACATACGATATAACCTCAAATGGTACCATAAATGGCTCTCTATTACATAATATGTATGCTAAAGCAAACATTTGATAATTAAATTACTAACACGCGAAACATTTATATTTTTAAAACTACATGTACTGTGTACACAGATCCTAAAAAAGGAAAATTATTTGTTTTAATAAATTGTTGATGTCCAACTTAAATTCTCTGAAATCAATCTAGGGACCCTAGATTTTGTAAAAAGAAACGGCACCTTTATAAAGGTTGATTCAGACCGTTGGTAGAGGAGCGGAAACGAATCCGCTTCCAAGTCGCTTTCCTTAGTTTTTAGCGAAGCGATATCCTGATCCTTAATTGATTTAATAAAATTCTTGATTTTCCAAAAGTTATTAACAATAACATTTTTGTGTAACAATTTAAGAAACATTTTTTTTTAAGCTACTAAAACATTAAAACCAAAATTATTCGGCAAATCTCTACACAAGGGAATAAAGATTAATATCAAGTAAATATTTTTTATCCAACATGATATTCTTATAAACAATAAGGGATTTATAATAAACAAATTCAATTATTTATGACTTCTTAATCGAGTTGTAACATTTGTCTAATTAATTTATATTCTCTATACATTTACCAAAACATTGCTGAAATAAAATTTTTCCGATCCAAATTTTCTAAGAAATTACAGCAATTTTTGTCACGTCACGTAAGTACGCTACCATCTATTCGGAGCATTTGTCAATAAGACTTGACTACATTTGTGTCCAAACAGCTGATGCGCTCTTGTGTTATGCTTATTGTTGCTAAAATTCCCGGACACGACACGATAAAAATTGCTATAATTTCCTAGAAAGTCTTGATCGGAAAACTTTTTTTCAGCAATGTTTTGGTAAATTTATAGAGAATATAAATTAATTAGAAAAATGTTCCAACTCGATTAAGAAGTCATAAATAATTGAATTTGTTTATTATAAATCCCTTATTGTTTATAAGAATATCATGTTGGATAAAAAATATTTACTTGATATTAATCTTTATTACCTTATGTCGAAATTTGCCGAATAATTTTGGTTTTAATGTTTTAGTAGCTTAAAAAATAAATGTTTCTTTAACTTTTGGAAAATCAAGAATTTTATTTAATCAATTAAGGATCAGATTACTATCATTAAATGACATAGGAAAATTCATATTAATATATAATATTGTACCACTGATAAATACGTGGTCCACTTCACGAATTTTGTCTCATTATACACACAATTACCTTGCATCTAAAACAAAAATTTGTTACTATTTTTCAGCTTAATTAAAATCCCCGACTTTTTCACTAATATACCTAAATGTTCCCGTAAATATCTTCTAAAAACACCTGTTTAGCTAAGCATATAAATACATAGCACACAAGTAATAAATCATATTAAAGTATGTTTTGGAATGAAAACAAATACCGTCTTCGGTAGTATTTGCGACGGTAAAATAACATGTACGAATCTTGATCTTTCATTGATTCACGAAGCTATGAAATTCTACGCCTCAGTTCTGCCTATTATTAGAAGAATTTACGATAACTGTAATGTAAGCTGGATTTCATAAGGAGCAAAACACGTTACACATATTTTACATCTTAAATTACCGTTCTGTTAGACATAAAATTTCTTCATGCAGTCCTGGAACCAATTTGCCGGATAATTTTCAAATTTCAGCGCCACCTATTCGACAGTGTCCAAACTAAATTAGGAATTTTTTTCCATATCTAATTCCATTGTTACAAGACCATTTTTACCTGAACATAAGCACAGACATACTTGTGTTTATCTCCTTCATGCGTTTTAAATTAATGACTTCTTTGTCTAGAGTTTACGTCTGTCGAACCTTAAATCTAACATTTTTAGAGTTCCAAAAATTAATATTAGAAACTTTGAGAGCACACCTAAGAAAAACTAGTGGAAAATTGGACAAAAATTAAATAGCACAGTGAAGCCACACTCAAAGAAATATTGGAAATCTAAAGTCAAGAAACGTGGTGCTTAAATCAAAATGATCCAGATAATTTTTAATTCTAGACATAAAACGCTTGGAGAGAGATATTGGATTATCAATTTAAGCATTGTTTTCTGCTATTCAGAGAAGCAAGTTTAAAAGAAGATTTTTAACTTCTTGTATCAAAGAAAATATGCTCAATGTGAGAACAAATATGTTCTTGAAATCTAAGTTTTGTTTTAAGCACTAAACCACTTCAAATAAGAATCTTTGCATTTTAAAAATAAACACTATTTTCTGCAATTTATACAGGTGTGTTCAAAAACAAGATTTTTAACTTTTGGTTTCAAGAAATTTTGTACTTAATGTGAGGACAAACATGTTCTTGAAAACTGTGCATTGATTCAAGCACTACAGTACTTGAAATAAGAATCAGTGTAATTTGAAATAGGTATATGTTATGCTGAATTAAGTTAGTTAACATTTACATTTCTGAAATTAAAACGTTAAATTCTTCATATTACAATAATTCTTCTGGAAATGAGAGTGCAGTGCAGTTAAATCAAGAACGTTTAAGTGTTGCTTCTAGTTGCGTCGCTGTTTACACTAGTTCAATATTGCTTAGTTGCACTTTTTGTAGTTGGTTCTTTTATGTTATAATAGAAGCACGAGTGCGCAACATTTCCTGTGTGGTGAAGTATTAACCTTAAGTGATAACTTGGCAAAGGCAATGGGTGAACTGATAAATGATATCCATTATTATTTATTTCGATATCAGAATGGTGACAAATAGAAAATCTGGGACAAAGAGATTGCCACAGTAGAATGGTTCCTTTACAAATATGCCATGTTAAGGGCCGATCTATTCAACTCCTTGTAACTTTATCTGCTAGTTAATTGTCATGGATACCATTGTGGGAACAATTATAACTATAGCAACTAACTTCCAGATAAATTTAAAAGGAGGTGAATAGATTGGCCCTAATAAGTGCTAATGGTAATCTTTCTATAACTAGTCATAATTAATCAATTAAAGTATTAATAATTATTCATTAAGTATTAGATATAAGGCTATTTATATTTTTATTTATTCTTAGGCAAGGATTCGGGATGACGAATACTAGAATTTAGCCGGATCTGGGGGAATATGAAAAATTACCAGCTTGGTCGGAAATCAAACCTGCGACCACTAGGTTATGAAAGTAAACATTACAAGCCGCCAATTCACCGAGACTGACTGTGTTTTTTTATTCCTATTATTTACTGAAGAATCCTTTTTTGTGGTATGTTTAAGATGTGATTCGAGACTGGCAAGTTCTCTATTTTGTAGAGAAATATGTGTATGTATTTTTCTAAGTAGTTGCATCTAAAATAAATCTTTCATGTGCCATTGTTTTCTTTTATTTTGAATACTAATTCCTAAAAGTCAATCACTAAATTCAAGATAATAGTGCTTAAAACAACGTTTACGAATTTCTTGAAATGAGAAAGAAAATGCTTAAAACATCATCAAGTCATTTCTTAAAGTAAGAAACAATTCTTTATTTCAAGAGTCAGACGGCTTATAATAAGAAACACGTTGATTTGAATTAAGATTTCGTTATTCTTAAATTAATATGTGACAATTTAAAAGTGGTAATGTTTCAAGTTTAAGTAAAGAAGTTGAATGTTTTAAATTAAGAATTTTCATGTTAAAATTAAAACAAATTCATGTAAAAATAAGAACATAATTTAAATAGATTATTCTACATTCAAGCTCTCATAGTCTTGAATTGCAAACAAGAATATTATTCTTATTTATTTCTTAAATTGAAACTAGAAACTTCTTAGGTTCTAAAACAGCATCAAAATTCTTAATTTAATGTACGATTTCCTTACTACAAGTATTATTTTTCTCTGGGTGCATATATGTGTGCTAGGTGCAGAAGATTTCTTGTGTTTCTAAGAGCATTTATTCCGGTATTAGAAGCAATTTATCCGACACCGAACCTTGTAAATTTGTTAAGAATACGAGGTATATTAAAAAACAAATTTTTCTTTTTATTATATCAAAAATGTAGGTGTTTTTATATTTAATTACTAGTTTGAAGTTTCTTTAAACCAAATATCTCAAAATTATTTCGGTTCTTTGTTCCTTCTTTGAAAGGTGTGCTTTAAAAACAAAAACTGCAGTATAGGAAATTTTGTATTGTCAGACGGCCACCTTAATTAATAATTAATTCTTTAAAGAGTATGTACTGTCTCCAATGCAAATGTTTAAATCGTGCGGTGGCGTGCGGAAGCAGTAGTAGTAAAGGGCATTGAAATGGAAGATATACTCTGGAAGGCTAACGCTGTGGTGAGAAAACGAGGCAGCTCTGTGAGATAAGGATGGGTAGCTAGGGGGGGTTAGCTTTCCTTGTTTTGCTTATACATCGTAATGGCAATACGCACACCTGCGTATATAAAAAAAAATATAGAACTATTTGTTTGAATGGCAACTTCCCGAATACTTTTTTCGTTGCTATTCATATTACAAGTATTATCAGAAATATTTGAAACAGTGTTATCAGGATCATTAACTTGACGAAAAATTATTCTCCTTGTTGGAGGATTCTTCTGCAAATGTTTCGGATAATTAAAAATACTTGGTACGGCATCTTTCTTTAGTAACTTTCTTGTAATTTAAGGGTATCCACATAATCATGTGCGTTAAAATGATCACTACAAATTACTGTACTACTTGAAGGCTTAAAATGTTCTCGACGTACGGCTTGCATCCACATTTTAAGTATATCAGGCCTCTTCAGTGGGAATCTGTAAAAAAAAAGTTTTTAGTACAAAACATCAAGAAATATTTCTAAAATAGAATCACAATTTTGTCCATTACTTTACACACACATTTATAAATAAAAATTGTTAGGTACTGCTTTGCAAATTTCAACTTACTTATGAAATCTGACTTGAAATGGAAGATATACTCTGGAAGGCTAACGCTGTGGTGAGAAAACGAGGCAGCTCTGTGAGATAAGGATGGGTAGCTAGGGGGGGTTAGCTTTCCTTGTTTTGCTTATACATCGTAATGGCAATACGCACACCTGCGTATATAAAAAAAAATATAGAACTATTTGTTTGAATGGCAACTTCCCGAATACTTTTTTCGTTGCTATTCATATTACAAGTATTATCAGAAATATTTGAAACAGTGTTATCAGGATCATTAACTTGACGAAAAATTATTCTCCTTGTTGGAGGATTCTTCTGCAAATGTTTCGGATAATTAAAAATACTTGGTACGGCATCTTTCTTTAGTAACTTTCTTGTAATTTAAGGGTATCCACATAATCATGTGCGTTAAAATGATCACTACAAATTACTGTACTACTTGAAGGCTTAAAATGTTCTCGACGTACGGCTTGCATCCACATTTTAAGTATATCAGGCCTCTTCAGTGGGAATCTGTAAAAAAAAAGTTTTTAGTACAAAACATCAAGAAATATTTCTAAAATAGAATCACAATTTTGTCCATTACTTTACACACACATTTATAAATAAAAATTGTTAGGTACTGCTTTGCAAATTTCAACTTACTTATGAAATCTGACTTTTCCTGAAGGAGTCCACTCATTAGTACATCCATACGCACAACAGTATTTCACCATGTTCACTTTATTTAGTCTTTAACCACCAACTAAAGTCGAATCACCGTCCTTAACTAATTTTTATTCGCACCTGGAGCAAGAAACACAACAGAAACACGAATGACACAGTTAAATCCAACAAGTAGGAGAGAGACACCAACCCCCTCTCTATATACTCGACACGCCAACGTCGTTCGCGTTCCAGTTCTATATACATTTCAATGGTAAAGGGTTCATTTAAAGCAAGCGACAGAATTCTCGATGTAGTTTTATGTCGCGAATATTGTAAATACTTTGTTTTATTTGTTGTAAGTCTGTGTAGTGTTGGAGTTATACTTTATTTAAACATAAAAATTTTAAGTCTATCGTTCAATTTATAACAGCCCACCTTTTCTAACTACCCGCTTTTTTCAAAATTGTATTTCCATTGCCAAGGTGACAACGGCGTCTACGATTTTATAAGTTTTTTACCTTCAAATGCTGAACATTTCCAGAATTTAGAATAAATTCTTTTAAGTGATTTAGTAGTTTAGTTCGGTGGAAACCGTTGTACGTACCACATTCTGTTAAGGCCTTTTTCGTCCAGCTCCCTTGGCCGTTATAGCTTTCTTAACAGCCCTTAAGAACCAAGTGTGCCAAAAAAGATACTGGTACATTTAAAGACTGCAAATAAAATTACAGTGGATTTACATATATTGTGAATAACTATACCAAATTTAAAAAAAAACATTAGAAAGTGGCCATATAGACACTAAAATATGGTGCATAAATCTTAACCGCATGATTAATTATCATTGTTTTTTCATAAATAATATAATAATGTGATAATTTTGGTTTTAAATTCATACTCTAGGAATGTTAAATATTTGCTTACCTAATTTGTTTTGAAAAACGGTGTTTATTTATTAAATTTTCACGTTTTATGTGAAAAATTAATTTTAGAGAAACTGTACATTCAAAGTTAACCAAGAAAATACCACTTAAGTTTCATAGTATTTGAACGATTTTCTCAAAATTTTAATAAAATCGCATGTCTAGCGACTAAATTATTGCCAGAAAACATACTTTTTGCAGAAGGTAATAATACTTGTTGGCGACTGGCCAGGCCGCCTAGATCAAAACCAGCATTAAATAATTTGAAAACGTCACTTTGCGGGAAAAAGTTAGATTTAAATCTAATAATTTTTATATTTAACATATCGTTGTTAAAAACTAAAAGTTAGTTTATTTATTTATTGATTAGTCTGAAATACTTCATATTCTAGAAAATGTAGTAATCCAGAAATAAAGAGTCTACGATTTCTGAAACAGATATATTTTTGAATATTGTTTGAAACACCACTTAAAAACAATATTGTTTAATTAAATTCTAAGATAAACGGAATAAAAAGGTAAAAACAACTGTAAAACACAAAGTTTTACACACTGCAAACGCAGAAATACTTATATAACGCAAAGGTCAGATTGTAGACAATAGACAAAATATAAACCATAAACAATACCTTATCATTCAACAAATGAAACTAAATACATCTCTGTATGTTATTTACTTGAAAAAGAAATGAAACTAATCAGTTAGTTTTATTACTTTACTATCCACCACTATTGGCCGGTAGGTGGCAGCAGCTCTCAGACAGTTACATAGATAAACAATATGTAATAGATGGTTATGTTCCATACTAACTTTTGTATCCAAATCTCCATCTATCAACGTGGACCATTAACTAATTTATGGCGCAAATTTCGAAATTTACATTGTTTCAAAATAATATATTATTGATCGTAATATGGATGATCGTAAATGGTTGTAATTTTTTAACTGTTAATTATAACTATTTATTTTTTGCAAAATATGCTAAAAACTCGCAACAGTTAAAAAATATAATCATTTACGAACATCTAAAATTATAAGATAGTAACATAAAAATGTATCATAGAAACACAACTTATTTTAAAGAAAATTTATTTACTAAGTTAGGGTGATATTTTCCAGTAAGTACACCAAGAAACACCACTACAGAACAAAAATATTTTACATTATTATAATCTATTTATCATTTGACTTCATATCATGTCAAATTAACTAGATTGCTTTTAATATGTATCATTAGTTATTTGATCTATCACTTCTCTGTTAACCTTCTTAAGTTATTTTTGCATAAATCTTTTATTTTTCTCCAAAATATATGCATGCAAATGCATTTGAATTATTCTAGCTGTTTCATGAAACGTATCGTATTTTGAGTTTGGTGGAAATTAATTAGTTTACTGTGAACTAGATACCATAATTCCTGATCTTGAGCATATCCACAACTTTTAAATACTATTCTTATTCATTATTCTGTAGAAAACATTCTTTACTGATGGTTTAGGTATAAAGTTTAAATTTGATATTTGAGCTGAAAAATGATAATTTTTGTGTTATTCTAGTTCTCCATTTTACTTCATTAACTTCTATAATAGTTTGTTCTACTCACCTTCAGTTACACTTGCGGTTCTCAACTCTCAAAAATATCGTTTCATATTTTTACTGGAAGGGAAAGTATTACAATGGCTTCCTTTCTTCATAGACTCTTAAACGTCTTCTTGCATAAAACGTATATGACATATTCGGTATAACTTTTCCATATAGTGTATGACGATTTTTTCTTTAAGGTTTTGTTTCCGTACATTTCAATTCAAATATTAAAAGTGACTAAATACTTTCTACAATAATAATTCATTTGCATATTTTTTGCCAAAAATGATGACAAACTATTTTTACAATACCATGGAAACAAGTCAGATTGGATCGTTTACCTAAAAAAATTTTCTGAAAACAACGCCATCTACCCGCGTGGACCACTTATTAAGATATCGGATAGTAACTATGGAGACAATAGAGTCCATTAAAGATCATCATCTATAATATAGTTTTATCTAGGGACAGTTAACACGTGCTTTCTTGTGTCTCTGTCTAGGCCGATTGTTTTAACGTCAGACGGCCACCTTAATTCGTGAATATTTTCAAAATCTTTTGACGTATTTGTTTTATTTGAAAATATTGTAGTTTGTAAAAAAAAGATTTTGATGAAGGCACCAGAACATTAAAATGCATTACACTCTACTTCATAAAATAACTTAAGACATAATCCATAAAGCAAATTACAAAAATTGCTACATACATAAATCACTATTACTTACTTACATGTAAGATTGCATTCAATTCTGTCAAGTAGTTATTGAAATATTATTTATTAAAAACACGCTTTATATCGAAACTCACATAAAAACAGCAACATAATTTGCAAAAATTTAAAAGCCCTACCTAACTTAGATAATTTTAAAAATTGACTATTTTGTACAATAATAAATTGTCTATATATAAATGTGTTTAATTACTTTGAGCTGTTGGTTTCTGTGCTATGAGCATTCAAACTCAAAGCTCAGAACCTCTGCATTTGATAGTAGATGGTTTCTCACCAGTGGGATATAACGTTGAAATTCACAACCCATTATTTGTTTGATGGTCACTGTTTAAAACCAAGCTTCTCCGTTGTTTGGTTGTCACTGGTTTTCCCTTTCTTTCGGTTTATCGTGAAGTCGCTCCTGCGCGTTTGAGCTCCCTGCTCAAGAGTGGAGTGAAGTAACAAAATGGCTGGTTTTTGGTACGAGAAGTTGAATGGGCGAGATATATTGGTTTTAAATATTAATTCGCTTTAGCGGAATAAATCTCACATTCAACAGAACGATCGCTTGATTATTTATATGCGATCAATCGTCAAATTGGACGGATTACGTTCTGGTACAAACCATTTTAGGTAACTTCTGTTCGTTAAAACCTCGTTGCGCTAAATCTCACAAATGTCTTTTTTATTTTAGGTAATATTATTTCCCTAGCAATCACCTTGAGGGAATTGTTTTGTAAAAGACCTTTCAGTTTATAGAAAGGTAAAAATCTTCAAATATTTAAACTTAATACAATATACAGGGTGATTTCTTTGTAGGTCTTTTTTCTTTTTGTTTCGGGTTTTGTTGTTCGTTGGTGTATTCTTGTTCCTGCCCGTCTGACCGTGTATTTTAATTGGAAGGTTCTTCCCCTTGGTGTCCGTACCTACATCTATACATATACCGGGTCGGAGAAAAACAACCAAATATCGAAGGGTGAAGCGAAAACCCCCTAAGCAAGGCTTTAAACATACAGCCGTGGGTCTTCGAATGGTGGGATGTTGGTCTAAATTTGTATGTATTATGTGTCATTTTATTTATGTATATGTATATATTTACTCAATGTGTTTACAATTTATGCATGCATGTTAATTTTAAGGATAAAACGAGATCTCGAATAGTGGAATTGTTGTAGGGTAGTTTTAAGTACAACCAACTGTGATACAAATCACCATTCACCTTTTTTTTGTTGAAACATTACATTTTTTTCTATCTGCACAATAGAAAATAGTTGCAAGTAAAATAAAGCCCTACTTAGAACGTTTACATTTCACGACGTGCGTTTTATTTATTTATTATTTATTTATTTGTATGATTTTAATATTACTTTCCAGTTCGTCATTTGTAAGTATATATGTACGGTACGACCAAAATAGTGGAAGTTGCCCATATTTTAGTAGAAGATCTATTTCTTCGTTTGCCTGATAAGCTTGAAGCTTTAGTAGTAAGCATTGTTTTTAAACGAAGTGGCGCTTGTTTTTTTTTTATCTTTTATATCTTGTATTACCCCGCCCCTCTCCGACTTATTGGGGGCTAGCTGGCAAAAACTAAAGCAGTGTTATTTGGATCAAGCTGATACTTCCAGCACAGCTACATTTTGGTTGGTTAAGTGTTTCTTTATATAAAAATAGCCTTTTTGTTTCTGTAGGTTATAGTAAATTAGCGCCCATGCGTGTGGCCTGTTGTTGAAAATTCCACTTTGTTAAAAC
Organism: Agrypnus murinus; assembly: GCA_929113105.1. Classification (NCBI taxonomy): domain Eukaryota; kingdom Metazoa; phylum Arthropoda; class Insecta; order Coleoptera; family Elateridae; genus Agrypnus; species Agrypnus murinus. Next base: position 5,979,064 of record OV816027.1, read on the forward strand.
CATTTGTTGTTCTTGCATGTTAGGATATTTTTGGGGAATATATTTTGCCTGATAGATTAAGTATTTAGTAATTTAGGATAAAGAACCAACTCCAGGATTGTATTTTGTAATTTGTTGTATTCTTGTTACAAGTTATTTGATTAGTATGGATTATTAATCTTATTATAAATTGGTTATTTGTTTTGTTAGCCTTGATTATTAATTAGTTCATTATGGAACGGAAGATCCATATAGATAGGTTAAGTAAATCAGAACTATCTTATGAGTTAGCTATTAGAGGTCTTCCTGACTCTAATGTTGATAGTATGCGAAAGTCTCTTCGACAGTTAATGAAAATGGAACAAGATCAGTCCGTGCTTGAGTTACCAGCTCATCCGTTTACTTTTGAAGAAGATTCAGATGCTATTTCTACAGCTATTATTGAACTTAATACGGCTTTGGAGTCATTTGATGATAGTGTGGATTCTAATCCGTATAAAAAATTGCAAAGTAGGTTAAGTCACCTATTAGGTAGGGCTGCGGCGATGAAAGCCAAAGATGAGGCTTCTGCATCAAAGCGGGCCGAGTTCATTCAATCCATTCTTGGATTAATGAGCGATATTCACGATAAAGCTTCAGTACCACAGGTAACTGATGAAGTAGCTATTCAGTTAGGGTTAGGTTTAAGCGTTGGGGAAGCTATTGTTAATTCTCCTGCGGGCAACCCAGCAGCTTCTTCTACACTTGCTGCTCCTGATCCTCCATGTGGTCAGCCGAAGTCTGTACCAGTCTTTAAATGGGGACTTGATAAATTTGCAGGACATGAATCTAAGATTTCTTTAAATGCTTTTTTGCAACAAGTGGATGAGTTGTCTATTGCTCGGAATGTATCAAAGACTCAGTTATTTGCATCTGCTTTGGATCTTTTTAAAGACCAAGCACTTTTGTTTTATAGATCTAGAAGAAATGAAGTATCTGATTGGGACTCTTTGGTTAAACTTTTGAAAGAGGAATATCTCCCTTTAGATTATGATGATAAGCTTTTAGAAGAAATTCGTAGGAGGACTCAAGGTCCTAATGAACCGTTAGGGACTTATTTAGTAGCTATGGATAATTTATTTTCCCGATTATCAACAAAATTTTCTGAAGGGATTAAATTAAGATTACTGTTAAAGAACTTAGCTCCATTTTACCAATTTCATTTGTCGTTTAAGGAAATTAATTCTATCTCTGATTTACTACAATTTGGTAGGCAGCTTGAAGCTTCAAGGTTGAGGGCTGACAGTTATGTTCCTCCAACTAGAAGGAAAACCGACTTAGAGCCAGATTTAGCTTTTGTTGAGACTGCTAGTAATTCCAGTAGTGCTGCCTCAGATGTTTCGTCACGGTTGTGTTTTAATTGTAGGAAAACAGGACACGTGCGTTCTGCATGTTCTTCTCCCTTGATTAAACGTTGTTTTGGTTGTGGTGAGATGGGGGTCACTAAGACTTCTTGTAAGAAATGTTCTCCTAGGGATAATAATTCGGGAAACGGTCGAACTCGGCATTAATGGGTGGTGTTAGTACCGAGTCTTCTTTTCAAGCAACCACTGTATTATTAAATTTTATCCTTGCTCATGCCGAAGGAGATGAACGCCCGTATTTGTCTATAAAAGTTTTGGGTCATGATTTGTTAGGTCTTTTAGATTCCGGTGCTTCTCGGACTATAGTTGGTAAACCAGGTTGGTCGTTTTTATGTAGTTTAGGTTTTGGTGCTGGTTTATCTAAGTTTGGAGCGACTGATTGTCGTGTAGCAAATGGTCAAACTGTGAAGAGCATTGGTCAAGTTGATGTACCGATCCAACTTCAGGATCGAATGCATATTATTTCTATTTTGGTAGTTCCGGATCTTCCACAGACTTTGATCTTGGGTATTGACTTTTGGAACCTTATGGGTATTGTTCCCAATTTGAGACAAGGCAGTTGGCGATTTGTAAAAGATTCTGACAATTCGTCTGTTGAACTGGAATCTATTGAGGTTATGCCTCTTAGTAATTCTACACTTACTTCTGAACAGAAATTGGAGTTAGAGAAAATTTTGAATGAGTCTAAAGCACTTCCAAGTGAGATGTTAGGTTGTACGTCTAGGGTTGAGCATGTTATTCGTACAAATTCTGAACCGATTAAGCAGAGATATTATCCGGTTAGTCCGTTTATGCAACGTCTTATCGATGAAGAACTTGATCGTATGTTGAGCTTAGGTGTCATTGAACCGTCTTCTAGTGGCTGGTCCAACCCAGTCCTAATGGTCAAAAAGAAAGATGGGACCTACAGATTTTGCATAGATTTTCGTCGTCTTAATCGTGTGACTGAGAAGGATGCTTATCCTATTCCCTATGTTAGTGCTACTTTGGATAAACTTCGAAATGCCAAATTTTTGTCATCGTTGGATGTTAAGTCTGCCTATTGGCAAATTCCTTTATCTGAGGATTCCCGTAAATATACGGCTTTTATAATCCCCAATCGTGGCCTTTTTCAGTTTACTCGTATGCCTTTTGGGTTACATAATGCCCCTGCAACTTGGCAAAGGTTCATTGATAATGTTCTTGGTCCATCTTTGGAACCATATGTTTTGGTGTATCTGGACGATATAGTTATCGTGACAGATAGTTTTGAAAAGCATATTGAAATATTAAGAGAGGTTTTTAATCGATTGTCTTTGGCTGGTATCACTTTAAGTTCGGATAAGTGCAAATTTTGTGTTCCTGAGCTACGATACTTAGGTTATGTAGTTAGTCAGAAGGGAATTCATGTGGATCCTGAGAAAGTTCAGGCCATTATGAATATTCAGCCTCCTCGGAATGTGACTGAAGTTAGAAGTCTGATAGGTTTGACTTCATGGTACCGTCGTTTTGTACCACAGTTTTCTGATATCATTCAGCCGTTGACAACCCTTCTTAAGAAAGGTGTCAAATTTTATTGGTCATCTGAGTGTGAATGTAGTTTGCGGACTTTGAAAGAAGCTTTGGTTAGGGCACCTATTTTACGTTGTCCAGATTTTGAGTTGCCATTTACTGTTCAAACCGATAGTAGTGGTTTTGGTTTAGGTGCTGTCTTGACACAAGAGATTGATGGCGAGGAAAGTGTAATATGTTACCTTAGTCGTTCTCTCACTCGTCAAGAGCGAAATTATTCTACGACTGAGAGGGAATGTTTAGGAGTTTTATGGGCCGTAGAAAAACTTAGACCATATTTAGAAGGCCGTCGTTTCACGGTGATCACCGATCACTATTCTTTGGTGTGGTTACATAATTTAAAAAACCCGACAGGTCGTTTAGCTAGGTGGTCTTTGAGACTCCAAGAATATGACTTTCAGGTGGTCCATCGTAAAGGTAAAGACCATTTGGTACCTGATGCGTTATCACGTTCCGTACCGATTCTTGACAGTATTGAGTCAGGTAATGAGCCTGTTATAGTTTCAACCGATAAGTGGTATAATAGTATGGTTGATAGGGTTCGGGATAAACCTGCTAAGTTTTCTCAATGGCGTATTACTAATGAAGGTTTATATAAATCTATGAAAACCGAAAATGATTCTGATACCGTTTGGAAACTTGTTGTACCTAAAGAAAATAGACTTGCTATTCTTCGTCAGGCACATGATCATCCTACTTCCGGTCATGGTGGAGTATATAAAACATATCATAGATTAACTCCCAAATATTATTGGCCAAAAATGCAAGCCGATGTAGCTCGATATATTAAAACTTGTCAAATTTGTCAAAAATGTAAACCAGATTTAAGACCTCCTGCTGGACTGTTAGTTCCGCAACCAATTGTTGATCGCCCTTGGCAGATGGTCAGTATAGATTTGATTGGTCCTCTCCCGAGGAGTACAAAAGGTTATTCATATGTCTTAGTCATCGTGGACTATTTTAGTAAATTTTGTTTGCTATTTCCTCTTAGGAATAGTTCAGCGAAGATGGTTTGTTCAAGAATTGAAGATGAAGTCTTCTTAGTTTTTGGAGTACCTAGATTGGTGTTGGTAGACAATGGAGCCCAGTTTACTGGTCGTGAGTTTCGCACTCTTTGTAGTAACTATTCAGTAAGAATTCGTTTTAATGCGCATTATCACCCGCAATCAAATCCCACAGAAAGAGCGAACAGAAATGTTAAAACTATGATTCGTTCCTATGTTAAAGAGAATCAGCGTTCTTGGGCAGATGAATTAACAAAGATTGGGTGTGCCCTTAGAACTGGTCGTCACGAGACTACTGGTTACACTCCCTATTTCTTAACTTTTGGTAGGGAACATATTTTAAAAGGCACTGATCATAAAATATCTGATAAAGTTCAAGATCTGCAAGTTGATCGTTCATCTGCTACTGTTATTCCTGATAAATTGCAGGGAGTTTTTGAGGTAGTGCGTAATAAAATAAAAACTTCTTTTGATCGCAATAAACGTTACTATGATCTCCGTAAGCGAGATACTCAATTTGTTATTGGTGACAAAGTTTTAAGGAAAAATTTTGCTCTTTCTGATGCGAGTAAATATTTTTCACATAAACTTGCTCCTCGTTATATTGGTCCTTTTACCATTCACAAAAAGGTGTCTCCTTGGACTTATATTTTAGCTGATGAACTTGGTAGGGAAGCCGGTAAATTTCATGCCAAAGATTTGAAAGAGTATGTTCCGAATCATGTCGGAGATTAGGGTCATTTGGTTGTTTTTTTGGGGGAACCATTTGGTGGTTTGGGTTCCACAGAGTTCAGCGATGGTTGGGGCTGTCCTCATTTGGAGCGTTTAGTGATACGCTCAGTTCGACCTAATATCTGTCGACTTGTTAGGGCTTATTAGTTTTTATTTAGATCTTTGTTTTGCAGGTATCTATTTTTGGCTTTTATACCAAGGGTTTTGATATAGCAATTTCGACTTTTGTTTTGGCTTAGCCAAACTATTTTTTTTGTATACCGGATTTGACAATTTTTCTTCTCCTTTTTACCTTCTCCTTCTTTCCTATACCGATTTTGCCTCCATATTTGCAATAGCACGGCTTGGGCTGGATCCCCAAGACCGTGGTTCTTTTGGGTTTCTTTGGGCTGAACTCCCTTTTTAACCCCCGGTTTCTTCTTCTCTTGTTCTCTGTCTCAAACGGTACGTGTGTGGTGTCCAGGTGGTTAGTGTTACTGAGTAGTGCTTCCGAACCTCGGATGTGGGGGTTTGGCGCTGTTCAGTCTCCATGACGTTGGAACTGGCAGTGCCCCGCATCGTGTGTGAAGTTGTGCTCCTCGGTGGCTCTGCCGTCTGCCCACTTCACATGTGTCCGGGCGAGCCCTTCTTTTTCACTCTGTTTTCTTTTTCTTCTTTTTTCCTCTATACTACCCTCTCTTGGGTGCGAGCAGAGAGTATGTCGGCGGCTCTCTGTTCAGTTCTTTTGCCGGCCATGTTCAGTGGTTCGTGCTGGTAGGTTTTGTTGTGAGTCGTTGCCAAGCCTCGGGCACTGGGAGTTGCTCAGTGGTCCCTTCCCGACGTGGAATACCACTGTGCCCAGTACCGTGTGTGAAGCGCGTCTTTGCAGTGAACCCTGCTTGCCCGACCATTGTTCATGCTTCGGGGTGGAACCTTTTGTTCCTCTGTTCTTTCCTTACCTCCACCTCCAATTTGTGTTTGTCCTTTGTTGTTTTTTTGGATTTTTTGGATCACCTTTCTGGTGTTAATTTTTGGTGCCATGTTTTTTTTGTGTCATGGTATTTTTCATCCTGGTGGGTTGTTCTTTCGATTTATTTTGGGCAAGTTAGATTTTAGCAAGGCTAGGTTATGCTAAGCCGCGAAAGGGTTTTCGCGACTGGGAGTTGAGGGGGGAATTATAACGTTGAAATTCACAACCCATTATTTGTTTGATGGTCACTGTTTAAAACCAAGCTTCTCCGTTGTTTGGTTGTCACTGGTTTTCCCTTTCTTTCGGTTTATCGTGAAGTCGCTCCTGCGCGTTTGAGCTCCCTGCTCAAGAGTGGAGTGAAGTAACAAAATGGCTGGTTTTTGGTACGAGAAGTTGAATGGGCGAGATATATTGGTTTTAAATATTAATTCGCTTTAGCGGAATAAATCTCACATTCAACAGAACGATCGCTTGATTATTTATATGCGATCAATCGTCAAATTGGACGGATTACGTTCTGGTACAAACCATTTTAGGTAACTTCTGTTCGTTAAAACCTCGTTGCGCTAAATCTCACAAATGTCTTTTTTATTTTAGGTAATATTATTTCCCTAGCAATCACCTTGAGGGAATTGTTTTGTAAAAGACCTTTCAGTTTATAGAAAGGTAAAAATCTTCAAATATTTAAACTTAATACAATATACAGGGTGATTTCTTTGTAGGTCTTTTTTCTTTTTGTTTCGGGTTTTGTTGTTCGTTGGTGTATTCTTGTTCCTGCCCGTCTGACCGTGTATTTTAATTGGAAGGTTCTTCCCCTTGGTGTCCGTACCTACATCTATACATATACCGGGTCGGAGAAAAACAACCAAATATCGAAGGGTGAAGCGAAAACCCCCTAAGCAAGGCTTTAAACATACAGCCGTGGGTCTTCGAATGGTGGGATGTTGGTCTAAATTTGTATGTATTATGTGTCATTTTATTTATGTATATGTATATATTTACTCAATGTGTTTACAATTTATGCATGCATGTTAATTTTAAGGATAAAACGAGATCTCGAATAGTGGAATTGTTGTAGGGTAGTTTTAAGTACAACCAACTGTGATACAAATCACCATTCACCTTTTTTTTTGTTGAAACATTACATTTTTTTCTATCTGCACAATAGAAAATAGTTGCAAGTAAAATAAAGCCCTACTTAGAACGTTTACATTTCACGACGTGCGTTTTATTTATTTATTATTTATTTATTTGTATGATTTTAATATTACTTTCCAGTTCGTCATTTGTAAGTATATATGTACGGTACGACCAAAATAGTGGAAGTTGCCCATATTTTAGTAGAAGATCTATTTCTTCGTTTGCCTGATAAGCTTGAAGCTTTAGTAGTAAGCATTGTTTTTAAACGAAGTGGCGCTTGTTTTTTTTTTATCTTTTATATCTTGTATTACCCCGCCCCTCTCCGACTTATTGGGGGCTAGCTGGCAAAAACTAAAGCAGTGTTATTTGGATCAAGCTGATACTTCCAGCACAGCTACATTTTGGTTGGTTAAGTGTTTCTTTATATAAAAATAGCCTTTTTGTTTCTGTAGGTTATAGGGAGTTAACTTCTGTATTCTAATAAGATTACTACTTTGAGAACATTTATAGTGACATAAATTACACTAAAATGGTTATGCACCAATGTGAGCTCGCATGTGTGTTTTAAGATCATCACTATTTGCACATTTGTAGCAACATAAATTACACTCAAATAGTTTCTCATGAGTACGAGTTCACATGCATCTTTTTAGGTGACCAATTCGAGAACAATTTGCGGTCACAAAAATGGTTTCTCACCAGTGTGAGCTTGCATGTGCATTTTAAGATTACCACTTCGAGAAGATTTGTAGTCAAATAAATTACGCTGAAATGGTTATGCACCAATGTGAGTTCTCATGTGTGTTTTAAGCCTACCACTTTGAGAAAATTTGCTGTCACATAAATTACACTCAAATGGTTTTTCACCAGTGTGAGTTAGTATGTGAGTTTTAAGAGTACCTCTTCGAGAAGATTTGTAGTCACATAAATTACATTCAAATGATTTTTCACCAGTGTGAGTGCACATGTGTGTTTTAAGATTACCACTACTTGAACATTTGTAGTCGCACAAATTACACTGAAATGGTCTCTCGTCAGTGTGAGTTTGCATGTGCCTTTTTAGATGATAACTTCGAGAAAATTTGCTGTCACATAATTTACACTCAAATGGTTTTTCACCAGTGTGAGTTCGCATGTGTATTTTAAGATTACCACTGTGAGAAAATTTGCCGTCACATAAGTTACACTTAACTGATTTTTCACCAGTGTGAGTCCGCATATGTTTATTAATATCACCACTGCTTGAACATTTGTAATCACACCAAGTACACTTAAATGGTTTCTCACTAGCGTGAGTTCGCATGTGTCTTTTTAGATAACCACTTAAAGAACATTTATAGTAACACAAATTACATTTAAATGGTTTCTCGTTAGTGTGAGTTTGCATGTGTATTTTAAGATTACCACTAGTTGAACATTTGCAGGCACACAAATTACACAGAAACGATTTTTCACCTGTGTGAGTACGCATGTGTGTTTTAAGAGTAGCACTTCGAGAAGATCTGTAGTCACATAAATTACACTCAAATAGTTTCTCACCAGTGTGAGTTAGCATGTGTTTTTTAAGACCACCATTTCGGGAAAATTTGCCTTCACATAAATTACACTTAAATGGTTTCTCACCAGTGTGAATTCGCATGTGCGTTTTAAGATTACCACTGTGAGAAAATCTGCTCTCACAGTAAATACACTCGAAAGATTTTTCACCAGTGTGAGCTCGCATGTGTGTCTGAAGACTACTACGACTTGAGCATTTGTAGTCACATAAATTACACTCAAATGGTTTTTCACCAGTGTGAGTTCGAATGTGTATTATAAGACTAACCTTTTTAGAAAATTTGCTGTCACATAAATTACATGAAAATGATTTTGCACCAATGTGAGTTTGCATGTGTCTTGCAAGGTTACTACTATATGAACATTTGTAGTCACTTAAAGTACACTCAAATGGTTTCTCAACAGTGTGACTTAATATGTGTCTTTTTTTACTATCACCAATGGCTTGTGTAGGTTCTTGTGGAGTACATGAGTTGTGGAACAGATTTTCGATTCTCTCAGAATGTGTGTCAGTCTCATCCATGGCATAAGAATCTTTCATTATTTGTGGTTCGATTTTGATCTCGAATTCTTCTTTGATTGCTGTTAGGTCATTGTCATCCATTGCATCAATATTCAAGATATTATCCAGTATTATCACAATCTGCAGCAAAAAAAAAACAGTACTAAAATTTAACTTGTATCTATGAAATAAGAACTTTCTTCGGAAAGTTCTTATTTCATTTAATACCATCAATAGTAATTTTTATATACCCAGTTTAACTTTATTGGATTGAATATATTTAAAAAAGTGAGTAAGATCTCAAACTCAATATTATGACTATCAGTAGGTATTCAACAAGTATCATTCAAAAAGCAACTTACATTTAAAGATGAACATACCTACAAACAATACTGGATATAACAGTATAACATATACCTCCCAAAAGTTCGATTAAAAAAAATCAAAATAGTTTATGCAATCAAAACTTAACAAATCTTTTTACCAGATCCTATCAAATGTTTATCGAATACTACATTTAAAAAGACAATATAACAAAATAATTGTAATCCACTGTATAGGGTTAATGAATTTTTTGTTATAACTTCATAATTAAACTCAACACATTTTTAAGGCTATTTTCACTTGAGTATTATTTGTGTATTGTTATATAATCATTGCTTGTAACTGATCTTTACTGAATATTATTACTCACATACACTGATACTAATCAGGTGATATTTCACAAATTATAATCTAGACCTATTTATTAACATTACTTATAAAGACACGTCAACGATATAAATATAAAAGTATAATTTTTCTGAGCACAAAATAAATTATTACTATCGACAAAGCAAATGAATCGACATTAGCATTTAAAGATACAATACTTGAAAATTAAACAACAATAAAAACTTACAAGACAATTGTATTATTCAATTCAAAATTATTTAGATGGCTATGCAACAGCTGTTGTATTGCTCAATCCATGGTTGACTACGATTAATAGGGCAATCCATAATCTAAGGGCAATCCCGATAGCTGTCAATGTATCAAGTTCCTTCTGAAGAACGCACATATGATATAACCTCAAATGGTACCATAAATTGCTCTCTATTACATAATATATACGCTAAAGCAAACATTGGATGATTAAATTACTAATACACGAAACAGATATTTAAACTATTTAATATTTTTAAAACTACATGTACCTAAGGTTGTATCATGTACCCAGATCCAAAAAAAGGTCAATTATTTGGATTAATAAATTGTTGATGACCAACTTAAATTCTCTAAAAATCAATCTAGGGACCCTAGATTTTGTAAACAGAATTGGCACCTTTTTAAAGGTTGATTCAGACCGGTAATAGAGGAGCGAAAGCGAATCCGCTTCCAAATCGCATTCCTTAGTTTTAAGATATGAGATACATTGGGATTGTCTGAAAAATCCGTCCAAATGGCGAGTCATTTGGATTTTAGTAATTTTGATGTTAGAGTGAAAGAGGTTGCCTAACTAGATTATCTGGTAATTAGTTTTCGGCTTTTTAATCAATTTTTCACTTTTTATAATCAGATTGTGTTCAATCTTCTTGAACATTTAATTTAATTAGATTTAATTTGAGATTTTTATTGTAATATAAAAAGGGAATATTTTGTAAGTTTTTATTAAGAAATAATTTTGTTTAATTAACTAAAATGTAATATAAAATATCGTACGCTGAACTGCAAGTATGTCCATTAATAAGCATTTCTTAACCAAAATTGGTGCAATATAAAACTCGCATCAGGTAAAATTTGTAGCAACTACCTGGTTTGACGTCATAAAGGAGCGCATTATTTTGCTGTGATCATTACATCCAAATCATATAAATACAATTGTAGCTAAATTTAAACTTGTCACAAATTTAATCGCTTTAACCTTTACTTGAGTCTGAGTAAAGGGCTTACGGGTGACCAAACGTATATTTTGCTGTCTGTTTTGTGTTTTGTTTGTGTACTAATAAACATGTCTTTTTTGTGTTTTTAATAATATTTTATTCAAGCTAGATCCTCTATACTAACCGACGTATCACGTATTGTGAAAATTAGGGTGGTGAACAACTACCCAAAATATTTTTACGGCCGTATTGGTCGTAGCATTTGGTCCTTCGAGCCTACCTTGCACCAGCCCCTGTGAGTTTTCACTGCGATCGACCCCTGGGTGCATCAATTCAAGATCTTCGCAAGAGTCAAGAGTACTGGAGTGTACGAAAAATTCAACATCAATATGGAGAATAATCTAGCAGAACAGAAGAAACTAGCCGAGACAATGCAGAAGCTTCTTAGTAACATGAAGAAGGATTCTTCTACAAGAAAAACTCAAGAGTATTTCAACACTCGATACACAACGTTACAGCAACATTAAAATGATTTCCAGAAAAAGCACGAAGAACTTCTAAAAACGATCCCTAGCGAACACAATTATATTAAACAAAATTTTTTCGATCAGGTAAGAAAGATTTACCAAGAAACCGAAAAATATATTCAAGAGTGGCAAGAATGTCTTGCCGCAGCAACGCCAAGGGACACGGACTTCGAATTCACCTTCGAAAAAACTACCGATGATCAAGAATTTCGTTTACAACGTCAAACAATCAACATCAAATTGCTAGATAAAGCAATAACCAATATAATTAATAACATGGAACAAACCAATACAAGGATTCATTGTGAGCATAAAATTAAATCAATCTCCGAACAGTGGAGTGAAATAACAAAATTACATAAAGAAATTCTTCTTCACGAGAAGAATTATAAAGAAGACTATTTTAAAGCAGAAATGTACGAAGAAAAAGAAAATCAAGTCGAGCAGCTTATTAGTCAACTGCACGAAAAAATAGAAAATTCATCACCTAATCAAAATCAAGATCTCAATTCCCATGTGGCACATCCCAGACTCACCATCCCTATCTTCGATCTTTTATATGGTAATTACGAGGCGTGGTCAACGTTTCATGACATTTTTCTACAAGTTATACACAATAACAACAAATTAGGGAAGGCTGAAAAGATGCAGTATCTTAAAACGCATATCAAGGGCGAAGCAAGCAAGTTAATTCAACATCTTGAAGCTTCCAATGCCAACTACAATACAACATGGGAAATGTTGGACAACCGTTACAACAATAAAAGAATATTATTTACAAAATATGTAGATAATATTCTGAATTTGCCTAAAATGGCAATTGAATCAGCCGCCAACGTCAAACAAATTCATGATACAACATCCGAAAGTTTACGTGGAATGACCAGCATGGGCATAAATACGTCGACATGGGATGCACTAATTGCTCACATTTTAACCAAAAAACTGAATAGAGAAACAAATCAACTGAAAAATCCAAGAAACATTCAACATCTGGGGGAACTGTTAGAATTCCTAGAAAAACGATTCCAATCGCTAGAAGCCCTAAATCCAGGTAAGCGATATTCAGAAACTAGCAATAAAAAATTTGAAACGCCCAAAAGAGGGTTTATGAAAAGCTATTGCACTAATGTGCTAAAATGCCGATATTGCAACGGCGACCACAAGTTATATCAGTGTTCGAGATTTGCATCATTAAAATCGAACGAACGCTACAATTTCGTTAAACGTCAAAAAATCTGCATTAACTGTTTAAAACACACCGATAACGAAAAGTGCAAGACCACACACAGATGCATGAAATGCAAGAAGTATCATCACACGCTTCTGCATTATGAAAATAACCAACTTTCTAAGAACAATCAAGTAATAGCCTCAAAGCCTCAACTCCAGAAAAGTTCAACAAGAAAACAATATTGCTATTCAACAAGAAAAAATCGAAAACCAGAAAATTAAGAAAAGACCAACAATTAATGGGAAATTGAAGAACTTCAAGAATCAGCGTCTCTCTCAGAAGATGATAGGCAATGTGAAGAACAATACGCTCACACTCATAAGAGGAGCAAAAATGGAAAATACACTGTCATTATTCCATTCAGAACTGTTCCAAGGCAACTCGGAGAGTCGAAAAGAAAAGCAGTTGCAAGATTCCTTCAAATAGAAAAACTTTTAGAAAGAGACCATCAGTTGGAACTGAAATACAAAAAATTCATGGAAGAATATTTAAAACTAGGATACATGAAACTTGTCCAATCACATCATCAACCCGATCGTGGCTGTGATACTACCAAGTTGAGGGTTGTGTTTGACGCATCGTCAACAAATCAAATGGCAAGAGTTTAAACGACATGATGCACAAAGGTCCACGATTGCAGCAAGATATAATTGATATTTTATTGCGTTGGAGAAAACAGGCAATTGCAGTAACTGCAGATATAGAGAAAATGTACAGGCAAGTTAACATTTGCGAAGAAGATCAATTATATCACAAAATTATTTGGAGGTTTTCAAAAAATGATCCACTACAAGAATATCAACTTACTACAGTTACATATGGAACCTCTTCAGCACCATATCTAGCAATTAAAACCTTACAACAATTGTCAAAAGGCGAAGAGCAGACGTATCCTTTAGCTGCCAAAATAACAAAGAGTGATTTTTATGTCGACCTTACAGGAGCAGATAATCAAGAACAAGCACAAAAACTCCAAAAAGAAATTACCCTCATGTTAAATTTGGGAGGTTTTATCATAAGAAAATGGGCTAGTAATCAAATAATCAATAGCAGTCTTCAAACCCAAGAATCAGTAGAAATAAAATCATCGGAAAATAATCCAAGAAAAACATTAGGGTTTATTGGTCTCCGAATAAAGATACGTTAAGCTACAAGGTTATAACATAGCCTCATCAAAGTCCAACTAAAAGAATGATTTTATCAAAAATCGTACGCATCTTTGGCTCATTAGGACTACTAGCACCAATAGTCCTCAAAGCAAAATTATTGATGCAAGAGCTTTGGGTTGGACAATTCTCCTGGGATCAACAATTACCGGAAGAAATTGTCAAAAAATGGAATGATTTTCAGCAAGAGTTACCTACAGCAGAAGCAATTCGCATTACTCGGCGGTTGCAGTACAAAACCAATCAAATTATAGAATTACATGGATTCTGTGATGCATCTGAAAAAGCATATCGCGCAGTAATATACATTAAAACTACGACATCAACAACTACTACAAGTGTTACATTACTAACAGCCAAATCAAAAGTAGCACCTATCAAAATGAGAAAGGCCCAGATTGGAGCTTTGTGCAGCGACTTTATTAGCATCTATCATCAAACGAGTAATCACAGCGCTACAAATAGAAAACATTTCTATCTACGCCTGGACAGATTCAATGATAGCGTTGGCATGGATCAAAGTAAATCCAAGTAAATGGAAGCCCTTCGTTGCAAATAAAGTTTCAGAAGTTCAACAGCAAATAGGAGGGAAGTGTTGGAACCACGTTAAATCTCAAGAAGATCCGGCAGACTTAATCTCCAGAGGGGCAGGTCTTTCAAAATTACTGATCAACGAATTATGGTGGAACGGACCACCGTGGTTAAGAACATCCAAGACGTCATTGGCCAATATGAAAACCCTACTACTGAAGAAGAAATAAAGAATTACAAATCATTTGCCACACAGTAGTTATAAATTACGACATTGAGTTTTTTGCAAGATTTTCATCATTACGAAGAATGGTCAGAGTTATAGTTTACTGCAGAAGATTGATTTCTAAATGGAAAAAGCAAAGCACCACCACCAAGTTTCTTACAGCCAAGAAATTAAACAATGCGTTACACCAAATTATAAAAGTTGTAGAACAACAAAATTATACAACTGAATATACGGGACTGCAAGAAAATAAGGCAATAAACAAGAAAAGTCCCTTGAAAAGTCTACATCCGTTTTTGGATCAAAGTGGCATCATACGGTTAGGAGGAAGACTTCAGAACTCTTCTTTAACTTACAACGAAAAACATCCGATTATACTACCGCATCACCATCATCTAGCAAGACTTATCGTCACTGATTCACACCACCAAACTTTACACGGAGGAATTCAACTAACAATGGCACATTTAAGAAGAAATTACTGGATAATTCGAGCGAAAAACTTGGTACGTGAAAAATCAGCAAGTGTTTACCATGTGTTAAACAAGATGCACGACCTCTCGAACAACTCATGGGCAAATTACCAGCCGCAAGAGTGTGTCCATCTCATCCGTTTACTCATACAGGAATAGACTATGGTCGACCACTCCAGATTAGAATATCTAAAGGCAGAGGAAACAAATTCTATAAAGGATATATTGCTATATTCGTATGCCTTTCAACTAAAACAATTCACATCGAGGCCGTAAGCGATATGACCACAAATGCATTTCTTGCTGCATTTTGAAGATTTAAGGCAAGAAGAGGAAGATGTTTACACATCTACAGCGATATCGGGACAACCTTTGTAGGTGTCAATAAAATACTGCAATCAGAAGATCTCAGTTCCATAGAAATAAGAGAAACAACAGAATCCGAAGGTGTCCATTGGCATTTTATTCTCCCGGCAAGTCCTCACTTTGGAGGATTATGGGAAGCTGGGGTAAAATTAATAAAATATCATTTAAAGCGAATTATTGGAGAGAAACTACTTACATTTGAAGAATTATTCACGCTGTTATACCAAATAGAAGCCTGCTTAAATTCACCATTGTGGCCATTAAACAACGATTCAAACGAGTTGTCAGTCATTACTCCGGGGCATTTCCTAATTTGATTTGATACGGTAGTGTAATTTATTAAACCAGTTTTCATGATTACCAACATTCTAATAAATATTATCAAAATATGAAATGTCACTAGGAATATTTGACATGATGCGTGACTCAACTCGAAATAACACAGTACTTAGTTCATATTTAAGAACTATAATATGTACTATTGATTTCATAATGATCAAGGACAGCAAGGCTAATTTTGATGCTACTTTATTCTTTTTTTCCAGTGTAAATGTATAGAATAAAATAATATAATAAAAAATGTTACATTTTATTTATCATACTTTTCCATTAAATATAATATCGTACATATAATCACTTATAGTTTTAATTTCAATTACATAAATATACATAGTTTAAACATAAAGTTTATTATAAATTTTCCTTAATTTTATGTAATTATTCCATTTTATAAATATTACATTTAAAAAAATTGTTCATACAATATTTATGTTTATATATACAATAAAAAAAATATATTGTTTTGGTCTGAGAAACGGTATGATTTTTAATTAGCAAGAGTGAGATCGACTTATATTCGTAGTAGAAGCATTTGCTACATTTTATGCATACAACCAAATAAATGTCATTTATCAACCTGTTTGTTTCTGTCTTATTATAAACTGCTTTTTAATTATTTTTACAATTACTATATAATCATAGTACAATAACTGATTAATTAAATTAATTCATCAACAATAATATTAATTCATAAGATATGCTTTGAAATCTATTTCGCGCATTTGGGACGTTCGGGTGTGCAAATTATACAACAAAGAGGGAATATGGGTGAAAAGAGACACTCGATCATAGAGTATTAGCGAATATGTTGCAGGGGCCCGTTTCTGGCTGCACTGCCTATAATACCCTGTTGCAATAAATAAATTATTAAAAATATGAACAGAATTTAATTTATAGAGATCGATGCACTTAAAATTTTTATGTTTAAATAAAGTATAACTTCAACACTACACAGACTTACAACAAACAAAACAAAGTATTTACAATATTCGCGACATAAAACTACATCGAGCATTCTGTCGCTTGCTTTAAATGAACCCTTACTACTACTGCTTCCGCACCCCACCACAGGATTTAAACATTTGCATTGGAGACAGTACACACTCTTTAAAGAATTAATTATTAATTAATTCATGAATATTTTCAAAATCTTTTGATGTATTTGTTTTATTTGAAAATATTGTAGTTTGTAAAAAAAAGATTTTGATGAAGGCACCAGAACATTAAAATGCATTACACTCTACTTCATAAAATAACTAAGACATAATCCATAAATCAAATTACAAAAATTGCCACATACATAATAGATATTTATGCATTAAGGGAGATATGAATGTTTTTTCCCACGAGGTTGACGTGTTACAGACCAAGGGCCGAAGGCCCGCGGTCTGTAAGTCTACCGAGGGCAAAAAACAGAATATCTCCCGTAGTGCATTAAATATTTTATTTTTTAGTAACATCATATTCTTTATTTTCAACTTAAAACGTAAAAAAACATTCAAAATTAAAATAAATTGTGAATATCAAAGGTGGTTTGACTGTGCCGTTGTTACGATGGTTGCTACAGTTGCATGAATTTGTTTTTCAATCAACAAAAAAAAATGTCTGAAAGCAGCAGCGTTATTCCTCACAGTGTGATTATAAAAGCGGAAAAAGCCAGTGAGTTATTGGTTCCGAAGAAGTCTGAACATTTGTACATCAAAGAATATGACCGATTTCATGTATGGATGGTGTTAAAACTCCCTTGGGAGATATGAGTTGCTTTTCATAGTTGGTATCTAGGACGAAAATAATCCATATCATGTTACTAAAAAATAAAACACTATTACCTACTTACTTACTTTATATAGGAAGAGTCAACTCCTCCGTTTATTCAGAGGTAATCATTAATTACTTAAAAAAGAAATATCCTGATGAATCATTTGTTTGTGAGAAGTTACCGACCAAAGGGGAAACAAATTCCTTTAAAGTTGGCGTTCCTATACAGCTTTCGGAAGAACTATTAAAAGCAGAAGTATGGCCTTCCAATGTTGTTATTAGACGGTATAAGTTTTTTCGAAGAAAACCCTAAAAATAAAGTGTCTCGCAATACTACTAACAGTGAGTTGCCGAAACCATTAACAATATTTTATCAAAACGTAAGGGAACTCCAAACTAAATTAGATTTACTTTCTAGTGCTGTGAACATATCGCGATTAGACATATATCTCCTATACGAGTGTGGTCCAAATAATGATATTTCTGATACTGAACTGGGTGTTTGCAAATACTATAATATTTACAGATATGACAAAAAACCAGAATACTAGTGTCTATCAGCGTGGTGGTGGTGTTATAATGTTAATTAATAAACACCTTAATTCAAGAAGCATAGTTGTGCCTTGTAAGAATATTGAAATGGTTGCTATGTACATTTCATTTGATAAAATATCCATAATAGTAACACTAGTCTATATTCCACCGAAATCTGATGCTGAGGTTTACAACAGTTTTAGTAATAACATGTTGCATCTCAGGAATAATTATCCAACTAGCTCGTCTGCTGTATTTGGTGATTTTAATCTTCCAGGAATCGTATGGTTAAATGACCAATATGGCGATTATCCAGATGATATCAAATCGACTCAGTGCAAAACAGTGGCGGATACAGTTGCTATTTTAAATTTGTTTCAGGTCAACAAATTTTATAATTGTATTGGCAACATGTTAGATTTGTGTTTTACGGACATCATAAATACAGACGTGGAATTAGCCAATGAAGTTTACCTTCCACTGGATGTATATCATCCTGAGCTACTTACCAAGTTTTCGATCAAGG
The DNA here is from genome assembly GCA_929113105.1 of Agrypnus murinus. Taxonomy (NCBI): domain Eukaryota; kingdom Metazoa; phylum Arthropoda; class Insecta; order Coleoptera; family Elateridae; genus Agrypnus; species Agrypnus murinus. The sequence goes on from OV816027.1 coordinate 5,997,423, forward strand.
AGGACTTCACACCGACGCAATTTGACTATCTTAGTTATGATTTTACAAATGCTGATTTTTGGTCTATTAATAATTATTTAACTGCCATTGACTGGGATGTTTTGTTTAGTAAAACAAATTTTGTCGATAATGTCAATATTTTTTATACTATATTGCATGAGGTTATTAAGATTTTTACACCAATAAAAATAATTAAAAATAGAAAATACCTGGTCTGGTTCTCCCTTGAACTTAAGGAATTAGTTATACAAAAGATTGCTCATAAGAAGTATAAACAATCTAGAGATATAGTCGATTAAGTATATTTTAGTGAACTTCGGGAAAAATGTAAAACAGTTGCATTAGATTGTTTAAAATATTATAATAACAATATTGAAAAAGAATTATCGGATAATCCAAAGAAATTCTGGTCTTTAATTAATAATAAACGCAATGCTGCTAGCATTCCTAACAGCTTATCTAATGATACTGTTTCTTCAAGTGATCCACAACAAATTGTAAATATGTTTGCTGATCATTTTGCTCATGTCTATTCAGCTTCAGATGTTAATCTCCCTGATACTTATAATAATGATATTGCTTTATTAGATCTTAATAATGTATGTATTAAAAGTGTAGATGTTTTTAATAAGTTAGCCAATTTGAAAATAACAAATAATTGTGGTCCAGATGGCATTCCATCAACATTTTTGAAATACTGTAGATTTGCGTTAACTAAACCGCTTACTGTATTTTAATATGTCCTTATCTTCAGGCCAATATTATGATAATTGGAAGATAAGCTATATTACCCCTATATTTAAATTTGGCGATAAACAAATGGTCGTTAATTATCGACCAATATCGATATTATCTTGCATACCTAAAATTTTAGAATGTATTGTAGCGGATAAGATATCCTATTGTTTTAAAAATATTATTAACAATAACCAACATGGGTTCACGAAGGGTCGATCTGCGGATACGAACCTTTTATGCTATCAACATGATATTCTCGAGGCTTTTGAGAATCGGTGTCAGATTGATACCATCTATACCGATTTCTCAAAAGCCTTCGATAAAGTTAACCATCAGTTACTTTTGTTTAAATTATGAGGTATGGGCATAGCGGATCCATTTCTATCTTGGCTAAATGGCTATCTCAGCCTGAGAACTCACATTGTCAAAATTAAAAGCTACACATGTAAGGAAATTCAAGTAACTTCCGGTGTCCCTCAAGGAGGCCATCTCTCCCGCCTCCTTTTCAATTGTTTCATTAATGATATTACTAAATCCACACAGTATTGCAAAGTGTTGTTATTTGCTGATGATTTGAAATTATACGGTAGAGTAAATTCCATTGATGATTGTTTTAGAATTCAGCATGATATCGACCGTCTGATTAGTTGGTGTGACAGAAACGGGATGGATTTAAACTTTAAGAAATGTTTTATTATTTCATTTTATCGTACTCAGGAACAAATCACATACATCTACAAAATAAATAATTATATAGTCCAGCGTGTTGATAGAATAATAAAAGATCTCGGGGTTATATTTGACAGAAGACTATCTTTTAATAATCATATACAAACTGTAATTAATTCAACGTTGAAGATGTTAGGGTTTATTTTTAGGCAGTGCAAGGAGTTTGGGGTCTGGACTCTTAGAATGTTATATTGCGAATTAGTTCGATCTCGTTTAGAATATTGTGTTGTTGTTTGGGATCCATATTATCAGACTTTTGTATCTAAATTAGAAAAAGCTCAAAACAAATTTTTAAGGTTTGTAGCCTTTAAACTAAATATAAATTATAGTGACACAGGTTATAGTTATGTATTAGCTGTTGTAAATTTGCCTACCCTGGAATTCAGGAGAATCATGTTATCTCTGTGCTTTCTATATAAAATAATTAATGGTGTTATAGACTGTTCTGTTCTTTTATGTAAATTAGATTTTCAAATTTCTCAAAGAATACACGTTCTAAAGAATTGTTTAAAATAACTGCACATTGTACCAACTATAATTTAAACAGCCCCATGCAAACAATGATGCGCTATGCCAATATTTATTATAAAGTCGATTTATTTAATAATTCTTTGCAATCTTATAAGCGTGCTCTAATTAGTAATATTACAGCTTAGAAGATGTTTATGTCATCATTATGTTTATGTATTATTGTTAGTCGGTGCCTGTATTTTATCTTTACATTATTTTATTTATACTTTTACTACTTAGATTACTTTATGTTATATGTATATTGTTAAATGGATATCCGTCAATAAATTATTATTATTATTATTATTACATGTAAGATTGCATTCAATTCTGTCAAGTAGTTATTGAAATATTAAAAATTAATTAATTATTAAAAACACACTTTATATCAAAACTCACATAAATACAGCAACATAATTTGCAAAAATTCAAAAGCCATACCTAACTCAGATAATTTTAAAAATTGACTATTTTGTACAATCATAAATTGTCTATCTAACTGTGTTTAATTACTTTGAGCTATTGGTTTCTGTGCTATGAGCATTCAAACTCAAAGCTCAGAAACTTTGCATTTGATAGTAGATGGTTTCTCACCAGTGGGAGTTAACTTGTGTATTCTAATAAGATTACTACTTTGAGAACATTTATAGTGACATAAATTACACTGAAATGGTTATGCACCAATGTGAGCTCGCATGTGTGTTTTAAGATGATCACTATTTGTAGCAACATAAATTACACTCAAATAGTTTCTCATGAGTATGAGTTCGCATGCGTCTTTTTAGGTGACCAATTTGAGAACAATTTCCAGTCACAATGGTTTCTCACCAGTGTGAGCTTGCATGTGCATTTTAAGATTACCATTTCGAGAAGATTTGTAGTTAAATAAATTACACTGAAATGGTTATGCACCAATGTGAGTTCTCATGTGTGTTTTAAGCCTACCACTTTGAGAAAATTTGCTGTCACATAAATTACACTCATATGGTTTTTCACCAGTATGAGTTCGCATGTGTGTTTTAAGAGTACCTCTTCGAGAAGATTTGTAGTCACATAAATTACATTCAAATGATTTTTCACCAGTGTGAGTGCACATGTGTCTTTTAAGATTACCACTACTTGAACATTTGTAGTCACACACATTACACTGAAATGGTCTCTCGTCAGTGTGAGTTTGCATGTGTCTTTTTAGATGATAACTTTGAGAAAATTTGCTGTCACATAAATTACACTCAAATGGTTTTTCACCAGTGTGAGTTCGCATGTGTATTTTAAGATTACCACCGTGGGAAAATTTGCCATCACATAAGTTACACTCAACTGATCTTTCACCAGTGTGAGTTCGCATGTGTTTGTTAATATCACCAATACTTGAACATTTGTAATCACACAAAGTACACTTAAATGGTTTCTCACTAGCGTGAGTTTGCATGTGTCTTTTTAGATAACCACTTAAAGAACATTTATAGTCACACAAATTACATTTAAATGGTTTCTCGTCAGTGTGAGTTTGCATGTGTATTTTAAGATTACCACTAGTTGAACATTTGCAGGCACACAAATTACACAGAAACGATTTTTCACCTGTGTGAGTACGCATGTGTGTTTTAAGAGTACCACTTCGAGAAGATCTGTAGTCACATAAATTACATTTAAATGGTTTTTCACCAGTGTGAGTTCGAATGTGTGTTTTAAGTCCATCACTTCGAGAAGATTTGTAGTCACAAAAATTACACTCAAATGGTCTCTCACCAGTGTGAGTTCGCATGTGACTTTTTAGATAACCATTTTGAGAACATTTATAGTCACACAAATTACACTCAAATGGTTTCTCACCATTGTGAGCTTGCACGTGGCTTTCAAGGTTACAACTATTTGAATATTTGTAGTCACTCAAATTACACTCAAATGGTTTCTCACCAGTGTGACTTCGCATGTGTTTTTTTAGACTATCATTTCGAGAAAATCTGCAGTCACATAAATTACACTTAAATGGTTTCTCACCAGTGTGAATTCGCATGTGCGTTTTAAGATTACCACTGTGAGAAAATCTGCTCTCACAGTAATTACACTTAAAAGATTTTTCACCAGTGTGAGATCGCATGTGTGTCTTAAGACTACTACTACTAGAGGATTTGTAGTCACATAAATTACACTCAAATGGTTTTTCTCCAGTGTGAGTTCGAATGTGTATTTTAAGACTAACCTTTTGAGAAAATTTGCTGTCACATAAATTACATGAAAATGATTTTGCACCAATGTGAGTTTGCATGTGCCTTGCAAGGTTACTACTATATGAACATTTGTAGTCACACAAAGTACACTCAAATCGTTTCTCAACAGTATGACTTAATATGTGTCTTTTTTTACTATCATCAATGGCTTGTGTAGGTTCTTGTGGAGTACATGAGTTGTGGAACAGATTTTCCATTCTCTTAGAATGTGTGTCAGTCTCATCGATTGTATAATAATCTTTCATTATTTGTGGTTCGATTTTGATCTCCAACTCTTCTTTGATTGCTGTTAGGTCATTGTCGTCCATTGTATCAGTATTCAAGATATTATCCAGTATTATCACAATCTGCAGCAAAAAAAACAGTACTAAAATTGACCTTTAACTTGCATCTATGAAATAAGAACTTTCCTCAGAAAGTTCTTAATTCATTTAATACCATCAATAGTAATTTTTATATACCCAGTTTAACTTTATTGGATTGAATATATTTAAAGAAGTGAGTAAGATCTCAAACTCAATATTATGACTATCAGTAGGTATTCAACAAGTATCATTCAAAAGCAACTTACATTTAAAGATGAACATACCTACAAAAAATACTGGATATAACAGTATAACATATACCTCCCGAAAGTTCGATTAAAAAAAATCAAAATAGTTTATGCAATCAAAACTTAACAAATCTTTAAAATTCTTTACCAGATCCTATCAAATGTTTATCGAATAGTACATTTAAAAAGACAATTAGATATAACAAAATAATTGTAATCCACTGTATAGGGTTAATGAATTTTTTGTTACAACTTCATAATTAAACTCAACGCATTTTTAAGGCTATTTTCACTTGAGTATTAAACGTTTACTTGTCTCCATGTACTATATTATATGTATTTGCGTATTGTTATATAATTATTGATTGTAACTGATCTTTACTGAATATTATTACTCATTTATACTGATATTAGTCGGGTGATATTTCACAAATTATAATCTAAACCTATTTATTAACATTACTTATGAAGACATGTCAAAGAAATAAATATAAAAGTATAATTTTTCTGAGCATGAAATAAATTATTATTATTAACAAATTATCGACAAAGCAAATGAATCTACATTAGCGTTTTAAGATACAATACTTGAAAATTAAAGAATAATAGAAACTTACAAGCCGATTGTATTATTTAATTAAAAATTATTTAGTTGGCAATGCAACAGCTGTCGTATTGCTCAATCCATGGTTGACTACGATTAATAGGGCAATCCATAATCTAAGGGCAATCCAGATAGCTGTCAATGTATCAAGTTCCTTCTGAAAAATGCACATATGATATAACCTCAAATGGTACCATAAATTGCTCACTGAGCGCATTCAGACAAAGAAAGCTATAAAGCGCTACATTCACGCACTTTGCTACAGCGCTTTATGTTGGCTGGACTGCACCGATCGGCTGTTGAAAAAAGTCCCTTTAGTTTGACACCTAACCTCAAACAGCAAATTCATTAATATTAATTATTGATATTTTGAAAGCACAAATAGCGTTAATTATGATTGAAAATATAGTGTATGACGACGAAGTTGATATTATAATGGGAAATATCAATGGAAATCAACAATGCTGTATATTCAATATTCACTGGAAATAACTGTTGCTGTTTGTTTACAGCTGTCATAAAGCGCTTACGTGCAGCGGAAAATAAATACGCTTGAACAATGGCGGATTGCTTCAGCAAAGCGCTTCAAGAATTGACATTTGAGAAACCATTCAGAGAGATTCTAATCTGCGGCGCTGCAGCGCTGTAACTCGCTGAATGCGCTCACTATTACATAATATATACGCTAAAGCTAAAAACATTAGATAATTAAATTACTAACACGCGAAACAGTTAAAATATTTAATATTTTTAAAACTACATGTACACAGATCCTAAAAAAGGGACAATTAGTTGGATTAATAAATTGTTGATGTCCAACCTCCAACTTAAATTGTCTAAAAATCAATCTAGGGACCCTAGATTTTATAAACAGAAACGGCACCTTTATAAAGGTTGATTCAGATTGGTGGTAGCGGAGCGGAAGCGAATCCGCTTCCAAATCGCTCTCCTTACACGCTGTCCTGCGTGAGCAACTACTTGCGTGCGAAGCGAGCGGAGCGGCCTTATCAGCGGATTTATCAAAACCAAGTAAACAATGCAGGTGTCCTACGTGAGATCGCGTCGCCCGGATCTTCGCTAGACGCGGATTTCAGGCGGTTGACGCGATCAAATTATTTGATATTTCCCTCCTTCACCGCGTTAGCCGCATGTGAATAGTCGGCATAGCTGATAATGTTTTGTTAGATTGAATTTAATCTTAAAGGAGAAAACCAATAATAAAATTATTACTTTTGAAATAATTGTGAAATAAATTTGTTAATATATTAAATAAATGGAAGTTTTCCAAAGGACCCCGCAGAGACCTTATGGAAAATGGCTTTCGCCAAATTCCTCTGAAACTTTGAATCTGTGCATAAACAATATTTGTTTCACCAGCCTATTCTTACCAGACTAGGAACCATAGTTCTGTTTTTTTATTTTTTTCGCGCGATTCGCGATTACGAAAATGTGCTACGTAGGATACTCTTAATTCGCTTCGTCCGCACCGCCATTCGCTCGCTTCGCCCGTGTCGTCCGCTTCGCCACATTGGTCGCTCACGCAGGACAATTGGGATTGTTTGAAAAATCCGTCCAAATGGCGTGTTCTTTGTGATAATGTATGTTATAATAAAATGTTATGATTTCATTGTTATTTTTTTGTAATCTATTCTCCATCGTGGTGAACTTGGGCTTTAAGGGGGAGCGCCAAATTACCCTCTAGCCCGGGTAAAAATTTTACCTTGAGCCGTCCCTGAGGTTAGCGATGCATGTAGCACTGAATCTAAGCTCAATGAAGAGTCAAGTTTTATGAAAATGTATTTTATTAATAGTGATTCAGATTATGTGAAGCCTAATGCTGCAGGTGTATTAGTAAATAATAAAATGTTGTCCATGGAGCTAGATACTGGAACAGCTGTATCAGCTATACCTGTAAGTATTTTTCAGCAGCAATTTAATGATTGTTTATTGCAAAATACCTCGGTAAATATGAAAGGTTATGGAGGAGAACCGCTAAAGATAAATTGTATGATGACTGTAGGTTAGTAGTTGTACGAGGTGGTTGAACTAATATTATGGGTAGAGATTTATTAAAACGTTTAGGGCTTACGGTTGATTATATTGATATCTATTGTAATGTGAATATGTTGAATAATGAAAGTTACCGAGATTTAAATATTGTATTAAATAAATATGAAGAACTATTTAATAATAAGTTAGGGTTATGCAAGCATGAAAAAGTAGAACTTAAAATTAAAAATGATGTTAAACCTATATTCTGTAAACCAAGAACAGTACCTTTACTTTTCAAAGAAAAAATTAATGAAGAGCTTGATATGTTGGAAAATCAAGGCGTGATCTCATTAATTGAAAATTCAGAATGGGGTATACCGCTAGTACCTGTGGTTAAGGAAAACGGTCAGTTGCGACTTTGTGGGGATTACAAGGTACCTGTAAGTAAATGTTTAGAGGATGTTAAGTAACCTTTACCATGCAATGAGGAATTATTCACAGCACTTCAAGGAGGAGAGCATTTTAGGAAGTTAGATTTTTCCAATGGATTTAATCAACTTGAGTTAGGAGAACAAACAAAACTTTTATTAGCGTGCAGTACAAATCGAGGTATTTACACAAATGAATAGACTTCCCTATCCACAAAGCCAGCTTGCTCAATTTTTCAAAAAATTGTTTAAAAAGTATTGCAAGGTGTAAACAGTATTATTAACTTTATGGATGATATAGTTTTTACCGGCAAAAATAGGGTAGAACATTTAAAAAATTTAGAAGAAGTTCTAGATAGGCTAGAGAAAGCAGGATTTAAGCTTAACTTAACAAAATTTAACTTTTTTCAATCTGAAATACGGTATTTAGGCCATTTCATAAATAAAAATGGTTTACGTAAATCACACACAAGATAAAACCTTTATAGGTATGATTAACTACTATGGGAAATTTGTTAAAAATTTGTCAACATTATTGGATCCATTTTATAAGTTATTGCATAAACATCAAAAATTTGAATGACCAAAAGAATGTGATATTGCATTTAAAAAAGCAAAATTAGCAATTTCTTCACAACAAAGAAAGCTTAGCGTACTTCGATCCAAATGTTCCTATTAAATTAGTATGTGATGCATCACAAGTAGGGTTAGGAGCCGTATTGTTGCACGTTTATCCAGATGAAATTGAGAAACCAATAAGTTTTTCTTCTAGAACGTTGAGTAAGGTTGAACCAAATTACTTGTCATTCATAAAGAAGCATTAAGTATATATTGAACCGTAAACAAATATTACCTAATAGGTAAATAAAAATAAAATAAATTTTAAGTATATTAGTGGTTCTGAAAACGGAGGAGCAGATGGGCTTTCCCGCTTTCCACTAAACACTGCTTCGGAAAGGAAGATGTAAGAATTTGATTATTTTAATTTTATAGTTGAGGACAAAGTTCCTGTTGATGCAGAACAAATAAAAAAGATAACGCGTACCGATTCGATTTTAAGTAAGGTTTATCTATATACTAAGGATAGTTGGCCAAATGAAGTTTCAGAAATGTTAAAACCATATAAGTAAGCATAGAAGTTTGGAAATGAGTATCGAAGGAGAACTTCTTATGTGGGGGTTTCGTGTTAAGCTTGTATTACATTAAACTTTTTTCGTCTAGAAAACTTTGACAAGTTCTTGTACTAAATGAAATACTAAACTAGAAATTTGAATTTCCCGGTTCATGTTTAAGCTATTATCAAGTTGCAGCTCATTTGCGCAAACTCGGCGAAAGTGACAATTCGTGACTACCAATATTGTAAAATATACAGCGTACAGCGATATTAATGTTTTCGTTATTTCACTTCCCCATTTTGCATTATTAGAAGGCATTTTTCATATATCAATCAAAAATATTTCTATTTGCATGAAGGAACGAAACAGCAGGTAAAAATAAATATTGTTAGGTTAGAAAATAAATGTTTGTAAACAAACAATAAACTGTACATAGTTGGTAGCTCCGAGATTCGCTTCAGTGCGCAGATCTAGTATCAAAACTTGGATAAGAAATAGGTTCGTACCTAGTTTTAAAACTAGTTTCAAACTTGAAAACTTTCATCCAAGCTTTTGATTTACACTATCAAAGTTTCTACAAGTTCATCTAGTACAAGAACTTGTCAAAGTTTTCTAGACGAAAAAAGCTTAATGTAATACAAGCTTTATAATACCAGAAAAGTTTAGACAGCAGCTTTTAGTAGAGAATCATGGCGCGCATAACGGCATGATTAAAATGAAGGCATTAGCTAGATTTTTGGTGCCCAAATTTAGATTTTGACATCGGAAATTATGTAAAAAATTGTAATGAGTGTATGATTCATTCTCGAAATCCAAATAAAAGTCCACTAATTAAATTTGAAGAGGGTAAACATGTATTCGATAGGATATACATTGACTTTTTAGGTCCTGTTAAGGGTAAAACTTTCCTTATTATTACTGATTCATATTCAAAATGGCCAGAAGTGTATGAAATGTATAAAAGGAATTCTGTTAGCACTATATTGATAGATTGCGCGATTGTTTTGTAAGGTATGGTTTACCAAATATCATAATATCTGATAATGGTTCACAGTTGGTTAGTGCGGAATTTGAGACATTCTGTAAAATTAATGGGATTAACCATAGCACTGGTGCACCATATCATCCACAAACAAATGGAGCGGCAGAAAATAGTGTTAAAACATTTAAAAATGCTTTATACAAATTATATAAATAAAACTGAATCCAACGTGTCTTCCGAGTTCTCGATGTTATTAAGTAGGTAAATATTTATTTTCATACCGAAATACATCCCATTGTGTCGCAGGAGAGACATCTTCCAAATTAATGTTTTCTCGTAACATTAGATCTTCTAGATTTTCTGACACGAGCAAAAAAAGAAAAGGCAAAGGAAGGTGAGATCAAGTTTCATCATGGCAATAGACAGGTAGGTAGATCTTGAAGAAGGTGAATTATAGTTTATGCAAAAGATTATAGATGTGTAAATAAAATAGTTTGGACCAAAGCTATAGTCATGAGGAGAATTGGTTTTTATACTTATTTATGTAAACCTTTAAATAATAAAGAATTGTACTGGAAGAGGCATATTGATCAAATAATCAAGGTTGGTAAATTTTATGATGAGATAAATCTGAATATTGATCTTGAAAATACTTGAAAAGATAGGATTAGTGATTGTATAATTGACAGAAAGATAGATAGTATAGAGAAGCGTAGTGAAATAATGACAGAAGTGTAAATGAAAATCATCAAAGTGAAATTAAAGATAAAAGTGAAGTTATTCAGGAAGGTGATGTTTGTAAAGAAAGTGAAATGAAAAATGCATCACAGGAGGTGAATAAATTAGGTTGTAAGATTATTGTTAGTAGTTCTTTAATTCAAAACAGACCCTGCCGTACCATTAGGCCTCCAGAGCGTTTGAATCTTTAAAACTATTGTCACAAACGAAAATATTTACAATTCAATATTATATACAAAACTCAACTTCTCTTCCGTTCGTACAATATAGCGTGCAAGGCCACACTCAATTGCCGACGCTAGTTAAGCAGCTGCGGTCTTACCGCCAACTTGGAGCCATCTGCGCGGACAGCTGTGCATTCTTTCGTAGAAGCGCTCCCGCTTCGCCCACAACGGATCTCAACTGCATTAGTTGGCATGCAACATATCTGCCTACGTTACTCCGTATACGCGGGGCAACCTACGCGATTTACAAACAGCTGCACATTCCTTAAGAAGAAACCAGCACACTTCCGCTCAACCCACAGATTGGTGCCAGGCACGGTCAGATCGAATGCAAACTACGCACAAGCCTGCAAGCAGGAAGCGTGAGCTTCCTTAGTTTCATACTTGGAACTCCAACCCACTGATTCCCACTACGATGCTAATATCTTCCGCGTTCAGCAGTATAAAAACCCCCTTGTTTGGTTTTAAAGTCAGTCTGTGTCTAGAATCAGAAGAAGCCTCATCAAAAAACAAGCGGGTAAGTGTCTTTTTATTAATTATGGCTTAGTTCTGCTTAGTATGAGTGGGTTGCGCAAAAGCCCTCTCTCTCTCTCTCTCTCTCTGCTTAACTATGGGAAGTTGTGACCAGGCTCCCACGCTTAGTTGTAGATCACCAGGCGTTTAACTCCTACGCTTAGTTTGTAGATCTAGTGCTAGAGCAGGGTTGGTTCCGACCATCCTCATGATTGTGTTAGTTTTAGGAGGACATGTACGTCCTCACGATGTATAACCATTATGTATGTGAACCTTTGTACTATCTTTATTGTTGTTAGTATATAGTTGTTTTTTACGACTTATGTTTATTTTCCTTCTATCTCTGACTATGTCCTCCAGTCACCCAGAAAACCCCACGTGACACTATTAAAAGTATTAGCTTAGGAGGGAGAAGTGAAATATCCTGTCGTAAGTGGTAAAGCGAACTCTGTTTATATAATTGCTATTGTTTTGTTGTAATATTGGTTACATACCTATAATAGCAAATTATGATCTAGTGTGCAAATAAAAAAGAGATCGATCGATACAACAGTACAAGGGATGTTCTTGTAAAAACAACAACATAAGATGTTCTGATAAGATGTTCTAGGACTAGTAGTTCGCACATTTTATAATTACTGTATTTTATGTTGATAAAAAGACTTTTAAGTCGAATCAAGGGGATTTTATTTGAAGACATTACACTAGAGAAGGAGTACTCACCATTCCAATTACAGAACAGTGGGAGCAAAAACAAGTTGAGTTTCAGCCAGATGCCTTGATGTGTTACACAGACGGATCTCGAGTAGCAGAATGGCAATCCTCTGGAGCAGAAATTTATGTAGAAAATCGAGGGGTACAAGCTTCACTTTAGGAAAGTGTATCACGGTTTTTCAAGTAGCAGTTTATGCCATTCTATCAGTGGCAACCAAAGATGAGATTAGGATAGCACGAGAAAGGAAAATCTATATCTGCTCTAAGAGTTAAGCTCCACTAAAGGCAATCTACTCATCCAGGGCAAAACGTTTGTTGTAGCTACGCTTCGAAGAGAAGAGTTGTCCTCCCTAGCGTGGACTGATATCCTAATCTTTATTGGGAAATCGGACAGGTTTGCAGAGGGAGAAGAGGTTTTTGAAGTAGGTGATAGTGGAGGTGGTTAGGGGGATGTTAAGAGTTTGTCAAAAGGGACATATGAAGGCCTACTTGCTAGACTTGGGTCTCCTCATAAATACTACTATTACTACTGGATACTAAAATATTATTACGTTTTATATTAAAATACAATTAAGATTGTTACATAAATCGTCATACCTAGTATAATACCTAGCTATAACGTTGAAATTCACATCCCATTGATTGTTTTACGGTCACTGTTTAAAACCAAGCTTCTCTGTTAGTTTTGGTTGTCGCTGGTCTCCCTTTGTTTATCGTAAATTTGCGCCAGCGCTATCAAGCGCATTCACAATGGTGCGGTAGGCATAACAAAATGGTGGGCTTTCATGCGAAATGAAATAGGAATTTGGTTTGGTATAATTCGCTTTAGCGGAGAAAATCTCGCGTCCATCAAATCGATCACTTGAATGGTTATATTTGTTCGATCGTCGACTAGACGGAATAGACTCTGGTGTTAACCACTTAGGTAAACCTATTTTTTATTTTCCACCATGTGTTAAAATCTCATTAAACTCGTATTCTATTGTAGGTAACAATTCTATATCATTTACCTAGAAGAAATGATTTAATAAAAGACCTTTAAGTTGATCGAAAGGTAAAATTCTTTTCAAATGTTTAAAATTAATACCACATACAGAGTATTTTATTTTTAGGTCTTTTCTTTTGGGTTTTCGTTCTTGCTCGTCTTTTTTTCTCTTCTTGCCTTTTGACCTTGGGTTTGGTTTAACTTGAAGGCCTTCCCTTTTGGGTTCGTACCTGCATGCATACATGCATACAGGGTTGTTGTATGTAACACAAGATTATATCAGAAGTAAAACAAAAAAAAACCCTAAGCAAGGCTTTTAAACCGTATCATCCGTGGGTCATCGAATGGTGGGATGTTTGTTTGAAACTGTATGTATTTATATATATTGTCATTTTATTTATGTTATGTTTTTTATTTGTGTTTGTTTATAATTATATTACCTTTGATAATGACAGCATAGCTGTCGAAACAATATTGTCAGGTATATTTTAATAAAACTGTGAAACTTTTAATAATCTTTATTTATTTAATTTTATTTATGTGTTCATGTATTTTTGAAACATTTATACAATTTATTTACTCATGCATGTTAGTGTTTAAATACTAATTCAAACGAGATCTCGAGTACTGAAATTATCATAGGGTAGTTTTTAAGATTTATAACCAGCTGTGATACAAATCACCATTCTGTCGATTTTACTAGACTTATTAAAATCCTTAATCAGTATAATTAAGAACTTTTTTACTGTTTACAATAAAGCCCTACTTAGAAAGTTTACATTTCACTACATATTTGTGTTTTATTTATTTTGTGGTTTTAATATTAGCTTTCCAGCGTGTCACATGTAAGTGTACCTTATATGCACCGTACGACCAAAATTGTGGAAGTTGTCCATATGTTAGTAAAAGATCTATTTCTTCGTTTATCTAATAAGCTTGAAGTTTTAGTAATGAGAATTGTTTTAAAACGAAGTGGCGCTTGTTTTTCTTATCTTGTATTACCCCGCCCCTCTCTGACTTATTGGGGTTAGCCGGCAAAAACTAAAGTAGTGTTATTTAGGTAAAGCTGATACTTCCAGCACAGCTATATTTTGGTAGGTTTGGTGTTTATCTATCTAAATGTAGTCTTTGTGATTCTGTAGGCTATATAGTAGTAATAAGAATAGAGCTGCTAAGTTCTAAAAGAACTATTGTTTTACTAAAAGGAATATAAAATATAAACAACTTGAGAAAACCACGAACTAAAGCATAACCTTAAAAATTGTCAGTATTAATATCTTAAGACACAGATGCAGTGTTGCCGGATTTTAAAACAGATTTACATTTCCATACTTTAAATTTAATAATTAAATTATTTTTGACCTTGTACTCTTTATAAGCTCATATTTTAACTGCTAACTTTATTAAGAAAGATTCTTTATTATACTATTACCTTGCTATATTAGCTTTTCTCTTTACAGTAAGTTTATTTTGTTTGTTTTTCTATCGTACATCCATATCTCGCATGAATACTCAAGTTGAGTAGACGTGTTAACCGGCTGGTGTATTATATTTTAAACTATAACTAAATTACAACGCCACTCATTCCTCAAAATACAGTAGTATCGTAATCATAATAGTTAACAATCCTAAGCAATAATAAAGAATAAATAAACATGGTTTTAACTAAATCCGAGTTGAAAGACATTAAAGATATCGCATTGAATGCGTTAACAACAGATGCAGAAATAGTCGATAAGATAGCCGACAAGATCTCTGAAAAGGTCCTCGAAAAACTTGAAACGAAGATACAAAAGTTAGTGGAAAAACTAGAAGCAAGCGAGAAAATAGTAGTGGAATTACAAGGAGAACTACAGATGGTCCAAGAAGGAAAGGCTGTACTGGAAGATAAGATAGATGCTCTAGAACAGTACACACGCAGGAATAGTGTATGAATATTTGGAATCGCACAAAATGCAAGAGAAGATGTATGTAATGAGGTCTTACATCTCTTCAAAAACAAATTGGAGGTTCCCATCACAAAGAACACATTGACAGATGTCACCATGTGGGTGCTTTTAAGGTAGGCATTAAAAGACCTATAATTGTTAAATTTACTGGTTATGGGTACCGTTCACAAGTCTTTAACTCTAAGCACAAATTAAAAGGGTCTGGTATTACTGTGCGTGAAGATCTAACTAAAGTTCGAGTAACTATATTAAAAAATGCGTAGAGATTTTCGGTATGAAGAACGTATGGTCACAAGACGGAACTGTTATGTTCTACCATGTGGGTAATAGGGAAGACAAATCCTTGTTTGTTTGTGAACTTAATTTTATTTCAAGAATAAAACACCTGTAGGTAATAAACAATAATAATTAGAAATACTACAAAATGAATATTAATATATGTATATACAAGCGCATTACCTTCACACCTTGCATGTTACTTTCTCGGCAATCGAGATACAGATGCAAAATGGAAACTTCCTGCATTCATCAACAATCTTAACTAAAAACATAAACACATGCGCACTTAATAATAATACAAAATAAAACTTATACTATGCTTTTGTTACTAACAAAATACTTCTATGATTACTACAGCTCGTAAATGGGACAACCTGTTGAGTTCAATAAACTATTATTATAATCATTCAGTACTGTTCCTATAATACCCTGTTGCAATAAATAAATTTTATGAAACTATTAGAATTTAATTTATAGAGATCAATACACTTAAAATTTGTATGTTTAAATAAAGTAGAACTTCAATACTACAGAGACTTACAACAAACTACATCGAGAATTCTGTCGCTTGCTTTAAATGAACCCTTTACTACTACTGCTTCCACCGCAGGATTTAAACATTTGCATTGGAGACAGTACATTCTTTAAAGAATTAGTTATTAATTAATTCGTGAATATTTTTTAAATCTTTTGACTTATTTGTTTTATTTAAAAATACTATTGTTTGTAAAAAAAAAGAATTTGATTAAGGCACCAGAACACCAAAATGCATTATCCACTACTTCATAAAATAACTTAAGACATAATCCATAAATCAAATTACAAGAATTGCCACATACATAAAACACTATAACCTACTTGCATGTAAAATTCAATTCTGTAGAGTAGTGATGGGAACTTGGGTGTCGAGTGTCGTGATACTGTTCGTGGTCGTGACACTTGAAGTGTCGCGACACTTCGTGTCGAACAGTATCGCTCTTATTAGAGTGTAATTCGAAGTTGCTTGATCATTCTTACAAAGAAATTAAAGGCAGATTTGTTGAACTGGCCAACAATCATTGAATAAGACGTACATATAAAACTATTTTGTTGTAGATTTTTTAGTTAAAATTATAAATTCATGAATTATTTGCAAAACATTAATTTAAAAGCCGAAACCTGAAAAGTTGACGCAATGCCTCCGTGGTTCGATGGCAAACCGTGGCTTGCTAAACTGCACGGGCTGGTGGAATGCAAGATCGAACCCCGTTACAAGCATAACTTTTTTTAAAATTTTATTTGTTATTATTCTTTTATTCGAAAAACGTACAAGAAATAATACATTACAAATAAAAAATAAAGATACCCAATTAATAAGACATTGTCTTATTAATTGGGTATCTTTATTTTTTATTTGTAATGTATTATTTCTTGTACGTTTTTCGAATAAAAGAATAATAACAACTTATTTAAATTGTTTTGCAACTATTAATCTCACCGACTTTTATTCGAGAACGAACTATTTGGCATATTTCAGATTTCCCATACTAATTTTCTATAGCAAATGTTAGAACGAATGCGGTGTATAAATAATTTAATGTCTTTTAATGTACTTAATGCATAAATATATAACCATAACAGAATTTACTCATAAACCTAATTGTTTTTTAATCCCTAGTTTATGATTTACGTATTAGCTATGAATCTTGACTGCTCGTTTCAATTATATTATATGAACTAGCGCATGCATGATGTGTAAATGCGAAGTATCGTTAAAGAGTCGTGAAGGAGTCGACACTTCACACGGCTAATGGTTTCGACTCGCAAGTGTCGTGATACGCGGGTGGTATCGCGAACCCAACACTACTGTAGAGTAGTTATTAAAATATTAATTATTAATGACACGCTTTATGTCAAAACTCACATAAAAACATCACTTTTTGCAACATAATTTGCAAAAATTCAAAAGCCACAACTCAGATAATGTTAAAAATTGACTATTTTGTACAATAATAAATTGTCTATCTAACTGTGTTTAATTAATCTGAGCTGTTAGTTTCTGTGCTATGAGCATTCAAACTCAAAGCTCAGAACCTTTGCATTTGATAGTAGTTGGTTTCTCACCAGTGCGAGTTAACTTGTGTATTCTAATAAGATTACCACTTTGAGAACATTGATGCCCAATTTCACCAACATGGATTGACACTGACACCAGGTTTAATCCCAGTGTTAACACCTGCATAGCATTTCACCATTGTGGATCAAACTGAAGTAGGTGTTAACACTTAGATCAGTGTTCAACTCTAGGATATTGATGGATTATTTGAATAACACTCTCTTTAGACAAAAAAAGTTATGACACTTTAATAAATAAAATAGTACTTTAGGTTATTATACATCTGATTATTTGTAATTAGGTTGTAGAAATAAAATATATTCTAAACGAAAATAATAAATCTTTCAGGACTTGCAGCCTTTTATTTTTTTATATTAATACATAATAAGTAAAAAATTTTAAAAATTTCTTAAATAGAAGCTTAATTTGTTTATTATTGTTAAGGCTTATTGAATTTCCATTCTTTCACTTATTTAATCTTACATCTGTTTGTATTACAGTCAATTATAAAAAAGTTTTCATTATTAATAAATTTTTGATTTGAAAAAGCCTAATGTTGATTATGCGAACCGTTGTCGTTTGAAAATAATTTTTATTTTAATTCATTTGTATTAATATGAAAAAATAAAAGGGTATAAGTTCTTGAAGATTTATTATTATCGTTTAGAGTATATTGTACATTAGATTGTTTCTGCTATCTTTTTGTTATGTGGGATGGGTATATTTCAAGTAATAAGAAAGTCTTCAGATTTAACCTGCGACAACAAATTTATTAATAATTTAATTGAAATGTTGCCACGAGAAAGACAACTAAGAATCCGAAGCAACCTAATGGATATGTATGATGATATAGCATTTAAAATGAGGTACAGATTCCCAACCGCATTCTAAAACCGTGATTAGATAACATCCAACAACGACATAACGTAATAAATACTTCACACGTGTTTGGTGTTTAAAGTTTGGCAACTGTTAGCTCGTAGAAATTACTAGACTTTTAGGGAATTTAGTGGGAATTTCCTTGGTGCACCAAAATCATTCCATTACACTACAGTCAGTGCAGGATTCATTAATCCATCGTGTTTGACACCGGGATTATTTTGGTGAAATGGAGGGCGGATTGAATCCGGAATTAAATCGCGAGTCAGTGTTGGCTAACTCCTCGTTTGAACCTCGTTGGTGAAATCGGGCATTATAGTCACATAAATTACACTGAAATGGTTATGCACCAATGTGAGCTCGCATGTGTGTTTTAAGATCATCACTATTTGCACATTTGTAGTCACACAAATTACACTTAAATTGTCTCTTGCCAGTGTGAGTTTGCATGTGTCTTTTTAGCTGACCACTTCGAGAAGATTTGTAGTCACACAAATTACACTCAAATGGTTTCTCGTCAGTGTGAGTTGGCATGTGCATTTTAAGATTACCACTAGTTGCACATTTGTAAGCACACAAATTACACCGAAGCGATTTTTCACCTGTGTGAGTACGCATGTGTGTTTTAAGAGTACCACTTCGAGAAGATTTGTAGTCACATAAATTACACTTAAATGGTTTTTCACCTGTGTGAGTTTGCATGTGTCTTTTTAGATGACCATTTCGAGAAAATCTGTAGTCACACAAATTACACTGAAATGGTCTCTCGCCAGTGTGAGTTCGCATGTGACTTTTTAGATGACTACTTTGAGAAAATTTGTAGTCACACAAATTACACTGAAATGGTCTCTCTCCAGTGTGAGTTTGCATGTGTGTCTGAACACTACTACTACTTGAACATTTGTAGTCACATAAATTACACTCAAATGGTTTTTCACCAGTGTGAGTTCGCATGTGTCTTTTTAGTTGACCACTTCGAGAACATTTGTAGTCACAAAAATTACATTCAAATGGTCTCTCACCTGTGTGAGTTTGCATGTGTCTTTTTAGATAACTACTTTGAGAAAATTTGTAGTCGCACAAATTACACTGAAATGGTCTCTCTCCAGTGTGAGTTTGCATGTGTGTCTGAACACTACTACTTCTTGAACATTTGTAGTCACATAAATTACACTCAAATGGTTTTTCACCAGTGTGAGTTCGCATGTGTCTTTTTAGATGACCACTTCTAGAACATTTGTAGTCACAAAGATTGCACTCAAATGGTCTCTCACCAGTGTGAGTTCGCATGTGTCTTTTTAAATAATAACTTTGAGAACATTTATAGTCACACAAAGTACACTCAAATGGTTTCTCACCACTGTGACTTAATATGTGTCTTTTTTTACTATCACCAATGGCTTGTGTAGGTTCTTGTGCAGTACATGAGTTGTGGAACAGATTTTCGATTGTCTTAAAATGTGTTTCAGTCTCATCCATGGTATAAGAATCTTTCATTATTTGTGGTTCGATTTTGATCTCCAATTCTTCTTTGACTGCTGTTAGGTCATTCTCGTCCATTGTATCAATATTAAAGGTATTATCCAGTATTATCACAATCTGCAGCAAAAAATAACAGTAAGTACTAAAATTGATCTTTAACTTTTATCCATGACGTAAGAACTTTCTTTAATACCATCAATAGTAATTTTTGTATAGTTTAACTTTATTATTGGATTGAATATATTTAAAGAAGTGAGTAAGCTTGTTATGACCACCAGTAGGTAATCAACAAGTATCATTCAAAAGCAACTTACATTTAAAGATGTACATACCTACAAACAATACTGGATATAACAGTATAATGTATAGCTCGCAAAAGTTCGATTAAAAAAAATCAAACTAGTTTTGATTGCATATCTTTAAAATTCTTTACCAGATCCTATCAAATGTTTATCGAATGGTACCTTTAAAAGGGCAACTATAACATACTAATGGTAAATCCAATGTATAGGGTTAATAGATTTTTTGTTATAACTTCATAATTAAATTCAATGCATTAAAGGCTATTTTCACTTGAGTATTAAACGTTTACTTGTTTACATGTGCTGTATTATATGTATTTGCGTATTGTTAAATAATTTTTGATTATTATAACTGATCTTTACTAAATATATTGTTGATGTCCAACTTAAATTCCCTATAAATCAATCTAGGGACCCTAGATATTCTAAATATAAACGGCACCTTCATAATGAACCTCTTCTTATTCATCGAGTAACTAAACATTTCTGCAAATGTGTTATTAGAGAAACAGTAATTTAGTTAACCTGAGATTAACCTCAGTGGCGCAGGAAGAGTAAAAACGCACAAAAAAGGTTATAATCATGGGATATCGCGCAATACATATAAAAGAATAATAAGTTAGTTGCAACAGCCTACACGTTTCATGAGAACTAAGGGTGTTTTTTTAAATTTGGCGTCCTAGTTAGCTATGACTATGAGTTTGTTGTGAATAGACCACTATTTTTCAAATGTCAAAATGTCAAAACTTAAAAGTGAGGTTAGGTTTAGATACACTGCGGCGTGGCGACATTCAAAGGTGCGTTCACAATCGAACTCTCATTGCTTGCTCTGACGCCAAATTTAAAAAAACACCCGTTATAACATTACAAATTAAAATTAATTACAATTAAAACAGTTTAATTATAGGTTAATAAAACAATTGCTGATTTTTGTCTGCTTTAAGTTGTTTTATTTTTTTCGAATGCCACTTCTTTCAGCCCAGGGCCGGCGTAAACTTTTGCGGGGCAGCAAAAGTTTTAATCAAAAATTGCACGGGGCCAACAAAATAAATAATTATAAACACATTATTGCTTACAATGTAATTTTGTTATTGAAATTACATTTCAGAACTATCATCACCTTCCAGATTGTGCGCGCAAGTTATTCAGTTTCTGGAAATTGAGCCAAGTGTAGTTGAAAATTACACACATTTGGCACTTGACATTGACACATTAATTGATAGTCGCGGACAAAGGAAGGTTGACCATTGCACAGAAGATGAAGATTGAATCACTAGTAGTTTGCAGAAAAAAGTGTTACAGTGACTAGGAGACGGTTTAGTGTTCACTTTGATACACGATGCTTCCCCCCTGCGCACAGACAATACGCAGGTTGTCTCGCAGATTTGAAGGTGTATGGTCTGTTTTAAAAAATAAGCAGCTACGTAATGCTACTGTTTGCACCCCAACAAATCCCATAATTCAGACATTAACCAATATGACTTTTTCCTTGGGGTTGTTTCGAAGAAAAGGTGTACCACAGAAAACCCGCAAACGTGGTGCAAACTCTAAGCACCAAACACGTGTGAAGTATTTATTTAGGTTATGTTGTTTTTGGATGTTATCTATTGCGATTTTAGAATGCGGTTCGGAATCTGTACCTCATTTTAAATGCTATATCATCATACATATCCATTGCTTTAGATTCTTGGTTGTCTTTCTCGTGGCAACATTTTAATTAAATTACTTAAATTAATTAATTAAATTAATAAATTTGTTGTCGGAGGTTAAATTTGAAGATATTCTTATTACTTGAAATATACCCATCGTACATAACAAAAAGATAGCAGAAACAATCTAATGTACAATATGTTGTAAACGAAAAATAAATCTTCGAGAACTTGTACCCTTTTATTTTTATCATATTAATACAAATGATTTAATGAAATAAAAAATTATTTTCAAACGACGACGTTTCGCCTAATCAACATTAGGCTTTTTCAAATCAAAAATGTATTAATAATAAAAACATTTTTATAATTCCCTGTAATACAAACAGATGTAAGATTAAATAAGTAAAAGCATGGAAATTCAATAAGCCTTAACAATAATAAACAAATTAAGCTTCTTTTTAGGAGAATGGGCATTTTTTAAATGCCAGTTTGTTCTTTATGAAACAATGATTAGGCGAAACGTTGTTTGAATTTCTTTTATTTACTATGTATTACTATAAAAAAATTAAAGATAGCAAGTCCTCAAATATTTATTATTTTCGTTTAGAATATATTTTATTTCTACAACCAAATTACAAATAATCAGATGTACAGTGAGATCCAAATTGAGTGAAGACGGTTTGGATTTCGCGCCTTAGGCTTTAGTGTATTTCACGTTGTTTAGTGTCGCACTATTGAAATGTGTTGTGTCAAATTACAGGGTCAACTCGTCACTTTCTCGTTTACACCGTTGTACTTTGCTACGTTGGTCGGGTTTTCATTGAAGTTTTGCTTTATTTCGCTTATTTTCTTGTTTTACAAAACAGTTTTTTTCAGAACTACGGTTTGCTACACGATTTTATTATCAAGGAAGCTTATTATTTAAAATTAACGAAGTTTAAAAGCTATATTATTTTTGAGACGCCGCTGTAAAATAAATGAAGCAGAAAAGTATTCATGTTGCCAATTAAAGTGTCATAACCTTTTTTTGAGTGAGTTATTCAAGAGAGTGTTATTCAAATAATCCATCAAAATGCTAGAGTTGAACACTGATCTGAGTGTTAACATCAACTTCAGCTTGATCCACAATGGTGAAATACTATGCAGGTGTCAATCTGTAAATCCGCATTGGTGAGATTGGCCATTAAAGTTTTCATTTAGGAACTCTACTATAATCTTTAATAAAACTTCTGTTAATGTACTACTTCGGTCGTGCCAGAGATGTCAGTTTCAAAGATTAAAAAACTAAAAAGAATACAAAAGGTTACCAATCTTGATGAATCTATAAACCCTAATAAACGGAAATTTCCGAAATCGTATCTGTATAGTTTTGTCTTGTTCACATGTTTTATGTTATAAGTTAGTACAACTCAGGGACAGACTATATACGAGTAGTTTTAGAACAGTTATGGGGTTTTATTAAAAGATTACAAACATTGTAATTCATTTTCGATTGCATTTCAAAGAATTGTTTTTATTAATGTTACGAAATATTGCAGCTCAGTGTTTACGTCAGAGGTGCTCCTTTTATTAGTGGTAAATTCATTTTGTTGCATACAGGAAGCAAGTTTAATTTTTTTGTTTGTTATCGATGACCTGTTGGCAACAAGGAAAATACAAAATTTTCTTGCAAAAGACAATTTTGTGACAATCCGGATACTAAATAAATACATTCGTTTGTAATATATTTTACGGAGAAATCTCAACGAATAGAAAATGCAACATGTGTCCACTTTGGATGATAAGAAACCATTCAGATGTAATATTTGTAACTATAGATGCTCGCAAATGATGCATTTGCAAAGACACATGCTCACTCATAGTGGTGAGAAACCATTTGTATGTGACATGTGTAATTATAAATGTACACAAAAAGCAAATTTGGCAAAAGCACATTCTTACCCATAGTTGTGAGAAATTATTTAGATGTAATATTTGTAATTACAAATGCTCGCTAAGAGGCAATTTACAAAGACATATGCTTACACATAGTGGTGAGAAACCATTTGAATGTAATACTTGTAATTACAAATGCTCACTAAATGCAAATTTGAAAAAGCACGTGCTCACTCACAGTGGTGAGAAACCATTTGGATGCAATATTTGTAATTACATATGCTCACGAAAAGCAAATATGAAAAGGCACATGCTTACCCATAGTGGTGAAAAACCATTTGAATGTAGAATGTGTAATTATAAATGCTCACTAAAAGCCGGTTTGGAAAAGCACACACTGACTCACATAAGTGAGAGACCATTTGTATGTAAAATTTGTAATTACAAATGTTTGTTAAAAACAAGTTTGAAACAGCACATACGCATGCATAGCAGTGAGAAACCATTTGGATGTACTATTTGTAATTACAAAAGCATGCTAAAAGTAAATTTGGAGAAACATATGCTCACTCATAGTGGTGAGAAACCATTTAAATGTAATATTTGTTATTATAAATTTTCACTAAGAGGCAATTTGCGAAGACATATACTTACGCACAGTGGTGAGAAACCATTTAAATGTAATATTTGTAATTACAACTGCTCACTGCAAGCAAGTTTAAAAAAGCACATGCTCACGCATAGTGGTGAGAAGCCATTTAAATGTAAAATTTGCAGTTATAAATGTTCACATAAAGCAAGTTTGTTAAAGCACATGCTAACTCACAGTGGTGAGAAGCCATTTGGATGTAATATTTGTAATTATAGATGCTCCCAAAATGGACATTTGCATGTTCACATGCTTACACATAGTGGTGAGAAACCATTTGGTTGTGATATTTGTAATTACAAATGCTCGCAAAAAGCACACTTGTGTAATCACATGCTTACACCTAGTGGTGAGAAACTATTTGGCTGTTATATTTGCAATTATAAATGCACACTGAAAGGTAGTTTGCAAATGCACATGCTCACACACACGGACAAGAAAATTAAAAATTCAATAATTATTCCTAATAACTAAAAATGGGGTATTTATCAAGATGTATGCTTATTTTATCAGTGTATTCCCTTATTTATTGGCTGAATTTTATATTTCTATGTTATGATGGTTCTTGTAATCAATTACTATGGCATTCTCTGTTTTAAATCTTTCACATGCTTTACTCTTGCTTCTGTAGTAGGTAAAGATTATTTATATTAAATACGAATAAGTTATTGTTTATAAATAAAATACTGTATAAATAAATAATTATAGTATATAAAGTTTGTAAAATAATTGTAAACATATTATTAGTGAATAAAAACGATTATTAAACTCAAAATTAAGCTTTACATTTGCCATAAAGACATCTTCACTGCTTGCTACTTTAAATATTAAAACATTCTAGATCTTTAAGGAAAACTATTGAAGTGATTCATGGGAGATTAGTTTTTTTTTACTTTTTATTCTGAAAAGATTTTCTTCCTTAATGTAGGATATGCGTACCAAATTTTAGTCCTCTAGCACAAAAAACACTGGAGATACCGAGCTCATTTGGCTCATGTTGAGCTTGCTGTGCCAACTGAATTAATTAAAACACGAGTGGGATCTTCAGAGTTTTGAACATTGCATTTTAAACGGTGTCATATGTGTTGGCACCATGGATGATGGACTATATTATTCCTCCAAGATTATAACCATTTTAGGAGCTGAATAGAATGAGAGTTTTAGGGGGTTTAGCTTGAGTGATCTGGTATACGATAATGAAAGGGGTTATTATTAAAGGTATATTTTATTAAATAGTGTATGACTTTATAACTAAAAATATTTATACTGCTGCTGAAAATAACAAAACTAAAATACATAGAAATTGACAAAAAGGTAGAATTTAAAAAGCTTATTTATACATAATCTGAGCAGAAAAATAGAAAAACAAGTTGTGATGGTTATCGAGAATCCGAAATTGAATATTTCATTCATCAATTGCATGCTTTGTCGGTCAGTTCTACAACTTGTTGAGAAATGAAAATCATAATAACCTAGCTTAGAAATTATTTAGTAGTGTGTTTGTTTAAAAAAGGGTAGTAAACAATCCAAAACGTATATGGTCCTGTATCAAAACTTTGCTTTTACACAATTGTGCTTTAAACTTAGCCTTACCCCTTTCCATCATTTTCAATCTGTCTCTTTCAGAAGGTACTTTTCTAACTGTATGGAAAAAGACACACGTTGTACCTATTCTTAAATCAAGGAATAGTGAATTAGCTACTAACTATCGTCCTGTTTCGATATTATCAATCATCCCTAAAATTTTTGAAAAAATTGTGTATCAAAACATTATGGACTGTGTCAAAACTAGTATTTGTAATGCACAGCACGGCTTTTCACCTAAAAGATCGTGGAAACAAATCTTGTAACATATGTGGATTATCTAGAGAAGAATATGGATATCAGAGTATAAATCGATTCCATATATACTGATTTTAGTAAAGCCTTTGAGAAGATTGACCATAATGTTTTCATGGTCAAACTAGAAGCGATTGGTCTTCCCTCTGACTTATTGCGATGGGTTAAGTCTTACAAATCAAACAGGTTATTATCCGTAAAGTTTAATGGATTCTTCTCAGATTATGTTAACATTATATCTGGTGTACACCAGATCAGGGCTCCAATTTGGGTCCGCTCTTCTTTATCATTTATATAATCGACATCACTAGTTGCATAGGACATTCCAATATACTAATTTATGCTGATGATATAGAAATCTTTAGAAAAATTGAAAATATTAACGACTGTTCGTTACTGCAAGAAGACTTAGACCGCTTATATAACTATTGTGTTTAAAAAAAGCTCTTTTTGAATTTGGATGTGCCACAAAATTTCTTTTACCAGAAAATTTAAACAAATAGATTTCCAATACCATTTCTCGCATCATGTCTTATCAAAAGTCAATAATATCAAAGATTTAGGCCTAATCTTAGATGAAAAGCTAACTTTTTCTAAATACATAGAATATATTGTCAAAAAATCATATAAGATATTAGGGTAATAATCTACACAGATTCCAACTTTTTTCAAAAAGAAGTTTCAGTAAATATTGAAATTTCTGGTAGAATCTGGCAACACTGCTAAAGTCCTTGACGAGATCGACGATAATAATAATACTGGTAATAAACATTTTTTTGTGGGCATTTAAGATCCTTAAAAATAAATGATAAAAACCCTTTTTGTCATCAAAAATCACTAATATAAAATTTAAAATGTAATGTATTTGCAAATGGCTTGCCTCTCTCTTACATAGATGTTTTTTTGTCTTTGTAATTTGAAACAAAATCTCGCCAGTAATATATAGAATATATAGAGCTTTACACTGATAATCTATGTAGAACAGAACCATCAAGTTTGTCATTAATTTGTCAATAACATGTCTTCAATTGGTAAAATCATTTTATCGTTTTTACATACTTTTGCCATACTACTTATTTTGTTTGTAGTTGCTGAAGATTCTAAGAGCACTAATATTGGCACAGGAATCGCAGTTGATAAATGCTTCATTAAAAACGAATTGGACTTGGAATCTACACAAGGCGATTCTAAATTTAAATTAGAAACTAACACATTAGTGGTTATGGTTAACAGTTCAAGCGAATCTTTCATTCATGAAAAAATAAACAATACTCTTGAATGTAAATTATATAATTCTAAATTTGCTAATAGAATCTTGGAGAATAATCTTCATGTTCATGACAGCAATAAATTATTTAGATGTGATACGTGTAATTATGAATGTTCAGGCGAAACAAACTTCCAAAACCATAAGCTCAATCATAGCATCGACAAACTATTCAAGTGTAAGACATGCAGTCGCGATTTCTCAAGGAAGGGAAATTTACAAACGCACATGCTCACTCATAGTGGTGAGAAATCATTTAAATGTAACATCTGTAACTACAAATTTACAAAAAAAGCAAATTTGCAAACACACATGCTCACTCATAGTGGTGAAAAACCCTTTATGTGTCAGATATGTAATCGTGACTTTGCACAAAAAGGAACTTTACAAACACATCTCTTGACCCATAGCAGTGATAAACCTTTTAATTGTAACATATGTAATTATAAAACCTCGCTGAAAGCCTCTCTGAAAGATCATATAGTTACTCATAGTAGTGAGAAACCCTTTAGATGTAGTATATGTAATTATGAATGTTCACTCAAGGCATATCTGAGACGACACATGCTCTGTCATAACAATAAGAAACCCTTTAAATGTAATATATGTAATCATAAATCCTCAGTAAAAGCGAACATGCGAAGGCACATGCTCACTCATAGTGGTGAGAAACCATTTAAGTGTGACATATGCAATAATGAATTTTCATTAAAGTTAATTCTGCAGCAGCACATACTCACTCATAGTGGTGAAAAACCCTTTAAGTGTAATATATGCAATTACAAGTGCTCTCAAAAAGGAAGTTTACAAAGACATATGCTCACTCATAGTAGCGAGAAACCGTTTAAATGTAACATATGTAATTTTGAATGCTCATCAAAATCATATTTAAAAATTCATTACTTACTTGCTCATAGCAGTGAGAAACCTTTCGAATGTAATGTATGTAATTATAAGAGTTCACTAAAAGCTGATCTGAAACGACACATGCTCACACATAGTGGTGAGAAACCCTTCAAGTGTAACGTTTGTGAGTATGAATGCTCTCGTAAAGACTATTTACAGTATCACCTGCTCACTCATAGTGGTGAGAAACGCTTTAAATGTAACACATGTGATTTTAAATGTTCAGTGAAAAGAATACTTAAGAAGCACATGCTTAATCATAGTGGTGAATAATCATAACAATTGAAAGCAGTGGATATCTGTTGTGCTATAAAGCATTTTGAAAGTGCTTTGTGCTAACGTAACATTGAACGATTTTGGCAGTTGGCGCTTATTCAAGCATTCCTTAAAATTGCGGCAAAATAATCTGCGCTCCCATTTCAAGGTATATCGCTAAACACAATCATTGCTCGAAGTTACTGTGAAATAAATTGAGTACCTAATATAGAAATTCATAATGCTAGTTGAAGATTCTGCAATGTTAATTATATTTTAGTTTCGTGCATGTTCTAAAGCTATTTTTTTAATACAGAATGTGCTCTAAAAGAGGGATAGACAGAGGGTAAACGAAAGCATTTTTTGTAATTCTCTTAGCGTTTGGAATTCAAAAGTATTAAAGTGGCAGGTAATAAATAACCTTCTGCCTAATCCTGTCTAATAGAATCATTATTATCTGTTAAAAGAGCTCAGGAGATATAAAAGCTTGAGGGCTATAGTACAAGATATATCGTTTCGAAAATTAACTCTTTACCTTCTTGATGAAAGCTAACTTCGGAATATGTTCAGTATTAAATTAGGTCTACATGCAATTCATTGAATAAGCCAGTGGGGGTTTATAGTGGAATATTTATGTAATTGTAAATGTTCTTAGAAATAGTATCTGTAAAACGATATGCTAAATACAAATGCTCAGGGAACTGAAGTTCATCAAATCATGAGATTGGTGGAATTACTAAAATTAATATTACTATACTGGGGCCGCCGAATAGATATAGCGCAAAAAAAATCAAGGCAGCACAGATTGTACTGATTGGCTTTATGTGAAAGTGAAATTTACAATAAAACATTTTTGCATATGAATTGTTAATTCATTATAAATAATGTCTCTTCGAGAGATGCTAATATAAATAATAACCATACATTTTAAAAAATTGCAGTTTTATTGATTTAATAAAAATGTTATTAAAAGTTCGTGAGTAAGACAGTTTGACAGTAAACTAATTGATATCTTTTTGGTACAAGTAAACATGCCTTTCAATTTGAGCAGTATATCTGAATGCTACCAATAGAAAGGTTTTGTTAAAAAGAGGGGGTAATTGTAGGCGGTTTTAATTACTATATCTGTTCAGCGTCCCGAGTATAGTACCAGTACAGTATGTATAAGGCTAAGCACATAATGCTCAAAAAACATGCTAAATGTGATTATAAATGATCATTGGATATAAATGTAATTAGGAACCTCTAATTATTGTTTGTAAGAACAGAATGTAAAATAAAGAATTTTATTTGCTACTAGTTTGTCGTTTTATTAATACTGTTTGCAGCTAAACTTTAGTAAAAACTTTATGGGTTTGAACACAGATTAAGTGGCCATTTTTAAATCCCTGTTCTAGCGCCTCTAGCGGCGGCGTTAGTAAGCTTTGAGCCGTAAATTTCAAATCTGTGCGTGTTTTCGCATTTTATTTAGCTATAATTCTAGTGCAATTTGTTAGTATTTGCGTGCATAGCTTTGCATGAAAATGAGTGTAATAATAACATGTGGATTTCAAGAGGTTAATATTACCTGCTTCAGAAAAAAAGGGTTTTGTAAGCATGCTGCTGCAATTTGTACATCAATGAAGAGCATACATTATCAAAAACGGACCAGCTGATGCGCTATGGAATAAACCTAAAGTGCAATTAAAAAAGTACCACAAAGGTTGCACTGTCGAGAGTTTGTTTCACTCAAAGGTTGGAAACGAAGAATTTACTGTATATAAATTTGAAGATATAGTGAATGTATCTGAAAAACATTTATCAGAAACATCAATTGTTCAAAACTTTTAAAATAACACTGTACCTAAAATGTAATCAACAATTCGGCTAGATTTGATTGCTTTGTCATAAAAACACACGGCGTGACAGATTGAATCTATAGCTCAATACTTTTGGAGGTTGACGCTTGATGGCGCTGTGGTCGTTGATATTCAAAATGAATAACATTCCAAGTTGTGGAACATCTCGTTCTGAGTTTATCAGATTGTTATTCTGATTCAAATAGATTTTAAGTTAGCGCTACTAACTGGTCTATTCTGTAACTAACCGTTCACGAATGGCGTCGTTCTAAAATTTTCTATGCTGATTAAGGTCAAACCCTTCAATCAAGATTGCTCAATCTTATTTCGCAAATAAGATTAATTCTTAATGCTTGGTTACAGGTAGTCTGAATAGCAAGAACAATGCATATACAGGATGTCTATTCTGTACATAATTCTTTGATATCTCCTTTTTAATCCTCATTCCATTTAAAGAAAATGTAGTTTAATTTATCTGGCTTTTCTAAAGCACCATATATAGTTGTAGAGTTGTTCAAGAGTGTATCTTTAGCAACCAAGAAACTTGTATTGAAAGCGATTGTGATTTGGATAGTTGTGTGCGGGACTACCGATGAAGGGACCCAGGTTCAACAAATTCTACTTCTAAACAATCTACTTTGTAGAAAAATGCAAAATAATTCAATAATGAGATTGTGTCAATAAAATTCTTAATTTGAATAAAAACCATATGGTTAGAATTGAATTTTTAAAAAATAGTATTTTATTATAGTATATTTACTGTTGTTTACTACATGTTGCAACATAGCCTCCATATATAACCGCAAAATTATATAAAATCCCGCTGCAGTGCAGATCGATCTTTGACGCGTCCCAATTGCATTAGTGTCACCTCCATTTAGTGCCAATGACAATCTAGATGAAATATAAAAATGGCAATGGCACTGCGCTTTGGCTGACAGTCGTGTGCTTTCTACAAACTGATGTTGTGCAACAGTAAGTATTATTATGAAGAATGTAGATTAAAATTAATAAAGTCAATTTTATAATATAATTAGTAATATCTTTACCTGAAGGTAACGATGGTTCATTTGTATGCATACATCAACACAATTGCTTTTACTTTCTTTAATCCATTAATAAAAGTTCAAAATGCACAATATATAATGTATAGTCGTGTATAATTGCTGAAAGCAATCACTTTATATGCTATGTAAACTTACTTTATCCTTATTATAGGTTTAAATATTAACACAATGGACAATGACGAGGTAATAACTGGAATCAAAACTGAAACGGATATAAAAATAGAATCGCAAATAATGAAAGGCCCTAACACCAAGTGTGAGGTGAAGAGCGAAATGTACACTGAGTGTGAAGAGAAACCATTCAATAAACTGAGTATTTCAGGAACTCTCGGACAAATTAAGATGGATAGCAAATTTTGTAAATCTGACAAATACCAACAAATACATTATCTTGAAAGTAATTTCAAGAAACAAATACTTGTTCATAAAGGTGACAAACAATTTGCATGTAATATATGTGATTATACATCTTTACTAAAGAGTAATCTTACAAGACACACGCACACACATAGTGGTGAAAAGCCATTTGAATGTAATATGTGCGGTTATAAATGTTTGCGAAATTGTGATCTTAAACGACACATGTTCACTCATAGTGATGAAAAACCATTTGAATGTAATGTATGTCATTATAAATGTTCACGAAAATGTTATCTTGAAAAACACCTATCCACTCATAGTGGTGAAAAACCATTTGAATGTAATACGTGTGATTATAAATGTTTACACAAAGTTAGTCTAAAAAGACACATGCTTACTCATAGCGGTGAAAAGTTATTTGAATGTAATATATGCGGCTATAAATGTTTGCAAAAAAGTGATCTTGCAAGGCACATATCCATTCATACTGGTCAAAAGCCATTTGAATGTAATATATGTGGTTATCAATGTTCACAAAGGAGTGCTCTTAAAAAGCACATGGTTACTCATAGTGGTGAAAAGCCATTCCAGTGTGATATATGTAGTTATAAATGTTCACAAAAGAGTCATCTTAAACGACACATGGCCGCTCATGCTGGTGACAAGCCATTTGAATGTAATGTATGCGGTTATAAATGTTTGCAAACCGATACTCTGAAACAACACATGTTCACTCATAGTGGTGAAAAATCATTTGCATGTGATACTTGTGAATATAAATGTTATCGAAAAGGAACCTTACATCGGCATATGCTTACTCATAGTGCTGATAAACCGTTAAAGTGTAAAATATGTGATTTTAAATGTATACATAGAATTAGTTTACAGAGACACATGGTTAGTCATAGTGGTGATTGTAAGTTGCTCATTTGAAGGGGTACTTGAACCCTGTAAGCTCAAACATCTGATTTTTTTAAACTACTAGAACTGAAAGCTTTGAATTTTTAGAAATATAAATTCCTAAATCTTCTGAATTAGACTTGAAGTCTTTGATTTACTGAACAACTTTCTGATTTCAGAACTCAAACTTGTGTTTTAGCTATTTAAGTGCAAGACTGTCATCATGAAAAGCACTCCACCTTCAGGGTGGCATTTTTGGTTGTTAACAGTGTTTCTCGTCAAATAACTAAGGCAGCAAATTTTTTACAAGCATTGCAGTAAGTAACTAGTAAAAATCATACACACTTTTCTTGTAAATGTTTACAGGCCTACACTATATATGTTACGGCTAGAAGCCCAATAGATTTTAGTAGTCACTCAAGCATTGTGACGAGTGCATGAACATGTCGCAGCTAACGAAAATTGAGTACCGCGCGGTCATTAAATTTTTAACAAAAGAAGGTCACACACCTAATTAAATCAAACAATGTTTAGATGGCGTTTATGGTGATTTATCTTCTTCATATTCCACTGTAAAAAAGTGGTCAAAATGTTTCCGTTTGGGGCAAGAATTTCTTGAAGATGATGAGTGCACCGGTCGGCCAATTGAAGCGGTAACGTCTCAAAAAGTTGCAATCATTGAAGAAATGGTATTAGAAGATCGGCGTTTGAAAGTCAAGGAGTTAGCAGTAATGTCTGACATTTCGGAAACAGTTGTTCGCTGAATTCTTCATGACCATTTGGGTATGAATAAAATTAGTACAAGATTGGTACCGCGTCTTCTTTCTGCTGTTCAACATCAACGTCGCGTCGAATGTGCGCGCTTGTTTTTAAACTTGTGTGGAGATGACCCAAAGCCGATTTTGGAGTCCATTGTCACTGGAGATGAAACAATGGTTCTGTATTATGATCCTCTATCCAATAGGGAATCGATGGAATGGCGGCGACCCTATGAACCTCGTTCCAAAAAGGCGAGAAACAATATTCGTGAAAAACGTCGAGGAAAATTGACAAGAGGTGTTCGATTATTACACGACAATGCACCCGTTCATACTGCCGCAATTTCACAAGCTGCCATTCGCGAATGCGGCTTTGAAGCATTGGTTCATCCACCGTACAGTCTGGATATGGCGCCTATAGTCTCGCTAACAAATGAAGGATTTAAATGACCGCGTGCACATCAGCTGTGAGAACATTACGATAAGCTAAGAATGTATGCAAAGTATCGTGTTACTAAGAGACGTTTTAAAAAAGTCAGTAGCGTACGTTCGGATAGTACTTTTTAACATTATGTAAATTTATCATCGTTGAAGTATCTATTCAACCTTAATAACGATTTATAATTAAAAATCTCATTACGTTTTAAATGGCATAGGGTAATGAATACATTTAAAGAAAAGTAATTGCAAAAATTTTAACTATAAATCGTTAAAAGTAAAAAATAGGGAATCAATCAATAATCAGATCAATTTATGAAACATTTACTTCTTTTCAACATTTTCGAATGCTAAAGTCCCTTTTGAACAGTATGCGTCTTAAAACAATAACCGGGGGAGGGAAAGGGTAAATGAACACAAAATATTTCGTACGGAAGCCAATTCGTATTGCCTGCCGTTGCAAGTGGTTGTATTTTACTTGTATCGTGAAGTATTGAATTGTGTTTTCTTGTTATTATCGTTATTGTTATTATTGTTAATATCGTTATTGTTAGTATTGTTATTATTTCTTGTTATTGTTGTGTTTGAGTGTCGTGTTTGTGAACATATACTTTTAAAAACAATATTAATAGTAGTATTTAAGTGAATAATCTCAATTTAAAGACTATGAGGTAAGTTTATACTCGTAGAGTTGCTAATGTAACAATACAATGTGAGTTTTCAACAGTGGTTCAACAGTAAAGGATCCCGTCGCAAGTGGTAGTGGCGAGGGCCAAGCTGCCCGACAATCCGTTCGTCGGAAGCCGGTGGGAAAGGAGGCTAAGGAGATCGTGCTCAACGTCTATAGGTACAAAATGATTATTTGACTTGACATTTGTCATGTACAAACGATTAATAATGAAAATATCTTTAGGAGTTTGCGTACAGCGTTGCCACAAACAGAAGCACTGAAGCAATGTGCAACACTGACGGGGGTGTCAACTACAAGCTGCTATCGCATTGTTCAAGAGCAGGAGCGCACAGGGCGGGTCGATGTGCCACAAACCCATTTACGCGGCCAAAAGGCCATAGAACTGGATGAAGATATCAGAAGGGCCATACGTCGGACGGTTCATTCGTTTTATTTAAACAACGAACTGCCGACTATTCAGAAAATACTCGACAAAGTCAGGGAGAATGACATTATACCCAAAATGGGTCGGGAAACTCTCCGCAAGGCGTTGAAAGAGCTGCAATTCCGCTATGTGACCTGAAGCAGAAAGTCTGCTTTAATTGAAAAGCCTGAAATTGTCACCTGGCGGTGCAACTACCTCCGCAGCATCACAGAATTGCGCACAACACGTAAGATTTATTATTTGGATGAGACGTGGGTTAATGCAGGGCACACAGTGGGAAAAGTGTGGCAGGACACCACTGTGACCAGCAGTCGACAAGCAGTTCTCCTTGGGCTATCAACAGGCGTGCGGGCACCATCTGGGAAAGGCAAACGGCTGATAATTACACATATCGGGAGTGACAGTGGGTTTCTCGCGGAAAGTGCATCAATTTTTGTGTCCAAGCGTACGGGCGACTATCACGAGGACATGAACGCCGAGCGTTTTGAACAGTGGTTCCAGGCCGTGCTACAACGCGTTGAACCCGATTCTGTAATTGTTATGGACAATGCGTCCTATCATAGTCGCCGCAGCGAACGCATTCCCACCATGTCCAGTAAAAAGGCGGACATGCAACAATGGCTGCGCGAAAAGGGCATTGCTTTTCATGATACCTCCGTAAAATCAGAACTTTACACTGTTATTCGGCAACATAAGCCCGCTAATATAGCGTACGTTGTAGACGAGATGGCCGTCCACTGCGGTATTACAGTGTTACGTTTGCCGCCCTACCACTGCGAATTTAACCCAATTGAACTCATTTGGGCGCAGACGAAGAACTACGCTGCTCGCCACAACGTGACCTATAAATTAGCTGATGTGGAGAGGCTGTTTCGGGTAGCTTTGGAGGAAGTAACGCCACAGGCCTGGCAGAAGGCAATCGAACATGTGCGTAAAGAATAGGAGAGGATGTGGGCACTCGACGTTCAGGTGGAGAGGCTGGTCGAGCCTCTCATAATTCATGTCGGTGGCGATGACGACAGCAGTGATCAAGATGGCTCCTTATCGTCGGACTGAACTAATCATTTTTTCGTAATGTGAGTACTTTGCATATTATACAAACACCTCATGTACCATGGATAAGTGTACCACGATACTCGATGTTAATTTTGATTTATTCTCATTATAGATTAATAAGTCAAAGAATAAAACGGACACCTGTTGATCCAGGAGTTCTGATGGGACCAGAAAAAGCTCACAGGAGAAGAGTGGATGACGTTGTTTTTGACAAGGCTTGCCTTGTCAATAAGGAAGCCAGAAAAACCAATTTATCAAGATCCACAGGCTAACAAAAATAATGTTGAGATGTTTCAAGACGAAACAAGGTTGACAACGGTTTAATGCCCAAGTAAAGAGGTTAAACAGATTGGTGGTATGACTTCGGGTAGACGAGTGAACAAACCTGTAACTACAGAAGCTTTAGCGAACAATGCAGTTTCCTACTTCTAAGGAATTTCTTTACTGCCTATGTTGAGTTCTTACGGAAACGAAATAACACTGGTTATTAATTGTATTTATTATAATGGCAAAAATGATGATGCTGTATGATTAACTACTAAACTTGTTACCCATTTAGGGTATTAATCTGCACTGCTTTAATTATTTGTGGTATTTTACATTCGAGTATGAATCTTGTACTATTTACTTTTAATATGAGATGTAGTTATCAGGAGAGTTATTATCAGTATGCCTTTAATTCATTATTAGAAAGGAAATATTATAATACAATTACTTGTATTATAATTACTTGAACTTAAATATTTGTTACTATATGAATAAAAACAATGTTAATCTGTAAATTATGAAAAATTAATGTCGACATATAAATAATACACACATTAGTGATAGACGCTTAATAATGAAATCATATTGGAACATATGTTATAATAATACCTACATAATAATAATAAAAATAGGTTGTTCGTTTATTTATCATCCAAAAAAGGGCTGTTCGTTATATGTTCAATATGAGCTACCGAGATATAACTTCTTCTAAATCAGCATTTTTAAAAATAACTAATAACCAATTTTGAAGATTTACAATTTGTGAAAAAGAATGTTTCTCGTTTCAAATTAATAATCATAACTACACAAATCATAACTGGTGTTAATTTACATTTTTAAGTGCATAAAACTGATACTAAATGATGGCAATCCTTTTTATATATTAGGAATCGTAATGTATAATAATTTACCAATTTCAAATAACCAATAAAACAATTAATGTATAAACAATTTGTTACTGTTGTAAAGGAATTACTTAACTATTATAGTAGTTCTTAAGAATTTTTGTTTATAACAATATTTCTGCTTTCATATGTTTAATTTAATTTATATTTTTTGCCGTTTACTTGCATACATGTTAGATAGAAAATAAAAATATGCCTAACTGTGAGTCAAATAGTATTTTATAGGTGCAATGAAATAATTAAACTTGGACGTTAATAATAATTGTTCTTATAGTATAAATTAATTTCATTTTCCCTATTTGGTACGTGTATTCGATTATAATCGAACGATTATAAGCATCAATGTTAGCCTTCGTAAAGGACATTTTGTGACGCTACTGAATCATTCCAGTTTATCAGTTGTTTCTGTTATCAGATACATTTCTGGAGTCGACCACGTGATCATGAGGTGAACACTGCGTGATTCGAGATGCTTTTTACAATTCTGCCCTCGTGATATCGGTAATCTTAAATCCTTCATTTGATGGCGTGACTATTATTTATTTTTTAATTTAAAGAAAGACTTTAGGGGACGTCTTTTTAAGAACGAGAACGAGTTGCAAGCAGCTGTAATTTAAAATTTTGAAGGAAAAACTTTAGATTATTTTTACAAGGGCATTGAATTATTAATTCCACATTGCAATAAGTGTATTGACATTAGGGGAGATTATATTGAAAAATAAAAATTATTATATTTTACCAAGTTTATTTTTTCTATATCAAGCCGAGTAATTATGGCGCTTACCTCGTACATTATATTTGTAGATAAAATTGTTGAGAATAAAAGACTTGCTCTTGCTTGAATCTAGATTTATTGCAATTTTTCTAATTATTGGCATAGCAACCTGCTTGTGTATTCAATGCCTTCCTGATGTGTAGTAGAACCACTACACTACGCCCCCAGTGAAGAAAAA
The DNA here is from genome assembly GCA_929113105.1 of Agrypnus murinus. Classification (NCBI taxonomy): domain Eukaryota; kingdom Metazoa; phylum Arthropoda; class Insecta; order Coleoptera; family Elateridae; genus Agrypnus; species Agrypnus murinus. The sequence continues at coordinate 6,035,568 of OV816027.1, forward strand.
TAAATTGTTTACGAAGTTTAATAGTGCAGGAAAACGTTCAACACATTTCTTAAAGAAAAAGATTTTATTATCGTCGTCGTTATCGAGACTTTTTAATCAATTCCAGCTGCAAAAAGCTTTAAGAATCAGTTGATCGTTTCAATAGGTCTTGTACATCAATGCTTTAGATCAAGAATTTAATCGAGAAGTTTTTTATTATTGACACAGCAACCTGCTTGTGTGTTCAATAACTTCCTGATGTGAAATGGAATCACTGCAGTACTGACAACAAAAGAACATTCAATCACTGCTGAAATGCTGCGCACGTAGCAGTACTTCAAAGAAGGAAAACGTTAAAACCAATGAAACTTCAAGCTTGCAACATCATAATCATTATTAATAGAAGATGTTTCATGTTAAATTATTGATAAGGATCAAAAACTATAATGATGAAAAATGTTATATCAATTAAAAATTAATATAAAAATTGTCAATGTCACTGAAAATTTCAGTGTCCCATCTTTTTCTTTGGTGTAGCTCTTTAGCTGAAGAAGTTGGTAAATGGGGAAGCAGGTATTGGTTTTATTATTCTTAGGTAATTAACTGTACCTATATATCTTGCAAGCTTTTGTCAAATTTTTAAAGAAAGACTTAAAAATTCATTACAATAGCACATTAAGGCGGCTGTTGCTTATTTTATAATTAATATAATATGTAGATGTAGAAGCTATATACATAATATACCATATACACATACAGTGTATGCATGTGCAGTATAGGCAACCAACCGTACACAATAGCAAACAAGGAAAAGTAATTAGGATTCCAAGCTTTATAATGTTAATAATTCTTATATTACTATCTTATTAAGCTGTAATGATAGTATTGACTTTTGAAATTAACAATAAAATAACAAATATTATGTTATTTTTAAAATATTAAGTAATGCAAGTTTCAATGCATACTTCTGCATCTTTTCTCTCATCAGAACTTTGCGATCGTGTATTAGGATCACAGAAGAGGTTGAAGGTCGTATCCTGGAATCCTGGTATCTATTATGCGTTGATATATTGGTCACAAACCGTAAGTATACATTGACGACAAGCTTCAATAATACCATCATTAATAGTGCTACTGCTTACCAGATGGCGTCCAGCGTTTAGAAATTTTAAAAAATCTTTGAAATTAAACTTTGTCCAGTTAAAATTTATTTTAAGTTGTTTTATAACAATTTTTAATAAATATATAACAGAAAATGCATAAAAATAACGTAACAATTATCATTAAAAACATTAATAAAAAATTAATGAAAGCAGGTGTGTTTCCAGGACATTAAATAGTTACTTACTAATTTATCAATAGTAGTCGTCAATAAATTCATGATAATTATAATATGCTTTCTCCCACAACAATTTTTTAATTCAAGTTTTGAACAATCGGATGGGCAAGTGCTTGATATCCTCAGGAAGTTTATTAAAAAGTTTTTCTCCAATGTTAAGAGGGTGTCTTTTCGAACCTGCATGTTCGGTGTCTAACAACCATCAGATCATTACAAAATCTAGTACTATAGTTATGATGCTTATTATTTTGTTCGTATTCAATTAGATTTACCTTCGTATTTAAAAGAGTCTGTCAACAAGGACTAACAATTTTCTTTTGTGCAATAAAAACTCTTTTCCAGTGTACAGATCCACCCTAAATAATTATATTACAATGGCAATAGACAAGCGAATAGTACTTGGATAAGTGTACTAGTACGGAATAATAATAATAACTACTACAACCCATAACCTAAATCAAGGCCCCAGAAGCTATAAGCTTGTGCGGGAGGGAGGGGGCGATTATTATTACGAGGGTGGTTCAAATATAAACCGGAATTTTGCTGTAAAAAATTTTATTATTAAGTTACAGAGCTGAAATGTTTTACAGTTTTTCTAGATAGTCTCCGTCACACTCTACACACTTTTGCCATCTCTCCGGAAGCTTTAGGATGCCTTTTTCGTAAAAATCTTTCGGCTTGTCACGTAACCATTCGCGCACGAAAGATTCTACCTCCGCATTGCTTTTGAATCGCTGTCCGCCAAGTGCCTCTTTCAATGGACCGAATAAATAATAGTCGCATGGCGACAAATCGGGACTATAAGGAGGGTGTTCCAGTGTTTCCCAACCCAATTCGTGCAATGTTTCCATCGTAAGCCGAGCTGTATGCGGTCTGGCGTTGTCTTGCAGCAATATCGCAGTTCGGATTGGAATCTCGCGTCGTTTCGATCTGTAGGCAGGTTTCACCGTGTGTTTTAGAAGGTTACTATAATACTGCGCGTTCACAGTTCGTTGTTCAGTGAGAAAATCGACCGCAATTACTCCTCTCATGTCCCAAAACACGGTACACAACACCTTTCCCGCTGACAGTGTATCCTTCGCTTTAACTGGCGCGCCTTCCTCTTGCTTCCTCCACTCCATAGACGCGCGTTTACTCTCCGGAGTATAGTAGTGCACCCAAGTCTCGTCTGTGGTGAATATGCGCTGCAATAAATTGTCTCCTTCGTCTGCATATCGCTGCAGGAGACGCGTGCAAACTTCCCAGCGTGTGAATTTCTGGTCAAAATTCAAAAGTCTTGGCACCCATCTGGCTGATATTTTGCGGTAACCGAGCCGTTCATGAATTATTTGCTCAATACTGCCTATGCTGATGCCCACTTGTGCAGCCATATCGCGTACAGTAATGCGTCGGTCTCCCAAAATGAGTTTTTCTACAGCGCGGACGTTCTCATCGGTAACTCTTGTTTTGGGGCGCCGCGCATGTGGCAAGTTTGCCACCACTTCTCGGCCATTTCGAAAAGCGGAACACCAATCATACACTTGAGTCTTGGAGAGGCACTCATTCCCGAACTGCTCGAGCAATTTCCGATAAATTTCCGTGGTTTTTACATTATCTTTGACCAAAAAACGAATAATAATGCGTTGCGCAACAGACACTGGTACGTCCTTCTCACTCATGGCTACAACTACACTGACAAGCGAAATTACGCGGTCCCAGCTGTTCTCTACGCTTTGTAACAGACCAATCTAACTTCCAGTACAGCCACTTTAACGACACTAACTTCTTCGCGCGTTTATTAAAAAATTCCGGTTTATATTTGAACCACCCTCGTATTATGTAGGCCCAATGTGCGGCTGCAGGCGACTTACAGATGGAACAGCGCAAATCCCACATTTGTGTCACAGCTAAGGAAAACTGCAGAAAACCTTAACCAGATCGAGTCGATCGCGGTCCGCTTGGGTGAAAGTCCGGCACGCCAGACATTACACTACCAAGGCTAAAATACATCTTTAACTGATACACAGCAAAAAATGCACTATTTATTTTCTTTCAAATATGATTTATTTAATCCTGCCAAGTTAATGAGGTATCAACATATAGACCAAACAAATTTAGTGCAAGACTTTGAACTTAAAGTTACTTTAGAATTTTCACAGAAATTTTGTGTATGAGCATTACGATATGAGAATTGAATAACAACAGTTTTTCACAAGTAAAAACTATTGAAAATATTACTAACCTCTTGTTCCAGTTCCGTAGAGGTTCTCACTGAGACCACCATGAAGGTATCATCAACAAACATGCTTGTAACGCAATCATTTATTTCTCTGACTAATTCATTAGTATACATAAGAAACAATAGTGGCCCCAGCACGGAACCCTGCGGGTTTTTTAACCAGTTTTTAACCTAAAAGTAGAAGATTTCGTAGCTTTTATTTTTAACCACTTTAATATAGTGCCTCTAAGACCCAAGGCATCTAATTTTTCACATAAGAATTCAATACCTAAGCTATCATAGGCGACTGAGAGATCAAAAAACATACCGACAGTTTCATAGCCTTTATCTAATTGTTTATTAACAACCAAAAAATATGAAACAGCTTTTTCAGTGGACCTTCCAGTCCTAAAGCCTTATTGTGAATCACTAAACAATGAATATTTATTTAAGAAGTCAGTTATTCTACAATACATTATTTTTTCAATAATCTTAGATTACACACAAACTATCAAAATAGGTCGATAGTTATCAATACTTTCAGGGTTTCCCTTTTTGTGTAAAGGTATCAAAATACCTACCTGTTTTTAATAATTTAATAATACGCCCTGCTTAACTGAATAGTTGATCAGATAGGCAAGAGGTTCAATTACAAGTTCACAAGCCATTTTGAATGTTTTGGTGCTAATGTTATTAACACCAACACAAGTAATATTTTTAAATTTTGTATAATAGATCGGACCTTAGAAGCAGTGCTTCTAAGTTAGGCTGGTTTAAAGAAAAAAGGCTGATCAACAGCCTTAGCTACTGTGTAAGAATTGGATTTATTGTTGCCAAAGGCTAAATGTAATTTCTTTTCTGTTATCGTTGAAACATGATAACTATGCCGTTTTCTATTACCTGCACACAATCATTTTACATGCTCAAGTCTTTTATTAATAATTTCCCAAGTTTTTTTTTGTTTGTTATAACCCTCACTATTAGATCTGCTTCAAAAATCTCTTTTAGTATGATCTATTAAGCACTAATACTGTCTCTTTTTACTTTTTTTACATAGTTTTTAAATTTTCCTCTCCAGTATTTTTTTAAAAGCCAGAAAAGGTTTTTTAATTCATAACTCGCTTTCCAAATATCACTAGTTGACCCACACTTCCTTAGAGCTTTTTCTTCTATCTGCTTGATAATGTTTTAATGGAATATTAGTTTCAATCAACCATACCCTGAAAGAAATCTCAGCTTTTATAACAAAAATCCTTACTTTTGACGTTGAAATAAATGCATTTACTTTAGAGTTAAAAAATGCATTATAAATTCCTTGGTTGAACTGCAAATGTATTCTTTTAAATGCAGGTATTTTAAATCTCAAGATGGGTGGTATTTAAAATAAAAATGTTTTACTTCTCAAACAAAATATATGTTTTTAAAACAATTATTAGACATGTTTCCCCAATTATAAGTTGCATTTCATTTGATTTATTTATAAAATGTTTGAATTAAAGTGTACGTGCGTTTGGTATACATAGAAATGATAACCAATTTTAAAGTAAATAGGGGATTTTAATTCAAGTGGGTGTGGTTGTCAAGTTGTTACATGCACAAATAAATGTTTTTGAAATAAGATATTTGATTTTGTTTTGGCAGCAATTCTTTTAATTTGAGTTAATTCGGCATTTTCATTGATATCGTTAAAACGTGCACACGGTTAAATTAGTTAGTCGTTGATTTACGTACGGAACAAAATGGAAGGAAATTCGCAACAAGTGTTTTATGTTAGTGCAAGTGCTATGGTACTTAACAAAGACGTTTTGAACAAATTCTAAATGCTCCCATTGAAATTATTGTATATAAGGAACCCCAACAAAGAGAGCCTGAACTATACGGATTTTTAAAAACCTGAATGTTGAGGAAGCATATTATATAAAATAATAGATATTATCTTAAACAATTGTAATAAAATTTTTGTAATAGGCACTGAAATTAGTATTAAATGTTTTAATAAACATTACCTATCTTATGAAGTAGGATCACCATCAAATAATATATTATTAAAATCATTAACTTCTTTCACTAGTCCTCCGAAGCATGTATGTAATGCTACTAGAAAATGTTTTTTAAGAAATAAGTATTTATGTATAAGCAACCTGTTTATGTTCTGTATTTTTTATAATTTATTGTTTTATTTTAATAATAAAAAGATTTTTACCTTTTATCTTTGTACTAGGTGTCATTACACTAAAGCATTAATAACAGTAAGTTGTTTTGTTACTGAAAGAATATAATACATTCAATTCAACACTGTTCTGCATTTAACGTCATTAACTTAAAAGAATGTTGCATTTAAAAGGAAAACAGCATGTTATTAAATTAAAAACAACCTGACATTCATATAAAAAGCACTGCATTTAAAAGTAAATACTGATACTTCCTATTTGAGAGCAGCAGATCTTTTTTAAATTAATTACAATCTACCATTCAAATAACGTTTATTTTACTTTTTAATTACCAATAAAACTATTTAAATCAACCTTATATTTCTAAAAGAAACTCTTTCAGCAATCAGAACATTTTTAGAGGCTGTCACACTAAGACTGACTGAACAAATAATCGCTCAATAATTTCTCAAGTTGGGATGAATAACTTGAGTAGAAACCTTATAAAAATATTTTTTTAGTATATGCTCAACTTTAGTAAATGTTACCTTTGTATTTGCATTTAATTTCTGAATATTTGGTTTTAAATAATCAATGTTCAGATCACCACACAAAAAAATGTTACTCTTGATATTTTGACAGTGTAAAATAGTATCCACAAGCCTATCAAAAAATGTATCGTAAAGATCTTTAGGTGGACGATAGATGCTTATGAGAATACAACATTTAAAGTCTAGTATTTTAAAATATCTAAAACACTTGTAAACGATAAAATGTATGGGTAATCCAATACAATCTTATCATTTTCCTCCTAAATTTGTACCCTTGTGAAAGTAAGTAGAAGTAGAATTGATAAAGGTATTTATTTTTGCAAAGCACAAGTCAATAAATTGAGTTTCACAAAGAAAATAGCGAGAATCATGTTTAAATTATTTGTATAAATTAATTTAAACATTAATAAATTTTGTATTGTAAATGTTTATTTTTAAATTATTTAATACTAAAATAATATTTTATTTAACAATTTATTATCTGTAAGTAAAAATAATTTTTATATTAGGTGAATGAAACTCGCAAAATAGAAGATGCAAGTTGCAGGTGCAAAGCCGGAAAATGTTATTGCTTGCATGCGGCAGCAATTTGTTTATTTGTTAATTAAGACAGATCAGCCATTAGTCTGGAACAAATCTTCGCAAGTACAAATGCAGAAGTATCATAACGAGTCATTGAACTACATATAAATAACTGGAATGGATGCCTTGTGTAAATAGCCGAGGCAAATGAAATTTTATGCAACCCGCCACAATGTAGGATCCTCATCCTTTTCTAACTCAATGATTCAAATTAAACATTTGGTCTCACACAAAATAAAACTTAATCTACGTTAGAAATCAGTAAAAAGTTTCACCACGTGCTCTTGTAATACATGTAACATAAGTTAGAAAGAAACCGGAATACTACATTCTTGTCTGTTGCCCTTGACACAACGTTCTCTGAGTTATCGTGCTTGCGCGTCCCTTCATGTAATTTATATAGAGTTCTATGTACCGAGTGCACGATTGAAAGTTTATTCTGCTCAAATTTGGCAAATAAGAAACCAACAAATTCCAGTAAAAGTACCTTTCTAAAGGATGGTGCTATACTTGATCTATACAACCGACAGCGAGAGTAATAGAAGGCACGTCTTGATCAACTATGTTGCACTATGACTAAATCTTGCACCATCTAGTAACCAGTAGCATCACTATTAATGAATTAGTAAGTAACTACAGTGAGATCCATATTGAGTGAAGACGGTTTGAATTTCGCGCCTTAGGTTTTAGTGCATTTCATGTTGTTAGTGTAGCACTATTGAAATGAGTTGTGTCAAATTACAGAGTCAACTCGTCAGTTTCTCGTTTACATCGTTGTACTTTGCTACGTTGTTCGGGTTTTCATCGAATTTTTGCTTTATTCCGGTTGTTTTCTTATTTTACAAAACAGTTTTTTTCAGAACTACGGTTTGCTACACGATTTTGTTATCAAATAAGCTTATTATTTAAAATTAACGAAGTTTAAAAGCTATATTATTTTTAAGACGCCGCTGTAAAATAAAAGAAGCAGAAAAGTATAAATATTGCCAATGTGACAATAATTTAACGTGGCGGTAAATTCAAACCGTCCTCGTTCAATTAGGATCACCCTGTATTTAATATCCTGGAAACACTCTTGCTTACATTAATTTCTTATTAATGTTTTTAATGATAATTGTTGTTATCTTTTATACATTTTTGGTTATATATTTATTAAAAATTGTTATAAAACAACTTAAAATAAATTTTAACTCGACAAAGTTTAATTTCAACGATTCTTTCAAATTTCTAAAAACCGGGCGCCATCTGGTAACCAGTTGCACTATTAACACAGATAATAAACAGATACGCAGCCTCTTGGAAGCGAGATTTCTAAACCTAATGAACTTTCTTATGGATCTACATTGTAGCGCCGTGATTGGCTGTTTACGTTCCCACTAGTGGACGGCCTTCGGCGCTTCGAGAAGTTTCATAACCTGCTTGCCTTCATCTTTACAATATAAAAGTCACAATAATTGGTGTCTAGTATTTATTAAATACTGTCGTGTTGTTGCGCTATGATTGTTGTGTGTTAATGATAGTGTTAATCGTACGTAATAATAATGGTACGTGATTTCCAGTTTTATGCTTTGCTAGATGCTACCCCTTATTAATATTTCTTATAACAAGTGCTTGTGCTTTATATATTTCTGTGGATTATAATTAGTTTTTTGGATTAAATGGGTATTTATTGAGTAATTAGATGACTACTTTATCTGTAGATGCATTTAAATGGTTTTTCTCCAATTCTCCGAAAATATGTATCATGGTTTCTTTTTAATTTAATTTTTTATTCAACTTAATTAATCGTCAGATTTGAATTAAGAAACTTGTTACTAGTTTGAAACAATTCGATAGATTTAATAGTTTCCTGTACATATTATCTCACACACGAACTATAATTTATTTTAAAGAGCTTTACATTAGATTTCCTTCTTTTTTAATTTAAAATCCTTAATAATGTACTGATGACATTTATATTTTTTGATATATTCTGCAAGTTTAAAGGCTTTTTCCTTGCAAGCAGTGGTGATTAACTTCGAAAATTATTTAAAATATTGATATTTATGTCACATTTAATATTAAAATTAGTCCTATTTACATAATAAATTTCTAAAAATGTGAATGACCACAATCTTCATAATCATTAGAAAGAGATGATGGGTTCTGATAATTCTTGCAAAAACTTTAGTCGACCCTGCTGTTTAAATTATTGTGACACAGTATTCGACAGCACGAAATCGATTATATTATTTATTTAAAATATCAAAGCTTCTTTTAATAGTTAAACCTTTAAACATCTATCGTTTTAATTAATTCTAATTAATTAAAACGACTTATTAATTAAACTATTATTAAGTCACAAAAAGGATTAATATGCACTCTACTATAAAACAACATTGAATTTATCTAAACACGTCAGTTGTTATGATAGTTTTCATTTCATATTTGTGCGCCACAGAAGCTGACCAATCACGGCGCCACAATACACGTCCGCAAGAAAGTCCATTAGGTTTAGAAATCTCGCCTCTTGGAAATAAATACGCTTACTTTTTTGGTTAGTTTGTGCAACTGAACTAGGTGGCGTGACTGAGCTCTGGGCAACTACATTTGTCCATACAAATAATGAAGTAATATTCATTAATTGTTTGATCGACTGCGACGTTATTATAGCATGCGCAAATTTACAACCGACGCGGCAGCAGTATGACACACGTGGTGTCTGACACGTGATAAAATTCTTCACTATATAAACACATAAAAGGGATGAAATTTTAACAATATTATTTGTCTCACAGCGAGCTTTTCTTGGTGTGTTTGACTCGATTTGATATATTTTCTGCATTTGTAGTATTTGTGCGGAGTGGATTAATAAATACGTATTTCTTCTTAATTTGTTTTAGTTTGAAGAGTTTAGTTTCGTTTTGTTTAGTTTCGATTAGAACAGCTACTTCCCCATTTACCTACTTTTTCAGTTAAAAAACTACACTAAAGAAAAATATGGAACACTGAAATTTCGGTGACATATTAAAAAAAGATTAATTTTTATATTAATTTTAAGATAACATTTTATGATAATTTTTAATTGATATAATATTTGTCATTATTATGGTTTTTGAATCCTTATCAATAATTTAATATCAAACATCTATTAATAATGATAATGATGATGTAATGTTCAAGTCTCATTGGTTTTAAAGTTTTCCATCTTTGAAGTACTGCTATGTGCGCAACATTTCAGCAGTAATTGGATGTTCTCTCGTTGTCAGTACTGTAGTGGTTTCACTGCACTTTAGAAAGGCATTGAACACACAAGCAGATTGCTATGGCAATAATTAAAAAAAAACTGCAATAAAAACCATATTCAAGCAAAAGTAAGTTTTTTATTCTTTGACAAGATCTATAAGTGTTTATCTCTACCAACAAATCGAGAATTACTATAGTACTGTCTTGTTCCGCTGATACTGACAGAATATCAAAAGTATAAAAATATAGCTCTGAATGTTTAAAATTGTAACATCTAGAAATTTTTTAATTTTTAAATTGCTGAAAACTTAAAAACTGAAATCCTAAATGAAAAACTGTAAACATAATTATTTACTAAACTTTGAAAGCTTCAAGATTAAACCCTTACACCTTGAACCTTTAAGCTCAAACATCTTATTTTTTTTAAACTACTAGATCTGAAAGCTTTAAATTTTTGAAATAATAAATAATAAAAATAGAAAATATATCCAATAATAAAAAAATTGCAATAAAACCGGATTAAAGCAAAAGCTACTACTTTGAAGCTACCGACTTCATATTGATTTTCTTATCGAGGTGTTTTGTTCTTGTCTTCAATGATTGAACGAGACTTTTTAATTTTAAACTAATCCTCCCACTTAGTTAGAACTTTAGAACGGTATCTATCAAAGCCCTTTAAGTGGTATGTCTATTAAAGCGTTTTATTAAAGAGGCAATGTTTCTCTTTAGCATTAAAGTGTCACTGATCTTTGGATTTGTAACACTGTTGATTCCCTCCACAACTGTGCTTGTATTTAATCTCATTATATTGTCTTTTTCCTGTCAAAACACTTGTCACTTCCTTATCTGTCTGCCGACATGTGGATCAAAAAGTGCATTGTCAAACATTGCATTTATCCCTAAGTCAATATTGGTTTAGTTGTTTTGCGTTACTTGGATATCAACCGCCAGATCAAGTATTTTCAATAATACCTACTCTTTTATTACATGGGACTGTTTTTCATTTTATTCTTTATTTTTGTTTTGTAGCATTTGTACTTCAATTTATACAAAAAGTAGTAAATAAATGATGGTATCGTTATCGACGATGCGCATTTCTCGAATGGTTAGTAAATCTGTATAAACTTATTACACGACTGCTATTGTTACCTCTTTAATCAGATAAAATCTTTACCTCATATATCATATTGACAAACTAGAGAGTTTTATGCAAATAAGATTATATCTAAGACAGTATTTAATACCATGACTATAAAAAACACTTGTATGATTGGTTGTTTTCAGATTGTTTTCGCGAGGTTTATTTAAACGAAGTAAAACAAGTTGTAATTGCTTAGAAGACATTTAAATTCAAAAGTTTTTAAAAATAGGAAACTGAAATCAAACAACGTTGGGCGTAAAGCAGTTAATGTATTGAGGTGTTATCTAGATAAATAAAAATATGAATATATGTAGCGTTGAATGGAAATGGCTAGCTTTAATAAAAATGTAACACCTCATATAGTTTTTCCTTCTCTCAATTGACTAACTCAGGTTTAAAATTTGATAGAGCATGAGATAAACAAACTATAAAAATCTTTTTGATTCTTGCACCTGGAAGGAAAGAAACTTACTACACTTGGAATTCTGCAGCTGGAAAAACAGCAATCTTAAATTCTGTATGTGAAGAAAATGATGTATGCTTGCATAAACACAAACACAAATAAACATATAGATAAATTGAAAAAGATATTTTATTTTTATTAACAATAGATAAAATATTTGTCAAAAAGAAAAATGAAACAATTTTTTAAATTAAAAAATTAGAAATAGGAAGAAAATCTTCCTTGAGCTTGATCAAATGTTTGTGTTATGATTGCCACCTGATATGGGGGTTGCAACCGATCTCCATTTGAACAAACTGACATCAAATAAATTTATCAGACAAGAAAAGTATTTACAAAAATATTAAGAATATTTATAAATAAGTACTAAATCAATTTATCTAAGGGAAATTAATTATTTTTGTGAATAAACAAGTTGAAATTGTCTAAATATTACGACCTTGTTTAAAAAAAAACTTTTCAAACAAAAAAAATAAATTCTGAATTTGAATAAAAATGTCTTTATGCTTTTGTTGTTCTAAAGTGAACCAAATCTTTTTAATTTTGATTTACCTTGTATATAAACGTCAATAAATCCATCTCAAATCTTTTAAAATTGGTACTACAGCATTGATGCAAACAGGTGATTTTAAAAAAATTCATACGAGTCGATTATCCAAATCAATAATGGAAACAAAAAAAAATCATCTTGATTTAATTTAAATAAATCGTCCATTATTCCATATAATTGTTGAAGAATGAAAATAAATCTTCTTTAAATTTATGTCTCAGCTAACAATTCAATAACATTACCACTTTGTTAAAATTTGACGTTTGACTCCCAACGCAAATATCATATGGTTTACAATAACCGTACTTTTGTTTAAGAAAATTTTTATACGAGCCGTTAAATACGTTTTGTCGACTGAAGTTGTTAATTTTTCGAAGCATTTTTATATGTTTCCTCCAAAACAGTTGAAGAAACAGCGACATTTTACAAACAACGGCACATCACAAATGTCATGACGTCACTAACAGAAAACATGTGTTCAAAAATAACACTAAACTAAATTCTAAAAATACAGAAATATAGCTGGCAAAATACCGATTAAAACAATATAAGACACTTATACTCTAAAATCAACATTAACTGTGAAAATTAACAAAAACGACCTACGGTCAAAAAATCTCATTCAAACTACAATTAAATCAAAAAAATCAAATTACAAAAAAAACTCATTAACTCCAGCTATACCTGTACAAGAATTGATTACATGGCTAGTCAAGGTAACTCATACATATGCAATTTACATAGAAAATATTAACAATAAAAGAAAAACTTAAATAAAAATCAGTTTACATGTTTTAAAATATCAAACGATGCTTTGCAGGGCTCCATACAAATAACAACATAAATGAAATCAAACTATACTCATACTTGTCCACCATACAGTCCTCCAAGTGCCTGCATCCAAACAATCGTGCAAAATATCAAAATAAAACCAACGTTTGAAAAATTCAATAAATATCTATAAATCTGATACCTTCATCTTTATGAACTCAAACCTTCTAAATGGAAGACTCTGTAAGCAAAATGTAACATTATAAATATCAAATAACTTATTTAATATAACTATTTCCAGTGAAATATGTACCCGAAACTGATTTAGTTTCATGGGAGAAACAAAATTCTGGTTTACGTTGGAGACTTGTAAAGCTCAACTCTAACAAAAAGATAAAACCTTCCAGAAAAATAAAAAACCATCCTAACATGTGACCTGTGTTGCATAAAACATGTATTACTATAAAACAACCTAAATAATCTGTATCCTTTTTATAAATTCAAACTTTTTATGTAAAAATTGAGGTTACGTCTGCATAAAATTCATCCTTCTATAATTGCTACTTAAATTTGATAAATCTTTTTGTAACCTAACATGTAGCTTTTAGATTAAATAAACCTAATATCCTAGCATGTCTATCTTTTTATTTAATGCGTGAAGTAATTATATTTGTGTTTACGAACAAATCGTAATCTTAAAATACTTCGAAATTTCAAATCGTCAAGTAAATTTTCAATCTGATTATTCCATATCATCTCAGTATTAATTTGGCAATGTCCTTAAAATCGACAAAATCAATTAAAGTAAATCAATCAAGTATGGATTAATCAAGGACATATGACCTTGGCAAAAATTAAATGCAAGTTATTGATTTCTATATACAAATTTGAGCAAAATGAGGATTAATGCGAGCGAGACTATCTACTCTAAATCTGACTTAACTTCAAGACTCAAAAAATGTAACTGGCACGGTAAATTAACGCGAATACTTGTGATGTAGATTGCGCAATCGTTAACCTCAGCTTTTAATTGTTTAACCAATTCATCACGGAGCAAAGTCATACATATTCACTCGCAGATATTCCTAACAATGTAATAGAACAAATAATATGTGACAAAATTATATATATGAAATAGATACCTAGATATAAGTGCTATCCGCACACTTGGGAAAACCCATGTAAAACATAAAATTATAATATACAAATATACAGTAATGTTTTATATACAATCTGGGTTGTCAAACATTATTGTTGTTGTAAAAAGTTGCCACAATATAACTGACTCACGATACAGATGTATGTTCTTGAAGCTGAAGAGGAACGTCACCAACCTGGTCGAATGTAGCGTGATCCAACGAGACAACAGCAACCAAGTCAGCGTAATGGTCTTTTAACAACCCAAATATACATCGCAGTGTATGAAGTTAACGTAAGATTTATTAAAGAAGAAGAAAAAGGTCTGTAACAAATAAAATCAATTACAAGAATGCACCTAGCAAACATCTAATAAATACCTTAGATAAAAGGTGACCTTCTGAAAGAGTTATACCGCTCCCAAATGCGGCTAACGTTGATTATATATCGAATCCTGTCAAAGAATTATAGTATAAGAGACTGAATGTAAAGAAAAGTTAATCTATAAACTGACGAGATCGTGCTCCTAACCTTCAAAAAAGAACTAGTGGAAAATCTCATATGGTTACCAATAAACAATCATCACGAAAAATTAATTATCGATCTGCACAAATGCAATTCCCATATCACAACATAAAGGAAAAACTAATTTAACGGTGATGCCACTAAAATATTCTTTAAAGAATGTTCTTCACACGAACGATCAAAACGAAGTAAAGTCTCTTATCAACAACAGGAAGTTAGTTCCAAACAACATGGCAACTAAAATGATTATGACTAGAAATTAGTAAATAATTAAACTGTTAATTATAATACTGAAAAAAGCATCCACGGCTCGAGATAAAATCTGTTTTTTCGTTCTTGAGCAAATTCTGAGAAGTGGTTACATAATCCACTGGAGGAGGAAAAAACGACAAGAAGTTAAAAGAAAAAAAAAGACGATGTTCTTAAATCAGATAAATTACATTACTTTAATAGCTCAGAAAATAGCTGACGATTTGATTAAATGAAATATAAATCACTTACTCAAGGTCTTAAACGGCTTATTTGGATTTTCTGTAGTTTACTGAAGTAGAAGTAGAATGCCAGAAGTAGTCGTAAACAGAAAAGCTGTATCATACCCACCAAATTGCAATCCAAAGTTGGCAACTTATAAAGTTTTAAAAATGTTTTCCGTATTTACGTATGATGCGTCGTAAAACGTATAAGGATTTCTTTCAAAGACGAAACAAATCCGGTAACAGGACTCAAAAATCTAGTCAACTTTATCACGAAAGTAAAATAAAAAGGAACTAGAATAATCAGACAGTCACACGTGGGGCGGAAACAGACTACAAAAACCGTTGATGAAGCAACCTAATTGGCTGTAGAAAGATTTTACAAATATAATTAACCAATCTGCTAATTATTCGCAACAAACAATATGCTGGGCATTTCAAAGCAGATTAAGGCCCAAATGAATAAACATTTATAACAGGACATTTGAGTAATACAAAGTGTTGCCTAAATCCAAAGGAAATCAATTTACAAAAGCAATTTAAAAATCGAAATACTTTAAAAATAAATATTACTTGTAACAATTTTTTTAAATTCCTCTTCGGCCGCCACCCACATGTCCCACCTAACAATTTCACCGATATCAAAAGGAATAAATAACTGTAAATGTTTCAACCTATTTATCTTTTAATGAACTTCACATTAGAAAATTATTTATTTACATTGTTGTTCTAAAGAAGGGTAATTTTATACATTCCTAAACTGTGACCTCAATAATTATTTCATTTGTTTATTCTAGGAAATACGTGCGCAAATATGGGTTACTATCTGCGTGATTTTTCTCGTAACAAGTTTCAGTCACGAATGGATTATGTACTTACAGTACTTATTTCTACGGTTTTATAAGTCTCAAAAGGCAATTGAGGTTTTAAAATTGATGAAATGAAGCTAACGAGTTTTTGATAGGAGACCTTTTTCAAGGGTAACATAACATATACTAGCATTTAAATGCGTGTATGTATGGGTATATTTTATAATGTCACAAGGATAATTTAGTGATTTCTATCAGTAAATAATAACATGATTTTGTTTTTATACGTGATATGTAAAAAAATAAATAATCGAAATTCGAAAAATAGCTAGTAATAAATATTCATTAGGAAGTAGGTATAGTTAATAAAGGATGTGATAGTGATTCCAGTTTTAATGGAATAAATTAATAATAAAAATTAAAATTATTTGAATTTTTACTTTTATACTTTTTTTCACTTTCGTAATCTGGTTGTTCCGGAGGTGTGTCTTTTCGCATGTATTATGCAAATTTTTGAATTTATAATGCAAGATCGTTTTTTTTTTTATTTTACTAACCTACAAATTTTTTCCTCAAGTCATTCTTTAATAAAGTTTTAAAAATATTGACTTATGTGTTTATTTTTAAACAGTTTTGGGTAATGGTTAACTAATCAAAAACGTAAGAGATGTCCGAGTTAATTAACTTTAAAGCCAGAAGCTGTCAGCAGCAAATATAAAATCGAGTCTTGATTAATTATTCGTTTTTAAAAGGAAAAAATAAATAAACAGATAAAGTAGCTTTTAAAAGTTGCTCTTAAAATTGAATTTCATAATAATAAAGCAAATATAAGTAAACAACATTTTGAGTAAAAAATACTAAATAAATAAGTAGAGGAAAACACCACGTGTTATTATAATTGTTTTGTTGACCAGGATAATAATTTTTTATAGCATATATTCATAATCATAATTACCTATCTCATACTTTTTAGAGTAAAATACAGCAATATTTTTTGTTCCAAATGTATTGAAAGTTGTAGACTATCATTTGTTTAGCTTAATATTTTAATAATTTCTGACGTACTCCCAAGAATTTGGCTAGGAAGTTGTATAACTATTCCAATTTTGCAATATCCACCTTTGATGTGTCTATGCATGTGTTCCATGTTTTACAAAATTTGCACACCTTTCATTAATGACTGCTTCTACCTGGTTTACAGAATCACGTAGGCGATAGCTGACAAACAGAAAACATTGGCGATTGTTATTCCCAAGAATAGATTTTGGCAAAATTGCGGCAGGGATATTTTTAGATATTAGATAAAAAATGACTGATTGCTAACACCATTTAGTCTTGCACCTTTAAAACTTTGGATATTGAAGACTGAGAGAACTTGGAGACTACTCATCTGGCTACCAATTGCATACAAATGTGAAACAAAGGTTTTATTGTCAAGATAAAACAACAAAAATAACTATAAAAGCTATAAAAATACACTCATACTTACTGTAACTAAAAACTCATATGTCTGCCTCAGCTTGAGATTTAAACTCTTTCTTACAAATTAATTAGTCAAGTCGTAGGTATTGGTTCCACAGCTGTATAAATTGTGAAAAGGAATAGATAAGGGTTTTAAACACAATTAAAAACTGAAAAGGGCGCCATCTGGTTATGATGCTTTAAGTTAGATTAATAACTATTCATAGATATTAATTGACTTATCAAGATGTTAATTAAATAAGCATTAAAATTGTTAAATTGATTAACCAGAAAATGAATAAAATATTTAGTTGAAACAAAAAATTTTGTTTATTTACAATTGTTGAAGAAATGAAACTAAGCTTTCATAACTAATATGGTTCCGTTTTGTAGATCCATCAGTTTTGCAATAATAACATTTATTAACAAAAGAATGGGTAAAATACACATACAAAGATAAACAAATAAAACACACCTTGTATATTTATTACTAATCCAATCTAAATTTATTGGATTATAATTATGTCCAAAAGTTAATCAATAAAAAAAATTCACCAAGAACGTTTCATTTAATAAAGAAAACAAACAGGAAAACTTATTGGATTGACCACAAAATTGTTCAAAACACATACTACCAATATTAGAAATTTACATTGACTGATCATGATCGCAAAATATTTCAAAAGAATCGATTAGATCAACCATAAAAATTGTTCAAAACACATTAATTTAAATATTAACCTTTGTATTAACTGAGCTTTTCCTGGACAAAATTTATAAACAAATCTCTGAAGGAGATTAGACAAATTATATCAGTTCAACAGTATCAATATAAATGAATTGCAATTAAGTTAAAGCTTAAAGATTTTTAACTATCAAGGAGAGCTCTCCCTAAAGAAAATTCTTAATTGACTGAATTACAAACAAATCCTTAAGACTACAGTACCTTGCATATTTTCCATCAAACTTATGGAACACCATACATAAAGTCCAGTAGAAATTGGAAATTCGGCCTTTCATTTGAGGAAATTGTGATAAATCTCGGCGTTGCATCGAAGTATAGATTCTGCATACCAAAACGTGATCCAATCTTAATTGATAATAACAGCTCATATGGTTTCATAAACCAATAAAGTCAAGCACGAAAAATAACCAAGATTTTAATTTGTGCTTACTTAATAACGTCTTTAATTTTCACCCAGAAAAACTAATGGAACTGTTCTGAAGCTTTCAGTTATTTTAATTCACTTATTGCATTAACTGCCCTCCAATTCTTTAAGAGGAATTTTAATTTTACAAAAGCACAGGAATCGGTCACTACATTTAGGATTGCTTTAAGTAATTCTTCTTTGTGAACACTCTTTGGTCTTAAAACCAAACGAAACGAAATAAATGTTTGCTCAACTAATTCTTCAAATAACGTAAAACGTATTTAACTTTAAAACTTTCACAATTCACAAAAGAGCATTAAAACTATACGGAACGGTAAATAGAATCTCTTCCAATTCTAAAGGATTAATAAACTGTAATCCGTTAACATTGATTTAAAAGCAATCAATCATTATTGATCGATAATATAACTGCGCACCCAGGTCGAATCGTGATATCGACCGTTCGCTTGCAGGATGCTGTCGTCAAGCTCTGCGTCAAAAAACTCTGTCCCCGTCAAAACCGAGCGAAGCCTTTTTATCAACTCCGTTTCACGTTACTCCTCGCGCCAACATCTGTTTTTAGGCGGCAAGGGCGCTTGTTGCTTGCCCTACTATAGGATTCACGACCTTACGTGTAAAAAGCAACACCAAAATTCTTCCCGCTCAAAACACATGTGTACTAAAACACGCTGGCAGTAGACGATATTCATACACTGCATCGACTTAAAATTTAAAACGCAAATAACAGACAAAGGAAAGTGTATGTAGAATCGTATACACTCAAAATGTTTACAGAAATATTTCCATAAATGAGTTGACTAAGCGCTTCTCATGATTTCTTTTCAAGGTTTCTTTTTGAAGAAATTGATATTATTTTTAAAATGCCAGGTCGCAAGATACGAAAAACGACATCAAAATGACGTTACATTATTTCATTATAGCAAATATTAAACATTCCCTTCCTATAAATGCTTTCTGTAGGAAATGTTTGCCTGATGAACTGCATATTTAAACAAAGCGATATCTACAGGACCGAACTTAAGATTTTTATCAAGAATTAATACAAAATTCTATATACTAAATGCCGGTGGAAAATGTACCCGTTACAAATGGAAATAAAGTAAACTTTGAAAATTTATCACAGACCTGGGCAAAGTACCCCTTAATCATACCTGAAGTACAGTCTGGGACTTTAAAAATGATTTGGTAGAATTTTAGCTATATGCAACACATCTTACAAAATTAGACGAAACACGCAATTTTACCATATTATAATAGAATATAAATAACACAAAAATTATATAGGAAAACAATAATATAAAATAGAAAAAAGAAGAATATTTGTTAACAAAATTATTTAAAATTAAATTTAAAATTAATGTAAAGTAGACAGTAACAAAATAGATCTGAAGTATAATACTAAGAATTAGTATCTGTAATCACTTCAGCCATGCGTCTCCATAGCGCAATGCAGGAGTTGCACAGTAAACTCCTCGTTCATCAAATCGATCCCAGATCCGAATACTATCTACTTTACATTATTTTTTTTTAATTCAGTTTCAAATAATTTTGTTTTTTTTAATAGATATCGCTTTCTTTTATTTTATATTATTGTTTTCGTATATAATCTTTATATTATTTATAATCTTGTAAAATTGTGTTTTACGCCTAATCTTGTAAGATCTGTTGCATATAAAACTCGGCCTGAATCATTTTAAGTCCCAGACTGTACATGTATCAAGCACTTAAGCACGCTATCTCTCTTTTATATGTAATATGTTTATATGTAGCATTTTTAAACTATATTAATAAATACAAGTAAATTCACCTGTTGTTTATACAGATAAATACTGTGATGAAGTTATGTCAAGTTTTGAGAATTCGAAATCAGACTTTACATTTAAAGACTGGTTCACACAATTTATTTACTACTAAAGTTATTTCTCTAATACAGGACCACAATTTTAATTGGCTGATTTCGAGTTCCATAAGCAAACCTTCGGAAGCAATCCTTAATAGTAGAACGTCAAAGATTTATGAAAAAATACTACAAGGTTAGAATCACAAAGGGCAAAATCTATATAATAAAACAAAACTTATTCTCATCAAAATTTATACAACAAATTTATACACTGATTCATACAACAAAACATATTGGAAAAATAATATCCATCAATACTTTAATTTTAAAATTAAAAAAATAACTAAATAAAATAAAAAATGGTTGATCAGGTCATATGTGTCATTTGTTTGTGAGCGTATTATTAAAATAAATTAGCATGCAGTGGAGAACTCTAGCGTCCTGCTCATTAATGCATAAAGGATGCCCCGGCTTTCCAACGCTGAGTTTGGTTTTGTTAAAGTGAGGTTAAGCGTGTTTTGCTTGATGATACCTACTCCTGAATCTGAGGTTTAAAATCAGACTTTTCTTCTAATAAAGAAAAATAATGCCTCCAACAAAGATATTTAAGTTTATTGTCAACGATGCTTAATTTTCCTATCGCTCGAAAGAGCTGAATTCCGTCCTTGCTGAGATTAGAATTCCGGGAAAAATAATCCGAGACTCTGCTACTTTGTATACAATGCATTTAATTAAAATTCTTAGTTTAGAATTAAGGTTTTGTATTTGTTTCAATGCATTGGTTAATAAATACCGTTCTTTACAAGATAGTTCGCCTTACATTCTTACGCAGGTGGTTTTGTTATCCGGTTCTTTTGAAAGAAACTAATAAATAGGATTAGTTTCAGTAAGAAACTACCGTTAGATGCGTTACCTGGTTATTCACTAAGTAAACCTGTACTTTCAATTATATGCAAAATGGGTTTCCATCCGGAAAATCCTACCTATACCGTATATAAACAGGTATTACTATTTTTAAATACAGGTCTTCTTAAATACGTACTGCTATGAGTCTTAATTATGTTAGGAAGATATAACCCGTATTAAAATATTTAGCAGGCAGATTTCAAGCAAATCTTAGAAATCTCGTTTTATGAGTGACATAACTTCTTTTTTGAAATTCTATTAAATCATGTTTTTTTTTAAATTAGCTTTCACTGATAAATTTAACGATGTGGGGATCGTTAACACTTTTTAATACTTAATTAAGTTTTGGTGCTTTTTCAAAGCCAAAATTTATATGCAACAGACAGAACAGGTTGTATTTAAGATGTATGCAAGTGTATAAAACTACTCACCTGTAGAATTTATTAGTAAAGTAATTTGTTTCATTTTAAGGAGGTATTTTGTTTGTGTAGTACCATTGAGTAACATTCAAGTTTGATATTTCTAAAGCTTTTTGATAAGATTGTTTATTGGAAATTAGAAGAATAGCATCTTAACCACATAATTGATACAAATTATCATATAAAGATTGGTCCGTTTTGATATAATATGTGAAAAACATATTATAATCTGCTAATAGTCTGCTTATAGTCTGCTAAACATGTAAAACATGTTTAGCAGACTACGCTTTTGTCACGTGCAGCAGTTTTATATAATTTGGGCTGCTTAGTGTTTTATAGTATCTAGAAAAATATTCAAATAAGATCATAAGATCAGTATAAGGTATAGTTTTATAAACAAGGAACATTGTTTTAATTTATGAATTTATGTTAATACAATGTTGTTCCATTGACAACAAAATTAAATAAATAATCTATTATTTATACCTAATGTTATATATCGGCAGATTCGCAATTTTGTGATCTGCAAGATGAAATAGCTATTTTTTCTGTAAATAAAAACTTGTAAAATAAAGTTAGCGGAAATTTGGAAAAAAGTCATATTTAATTGTTTCATGTTAAAAATTCAATTGTTTCTTGAAAAATTATATAAAGAAGCCACTTTTTTAACAATTAAGTAGCTCTAAACCATCGGAAGGGGAACGTGCACCTCTGGGGCGCTTCAAAAGAGATTTTTGTAACGTCATGTTAAAAAGAAACATAAATGAATTTAGTTTACATCAGTGAAGAATTTTTAAGGTTATAATTTAAACTTCAAACAAAAAGTTATTAATCCAAAATAAACAAAGTATTTAATAAACAAAATAAACAAAGTTAATTGTTTAAAAGTGTAAACAAAAAAAATTATAATAATATCTAAAGTTATTACTGAAAGAAGGCAAAAATTTATTAATTGATAAAAATGATGGAGATTATTGGTAGTTTGAACTTACCGATTGTTAATAAATAATATCTGGTATTGGAATTCAAGTATATAACAATATTTTGTCTATTTCGCGTATACAAAGATTACTTTGTGACACTGTTTTTGCGAAAAACAGTTACACAAAGTGCTACTTTGTGCAACTGAAAGTAGTGATTTTTTTATTTGTAAGGCTGGCAGTAGTAAGTAAATTTTGCTGCCAGCCTACTCTGTCATGTCATTCTGTCAACGAAGTCCAGTGTCAGATGTAAATACGTAATAAGCAATAACACAGCTATATTCTGATTTCAAGATCAAAATTAGATTAAAAAGTCAAAACGTATATCGCTTGTCGATATTGAGGTAAGTTTAATTGAGTTGAATGATGTACACCTCCATTTCATCAAATATTTTTTTCAGTTTTTACCTACTAATGGGAACATAAACAAGGTGTTAGGAAGAGTATAAAAAGGAAAGGAATAATGCTCGACAACCAACCCGCGGAAGTATTTTGGGGGCACATTATCCAAAAGAAAAGCACTTTCCCGTGATAGGTACTAATAAGTATTCATTAACTGGCGCCGTTTTGAAAATTTGAATGTTATGATGCTCAGAAATAACAGCGAGAATAATGAAACATATTTCATTTTAAGAAGCTTTAAACTCAAACAAAGCGCGGCTAATAGCGGATATCCTACGAAAATGCGCTGAAAAGCTTGTTGGTTTTCCGGATCAAGTTGATGGTCGTGAATCCCGTGTCCGTCACTACTCAAATTTCATTTGCATTGTTTAGATTTAGAGGTTAGGTTAGTTATTTTCTATTGTTGTATGTTAAGCAGTTTTGATGTATTAAAATGTTTATTGTAATAGAAACAGTAAAACTTTGATTGAGTACATGATTGTCTTATCAAAATAATTATTTATAATAAAAATACATTTTTATCTTATATCAGAAGAAACAACTAAGCTGTCACCTTTTTTTAAACTTGAATTTTTTCCTGCCTACGTGATTTTTTCAAAATGACAGTGGATGTCATTGTATGCGTTATCAGTTATTACCAACATTACCACATCAAAAATACCCGCGTGTACATTTTCCCATTTCTTTAAAGTAAATTGTAAATTAAGGCGAAATAGACAAAGTAGTATGTAAAACACGTGTTACAATTCCTTTTTGTAATACTCGTATATAGCTTAACTCGCCGCTTCGCGGCTCGTTAAGCAAACTTATACTCGTATTACAAACATCGTCATTGTAACACTAGTTGTACAATATGCTATTGTAGTATCGATTTAAATTATTACAATTATTGTTTTAGAATTCTCATTTTGACATTTTATGTTGATCTTGATATGAATTCATGCTAGCAGCTGACTGAAAATGGATGTATAAGTATATGGTAGCAATTGGCTTCATTTTTAAAATATAGAGATGGGACATGATTGTGGCCAAAATTAATACAAGTAAAATAATAAACTGTGAGCTTTTAATAAAATAAACTTTGATTAATATTAAGATTACAAGATACCTATATAAAAAAATAATTACAAACAAATTATAAGTTAATTTTTTTATAGTTAAAAAATTATAAAGTTAGGTTCATTTTTAAAAATTTGTTTTTACTTAAAAAACCAAACGAAAGTATGGTCGAAAGTATACCATACTGAGAAGCCGTATTTTGAAGAGATAAATGGTTTCAACACTTTTCATCGTTTTTGCAAATGATCTCTGATTATCAGGATTTATCTTTAATATGCTTTTATAATTGTTTATAGTGTCTTCATTACATTTCTGAATTCGTTTCATTTGATTTAAATTACTTTACTTAAAAAGTTATTGTATCCGCGAATTTCCAAGACTTCCAAAACAAGTCATTAAAAAATAATCCAGGTGTATACAAAATCAGGTTGTAGATAATTTAAAAGCTTTAAAATTGCAAAGCTGATATATACGTCCAGAAATAATTATCACTTCTTAATAAACCAGAAATAATAAGATAATATGGGTGCAATACCAGGTACCTTTTTCTAGTAAATAGTGCACTTAAGTCAAAGAAAATAATTAATAAAATTCAACTTAACATGCAACCTTTTTATTATATAAATAACTAATTATATTTACTAATAAGCTTTGTACAATAGTTATGTAGCTAATATTACTTTACAATATTTAATTAAGGAAACAGCTCTTCGTATTTGAAAGTAAGTGTAATCTTGTTGGCAATCTCTGTAAATTTATTTGTAACAGCATTCGATATATTCGGCTTTATTTCTTCAAAAAACAAATGAATATTTTCATTTATGACCTCATTTGTAGCTCGTCCTAGCAATACATTTCCATTAAAAAGGTTGTGCAAGTTAATTGTCACTTTTCCAACGTTTAAGTTACATTTCATTCTATCGAAATATAAATGGTTATCTTCTCCTTTTTTTATTTTAACGCCTTTTAATATACATGAAAAAGTATAATCACCTGGAATAATATGGGCATTAAATAAAACTAAAGCAAACACTTTTAAATAATTTTCATTACTGATATTAGCATCAAATGTTCCATTTCCTATTATTGGTAAAAATAAAATCCTAGTATCCATAACATAATTTCCTTTGATCTGCAATTGAGGAATTACTGTATCAAAATGGAAGATATAACCGTTCTTAGTTATTGCGGAACTGAAAAAAGCTATTTACAACATGTTCTCAAGCAATTAGTTAGTCTTGATTATTTTGAAAATAAAAACAGAAATCATTTACAAGCTGTATATTGTATACAGTTTGTAAATGTTCTAATTATACATTAAGGTGTCGTTCGAAACATATTCTTGCTTACACAATATTTGTAAGATTAAAGTTGGATGCACCATACGCTTCCACGTTCGTGAGGTTCGTTCCAAGATAAGACGGCCCTGATATAGAATCAATCTTAATGGTGTCTACATAAAAGGGTTCCAATGGTGGCACATCTAACTCTTTAATTCCAACTTTTAAACGTGGCTTTAAAACTTCTATGGAGTTCTTAATGCATGCTGATAGCTCTGGATCATTTTGATGGCACACTTGAATGAAGTCAGCTGAAAATAATACCAGTACTATGCGAACTTTTCGTGTGTTTAATTATTTGGAGAAATTTATAATATGTAAATATTGAATTAAATATAGAGGGATCTGACGTTGAAGAAACTTTTTATTTTGTTTATTCTGAAAATTTATCATTCTCTTTTTTGATAATTGTTGATGGTATGATAATATAGCACCAACCTGAAATTCTCTTATAAATATTTCTGACAATTTTTCTTTACATGATGTAGAATTACCGGAAATTATATACCAAATAATGTCTGAAGCGACTGGACAAAAAATTAACATGGGAAAAATGAATAAGATCAGAGCTTGCTGTGATTTATTATAATACATAAAATTTTAACAGAGTGACATTTATTGGAAACAAAAATAAATTAAATATTACTATAGGGTCAAAATCTTATTATTAGAATGGCAAAGTATTTTAACAATTAAAATTAAAAAATAGTTAATTAAAATTAAAAGATTTAAAAAAGTTGATATGGTGACACATGTTAGTTATCTTTTCGTTATTCGCGGTATTATTTAATTTATATTGGTACAATCTGAAAAGATAATTTGTCATTTATAAAATAAGTCATTGGAGCAGTGATAATTGGTGTTTTGAGAATAATATTTACACCAATATTTCAAGTTGAGGAGGCCACAACAAACTCTGATCTCATTAGATTTTTCCCGTTTTAATTTCTGTATGTTCTGAATCTTGTGAATCTTTTAATAATTACTTTATTTCTATTTTATTTCATGACTATGGAGTTTCGCAAGTAAGACTTACAATATTAAAGTTAGATAAGTCTAATTAAGTCTAATAATCTGCATATTGCCGAATTTTTTTAGAAGAGTACTCTTCAAAAAGGTACGCTATAATACAGGGTGTTCCATTTAACAAATTAAAATTAGAATCAAACGCAAGAAAATTTATATTTAAAATGAACTTTTGAAAAGCTATATTTATTTAATAATAATCAATTTAAAAAATACAAAATATTTACTTACGTATAGCAGACTTGATAGACCTAATACAACAAAAACCAAATATAACACAAAAATTTAAAATAAAATAATTGTTCATTATTATAAATTTTCTACCTTACTTTTCAGTAAAAGTAAAACAATACTCTCTTTCTAAACCCTTTATAACTTTAATACATTTCTGTTATTGTATTGTCTTATATACCCAGTGTTATAAACTTTCATTGAAGAAGATCCTTGATGTTTTTTTAGGTATTATTAACGCCAGAAAGAGGTGCCTTACTTATATAGTTAATTGCAATGACATTAAGACAGCTTTTGTCTAATATCAGTATTTTGTTATAGAAATGTTGCAATAATGCAACATAAAATTTATGAAATTGCATGACCAATTTCCTGCAGTAGCAGTATCCTAATAGTTTTGTTAATATAAAGTAGGTAACTTAAGAAATCCATGACATTAGATAATTAAGTGCTTAATAAGTATATATTTTATCGGATTATATAAGATTATATTATAAAAAAATATATAAAAAGTTTAAAATTTAATTGAAAGAGGCTTTTTATAAGGGTTCTTTGTTGGACACATAACTTTTTTCCTAACTATTAAAGTGCTTTACATGTTGATTAAATTAAAAATTCTAAACATTATAAACTTGCCAAATAAAACGATTTAAGATCTTAAAAGTTTTGTGCTTGCAAATTTTTCAGTTTCAAAACTTTAGATTTCAGGACGTATATATATATATATATATAAGTTGCATGCAAAAGACTGTTATAGTTTATAAATTTTTTGTTTAACGGTCTTGAAATTCTTAGATTTTAGAAATTTGTAAATTTCAAATTAAGTACTCTTAAGTATTTTAGTGAGTTAATGATTTTGGGTTTTCTAATATAATTTTAAAATGTAATAGTTTAAGAAATCGAGAATTTTAAAGTATTGATTTTTTTAAATTTCTTCAAGACCCTTCTTAAGTTTAAAATTGCGGAAATTTTAATGGAAAGTCTAATGAATTCCATAGATAAACTATTATAGTAACTATATTCCAGAAACAATTAATACAGATAAGTAAATCTTCTTAAAATCAATTTAAAAATTTTTGTTTACAACAATAATCGGTACATAACCTTACTTTATTAATTCTGAAATTAACGAATTATTAAAGAGCACGCGTAATCACACGTTTTTCTAGAATATGTTAACTAACTAACTAACTAACTTGTTTTTCGTTACAGTCTCTTATATACTTTTTTGAAAAACAGTTGAGAAATAACAAAATTCGACGCCATAACAATTTTTACAATAATAAAAATCATCAAATTTCTTAATTCCAATTAGATAAGTATGTGACCCATAAAATTACAAACAAAATGATATAAGATAGTTGTATATTAAATTGGCTAAGAAGGTTGTAAATGAACATCGACGATAGATATCAAATGAATAACAAAAATGCTAGTTACATCTTATTTACTCAAATAACTTTAGTCAATTCCCAGATTGCTACCAAATTTAACCTATTCATATCATCGCACTATAATGGTCGCTTTTATCTGCCACAAAATGAGTGTGTTTTACTGTTATCTTCCATTATTTTGCAACTTTTTAGTCATACAACATGAAATTCCGTCCTTCTTTGATGTACAGGTATTTATCATGTATCATTATCTACTTTACTGACACTCACATGATAGAATGAGGTTAAAATAAATCAAAATAATATTGTCCGGTAGTGTTGCCATCTTTCTGTATAATTCTGCCAGTATGTCTCTGCTGACAATTTGATACAAATATTGACAAAAAACCAACAGCAATATCAGAAATAACTAATAATAATAAGTATAGTCTCTTAAAAGGTGGTATGACATAGGGACAATTGGATTACAGGAATTTGGTACATAAACACTGTAAATCTGTAAAAAGCATTATAGTTGATAGCCAGCAAAATAACAATAAGTGTTCAAAGACTTGCCGCCTTGAGAAGGCACTTGTTTTATTTGACACAGAGTTTTGTGAACCTGGTTGAGAATATCGGAATACCGGTTTTTAGTTAGGGGCTTATGTACAATTGGACAATGGTATTGTCCAATTGTCCAAATGTGCCATTATGTACAAATGGTATTGGATGCAATAGGATGCGATGAGATGCAATAGAATGCGATTGGATGCGATAGAATGCAATAGTACGCCTTTAAAAGAAAATCTCCGCAATCAAATCCGCTTAAGCGGTTATTCAAAAGAATAAGTTTCGCACGAGGTCCATACAAATTCCATAAAGGAAGCTTCGTACTTGAAGATAGCGGAACCAAACGCACGCAAGGAGAGCCAATATATCAATCGTCCGTTGAACGTAAAGCAACAACAGGTACCTGGAGAGGGCAAAATGATACGCACTCGCGAAATGGAATATTTCGTTTAAGAGTCTTTACACACGTAACACGCGTTGGTAAAACTTCATTGTGTCTTAAATTAATTTTGCGAATGCACGAATTCCGTAGTGAACGACTCCCCAATGTAATAGCATTAGATAGGATGTGATAAAATGCGATATGATGTGATTGGATGCAATTGGATGCGATAGGATGCGATAAGATGCAATAGGATTCGATTGGATGCGATATGATGCAATAAGATGCAATATGTTGTAATTGGATGCGATAGGATGCCATAGGATGCGATAAGTTGGGATAGGTTGCAATAGAATGCGATAGGATGGGATTGAATGGTGTGCTTTTATCTAGAGGGAACTAATTTTGATTTCCTGGGATAAATCTAAGCTGAAACAGTAACCACCTTAAGCGGTTGGTAAAGTTTCTTTGTGTCTTAAATTAATTTTGCGAATGCACGAATTCCGTAGTAAACGACTCCCGATTGTAATAGCATGCGATAGGATGCGATAAAATGCGATATGATACGATTGGATGCAATTTGATGCGATAGGATGCAATAGGATTCGATTGGATGCGATATGATGCAATAAGATGCAATATGATGCGATATGTTGTAATTGGATGCTATAGGATGCCATAGGAAGCGATAAGTTGGGATAAGCTGCAATAGAATGCGATAGGATGGGATAGAATGGTGTGCTTTTATCTAGAGGGAACTAATTTTGATTGCCTGGGATAAATCTACGCTGAAACAGTAACCACCTTAAGCGCGTTGATAAACCTTCATTGTGTCTTAAACTAATTTTGCGAATGCCCGAATTCCGTAGTGAACGGCTCCCGTATGTAATAGCATGCAATAGGATGCGATAAAATGCGATATGATGCGATTGGATGCAATTGAATGCGATAGGATGCGATATGATGCAATAGGATTCGATTGGATGCGATATGATGCAATAAGATGCAATATGATGCGATATGTTGTAGTTGGATGCTATAGGATGCCTTAGGAAGCGATAAGTTGGGAGAAGCTGCAATAGAATGCAATAGGATGGGATAGAATGGTGTGCTTTTATCTAGAGGGAACTAATTTTGATTTCCTGGGATAAATCTACGCTGAAACACTAACCACCTTAAGCGCGTTGATAAACCTTCATTGTGTCTTCAACTAATTTTGCGAATGCCCGGATTCCGTAGTGAACGGCTCCCGTATGTAATAGCATGCGATAGGATGCGATAAAATGCGATATGATGCGATAAGATGCGATTGGATGCAATTGAATGCGATAGGATGCGATATGATGCAATACGATGCGATATGTTGTAATTGGATCCGATTGGATGCCATAGGGTGCGATAAGTTGGTATAGGTTGCAATAGAATGCGGTAGAATGGTATAAAATGGTGTGCTTTTATCTAAAGGGAACTAATTTTGATTTCCTGGGATAAATCTATGCTGAAACAGTAACCACCTTAAGCGCCTTGGTAAAGATCCATTGTGTCTTAAATTAATTTTATGAATGCACGAATTTCGTACTGAACGACTCCCGAATGTAATAGCATGCGATATGATGCGATTGAATGCAATTGGATGCGATAGGATGCAATAGGATGCGATTGGATGCGATATGATGCAATATGATGCAATAAGATGCACTATGATGCGATATGTTGTAACTGGATATGATAGGATGCCATAGGATGCGATAAATTGGGATAGGCTGCAATAGAATGCGATAGGATGGGATAGAATGGTGTGAATTTATTTAGAGGAACTGATCTTAGTTTCTTGGGATAAATCTAAGCTGAAACAGTAATTACCTCAAGCGCGGCGGTAAAATTCCATTGTGTCTTAAATTCATTTTGCGAGTTCATGAATTTCGTAGTGAACGACTTCCGAATGTGATAGCATGCGATAAGATGCGAATGGATGCGATATAATGCGATTGAATGAAATTGGATGCGATAGGATGCGATAAGTTGGGATAGGCTGCAATGGAATGCGATAGAATGGTGTGATATTATCTACAGGTAACTGATTTTGGTTTCCTCGGAAAATTCTAAGCTGAAACAGTAACATCCTCAACCGCGTTGGTGTGTTTTAAACTAATTTTGCGAATGCACGAATTTCGTAGTCAACGACTTCCAAATGTGATAGCATGCGATTGGATGCAATAGAGTCCGGTTGGATGCGATATGATTCAATTGGATGCGCTATGATGCAATAGGATGCGATAGAATGAGACAGGATGCGATGTGATGCGATAGAATGGAATAGTGCTTTTATCTAGATGGTTTTGGTTTCCTGGGAAAAATTTAAGCTGAAACAGTAACCACCTCGAGTGCGCTGGTTTAGTTTCATTGTGTCTTAAACTAATTTTGCGAGTGCACGAATTCTGTAGTGAACGACTTCTGAAAGCGATAGGATACGATTGGATCCAATTGGATGTGACAGGAGGCGACTGGATACAATAGAATGCGATTTGATGTAATTGGACGCCATAGAGGATGCGATATAAGATGCGACTGGATGCGATATGATGCGATTGAATGAAATTGGATACGATAGAATGCGATAAGTAGGGATAGATTGCAATAGAATGCGATAGGATGAGACAGGATATGATAGCATAGAATAGAATGGTATGATTTTCATGAATTAAGTCTGTGATATCTGGTGATTGGAGATAGGCTTAGATGTATGATCCATTCCGAGACAAAATCTTAGCACTGCATTATGAATGGTGATGGTGATGAGTTGATTTCATTCAAATGTAAAGAAACGGGCTTCCGACTCCTCTACAGACTTGAGTTATGAAGAGTCAAACTACCCATTGGTATGTATCTTTATAATGTATAATCCTTAAATATTTGTAAATACCCATTCAGTGAGTTTATTACTAACAGTCTAATCCCATTAAAACGATAACAATAACACTTGTAATAAGTTTGTACAGATTTAGCATTCATCCTGTTTACCAACAATTCGAAGAATGCGCATCATCAATAGCGATCTTATCATTTATCTATACCTTTTTTATAAATGGCAATATGAGAATTTTCCTAGTAGTACAGGAAACCACATAACAAAACCGAAAGGATATTCTGAAAAGCCATCCATCTAATAAAGTATTACTGAAAATATTTGTTCTGGCAGTTGATACGCAACTAAAGCAAAACAAACGAGGAAAGCCGACTTATTAGATTGTAGGGATAAAAATATAATGCAAAATATTTTTGATAAACATGTCTATAAGCAGATAAGGAAGTGACAAATAGCGTTAATAGAAAAACATAAATTAATGATATTTAAATAGAAGCACAACTGCAGAGGGAGGCAATATTATTTATTGCAAATTCAAAGATCAATGGCTCTTTAATGCCAAAACAAAGCATTTTTCCTTTAATAAAACGCTTTAATAGTCGGATCACTTAGAAAGCTTTGATAGATAAAGTCAGAAGTTTTGCTTAAGCTAGAGGATTAGTCTGTGTAGTTGATACTTGGTAGCTCGTAAAAAGTAATGGGAGATTAGATTTAATAGTGGAATTAAAAGTTTCTTCTTAATTAATTAGCATAAAAATAAAAAACAACTTGATAATATGTAACTTTGGGAAATACTATTACCAAACGAATTTTTGTTGATCCCTGAACGTAACCTATGACGTAACTTAGTAACCATCAAGGTTGCAGTCTACGGTGCATCTTTTTAGCCGTCTTAATTTTGAACGAGTTATTGTCTTCATGTGTACGTATTACGTTTGTATCTCTAGGATTGTGGAGATTCATAAGTACCTGTTGTAGAGAAGCTACAGAACATAGAAAGAAGATTTCTATTTTCTTTCTCTTAACTCCCTCGGTATTCCTTCAATCACCTCCACCACTATCTTTGACATACTAACCTAACCTTTCTCGCTTCTCTTTCATTTATGCATATGCTGTCACGACGGAAGGTAATACATAATCTTATAAACACCGGAAACTAATATCACCCATAAATAAATTTAAGTAACACTACATATAATTAAGCTATATAAGGTTACTGAAAGTGTTGTTATTACACTATGTTGATTTAAATTTTTAAATTTCCCACTTAAACCAGGAACTTGTGTTTGAGTTATAAACTATAATTTTTGCCAGTTTTCAGTCCAGTTGGTATTGTCGACAAGGTACAGATAACTCCTCCAGAAATATTAGTTTTATAATGAGATAATGGCAAACCTTACATAAATTTGTTAATATGCACTGTGGTAACGGTTGCTATAAGTTTTATAAGACAGTGGTGGGAAAATCTACATTTTTTCAATATATACCCAGAGCTTACTGCCTGACTGCCTTACTGAGACAGACTGCTGAATCGCTTTTTTACGCAATATCATATGGCAGCACTGTGCCGTAGAGGCAGGCAACTGGTTAAGCTTCTCTACATACGCTGTTGAGCGGCTTTGGGCGGGTCCATAACCATAAGTAACGGATCGGGCATGCCCACTTCAGGCTGCAATGACCGTGGCGCTCATTGCTTATTAATAATATTCAAATAATAATACATTCGACTGAATCTAGTTTAAATGAGTTTCTGCAAATCTGCCAAGGATTTTACTGTATTAATTTCGCATTCAAATCAGGGCTGGATTAGCCATGGGGCCAATAGGGCCATCACTCGAGTAAATGCAGAGCGTTTCAAATTAGCACACTAAGTTAAAATTATGAAAAAAGCATGTAGGTAGGATTTCTGAGTATCGATAATTTTTCTATTACCGGGATTAGAGATTTCTTTGAGGTACCGAGAATTCCAAGGAATCTCGAGTAGAAGTTTTACCTACACACACCCAAATATTTGTTTTTCAAAATTTATTTAGCTTCTCCACTAATCACATTTTCCCAAAAGATCTCATTAAAAAATAACTATTTAATGAAAAGCACAGCAGGTACATAAATGAATCCTCCTACGATTTTCATAAAGTAGCTTTTATCTGAAATTCTTTTTCGTTTAGTGTAAACTGCTTGTCCCCAAGCTTTAAGTCATTTTTAGCGTTAATTAAGTTCAGAATCTTATAAGAAATAACTTTGTAAACATTCTAACGCATAATTAAATTTTGATACCATAAATTAAATAACGCATCCACATAAAAATAGGATATAAAGAACCCACCTGGTTGTTTCTATAAACTAAATTTGTTTACAAACTTGGCTTCCGTCTACTCGTTGCAGATGATCACCAGGTTGATATGAACTCTTTGGAGAAGGGTTCCAGTTACTACGAGTTGGGACTCAAAATACTAAGGACTTGCAAGACCAGTAGTAATGCTTTATAGTAGATTACAGCATATGTTCGCCATTAACATCAAAGTGAAGAGGAATAAAGCTCGCAGTTTCAACTATCCTATTCCAACAATTCTGGTCTGGATCTATTTTCCTATAAATAAATTATTGATCTTGTAGAAAGAAAATTATTGATTACGTCAATAAAACATGAAAAACTTTTAATTAAATAAAAATATTACCTTTCAGGTTCGAAGGGGATTGTTCCAAGATGGACGGCGAAGCGTGACTTCGTAATACAAACAATAATAATTTCTATATATTTCAAAACTTTCAAACAATGATTTAATACTTTTAATAGTTCACAAAGCCATTTTGTGCACTAATTGTACCATAACTATCTGAACAAAGGAGAAATTTTCAAAAGTTAAACAGTGCGCTAATTCACGTGTTGATTTCGCTAGGTTCATACAAGAAGGGAGCGAAAAAGTTCTTTTTAACGAACAACAAGCGCGGGTCTCATGACCAACATGCTGCCTTCTAATTGGTTGAATCAAGGTGTCAGTCGCACAACAGGAGATTTATTATTGATTTTTAACAAAAA
This sequence comes from Agrypnus murinus, assembly GCA_929113105.1. Lineage (NCBI taxonomy): Eukaryota > Metazoa > Arthropoda > Insecta > Coleoptera > Elateridae > Agrypnus > Agrypnus murinus. Next base: position 6,070,527 of record OV816027.1, read on the forward strand.
CGGATAACCAAAGTGATTTGAAAGATTGATAATTGGCAATTAAAATCTAATTTATTAAGTGGTGATAAAGACATTACATAAAAGCCTAATTCGTACGGAATCTACTCTTACTAATGTTGTATTGTACTTAATTAATAAATAATAAATCTCCTAAATAAGTTAAAAGTAAAACAAAACGAAAGCTGATCTGTTAATACTTGACTACTAATTAAAAGTTTTGTGGGACTAGCTGAGTTTAGTAATAGTAATCGCTTGTTTATGTGATTAATCATGCAATACCACGATCCAAGACTGCACAATACCTGAAAACGCCGTTAAAAAAATAATCAACTATCCCCGAAAAGGGCTTTCTTAGAGAAGCGGACTAGAGTATCTTTGTTGACGGGCAGGGCGGCGGATATATCCTTGCGATCGGGCAAAATCGAGCTTGTTCACGAGAACATTCAACGGACATGGGTAGGTGAGGTCAGCAGATAAGACCAAGAGTGTCCGTGAGAACATTCAACGGGCACAGCTCAATCGGACATTTTAAAATCTGATGCCCGTATACATTTTTGCTTGCGCTATTAAATGCGCAATGCCCGCATCCCGCCGTTTATTAAGAGGTATATAACTAATGCGAAAACGGGCTTTCCGGTTGGTCAGTACCCGCCCGTCCCGACGGGTTTTGGGAGGGATCCCAAGCAGCATTTTTAGTCGTCGCTACGTACCAGCAACTACCGGTGGAACTATTAAGTTTTAGCCACTAGTCACAAGCACGTAATTGCTACGGTTTTGTTACGTGCCTGGAACCAAAATGGGGAACAATTTTTGGGTAGCAGGTACGTGGCGGCGTAGTAATTGCTACTTTCGTGGAACTTCTTTTCTCTTTGACACATCATGTCGCGTGGTTGCTCTCTCTTGCTCTTGCAAGTTAACAAATATTCTATCATTTTCTATACTATATAATGCTGGATCGTGTCACAAAATGAATTACCCGTTTATTTGTAATATGTACTTAATAGAAAAAGCGATGAAATGTTTGATTATTTTGTCATTCCAGTACACCAAAATTATAAACCATTGCAACTTTTCTGTTAAATATGATGATGATAGATCGAAAAATTACAACACGCCTTCTTTAAATATATTTTTTAGTAAAAAATGTCTTTAATAAAACATGATAAATATACACGAAATACTTATAAGTTGATACACATGATAGAAACCATTTTTATATTATTCCTGTTATGTTCTTTTATGTGTTTAAATAAAAGATACTCAATTATTGTCATTAATTAACTTTATTAATATTGAGTGAGCAGGGCGAATTACATACACAATGCATAGACTGTAGAAGACGTACATCCTCCAAACCGGCTCGAGTGTTACTGACGCTGAGTGACGCTCGCCTAGGGAACGGGCCAGCATGCCAGGATTGGTTAGTTACATCACTACAAATAAATGTTGCCAACTTCAAGCTACATACATAACAATCCCTAAGGCACAATTTGGCACCAATTTGTTATTTTTATTGAAGGTTATATAGTAAAACATCTATTAACAATCATAACAAATTGCAAATTGATTAATTATTATTGATTAATCCAACATTTTACAAGTAAATATGGAGATGGAGTAGTTTACGAAAAATTACTTTAATGTGATTCTCCTGGGTAGCAAAAACGTAAGTGTTACATTCAATACTACTGTAAGGTTTTAAAAACTTTAAAGTAGCTTCGGGCGAGTTACTGCTACAATCATAATACCACTTTGAAGTTGCAACGACTTTAAAGTAAGTATACTAAGTGGCAATACCGTTTCACATACTTTAATAGTTACTCAGAAGTAATGAAACTACATAGTTCCAATAAATAGTAGAAACAACTACACAATTACTAAAATATTCCGAATTGAAGAAATTAAACCTATACAGTCATAAATTTAGTTGCAGTTACGTAACAACTACTCAATCAAAGTTCCGATCTCAGCTACTGCTACTTAAATGCTGCTTGGGATAGGCTAGAATATATATGGTCACGGTAAGCCTTGGGGATCACCAGATAAGACCTTGCACGTCCGTTAGAACACTCAACGGACACAAGCCGGGCGAGAAATTCCATCCTATAATGTTTGCGACTGCACAGTGCCTGCAACTCGAGATTGACAGAAGTCGGACTTCCTGGCTGAAGTTCGTGCCCGCTGGGCTTTCGGGAGGACAGGCTGGGATATGTATGGTCTCGGGTAGTAACAACGACCCGCGTAACGGACTGTGGGCCTTGTACACGAGTGGAGATCACCAAATAAAACCGAGCATGTCCGTGGGGACGCTCAAGGGGCACGGGCCGGGCGAGTAGTTGACAATCTAATACCCGCAATCTTCTTTAAATTGTAAATTGTCATCCCTAGAGTACTCCATTTTGTCTAGATACTTTAAAATATTGTTTAAAGCTTGGTTTGTTGATACTCAGCTTTTGTCTAAGTAGTGTTCTGCAACGTCCTTGATTTCCGCAACTTTGAAACTCCTTTGGGGTGTAATTTTACTAACTTATGTATGTATTAACAGTTAGCAAGAATGATATAAGAAAACAATGAATTTGATTGTGATAAAAAAACTACACGGATACAGATTTTTCCAAAGTATGATGAGACCTAATCAAAAAATTGTCCAATAAAAACATTATGAAATGATTGAGTGTACACTCCATGAAGTCTGCTTTATTATTATATTCACTCCCCTAGTGTGCCGGTGATACAATTTTAGATTAATTTATACAGCACGGTGAGAGAGAGCCCTCATGCCTGCCTGCATCATCATCATCATCATCATGAGTGTTTTGATTACACTTGATTGAAGGAAACAATCCCATTCTAACCGCCACTAAATTATTCAAATTGCACTAAATCGTCGTTATTATTTATTATATAAGTTGGCAATTTTTCTTGGATAGGTATAACGATTTTTTTTAATTTCAAAAAAATTGTCGAAACCAAAAGGGATTACATTATCAAGGCTGTATTTATTAACCATTAATCACCATTGTTGTGTTGTTGATACTCTAGGAAAATGTTAATTATTGTGTATCTTTTACGATTATCATTATTATCTTTAATAAATGTTTGTATTAATGTGCATGCGGTATCATGGCGCATGTGCATGTCAAGGAGGGGAATCGACACATAAAACAGACCGTAATCTAGTTGACCGCCAGTGTGTTTTCACCACCAATATAGAGCGCGTTCTATTTTTTTTGTTTACATCAATTGTTTTTGTTTTTCGTACAATCGGTTAATAGATATATTGTTTTGGCGACGAGGTAAGTTGCATTTTTTTTGACGTACACTATATATAACAAATGGATGTTTAACGCGATAATCTTTTGTTTACTTTTAAAATTCGAGCTTTTTATTGGCTGCTAATTTTCTAACCCTTGTGTGAAAACTGATAATTTTAATGTAAACAGAAACAATGGGATTTAAATTAATTTAAATCCAGTTTATTCAAAAAAAAAAGATAAGTTTGACCTACATTTATTCTAATCGGCACGTGAAAGGCAAATATTAATTTTTTATTTAAAGAAATTTCATTATCAAGGTGTAAAGATCTCATATTTCAAATATTATATGAAGCTAAAGTGGCTTTTAGTTTCATAATAATAAATAACAAACAAAACGCTTCTATAATGAATTGGTGATAGATCCTATCTTTCATCATAACACTAGATTTATTAGTTGTTTCAATTAATTAAAAGCGCCGCCAAAACTGATAAATCGGTAATTGTAATATTATTAGAAGGGCTTCTAATCGTTAATAAAAATATTGATAAAATAAAAAACGAGCTACTTCATCAGGAATTCTACTTACATATATATTATTTATTGCTTAAATGAATCCTTATTAAATATTTAATGTATTATATTTTTAAATTTCCCTCCGAAAAACAAAACAACAATGATAAGGATGCCATGATTAATTGGAACTAAAATAGTAAAGTATTTGCAAATAAGATAAAAAAAAAAGTTGAATGTCCTCAATTTTACATAGGAAATTAGGGATGATGGACAAACAGAACAAACACTGATAATCAGCCCGTTAATACCTACCGTCAATAATGTTAATTTTGTTATGTCTAAACGCTCTAAATGTCTCTTATCTATAGCTAATAAAAAATAATTCCAAAAACTTGCTTTTGTTTATTTGATTAACCAACACCTACACTGTTTTCTCATTTGAGTTGAGTTTGCACAAAAATATTGCTTATGTTATGTTTTACATCCTATTAGCTGAGTTATTGTGTTGTTGTTTTTGTGCCGTAGACAAAGACAGACTATTTTAAATGAATTTTGCTATTTATAAAGAGCAGAACATTTTATTAATAGTAATGGTTATTTCCCAAAAGTCTTATCTACACAGCAATAAAAACAGCTGATTATTTTGGTTTAAAAGTATCATCGGTATTATAGGAAAACAATAGAAGCATGCAATACACGCGTGTGTAGCTGTCAGTTTGTTTCCTTCCAAATATTGTATTTAATAGTACAGTTAGATCTTTAACTTCCTGAATTGTAGGTTTTGACATAGTCCAGATCTATTCCTTCTTCTGTTTTCCGTTCTGCAGGCTACCCAAAGTAGATTCTATGTTACCAGTCCAAGCCATTAGTCTCTATTCTCCCATTTATCTTATAGTTGTTCTCTCATGGCTTCGTCTACCTAATACTCCTCACCACCACCTTCGGGGTCGAATAGGCTCCACTCCGTTACTTTTTCAATTCATCTCTTCTAAGATGTCTAGCAGTCTTAAGATGTCGATAGCAGTTGTTTTTCTTCTACACCGTCTCTGAAACCACCAAGGACATATAAAAATTAACATGGAAAAATGAATAAGATCAGAGCTTGCTCTGGCTTATCTGGCTCTAATTTAAATATTACTATAGAGACAAAAGTTTATTATTACAATAATAATTGTTACAATAATAATTTATGTTGGTACAATCTGAAAAGATAATTGGCCATTATAAAATAAGTTATTGGAGCAGTGAGAATTGTTGTTATTGAGAATAACTTTTACATCAATATTTCAAGTTAAGGAGATCAGAGCAAACTCTGATCTTTAATCAACTCTTAAAATTTCTCCATTGCAATTTGTGTATGTTCTGGGAACATACATTTCTATATTCATTCCCTTCTTAATTTATTGATTTCTAATTCTTTCTTCTCTTAGATTGCCATATCTTAGATTTTTATAGCTTTTATTGCTGGCAAAACTGAGCAATCTATTCCAACTATCTGGTTCAATGCAGCCTTGGAAATCACATTCATTTTTAGCTGCAATCTTCCTTATAAGATGTATTTCAACATAATCTATCTGAAGCTATATCAGCCTACTATCTGAACGTGCACTGCATTGGCATGCCAATTGGTTGTTTCAATTTAATTCAAATACAAGAGCTAGAAGACCAAATCAGATCCCAAGCAGCATTTTTAGTCATCACTACGTACCAGCAACTACCGGTGGAACTATTAAGTTTTTGCCACTAGTCACAAGCTTTACGTTTTATTACGTGCCTGGAATTAAAATGGAAAACAATTTTTAGGTAGCAGATACGTTGCAGTAACCTCTCTGGAACTTGTTCAGCTATGTGTTACGTAGCGGGAACGTAGCGGCGTAGTAATTGCTACTTTCGTGGACCTTCTTTTCTTTTTGACACATCGTGTCGCGTGGTTGGTCTCTTTTACTCTACTCTTGCAACTTAGCAAATATTCTATCATTTTCTATACTAATGCTGCGATCGTGTCACAAAATGGATTGCTATTTTATTTGTAATACGTACTTAATAATACAAAGGGCGAAGAAATGTTTAATTATATAATATTTAATTTGGCATCAATTTGTTATTTTTATTGAAGGTTATATATTAAAACATTTATTAACAATCATAACAAATTGGAAATTGATTAATGGCCTTCAACATTATACAAGTAAATATGGAGATAGAGTAGTTTACGAAAAATCACTTTAAAGTGATTCTCCTGGGTAGCAAAAACGTAAGTTTTACTTTCAATACTACTGTAAAGTTCCGTGACTTTAAAGGGCTAAGCAATTGTTTCAGACTGGTGGCAGGAACTTTTAGTACGACTTTAATGTAATTATATACTAACAATGGCACTTTGCAGCTGACGTGTCGCTGATTTCAAATATTCTTTTTTTAAATAAAAGTAAATCAAAAGTAGAAAAATAAGGAAATACGTGTTTCTGTGGCTTATTTAAAAAAATAACAAATTAACAGAAACAAGACGCAACGTATTTACGTGAAGTAAAAACGTTACTCACAACGACAGGGTAGCCGCATGGCTGACGTAGTAGCTTTATATGCGGTCGGCCTAACGATCGATTCCCACTATCTCCGTTACTTTTTTTTAAATTAGTTTTTAAATAAAAATGCATCCCTGTTTACACTTGGTCTTTCTTAGACTTTCAAATAATTCAATAAAAATTATTACGATTATAAGTCGTGTATTGCCTAGATCCTAGATCGCAATTATAACTCTCTCTAATTATTATGTAGAAAATTGGAACAAGAACCTACGAATAATATATAGTTAAGAGTTACCATAAGTTCAATAAAATGATTTATTCAGATATATTCGAATAATTCACATAACGTTTAGTATTTATTTCTTTTTAAATTATTCTTGAAAAATTAATCAAAAACTATAAACCTGCGAATTTATATTTTGAAATCGGCGAAACGTGTAAGGTCCCCTTGTAAGTGACAATACCGTTCCATATACTTTAAAGGTTACTCAGAAGTAATGGAACTACATAGTTCCAATAAATAGTAGAAACAACTACACAATTACTAAAATAATCTGAACTGAAGTAACAACTACTCAATCAAAGTTCCGATTTCAGTTACTGCTACTTAGATGCTGCTTGGGATAACTGATACGACCAAAGCCCAGAAACTAGGGCTATCAACAACGAAGAACATGTTCCGACTTGCTGCAAAGATGTCTTAGCATTTCTATGCAGGTATCTTGAATTTTTTAGAACTTCTCGACTTCGTTATCACGTCGACAATAACCGGCTTAGAATTGATTAAGAAAAGCTAGTAAGCAAAGAATAGCATGCCATTGTCGATGATGCTCAGCAAACTCAGTGGACAAACACAAAAATAATATAATTATTTACAATGATATTTCATAAAAAAAGTTTTTATTGAAAATTTTGTTCTCTTAACACTGATAACAATAGAAATATTAATTGCTTTTCATGTAATTTAATAAGTGCATGCTCGAGCATTCCATTAAATGTAAATGTTATCTTTATCATCTATTTTGTTATGAAAGAAGTGATATCAAACAGTCACTAATTATATTACAATTGGTACAAGATATTTAATCATTTTATCAAATTCAGTAAGTGCTGATATTATTTCTCGCAATAAAAAACACATAATTGTATTTCGGTGAAGTGTTTCGTAATAGTTTGAATGAGCAACTCAGCAAAAGTATTTCTGATCCAGTCTAGTAGGCAAATCGTCACACTTATTCTTTGTGATCTTGGAAAATTCTCTATTGATTGTCTTAACAATCGTAGCCAAGTAATGCTTCAAGCTCAAAATTTAGATGCATTGATGAGCATTGCCTAAACGGCCACTATGGTCACATTCAGTGATATTACTCTACGTTCAATTATTTGACTTTTGATAGCTTATTGCACTAAAAGTGATTGGAATTCAGAGTTGGAAGAAATTGGCTAATGTTAAAAGCGTCGAAACTGTCAAACATTCGGTATCAGTGCCAGTGGAAGTATGGCTCAGGATGTCATGTTCTATCACTATACCAGTTTGAATTAAATCTGATTTCTTTGCAATTATCTTATCCGGGATCCTCTTTGAAGGAAATGATGGGAAAACAATAGAACTGTGTGGATTTCAATACTAATTGGATCAAATCCAGTTTTTTTGTTTAAGAACTATAGGACTAGCGTAGTTTTGGGCATCATTTAGATTTTGTTCATTAACAAAAGTAGATTGTTACCAAAGATTTATTTCTCAAAAGTCTTGCTTAGAATGTATTCTTCTAAATTCTTTTAAATTGCCCACAGTTAGACGACCCATGCTCAAAATTTCCAAATATTTAGTTAAATTCCCAACAGATATAGTTTTTATAACAAAGGCAATAATTGTTAATTTCTATTATTTAACTTCATTTTGGGTTTTATGAGAAAATCTAGGTAGACTTTCGGTCTAATGGTCTTTTGGTCCAATGATATTTGGTCCAGCGAGATCTTTAGACTAATAGATGTTTAATTTAATAGTAATTTTTGCCCAACAGTACTTTTAGTATCGATGGATGTACGTTTGGTCCAATGTGACTTTTAGTACAATAATACCTTGCATGCGACTAGTACGCAATAATTGGATACAATTAAACGACGGCTTCTGTTCAACTAAAAAGACAACCCATGTTATCCAAAGGTTATCAGTTCAACATAAACAAACCATTTAACAAAGAATACTTGACTTGTTATTCATTAGACCAAAAATCCAAGATTGTTGATTGAAACGAAAAAAAAGTCTTTGGACCAATTGGTGGAAAAGTTCTATTGTGCCAAACGTTATTACAGTAAAAGCTTAGTAAACAAAAAGTCATTTTATCAAATGTCGGAGGCTGAGTACCGGTAAGATCTAAATCGTGAATGGAGAAAGTAGGTGATAATTTCTGGGTGGGGGGAGGTCAGTAATTGCTACGTTGCATTTTTTCTGAACCCAACTCAACTCACTCAATTTTTCCAAATCGAAGCATTTAATCATGATTAAAGTAGTGACATGGTTCACTCTGTATTCCAGACAGACCCAAAAGACATCCATCTCACATCTTTTAAGCTCTATAACATCTAATTGTGAAAAAAGCTAACGTTATTAATAATTACTTAATTACTAAGAAAATCCCCCCAAGACCAAACATTAACGATTTTAGACGCCTTACTACTTTGATTGAAAAACCAGGGTTTCCCGTAATTGGAAGCTTCCAGAAAACATTACACCAAGAAGGGACGGAAAAAATCACATTGGCCCTTTAATTAAAGAACCTTTTTTTGTACTACTTATTGATCGATTGGGAATTAAAATTAATTACTTATTGGGGAGTAATTTATATCTCCTGGTCAATATTTAAAGGTTACAAGTTACAATCTAGATTACATGGTAAACTTTCCTTTAGATTACGTAAACAAATATAGGAGAGAGATATATATCTTTAGCAAATTTACTGTGACGTAATAATCTGCAAAATGCATTCTTTCATCAATAAAAGTGACTGGTTGCATGTTGTCTTGGAAATAACAAGATTATTAAAAGCTTTCCATCAGGCAAGCGTTTACGTATGTTACTTTAGTGCTTCTAATTATTATTTATAGAGAAGTTCATAAAGATCTCTTTAAAACATAATTGCCAACGATATGGCAACTCCATCAAAAATAAATATACCGTATTCCCTGAAAAGTTAGATGAGACTGTTTAAATTGAAGAAAAGGCTAAATACGATTTATAGTAATCTGCAAACGTGACAAGTTTTTTACGACCTTTAATTGTACTTGGCTAATCTTCGAGACAAGAAACTAGTTCAATGGCCTCACACGTGATCAACAAGAATACGCACTATCAATCATCACGACTGCCTTAGAATGCAGAGCCGCACTTCTGTAACATTTATGAATAATCCTATAGGATAATAATTTGGACCTGTTTGCTAGATTGATCCCTTCTTTCCCATTAGGCTTAGATTAGAGTATGAGTTAGTCTCAGAAAATCCTATATATTAGCATGAGTCGGCTTTCGCTTATATCAACAATAGACTTGGTGATCAAAGGCAACAGAAAAGTCTTTCGATTTTTATTTTGTAATAATTTTTCAGCCTTGCACTAAAATCATTCAAACCAAGCGTGATACAAGAGCCTCAAAACAGATTTGATTGTAAATCTCTATTAAGATATTTTAACAGAGTTGCATTTAGACTTTCAATGATCAACGTTTAATTCTTTTATATCTAGAAGTCCAAGAGGGCCAAAAACATCAAAACTTTGCACAATAAGGTATATTTAATACAAACACTTAATATAATAAGAAAAGACAGAGCTTTGCTTACATGATTTGTAAAATTACGCTAGCTTGAAACCCATCTTCGGGTAGAAGGATCACAGGGTTAGACACATGACCAGCTTCAACACACAACAGATTCATGTACTCTTCATCACCAAGATCGTGCAAATGCTTAGCATTAGCGGTCCAAGGATTCCAAACGACAGTGTCAGGAAAATTATATTTTTGTATTATTATCTTTTTATCTGATCCAACATTAGTAATACTAAGCATCTCAGGTGTATTTCGGTAAACACGATCTATCCATTCTTCTATAGTGAGCACATCTCGACTTTCTTGGCACACTATATCTTCACGAGTCTTATCAACGAAAGTGCAACCCTGCAAACCGAAAATTTGGCACGTTCTGACGTCAGGCACTCTAAAATAACTATGCAATAACAAACCAAAGTGGAAAGGCAGATCTTCACTGGAATTCTGTACAGTTATATTAAAATGTAGTTCCTTTTCTTTCAAAACAATGTGATTGGTTAGTTTGAACGGATAGTCCCACATCGAACGTGTGAAATTGTTGTCCGTTACAGAAAATATTGCTTCTATATCGCCGTCTGCATGACGTACAGGAGCCTTCTCCACATTCCAAAGGATAATTCTTGCGAAACCATGTTGCGTACCGAATGACCATGGGCCATAATGAGGAAATGCAAGTGTAACACCTCCACGAATGTGGGATTTACCATTGTATAAAACTTCCGTGCTTACAAAGAATTGTTCTTCATTATTCACTTTCCAAGAGATAACAGTAGCTCCATGTAAGTTGATTATGCATGTGGTATTGTTTCCTCTATACAGCAATACGGTACTTGTAGCGGCCATGATTAAATTTCTGATTTTGTGTTGATTAGAACTCCTAAATAACTGATTCGGCAATCCAAAGAGCTAAAGTTAATGTGAAGATGGTGCGGCAGCTCCATGACAAAGAGCTTTTGTGCATTATGTGACATTGGTGTCACCTTGCGGTAAAGTTGAGCAGAAAACACGCCTTTGTAGAATGACAACTATCAATTTGACAAACTGTAGGTGACAGCTTGTACTAGAATTTCTTATATTCCATGCCATAAGTGACAGAGAAGATTTCAAGCAGCTGTGACATTTAGTTTTCGAAATTCTAGAATACAAAATATCCTTTTTTCAGTTTCAGAAAAGATGTTCTGCTTCAAAAAGCAGAATTCGGGAGATAAGACTAAATAAACTTTCGAAAGCCTTTGGAAACAATTTCGTTGGAGATGAGCAACACTGTGAGCTTCTTAAAGTCAATTTTGAATCAATCATCCTCAGTACCTACAGGACTTCAAGAGTCACGGAAAATATCTTAGAACTAGGACTTCTACACAAGATGCTTTTTTCTGATCTTTTGGAGCTAATGCTAGTGCTTTACGAAGACCAGGTTCTTGAGAAGAAATATTAAATGTTAGCTTTATCCAGAAGAGATCTCTCTTATTGATTTTTGGCCGGTTAAGTTGGTTTGATAACTTTTAATTAACTTGACCTTAAACACTCTCTGGAGGTCATACGAGCTATCACATGTTTACAATGAGTGATGAGTTTACATGTTCATTCACTATCACAACTCCAAGAGCAATTTAAACATTGTTCAGGTGGTCAAGTTCTACATGTGCAAAGTCTGAAGGAATTCTACTAAATATATTTTGTACTCAATTTTGATGATCTCTGAAAATCAAACGATCAGACGGGTTTTTTGGGGGGTAACTTAGACATTATTAAAGGTTTGTCAAGCACTATAAGGCTGCAAAGTTTGAATTAATTCTACGAAATCATATATTTTAATTTACTTTGACCTTTGGCCACACCCTGGATGTCAGACGAGGTCTCGCATCGCTTCAAACGCATTTTAAACATTATTCACAAAGTAAAGTTACGTACTTGACCTTTGGTGGCCTGTGCAGGTCAAAAGATTTCTCATATCGCTTTGCAAATAATTTAAACATTATTCAGGTCAATTTCTAAAAATCTACAAAGTTTGAAGCAATCCTACTAAATCACAATTTAATGTACCTGACTTTAATTCCTGGAGGTCAAACGATGCATCAGGTTTCTTTAGCAACTTAAATTGTTCATAGACTACAAAAAATTCTGTGAAATTGTATATTTTAATATAGTACTAACCTTTGAAGGTCAAACGATTCATCAGATTGCCTTGAAAAACTTTATATTTAACGTACTTCAATGACCTCTGGAGCTAAATCGACCAATTTGCTCATTTCGAGGGTAAGTTAACATTGCCCAGGAGTTTGAAGCAATTCTGTAAAATTTTATAGTTTAACCTACTTGACCTTTGCTGACTTGTGGAGGTTAAACAATCCGTCGGATTGCATTGAGGATATTTAAAGATTGGACAGGAGATCAAGTTCTATAAGTCTGCATAGTTTGAAGCAACTCGACGAAATATTAACGTGACGACCTTTGATAATAATCTTCACTGGATATCTGAGGACAATTTAAATATTTCTTAGCGGTCGAGTCCCGCAAGTCTGAAAAGTTTTCTGAAGTAATTCTATGAAATTGTATATTTTAATATACTTAACCTTTGATGACCCTTGGAGGTCAAACGATTCCTATGAGGATAATTTAAACCTTGTTTTAAAGGTCAAGTTCTAAAACTCTGCAATGTTTGATGCAATTCTGTAGATATTTTATATTTTAATGTATCTAATGTTTGACGCTATCTGGTCAAACGACCCAACGTTTTATAAGTCTTGACTTTTGATGACCTCTGGAAATGAAACGAACCATTGAACTAATAAGAGGGTACATTAAACAATTTTTCAGTATCAAGTTTTATAATTCTATGGAAATCTTATATTTTGATGTACGTGATGTACCTTTGATGACTTCTAGAGGTCAAACAATCCATCGGATCGCATTCAGGATATTTAAACATTGTGCAAGTGATCAAGTTTTGTAACTCTACAAGGTTTGAAGGAACTCTACGAAATTTTATATCTTAACGTACTTGACTTTCGATGATCTCCACTGGATGTCTTTGAGGATAATTTAAATATTGTTTAGGAGGTCAAGTTTGCAAGCAAAGTTCCCTAAGCAAGATTTGAAGCAATTCTATGAAATTGTATATTTTAATGTACATACTTCAGGACCTTTGGAGGTCAAACGCTCCATCGGATCACTTTAAGTATAATTTAAACCTTGTTTAGAAGGTCAAGCTCTAAACTTTTGCAATGCTTGAAGCAATTCTATAGAAATTTTATATTTTGATGTATCTAATGTTTGACGCTATCTGGTCAAACGACCCAACGTTTTATAAGTCTTGACTTTTGATGACCCCTGGAGATCAAACAAATTTTATATTGTGATGTATCTAGTGCTTGACGCTCTTTGGCCAAACGATCCAACGGTTTGCTTTGAGAAATTTCATATTGAACGTACTTTTATGACCTCTAAAGATAACTCGACCCATTTGCTCATTTCGAGGGTACGTTAACAGTGTGCAGTAGGTCAATTTCTATAAGCTTGGAAGATTTTTGAAGCAGTTCTGTAAAATTTATAGTTTAACCTACTTAACTTTTGATGACTTCTGGCGGTCAAATGAAAAATCGGGCCACTAAGAGGGTACTTTAAATATCATTCAGGAGGTCAAGTTTTATAACTTTATGGAAGTTTTATATTTTAATATATTTGACCGATGACCCTTGGAGGTTAAACGACCCATTTGCTCGTTTTGAGGGTAAGTTAACATTTCCCAGGAGGTCAATTTCTATAAGCTTGGAAAATTTGAGGCAATTCTGTAAAATCTTATAGTTTAACTTACTTAACTTTTGATGACCTGTGGAGGTCAAATGAACCATCGGACCGCTAAGAGACTATAAACATCATTCAGGAGGTCAAGTTTTATAATTCTGTGGGAACTTTATATTTTGATATATTTTACCTTTAATAACTTGTTGAGGTTGAGGGAATTTAAACTTCGTTCCAAGTTTGACTCCGATATTCTTTGAGTCCTTTTTGCCATGTTTAATGCGACTTGTCCTTTAATAAAGGATGCAAGTTTTTTATTACGGTTACCTGAATTCGCGATAATTACAGTTAAGTTTTAAGAAGGATACATAAATGTAGTAATTTATTCAGTTAGAGGATGTAGCATCAACGACAGCAGGTATGATCTTCAAAAAAATACCAAGATGTCATATGAATGAAATCACAACAAAATTATGCATTCTACAAATTGTATACGGATTTGCAGACGCCTCCATAATCTAACTTTGGACTTTTGGCACTTGACGCATCTTATCTGTGGTGCGATTAGTTCACCGCGTTTCTGCTGATGGTTATTTTTAAAAATGGTTTGCTTGATTGTGTAATAATATCAAAAGGAATGTTCTTTTCCTCTTAACAACCTATATACATGTATTTATTTAATAATTGCTACTTACCCATAAAATGATGCAATTTTATGCTTTTAATGGACAACATCCAAGGGTATTCTGATGCTATTAAAACCAATTAAAAGATTAAATCGATTTCATCATTGAGATAACTATCTATAAAAAAAATAATAATTTTCAAGCAAAACAACAAAAACTCAGTAGATAATCAAGATATCTAAATTTTTACGGTAGCAAAGTTTCAATTGTCTCAATTTTCAAGGTCACTAGTAAATTGAAGGACGATGAACAGTCCTAATGTAAACCATACATTATAGAAGTCTTTAAATCTCAAAGTATGCTAATTTTTAGTTTACTTAAAGTATACTAAGTGTTTCAAAGTTGTACAATTTCTTAACTTCACAGCTTCAATAGAACACGTATCGAGAGCTTCAGACACAGTAAGCTTTGAGATATTCGAATTGCAAATATTAAAATGCTTTTCAAATTTCAAATGTTTCATAATTTGCTGATCATTCTCTGTTCACTTCTCACCTCCCACATGAGGTAGCAGACAGCAAACAGACTGATGTTAGATTTTTTCTTCCATTTATGGACCAATCCTTGATTCTGGGATTTCTTTGCTTACTGAGATTCATTGATTTTCATATCTAAGTAGAGTATTCTGTAATAATTGAGAAAGCACTCCTGCATACATTGTGCAAAATCCGATCACATCTCTTGTGAGTGTACTTTATCAGTCGATTTAAAACTAAAAGAGGTTATCAAATAATGTCACTGATTGAATGCAGATACTTAAAAACAATTGCGTATAAATTCTGCAAATATAAATAATAAATAAATTGCGACGACCTAAATCAATCTACGATTGATTATTTTAATCACATCAATTGCAAAATTATTGTTTAATTTACTTGTCTGCAGCATTAATAAAAATAAGATCAGTCAGTGAACTGGGAAATCAAGTAGTTCTAGAAAAGAACAAAAAGCAAGCGTGTGCGGTTATTTAATTAAAAGGAAATCTTATAAAATGAGAGAGATGTAATAAATATTTGTTAGAGATGGAAAAAAGTGATTTAAACAAAAAGTCTGTTTTATAGCAACATGGATCTCCCAAAGTTCAAAGTCTAATAATTTATATTTAGTTAGTGCGAAATTTAATTATGTTGGGATTAAATAAACCTCAAATTTAATTTTGGAGGTTAGAAAAGCCACACCAAACAATTCTGCGTCTTCTGTCTCTTTCTTTTGTTTCTAGATTAGAAGGAAGTGGAAAATTATTTCATGTTATCTAATATTTAATCAGTAGATGATTAAAATTGTCGCACATGTCTATAAAATAGTAATAAAAACGTATGATATCTAGTTTTATCTGGATGTATGTTATTAGCCAGAAAAAAGGCTATAAAAATCATTCCGGACATTGATGATGACCTTAACTAATTTTATTACTTTTTATTATTGTTATTATTATTTTTTATAGCTGCCGAATTTCACTTTCCAGACGATTTTTTTCTCGTGTGTGCTTATGAAAAAATAAAACTTTTCTGATTCTGGTACATTGAACTGTTTTTCTTTTTTTTTTTTTTTTGATAAAAGTTTCCGTTTTGAAAGCATTCGAAACAACTTTCCCAAAACATGAGAAAGTCCATTAAGTACACTTTGAACGTCCTAGTTTTCCTTTTTTATATATCATCACCTTCCTACTAATTCATGATCATTATGAAACTTATTTGGGCTGGTATTGGTTTTTATACAGGGTGTTTCAATTTGAGGCAATATTGCTATAGTATGTCTATGTATGAAAATGACTGAATACGATCCTGGCATGTAAATTTTTAACACAACAAACACTGACCTAGTCTACTACATACTAATAATAATAATAAAGTGTGTCAAGGTTACTATTTTAAACTGTATATTTTTACTGTGGCGTTGTCATCAAGAAAGTCTTATATATCTTTACTTTTATCTTTTCAAATCATTATTGAATGAATAATCTTTTGTCATTATTAATTTCAATAACTAAAATATTTTTTGACACAATCAAAAACTTATATTAAAAGATTTTCAGTTTCGGGCCAGTAGGAGTGCAGTGTTGCAATTTTCACTGGATGTTTTAGAAATATCAATCCTTCAGCTCAAGTCTTCATGATCATATTTCTTGGTTTTCAGTTTTGGTTTTAAAAACAAATAGAACGGATCTACGTAGAATATCTAATAGGATGAATGGAGTCTTTTGTCCATGTTTTTCACGATTTTCGGAAACATGCAGTTTTACAAAGTATTTCAACGCAGATCTAGCGGTTAAAGATAACATTTCCGCATCTCATAAGAGCTATTCTTTTCAAATACTTCTTATTACTGTGCTTTCTCTGAGCTGAGGTTAGCTAGCATCATAGCAAAGCGCATTTTCGACTCAGCTGCTGTAAACTGTTGGATGCATGTGCATCCAACAGTTTCTTCAGTTTCTTCAAGTTTCTTCAGCCATGATATTTTATGATCGACCTCTCGGTCTCTTGCCGTCACTTTTCCTTCATAATTATCTGAAAAATACTCGAAGTGCCCAAAACATTCCAATTTTTATTTTTGGATGGTGAAAAGCAATTATTTTTCTTTTTGTACTCGCCGCATGACATATTCGTTTGTTATAGGTTCCATCCAAAATGAATAGTTGTAACATACATACAATATCAAAGGACTCCAGCCTTTTTTATGGTGTTTTTCTTCAACATCCATGCCTCCATACTATAAGACAATATGGAGAAAGTATAGCAACGTATTATACGTATAGTTTTAAAATTTAGCTTATGGATCCAATTCGTAAGGAACTGCTTCATTCTAACAAAGGCTGGTTTGGCTACTTACATATATTCGTTTGTTAACTCGAACGTCTGAACATTTTTGCCTGTTAGCCATGTTCCCAAATACTGGTATCTTGTTACTCTTTCATTTTTAACGTTTTCTATCGATAAATCTAAAACGTTGGTATCAAATGTCTTACAAAATACCAAAATACTGTTTTCTTAAGGTCGTTAAGGTTTACAGTGAAACCATAAGATTTAATCTTCATTAATAGCTTCCCTGAATATACGTTCTTAAGTGAATATTAAATGTTGTACCTTGCTGGAGTCCTTGCCTCCGAATTTCTATTTCTTTTTATTGACTTTGGTCCATACTTATCACATCTCTTTGGTTGCAATGTAGGTTCTCTATAATACGGATGTCGTTAGGCTCTAGGTTCTTTTGCTTCATGATCTCCAATAACCATACGTCTTTAGACCGGCACCTTTCATAGGAGTTCACATTTTTATCAAGACATGTCTGTACCAATACTTCTCCAATACAGATGTAGCTGGAATCTGTATCCTTAAGCTTCATGATCTACAATAAATGTTCGTGTCTTATTCTATCGAATGCCTTCTCATAGCCGA
Source organism: Agrypnus murinus (assembly GCA_929113105.1). Lineage (NCBI taxonomy): Eukaryota > Metazoa > Arthropoda > Insecta > Coleoptera > Elateridae > Agrypnus > Agrypnus murinus. The sequence goes on from OV816027.1 coordinate 6,088,468, forward strand.
TACAGCACACTTAGAAATTCACATCTTTAGCAAGACATTTTTGAACCAATATTTCTCCAATACTGATGTAAATGTATCTGGACTCGAAGTTCTTTTGCTTCATGATATCTAATAAGTGTTGGTGACTTATTCTATTGAATGCCTTATCATAGTAGACAAAGCATACATAGAATTCACAGTTTTATCAAGACATTTTTTAGCCAATATTTCTCCAATACTGATGTAGATGTATCTGGAATCGAGGTACTTTTGCTTCATGATATCCAATAAGTGTTCGTGTCTTATTCTATCGAATGTCTTCTCATAGTCGATAAAGCACACATAGAAATTCAAGGCATGTTTGGACCAATATTTCTCCAATACTGATGTAGATGTATCTGGAATCGAGGTACTTTTGCTTCATGATCTCCAATAAGTGTTTGTGCGACTTATTCTATTGAATACCTTCTGATAATCGATAAATCACATTTACATTTTTTTATCAAGGCATGTTTGGACCAATATTTCTCCAATACTATTGTAGATATAGCTGGGATCTAGGTTCTTTTGCTTCACTATCTCCAAGAAGTGTTCGTGTCTTATTCCATCGAATGCCTTCTCATAGTGGATATAGCACACATAGAAATTGAAGGCATGTTTGAACCAATATTTCTCCAATACTGTTGTAGATGTATCTGGAATCGAGGTACTTTTGCTTCATGATATCCAATAAGTGTTCGTGTCTTATTCTATCGAATGTCTTCTCATAGTCGATAAAGCACACATAGAAACTCAAGGCATGTTTGGGCCAATATTTCTCCAATACTGATGTAGATGTATCTGGAATCGAGGTACTTTTGCTTCATGATCTCCAATAAGTGTTTGTGCGACTTATTCTATTGAATACCTTCTGATAATCGATAAATCACATTTACATTTTTTTATCAAGGCATGTTTGGACTAATATTTCTCCAATACTATTGTAGATATAGCTGGGATCTAGATTCTTTTGCTTCACTATCTCCAAGAAGTGTTCGTGTCTTATTCCATCGAATGCCTTCTCATAGTGGATATAGCACACATAGAAATTGAAGGCATGTTTGAACCAATATTTCTCCAATACTGTTGTAGATGTATCTGGAATCGAGGTACTTTTGCTTCATGATATCCAATAAGTGTTCGTGTCTTATTCTATCGAATGTCTTCTCATAGTCGATAAAGCACACATAGAAATTCAAGGCATGTTTGGACCAATATTTCTCCAATACTGATGTAGATGTATCTGGAATCGAGGTACTTTTGCTTCATGATCTCCAATAGGTGTTTGTGCGACTTATTCTATTGAATACCTTCTGATAATCGATAAATCACATTTACATTTTTTTATCAAGGCATGTTTGGACCAATATTTCTCCAATACTATTGTAGATATAGCTGGGATCTAGGTTCTTTTGCTTCACTATCTCCAAGAAGTGTTCGTGTCTTATTCCATCGAATGCCTTCTCATAGTGGATATAGCACACATAGAAATTGAAGGCATGTTTGAACCAATATTTCTCCAATACTGTTGTAGATGTATCTGGAATCGAGGTACTTTTGCTTCATGATATCCAATAAGTGTTCGTGTCTTATTCTATCGAATGTCTTCTTATAGTCGATAAAGCACACATAGAAATTCAAGGCATGTTTGGGCCAATATTTCTCCAATACTGATGTAGATGTATCTGGAATCGAGGTACTTTTGCTTCATGATCTCCAATAAGTGTTTGTGCGACTTATTTTATTGAATACCTTCTGATAATCGATAAATCACATTTACATTTTTTTATCAAGGCATGTTTGGACTAATATTTCTCCAATACTATTGTAGATATAGCTGGGATCTAGGTTCTTTTGCTTCACTATCTCCAAGAAGTGTTCGTGTCTTATTCCATCGAATGCCTTCTCATAGTGGATATAGCACACATAGAAATTGAAGGCATGTTTGAACCAATATTTCTCCAATACTGTTGTAGATGTATCTGGAATCGAGGTACTTTTGCTTCATGATATCCAATAAGTGTTCGTGTCTTATTCTATCGAATGTCTTCTCATAGTCGATAAAGCACACATAGAAACTCAAGGCATGTTTGGGCCAATATTTCTCCAATACTGATGTAGATGTATCTGGAATCGAGGTACTTTTGCTTCATGATCTCCAATAAGTGTTTGTGCGACTTATTCTATTGAATACCTTCTGATAATCGATAAATCACATTTACATTTTTTTATCAAGGCATGTTTGGACCAATATTTCTCCAATACTATTGTAGATATAGCTGGGATCTAGGTTCTTTTGCTTCACTATCTCCAAGAAGTGTTCGTGTCTTATTCCATCGAATGCCTTCTCATAGTGGATATAGCACACATAGAAATTGAAGGCATGTTTGAACCAATATTTCTCCAATACTGTTGTAGATGTATCTGGAATCGAGGTACTTTTGCTTCATGATATCCAATAAGTGTTCGTATCTTATTCTATCGAATGTCTTCTCATAGTCGATAAAGCACACATAGAAATTCAAGGCATGTTTGGGCCAATATTTCTCCAATACTGATGTAGATGTATCTGGAATCGAGGTACTTTTGCTTCATGATCTCCAATAAGTGTTTGTGCGACTTATTTTATTGAATACCTTCTGATAATCGATAAATCACATTTACATTTTTTTATCAAGGCATGTTTGGACCAATATTTCTCCAATACTATTGTAGATATAGCTGGGATCTAGGTTCTTTGGCTTCATGATCTCCAATAAGTTCCTGTTTTATTCTATCGAACGCCTTCTCATATTCGATACAGCACATTTAGAAATTCACATTTTTACCAAGACATTTTTAAGCCAAAATTTCTCCAATACTGATGTAGATGTATCTGGGATCTAGGTTCTTTTGCTTCATGATCTCCAATAAGGATTCGTGTCTTATTCTATCGAATGTCTTCTTATAGTCGATAAAGCACACATAGGAATTCAAATTTTTATCAAGACATTTTTGGACCAATACTTTTCCAATACTGATGTAACTGTAGCTGGGATGTAGGTTCTTTTGCTTCATGATCTCCAATAAGTGTCCGTGTCTAATTCTATTGAATACTTGTCGAATCTTCTCATAGGCGATGAAGTACACATAGAAATACGCACTTTTATAAAGACGTTTTTACCACCGATACTTCTCTAATACTGATGTAGATGCAGCTGGAATCTATCGTAGGTTCTTTTCCTTCATGATCTCCAATAAGTATTCGTGTCTTATTCTATCGAATGCCTTGTCATAGTCGATAAAACAAACATAGGAATTCACATTTTTATCAAGACATTTTTGGACCAATAATTTTCCAATACTGATGTAGCTGTAGCTGGGATCTAGGTTCTTTTGCTTCATGATCTCCAATAAGTGTTCATGTTTAATTCTATTGAATACTTGTCGAATCATCTCATAGTCGATGAAGCACACATAGAAATACGCATTTTTATAAAGACACTTTTAAACCAATACTAGATCTAGGTTATTTTGCTTCATGATCTCCAACAAGTGTTCGTGCCTTGTTCTAGAGAATATTTTCTCATAGTTGATACAACACATATAGGAATTAATAATTTTATTAAGTCATTTTTGGACCAATACTTTTCCAATTCAGATGTAGCTGGGATTTAGGTTCGTTTGCTGCATGGTCTTCAATAAGGTTCGTGTCTAACTCTAGCGAAATGAGTGTTCGTGTTTTAATCTATCGAATGCTTTCTCATAGTCGATACATGTAGTATCCAGTGGAAAAATAATTCTATAAAGCAGTAAATAATTAAAATCGAACACGAACGCGCTTGGTGTGCTTTGAGCTTCAAAAGTCGATAAACTCCTAGAGTAAAGTTTTGATATCGCCCAACGTTGCATTTCTTGTATGTGTCAGAAACCAGGAAGAAATAAAATTTGTTATCAGCTACTTGACATGTGCGCCATAAGACGTTAAACTTTGAGTCATGGACACAACCAAGCGTCATGCTCATACTCGGGGACTTGCATCATCAAAGTATCGAGGGATCTATAAGCTGTCTAGAGCTGATTTACCTACGTTTCCCTAATCCACGTTGGCACCTAGGAAGATTCCCAGTGGGTATCGTGGGAATACCGACGCTCTTCCTTTTTTTTTGCTTGCTCTATTAATATTCAGATCTGATCGAACAACATGGAGATAAGGCAAAAAGCTTCCAATGACCCTATACTTGCTTATATTTCCGTTGAAGTTAGTATGTTTGGTGGCCTCTAGAGGCTCTTTCAACGACTTATGGGAGATCTCTTCCTCAGCGAGTTCGAATGACTCTACACTTGCTTATGCACGTTGAAGTTGGAGTTTTGACATTTGGTGCACTGTCGAAGTCACTGGAACAATTTTTATTAAGACAACCCTTGCGTGGTATTTCACGGTAGGCCCAATACTTTTTGAATGACATAGGATAAGATACTGCGCATTACTTGTTCGGAAGTTCTCTAACCCAATTCGTGTATAGGGCTTTGTGGACCTGCAACCAGAACCTCAAATGCACCTCTAAGTTTCTCAAAATGTGCATTACAGAAGCTCGGTTCTTATTAGTTTAGGAAAAGGTATTACCTCCTCGTTTCTGGGGTTGGTGCTAAGACTTCCTTCTTCGGATGTGATGTTTAAATAATTATAAGAATATTTCGGCCCATATCGAAGTTTGTTGTGCCCACATCTTGATTGTTTATGAACAGGTCAATGAAGTTTTGGAACTGTGCAGTCTGATTGTTTCAAATTTTGGAATGAGGAGGCTATGAATATTTGAAAATCTAAACATTGATATTCTTTAACTTTGTAATTTTTAAATTTTAAACTTTATTTAAGACACTGAATTATTGTACTGAAACTTCGAAACCCTTCGAAATCTCGCACAGTTTCTAAGCTGTAGTATAAGTCTCTGAAAATCTTGAAGAATCTTGCAAGTCTTAAATCTTACAAGTTCTTGTTTTGAAATCTGAAACTAAAATTTTAGACACTTAAGAATCTCTGAATCGCTTAGGTTTCTGTTAGTTAATTTTGTTTTTTTTTTGTTTACAGGCAACACTAGGAATTCTGATATCTGGTGTTAAAACTCTCAGCTCCGAGGGCAACTTTGCTAATAAGTAAGTTTTTTTTAACAGTATTTCCTTAGTTTAGCTTCTAGTAGTAGTCCTACCTCCGTTAAAACATCCTTTTACAATCACCATCAATCACGTCGTCCTTTAATTTTTCAAACGCCTTCGCTTGGTTTTCGCTTGGCAATCTCCCAATCTATCTCCTCCCAAAGTTAGACAATCAAAAAATCGCGGAGATATCGATTCTGATGTATGAGAAAACATAAATTAACCTGATCTAATTTATCAAGTTGAAGGGGGAGAAAAAGAAAGAGAAATAAAAAAGAGGAAATTGAAGTTAATTCGAGTAAGAAATTGAGCATCGCGATCTCTGTATAAACTGAAATTGAAGTTAATGGTAGAGTAAATAGGATAGAAAGAGCAAAATCACTGGGGTGGATATTTTGAAGAGGCCTCTTCAGTGTCGGACTGTCAAGATTTATTTGTTGTGCAGTTGGTGTAAACAGCAACCTCATTAACTTGAGTTTATCAAAAATGGAAACTTTTCTGAATGGTAGGATCTAATAAAGCTGAATAAATATTTGGGAACCTTTGGGGGGATCGAATCTGAATATTGATTTTGAGCCGTTTTCACAAATGGCTAAAATAAATTAATCTTACACCATTTATCAAAGAGGCAAGACGGAAAATTGATTGGGCAAAGTAAATATTTGGAATTGGAATTTAACACCAGATTGCAAATTCAAGCTATAAAATAAACATTCTTTATCCAGGAGAAAATCTGATAAACTCCAAAAAAGTCCTCTCACTACTACAAGAAAGCCACTTAAATTGATTTCCCAGAAAGCTTTTCCACTCACATGGTGCGTAAAAACGTCACTTAAAGCTTAGTCGGGATCGGGACTGATAGTGTTTAAATATTGTAAAACGATTGAAGGAAAACAATTTTGTTCCCGAGAAAAAACTTATTCGTCGCAATCTCTACGCAGAGCGGAGGTGCTAGGAGAAGAGATGGATGTTGGCGACGTGCGCCTATGTTATTTCTAAAACCTGACGATCGGTCGGCGGTTCTTTCCAATTTTCCACTCATGCAGGTTTCTGAAATCCCGCGACGCTTTCGACGTCGCGACGCCTGTCCACGTGCGTCCCCTGGCACGAGGTCAGGGTGTGTTGCGATCGCGCAGGCCACGAAAAGCGCTACCGCTAGCCTGCTGTGTTGTTGTAATGTGTGTTTATTCTATCGCAGAGTGCGTTGACTTCTCTACTCTCTCATGTGGGGTTACATTAATTACTACTATGCTGTGCTGATTGTGAAAGAAATTAACAAGACTAGGTTACCAAAGTTGCAAGAGGCCAAATAAGTATATCAGTTTTGATTACGTAAGTAATTTTTTTTACTTTCTCTCTCTCTTGTATATTTGGGGGGAAAACAAGTTTGCTGTTTTTGGAGGAATAGCTCCAAAAGGGAAAAGATTTCTGAAGCAGTGCTTTTTGAGCCATCATTTTCGATTCAGGTGTTGGGTTTTTGAATTATTTAAAAGAGTAGAAGGATCGTTTTCCGTTTTGAACTTTGTTAATTATTCATATAAAATTTAGAATGCAGTTCAAACCATTTCGCACCTGCTCTTTTTCCTACTGGGCTCTTTTATTGCCCTTGTGTTTCTTATTTATACTTTGCCGAAATTTTCCAGGCCAAACATCTTTGATGAGGAGATCTGTTTCGAATAATTAATCAGTCAAGTATATTTAGCTTCTGTTCGAATAGCTTTAAGCTTTTTGGGCTTTTACGCGGAAATTTCAGGAAGTGCTCAACAAAACATTTCTTGGTAAATAGGAACTTACTAATTATTTCTGCCAGAATAATTTTGCTTTGTAATCATTCAAAGGTAAGCTGGTTTGCTGTGCCAAAAATGTTTGTGGGGAAAGCCAAACGTATACAATACCAAAGAAATTCTTGACCAAGTTCCAAAAAGTTATTAATTGAGATTTCCTACTATTTGTTCTCCAAGGCTGCACGATTTCGAAAGTACCCATTGCAAGTTTAGAGCTTCGCTTGTTTCAGAATTTAGGCTTTTAGTTTGGATCACATACAAGCCTTTTATTTGGAATTTGTTAAATAATTCATATAAGTAGATCTAACAAATAACAGAGATGCCAAAATAGCTATGGACAAAGATTTCATATTGTTCAATAACTGAGAATATTGGATATGGTAAAAAAGGGCTTTGTGCGATCATGCTGGCAAAATGTGTTGAAATTATAGTATAAATAATTATTCGAATGCTCTTTAGATAGCTACCAAAAACGGGCCAAACATTTGGGCATTGTCCATAAAGCCATATTTAAATAATGGCAAGCTAGTAAAAGCTATTTACATAAAGGTCGAGGGTCTCGGAAAGTGTAAGAGCAAAGGCAAGCTCAGAATTATTAATATCTGAAGCTTTTATTTAAAACCAAGTATAAGTAATTGAATGTGTAAAGCTTTCTTAATCTTTAAACTTTAAAGGTTGGCAGTGCTTTGGACTTCTGAGCACTATCGATACATGGCATCCCTAAATTAAGGTCCACATTTAACATCTCCGGTTAACTTAATTAGAGATTAATTTCCATGGATATGACTGTTTCTATGTATTCATAAGGCAGATGAAATCGGCTCAAGTAGTGTAAAGTCTTGGTTGTTACTTTTCAAGGTATAGATGGATCAAACTCCTTAAATTTACCTGGAGATTAATTTTCGGATAATTTTTTCATTGTCTAAATACACAAAAAGTGCTGACTATACATTAAGTGTACAGTTTAAGAAACTCTCCAGAAAAGTTATTTTCGTTATTTCTATTCCTGCACTTCTCAAAATGTGCCAAATTACAACTTTGCACGCAATCTTTTAATTAAAAGTTTTTTACAAGCTTTTGTAGGTCCCATACTTTTCCCCTCGACTTCATAGAGAAAACTTCCTGAGAGCCTAATCCGTACAAAATTAGAAAATATATTACCAGAGCTGGCAATGGTAGCTGACACATGAGGAAATCAAGTTGAAGTAATTGGTGGACATCGATATAAATTGTTGCGTCACATTTCATTGGGAAATTAGTGTTAAAAAATGGTTCCATTGTCCAGATATATGTACATACATAGTCGTTTATTAGATATGATATTTTAAGAAACCCAACCTTATAGAACTGTAAAAGAGCATGTCAAGGAAAGGGAAACTATCACTCACAATTTAATACATATTTTGCACAACTCCCCATAAAAATTATGCATCAAGATTGGTCTATAAATAACCAAGTTATTGCAATGTGGCTTTGCTTCATATTATCATCTAATGTAATATGATTTTTGCTTCTCTTTGACTCGCACCCTGTCATATAGAGACAATTCAGTACTTCTAATTCGTTCTAGTCTTGTTTTTTTGGGGGGGGGGGAATTTTAATGGGAATCTTTATTGAAATTGGTAAAGGAACTTAAAATTTCAATGAAATTGGTAGAAATTGAAGAATTTCGTTCGATTTTTTCTACATTCGGAATTCCAATGAACACGTTTTAGGTAAAGGCGTCTTGATTGAACGAAACTAATATAAAATTTAAATAAATTCCAAGAAATTTAGTGGAATTCTAAAAAATTGGGATAAATTATGGGGAATTTAACGGAATTGTTATTCCATTCTAAATAGGGACTTCCAATGAACAAGTAGGCTAAAGTTTCCATTTTCATTGGAAGAAATTGATGAATTGAATGAATTTAAAATTTAAATAAATTCCAAGAAATTTAGTGAAATTCTAGAAAACTAGGATAAATTATGAGGAATTTTAACAGAATTGTGGATCCGTTCTAAATAAAGAATTTCAATGAACGTGTTAGCCATGTTTCCATCTTGTTTGGCAGAAATTGATGAATTGAATGAATTTAAAATTTAAATAAATTACAAGAAATTTAGTAAAATTCTAGAAAATTGGGATAAATTATGGGGAATTTAACAGAATTGTGAATCCATTCCAAATAGAGAATTTCAATGAACATGTACGGAAATTTCAATAAGTTACAAGAAATTTTGTGGAATTCTAGAAAATTGGAATAAATTATGGGGAATTTCACAGTATGGATTCGTTCTAAATAGGGAATTCTAATGAACATGTAAGCAAAAGTTTCCATCTTGATTGGGGAAATTCATGAATTCAATAAATTACAAGAAATTTAGTGGAATTCTAGAAAATTACGAGCAATTTAACGGAATTGTGAAGTTTAGAAAGATACTTTCTATATATGAAATTCCTAAATAAAAATTATAAACTGTGCACAATCCCTTCAAATTCCTCATTTTGGAATTTACTTAAAGCTTAAATTCATTTTAATTCATCAATGTTGTTCATTCATTCAATGAACAGAATCAACAGAAACTGTTGTCTAAACAAAACCTGTTCATTGAAATTGTCTATTTAAAAGAAATTTTTCTAAACTATTCTCTAACAACGTTCTTAAATTCCTTATAGTTCCTATTAATTTTCGAAAACTCTACTCTCTTATTTCTTGAAATTTATATTTATTTCCATTCATCAATCCATTGGAATAATTTCTGATTTACATATACAAGATCTTTGTAAAATCTTTACAATTTCCCCAGAATTGCCCATTTAAAGTCTTTATAATTTCTTACAATTTTCTAGAATTTTAACTCTTCACAATTCCGTTAAATTCTCCATAATTCTTCCCAATTTTCTAAAATTCCATTAATTTCTGGGAATTTATTTAGTAAATTTTTGTTTCATTTGATCAATATCATTAAATTCAAGTCGGAAACTATCCACTAACATGTGTTCATAGGAATTTCCTTTTTAAAAGGAATTGTGTTAAATTCTTCCTAATTCCTGCCAATATTTTAAAATTTCACTCTCAAGTCTTTTAGAACTTCTTTAAATTCTAAATTTAGTTCAATTTCATTCATCAATTTCATTCAATATAGACGAAAGCTGCTATTCAGAAAATTCTGTATTTAGAAGGGATTTTTTAAATTCTTCACAATTCCGCTAAATTTCCCATAATTCCTTACAGTTTTCTAGAATTTTAATTGGGATAAATTATGGTTTGAGTTTAACATAATCGTGGATCCGCTCAAAATAGGGCATTCCAATGAACATGTAGGGCAAAGTTTTCATCTTGATTAGAAGAAATTGATAAATTGAATGAACTTAAAAATTCAATAAATTATAAAAAATTCTAGAAAATTAGGAGAAATTTAACGGAATTGTGAAGTTTAGAAAGATTCTTTCTAAATGGGAAATTCCTAAATAATAATTCTAATCTTTGCACAGTCCAGCACAATTGTTTTATTTAAAATTTAATTTAAATTTATTTTAATTAATCAATTTAATTCATTCATTTCAATCAATCAATGGAATTCTCTATTTAGATGAAATTTTCTAAACTATTCGCAACTTCCTTAAATTCTCTATAGTTCTTGCCAATTCTGGAAAATTTCACTAAATTTCTTGGAATTTATTCATATCAATTCATCAATTTCGTTCATTCATTTCATTCAAACGATGGAAATTCGAATTAATTTTAGTTTTTATTCTTCGCAATTCCGTTAAATATGTTCATAGGAATTTTTTATTTAGAAGAATTGCATTAAATTCTTTCTAATTTCTCCCATTTTTTAGAATTCCACTCAAGTCTCTTAGAACTCCTTTTAATCCTCCTCCTTCTTCCAAATTCTAAATTAATTTCAATCCATAGATTTTATTCATGAAAGATGGAAACTATTGCCTATAACATGTCCATGTGTAAAATTTTGTTTTTAGAAGGGATTTTTAAAACAACGGGGATTTAAAAAAATTCTCCATAATTCCATCCCATTTTCTAGAATTTTCCTAAATGTCTTGTTATTTACTTTTCTTTTAGGCAAAAGTTTTATCTTGATTGAAAGAAATTGTTGAATGGAATGAATTTAAAATTACAAGAAATTTAGTGAAATTTTAGAAAATTGGGAGGAATTATGAAGAATTTAACGGAATTTCGAACAGTTTAGGAAAATTCATTCTAAACAGGAAATTCCAAGGGACATGGACAACTTGATCTTGAGAACAACTGGAAGAATTTTTCAGACAGAGGAGTATGAAAGCAAATTTTTATTTAGAGCTCTTTATATTGTAGTTAAGTTTTGCAATTCCCAGCTATTCAAAGTTTAGGTGTTAGCGAGCAAACTGCTAACTGCAAACTAGGGCAAATTATTGAAACACCGCGAAAAGGTTTTCTTTTCAATTTTTTTCGGAAGTAAATGAATAATTCGATTGTCAATATAAACCTTACTCTACCAAGTAAAAATATCTGGATTGTTTGAAGGCACTAACTAGAGTTTGAAAGACTATCTTGGGTATATCTACCACTATTCTATATCATCTGGTAACGTCAAGAAATTATTACTTCTTTAAGAAAGGTAGCCTTTGGAGCGCCAAATCCCATAAAATTCTTTTTTTCTCTACCTACCTTCGATGTCTATTCCCTCAACACATTTAGTATGTGTACCTTTCAAATCGTCTCTGAAAATCTATTATAAAGTGTTAAACGGCTAGATGGATAACCTAATTAAGAAGACAAATCTCTAAATCTCCATAAAAACCTTCAGAAACTACTTTCTTAAGGATAAATGGCATCCCGTCAGAAGTACAAATCCAGATCCGGCATCTTAATAGGGTATAACCGAGTATAACTAATTGTCGCATGCGACGCTGAGCCGTAACGCAACCCAGATCCTAGGTACTTTACAGAAACATAGAGAGGGTGGAGAGTTAAGGAAAGTTTCTGGGGTGGATTTAATTGAAAACAAATGTTTCAGTGAAAAGGAGGAAAGCCAGAACAGATTGATGGGATTAATCCAATTTCTTAGTAGATAAGACGTTGAGTGATTTTTAATAGAGAGGGAGGGAGAGCGGTTGACAGAATAAAGAGGAGGCGGGAAAAGCCAGAAGAATATCAACTCATTCATGAAGTTCTTTAAGGCTATTAATTTTGAAGATTTGTGAAAACAGTTGCAAAGAGAGAAAAAGCGAGGAATTAACTTCTGTTTACTTTCAGGTTTGACTTTTAAATTGATTGTTTCGTAAATAAGGAAAATCTTGCGTTTTATTTTCTTTAAAAAATGCATAGAAGTGACATGATTTATTAGGAAACTGTTCAAAATAATAAAAAACGAATCTAAACGTATCGTCTAGTCTATGAATAAAATAGTAGATGTGAGCTAGGAAACTCCATCTTGCAGTAAGAGTCCACTATAACATTGCGTATCACTTTGTGTATCTTTTCCTTAAGGCAAATGGTCTTGCTGTAGTTAGACATCTGATGATGCAACTCAATTAGTCTTTCGTTTTCTAACTAAAACTAGCCAACCATGTAAACCAAGCAAAGGCAAATTTGTCTTAGGAAACTCCATCTTGCAATAAATGTCCATTATGCCATTAGGTATCACTTTATGTATTTGCTGTCTTGATACAAATGCCCTTACTATGGCTACACATCTGATGGTACGTTACTCTTAACAGTTCTGTAGAGAACTCTTCGAGGGCTACTCAGGACTCTGCTCAGAACTATCTTTCGAGTTCAATAAATCACGTGTTCCTTAATTGAGAATTTTAAATTGTTTATAACAATTAAAAATATTGTTTGTTCTGGAGTTCTATCAACTGTTCGGTACAGAACTCTTCAAGGGCTACTCAGCACTGCTCAGAACTATTGTTCGAGTTCAATAAATCACGTGTTCCTTAATTGAGAATTTTAAATTGTTTATAACAATTAAAAATATTGTTTGTTCTGGAGTTCTATCAACTGTTCGGTACAGAACTCTTCGAGGGCTACTCAGGACTCTGCTCAGAACTATTGTTCGAGTTCAATCAATCACGTGTTCCTTAATTGCGAATTTTAAATTGTTTATAACAATTAAAAATATTGTTTGTTCTGGAGTTCTATCAACTGTTCGGTACAGAACTCTTCGAGGGCTACTCAGAACTCTGCTCAGAACTATTGTTCGAGTTCAATATATCACGTGTGTCTTAATTACAAATTTTAAATTGTTTATAACAATTAAAAATATTGTTAATTATGGAGTTCTCTTAACAGTTCTGTACAGAACTCTTTCGAGGGCTACTCAGAACTATTGTTCGAGTTGAATAAATCGCGTGTTTCTTAATTACGAATGTTAAATTGTTTATACCAATTAAAAATATTTTTAATTATGGAGTTGCCTTAACAGTTCTGTACAGAAGTCTTCGAGGGCTGCTCAGAACTATTGTTCGAGTATAATAAATCACGTTTTTCTTAATTACGAATTTTAAATTGTTTATAACAATTAAAAGTATTGTTAATTATGTAGTTCTGTGAACAGTTCTGTTCAGAACTGTATTCGAGCTTACCAAATCACATGTCCAACGGTCCGAAACGATTTTTCTGAAGTAGCACTTTTAATTTGTTTATAACAATTATAAATATTGTTTATTTACGAGTTCTAATAATAGTTCTATACAAGATTCTTCGAGGGCTGCTCAGAACTATTGTTCGAGTATAATAGATCACGTTTTTCTTAATTACAAATTCTAAATTATAATAATCATAATAATAATAATTGCTACAGCCCATAGCCTGGAAACCAGGCCCCAGAAGCTAGAAGCTTGTGCGGGATGGAGGGGACGATTATTATTATTACGTAGATCCTAAGTGCGGCTGCAGCCGACTTACAGGTGGAACAGCGCAAATCCCACATTTGTGTCACAGCTAAGGAAAACTGCAGAAAGCCTTAACCAGATCTGCCGGCACCGGGAATTGACCTCAGGCCGCTTGGGTGAAAGTCCAGCACTCTAGACAATACTACCAAGGCTGTAAATGTTTATAACTATTAAAAGTATTGTTAATTATGGAGTTCTGTGAACAATTCTGTACAGAACTCTTCGAGGGCTACTCAGAACTGTGCCCAGAACTATCTTCGAGCTTACCAAATCACATTCCAACGGTCTGAAACGATTTTTCTTGAGTAGCACTTTTAATTTGTTTATAACAATTATAAATATTGTTTATTTACGAGTTCTAATAATGGTTCTGTACTGAACTCTGCGGGGGTTACTCAGAACTCTGCTCAGAACCTTCATATTGATAAATTTAGTTTCATAGTAAGATTTTTTTATTGTTTATATATTTGTTAATGAAGCTGAGCTATTGAAATGCTTTATCAGGAACTCTAGAACTCTTACAGTTATGCCGAGAAATGCCATCAGAACTCTTTTTTTGCGAAAATAAGGGTGCTGTGTGAAGTTACCCCCTAAAATTCATATATGCTTAAAATACCAGAACTATCGGTAATACTATAAGGAACTTTAGAACTCTTATAATTATGCCGAAAAATGCATCAGAACTCTTTCTTGCGAAAATAAGGTGCTGCGTGAAGTTAGCACCTTAAAATCATTTTTTTTGATTTTTATGCTTAAAATACCAGAACTAATGTTAATATTGCAAGGAACTCTAGAACTCTTTTTGGTTTCAAGAAATTAAGGGTGCTAACTACACACGAGCTTTCAAGATAAGTGATTTTACAATGGTGGAACATTTGGTGGTTTATACTATAGCAACTCAATTGTTTTTTTTTGTTTTCCAAGAAAAGTAGCCAAGCATGCAACTCAAGCAAAGCATGAATTTTGTCTGCTACAGTTGGAGGTTATCACTGCATACTTTAAGCCCCTCTTTGGTAAAAAATGGTAAAGAACCGACACTGTCGTGTTTAGGTACAAATTCGATGGTATACCATAATCACTACTACTAAGACAATTATCCACACTCTTGGTTTTTACTTCTGCAGTAATTCCGCGCTTTTGGATCAGTTAAGACAAAAAGTTGGTGATTTCCGACAAACGATTTGCCATGGTGTTTGAACAGACTATAGCCTTTTTTGCAACCACCGCTTCTTAGCTCAAGCCTTACTGAGCAATGTCGGTATTTTTGATAATTGTCAGTTTATCCTGTTTTTTTCTCACTTCATGGCAAAGGTGGTTTTTTGACCATGTCAAAGTATCAACTGCCACAACTAAAAGTTTTGTCCAAGTTGGAAGCTTCAGTGACAAAAACGTGTTACTCTTGGTTGTGGTAATTACTTTTCCCTTCTTTTCTTCTCTTTAAACTTTACCACGGCGAATAAGTTAATCATGTAATTATTTAGCGCCGCATATTGGCATGATCAATACTTACTGCTCAATACTCAATACGCACTCAGTATACCATGACACCCTAAATGGTCTTATCTTAAAAAGGAAGTCACTCTTTGGCGGTATTGGTTTTTAGGGTGCCATATATCTTTGGCCCTTTTAGCATTAATGTCTCTTGAGATCAATGGCTCTCTCTATCCAGCATAGAGCATTAGGGCATTAGCTGGTGTGGCACCAACATTCGCTTACTTAAGCCCAATATAGCTGGCGCAAAAACTATAATTTTCTTTGGTTTTATCCTTGCGTTGCGTTCCCTAGGTTGGAGTATGTTCATCTTACAAGTAAAGGCCCTATCGGCCGTTTGACAGTGTACAAGTTCGCCAACTGTTACCAAATCACTTTTTATATTCTTCTGGACTAAAGCTTTGCTGTGATTCAAAATTCTATACTATCTTAAGCTAAAATACCATATGAAATTACTCTCATCTTAAACAAGAGCCTACAATGTTTCAATCAATTCCTTTTGACTAACATCGTAAGTAGTCATCCAGTTTTATCTTTTTTTTGCATCAGTCTTTTGTCCTTTTCAAATGGAGAGAGATTCTTCGTTAATAGATCAGTTTGAATATTCAGCAGGAGACATATCTTAGAAAAGGAATAGATTCTAAATTAAACTTGTTCAGCCATTGGTTTCAATTGACAAAAATGGAAAGGACGTTCTTTCCAAAATCCCCATTCATTCTTTTTTAATGAAATTCCAAAATTAATACCAAATAATATAGCAGGGTATGTTTGCTGAATCAGCTCCATATAAAGATTGGGAATTGAAGCTTTAGAGAACATGCCGCAAAAATCAATTCAATCTGAGACCTTCGATAGTGTTGACTTAGCAAAATGGAGTTTCTATACCCTCAAAATGCTTCAAAGATGAAAATTAAACGTTCTAGTTCATTTTAAAAAGTGAATTATGAAAATTCCCAAGCCTTAATGTAAAAAATAAAACAGACCCTCTTTAAGCCGTAATTTTATGTCAATTTAAGAAGCATCCACCATCGCGGGCCCGTACTCTCCCTTATTAATATTTCAAACAAAAAGCTTTGCAGGATAATCATGAATTCTTATTTTACTGTTTAAAAGGCTTGAGTACGAGGCAGCACGAAACCGAGAAAAGTGAAATAATAATTCTGCACCGAAGAATGGTAAAAAAGCGGTAGAACGCGTTGCTATGTGTTCGAGAGCAAAAAAGGGGTGAGAAAAGTTTTTTGCCCGAGGGGGCACAATGTTGCTTGCAACAACAAAAAACGAGAGCGAAGACTGCTATAATAATGGCGTGCCTTTCTAAAAGGTCAGCTCAGCTGCCCCTATAATCATAATCTGATGACCGCACCGGATCTCCACTTTTGTTTTACTCTCTTATTATGGATGATGTGTTAGGTCTTTATGATTATGGAATTACTTTAATAAAGAGGGTTATTTCGAACGTAATCCCATTTAAGAGATAATTTATTTTAGAATGGTAGGGACCACTTATAAAAATATTGCGTGTACGCATGGTGCCCATCTTTGAAAATCTAATGGTGGGAGGAGGAAGCAAGTAAAAAAAAGGAAATGGATTTTTCCTTGGCAGTTCTTGTTTATGCAAGCTGAATCCGTTCAAGAAGAATTAAAGTATATCTCTTAGATTGGTTTCTGAAACGCATTTTCAGTTTCAGGATTGGATAATTCCACAGTTTCATCTCGTTTTTAATTGTTAAAGAGTTTCTGAAGAGTTAAGTGCTCGAACATTGAAAATTCTACAGATTGCAAAGTCTCAACTTTCAGAATGTCAGGGTTTTCAAGGAATAAAAGATAATAGTTCTACTTTTTCAATGTAACCAGTTTTCGATAGCGACATCAAAGATCAAAAATGTATAGTTTACGTTTCACATTCAAATAATCTTGCAGTTTCGAAGATTTAAAGCTCTAAAGTTCAATGCTTCATAATTTAGAATTGCAAGTCATTGGAATTCAAGAGTGTTGCGTTTCTCTTACGTGAAGATTTCTTCGCTTTTGCAAAAATTTGACTTTCAGTTTTAGAAATATAAATTGTTTTCAACTGGTTTGGAAATTCAGATCTCCATTCAAATTCTTAGACGTGTTTTGTAAGTAAATTTAGTGTTTCAAAACTCAGTTTTTGATTTTTTGAAATGTTAAAAGGACAAGACAGATCAGAAATAAAAAATACCATTCGATAGATTTCTATGAAACTTGGTATCTTACAGGTTTTGTGAAGAAAGACTCCCAGGAAGAACCCTGATACCAAAGATATGTAATACAATCGTGATCTATCATTACTGTTACAGATCAGTTCATAAAATTCAATATTTAACTTCGAAAGTGACTTCTGGAAGTTCACCCAAGTTCATTGAAATCTACAGAATGGTAATTTTCCTATTTCTGATCTCCCTTGCCCTTTCTAAGTTTCAAAGGACAGGGCACTACCTATGTTCGATTGTGATATTCTTTGCATGTTAATTCAATTTGACACACGAGTTCCTTGGATCTAAATAAAATAAGATCTCATTGTCCTAACCCTTGAAAAATAGAACCTAAGGATGATCAAAAGTCAAATTTCGGCATAAATTTGATCAAGTATGACCTACTGAGATAGATCATGCATGAGTCATCCAGTAAAGATCATTACTAAAAGTTCAACTTTGACATAAATAATCAAATGCGGTGTCTATGTACCTAGACGTAGAAGTAGTAGAAATCAATTCAGTGTCCTCTAGGAATCACGAAATATCGAGTTTTGTTTTATATTGGGCCAATTTAATGCATCCATTGGAACCAGAATCCTATTGCGATTTATGGTGACCTACTTGGGAGTTCGGACTTTTATTGGGAAATCGAAAAAGACTGATATCTGTGTCCACCTACAAGATAAATAAGCAAGTGTGGTGTCATTCTAAAGCTCTGTTGACCGATTGAGGAAGACTACGCAATGGGCATTCAATACATTCGTTTTAGTGACCTGTAAAGGTCAACTTCAACGTAAATAATCAAATGTGGTGTCATATAAAAGTTATTGAGCTACTGACAAAAACCATGGAAGGTCATCCAACAATCGTTCCATTGACCTCTAGGAGTCACGAAAGGTCAACTTTAATGTAAATATGTTTGGTGTTATTTGGTGACAAACTTTGCAACAGCTTGCAGTGATAATGCTGCGGGATAACACAGAAATAATCTGTGTGACTTCGAAGAGCTGCAAATGAGCAAGGAACTATCTTCGAAGTGCTTTAGGGTTCACGAAAGGTCCTACTTCATTGCCTACCGTTAGTTGGGGCTCTACACTAATATGCAAATAGAGCTAAGAAACTATAAATAAAATGCTCAACGTCCACAGAACTTGACGTTTTTAGTTCTCAGGAATCTAGAAGTTCTTCCCCAAACTTAGAGATTCTTTAAATAATTAGTTCCAAGGAAAACCAACGCTAAATTTTGGAGTCTGCAATTCCTAGCTGGGATTCCGTGTGGAGAAATACGTAAAATATTGCCATTACAAAGTCTCTTTATCCAATTGAGGAAGTTTCGAATACTTTTTTGTATTGGCGTTGGAATTTGGACGTGTGGTGATCTCTAGAGGATTGTTAAAACGACTTTTGGGAGATGTGCACTGATTGGTCTTCATCACCGCTTATTCGTTATTTACACTGAAAATAGACTACTAAAGTTGTGACTTTTGGTGACCTCCTGAAGTAGTCAAAGGCCTATTTTTCTAATATACATTAGTACTTTTTGTTTAACTTGTGTGCCAACAAACAAACTATCTGTCCAACCAATAGCCCAAATAATTTTGTTTAACTTGTGTGCCAACAAACAAACTATCTGTCCAACCAATAGCCCAAATAATTACCGACAACCCAAACAACGAATTGAATGCTTGACTTGTGATACTTAATAAATGAAATTTGCGAAGCACTGGATAAAATTAGTTGGACGCCGAATGCAATCCGCGGACTATAGGTTTCCGAGTGTTTGCGTAAAAGTGAAACAATTATTCTTTTTGTTTAATTGAATAACCACCGGTTGCGCTGGCCTATTTTCACCTGACCGTCCGCGTCCTCGGGGGATCCCCAATCGTATTTAGCGCCAGTCCTCGACTAATTATCACCAATCAGAGACAGTGAAAAAAAATCGAATCCGCTCATCCAAATTGCGTGCCATTGAAAGATCAGTGAGAAAAAGGAGAGACTCGTTATTCATTTGTTTACTTAAAATGTTTTCGTTTGTTTCCAAAAAAAAGCGCCAGCTTTGATATAGTCGATATTATACAATAAGATTGTTTTTCTTCCGCTTCCCCTAACTCGCTTTAAACCGGGATTTTCTTTATTGCAAAAATAAATCGGGAAATGATCTCTCCAGATTTCAGATTCATAAATTTCCTTATGTTGAATAATACATTTGAACAACGAATGGTGCCAGACATACGGAAAAAATATAATATTAGGTGCTATACGTTTTTGTTCCTTATAAAATAAGTGAATTTTGAGGCTATGAATTGTTTAATAAAATGGTTTTGTTTTCAGTCAGGACCGTCCGTGATTTAATTCAGTTGATGTGAATAAAAAGGGGGCAATCTTAAAATAGATACAATTGCAGCCTTATTTAAAAGTGCATTGTATGTATAGTATGTCCATAAATACATATAGCTACAATTATTTATTAATATTTAGTGGAGGTGGTATTGGCGTATTGCACTCACTTCAACTGTTTCCGAGTTTTAGCAACCTGTAAGCGTGTAACGAGGTCATGTTGGACGGTCGTGTAATCGATTTATCCCTGCATTGTGAACAAATGCGAAACGTCGAGGGTTATTTTATTATACTATTTTTAAAATGTAAACATTTTTTAATCCGTTCATGCCCTTCAAGCGTGAAATTATTATTATTAATAAAGCATAACATTTAATTAAGACAACAAAAACACTGATGCCTGCCAACCAACAAACATAAAGAGGTTGGAAACTATCCAAAATGACGATGGTGTAGTCTCTTGCAACTTGTTTCGTGGCGACCTTTAAGTTCACGTTTTTCTTTCCCAACAAAATGATCAATGTTAAAGCCACCACGGCGGATGTGTATGAAATAGAGAGTGAGAGGAGGATGAGTAGCTTGCGCGCTTGACGGTCGACGATACTGGCAACTTGACAAATCGAGATACGACTTTCATCAAGACGAAACCTTTGATTCCTTTACTCATATATTTTCGGCACGAGTTTTTCGAAAATAAACTTTTTTGTATATCTTGGTTGACACGTTTTCTTTTGTTTCGCCTTAATAAGAAAAATAACCTCAAAATACTATAATTGTTTTGTTTTCTTTCCACTCAATCAAGTAAGCGTAGAGGAATATAAAATTTAAAAAAGTAGCCTTTATTGCAAAGTTTGCAATAAATACTGCCCTTGACATACTAAATAATTTGTTTTTAATTATTGTATCGTTTTATCTCAACAAACTTTTTTTAGTATTTTACGCAACGTAATAATAATTATTGTTAGTTATTACGAATAATTATTATTCTAGTCATTTAAAAAAACATTACATGTATTTGATTGACAAGTAATTATAATAGTTATATTCTACCTTGAACTTGCAAAAAGCTATAATTAAAAAACCTGTTGACGACTTATATAACCTCTAAATCTGATCATTAGTGATCATTCGACTTTTGCATCAATCAGGATCTATTTAAAATTGTATCTGTTGTCCGTTCCACCTAAATTTGTCGCTAAGGGATTAAAATTTGTGTATGTCATAGGTGTGCGGCCAGATACGACCAGCCGACAATGGCCTGAGCATTGACTTTAAATAGTTGCAATAAAGGAACAGTGCCAGAACCATTCTTTATGTTTTCTTTTTTTGCGGTTATTTTGTCCATCAAACACAAAAGGTTGTTTACTAATACACCTTTGTTCATATTCATTCCTCTTGTGGTAAGTCATTCTTTTGTTATTCTCAAAGGAATTAAAACAATCTCTACAGATCATTAAAGGTCAAAAGTCTAACGTCAACGAAAATAATCAAATTCGATGCCTCTCGAGTCTCTGATTCTACTGAGAAAAGCTATGCAAGGGGCATATCGTAAAAATCGTTCTTGTGGCCTTTGGCCCAGTGACCAGAACACCAAAGACCAAAACTCCCTATATGTCTTGCAACTGGGTCGATAGAGTTCAGGGAATTCCTGACATGATAAGAGGTGCCAAGCACTGGCTTAGGACAAGGGTAATAGTGAGTCCCCAAAACTTTCCTCAACAACTGGGATGTGCGATGTGAAGGAATATGGAGTCCTTTGTTTTCTTTATGCTATTCAAATATGTAGTGCCTTTTGAATATAACACATTCTCATGTCTTAGTAACTTGTGATATTCTTGATATGTTTACCCTAGGGTGCCGAAGCTTCAGTGTTCTGACGTCCTTCGCTTCGGGTAAGGACAACAGCAAGTATTTCGCGAGGGGCATCTCACTAAACAAATGTTGTACCCCTATTCCCGGGAATACGGAAATATCTGTGGTTATTTCTGTATTCCTGAATTATAATTTCCGGTATTTCCGAATGTATTCCTATTTCGTAATCAAAACTTCCGAATTTTCAAGTTTGTACTTTCGTAATATTCCTGAATATTCCTCAAGTATTGCTGTGTATTCCTGTATATTCCCCAAATATTCCCTAGTATTCCCGAGTATAATTCCTGATTATTTATCAGATATTGCCATGTAGTCCCTATTATTCTCTGTATATGCCCGTATATATCATCAGTATATTATCTTATATCCGAAAATTTGTACACCTGTTCCAGTAGTGAGACGACCCTTGGGGCATCTCAGTAAACAAATTTTGTACACATATTTACGCGAATACGGATATATCTACGCTTATTTATGTATTCCTGAATTATAATTTCCGGTACTTCCGAATGTATTCCTATTTCGTAATCAAAACTTCCGAATTTTCAAGTTTGTACTTTCGTAATATTCCTGAATATTCCTCAAGTATTGCTGTGTATTCCTGTATATTCCCCAAATATTCCCGAGTATTCCCTAGTATTCCCGAGTATAATTCCTGATTATTTATCAGATATTGCCATGTAGTCCCTATTATTCTCTGTATATGCCCGTATATATCATCAGTATATTATCTTATATCCGAAAATTTGTACACCTGTTCCAGTAGTGAGACGACCCTTGGGGCATCTCACTAAACAAATTTTGTACACATATTTACGCGAATACGGATATATCTACGCTTATTTATGTATTCCTGAATTATAATTTCCGGTACTTCCGAATGTATTCCTATTTCGTAATCAAAACTTCCGAATTTTCAAGTTTGTACTTTCGTAATATTCCTCAAGTATTGCTGTGTATTCCTGTATATTCCCCAAATATTCCCGAGTATTCCCTAGTATTCCCGAGTATAATTCCTGATTATTTATCAGATATTGCCATGTAGTCCCTATTATTCTCTGCATATGCCCGTATATATCATCAGTATATTATCTTATATCCGAAAATTTGTACACCTGTTCCAGTAGTGAGACGACCCTGGGGGCATCTCACTAAACAAATTTTGTACACATATTTACGCGAATACGGATATATCTACGCTTATTTATGTATTCCTGAATTATAATTTCCGGTACTTCCGAATGTATTCCTGTATTTCTTAATCAAAACTTAGTGAAATAGCATCATAGTTCGTTGTACTCCATTCCCGTATATTCCCCAAATATTCCCTAATATTCCCGAGTATTCCTGACTGTTTATCAGGTATTGCCATGTATTTCCGATTATTCTCTGTATATTCCCGTGTATTCCCAATATATTTCCGAAAACTTGTACACATATATCAGTAGTAAGACGCCCCTCGGGACATTTCACTAAACAAATTTTGTACACCTATTCCCGGAAATATTTCTGCGGTTATTTCTGTATTCACGAATTATAATTTCCGGTATTTCCGAATGTATTCCTGTATTTCTTAATCAAAACTTAATGAAATAGTATCAGAATTCGTTGTACTCCACTCCCAAATTTCCATGTATGTACTTTCATAATATTCTCGATGAGTATTCCTGAAGTATTGAGGTGCATTCCTGAATATTCCCCAAATTTCCTCGAGCATTCCTGACTATTTATCAGGTATTACCATGTATTCCCGATTATTCTTTGTATATTCCCGTGCATTCTCGATATATTCCTGAAAATTTGTACACCTATTCCAGTAGTGAGACACTCCCCTGGTCATTTCACTAAACAAGTTTTGTACATCTATTCCCGGGAATACGGAAATATCTGCGATTATTTCTGTAAATTATAATTATAATCCTGAATTGTAATTTCCGGTATTTCCGAATGTATTCCTGTATTTCCTAATCAAAAGTTAATGAAATAGGATCAGAATTCATTGTACCCCACTCTCAAATTTTAATGTATGTACTTTCGTAATATTCTCTAGTATTCCTCAAGTATTGCCGTGTATTCTCCAAATAATCCCGAGTATTCCCTAGTATTCGTGACTGTTTAGCAGGTATTGCCATGTATTCCCGATTATTCTCTGAATATTTCCAGTCATTTCGGCATTCCTGAATTAATTCCCGGTATACCTGAATTAATTCCCGATATTTCCGAATTAATTCCCGATATTTTCGAATCCATTCCCGTGTTTCTTAATTAAAACTTAATGAAATAGCATCATAGTTCGTTGAACCAACTCCCAAATTTTCATGTATTTCCATAATATTTCCGAGTATTCCTCAAGTATTGCCGTGTATTCCTGTATATTCCCCAAATATTTTAGAGCATTCCCTAGTATTCCCGAGTATGCGTGACTATTTCTCACGTATTGCCGTGTATTCCCGATTATTCTCTGTATATTCCCGTGTATTCCCGATATATTTCCAAAATTTTGTACACCTATTGAAGTAGTGAGACGCCCCTCGGTAGTTCCACTGCAAAATCCTTGTAGCTAAGTAAGATGTTGAATGACCTTGCACTACGTAAATATTAAGCAATACTTACGTAATTGACGAATCTTTGATGGACTCCAGAGGCATTTTTGGAGATGAGATTTTTGGTTCAAGAGCGTTTGATTGATACTACACTTGCTCATGCACATTGAAGTTGAAGTTGCGGCCTTTGGCGACATGTAGAGCTCGTTTGTTTGTCTTGATCCAAGGCACTCGTGTGCCAAACCTCATTAGGATTTCACTGATGCAAAAGTGAACCTCAGTGGTTCCATGTCTTTTCGGTGCTACGAACCGAATCGGAAGAGACAAAGCGTTCAATTCCCATGGGAGCAGAAAAATGCGTCTATTCCTATACTGTCCAACTGAAATAGAACATTGGATTAAAAAGTTTTGACTAATTAACTGACTGACTGTCTAATTAAAAAAGCAAGCAATACCAACAGCTTTAAATTTAGAACAATAATGTGATCGATAAGTTAATAATTAAATTTTTATTAACTTCTAGATTTATTATTAATCACAAAGAAAAAGAACTTTAACCCGGGTTAAGATTTAGTTGACACGAAACTAGGTCATTGTTGATTAAAGCTTTACAGACGTATCGACGGTCGGCTTTCATTAGTAAGAAATAGTCTTGCATGTTATCAGGCATGAATTTATGCTAATCACTTTAAATGCAGACTGTGTTGCTGTTGTTTCTTTGGAAATTAGAATTTTAAAAAAGAATTCATTTAATTTTCCTTGCTTTTTTGGACAGTCTTTGCTTAAGTGGATTATTTCGTGACGACAATTGGGGAGGACGTTATTTATTAGTTTGCAGATTTTTAGATTATGTTACGATAATTATTGATAATAATCTTACAATTACTAAACAATTTTTAAATCATTTTGCAGATAAAAGGATCTGATAATTATTTAATTGTACTGAAAGATATCAAGTAGCTGATCTTGGTCTAACGGTTTCCAGGTTTTGGGATTCCATTAAAAACCACTACAAAAAATATAACAACTGACAACACTGTAAAAAAACTATAATTTTGATTTAGATTTAGAAACCTTTCAAGACCAAACTATAGACAATACAGAACAATATGGCTGACTACGAGGTAAGTAGGATTCATCCCTACTACTAGCTTTTGTAAGAATCGTCTGACACAAGTGATGTCAAACTGTTTCGAACAAAAAAGGAAACAATATAAGAGATATATCTTTTAAAGTAATTTGACACTTCAAACACGGTAGCCAGAGAACGTTTAGAGAAAACAATCGACGATTACATTTAGAGCTGTGGTTTTGACTGTTATGCAGGATTGTCCTGACAATTTTAGACGATTCGCGAAATCATAGTGTTTAGCTTGATTGTATACATTAAATTTTGTACGTCTTATGTTCGAAGTAGGGTGAATGTTAAGATCACTCTTAAGCAGATATCTCCATAAGTAACTGGTCTACCCATTCACCCACCTCCCCTTACCAAATGGTGTCTCTAAAACTCTACCAAACTCTACTGATTGTAGTTTTGTACACCTATATTATGTATACTATTTCTTCAATAAAATTAATTTTTCTTTTTTTCTTTGTTTCAGGTAAGTTCCTAGACCAAAATGGCCAAATGTCCATTGGTAAGACTAGTGTGTGTGTGATTTATTTGCCAAATCATGATCGTAGGTATTTAATTTTGTAACACATCTTGAAGGTTTCTGGTACTTTATACTCAATAAGTTTAAACGATCAAAATAAACAATTTAAAAGCTTTCAAGTTTTGAAGTTTTGAACCTTAGAATCAGAAATTCGTATATGTAATGCTTTGTAGCTTTAAGATTCGAGTTTCAAATTTAGATATTGAGGTTTCAATATCTAGGGTAATTAGGAAGATAGAACCAACTAACGGGTGCTTTTCCGTTAATTAATTCGACCTCAGTTTCTCGAAACCGGTATTAGAACACTTTTTAGAACATTGCACAAACCGAGAACGACGAAATTGATTTTTTTCTGCAGAAACCTCTTTGTTTAAAGGTATTCAATACCATAGTAGATGAGGTTCTGAATAAAAAAAGCATCAAGATACCGTAGATCGATGCTACATAATAACGGAGATAAAACCAAACGGACGAATGCTGTGCCGTTTAAAGTTCCACACTCCATCATTCGGGCAAGATCTTGGCTAATGTAATAAAATTAGTAGGTCTAACGTATTTCGGTAACGAAACAGTATTATAACACTTTTTAGAACATCCGCACAAAATCGGAAGTGACGCCAACAAGTTGTTTTAAATTTAAAACGCCTAATATCAGAGATGCAATCAATTAATGGATGCTGTCCCCTTTCTCCAGTGTCTCAATCATTCGGATAAAGTTTCTAACGAATTGAAATGCGTAGTACTAGCATATTACGACCTGTAGATTACAAAAATAATATTAAATCACTTTTTAGAACACTTGCTCGAAACGGAAGTAACGTCATCGAACTTTTAACGTGAACGTTTAAGATGAATTTTAAGTACACCAATCATAGTACGTGTGATTCTGAATAAAAACTATCAAGGTTCCATAGATCTAAAACGCATAAGTTCTACATTTCATTAATTTTCCATCGAGCAAGATCGTGGCTATCGCAATGAAATTGGTAGAGGTTACGTATTTCATTTCTAGGTTACAAAAATAGTATTAGAACATTTTTTAGATGATTCGTTCAAACTGAAAGTGACGTCATTGGATTGTTTTAACTATATTTTATACTACATCGATTAAGTATGTCAATCAATAGTACCTCCGATTTTACATAAAAAAGTACCACAGATCTAAAACGCATAATGACAGACAGAACCAACTAACGGATACTGACCCTTAACGACGTTAAACACTCAATCATTCGGATATGATGTTGGCTAACGCAATGAAATTAGTTGGAGTAGTTCACTTTGACTTGGGTTACGAATACAGTATTAGAACATCTTCTAGAACATTCATCCAATCTGGAAGTGACGTTATCGAATTTGTTGAGAGGAGCCACTACGTTTCAAATATGCCAATCGATAGGCCTAAAACGTCTAGTAACGGAGATAGAAGCAACTAACGGATGCTGTCCCCTTTAACGTTCCACACTCTTATCATTCGGGTAAGATTTTAGCTATGACAATGAAATTAGTTGGAGCAGTTTACTTAGAACTTTTTAGTAACGAATAGAACACCTTTTAGAACATTAATTCAAGCTGGAAGTGTCGCCATTGAATTTCTTGAGAGGAACCATTACTTTTCAAATATGTCAATCGATATTACGTATATTTGGAATAAAAACCTATCAAGGTACCGTGGCCTAAAACGTCTAATAATGGAGATAGAAACAACTAACGGATGCTGTCCTCTTTAACGTGCCGCACTCCATCATTCTGGTAAGAGTTTAGCTATCGCAATGAAATTAGTTGAAGTATTTCACTTTGACCTCTGAGTTACAAATACAGTATTGGAACACCTTTTAGAACATTGCAAACTGGAAGTGATGACATCGAATTCTTTAGAGAGAAATCACTATTTGCCAAGTATTCCAATCGATAGTACGTATGATTCTTAATAAAAAATTATCAAGGTACCATGGCCTAAATCTAAAAAGTTACTTCTATCTCGGTTATTTGACATCCGTTGATGATGTCGCGTAAGCGTCTCACGCTCTATCATTCGGATAAGATCTTCGCTAACGCAATGAAAATAGTTGGAGTAGTTCACTTTGACCTCTGGGTTACGAATACAGTCTTAGAACACCTTTTCCAACATTCGCTCAAACTGGAAGTGACGAACCACTGCTTTCCGAGTATGCCAGTCAATAGTACGTGTGATTCTGATTAAAAAACTATCAAGGTACCATGGCCTAAAACGTCTAATAACGGAGATAGATGCAACTAACGGATTCTGTCCTCTTTTCGTTCCACACTCTATCATTCTGGTAGGAGTTTACTATCGCATTGAAATTAGTTAGAGTATTTCACTTTGACCTCTCAGTTACAAATACAGTATTGGAACATCTTTTAGAATATTTACTGAAACTGGAAGTGACGACATCGAATTCTTTTGAGAGGAATCGCTATTCTCCAAGTATTCCAATCGAGAGTGCGTATGATTTTGAATAAAAGAATAATCAAGGTACCATGCCCTAAAACGTCTAATAACGGAGATAGAAGCAACTAACTAACGCGGTCCTGTAAACGGCCCACACTCTATTATTCGGATAAGATCTTCACTAACGCAATGAAAATAGTTGAAGTAGTTCACTTTGACCTCTGGGTTGCGAATACAATTAGAACTCTTTTTAGAACATTCGCTTAAATTGGAAGTGACGAACCACCTTTTTCCAAGTATGCCAATCAATAGTATGTATGATTCTGAATAAGAAATTGCAAGGTACCATGACCTAAAACGTCTAATAAGGGAGATATAAACAACTAACGCTGTCCCCTTTTTAACGTTCCACACTACCATTCTGGTAAGAGTTTAGCTATCGTAATGAAATTGGTCGTAGCTCACTTTGACCTCTGGGTTACGAATACACTATCAGAACACCGTTTTGAACATTTGCTCAAAAAGGAAGTGACTCGTCGATTTTTTTGAGAGGACCACTACGTTGCAAGTATGCCAATCGATAGGTAGTACGTATGATCCTGAATAAAAAACTATCAAGGTGCCATGGCCTAAAGCGTTTAATAACGGATATAAAAGCAACTATTAACGGATGTTGTCCCCTTTTTAACGTTCCACACTCTTATCATTCAGGTAAGAAGAGTTTAGCTATCGCAGTTAAATTAGTTGTAGTTCACTTTGACCTCTAGGTTACGAATACAGTATCAGAACACCTTCTCGAACATTTGCTCAAAGTGGAAGTAACTCATCGAATTTTTTGAGAGGAACCACTACGTTCCAAGTATGCCAATCGATAAGTAGTTCGTATGATCCTGAATAAAAAACTATCAAGGTGCCATGGCCTAAAGCGTTTAATAACGGAGATAAAAGCAACTATTAACGGATGTTGTCCCCTTTTTAACGTTCCACACTCTTATCATTCAGGTAAGAAGAGTTTAGCTATCGCAGTTAAATTAGTTGTAGTTCACTTTGACCTCTATGTTACGAATACAGTATCAGAACACCTTCTCGAACATTTGCTCAAAGTGGAAGTAACTCATCGAATTTTTTGAGAGGAACCAGTACGTTCCAAGTATGCCAATCGATAAGTAGTACGTATGATCCTGAATAAAAAACTATCAAGGTGCCATGGCCTAAAGCGTTTAATAACGGAGATAAAAGCAACTATTAACGGATGTTGTTCCCTTTTTAACGTTCCACACTCTTATCATTCGGGTAAGAGTTTAGTTATCGCAATTAAATTAGTTGTAGTTCACTTTGACCTGTGGGTTACGAATACAGTATCAGAACACCTTTTCGAAATATTGCTCAAAGTGGAAGTGACTTATCGAATTTTTTGAGAGTAAGCACTACGTTCCGAGTATGCCAGTCGATAGTGCGTATGATTCTGAATAAAAAAACTAGCTAGCATGGCCTAAAGCGTTTAATAACGGACATAGAAGCAACTTATAACGGATGTTGTCCCCTTTTTTACGTTCTACACTCTATCATTCGGGTAAGAGTTTAGTTATCGCAATGAAATTAGTTGTAGTTCAATTTCACCTCTGGGCTACGAATACAGTATCAGAACACATTTTCGAACATTTACTCAAAGTGGAAGTGATTCATCGAATTCTTTTAGCGGAACGACTACGTTCGAAGTATGCTAATCAATAGTACGCATGATTCTGAACAAAAAACTATCAAGGTACCATGACCTAAAGCGTTTAATAACTGAGATAGAGGCAACTATTAACGGATATTGTCACCTTTAACGTTCTACACTCTTATCATTCGGGTAAGTGTTTAGGTATCGCAATGAAATTAGTTGTAGTTCACTTTCACCTCTGCGCTACGAATACAGTATCAGAACACATTTTCGAACATTTTCTCAAAGCGGAAGTGATTCTTCGAATTCTTTTAGCGGAATCACTACGTTCGAAGTATGCCAATCGATAGTACGTATGATTCTGAACAAATCACCAAATCAAACTATCAAGGTACCATGGCCTAAAGCGTTTAATAACGGAGATAGAAGCAACTGTTAACGGATATTGTCCCCTTTACCGCAATGAAATACACCGAGGTAGTTCATTTCGGTCTTTCGTATCATTACAATAAAGTTATTTAGTGTCTACAATAAAAACAAGAGAAAAATGGAATTAGTAATACAGGAAAGGCTCTTATTATAGATACTACAATCTAACATAAATTTGTTTATAAAAATTTATTCCCTCTAGTCCAAAGTTTTATATTTTTGCTATATTTATAAAACATGGTTCATTATCCTCCATTTTTTTATAGAAAGAGAATCCTTGGGTGTGTTTATATTTTATTTTAGTACAAATAAAAAAAGAACAAGAAAGAAATGTATAGGTATATATTAGTGGAAAATTTTATTTTTAATTAAAAATTATTATATTTATACAATAAATTGTTTGACTAATAATATACAAAAATAAAATTTTCCATGCACATAAACAACCTAGTCGCTGATCGCTTCAGCTGTTTAAATATTCCAGGTTAGGCTAGGCTGTTCATCACGCTCTCTTTGCGTGGATTCCTCGTTGCGTTTATTTGTGGCGATAAAAGGATTAAAAGTTAAAATCCCCTACTAATAGAAGATTAATTCTTATTGCACAGTATACACAAACCGTTTGATTAAAATACTTTTGAATTTTTTCAGTCTGTTATTAGATTCGTTATGATTCATTAAAACAAAATCGTAATAGTTAATGAGATTTTGGATGTGAAACGGAAACCTCGAAAGAAAAAGAAAATAAAAACGTATTATGTTTCGTTCGCGCTCATTAGGGTGGGCAACAATAGCCTACAAAATTGGAAAAATGTGCCATAAATATGCAAAATAGTTGGAAAATTGCCTTAAGTACATATACATGCATACATATTAAGAGGAATGATTGTGCATAAAAAAATGATGAATAAAGAGGGCGCTGTTGCTATGTGCATTTCAAGCAGTAACGTAACATCTTATGTTTTTTTAACCTTTCCAGATTTAAAAGGCTAACTTTATAAATACAGTATTGCCAAAATTAGAACAAGTATAACATGCAAGTATGTTGCATGTAAACTAATCAGAACCAACAGAAACGATTTCTTTGTTTCTATAATGACAAGTTTTCAAAATTGGAAAGCTTTCGATTAATTAGCTTAAATTTAAATTAAAATTAAAAAAATTAAAAATTGTAAAAATAAATTAAAATTTAAAAAAAATACAATTGTTCTAGCTTTTGGTGACCTGCGAAATTATTTGAACGCAACCAATGAAAAATAAAACCCTCAAAATTCAAAACTCCAAATACTCTAAAAACCAAATAAAATTAAATATTTTGATAAATTGACATCTCTAAACTCCAGAGTTATGAATCTTTCAAATTTTGAAAATTATTCTTTTTAAAATGTGAGATCCCTTTTATCATACCATATTTTAATACTCCATATAAATCTGATTTTCATATTGGGAAAGAGGCTGTAGTAGGTCGTAGACTTTAGCAGGTGTGATATTTTCTTATTGAGATATAGAAAGTTCATATGCATGCCTCTGTGTCTGCCAACAAGTTTTGGCTTACCTTGATTGGAAATAATTGGCTTTTAAAATAGGTTCTAAAAAAAGAAAGTAATTGGCCATTTGTTACGGCTCAAAGACCTGAATGAACCCAGTAGAATTAAATTAATTTCTTTAGCAATGTTCAATCTATCAGCTTCTGCACTGCGAAACAATCGCAATGTGTTTAGCCAGTGGCGAAAGCTCAGTTTTAGTGGTCGGTCTCCGCATTGTGTTAGCACTTGGTGTAGTGAAAAGCAACAACTGGTGGAGTTGTGTTGGTGGCGACATGCTACCAACAGGTGGTGGATGGTTTCTGGTGTCTTGAAGCTGGAGAGGAGAGGCATTGCCAGTTTGGTAAGGATGGTAATAGTAGTAGTGCGGTCATATTGGTGGCATCATACTTTCCTTGGTGACGTTGCCTCTTCTTCCACTATTTATGTACTTACCCTTTCTACAAATCCATTGACAAAAATGTATGAAAATCGTTTGCTCTATTTTTAAAACATTTGCTGGTGTGATAGCTGTTATTTACGAATTCACACAACAAAGAGAAACATAAAAAGTGTAACTTGAGCTGGTAGTAGCTGAGTGGTCCTATATGGATTGTTATACTGGTAGTGACATATTGTCTAATGTCTTATTGCCACGGCTCCTTTTAAAGCGAGGTCTCGCGCGTCACTTTATTACGTAAGTGCCTTCCACCACTTTCTAATAGGAGCAAGGTTGCTATCCACCTTCTACCAGCTTTCCAAGCTAAATAGTTTGGAGAGCTGGTAGAAACGTAAATACGTGCTTATCCGTCAGGGTCTACTTTTCCTAGGAGGTTTCTGTGCCCCTAGAGTGCGTTCAGTATGCGTATTCCGGTCTTCCATATGTATATAGCGCAGTGGTCACTGACTGAAATAGACTTCGCGACCACCATATACCCAACCAGCACACTGAGGTTATAATAACGTTATTTTTAAGTCATTATTGGTCAATGACGTAATATGACTAATAAATGATGTCTATAAGACGTCATATAATCGGACGTACGTAGACGTCTTCAAAACGACGTCTTTTGGACGTACAATACGATACGTACAAGTTTTATTAAAAATATATTATCTTAGCAGGGGCCAAGGAATACTCATATTAAGTCATATTAAGCAGGTGATCACAATATAGAGATGTTTTGACTGTAGTATACAGGGTGTTCCGCACAAATATGCACTGCTTTAAGGGGGTGAAAGGTGACCATATAGAGACCCCAGAAATTAAAATTAAAAAAAAATAAAAAAAATTTCGGATTTTTCCGTATTGTTTGCAAGATTCTGACCCTGAATTACTGATAAAGCAAACAATGATCTCACATATGCAGTACTAAATTAATAACTGACCTGCGCTACGTACGTATCAATTTACAGAAACAACAGAATTGAATTTCAACAGCGGTTGCCAGTGACTCACTACCTTGATGACTTGATCATTTATTAAGGTCGGTAAATAAAATGTAACATACGTTCGTTGACCTAATTGTGATGGAAACATTGCCTGTTTTTCATTTTACGAATGTCATTTTAACAAAATGAGTAAAACTTAAATGTAGGACATACGCGGTCTTCCCCGACAACGTCGGCGAAGACGTCGTCGGGGACAAGGTCGAAATAATGAGGTAATGTTTACATTTACTGTAATTTAATGCATAAACAACTTCTACTTCCAAGCTGGACTGTTATAATAAAATTATGAATATCCTATTTCTTTAATGCATCAAACTGAAAGAAAGCATTTTTGAGCATAATAAAATGCGTACTGAATCTCTTTCTTTAAAGTATTTCAAAATAGCTTATGCAACTAACAAAACTTTTCATAAGCGGAATAATATTGATATTCATCGGTAGAATTACAAATCAACTCTCTATTAGGAAACGAAAACTCTTGTTTTTTGTTTATTTCATTCTTAATTTAGTTTAAAAATGGATATAATTAACGCAGGATTTAGGATTCTGAGTTCTGGTGCGCAAACGATGTACAATAATTTCCTATAAAGAACTTTCCGTAAAAAAACACTGGGGTAAAAATCTGGGGTATAGGAGAGGTCAATGGACAAATTATTAGGTATCAAATATCATTTTGTTCGTGTTGTTCATCAAGAATGTGCTGATTCTAGTAAAATAAATATTTTGTTGCATTTGTAGAGACCGTTTAATAAATTCAACCGAATTTGATGTAAACTGATTCTTAATTTTACAAATCATGTTTACAATATGGGTCATAACCTGATAACCTTGGAAGGTAAACGGACGTATTTAATAGATGTGACAAAACATTTATTTTACCAGAATCAGCATTATGATTCATGTGAATAAAATGTAGCAAATGCTGTTACTACTATTAATAAAAGATGACAGATATGATAAAAATCAGCAGATTTTTACCATTGTTCTTTGGTAAGTGATAATCTTCCTTTTGGTTTCGGAAAATTGTACATCGTTTGCACACTGGAACTCGGAATCCTAAATCCTGCGTTAATTAATTATATCCATTTTTGAACTAAATTAACAATGAAATAAAAAAACTAAAGTTTTCGTTTCATAATGAAAGATTGATTTGTAATTCCACGGATGGGTGACGTCAAGGTTATTACGTTTATGAAGACTTTTGTTAATTGCATAAGCTATTTCGAAATACGTCTTGATTATTATCAATAATGCTTTCTTTCATTTTGATGTTTTAAAGACATACGATACTCATAATTTTATTATATACAGTCCAGCTATAAATTACAGTAAATGTAAAACATTACCTCATTATCTCGACCTTGTCCCCGACGTCGTCGTCGACGTTTTCGCCGACGTCGTCGAGGAAGACCGTGTATGTCCTACATAATTACCTACCGTTTAGATGCAATAGTTATTTAGGTATTAAGGGCATAAAGAAGCTTTTAGGGCCAGAAGCGTTATTTCTAGCCCGAGGCGTTAGCCTAGGGCTAGGAAAAGGCTGTAGGGCCATAAAAGCAAGTTATGCCCGAAATACATACACTATTTTATGCACAGTTAATTTTTTATCTCAAATCTATTATTGTGTAAAAAATCTAATTAAATGAGTACGTAGGTACATCAAGCCGCTGTGCCTATACTTATGTGCTTATACGAAGTACGTTACTATAGTTACCATTCCAAAATACTTAATTTTAGACTATTTTCATTGGTGATAAGTTTACAAATTATATTAAAAACCAATCAAGTTCTACAAATACAGCTCTGACATTTAATTGACATTTCTTTATTGCCCGTCGGATCATAAAGAGGCTCTTGGGCCATAAAGAGACGGTTATGTTTAGACGAGTCTAGCAATAATAGCCTAATTATAATGCATATGTGCATAAACAATCTTTATAACATGTGTTCAAAAACTGCCGTACCTGTCGAGCAAAGTGTAGTGGTGCTCAATAGTGGTCTGTCGAACACTTCATTGACCTGAAAATGTAGGCGCCAGTCATCGTTGGAGCAGGATAAAAGGTCTTATGTGGCTGTTGTGTGAATTAAAAACACCCGCCCGCAGGCGTGTTTGGTTCTGCCATAATTTAAACACTAACTACGATTAATTAAACTACTTAACATCACCTCACTCAGGTTATTAATTCTAAAAAGGGTATTAATACGTAATCGAAACTCAAGTTCACGACTACATTAACACAAAGAAAGTTGACAACAAACTGCATACTGCAAATTACAAGCTTCAAAGACCTGAGTCATTAACAGTTATTTACAGATGGTCAAAATGACTTGTTTATTATTTATCTAAAACGTTTTAAAAGCACGTCCTAATGTTTTGTGTTGCTGACAATTCATTTATCCGGTTTGGGTTTATTATGATTATTTTTTGATGACTTTTAAAAGTATGTACTATTTAATAGGCATAATTTTCATACAATTTTATCTACTGCTTAACAGTGGCGTGCCTATTATTTTTATAAGGGGGGTTGTCATTTCAAAGGGGCATTTCAGGAAATTGTTAGTAAGATGTTACTCTACACATGTTTCTCTATTGCCCTTTAACGGGAAAGGCATCTTGTCCAAAACACCCTGTATAATAAATGTTATTTCCAATATTCAATTATTTATTTATAATTCCTGTCTTAGTCCTAGTATAGGACGTTTTAATGACGTCTTTGGGCTGTGACAATATGATGTCAGTTTTACGACAATTTGACGTCGTTACTGCCGGAGAAACAGCGACATTATGACGTCATTGTGCTGGCTGGGTAGTCATCATCCATATAGTGATAGCCGCCCGAAGCCAGTCTAGTAAAGGTCATAGTATAGTCACTCCTGCTGAGTGAGTAGCCCTGAGAGGACAAGTCTCAAAAGCTGCGGATTCGAGTCCTGGATCGACAGGTCTTCTCTAAATTTGAAAATTCGACCGTTTATCAATATAAACGGTAATGACAATTCATTATCGTTAAAAGATGTTACTTTTATATTAAATAGAAATTATACCACTTTACTTGACTATTTAGTAATCACTTAATTAGTAAATTGTTCACGTGAAAACATTTAACGTAAACAAAAAGGATAAATTAATCACAATAACAAAGCGTGTTACATTTTTTATAAGGCACGTTTTTACCTTTGTTTTTATTCAGTCAGGTACTCTTCTCTTTATATGAACAAAAGAGGAAAAACAGTTGAGCAACTACGATTGCTTTATATTTCAAGAACGTATAATACATAATATCTTATTCCCTTCATGTGGTTTGTTCATGATCATGATCTTGACGATGAGAAATTATTTAACAATATAAAAGCACCATTTTTCATTATTAACCTTATCAAAGTCATCAAAAATGTCTATTATTACATGCGTAATAGTACATCCCGTGCGATTCTCATTTGTTATTAGGTTATGTCGTGTTCAGATGTTTACCTACGTGGCTGCAAAAGTAATCTCCCAAGAAATTCCATCCAACATTGCAACATGGTGAATTGCAACATTGTATTTTTAAAAAAATAAAACGAACAAAACACTAACTACTGTCTAGGATCTCATGATTATAAGAAAACTCTCATTAATCATAACGTTATTTCGTAATTGATAACAAATCATCTTGTACTTTCTTTCATTTTTACAAGAAACATTGCAGATTGTTGTTTATCATCGCTTTTTCCAATGAAAACAAACTGGGGTGACGTTAATAAATTGGTAATGTTATATTATGATGTGGCGATTTCAGTAGTGATTCCAAAAATATCATTATTTATTACACCAAACGAGCTGCTTCTTTATATAGTAGGTCACCTAATAATAGCTGATAAACCATGATAATAAAACGTGCTAAAGTGTTCAAGGCAAACTAGATAGAATTTTCATTACCATTCATCGTATTACCAGTTCATGCACACGATCTTTTTCTGTTTTTGTTGGCAAAAAAATGTCACGTGTGTCGAATATAGTGAAAGCCAGTAATCATATGATCAGAAATCACACCACTTCGAATCAGGGGCGTACGGTTTTCCCATTTTAGAACGAATATGTATTTCAAATAAAAGGTTATCGGCTCAGTTTAATACTAATAAATTATATTTTCAATTCAAGTCCTCGTTGTTTTATAAGCCTCATAGCGACCGCCTCATATTCATATCGTTATCAATTTCTGAAAAACCTTCTGGTTAGTGCATTTAAAAGCTCAAATTCGACCTGGTTCCATATTCTACAGCTAACCATGAAGAACCAAATGCAAAAAATCGCATCAAAATCCGTTCATAAATAAGGAAGTTATTAGAAACATGCCAATAGTGGAATGTGGGATAATAGGTGGGATAGTGGGATAATTCATTAACTTACAATAACTTTATTATTTGTGGACCGATTTGACCGCGGTTTTTTTCATTTGATATCGCTCGCGATACTACGGAGTTGATTCAAAAGACGAGCTTTGATTTTTTTAGTATTAAGGATGGCAGCAGCGCCATCTTAATATTAAATTTTAATAAAGCGAAAAGATAGCACAGCACTTAAAAACAATCAATATTGTCTCCTCTTCTTCTCCTACTTAAATGTACTCTTCAGTATAATAGTTATATCAATATTTGGTTTCAACAAAACGAAGTTCTAACTAATATAATGGAAAATTTCAAAATTATGTATGTGCAGTTCATAATTTTAATTTACTGATCATTTTAAGAGCACCCATCTTTTTTGTTGTAGGAAAAGGCTACAGGCTAGAGTAAATTGCAATCAGTAATTGACTTTACACGTTTTAATTAACACTACTTAAATACAATGTGTGAACATAATAAAACATGTTTTGTTTTGTTTTCATTTGCTGATGATAAATTAATTACTGCCGAATACTCAAATGTTACGCTTAATGTCTGTAATGCACATTTGGTCCTTCGAGCCGCCTATAAAACAGGGATCTGTGGATATACTTTTGTTTTCAAGTTTAAATAATTAACTAGATATAGATTTTATAATTTTATTGTTAAAAAGAAAGGACACTCCTTTCGAAAGAGGTTTTTACATAATTAGATGATATTCGTATAATGTTATTTTTTAGATTAAGATCAGCGCATACAAACTACAAGGGCAAAAACAACGATTAAACATCCTTAATGAGTTTTAAATTACTTTCTAACATTTTGATAAACCATGTTTGCCACATTCATAAAAATAAAAGTGTTATTTTCTTACTATAATATAGCAGCCGGATATTAATTAGATTCTTCAAAGAAAAGGAAATGGTTTTAATTCTTTTTTCTAATTAAAGAAGAGTTTTACCACTTTTAGAGGTAGCAACATGCGGGAATTTTGTAGTAAACTAACTAACCTTCCCTAGGGAGCCCTAGATGACGCATTAATGAAGATAGCGATTACTGTACTGAAAATCACGTACTATCGTTTTCGCCTAACGCATAAGCAGTCGAATTTGTAGTGCCAACTTGGAACTGATGGTATCAAATTATCCCAGAACTCTTCGTAGGTTTGTCTTGATCCAATTTGACGTACTTGTTAGTTTCTGAAACGTTTTCCTACCGTACAAAACAGAATAATCGGTTTTACCGATTTTTGGAATGATTTAATCTTATCCCATTATAGCCTATCACTTCACCTTGTAGAAAGTTATCTCAAAGTTGATAACCATTTCCAGGTAGCTGTTGTATTTGGAACAGAAACCAAGCACATAATCTTTTGATGCCAAAAGATATAAAGTTGGTTTTAACAAACGGTAGATATACTCCTGGTTCTAAGTTGGTTCTCTAAACTTGGACATCAATACTTGTTCAGAATTTTGACTTTTCTTCCAAAATGTTTTACTATGGAATAATATTATGTAAGCCCATGCCAAAAGTATACAAACTGGCCAGCACACTGACATAATAATGTCGCCGTTTTTTCGGCAGTAACGACGTCAAATTGTCGTAAAACTGATACTGACATCATTATGACACAGCCCAAAGACGTCAATATAAGACGTCATTAAAACGTCCTATACTAGGACTAAGACAGGAATTATAAATAAATAGTTGAATATTGGAAATAACATTTATTATATACTACAGTCAAAACTATATTGTCTCTATATTGTGACCACCTGCTTAATATGACCAGTATTCCTTGGCCCCTGTTAAAATAATATCTTCTTAATGAAACTTGTATGTATTGTATTGTACGCCCAAAGACGTCGTTTTGAAGACGTCTATGTACGTCCCATTATATGACGTCTTATGGACATCATTTATTAGTCATATGACGTCGACCAATATTGACTTAAAAATAACGTCATTATAACCTCAGTGCGCTGGCTGGGTAAGAAAGGATTATTATACTGTCAAGAATAACTAAATGTATCGTTAAGAACTTTTCTATGGTCGGTTAAAGGGTTTAAGCAAATCAATGAAACCAATGTAAAAACTGTCGTTCTACTAAATGACTCAAAAAAATTTTTTTTCTGTCTAACAAAGCATTAAAATAGCCATATTAGCAGTAATTTATATGACATAAGTGCTGCCTACAAAATTACAGTCATTTATCAAAGGAAAGCTTCAACGTCTCGAACAATGCTAAAGCTACTCAAACCGGTCCACTTTTCATTCTACTACCTGGAATTAAGTTGGAAAGACCGAAATAAAACAGAATCAACAGCAATAACTTTCTTCTTGAGTATAATAATTTATGGTAAAACAAGCTGTAATTTCTTTCGAAAGTGGATATAATACAAAATATAGCAGTTTTTCTCTAGAGCGGAATAAACATAACCTATAAAAAATAGGGATACAATATATACGAATCAATTTTATTAGTATACTTTTTCCGTTCTCCTCTACCCACTTTTATTAAAACTGGTCACGAATACTATTTCAAAAAGTCATTTCTGTTGCATAATTGAAAATAGTCATCGAACTCTCTCGTAATGGTCGGCATAAAAAGTTTTCCCGATTCGACGTCGTTGAATTTATTATTATTCGATGGAATCGGTTGGCTGAAAGTGTCGGTCGGTGGTGGTGGCGGTGGTGGTTGTATATGTATGCGTACACGTTACATTTAGTTCATGATTCTGGCCTACTGCCACCACGCCCTGAATATCGCTAATAAAGTCTCGCGCTTTAATATTTATGGAGCACTTGTAACATTTTTGAAAACCGATGAACTCCTGTTATTATTGGATTAAATTGATGAGAGCGAGAAAGTAATGACCTGATGACATCTGTGCTTTTACAACAAGATAATTATGATAATTCGTTAAATAGAAAGCAAGCTTATTGTTTATTACGGCTTTTAGAAGTGGATTTGTGATGATCAGGGAGTTATGGGACACCCTGTATACGACGATTATTCATATGAATGAAGTTTCTTCAATTAAGTTATGGAATGTTGTTCATATGAAATTTCCTTTTTACCAGCAGCTTTTAGACATGAACATATTCATTATACCGGGTGCTCGTGAATAAAATACGAAAAGCAGCGTAGAATCGTGGACCCTCTTGATTGCGGTTAGATTAATCCTATAAACTGTTTGAACTAATTTGTCTGCAATTAATTTCCAATCCAATGAATCTCAAGCATTTTCAGGCAAGCTCCATGAAGCTTTCTCTCAGTCAAAAAGGTTCTTTTTTGGACTAAAGATTTTTAGTAGAAGATAAATCTTTCGATATTGCATATTCTTTTCCTAAGATGTATTTTGTGATTTTTTTTACTAATTGACTTAGGCTTTGTCAACTGAATTAAAAACGTCTTTGCAGATGTCTCTTAAAATCTTGGACACACCTTACAGTATACGCAGATGTGCATGATTTATTATGTATTTTTTGTCCACGGTTTGGCCTTCGCCTTATCCACAACTGATAGAAAGAGTCGATCTTTTAATAATGGGCCTTTTCAGATTCAAAAATTCTGCAAGTCTAGCAAATTGCGAGCATGCCTTAATCTACGGGGGACTCAACTGAGGAGACGAAACGAGTCAAATAAAGCGTCCCCGACCTTGAACGTTAATTCAAGTTTGAACGTTACTTCTAGATGGCGCTACGATTCTGGACAACGCTGACAGTGTTGACAGATTATGCGATTTATCGCAAATTTTATCGCAAATCTGGCTAATTTTTATGAAACATTGCGACCCATATGGCACTCCAGCGAACTGTCAACAATGGCCAGCGTGGTCTGAGCGTTGTCAAGGACCGAAGCGCCCTCTAACGAAAATTTTTTAAAATACAGGCCATTGGGTACGCAAATGTTTGGAACGCCCATTGCCGATTCGTCTCCTCAGTTGAGTCCCCCGTACCTTAATCTAATATACTTAATACAGCTGAACCTTTGGAATCGTCGAACTGTATGCACCCCAAGAAATTTGGCTTTGCCTCTTAGTCAAAGTCTTATTAGTGTCTAAATACCACAAAATTGAATTCCTAATTAAATCATTATTTACAACAACACTAATTTCAACTTATGAACCTTACCATGTTTGGTTACAGTGCTTTCACTGTAGATGGCAACTCTTAGATTGTTGTTAAGTTGGTTAACCTTATAAAATTTTAGAAGTGAATTGTCAATTCTTAATATTGGCATATCTGGAGATTTAAATGTCACAAAATTATAAATTAAAATAAAATACAATTTATGTACTTTTATTTGGTTTTTTATTTTTTGTTTATTTGTCATAAATCACAAAAATTAACAATATCAACACGTAAGATTATAATATATTACAGATTCATGCGCTTTTTATACTTTTGACAACTTAACCTAAAAATACTAGGAACTTTTTTGTAACTATATATATCTGCTGGTATACTCATTGCAAAAAGTATGTTTGTTATTGTACAGTCCCAAAATTCTGTAAATATTTGATACTAGCAGTTGCTATCTAAATTGAAAGCACAATACATGAGAAAACTATAACTATAAGGTCTACTTGTGTTTGTTTTAATTTCGAAATTTGACTAAAGTAACCACTCCGATCAGTAAACTGTAATTAACCATAAAAACCTCCGTCTAATCAACAGGTAATAGTGAGAACGCCTAAAATAAGAATTGTTGTTAGTGAGAATACTGCTTACAGAATTCTTATTACCGACACCATTTCCCATAAATCCGTTAATATCAAGAATGTAAAATGTGGTCCATAGAATCCAGAACCGAAATTCTGATGCAACCGTTTCTATAGACTTACCAAGAAACAGTACCACAAGTTTGCTCATTACGTTCAAATACCCAAGATTTAGGAATTTGAACTACCGGAAGTTGCCTAAAACGAATTCTATAGAGTCATATGATTTATAGAACCATTAGGAGGTTCAGATTCATTCGTCACAACATTTTCCAAAAAAATAATTTAGATTATGGATATCTATTTGGTACATCTTTAACAATGACAATTTGTGTCAGTGTTGTTCATTTTGTAAATAATTGCACTGGCAAAATGTCTGAAACAAGAACTCTTGTTACTGAAAGCTAGTTTTTAATGATCTCCAAAACCCTAACCATGTTTGCCTCTTGTGCCGAGGTACTAGCTCGGTAACTTATACACCAGAGAAGAACACACATTAATTGGCATTCCTTGATTTTATAAGTCGAATGGTAACACTCATTAACTCATTACACCTTTTCAAATGGCGTCCAGCCACTTGTGATGTTTTCAAGAAACTTGCATCATGGTACCGGCTCAATAACA
This sequence comes from Agrypnus murinus, assembly GCA_929113105.1. NCBI lineage: Eukaryota > Metazoa > Arthropoda > Insecta > Coleoptera > Elateridae > Agrypnus > Agrypnus murinus. The sequence goes on from OV816027.1 coordinate 6,131,596, forward strand.
TACCGCAGATTGCTGTTGAACATGTGGTACATTAATTGTTGGCACATTCACAATTCAAATCGGAACACTCCTGGGTCATTACATCTCTGCATATGGTCTTCAACCGCCTCTAAACTTTACAAGGGGCTTGTACCGCGGTTCCAATAACTTATACTGCAGAAGAGCATACTTGTGGTACATAAATCAGCACCTTTTCAATTACAGCTTCCAAGGCCGCCAGTCACTTCTCTACTCTACATGTGACTCATCCATCAGCCATCTAAAGTTCACAAATAGCTTGTAAGTACAATGACCAGTAGCAGGTTATTCATGTGTCACGTCACGTTAAGTATTTCTTCGATGTCAGAAGTCGAATGGTAACACTTTTGGGCCACTACATATGGCTGTTCGTAAGGGTACTACTAATCACTACAGAATATCGAGTGCGCTGGACCATGAGTGTTATCATTCGATTTGTGACATTAAAAATGGAGTCGATTGATATCCTTACGTGCGTGGTCACGATTGCTCATTTTTGCTTGATTTTTGGGCGGAGTTGCACGGAATGGGGAGCAAAACGTTTAAAGTTGTTTTATTTGAGTTTCGTCGTCATTTACCTTACAGTCGAATGATGTATCGCATTCTAGTGATTTTCGACGAATAGTTTAAGGGACCTTGGCGGCAAAGGTAGTGGGACTAGAGGCAGTAATAGTTGTCCTGGGTGTATCTTTTTGAACTTTTTAGGTATGGGGAGTGTAATGATATATCATATGTGGAAACTTTGTTAACTTTTCTTTTTTTTTGGCCACTTATGCGGGTATAATTGGCAAAAACCAAAATAAATTAAGCCCGTAGTAAAATGTTAACTTTGGTAGTAAGATGCATTCTCGAACGAAAGCTATCAAATCATTTTAAAACAAAAGAAAATAATCTCGCGTGTCTTTATTTACAATCTAGTATGCAAACTATAATGAAATAGCGCAAGCCACAAATTACTTCAGAACTGATAATTATTGCAACTTGTTCGTGAAACAACAAAGTGTGGTCTCTGGTAATTCCCCGTGGAATTAAAAAGTTTTTCCCGACAACACTTTTCTCGCGAATTATGTCGGACTGAATTATTATTTCCGTTAAATTGCAGCTTTTAAACAAAGGTTTGAAGGTTTCAAAGGTTATTTGATCCATATTTGCATTTAATGATTAGCATATCTTTATCCTCGCCGCCTTGATGGCACAGTTATAACAAACCAGTAATTTTGGCGGTTTATTTAAAAAATTCAAATCAACCGGAAACAATTTTATTTTTAAAAGTAGTTAATCCTCATTGGATTAAGTTAAAATAATATTGTTTGATAAGCGCAATATGTTATTGCTTTAGATAACATACATCACATTAATACTAGACAAACATAGGTATGCATTGAAGAAAGAAAAAAAAGAACATTACAGGATGGTTTTTAATAACGAAACAAAAGAGTTTTGCCGATTACCTAATACCAATCGGTAATTTACTCGTTCACGAGGCAATTGTATGCCCTGTTTCAATAATTACAACAGATTGTTTTGTTTTCCGACATAAGCATTCGGTGTGTAAAAAGATAACGGCAGATTAGCAGAGACGACGTGCTTTTGTTTTTTTTTATATAGAATTCAGAGTTGGAGATAATAAAAGATAAAATGTATCAAATCACGCATAAAAAAGACATTACAACTCCCCCTTTCGATTGTTTTTTTTCTCATTCGTTTCAATATCACAGTTGAGTCTTACATAATGCGCAATAATAATAACACGGTTCATTGGTTTTACGTTAAACAAACTTAACCTCACTTTAGAAAACTTATCGAAAATATTTTTTATATCCGACTGTATTATAATAATTATAACTACTTGTTTTATGATTACGATTAGAGTCTAAAAAGAAATTCATTATGTTACAAGAACATAATGATAAAGTCAATTGAGCTCAACTTGAACAATATGGGTAACTAATAGCATTAGAAAAACATTAGAATAAAGACTAATCTACGATTATAAAGCAGTCGAAAATAGAACTTTCTATGTAACTCGTACATAATAAGACTTCATTAACTCGCCTCACTATGTTCATCCAATAATGTACTAGTCGTTTTGAAAATTCTACAATGTAGTTGACATATAATTAGGTTTTCCTTTATAAAAAAGATGCAGTTACTATGCTGACATTTTCCTTTCATTTGAAAGTTTCTCAAGTGGATGTTTTTCTAGGTTAAGCCAAATATTTCTCAAGGTCTGATTAAAACAAATTCTGCTAATGAATTTTAAAAACAATACAATAACGTTAAGAAGCGATAAAATCAACTGAGCCTTGAAAATAAGTTCAATATTCCGTATGCTGTTCACGCTTGTTGCAGACGGATTGATAATATTTTTGGATTTTTGACGTCAATAGCGATGAGCAAAAGTAATGAGAAATCAGTTTACCTTATTTTATCAACGCGTCATATTTACTTATTACAGCAAAAAAGGTTTTTTTATGTTGTAACAATTGATAAAAAGATAGGCTAGAGGAAAAAATAAAACATTTTCGTCGTAAACACATTTCGGTCAATTATTATCATCATTCAAGAAAACGAGGGTCCTTTAAATAGAGCAATAACAATTTCCTCCCCTTTCTTTGTTTTTCTTATCGAGGCTGTTGCATCGAAAGAATTCGTAATGGGGGTAAAAAAAAACTGAAAAAAGAAATTTTCTTCATTGCCGTTTAATATATTATGGAAGAAAATCGAATTTTCTAAGGCTTGCATTATTATCTTGAGAGTTTAATCTTGTGTAGATTTAAAAATGGGGGAAGAAGGAAAAGCAAACTTTTAAATCAATATATTAAAGTGTTTTATGCTGTACGGGTATTTACTTGTCGGATTCTATCTTTTTTAAATTTGTTTTTATCCGTATTTTCACTTAAACTGCTTCATCTGAGAGAAAAAATTGATTTGGCTTAAAAGAGAAAAGATATCTTGACGCCGAGCTGTCAATACTTGCTATGGAGACAAAAAAAAGAAAATCTTTTCGATTCTGCCTTGATTAGCGAGCCAACACCAATGCCAACATAAGTTTGAGCACGGTCTTGACCTTTAAGACCATCATACAAGAACCAAGAAGAGTTATAAAAGACTTGGTCCTGATACCAGTCAGCATTTCAGCAAAAAGCTTTCTGCTAGTTTTCGACAAAGGCGCATTTTAAATTTTAAGTGTGCCCATTGTACTCACCTTACATTAAAAATACAGAACAAGCAAAAAACTTTTTTCTTGTTTATTTTTTTAAATTTTTTTGCTTGGTTCGTATTTTTAATGTAATGTGAGCACAATGGGTGTACTTTAAAATGCGATTTTCTCTAAAACTGGCAGGAAGCAACCACATGTTGATACAGCTACCCTTCTTTACGAGGTTTCTAGTTATATTAGTTACACCCTGTATACATATGAGAATATTACGTAATCCTTACATATTTCTTGATTTTTGTTTGTTTGTGAAATTGTATATTTTTTCTAATGAAAACTAATTATTTCCTTTCTTTTTGTTTCAGGTAAGTGTCTAGAAGACAATGGTCAAATAGTTATTCGTTGGTAAAACAATTAGTTTTATATCTACCAAATCATGAACGTACTTATCTAGTTTTGAGATAAAGTTTAAAGGTTTCTTAGAATATATTTTTAATTTAGCAACTGCCCTTGATATTTATTATATTTATTAATTGTATATTTTACTCGTTAAGGAAATGTTACCCTCCTTACCTTCTTATTTAGTAGTATATTTCAGTTATTGGTCGATATTATTTGCTCTTAGTTACTTACGTGTGTTCGTAATAATAACGTAACGTAATAGCGTAATTTTACATTTAATAAAAAAATTCAAATATTTTTAACTGGTCCTCTAATCACTTTCCTCCACAATAACTAATAAATAATATTTAATGAAAAGCACAGCAGTACATAAATAAATTCTCCTGTCATAATTTCTTTTGTCTTTTATGGCAAAACTTGTTTCTGTTTAGTGTTTCCAAATAAACACTTCTAAATACATTCATCTTTGTAAACCCCTCTGCTCTTTCCTAGAAAAAAATACCTGGTATTGCACCCTACAAATTTTTATTATTTCTTCTGCCCCTCTTGGCAAGTTGGGCTGGCTGGTGATGCCCTACCAAATCGTCTAAGGAAGATTGCTATTAAGTGGGAAGTGTTCATGGGGTTCTATCATTAATTCTCTTTAGTGTTAAAATGCAGCTCAAAAATGTAGTCATGTGTAGGGTTTCTGAGTTGCACCAATTTTTCTCTCGGATAGTAATTTTACATAAGTATCTAATAAAAAATTCAAATATTTTTAACTGGTCCTCTAATCACTTTCCTCCACAATAACTAATAAATAATAGTTAATGAAAAGCACAGCAGTTAATAAATAAATTCTTGTCATAAATCTTTTTCTCTTTTATGGCAAAATTTTTTTCTGTTTAGTGTTTCCAAATAAACAGTTCTAAATACATTCATCTTTGTAAACCACTTTGCTCTTTCCTAGAAAAAAAATACCTGGTATTGCACCCTACAAATTTTTATTATTTCTTCTGCCCCTCTTGGCAAGTTGGGCTGGCTGCTGATGCCCTACCAAATCGTCTAAGGAAGATTGCTATTAAGTGGAAGGTGTTCATGGGGTTCTATCATTAATTCTCTTTAGTGTTAAAATGCAGCTCAAAAATGTAGTCATGTGTAGGGTTTCTGAGTTGCACCAATCTTACTCTCGGATAGTAATTTTACATAAGTATCTAATAAAAAAAATTCAAATATTTTTAACTGGCCCTCTAATCACTTTACTCCACAATAACTAATAAATAATATTTAATGAAAAGCACAGCAACACAAATAAATTCTTGTCATAAATTTTTTTCTCTTTTATGGCAAAACTTTTTTCTGTTTAGTGTTTCCAAATAAACAGTTCTAAATACATTCATCTTTGTAAACCACTCTGCTTTTTCCTAGAAAAAATACCTGATATTGCACCCTACAAATTTTTATTTATTGGGTCAGTGGGTCCAAGTAGTAATTATAATTGAAGTTGTTATTAAATATTAATTTGTAATAGAGAATATAATTGTTAATATACTGCGAAGAACCCAGAATGTGGAGACGGACAAGGAGTATTCAAAACAAACTTAAAACACAAGGCAACAATTTTATTTGTTTATTAATCATAAACAAATGAAATTAAATCATTGAATAATTGGACACCTTTGGAGCTTAAACCATAAGAAGATAGAAAAGGTCCTTTTGGTATTTGCTTAGATCTTATATTAACTAAAATTAATTAAGTAAATAAAATTATAACAGAATATGGTCTAAGTAACACAAAGAATCGTCAACAAAGTTAAATCGTATAAATTTAAAATGAATAAATTAAATATTAACATTAAGGAATTACCTATAAATTACACTCTTTATTAGTTTTTAATTAACAAAAAAGGAAAACAAAGGAAAAACCAATTTACACTACATTTGCACTTTTTTAATGGGGCACAAGTACCTTTGTATTTACAGATTTCATTATCGAGTCATCAGAAAAAGTAATAAAAAATATGTTTTTTAAGTAAGAAAGAAGATCTTGCTTCTTAACATACAGCACAAAGAGACCTAGTCCAGGACGAAAAGCAATAGAAGTGTATTATAGTCCATTACAGTAGTATCCCTAATCTTCATATTCATTATTCAACATTTTCATTTATTTCCTTTATTACAAGATTTTATTTGATGCAGTTAAAAAAAGTTAGAAACTAACTAATTTTACTTATTTGAGTACCGGAAGTAAAATATTCCTAAACGATTTTACATGCAAGAAATAAATGTAGAATAAGTAAAGTAAAATAAATTTCTAATAATTGTAACTTGCCTAATCCATACAAAGAAAATAATAAAAATTTGGTTGTTACTTCTATAGATTTTCGTAAGTAAACATTATGGTTAACACAAAATAGTATTTTGTGTCTCAAGGGCAGAAAATTAGCATTTGTATCCCACAGTTGTTTGATCGTTGTCCGCAGCGGACAACTTAGGCTACAAATGCTTTTCGGTCCGAGTGAGAACAAAAGTTTTTCGCCTACCTGTTTGAAAGTTTAAAAAAGAATTCCAAAAGTTAAACAGTAACGTAACTTATTAGTAAATTAAATAGGCATATGTTAGATGGAATGAATGAAAATGAAAATAACGCCAGACGTTTTTAGTAATTTATTAACTAAATTAACCTAATAATCATTACACTACATACAACACGGCCGTATAGTAAATGTTTTTATTATTATTGGTAAATAAAAGGAACAGGCTATGACTTTTAATTAATATGCTACATTTTAGGCATTAATTGTAAACAGTGGCGTTCGGTGTGAATTTAGGCTAGGGAAGTAACCACGATTTTAATTTTAATATACCTAGGTACAGGCGCTGATTCACGGGGGGATGGAGGGAATTCCCCTCAAATTTAGAAATAACTATACATAGTATAGAAACAAATAATGTTAGTTTAATTATTATTTATTAAAACAATTATTTTCCACAAATTTGCCCCTCAAAATAATTCTCTGGATCCGCCCCTGCTAGGTACAATAAAAAACCAGTGTTATAATTATTAAGCTTAAAAGTTTTTCAAAGAAGAACTTTTACACTTTATACTTATGGAATTTGCTGACTATTATTCTTTATTTTAAAACACTACTATTATGTCTTTATACTGCAACTCGATTTTCCGGTCTTTCTTAGCAAAATACCGGTGCAGGTTTTAATCTTTGTTGTTAAATTTGAAAGTTCTGGTTTTGATCTGCCTTTCTTAATAATTTGTAATTTCTCTCCAAAACTGTATGCAGAAAATTCTTTATTAATAATTTACAAACTGAACAAAAAAATTGTCCCGATTCGGATGTATCGGAAGTACTCGAACCTTCCACCGAAGCAGCTGAATTTGCAGTCATGACAATAATGCAATTTTAAATTTGCATGCAGAGCTAACTAAATAGAATTATTTGTCGTTAAAAAAATCCAACTTATATAAATTGAAATAATAAAATGTGACAAAATACAGTCTCATTCGCAGATTTACATTACTTAAGTAACATTAAATCTAACAAACACTAAATCGAACAAATAACCAAATTATAATAAATAAACATTTGTGCTAGGAGAAGAGCAGTTATAAGCAACGAAATCAGTGCTTATATGCAGTGTATGTAACACATTTGAATTGGTATTACATTTCCGTGCAAGTTTAATGAGCCTAATTTAAAATAGTACTCTAAATAATTTTACTTTTTGCTGTACGGAATTCATATTGAGCTTGATTAAATACTACAAATTTAAATAAACGATAACCATAATTTTATAAAAATATTTTTGTTAGCATTGGTTTTTATTTTTAATAAATTCCCAAGGGAAGCATTGTTTCCATAGACCGCACGCCACTGCTTGTAAACACTAATAAATAATAATAAAAAATATATAAAAAGACAGTAGCTTGTTCTCGAAGTTCAGGTGCTGTACAGCTGAACTCACCGCTTTCAATAATGTCGTTATTGTTGTCTGTCATTGTATAATTTATTGAAATCACACGTTTCTTTTTTAGTTATTTATGTATTAAGGGCATAAAGAAGCTTTTATGGCCAGAAGAGTTATTTCTAGCCCGAGGCGTTAGCCGAGGGCTAGGAAAAGGCTGTAGGGTCATAAAAGCAAGTTATGCCCGCTATACATACACTATTTTATGCAGTGATTAGGTTTTTATCTCAAATCTATTGTTGTGTAAAAAATATAATTAAATCAGTACGTAGGTATATCAAGCCGCTGTGCGTATACTTATGTGCTTATACGAAGTACGTTACTATAGTTACTATTCCAAAATATTTAATTTCAGTTTATTTTCATTGGTGATAAGTTTACAAATTAAATTAGGAACCAATCAAGTTCTACAACAAACAGCTCTGACATTTAATTGACGTTTCTTTATTGCCCGTCAGACCATAAAGATGCCCTTGGGCCATAAAGAGACGGTTATGTTTAGATGAATCTAGCAATAATAGGCTAATTATAATGTATCTGTGCATAAATTAATTAATTGTCACAACCAGCATTTATACATACAATGACACTGTGAAAAGAAAAAAACAAACGACAAATTTATCGACGAAGACATGAAAATCAAAGTTATGATCTAAGAAGCCTAGAAAAATTTGACGTATGTTTTTTATATTTTTAAAGGTTAAGTAAAAATATATTTGAGATTACATTTTCCGTCATATTCTGTTGCTAAAAAGTTTTACGAATGAGTTATATTTTTAATGTTAAAAACTAATGATTTCATTTTTTGATTAAAAACTTTTTAGGATAATGCACAGGAGTGGTCAAAGTATGACAATTTAAAAAACAATTACAATTTTTACAGTATCTCCAACTTAACATAAATAAATCGTGCTTTCATCTAGTAGTAGTATAGAGCAGCTTTTCCCAACCGCCGCTCCGCGGACCGGTGCCGGTCCGTCAGAAATTTTTACCGGTCCGCAGAGAAATAACAGTATTCTTCTAAAAAATAACAGTATAAACAGTTCTAAATACATTCATCTTTGTAAACCACTCTGCTTTTTCCTAGAAAAAATACCTGGTATTGCACCCTACAAATTTTTATTACTTCTTCTACCCCACTTCGCAAGTTGGGCTGACTGCTGATACCCTTCCAAATCGTCTAAGGAAGATTGCTATTAACTGCGATTATTTTTAACTGTCTTTGTTTAATTCTTTGAAATTTCCAGGTACAATAATGTTTTTAAGTAATCAGTAATCTTACATTGGATTTTATATTAAACACAAAGAAATACTATAATAAACTTTAAGAATTTATTTTTAATTGTATACTAATCACACATAAAATACTACCGAGCAATTATCAAAATTATTAATATTATATATTATTATTTGAATTATTAAAATAAAAACATTCTGTTTAGGTCTTTAGGAAAACTATTATTAAAAAATGTTAGTACCTGTTTATAAATAAGATACGAAATTCCGGCTGCAATCCCTTTCTGAATATAATTGAATAGAAACTACAATTTACTTAATGAAAGTTTAACGGAAGCTTCTTACTGAAACTAATCCCTTTCCGTTATTGATTGTTCATAGACAAGTTCTTTTAAGTCTTCCAAATTTCCAGGTACAATAATTTTTTTAACTAATCGGTAATCTTATATAGGATTTATGAAGGAATTAATATTAAGAATAAAAAAAATACTATAATCAACTTTAAGAATTTATTTTTAATTGAATATTTATAAAAATACAAACAAAAAACACTATAGAAGAATTATCAAAATTATTTTAATATATATTATTTAAATTATTAAAATAAAAACATTCTGTTTAGGTCTTTAGGAAGACTACTATTTAAAAATGTTAGTACCTGTTTATAAATAAGATACGAAATTTTGCTGGAAACCCTTTTTGAATATAATTGAATAGAAAGTACAAGTTTACTTAATGAATGCTTAATGGAAGCTTCTTACTGAAATTAATTCCTTTCCGTTTGTTGATTGTTCATAGACAAGTTATTTTAAGATTTTTTAAAGTCTTGGAATTTCTCAGGTACAATATTTTTTAAGTAATCAGTAATTCTACATAGGATTTATAGAGGATTAAATATTAAAAATAAAAAACCTATAATAGCTTTTAAGAATTAATTATTAATTGAATACTAATACAAATATAAACAAAAAAACAATATATAGCATAGCAAAGTAGAATCTTATGGAAAGGAAACTAACATTTCTATTTGCGTGATTGTATAATAAATATCATACAATATAAAAACCTTTTTATAAATTATATATATAATCTTTAACCCCGATACGAAATTCCGACTGGAAACCTTTTTTTGAATGTAATTGAATAGAAAGTACAAGTTTACTTAATTAATGCTGAATGCAAGCTTTTTACTGAATCCCAATCCCCCTCCAATCCCTTTCCCTTTATTGATTCCATAGACAAGTTGTGAATAATTTCTTTGCAAGTTCTTCAAATGATTGTTTAGTACTAGTTTCTTTAGAAAAAACTGGTTAAGAAACTCAACTGTCTAAGGCGGCACTCTTGTTGAATAATTTACTCAATTGAGGAATTACCGGGACTTCAATGTTTTCATTTGGATGTTAGGTATCGCAATTAAGTTTTCAGAGGGTTTTTCGCATCTGTCTATTTTGGATTATTTCCTATCCATGATTTCAATTATTTGCTGCCAGTTCCGTCTGCTTGTTTCTTAAGTTTTCAATGTTACGATGTTACCTATTAATTCTGTTTATCTACGACCACGATAGAAAGTTACATATTCCGCACAATCTAGTAACCGTGAAAACGACCAATTGCAAACAATCTCCAAACTCAACGGTAAAGTATGTGAGGAAGGAGTTCTCAATAATCCGTAGTTCTATTAAAACGCCATAGATGTCACCACTTGCAATATTTATAATATTAATTATTTGAAATATAAAATGTTATAAATTTTAGATAAAGGTTAATTTATTTTGTTTAATTAATATTTTACATTAAATTATATTTCGAATGGAAATCCGTCTAGAAAAAAAACTAAGGTCAGACCCGGGGAATTGAACCCGGATCGCTCGGTTAGTAGCTACAGCGTAACCGAGACGCCTTTCAATGATGTTTTTTTCTCATTATATAAAGTTACAATGATTGTTATTCAATTAAAACGTAAAATTAATTAATGTTTTTCATTATTATATAATTTTTAATGTAATTTTATTTATTATTATTGCTAAATTACAATAAAAACATTGAAAACATTTATAATTTGCTACATAATGCGAGAATATTTGACATTTTGCGCAGAGGTTAATAATCTTGACAATTGAATTGTGATTTTTGTACATATAAATTATTTTTTGAAAACGAGTACATACGCATGATTATTTAGCTGTAAGTACTAAATAGTAGATTGACTGAAATTATATAAATTGTAAACGTATTATTACTTACTGTCTTTACAAATTTAATGTTTACTTTTGTCGTTTTTAAAATTCTAGATGTATCATGAGTGAATCCGATGAAGGAAAATTGGGGTGTACACTCGTACACCTCCAAACATCGTGGAAGCGGCTCACATTACATCTCTTAATTTATTGCCAAATATTTCACGTAAAAAATATGAATGCGAGTATAAATTCTAGGTTAAAAAACTTTCTTAGCTGTTGGTGGTTTATTACTTTTTTTGTTGTCGTAGATAAAGTATAGTGTGTAACGCGTGCAAAAACACCAATTTCTTACTCGTGTGATTGCGGCATTCGACTACGTCCCATGCCGCAAAATCTTCACACTCGTGAGAAATTGGCACTTTTCTGCACTTGTAACACAATATACTATTCTTCAAATGGAAAATCTTTGGAGTAGCATTCGGAATTTTTTTATTTAAGATTTTTGTACTCATTATTCAGGCTTGAGATGTATTAATTCTCCGCGACACATACTGGGATGTGCTTTTTTAGATATTCTTTTAATTAATTTTGACAAATCGCATCAATTCTTTCGATTGATGTGGTCTGATAAATCTATAATGCAATGTTCTAGACAAGAACTGCCGAAACTGTAAGTTTCTTGTTTTGTTGTCACAATAACCACTGCAAATAAATACGTATGATGAATCTATCTTAATGGAGACGGCAAAATCCTAGTATGTACAAAAATTAGAACCAGCAAGTACAAAACTTTGAAGTAGTTTTTATTAGGAGAACGTGCCAGGAAAGAAATTGTTTGGCAAATTACGAATACCATCATGTGAAAAACGAAACGTACAATCGACAAAAAGATTAAATAGTAAGTATTAATTATAACATTCGTAAATTCATGATAACAAATCGAAACACTAATTGTGTCTGAATTGACCTTAAGATAAACTTTACAATAGTGACGAAAGCATAGTTTCAAAAAAGGGCTACATTATTCTTGAACAACAGTTGTTGTTAAGGAAAGATTAAAATAGAAAACAGTCCCATAAGCAATGTATGTATATAAAGTAACAGAAAGTGCATACTGTATAATATAGTATAACTATTATTAATGCACCCACACGAGTTACAGATGAATCAACAGCTGCAATTTATTACATATTATCAATTCATAAAGTAACTTTTTTTCGGAAAAAACGGAAAAGTTTAAATACATACATCGCGACAGTTTTTCAGTGAAGGATCTTATCTTTGACAAGGAAAGCAAGTTCATAGATATACTATAATGTTAACTATGATAGATAATATAAGAATTAATAAATATTTTCTTCACAAAATTTTACGACCGTTTTTATTTATATAAGAGTGTTAAATCTTGCAAGATATTGAACATGGAGGTGTAAATATTTAATAAACAATAAATAAATGTAATAATATTATTTATATTAAAAATGGCGTTAAATTAATAGTGATAAAATTTTACGACTTTTTAAACTAGTTACACAACGGAAGTAATCATGTAACAATTACACTGTGCTGTTTTTATTTATTACAATGAGTCAATTTTTAATTAGCCTGTATTATAATTACGAGATGATGTTTTATTATGTGCGCAAGTTAATAATGGAAATGAAAATTTTAATTCCTCAATAATTAAAGAGGATGTGGGTTTTACTGCTTAATATAAATACGAGAGATATAATGTGTAAAATTATGTTGAGTTATAAAACTTTCACGTGAACACGATGCATGCACAGCGTGTTTACCACGTGCTGGTGCTTTTCTTAATTCAGTTAACCTTAAAATACCTTCCTCGCACAAATTTGCAACTATTTTTTTGCTCAAAAATCTAACTATTCTAGAAATTATCTTTGGCCCACTTTTTTGGTTGATTTTCAAATAACGAAACAAGAGAAAAAAAACACGTGATGGATGTCGAAGTCTAAAAATTTCCTTCTAGTAGGTAGTTTAAAATAAACCAGTTGGTGTCGATGATTCTATAAGTAGAGTTCAATTCACTTTTTTGTGGAAATACTATTTTTAAGTTACAAGTTTTCATTCAAATAACATAACAGTTATTTAGAATTTTATTCTTGAAAAATAAAAACAAAAAAGTGGAAGCGCTCTAAAAACAAATTTGAGGGTATATTAGATCTGTCATTTAAGACTTAGTATATCTTAGGATTCTTCTGGCAAACGTTAATTGTAATTAACATTGCCAAACCTCCAAAGTAAATACATACTTGTACGTGGTATAGGACGGTGTTATTCTTCAACACACAGATACATATTTATGTGGTTGTCGAGACCGACTCCTTATCGCTACCATCCGAAAGCACGGCGAAATTTACTACGGCTTTACATGTCGACGAGAAAATCCGGTTCAGGGGATCGAAGTCTGAGTAAGAGTTCATTCTCTACCGCGCGGCCACCCACTCTAAATGTAGAAACAAAAGAAAAACAAAAAATATATCGAACCTTATTGAAAGGGGTATCAGCTTTACACAATACCTTGCACATATACCGATAAATTTGATCTCGTCAAACTGAGCCGATTGATACCTGATATAGGAACCTTTGGGGGGGGGGGGTAAAAATTGAAGCTTGCTTAGCAAATATGTTCTAAATTAACCTAATATTACATCCTAACCTAACCTGCTAACCTGCTTTGGGGGGACACATTAAGCCATCGACTCTGGTTTCCAGTGCAATTGCAATTCCAAGTGCAATGTCAAAGGCGCTAGCGTTATCTGAAAATTGGCAATCAGGCATCACCATGACCATACCAGGCGCGGATCCCAACTTTCCAATGCGGGGGATGATCCCTTTTTTTCTCAATTTTTCTGAAATTTGAACAGATATCGTTGATCTTAGTGTTTGTTCTTGATGGAATCATCAAAGCGTTACTACCATGAATTTTTCAGATTTCTCTAGACATTACTATCCAAGAGATCAAAAATGAATGTTTCAAGCCTATTCGTGACGTCATTTGTTGATTGAGGGAATTAGAAAAAAATTGTCTGTTTCCTCATCATAGCTTTGAATACTTAATTAGTTATAGTTAGGTTAGAATACTATGATCCCACGCTCCTAGCTCATTTACGAGATGTCTTGTGACTAGCCCCCCCCCCTCCGCCAGGATCATCGTCTGGGCCATACAACATTATATTACCTTCCCAAATCTTCATTGTCTTTTGTATGCGATTCAGGCAACGGAGGTCCTTTTGCAGATTTTCCACTAGACTCCTCCACTTCAAGAATGGAATCGCAGAAAGTCTCAGAAAAACTTCTCTATTAAGGCTCTAGATGTAGTTTAACCGTTTGGAAACGTTAATTTATTATTTGAGACACTGATTCCTTTCTTAAAAAGATATTCAGTGGCAATTACGCGAATTCTTGGCTTTCTGTTCAACATATTCGTCTTGACTAGATTTATAAGAAAATATTCAGAAACCTTGGGATAAAGATGTTCCAGATGCTACCAGATGCTAGTACGGGTACTGTGATTTGAAGCAGTTCTGAAACCTTACCTCAAAGGTAGCGATGCGAAAAGGGGTATCATAGCCTCTCACTCTCTAGACAACTTCACCTGAAAGGGTACATACTGTGGGTCTGTTACGTGTAGACTTGAAAACGAAGCTCTGTCGAGGGCACACCAGGCCTATAACTGGAAGACTGAAATGGGTAACCATGACGGTCGAACATCGATTCCCAACTAAGTTGGTGACGAAATACTCAGGGGGGGCGTTGCAGACCACACGGTGCTTGCCCATAGAACTGGTCCGACCTCTCCTATCCCAGGCTTGTCTGAGTAACGGTTATTTATTAAAAAAGGCTTAGATTCCGCGCCTAGGCTTCCCAGGATCAAGTGGGAGAGAAACTCACAAGTGTTCTCGACGTTTACTCATAAACGTTGCGGAGGAGACTCTGGTAACATGAGTACCGGTGTGGGTGGATTCGATTCTTACCTGGGACAAGGTCATTTATGCTCACCGTGAGGAGCCCGCTGTTTGGCTGAATCCTAAGGAGGAGAATTGAAGTGAGCTTTATCCCCGCTCAGAGGGGCAAATCTGAATCAATGGGAAACTGCATGCCATTGGGTAGTGTTCTGGAAGCTATTCGACTCACCCTATAAACCGATACTATCTTGGGTACTGTGAACTGAAGCAGCTCTAGAACCTTACTCTTAAAGGGAGTGATGCAAAAAGGGGTATCATAGCCTCTCACTTTCAAGACAACTTCACCTGAAAGGGTACATACCGGGGATCTATTACGTGTAGACTTGCAAACGAAGCTCTGTCGAGGGCTATCAGACCTATAATCTGGGAGATCGTGTTGGCAAAACCATTAAAAAGCCAAGTCCTGCCACAATTGAGATTGTATTCGATCAGGTAGTGGTTCTCAACTTTATAAGTTGAGGGATAGTCCGAAGCTGGACGAGGTATCTTCTTCTAGGAGGGGGTGCCGACGGGTGAGAAAGTTTATCGCTCCGGTACTATCCTAGAGAGCTGGTAGAGGATGGATAGTAATCTCGCTCCAACCAGCTACTGGTAGCATCGTGAAGTGTAGGCGATGCGCGCTAATTGAGCGTGTCTCAATTCGTGTCTTAGAGATAAGACGGGACGGAACACCCGGAAGTTTAATGAAATAATTTTAACATACCATAACATAAGTTTGAAATATGGCCTATTGTATAATTACAGGTAATAGGCTGTAAGGTGCTGCAAGAATGGTTGACTCTGTTCGTAGTGCAGATTTGTATGTATGTGTATGTCCAGATGCTACCAAGGCTTACTAAGAGTCTTGGTGATTGAGACTCACAACGCAAATATTGTCGTTCCAATTGTCCTAATCATAATCCTAAAGGGCATTACATCAAACCATACATTCACTTTCTCTTGGTTGGTAGAGCCGTAGGTTACGTTGTTAGAGCCCTATACGTCTTGGGACTCACTTGGATTTCGAGAATTAAAATGTGTCTAGTCTGACCTGGGCAGAACATATTCATCAGTCAGAATCTAAAAAAAACATCAAACTGTATGATTTTTGTTGTGATGGAAACAGTTTTTGTAGGATTTACAATTTGGGTTCAACTATAGTCACTATATTTCTTGCCAAGATATGTTTTATAATATATGGAAGTGTTTACATTTTTTTAATAAAATAAAGACCAATACTTTTTCCACATCTGGATTTGATCTTTTGTTGAATTACAATATCAAATTGGTATCGATTTCTATCTTGGTTTTTCTAAACCACCCTAATATTCAAAATTATGAAACAAATATTCCCTGTTTATATGCGGTGCTATTCAGATTGACATGATTACAAGAGTAAGAAGCAACTTCTGATGTATAAAAAGTATAAACAGGGCAACAAAAGGTACTTTTTGAATAACTCCGATGAATGCAAATGCTTGCGTGCCAAAGTCCGGCAAAACTTTTCAAACAAGCCGATTAGAACGAAACATTCTTTTTTAGAGCTTCGTTGCGTGTAGGAGTAACTGGTATTTGCAAAAGTCTACGACCTACCAATCTTTAGATTCAGTAACTTTTCAATTTGTATCTGAAAATCAAATTATCTCGGGAAATATTAACTCCACTTGACCTCAATCATATTTGCCCTGCTATCATAGTTTATCATTATGTGTTTTAAATGTGCCAGTTAGGATCACTTCAGTGCAAACTGTTATTTATCGCCGATCAATGCATAGTAATTGCATTTTAATCTATTATCTTGTATACCGGAATTATTTTTTAGTACCTTTAGGCTGTTGTTAATCGTAGTTTGGCTAATTTAGCTAATAAGTAGAAAGGTTTGTCCCTGAGTGATTTCCTTTTTCGTAAAAATTTCCCACCTTTACTTAAAAAGAAATATTTTAATCACATTATTTGGAAATATTTTTCGAGTGTTTATAGTATTCGATGGCAAAACTATTTTTATCGCGACACCAATATCAATAAACAACACGAACTTATATTATTAGAAGGAAGTTTCTCGAAAATTATTAAAATCACTACCTGGTGGCCTACAACTTATTAAGCAACATTTCACTCTTGTTTATTATTTGGTGAGCGTGAGTGAGGTGCATTCTCTTTGTGATTCGTGGGTCTGCATTAATATCGAGGTAATTTATTTTGGATCTAACTATAGTTATTGGTTTCATAGTGATTGTGTTATTTTTGGATTTCTGGGATTTTATGATATTTTGCCGATGGTTTATGAAGTTGAGATTTGTGAACTTTTATTATAGAAAAATCGAGTGACCAATTATTGTATTCTCTTGGCTGTTATCCAAGCCCGATCAGTAAAAGGTAAAAAATGCAACTATTGGGGTTTCGGATTTTGTTCAAAATCCTATTATCTTTCGAGTTAGCAATTCTTCGGCTATCCGATTTTCCGAATTTTGCTTAAAATATAGCAAATACTTGAGGATTGTGTCAAATATGTTTGAGATCCTAAATTCTTTGAAGCTAGCAGATTTGCGTAATAAAAATTCTTCAATTTTGCGTTTTCTTGAAGTAAATGCTTGAATTTATTGGGACAATTGGGAGCAGTTCTGAATAATTGAACCCTCTACAGTTTGATTATAGTTGACCATCTTCAATCATAGTTTCAGTTTTTAATCGGTTCTTACAAATCCAAATTTTTGCTGGTATTTTGATCTAGACAATTTGGTCCATTCCTAGTAATTTTATTTTGTAATAGCAAAACTGATTGCTTTAAATTGGCTTTTTAACTTTTAAATTTGAAATTGCCAGAAGTCTAGAAACCTTTCATGTTGCCATTTGAAAAATATGATTTAGATTGGGTGATGACTACCTGTTGGAGTTTTGAAACACTAGATCACTTTAGAAAGTGTGTGGTTAGGTCCAAAGCATTTAGAATCAAATATCTAATCTGTACCTTCGTGTAGACCATAGAGTTAACTTCAATATAATCTTAGTGTAAATTTATTACACTCTAAAACAATTACATCTTTAATCATTTATGGAATTTTCTTTACACTAAAACATCTAAAAATTTCTAATCGTTTCTAAGATTTTACTCTTGAACATTTTATTACCATGGGAGAGAAATATTGCCTATTTAGAGTGGATTGTTATAAAACTTTTGTATAATTTGTTTTCTATTTAGATTAAAATTTGTAGTGAAAATAGTGTTGTTTCCAAAGTCAAGGTCAATAATATATATGAAACCAGTTGGAACACTTCTATTTTGATTAAAGGACACCCCGGAACCTTTATTATTTCGAAATTGTTTCTCTTGGTCCATGGTATGGTTATTAATTGCTGCTAGAGTGAACTACTGCTCGTACTCCATGCCAACTCTCATGAAATCTCTATTAGGAGATTCCCTTGCAGCACTCCGTGAACTCCGCCAAAGTTGAAAATTACTACAATTATGATGTAATTACTCTATTGGTCTGCGAATTAGATATAATAATAATTATTACTTCTACTTACTAATTTCTTAATATCTCTGTTTATTGTTTGGAAATAAAACATTGAATATGAATTATTGAAAAAAGTACAACTCGTTGGATATCAATATTAAATAGTTTACTGTTGAACATGTCTTATAAGTTTCCAAGTGCTGCCGTCTTGCTCATCATAAGTAACATTAATTACTAAAATTATAAAATAGTACATGTATTAATAAAATGTTTATAATGTAAAATTGTTTTAAGTTATCTTATTTATATCAATTATTAAAACAAATTGCGAAGTTCCACATTCACACGCAGCAAAAAGGCGTGAACTTATTTGCACTAACGGTTATAACTGTTGAAACCTTGCGATTTGAAAAGTTACTAAAATTAGCGGGAATTTTAAAATTTTAGTTATCTAAACTTAATGTAGGTACTATTATTTGTGTTCAGATACGTTTTTGGTCTAGCCAATGTAATTTTAATCTCTAAGTTTTGCTCATTACGTTTTAAATTGTACAGCTACATTAAGTTATTGAAAGATTTGTAAACTCTTGAAATTCCCACCAATTTTAGTAACTTTTGCAATTGTAAAGATTAAGCAGTTATAACCAGTCGAAGTCAATGTCACCAGTTTTTGTTAGTATCGTTATTGCGCACACGCTTCTCTTTCCAATTACACTGCCACGTGTACATTGGTGCCAATTCGTTTTATTTACTCTAACTAGAGTAACATGAATACTAACAAACAATGTTTTTACCGATTTAAGATCACTTTTTAACGGCTTTGCTTTTCTTAAAAAAATTAAAATTAGAGTGGAATTTGTTATACTTATGAGTATTGACATTCTGATAAAAGCCATGCAAGAAGTAACCAACAAAAATTAGAAATAAGTAGGGACTGGATTGTTTCCATCGGATTTCGCAAAGGTTTATTTTGTCGCAAGGTCATTTTGACCGAGGTTTTTTGTTGTGGATTAATTGGTTGCAGGTTAATTGTTTCTACATCTTATATAACATTTGGCGAGATCAAGAAGTTAAGGAAATTAACTTTCAATTTGAAAGAATATCTTTGGTGGTTTTGTTACCGTATCGGTGGGTATTTTGACTTTCTAGGGTACCAAATAGCCTCTGCTAATATGCCAATTTAATAAATTCGATAAAATTTACGAAAAAAATTCAATTGTAGCATCTAGATGGATTAGGCTTTCAAGTTTCAAAGATCAAAGAATTAATTAAGCAGATACTGGAGTTTCCCCTTCCCCTCCCAACCCATTTCTACAAAATGTTCACCAGCAATATTCACCAACTGGTCAATGTAAATGTCTGTTGAAAGACTGAATGGAGGGACTTCCTTTCTCTTTAAGATCTCCCTTCACGCGAATAAAATAATGAAGTTATAGGAATATACACAAGATGGCGGTAAACCATTTTTTTAATTTTGGGCCAATTTTCTTCGTACTTGAATGAATTGTCTTATCCAAGCCAAACCAACTTCTTTCTATCTCGCTTTCACAAAAACAAGGAATGAACATGCAGTTTCTTCTAACAAATACTTTAATATTATTAATACCGGAAACTTATTTTGGAAAATCAGAGACAAAATTTAATAGCGCCTCTTGCGGTGTGGTGTGCAAATAAACCTGACATTTCTTAAATATTTAGAAGGTAATTAAAAAATCGCCATTGTAATGAAAAATTGAATAGTTTAGATAAATTGTAAAAGTTTATATATTTTATCAAAACAGTAATAAACCACTGCTTAACAGAAATAGTGCTATTTTTTAATTAGATAAAGGTTTCTCGCCGAAAAACCATTTGTTAGTTGCACACCCATCTGCGAAGATGGAGCCACAAAAATGTCCCCTATTTTCATATGTTAAAGTATATGGAGTTTCCGGTATTAATAATATTAAAGTATTATTATCAACGTGAACAGTCTGCACTGACCGTTGATAAATTTGATTGCACGTGTACTGATGGAAAAATTATTTCAACACAATAACAATAAAATTTCATCCTAGAAACGAAACATTATTCTAATTTATTAGTTTCTCTTCATCAGAAGATAAACACATTTTTTAAAAGGTTATCAGTAAATGCTCTTTAAACGCGATTTTGAAATGATTTTGAAAGAGCCGACCAACATTATTACACATCAAACCTACATTAGCTCTTATCAATTATATATATTTTTTTATAATATGTGTATAACTAGGATACAATTTATCACTATCATTATTATCAATCAGCAGCCAGCAGCAAACAATATTTTAATGAATTTCTAGTGTTATTCAGCGTTCAATAGTGCGTGAGTGCTGTTGCTATATTATTGTAAGAATAAAGTACGGTTAATCAAGAGCATCTTCACGAACATTCGAGGTAATTGAAACTCTTAAGTGGATTTAAAGTTCATTGCATGTTTTGATAAGGAGATATATTTAAAAAACAACGGATTTTTTAAAAACATTGAAACTTTCATTTTCTTTAAAAATATTTTAATTCATGAAGGTTAATTCAATTGAATGTTGGCCAATTGCAAGTGCATGCATTGAACTAGTAAAAACCAGTAGAGCTACTAAAGTAGTTCTAATAAACCTTTTGTCAATACACATTGCTATGCTAAATATTCGCATTATTAAGGTCGGTTTAAGCTAGTCAAAGCAAGAATCGAAAATTTTAGGTCAGTTAGAAAAAAAAGAAAGAAAATTAGCGCTCATTTAAGATTTCCAATATTTATGGAATTATTTTATAAAAATAAAAAATAAAGGATAGGAAGATTATGCTACCAACGAACTAACTAACCAACCAACCAACAAGGTTATCATCATCTCCCATCTCTTTCTTATCACTTTCCATTATCTAGTTTTTAAACATTTTTATTTGATCAACCTGTGTGTTGTGCTAATTGAGTTAGAGAACCTGCTTCGAGAATACATATTTAAAGGAGGTGCAGTTTCATTTAAATGTCAGTTGTCTTTATGTAAAGATTTAGAAAGGTTTTTCCCTAGTAAAGACAACCACAAACACACATTCAACATGAGGGTATGTTTATAGTATATATATTTTTTCACTCCTATTTGCTTTTTCCATTCTAATAAATTTTACAGAATTTAAAATGTGAAGATTGAAATTTATTTGTTTTTTCTCTCTTTTGTTACAGTACAGTATGCCTAACCCAACGCTGGAACATTCGCCGAATGCGGCGCTAAATAAAACCGTAAGCAACAAATATCTGGATTTACCTATCCCGGATGGAAAAGTACAATGTATGTATGTCTGGATTGATGGGACAGGAGAACATTTGAGAGCCAAAACACGTACTATAGATTTTGTACCAACAAAACCTGAAGGTAAGCGAAGTTTTATTTCAATTTTGTTTTTTTCCCTTCAAGCATGAAGCTTTCTATATATATATATATACATAGACCCTAATTTTTACAATTGCTAGGTGTTTTACTTTTTGTGTTGTGATAGTTTTGGGAAGTCTGACCTACATGAGATTTATCACAGTAAACACAATTCAGCTTATAAATTCCTCTCGAACAAATATTTCGTTACTCTTGTTAATTATCTGCACGGATGGATTTTTCATAGATTCTCTGAAAGGTGGTCTCGGTTGAAAGGTAGTCGCATTTTTTACAATTTTCTGAACTTATTTATTTAACTGTCTTTTGACACGGAGGTACAGCAAAGATATTTTTGCACAAAAATTCAAATATTCGTGTTTAAAATTGCTTTAACTAATCGTCTACATCCCCTAAATTCGCCTAAAAGTTTCCGTAACTATATCTACTGAAAAGCACAGCAATACATACATATATTCTCCTATCATAAAATTCTTTTTTTCTCTTTTATGGCAAAACCTTTTCTCGTTAGTGTTGTATTGTTTGCCGGCAAGTTTTAAGTCATTTATAGTGTTTACAAAATATTTTCCTAAATATGAGGATGATTCAGCCAAGCAAGTATAATTTCAAAAATTCATTCTGAAGTTACAAAATAAACAAAGTTTTAAATACATTCATCGTTTGCTATTTCCTAGTATAGAATACGGTATTGCATCTACAACATTTTATTATTTCTGCTTTATTGAGTCGTCATAAATATCTAAGCCAAATGAAACTCGGAAATGTCGTAAAAACATGCTATAAACAATTATAAAAGCATGATATTGTATTCACAAAAACTTTTTTGGAACTCAGTTCCACTTGAAAACTAATAAAGTAAAAACATTCTATTTAGGTCTTTAAGAAGACCACTATTTAAAAATAGTAGTACTTGTTTATAAATAAGACAGGAAATTCCGAATGGAAACACTTTTTGAATATAATCCAGTAGAAAGTAGAAGTTTACCTAATGAATGGCCTGAACAGGTATTATATCTAACGGTAGTTTCTTACTGATGCTAATCTCGTTTTTTATAGACAGGTTTTAAATAATGTGTATGTACTTGAAATGGCTGTTTACCGGTTTATTTCAGAAAACTATTTAAGAAAACCACCTGTTTAAGTCACTACTCTTGTTTAGAACTGCTTTTTTCAAATTACTAATAATCTTCTCAAAATATTTAAACAAATAAGACTTTAATTTTAAAGTAAGGATTTTAATTGATTTTTGTACACAAAAGTCCCGATAACAAAAATGAATTGAGTAATTTCCTGGACAGAAGTCCCGGAAACTTCCCGGGTCAGAGACACTAGTCGGTATAAGTTATCATTTGTTTTATAACGAAGAATCTGGTTGGAATTCAAGGTGAAACGTTTCGTTGGAATTTAGAAAGACTGCTCCCGAAAATTGAACTGCCTAGTCATATATTGGATGGCAAAATGCAAACCAAATTTTTCATATCCACTTTCGGTTTGTCAGGAGGATTTTTACGTCATTTTACCTATACAAGACATGAAATAGATACATGCATATACCAACGCTGATAACATGGCAAATGGTTTGTTTGGATTGAATGCTCTTTCCTTATTTGATAATAATAAATTGATGATTGATATGGAAGTAGTTTGACAGTCGAAAAAAGTCTTGAATCTACGACTTGCAGAAGAGTCAACTCCAACCACTTCTGTTTCGTAACTCTTCCCTCTCAATCCTCAAATCCTTTCAACCATATAATGCTATACTTTGCAAGTAAACTATTTTATTAGGTAATTGACGCCGGTCAGGCGTACCTTACAATTTCCTAGTATTTCTCTTCGATATCTTAGCTATAACTATTGTCGTCGTGTCGAGTTGAACCGGGTACCAATGGAAAACAGGGAAATTACTATAAACAATGTTTAAACAAACATATTTTGTTCTGTCATAGTTTTCGACTGATCTTCAGTTTATTAGTTATAGTAAACTTAGCACGCCTGAACGTCGCTAAACAGAAATAACCACCTGGCCTTGCACATCTACGTGACTCTCTGCACATTCCTGGTCAGTTTAAGACGCAAATTGTTGCATTAGTTCAATCGATATTCATTGTTCCTTTGTGCGCATTATGACTTAAGACCTTCTTACAAAAAAATACAGACGCGCACGAAGGAGAATCATGGGCCTTTCTTTAGACCACTAAAAACCACTTTTTTATGTAGTCAGTCATTTTCTTAAAGACATTTCTTTAAGTTGCCTTTTTTAGTGTCTTGATTTCTTTTTTTTTCCACCTGACACCTCATGTAGAGCCTTTCATCCTGTGCTTATTCTCAATGCTTTTTTTCTTCTAGTGATACCACATATCTGACAATCTTCTATAACACATTAAGAATACATCAATGAGTGAGCATTTTTATTGCTATTAACTTTTACATCTTTTGGTATCACTCTATACTTATGCTAATAATATATCTTTCTTTTTCCAGAATTACCAATATGGAACTACGATGGAAGTTCCACATACCAAGCCGAAGGCACAAATTCCGATACATATCTTTATCCTGTAGCTATCTACTGTGACCCTTTCCGTAGAGGAAACAACAAATTAGTTCTTTGTGATACATACAAATACAATAAGAAACCTACGGGTAAGTGCTCATTTTGAAAACATAAACACACCTCATTTTGAAATATCTCTTTGGTTTTACAGACACAAATAAGAGGTACAATTGCCTTAAAGCTATGGAAGCAGCGAAAGACCACAAACCCTGGTTCGGTATAGAACAAGAATACACCCTATTAGACATGGATCTTAGACCATTAGGTTGGCCTAAAAATGGCTTCCCTGGTCCTCAAGGTCCTTACTATTGTGGTGTAGGTGCTAATAAAGTTTACGGGCGTGATATTGTTGAAGCTCATTACAGAGCTTGTCTTTATGCTGGTATTAATATTGCTGGTTCCAATGCTGAAGTTATGCCAGCTCAGGTAGGCAGTTTTTATGATTGTTTCATGTTATTTGATGAAATTAATGGGAGAATTAAATTAATTAGTGGGAATTCCAAGTGGGACCATGCGAAGGCATAGATATAGCAGATGAATTATGGATGGCACGTTTCATTTTACATCGTGTAGCTGAAGAGTTTGGTGTCATTGCAACGTTAGATCCTAAACCAATGGAAGGTGACTGGAATGGAGCTGGTGCCCATAGTAATTTTTCAACGAAAGCCATGAGAGAAGATAATGGAATTATGTAAGTTTCTGTTTGGTAGCCTTGATATTATTGTAACGACAATGACGGTAATAATAATTATAGTAAATAGTAATTGCAACCTTAGGCGAGGTCATGATAGAGCAGTATTTATTAACTTCCTCATAATAAAAATAACATTGATAGATTCGTTGAAAAGTAGCACTTGTAAAGAGGATGTTTTAATTAAGCTATTTGAATGCTGCCCTACTGCATGTGATCCCCTCGTTTGACTTTTAAAGAGTCATTTGCATTAAGCAGTTGCATGTACATTTAACAAATTAATAAATGCCTGTCTGCGGTGTTGAGAGATGTAGGTAATGATAAGTTTATTTATGATGGACTTTATGAGTTTATTTATCATTGTCTATGTCTGTTTTATTATTGTATAGTAGAATTACCGAGGGGGATTTTCGTTCCCATATTTAATGTATGTATTTGCGGCAAATAAGTTTTTACACAATAACAAACCTTTAATGGATTATAAATGCACTGTAATAGTAATTTTATTGATCCTCCATATTAAATAGTATCTACAAAAATCTCTATTGTTTGCTTCCTTTTACAGTGAAATAGAAAAAGCCATTGATAAACTCAGCAGACATCACTTGAGGCACATCCAAGCCTATGATCCAAAAGGAGGCAAGGACAATGAACGTCGTTTAACTGGTAGACACGAAACTTCTTCAATCCATGACTTTAGTGCAGGTAAAATTTTGAAATAGATATTTTAAATTTTTAAAAATGGTTCAGTTGACATCCATACAGGATTCTATTTATTTTTAATTTGAATTTTTGCCTAGAAGGAAACGAAAACCATTTTTTCTAAAATCCCCTTTAAAAAGGTACACGATAATTTGTTCTATTTTAAGTTTGTGGACTGGACCCTTATTTACAATGCGATGTGCAACATTGCCTGATTAATCAAAAGTTTGTAAGAACTTATAGGTAATACACTATCGATAATAATCAGACACGGTATAGTTTGTAAAATTAAATATTGTGTCTCGGGCTCTCTGTATAGGTTGTGGCTGTAGCAATCAAACAATGGTGCCATTCTGTCTAATGTCATAACTCAAAATAAACCTTAATGGGGAGAATCCATTAGGCTGAATTTTCTGAAAGGCAATATCATTAGTTTCTATTTTTTGTAAACATGTAATTTCTACGTATACTACCTTTATAATCTAACTTCAATTGTTGAAAGCAAGCATATTACAAAGCACTAAGTTACTCCTAAAAAGTAATAAAAAGCGATTTGGCTGTGCTTTTAGCAATTCCAGGCGAAGCTATAAAACTCAAATTACAGTAGCATTTAGTAAACAAGTTTGCGAATATTGATAATTCTGCAAAAAGGGATTAAATAGAAAAAATAATTTAATAATCATTTTAAATTCTAAAGGGAGTTATTGATGTTTACAGATTGAAAAACTTGTTAAGAAAGTTATAGTTGCTTCCGCATTTTACCCGCTTTTGCTTGAATTTCTTCACGTTGGCGTTCAAAGCACTGGACAGAAACCACGAATTGTTTAAGTCTAAAATCCGTTTGCGGTAACCTGCAGCAGGACGTGAACAAACCATAAGCGACGCTATTGGTCGACGCGCACGTGGTCTCATTAACGCTTAAACTACTTTACCTACATGCGGAAACACGTATATGCAATCAGTTCTCGTTAACGTTTGTACTGTGCAGTTGCATTTGTTTCGTAAGAGTGTTTTTGTAATTGAGCTATTAGAGATTATACGGCGAACATCGCGATACTTATAAATCATATTACATTGAAAGAATTTTCCAAGAGCATCAAATTACAATTTTACGCCAATCTCCGTGCCCTTGTGATTCAAACCGCGATAGAAAAAATTTGGGCCCAAATTAATGGATTTGTGACGGTAAATAATACTACATTTAAGCTAAAGGATGTAGAAAATTTATTAAAGGAAGGAATCACCAATGTAAGCGCAGAAGATTGGAAAAAATGTGTGAGGCACGCCCATAAAATTGAACAAGAAAAGATTATTTGCCGCGGACTCTGTTCAAAAATGGCTCTTTTTAGAGCAAACACCTCTTTTAAACCAGGCTTTGTATGTTTAAATAGCGAGTGACGAGTCTGATTTAATTGTGGTGTATTTAATTTTTATAAGTATTATTTTCCATTCCATATTACGCTAAAACCGTAAGAACGAGTTAAGCGCACACGGTACGCAAAAGCGCATCATCGTAAATGAAGCTTCAAGGGTCAGCTAACTTCAAGTATATTTACGTCTTGCGACAGGTTAGCGCAAATGGACTTTAAAATGTTGCTAAAATTCATAGCTTAAGTTGTGGGAGATGTGTTGAATGTTTTGGATGAATGGGCGAGTGCTGGAATAATGCATTTTGATGTTACTTCAGTGTTCAGTAGTTACTGTATATTGTGAGTATCTGTAGAAAGTATACACTTTAACAATTAACATGTGGAAATGAAATGTCTGTGGAGGAGGAAGTGCGTACTTTTAACAGATGCTCTTGGTATGTGGATTATCCATGTTTTTCAGACTACCACATTAATTCGAGGAAGCGGAGACACAGTCAAAAACATGTATTTGGGATAATTTGATTTACATTATAATATATTCTATAAATCTAATAGGTAATCAATTAAACATAGTCAAATTTTAGGTCATAGGAATTCAAACTGTAACATGTACGTAGTTGGTATTACCTACTGGTCCGCGATTTCAATTCTTTGATTTGTGTACCTTAAGAATACATTATTTATGGCATCGGATTGCAAATAATTTATATGTTAATTCGACATTAATAACATCTTGTAG
The DNA here is from genome assembly GCA_929113105.1 of Agrypnus murinus. NCBI lineage: Eukaryota > Metazoa > Arthropoda > Insecta > Coleoptera > Elateridae > Agrypnus > Agrypnus murinus. The sequence continues at coordinate 6,159,435 of OV816027.1, forward strand.
GTCGAAAATCGTTGTAGACATAATTCGTATATTTAAAGGTACACCTACGTATCTTATGTATGACCCCATTTTTTTCCAAAGTTTGCAATTTGACTCAAGATTACTTACTCAGTTACTCAAAAACAGTGTATAATGAACATTTGTGTTGCTCAAGTCGCTACTATCGGGGCGAGAGAGCTCAATAGATGTGCTATATGCAGGATTCGTAGTCCCGGGTGAAGTCGGCACATTTTTTTGTAGGAAGTCCTCCTGATGAGCTACGGAAGAAAAACTTCTCGAACACGGTTGCACACGTCTTAAATTGCTAATAACTTTTCTGCTGCCACTACGATTTAGTACGCAATTACATATATTATTCTACACACTATTCTGAATAGGTTTATGCAATAAAATAGCTGTTAACACGAAAATATTCCTTCACATCTCTATTGACTGGACTTTAAATCAATTCTAATTTTTAGGAATTAGCAATTAAAAGATAACTTCTGAAAATTTTGTTTGCTTACATTATTTCATACCAGTAGAATTGAAAAGTAGAAATTTGAACTTTGTGGGGTAGAGTAGTAAACATGTAACTGTAGAAACACTCTCCAAATCTTTAGTTCGTAGAGCTGAATAAGAAAAGCCCAAATAAAAATTCTCGATCTGCAATTCAGGCAAGTAGGCCTTTCAATCAACTCATAAATGTATTAGTATATCATTTTAAATTAAAGTATTATGTGAAAATGTGGATGTCAATTGAATTATAACATACAACTATGAATTAAAAATTTTAGACAATTTCTAAGAAAGCTTTTTTTATCTCAGGTGTAGCTAATCGTGCAGCTAGCATACGTATTCCAAGAGGATGTGCAGAAGATAAGAAAGGTTACCTCGAAGACAGAAGACCAGCATCTAACTGTGATCCATATTCTGTCGCAGAAGCTCTAGTAAGGACCTGTATTTTAGACGAATAAGCTCAAGAATTGTTCCTCGAAGTCTTTCAATATAAATATATAATTATTATTATTAAAACAATTATCCACATTGATTTTTAGTTAAATGACAAAACATATAATTGTGTAAAATGTATCAATATATTTTAATCAATTAATAAATATGTTAAATGTTTTTGTTATAAATAAAAGTATTGTTTGATTAAGAATGGAATGAATTTTGTCTATTTATATTTATTTATTCCATTTTTAAACGCACAATAGATTAATGTAGAGTTAATTCTTTAGAACAGTTTTTGTTTGGTTTTTGTATTAAATTATTAAATATATTATTATTTGTTAATTATATTGATGAAAATAATAAAAATGCTAAATAATAACGTTTAAAAAAGTGCTTTTAGTGGTGCAATATTGCTATAACTGTTAAGAGCAAGAATATTTCTTTTCTAATAATCGAAATATATTTAATAATATAATACGTTTTTACTATTTATGTTTATTATTTAACGGGCCTAATTTCTGCTATTATTATAAAATTTTAATATATCAAAGAATCTTGCACAATGATGTCAAAACTGTGGTGTTCAATAGTTGTAAATATTTTTGAATTTGCATACGACCATCAAATCAGGTAGTATGTTGTTAATATATAATGTAATTATAATAGTCTACGATTTATTAATTTTATATTTTTGTATATATTAAATGCAACAACCAACATGTTGGTAGAACATTTGCATAAATCATATCAATTTCTAAATGAAGAAGACCAGCTGAACCTAAAACATAATAATTATAATATCTCACCCTTTTGTTATCGTTTTAAGATTTCTAAAGGGGTGAACTTTTATTTATTAGTCTTTTGCTCTTGTATATTGAGGCCTATCAATCATAATGTAGTTCATTTATTTTTTATTTCCATGAAGTATTTGTGATTAATATGTAAGTGCATGAATGAGAGCACAAATTGCTACTACTATTTTATTATTATTATTATTAAGGGTTAAGTGGGACATTAATATATTTTTAAGAAAAATGCAGCACGTTATTAAAGTTATTATATCAATAGCGCATTGTTAGAGTTTTAACTACACATCAACAATCATAAAAATAAGTATATAATATAATCGATTAATTTTTATTGTATATTTTATTTTTAATTGTTAACAAAAAAAGTTAAAAAAATAAAATTTGTTGTAAAATGTTTTCGTTTTTTTTAAACACTATTTAATTCATTTATTAAATGCTGCCTCAAGTTTTATGATCTCTAAAATTCCATCGTGCATTTCTTTAACAGCTTCATATTCTGTTAAACCCATTCTGCGTTTGTTGGATATGTCGTAGACGCCACCTTCTGCTTCCGAGTGTTCACCATGGGTACCTCTAACTTGGAGATTGTAACATTTAGCGACTTCCTCTAATTTGGAGTAATTTTGCGCTAGTTTTGGTACTTTGATGTGGACTGATGCTCGAATGGTAGTTCCTAAAAGAAAACACATTTATTTTTTTTTATAATTTTAAGTCTTGATTTGAATCTTTGATCTCAAGTGGTCTCAGGTATTTTGTCAGACAGATTTTGCGATTACACGACACAAGAAGATAAATTCTACAAAAGCAATAGCAACTTCTCTTATTCGAGATCAATGTGTCTGAATAAACCATTAGTAAGAATTTTGAAAAATGAAATGACAATTGACAAAGTATTGAATTTTCTTTAAAATATGTCCTATATTTTTTTTTTGTCTTAAAGTAACTAAATAGTTCTTACGCTACACTTGGGTAAAGTCAATCATAAATTGTAACAGCACTTGACATGCCTGCTGTGAGCAAAACAACGTTGAAGCAAGCAGGATATATTATAGGGAAGTCAATGGAGACAGTAGCAAGAAAAAGTTGCGAGGAAGCTTTGCTTGAAGAGCAGGAACTAACAATAAAAAGGCTGTTGTAAGTTTATCACTGTTTTTCAATATTGCAGTACAGAACTTTGATCGTTTTTATACACGTATAAACTTTTATTAATGAACTTCATATTTACTCACTAATTAATCAAAAATTAGACTGATTTGTCCACTCAAAGTGTCTCTTTAATGTACAGCACACACGGTTGTCCGCAATTACTTCTGGGATGTGGTCCGGGTAATAACGGAATGTTTAGATTTGCCATAATTTATTCTATAAACAACTTGGGCTTGAAGATGGTTTGTATAATAAAATTAGAAGTATCGTAGTTCGTTAAAACGTTTTTATCACATTGAAAGACATTATTGATTGCATAATACTAAATACTTCTAATTAAAAAAAACTTGTTCAGTAGATATTTTATTATGAACTCAATAACTATTTCTTTCATTTCGATATACACGTTTCATAGAAATGCGATACTTATGATTTTATTATACAAATCATCTCGAAGCCCAAGTTGTTTATGCAATAAACTACAGTAAATCTAAACATTCCATCATTATCCAGACCACGTCATGTATTTTTCATTCTCACATCCTCTGTTCAAATATAGAACTAGCCAGTTCCAAACAGATCCGAGATCAAATATCAATACTAAGCAATAAAAAAGCGCCAGGCATAGATATGATAACATCTAAAATACTGAAGGAATTACCAAAAAAAGGATTAGTAATGCTAACGTATATTTTCAACGCTATTATCAGGTTACGATACTGGCCTAACTGTTTAAAAAATCTGAAATAATCCTCATACCAAAACCTGGAAAACCATTAACAGAAGTATCTTCGTATAGGCCAATAAGTTTTACTGTCCTCCTTATCAAAACTATTTGAGAGATTAATACTCAAACGTATCCTTCCCATCATTAACATCATCCCCAATCACCAATTTGGATTTCGTCAGGGCCACTCCACAATCCAGCAGTGCCATCGAATAGCACATGTAATCAATGAAGCCATAGAGGAAAGCAAGTAATGCTCTGCAGTTCTATTAGATGTGCGACAAGCATTTGATAAAGTGTGGCACGAAGGCCTACTCCACAAACTTAAACAATCAATACCAGAATCCTTTTATCACTTGCTAAAATCTTACTTAACAAATAGATTCTTTCGAGTTAAAATTAATGACGCAGTTTCTCACTTCCACCCTATAAAATCTGGAGTTCCACAAGGAAGTGTGCTGGGCCCACTCAAAGGAGTGTACATTAAATAAAGATTTAATGTACACTTCGGACTTACCAACTACAGACGTCACCACAACTGGTACATTTGCCGACGACACCATTATATTAGCTGTTCACGTAACACGTAACTGTTCCTGTAAGCATCGATGGCATATAAAAATCAATGAAACTAAATCACATCATGTAACTTTTACAAATAAAAAAGGAGCTTGTCCTCCAGTGATTATAAACAATATAGTAATCCCTACCGCAACCAGTGCTACATATCTAGGAATGTACCTCGATTCAAAACTGAACTGGAGTGAACACATACATAAGAAAAGAAAACAAATAGATCACAAAATGAAAGAACTCAATTGGCTGAAAACAGTAATCATTTCAATATGGACCTATGGCATTGAGCTGTGGGGCTGTGCAAGTAATACAAACATAAATATAATTCAACGAGTGCAGTCAAGATTCTAAGAACCATAGCTGATGCACCATGGTACATCACCAACAACATGCTCCATCAAGATCTTCATATCTCAACAGTTAAAGAAGTAATTCAACAGCGAAGCCAGAGACACCACCAGAACCTTGAAAATCATCAAAATACCACATTGCAACCACTCGTGCAAGACATACCCAACAGAAGACTCAAAAAGAAATGGCCAGCGGACTTGACCTGAAGTAAGACGGGGCCTTCCCATTGGGGATGACCCTCCAGGACATTCGAGGGACGTATATGTTAATTGTTCTTCCAACCAGCAAAATAGATCATAGATGTATTATATTCTGATTGCTGTTAAAATTTAAATAATAAAGAAAAACATCCTCTGTTCCTAACCCTCATATCCTGTTTCCATTTTCACTTAGATATGAAGAATCGGCGACTCCTGAGATTGAGACCCATCCTCCACTGAATATCTACTCCCCCTCCAGATTTGAGTGACCCGTCCACAGCATGTGTTAGTATAGCTGCTAGCTATGATATGGGCTACAGAACTCGCGGAACAGGAAGAACTTATGACAGTTTAACTGGTCATACTCACTATTTGGATTTAGGAGTAAAAAACTCATTGGTTTTGACACAAAGACGTGAAAGCGAGATCATGATCCAAAAACACATGATTGCAGAGCAGTTTATGATGGCACGGCAAAATCCATGAAATCTGCGGCAGCGGTTGACTTGATGTCTGACAGAAATCAGAGTTTGAACGAAGCTAATGTGAAAGTGACAGTTTTTATTGGCGACGGAGACAATGCGGGCATAGCGTAGGTTCGAGCGAATAGTTCTCATCATTCCATAAATAAATGGTTGGACAAGAACCATACGGTGAAAAATTTGAACAATTTTTTATTCAAACTAAAAACCCAAACATAAATTCGATAACTTTGTTATTGACTATTTGAAAAAATGTTTTGGGTATGCTCTGTCGCAAAATTGTGCTGATGTGAGAGCTACAACAGCGACCATCAGGAACGTGGTCAAGCACGCTTTTGGCGACCATGAAAAGTGTAGGCAATGGTGCAAATATTCCAAAGACCGAACAAACTACATTCACAAGGGATTGCCTGGTGGAAAAAATTTAACTGGAGAAGCATTACGCAAGGATCTTCAAGCTCTGTTCGAACGATTTACTTCTAATGCACCCAGTTTAGCACCGGCAGGTGCTACGCAATCGAATGAGAGTTCATACGGTAACGAGTAAGGCCCCGAAGAGTACCTTTTATGGTGGAACATCTAGCTACCATTATCGAGTATCAGCTGCTGCAGCCCAAACAAATCTTGGAGCTCAGTATTTGGCGAAATCCTACGAACAAGCGGGCATATCACCTGGTTTGAACATTTTAAGATATCGAGAAAGAAAAGATAAATTACGGCTGCGACGGCGGACGTTGAAGCAAACCGTAAAGTACAAGTCTCGGCGGAATGTCTTGAAGAACGCTAAGCGACGAAAACGTAAACAGCAAAATCGCGGCGAGGGATTATCATATATGTCCGACGTTGCATTTTTGCAGACTGTAACAGTTCCTCAGACATCCCACTTTCCAAGTCCAGCAGTAACTCAAGAAACTCTCCCGGTTTACGTGGATATTGAAACTACTGGGTCTATCAAAGAACTCGGAAATTGTTCAGATAGCTGCCAAATGTGCGGGGGACAACGGTGCGTTCAGTATGCATGTTTACCCCTTGCTAGGAATCCACTCACGCATTAGGGAAGTGACAGGGTTAGAAATGGTCGGCAGATAGCTTTTACTCCACGGAAAACCCGTACCTGCAACTAACGTGAAAACGTTAGGGCAACATTTTGTGACCTTCCGGAAAAGTACTGGGAAATCCGTCGCCCTCGTTGGTCATAATTCTTTTCGTTTCGATTTTCCATGTATTTATCGATTACTTTGACGTTTGACTCGACTACGTTTTACAAACGCTTTACAGGTATTCAAAGCAGAACTTATAAGCACTATAAGTGCTACAACTTTAGTCCTTACTCCACTGCAGACTGATGTTTTTCGAGATATCAATTGAGGTATCTGTCTTGGTCATAAGTGTCGACTGAAACTAATGAAAGAAATATTCGTGTGCTGTCAAAGTCTAATCCAATGTAATGAATTATCACCAAATATGGGATGATCTTGTCAATAGGTGGATATTTTTGTTAACAATGGTAGTGAAAAATATATCAAAACTTCTAAAAACTGACTTGGATTCTAATGGTTTTGTGGACCTGTTTAAGTATTAATGAAATAAAATGATACTAAGATAGCATACCTAGATTAGTTGGACAAAACGTCAGAAAGCCAAGCCGCGGGTGTCTGGAAAACTTCATTTTCCTCTCTATCGACTGCACACCTTCAATAAGACGTCTGTAAATGGCGCCTAAATCACCACCTTGCTGCATAGAAATAATCCTAAGGTGATCCTCCTCGTTAACCCACACCAGGAACGTCTTATTATCATTGTGGTATATTCCTCTACCGGTTGGCCAGAATCTGCTGGCGTTAGCCGCTTGTAAAAATCTATCGCCTTCTTTGAACAAAAAATGATCGTCTATTAATTGCTGCTGATCCGTTTTGTTCATTCCAGTCAACGGATAATATTTTCCTTTTAACTCCCCCGTGAGTTCAGTAAGTGTCGTGGAAACTTTCTTTTCCATTTCTTTATATTGAGCTTCAGACAGACACGGATTGAACGGATATCCCTCTAAAGATCTACCGCATCTAACTCTGGTTGATACAACAAACTTTCCTTGTGGATCTACATTACCAAGTGAGCTTGTATTACCCCAATCGGAAGGTGGGTGCCTGTCGTTTTTCGTAAAACCCAAATGGTAGTCTTCGATGATAGGATCAAATAATTGAGCAAAGACCGTGTAGGCATCTGCATCTGGCGCATAAACTCCTATCCCAGAATCGTGGTTTGCGTAACCTTGCAAAACGAAATTAATATAGACACTTCGAAACATTGGCAAATATAATACAAATACCTGATTGAATGCAGTCCAATAAAGTAGAACCAAACGAAGTCTTTTTATTTTTTAATTGATCAAATACTGGCCTAGTTAAATACTTTTTCAACAACGATTGCGAGTTTGAAGACTGAAGTGCAGCAAAACCTTTTTCCAGTTTATCAAGTACAGCTGGATCTACACTACCGCCGCCGCCGCCACCACCACCACCAGCTGCTTTTCCACATTTTCTAGCGCAATCACGACATGCTGCCATTATACGAAAGCTTCGCGAAGGCTATATAAATTTAATTTAATTAAAAACGCTATATAAAGTAAAAATCGTTTGACAGAAATTTTTGAAAGGAAAGATTTCAAACTTTTGTTACTATAGTTATTATCTTGGTGCTTTTGAGTTTTGAAAAAGGAAAACTGTATGCTTTAGTATAATGAGTTTATAGGTATGAAAATATTGAATTTTGTTCGTACTAAAGTAAAACGTCTGAGAAAACGTTTTTTTCTCAACTTGCATTTAGTTTCCTACGAGTGATAATTATTGGAAGAATCTACCCTTATAAACTCGTAGTTGCTGTTTGTACGAGTGTACTTCTGATTAAATGTCAAAACTGATACCTGGTTTAAGTTCCACTGAGATAAAGTTTTTAACAATAATTTTGTAGGTTTAGCCGATTGAGTTATAAACATCTCTTTTATATCTGATAATTATAATTATCCGATAATCTCTAAATAACCCATGACGTAAACTGTCACTTTATCATTTCACAACACTTGGGTATGACTTACAAAAGTATCTTTCATTTGTTTAGAAATATATCATGAAAAACCTGGTTACTAGTTTTCATTTCTAAGTAGGCTCAAAATATTCCAAATAGTTAACTGGTACCGTGAGATCATTTAAATTTAAAATTAAAGTAGGCGGGAATTTTTTTATACGTTTGGCGATCCTGCCAATAGACTCGCTGTGTAAATTAGAGGTTATGCAATTTTATGTTCTAGATTAAACATTTTGGAGCGTCACTTTGACAATTCAAATCAAACTGTGAAGTGAACAGTTAGTGTTGCCAATCTAATTTAAAAATCACAGCCAACTTTAATTATAAATTCAAATGATCTCGTGGTAGAAGAAAAGCATGGATGCGATTTACCCAATTATTTTCAACACTGCAAGGTCCAAAGTTCTACCTACCTAAATGAAGTAGTAGTTGGTTGTAGAAACCAAGAAAGAGCAAAATCAGTTCGTAGTATTGCTGAGCAGAGTTTTTGAATACGACTTTCTTGTGTTTGTCCGATTTGTCTTTTTTTCTAATCCTTGCTTTCTGATGTATTCAAACCTGTGGCTATTTTATGCAAACCTAATTACGATTCTAGATATCTGCAGAAAACTTTTATCAAGGACTGTCAAACTGTCTTTCTAAGTATCATTGTCTTCCTGTTATGTTATTCCATCCGTCAGCACTTCTGATACACGAAGTCGACAGAGAATGTTCTTACTTTATTGCAAATGTAGTCTAGACTCGTCTTTCTCGATCATTAGCATTGTTTAAAGCTAGTAGTAAAGAGGGCGACACAATAAGACAAATGTAAATGAACACTGCAATTACAAAAAACGTTAAAATTAATAGAACTGACTTTTAATTTATTTTTAAATATTTAACAGAAAAAAACAAATTGCGTGTATGACCAAGCAAAAGTTTGAAAACAAAAATTTGAACAACAATAATAAATGGAAAATTAACTATGTAGCTGTACGATATGTGTACTCCAATGTCATAAAAAAACATCAGCTGTCACGAAATCATGTAGCGGTCAACGCGAGTGTAAGAAATGGCGTGGGAGTAAACGAATATTTATTTTACATGAAAAGTTGCTAATATCGCTTACTTAAAAGTAAGACTTATTTCTTAGTTTTCTTGAACTGTATCACGAGCATCTAAAATCCAACTGCCTGAAAAATTCGGACTTAAAGGTATTAAAACTAAGATGACGCCTTCTGAAAGATATTAGTAAAAACCTTTTTTAAATAGAAAAATTTAAGTGTTCAAGCATTTATCTTATCTATTTAATATCGATTATTCCAAATCTTTAGTCACCCTGTATAACATTTAATTACTAACACGAACAACATCAACCATATTGTAAAAGAAGACATATGCACTAATATTACACGTTTATTCATCGTGTAATGGACACAGCTTTTCCTAAAATCCTAAAGTTTTTCTGATCAATATGTTTTTTTCTGAATTAAATAAGTTTAGGACAAAATATGCATATAGTATTTGTTATTCTATTACATAAATTAAATTATATTTTTTACAAAAGCACAGAAGATTCTTTTGACACAAAAGGCATTAAAAACAGATTTTTCTACAAGAGTGTGGAATTTCTTTTCCACACTCATGTACAAAATCTTTCAATTCACTTTCTTAAAAAATAGCGCTTGAGGAAGAGCCATACCAGAAAGACCTGTATGATCGGAGCAGTCGCTTTTTCATACTTGCCATGAAATGAAACTCTTTTTACATTTGTATCATAATATACTATTTCCACATTGTTGAATACGGAAAGTTTTATTTTAAAGCTATATGCACACATAATGGTACCGGATGAAGGAGATAACTGAATAAATAAATAACTCGATGTAGCCAATTCACGCTTAGCAACAGCAAACAAAACAATCGATATGCATTTCGACAGTTTATTATTAGATTTTATAGAACTGATTAATTTTACCACACATTATCATATTTTTCATACAAAGACTTTGCAGTCTTTTATTATGCAAGTTTTTTATATTGCTTTTGTTTTTTTCTGTGTCAAATAATCATTTTTTTGTTCGTAATAATTTTATTATAATTCTGAATAAAGATTTTACTGCCGCTCCCGCAACACATAATTTTATAGACTGTAATAAAATAGAGTATGCAGGTACTTTAGAATATAAAATTTTACGAAAGAGCATAATCATTTACCACATACGACCGGGATGGAATCTCAATATGGCGGAGTAGGTATTTCGGCTTTGCAATTAAATATTTTCATTGGTGGTTCTCATCGTCTCGAAATGCGCACATAAACTACATAACCTCAATTTTAAAACATATTATTTTGAAATTAATTTTAGAATATAAATTTTCAATTTAATATTTAAAACAAACGAATAACTTACTTATGAAATGTAATTCCCCTCGCATATAATTCGCATTTGCCGGAGTTTGAGAGAAAAGGTGGTGTCTAATGGCGGTCAGTGTGACGTCATATCCGTAGCTTTTAAAGTTTATTACGCCGGATAGTTATGATCCTTTCTATAACAGTTTTATATTCTAAGTTATGTACAATTTATTTTCTTTTCTATTTGCCAATTCAAGGTCAACGCATCTAGAAGAAATTTCGCATTCCAGATTTTGACGCCAGAAAAGCAATGGTGGTATAACAATTTGGTTACAGAAATTGTCACCAACACACCATTACATACAATGCACGTTATACATACAGTACAGATTACATACAGTGAGATCAGAGACACAAATTATTGACAAAATAGTGACCAATAAAAATTTATTGACGTCACTATGGATAAATTTTGGGATACAAAAAGATGAAAGTTAAATAAAACAACTACAGAATAAATCTCAAATTATTAAATTATAATAAATGCTCCAAATGCAAACATTAAGTATTGATTAATTTGAGAAATAAAATAAAGTATAACCGCAAAAACGCCACACGATGTCAAGATAAGCGAGATGCGGCGATAGCCTATGACCATAGTTCTCCTTAGGGTACTATGAATTGAGTTACGCTCAATTAACACGTCAATTACATCTGTAAGAGCTACCAGTACTCACTGGTTGGAGCGAGGTTGCCTATCCGCCCTCTATTAGCTCTCCAGGCTAGTGCCGGTGCTATTAATGTGCTCACCCATCGGGGTTTGTCTTCGATGAAGTCCTATCACCCCAGTCCAGCTTGCTTGCTTACTTTCATTTCTCAGACTAGTCTAGCCTCAGCATCCTCAAGTGTGATTGGGACTTGGGAACATAATTAGGATTGGTGAGCCTCCGACAGATCCCCGTCGACTACCTTGAAATAGAGATCCTCGGCCAAAATCAATTAGATGGTGGGGTTGTCTTAGTGTGAGAGGCTCTATATTCTCATCAACATCCCTTATATGTCTGTATGTATCCCATAGCCCATATAGATGTTATATTACCGAAGTGTCTCAAACTACTAAACAAACACAAGGTTGCCCCCTCCCGGCATCCAATCTGACTACCCAAGAAGAAGCAGCAGGCGATACAGTCTCCACTTAGACAGCGACCTGGAGGTCGCTGGAATAGACTTTGTTAGTATCGACTCGCGTACTTAAGTCTAACCTCGTTCTGGACCGCCCCCAAACCTCTGAGACCAGTGCAGTCAATATAACTATATACAGGGCGTAACTAATATGAGTACCAACCTCGTAATGAGGATTGGGTAGCTGGTACGATTTAGAACGTATTTTCCCTCATCAGCATGTGGTCGTTTTAACATAGTTTTCGAGAAAATTGCATCTCAAATTCTAAGTACGCCCCTTACTCATATTAAATACACTAAAAATATTAAACAAGCAAAAAATATTTTTTTTACTTTTTACAGGTGACCTATTGTGCTTGTAGAATGCAGTGGATGATACGCGCTTACAACACTAATGACGGCGGGTGTTTTGACTGCACAACTAGAGGGAGTAAGGCTTATGGTAATGGTTCACTTTATTGAGCAACTGGGGTCCCTGCAAATGTAATGCCTCACATACAATGTAGTGGTGAATGAGGAAGTGTGAATGGGCAGTTGCTACAGCCCAGCTTATTGCTTGCTACGACGAATGATGTCGATTGTGAATGTGGAATGAGGTGGCTAAGAGCGATCTCTGGGTTGAGATTGTGTCATACGAGAAAGAAAAACTCGATGTTTCTACTTTTTTGTTTAATTTTGCATCTCATTGTTTTGGTCTTTGTATCGTTTCTATTCAGATATTCTCTGATGCGTCTTATCTATGTTCCTGAGGAAGTCCCATGCAATTGCAAGCGAAACGCTTAATATGGTACGACCCAAACTGTAGAGTCGTTCTTTATCCATTGACTAAGGTCATGAAAGTCTACGTACTTATTTGGTGATATGGTATTGCTAGCAGTGATCTGCTTGTTTTAAAGCTTTTAAATACGATTTCTGATATAAAGAAGCTTGCAGTTTCATCCAAAATAGCAGTCTGCAGTGATTTTTACTCAAAGATGATGCGTTGGCGGATGTCATTCCATGTTGTAGCTCTCAAACTCTGTAGTAGCTATAGCATCAAGTTTGGAGATGGCGGATGGAGCGGACAACCGAGTCCACTCTCTCCCATATGCAGCCATGCCGACTATGTGTCACTCATATATTTGCTCACTTGACGAATGAACTCTGCACATCTAATGCCTTCTCTCATTAAAATTCACAATTACGATTTCATCATTGTTGCTTAAAAACCTAGCATTACGTGCCGCACCCGTAACTACACATGCACATCAAACATCTTTAGAAAAGTACGTACGATAGATGCAGGTCAGTGTGTTAAGTCTAATAGGATTAAATGCAAACTCTTTCGAATTTGATACCATACAAAACGTGACATCTGTTGAATGGATACAACAAGGATTGTGACCTAATAATGGAGACGCGCACATTTTATTTTGGATGTTGTTGAAACAACTTAAAACTACCAGCAGAAGTTCTAAGATGGGTTCTAATCTAATAGAGGTCGGATAATACAAAGTCCTTTTAATTTCATTGCTATAGCCAGATGCTTGTTCGAATGATTTGAGTGTAGACTGTTAAACAGGACACCCTGTATAGCACAATTCCAGATTAAAACTCTTATTGAACTGCTAGACGTGGTAAAGCAATCAGTATCTATTGAGTCAGCTGCTAGGAAAACAGATGAGACTAAAGATTTAGATTTGCTACGTAATCACACATCGGACCACAACTAGGTATCTACTAATTCGTGGATTTTGGAAGCGTCAGCAGCTTCCGTGCAAAGGATCGAAGAGCACTTTATCAATCGGTAGCAACTCCGTGAAAATCCTTTTTTGGTCGTGCTAATTATTAGTTTCATGGACACTTATCACTTCATTCTCCACTTTTTCTTTTTTTTTGCATGCTTCAATCATTCATGAACTACGGCCACTTAATCCCATACAAGTTTAGCCCCTTCTGAGATACACCATTGAAGCTTTGATTGCTGGCGCTTTTTAAATTCGTTCATATCTAGTAGCTTCAAATTACCAAATTAGATATTGTCATATCTTGTTAGTCTCTCCAGCGCCCAACCAACCACTGTATCAATCATTTTCACCAACTTTTACAATCTACAACACCATGGATCTGTGAGAGATTAGAGACGTTTCTCTATCATACTTTTCTGGTACACCCTCTTCTGGCGCTTTTACTTTTATGATTTGTTTTTTAGCTGTACACCTTACCTGCATTAGCTACCTCTTCCTCATCCCTCCTGTTAACGTTTTTATTTTTTTATATTATTTTTTCGGTAATGTTTCTTAGGCATTTAGCTATATACATGTATGATCCTAGTTTATGAACCTGATGAGCCTCACCAGTTCATAAACTAGGTCAACAAGAACATATTGAATATTTGTAAAATACTGAATCAACTTTAAACAATTTTAAAAGCGTAACAGTACTAGTAGCAAAACAAGGCTTAGTTATTTTATAGGATCACGACTGGACGAAGACTTGTGTATGCTAATTATGCAAGACCAAGAGCAAGACGCTCCAAGGAAAGCGAGTTCTTTTCTCTGGTTGAAACAAGAAAATTCAAAGCTTTGATAGAGCCAAGGTCTAGTTTCACACTCAAATTGATATTCGTCTTGATCGTCACTTCCAAAATGATGGTGATGCTATGCTTCGAAAAGTTATTCTATTTACTACAAAAACATAACAACTAAAACACGCCTTATTTTTATATTATATTTATTGTCTTTCTTACAGCTATGTATGTACATGTACAGAAAAAATCAATACTTTACTAAGCTGGTACATAATCACCTTTAGGGGTATAAAACATCTTTCCAGTAGCAATACGCCTGAATACTTCCTTACGCAGCAACTGCTTTTCCTTTTTGATCTTTTTCAGAACACCTTTGTTCTCTGTCGCTCGTCGTGATAAATACGGCAAGACCTCATTTACCGGCCCGTATGGCACATATTTATACACAGAATAACCTGATTGGCCCAAAGGAAAAGTAATATAATCGCACATGCCCAATAATTGACCAAAACATACAACTCTGTCGGCAGGCTTAATACCGATCTCTTTCATTTTCTGAATAGCAAAACGACAAGTATCTTCATTGTGCGATGCTACCATAACAGTCGCTCTTCCTAATTGATTACCTTTGTCTTTGAATTCTTTAATTCGCCTCAGGCATTCGGTTAGCACCTTGTGATACATTGCGGATGTTGCATCAAAATCGGGATTTGTTGGATCAGGATAGCCCATAGAAGCAGCTCTAGCCCTTTCCTGATGGAGATAGGCGCCTCGTACAAGTTTTGCGCCAAAACAAAACTTCTGCCGTTTCGCTTGTTCCATGTCGGTGCTGACCTCATCGAATGCAGCACGCAGATAACATTGATAAGTGTTGAGTATTCGTGCTGTGTTCTTATTATATTTTCGCATAAATTCCTGTGCCACTCTGGCTATGGCTGGTTGGAAGTAAGTTTGTTCTGCGTCAATCATTAGACGTACATTTAAGCTCTCAGCAGCTTGGCTGAGAGTATCAAGTCGCGTAATAAAATTTCTAAACATAGTTTCATCTTTCTTTGTTAGTTTCGTAATCCAACCTACCATACGTCCAGTCTTTAAATCAGGAATTCTAAATGTGCTACTCAATTCGTTCTTTTCGTCTATAATACCTGACCAAGGAAACAAATGAATAATACCTTCATTATCAGCTACTAAGTGCTTCATAAAGCTTTTTATGTCATCACTTTTAACTTTGGCCGCTACCAGTTTCTTTTCTAACTCTTCTGGTTTTATTTTATATTTCAGAACGTGTCCCTCTTTGGATTTACTTCCAACTATATCAGCCATATATCCACGTGCTCGCATAATTACTTCAGATACTTGAAGCAATAATTGTGGCTTTACTAATGCAGTCAGTTTAACAGCAGCGATTCCAGTACCTTTCGTAGTATGTGCTACCGCTTGCACACAATCAAGAAATATTTTCATATTTTTTTCGCAATTGGCTTCGTCTTTATAGAAGTACGTTCGAACAGCAGCGGCAGAACGACGATCCGCAAACCTCTTATCCAACATATGATACTGTTTTATGGACCCTTCTTCAAGTTTATCTCCACCTTCTGGTACCGTTCCACTCAGTCCTCGTGTTTTTGCTTCCTCTTCACTGAGATCTTCTTCAGCGGAGTAGTCAAGTATAGATTTGACACCAAACGAGTACAACCTGTGTATTACTGGTTGGATGCGTTCTTGATCTTCACCTGCCACAAAATGACCATAGAATGTCAATTTCATTAACAAACCAAATAGTTTTTCTCCACACACGGACTTGCCTAGTTTCATCAGCTTTATGTTGTTATCGACAATCGACTCGAAAGAGCATATTGTATAGACTATGAGGGCTCTAACAAGTTCCCAAGTTGTTTTGCTCTTAAATGAAGCCACTGGATCATTGAACGAAGTGTCTAGAGGATCTATCCTACGTTTCTTAGATGGGGTAGAAGTATCTTGAGAACTCAAAGATCGAAGTGTCGCATCACTGATTCTGATAGGATTCAATAGGGGGGTCCGAGTTTGGAGTTTTTGTATATTAAACACTTTACGCCCTTTGAGAATTTTGCTATAACTACTCATTTTTGAAACAGGGTTTTTGGGAAGCCTTGGTGTAGTGGTATGACGAACTAAATAGTTCAATATTCTTCACGTTATCCTGTAACTCACAGTTGTAACTATTATCAACAGAACACTGGATAAATTGATCGTTAAAGATAATGATAAGTATTTAAGAATAGTTTCTTGTAACTGATGATTTTGACTGATAAATTAATATAGTTGACAGTCTTATTGGCATTTAGTAAGTTGGTCATGAATTTGAAGCTTACCACAGCAACTTTATATTTGTATATAACTCCATTTAACATATCAATACTTATCAAACCGATACGAGGCAATTTTAAACGAGAATATTTTAACTAACTTTACCTTCTCTTAATGGCAGCAAATTCTGTAAAAAAATAGCAGAGAATCTAGTATAAAGGGGGGGGGTATGAGGAGTGTCATTTCAATTCCAAACCGGTTTAAGACACTACTCTAAAGAATTCGCGCAGTTTTGGTGTAGAAAGGCAATAGGATGGACAGAGAATTCTTCTTTCTTAGTTGCTTGTCAGATACATCCTGCTCATAAGTTCTCACACATTTTCTTTTGACCTTCTTTGCGCATTCTTCACACACAATTATTAAATGAATGGTCGTCTGCAAACGTCTTTATTATTAAGTCTTGCTTTTGGCCACATTTTCACTCATATTCCTGAAATAATTCTTTATTATAAATAGAACGTTGAGATTATTGATGATTACTCAGTATGTTCTCTTTGTGTCTGTATTTCTACTGGGTTTCACCTGACATCACAATTACTTTTTTTGGATGCGGCTTACAGTTACTAGCACGGTTCTCTTCCTATATTGTGGGATTGCCTTAAATGGCTATAAATCGGCGAGTTATCCGTTGCGCTCTTTTTGCGGAATTTTCTACCATGTCGGTGTTGTGCTAGTTGAATGCTGGATGCGTCTTCTGTAGACTATTCGCTTTTCTGCTGTGGGCGATGTACTTGTGTTTGATGCACAATCCTTTCTTCTGCGACTTAAACTAACCTTTACAACATCCCAGCTGGTTTGATTGCCGATATATCTGCAACTTTGTACGGTTCGCTACTTTGAAGTTTTTCTTTAATAACTATAGAAAGTTCAAAATCTGCAACTATTCATTCAAAATGTGAATATCCCAAACTTTAAAACGTTTTAAGTGTAACACACTTGGCTTTTGAAATTCTCAACTGCTATCAACTGAAACATTTAGGCTAAGAAATTTTTAAAAATATCAATAGTCAATGACGAACCTGGAGATTGAACCCAGGACCTCAAGATTGGTAGTCAAGCTCTATTCCCGTTGAACTATCAAAGATGTATTGTGAATACAAGGGGCGTACTAAATTTAAAATGCGATTTTCTCGAAAACCAGCAGGAAGCGATAACATATTGATAAGGAAAATATGTTTTAAATCATTACAGCTACTTCCCATTACGACGTTTCTAGTTATATTATTTACACCCTGTATATAGTCAATTTTCAAAAGTGTCACTTTTGAGCAATGGTTTCTCATCAGGAGGACGAGGGTGAGCGCAAGCGTCAAATTTAACTTAGCTTGAGAGATCTCCAAGGTCAATTACAAATATTTAGCCACGTTTAGACATTCCAGTAGGGGTTATAGGGCTTTATGTATACTGTGTCAAAACTGAGTGGTTTCAAAATGGATTGTCGTACGGTCTTTGTAAAGTAGAGGACGAAGTATGTTAAAATATTTTAATTCGTGGCAATAAGTAAAACCTTGCCTGAATGTTTGAGTGTAGGTTCTGAACTAGTAATTGTTGTTATGCATTCCAGACCTATGGTACCTTAATAAATGTTTACCTAACAGTAACCTAATAAAACTTTGAAAATACTGTCATCGATAACGCCTTCCTGAGGCTTAGATATTTTGTCTTTCAAATAACCCTTATAACCTAGTAAGGGCTCCTCTGAAGCATCTTCATACCGTCTAATTAGTCTTCTGTCCATTATTTCCAAAACTTGCCCTAACCCACTGACTTAATTCAATCCTTTTTTGAGTAGAAACAAATATTACAAAGACACCATTTAAGGTTCCGTCAACATCACTCACACAACAACACCAGAAAGGATGATCCTTGAAATAGAATATTAGTGATCTACGGCATTCATTGACGTCTCGCATACTTTCGACTACATCTGTCTGTCCTACAACACTAATTTATAAAGTCAAGAGAAATCTAACCTATTCTATATATTAGGTCTTAGAATTTTAACCAACAGACAGACATGTTTTTATTAAATATGGAGAAGCCTAACATAGTTAGTCATAATCAACTCTGGAGTGCCGCAGGGGAACATTTCTGTACCTCCTCCGCAACGTTTGCAAATCGCACGGCCATTTTAAGATTCCACCAAAATATACATCGAGCCTCCTTGATTCTACAAAAATATTGAAACATGGAACATGGCGTATTAAAGCAAATTACATAACGTCCGCCCGTATAACCTTTACATCTCACGTTCAGACCACAAGTGAATGAAGAAATACATCACTGTATCCAAGACTGTATTGGCCGCTAGGGTGCTGATCCCATTTAGCAATCGGTAACAAACTGTTGCTGTATAAAACAGTTGTTAAGTCAGCCTGCAAATATGGAATTCAGTTTTGGGGTTCAGTTAACGATTCCAACATCGTAACCTTGCAATGAGTACTAAATGAGCTGTACTAAATCCATGGACTTGAATGCACGAGAAAGGTGAAATCTTGTGTAGCAAATAAACTGTGTTAGCCTTGCAACTTGATTTGAATGGGCACTCCAGCACATTAAGTTTAAACACGCACACACCGTGAAGAACTTGAATCTTTCAGTTCAATCTGTTAAAAATCTTAAGTTGTGTGAAAGGTGAAGGAATACTAATTGGTCAGAACCACATTTACAATGCCGAGGAAGATTGCAGAGGGACCCAAAAACGCCACAGTCGGTACCTTGACTAAGTTATGGTGATTTGTTCATGGTACATGTGGTAGATAGTATTGTATCGGAATCATTGAAGACGTAAACTATAAGGCAAGCTAGGACAAGTACTGGGACTGCTTTGGGATTCAAGGAGAGATGTTTTCAAGTTCCAGACAAAACTGATGCTGACAAGATACTTCATGGAGAAAAAATTCTAACAAAGAGAAAGCTGCTGAAATTGACTGTATGTCTTTTCGACGCTCTTGGATTCTTGGTGTGTCTCACAATGACAGGCAAAATCTTTATTTAAGAAATATGGCGAATAGGATTGGGATGGGTTGATGAGCTTGGGCCATTATTTTAGCAATGTTCAAAGAAACTGATGAATCAATCAACTCCAGTTTTTGATTGTAGAAATACCGAGATGTTATGTTAATCTGATATTTGATTCAGAAAGATCCAGTTACACATTTCTTGCGATGTGAGTGAACAGGAGTATTGCGCTGCTGCATACTTTCGTGTCACTGGGAGGGGATCATCAATCAGCTGCAATATCGTCGCGTCGAAAATACAGAAGTATGGGTCAGTGGCTTTATAACCCGTATGTTGCACAGGATTGGAGAAATCCATGAACATATGAATATGTGGAAATGGAAATAGGTTTCCACTTCAGACTGTCATGAAATCCAGTTTTTCAATTAAATCGTATTTATGTATGTACCACATTCTACCAGTTGCAACATATCATATTGTCAACAGACAAATGGGGATATTGCGCTGGTAAAATGTTTCACGAGTCAAGTCTTGCATTAGGTGCAGGTACCAGAACATAATAGCGTATGGAGAAGTGACAGTCAACGCAGAAGTGTTAAAAATGCGAAAAAGCCAAGTGCAAAGAAGTTGTAACAAAACGTGCCAGAAGCAGTTGTGTACATTACTGCAACAAACGTGGAAAAGTTCAAATGTGTTAGAACTCGATCAAAAACCATTTCTAATTTATGTAATTGTTTTGAATTGCTAATGCACTGTTTTTAATTCCAAGAAAATTCACATATTGCCATCGGCATGCCCGTAGGTACGAAAATTCCACGTACTAAGTGGCGTAATAACTACAATACTTTGAATGAATTGAAATGAATGCAAAAAAAGGGCAAAATTACATTCTTTTCACATATATATATTTTTTTAATTCTGAGGATGTAATTTGTGGCGTACGAAATGTATGTAATTTTCATGTTATATTGCTACTTGGGAGGTGACTAATTAAAAGATTTGAATTTTGCAAACGTTAATTCAGGCAGTTTTGTTGATAATGCCAGAATTTTGTTATACAGTTTAGCACCAGAACAACTTAGAAAAAACTTTACCTTTGTTGCGTCTGCAATCTTCTTTACCTCCACAAATATTTCAAACCGTTCCAAATAGTCCTCCGTCGCTTCAACAAATTCTTGGAACATCGGTGTTGCCATGGCCATGCTGTTTGTTTACCTTTACTATCTTATTAACACGTGCTTGTCTGTCTGCTGCCTTTACTAATACTGGTCGCCAGTGTGATGTATTCTAGGTATTTATTTACACTCGTGGATAACTTCAACTTTATTTATAATTCCTTATAAAGAAAATCCTAAACAATTTACAACATTAAAACTAAGTATACACTTAAATTACTAAAGAACAATATTAAATAGATATAGCTACCTTTCTTTACCAGTTGCTTGCTGGGCGGTCTAATACAGAAACACTTTTGATTTCCTACCACAGCTAACAAGATCTTACGCATGCGCATCTAACATCGTCAGTGGTGATGTTACAGAAACGTCTTTTATTAGTCTTTGTCTGTTATTCAAAAGCACATATAGCCGATCTGATTTTTATACCGTCCGTCCATTTGAAGAAATGCAGCTCCAGCTTTTTTATGTTCTCTTGTTAAATAAGATATCTGCAAAGGTGTATATTACCGGTGTAAGGTATTACTAATTGCTAGCCCAGTACATTTTCTAATTCTCTTAGTTTATCTTCTAACAGCAATGTTCTGCAACAATGTGCAACATGCAACCCATGTTTTGAAACCTATCTGATGACACTTGCATGCTATCAAAATTGCTAGATGATGTTTATCTTCCTTAACCAATGATAAAGTCTTTCCTTGTGCCGGTATAATATTCTAAATTACTGAATACGATGTCTAGTATGTGGCCAATATTATTCAAAATAAAGTTAAACTAGGTTACATTTAGAATATTAAAAAAAAATCGATATAATCTTTTATTCTTTATATATTTGTTAGTTATTCTTAGAGCTGTTTTACACATCTGATTTTTTATGCGAAATTCTTACCCAAATTTTCGCTGAAATTTTTCAACAAAGTTTTGATAAAGAAACTTTGACGTGTAATACAGCATTTTTTTTCACAATTTCACAATAAAACTTTGGAACAATTCCTAATACTTTTAGCAAATTGCAAGTAATCCGCGCGGAAAAGTGCGCACAAAACACTTGTAGTTGACATGCAACACATCTTACACATCGGTTTATTTTGTTTTTAAAAATGGTTATTTGCTTTGTAAAATATTATTAAAACAACCATGCAATGATAATAAAGCTAAAAATCAAGGAACATTTAATCGCTAGGTGCGCAAAATGTCTTTAGTTTTATTTTATTTATTGAAGTGGACAAAATGCGAACGGCCATATTGCTATTACAGTAACAGGTCCGGAATTCGTTAAAGTTATTGTAATTTATAAGTTAATATTAATTGTACTGTATCCTAAAATAAAAGTTAATTAACTATTTATAATTGTATATTAAATATATTTAAAACTCTTAACATAAATGGCATGAAAATATCACGCATATTTATTAACAATGTTTTTGTTACATACAAGGTATAGTAAAAATTTTTCTGAATACACCAACTATTTTTATACGACGTCAATCTGTGTTTACAATGAACGCCCAGCTGCTTCGCAAACACGCGTGCGTATGACAATAATTTTGAGGAGATTCTTATTGCCATGTGTAATACAGCATGTAAACAGCTCTTTTTATACACGTCAAAGTTTCTTTACCAAAACTTTGTTGAAAAATTTCAGCAAAAATTTGGGTAAGAATTTCGGATGTGTAGCTGAACAGTGTTTCGGAACAGCTCTTAGATGAACATATAAAATTTTGAATCACACGGGACAACTGATACACTGTGTGGTCCAAGAAAAAGCTTTACACTTTAATATTTCATGAGATCACCTTGAGCTCTGCTTACAGCACACATAGTAGCATTGTTTCGGCAAACGTATGCAATGTGTCTTCCAATATGTAGTGAGAAGGAGAGAGTCAAGATACTTCTCTTACTCTTCTTTAATACACACCACAGACTTTCAATAGGGTTCAGGGGACTTTGTGGTGGGTAATTCATACGTGAAAATGATGTATCAATTTTCCACACTTTTTGAGTCCCATTAATTCTAACATATATATTTGTCCTGGAAAATGTCTGTGCCTTCAGGGAAAAAATCTGTTGGAAGGGCAGCCAGATTATTCAGTGATTCTATATGCTGTATATCAGTTTTGGTTCAGTGCTCGGGCTACCATTGGCTCATCAGTACTGTCACATGTACATTCAAATGGCGACGTTTCTTAGCCAGGCAGTGCAGCTTCGACTTTTGAATTTTGGCGAGTAGTTCACTGAATGCAAAAAAATCGAATGCGATGTGGTGTGAAATTCATGTACCTTAGTGAGTGTTTGTTATATAATTCAAGGTATGCAATTTCTAAAGCTGCTTTTGATAAGAAAACGAAATAAGAACTATCATATGTAGCAGTTTTGTGCAAAGGAGGGAAGATTGTGCCTTTATGCCTAATATTGATATTATGAACATTCATACTAAAAGTTATTTTGTTGTCTATAACGTGTAGACTTAAAAGAAGCTCTGTCGGGGCCCACCAAGCCTAAAATTGGTAGATCGGGGTGGCAAAACCGCTTAAAAACCAAGTCCTGCCACATTTGAGGTTGGATTCGATCGGGCAGTGGTCCCTCTTGATAACAGCGTCAAGTTGGGGAATAGTTCTATTGCTGGACGAGGTACTACACCCCGTATAAAAGAGGACGGGAGGGTGCCAGCGGGTGAGCAGCGTATTAAGTCAACTGCTCGGTCACTATGCGCGACTTAGCTAGTAGAGGGTGGATAGGCAACCTCGCTCCGACCATTGAGCTGATCTGGTAGCAATTGCATGACTGCCGGTTATGCAACTTGCTCGCTGATTGGGCGTATCCCAATCACTTCCTTCTGGAAGGGACGTGGGGGTAAGTTCACACAGGTACCCCATGTAAAATAATCTTGACATTCGTGTCATTTATGTATCGGTCAATTTGAATCTGTCATTTTAAATCTTTCATTTTAAATCTGTCAATTTTGCATCTGTCATTTATGCATCTGTCAATTTTGCATCTGTCATTTTAAAATCTGTCAATTTTAAATCTGTCATTTTGAAGTCGCCATCACGGATTTTCCGCCCTGAATTTTATATTTCACATCTGACTAACCACGTGATCAAGACCGTTGTATTCTAATGAAACTTTCTACCCAACGAGATCAAGAATTTAAATAAACCAAACAATCGTCAATTATATCAACGAGTTTTGCAAGCTCGACTAACCGATGTATCTATGTCAGTTACTACCCTTCGTGAAAGGCTTCCTAATCTCAAGTTGGTTGGAAATTACGTTAATAAAACAGGCTCTTGGATCACGTTCAGAGATCTGATATGTATAACACTAATATGTATTATTATCACCTGCTGAATTAACTATTTAAAATAGAGAAAAACTAGTTCTAATGCAGAAAATATATATAGACTTACCATTTACGCATTGTATGACTTTTAAATTAAAACGGGTAACAACATCTTAACCTCCAAGAAGGAATATATACTAATCATCTTTTAAAAAAACCGGTCATTGTTAACACAACTATACGATATAACGTACCGCGATAAACTGAACTCAAATATCTGGGCCTCGACGACAAAAAGGGAAACAAACACCTGAGGCTATGCCTGCCTTATTTTAAAAAAGCATGATTTGACCTGTAAATCACTAGAACTTTTGCGGTTTTATACCTGCTTCAAACCCCAAAACAGGTAATTTTAATGGTTCTTTCTGTAAAAAATTCTCCCTTTCAACGTAATTGTTCCAATGCTTTGCCGTCGTCAATATAATCTTTTCAAACTTCTTTAAAGGATTTTACTGTAATCAATATCATCTTAAAACTCTGTCTACCTGAGAAAACCTTTTTAAACAACAAGAATGTACAGTTTACCTAAAGAATCGTTTCTCGAATTTGGAGAGAATGTGTGAAACACATCTCTGTAAATTATAAATTTATATTACATTTTTATTTACAAACTTTGCCTAGGTCGATTCCTGCCCCCAATTTAAAAGCTAAATTATTACTTATTTTAAATTTTAATACTTTACTTTAAAATTTTCTATTAAATACAAGCATATATTCTTTATTAGTTACTTATATTTTATTACTTTGTTAGTTATATATTTATTAATTATCTAACTTTTATGTTATTGCAATAAGCAATATCAATATCCATACATAAGAATCTTTTTACCTAAGCACACCCTTAAAAGGGATCCGTATCGAGTGCTAAAAACGCAGGTAAAATTCTTTTAAAAAATTTTACATTTCTCCTTTGTTAAAAACTTACTATTATAAGTAAATAATATTCCGTTACGCTTTTGTAAATAATTATTTTGAGAACTCTTTTTACAAATAGGTTTACCAGAACGCCATTTAAAATGTATATAAATAATCTATACAAACTAAAGACGGACGGACGGTGTTATGCATTGAGCGTAATACAATTTAATTTAACTCTATGTTTTGTTTTATTATTATTCCTGTGTAGGCAGTTTAATAAATATTCAAGTAAATATAGATCGTGACAAATATATACATATAATTATATATAATATTAAATGTTAACATATACTATGTCGCTATCTAATATTGATTCGTACCTTGTTGTGTTTGAACTGTAAATTCGTTCATTAAATTAAACTGCAGATTAAATGCAGAATCTTTTAAATGTAGGTATATTATATTTCAAGAGCGGTGTTATTTAAAATAAAATTGACGATGCTGTTGAAACAGCTTTCCCCACCCCTAAGATATATTGCATGATGTCTATTAGGATATAAATATATTTTATGACTAGTTCATGGGATGCATACGTGATTAGCAGAGACAAGAATTAAAAGCTGATAAAGAAATAAATGTAAAATAATGCAATGTGTGTCCAAAGCAACGATTCATTTATAAATGGAATAAACACATGTAAATAATAATTTAAATGTGAAATTCTATACACTCCTAATGTTGTTTTGTAAATCAAGTGGCAAATATCAAGAAATGTGAAGCATTTAGATAATCGTCCAAACAATTTTATATGTTGATGTTCATTTAGTTTATAAAGAAACCGGATGACTTCCCAGGTGTTCCAATGCCGCACATGTTCGTTTTAAATTTCTCATTATCAACTACACCATACAATAAAATTAAGATAGTGGCGTGGAGCTTGTATATAACATCTTCTTCATGTATGAATCTATCACAAAGTTGAGTAATATTGACTGATAAAATTATTGTGATGATTGTGAGTTGAATTATTTTTTATATAACACTTTTATTCCATCTAAATCACGTAAAGAAACATTACTAGACAAGATTATTGAAACGCAGATGATCCGACGTATTGCACAGGCTTATCAGCAAATCTTTCTCGTCTCTGGTGATTCGTAATTTAAATTAGATATAAAGACCTGCTATAGAATCAATTTAGTTATTATTTTGTTTGTTAAACTGCGTCCTGTGTAAAAGCTTTATAATCCTAATCTATGCGTTCGTTTTCCAGTAAAATGCAGATCACAATACCGATGAAATATGTATAAAATATTTATAATGTTGAAAATGCATAGAACTCCTTTTTTTAATAGAAGTATTTTTATGCAATAGATGTTCCAGTTATTCTATAGATTAAATATTAAAAATTAAACTGATTTAGGTCTCTGAGAGACGGTTTCTAACTGAAGTGATATTTTCTAAAATTTAAATTTACTTTTAATCTAGCTGTCAATTGATTCGATAGCTAGTCTATCATTATCAAAGATGATACTTATAAACTAATGTTGACTTTTTATATTGTATTTATTATCTGTTGTACACGGAGCTGTATTTTATTTCTATCAAAGTCACTATTATAGTAATTGGAGGTGATATAATTCAAAACTACCTATCCATTTAAATACTAACATACATGAAGATGTCGCCCATTAAATCAGATGTTGTAACACTATAATAGCATTATCAAAAAGAGTCTTATTTTGGATGCTGTCTTAAAATTGTATGATATCTTCATTCCATCTAATTAACATATGCCTACAGGTTATTGACCCTTTATCCTTTTTCGATAACAATCAAGGATATCAAGGCCATACTAATTGAACGCTAACATAATATGCTCTGCAGGTCAACCCTGGGGTTATACATCCTTAGGTTAGAAACAGTCTTAAAACAAAAATGGCAGAGTCCGCCTTGTTAGACAAGAAATCAGAGTATGGTCGTATATACGAAAATGAATATGTCAAGATGATGATGGATCTCTGACTAGAAAAACCAAACATGATAACATAGACAGCAGCAAAAGCAACAAAAAAGGGAGTTAATGATATCGAATATAACACGATGATTGTAAATTGTGCGTGTTTATGCTTTATTATGTACGTTTGTGCGTGTATATACTTCAAATTGCGCGTGTATATACTTATAATGTACGTCTGTGCGTGCATCTGTTGAAATTGCGCGTGTATGTACATGTAACTGGACTATATAAACAGGAACTTTGTTCCTGATCATTCATTAGACGGTATGGAACGACGCTTGTGTGATGTATGCGGTCTGAACATTCGACGCTCCGGGTATGCAAGCTATATGAATATACACCGTGGACACAAACTCCCATGTACTAAATGTTTCAAATCTTTTTCACGTAATAGTAGTTATAAAAGGCACTTGAAAACAATCCATTGTACCATAGGTGTGTATAATAATGATAATAAGACAAAGCCTAGAAATGATGTAATAATTAAAGACGCAGGTCTGAAACGTATGCATATCAATGAACCCTGTGACACAAATAAAGAAATAAGGCTCGATGATGATGATGAAATAATAGACTCTCGTAATGCTATACGTAATAAATTAGCCTACTTTCACAGTGATAAAACTGAACCTCTACCGGGGACCGTTTATCTCTCACCGAAACTTGAACAAGTATCTCCAGTTACATCTGTTGAAGAAGAAGAAGAAGAATGTGATTCTGACTTAAAGATTTATCAGGAATTCTCTAACTATTATAGAGCATTATTAGCTAACGGAGAAAACAATAACGTAGATAAAACTAGGTACGGTCTATATAATGACATTGATGAGTGGCGATTTGCTTGTTCACGAGTACAGTTTCAGAGAAAAGATATTTTAATTAAAAACAAACTTTTCAATGGAACACCCGGTCTGTTTACTTTACTAACGCTTAAACGAATAAGCTCTCCTAGTCCAACAGAGGAAGATATCGACAACTATATGAAAATAATCTCACTTACTAATGCTCATAAGAAAGACTATAGGCGTAACGGTCGACTAATAAGCGTTAAACATTGGAAATACGAAAATGTAATCAGGCCAAATTTATACAGAATAACAGACTTTGAGGTTAGTCTTCCCAAAAAGTTAAACAAGATGAAACCGGATTGGGTACGTCAGAGTACGCCTGATCAACTAGTGGACAGACTTCGTCTGTTGTATGCTGTAAAGAAAGCTCTTAGCAGTTTCGAAAACGAAATCGAAATAATTTCAGTCATCGCAGAGCTTAAAACGAGAAAAATCATAGAATAAGTAAATATTTAATTTGTACTATGTAAGATGATCTTATTGTACTGCTATTTATATGTAATATGATAAAATAAACGATATACATTCTATATGTTTCTTATTTCTTTACCACTCTCGCACAGTAAACGTTCTGGTAGATGATCCTTTTGAGTTCCTGCATCATCTTGATACGTTTTTATTTCATAGCATTACCAGAGGTAGCAGTATCAGGAGTTTTCCCACGTCTTACATATGCATACAAACTACCTGGAATAAGTAGGTGTAGGTACAATTAAAAACAATAAGTTTTAAAGATATTTATTATACATATTAATTATACATTATATCAGAGGTAATAAATTTAAGTCTATCATCTAAATGAAGGACATTCTGCAAATCTACAATAGTTTTCCTATTAAACTTATAAACTAATTCATTCAAAAATAAATCATCCTTATATGTACAAGAAGAATTTAACACTTTTAATAAAATATTATTGTCTATACGTGTTGTTCTAACTTTTATAGCCTCGTCCAGGACTTCTTCGGCAAAACATTCGTAATTGCGATGCATAGTTTTAATACTATTGATCTTTTTCCATGAAAAGGTTTTCATCATGTATAATCTCCCTAGACTTAATTCGGAAATGTAAAGTTCAAAACCTTTAGTTTACGGAACAAAAAAAAAGTTCCTCGTACTTTCGTTCACTGTATTTAGACGCAGATATGTCATATTGTTTACGGTAGGTAGGTAGGTAGGCAGGGAACAAGAATTAAAGCAAATGTAGTAAATATTCATGTTTATATGGTAATTTTGATATTTTAAATTGTACGGACATCGGTTCCGGGTTACATACACTTAGGATAGAACCTATGATTCATTCTCGCGCATACATATTGCTCCGAGCGCTTACGATTATAGCCGAGAACAAACGATTGCGCAGGTCGATCAGTATAAATAGGCGGGTTCCTGTTCCTTTATTAGTCGAGATGAATCAGCGTAAGAAGAATGACTCTGGTCGAAGGGGTTGCAACATACAGTGTCCGGTTTGCTTCAAGTCTTTCGCGAGGCCATTCACCTGCAAGAGACACGTAAAAACCATGCACGAATCAGACAGAATACAGTGTTCTAGCTGTGTCAAAACTTTTTTAAACTCTGATGCCTACAAGATACACAAGAGAGCCGTCTACGAAATAAACAGAATCCAATGCTCTAGCTGTTTCAAAACTTTTTCACGTCGTGACCACTTAAAAAGAAATATGAAAGGCGTCCACGAATCAATCAAAGTCCTCTGTTCTAACTGCTTCAAATGTTTTTCAAGCATTGACAACTTAAAAAGGCATATTAAAAGCGTCCATGAATCAATCAAAGTTCGGTGTTCTAGTTGTGTCAAAACTTTTTCACGCACTGACAGCTTAAAAAGACATTTGAAAAACGTACACCATAACGCAGCTGTTGTGAAGACAGGAACGGGAGCAAACACTGCCGTCGTTGAGACAGAAGATATGACCGCAACTACGCAGCCGGATGATTATCGTGCCAACTATGAAAGTAACGAAGAATTAGGAAAGGTTACAGGGTCAACAAGTCATTCCACGGACTTTATACGTATTGGTATTTCTGCGAGGGCATACAACGACGACTCAGAGATCCGTAGAACTACAGTAGTCATAGAAAACAACTTATGATCTATATACTTGTATTATGCTGTGTATACTAAATAAATGTTTGTAAAATAACTTTATATGTTTTATTTATCACGCCCATACTCTGATTTCTTGTCTAACAGGGCGGATTGCCCTTTAGCCATTTGTGCCATTTTTGTTTCAAGACTGTTTCTAGCCTAAGGATGTATAACCCCAGGGTTGACCTGCAGAGCATATTATGTTAGCGTTCAATTAGTATGGCCTTGATATCCTTGATTGTTATCGAAAAAGGATAAAGGGTCAATAACCTGTAGGCCTATGTTAATTAGATGGAATGAAGATATCATACAATTTTAAGACAGCATCCAAAATAAGACTCTTTTTGATAATGCTATGTTACGTTTAAAAAATTGAGTCTTTAAGTAGTGATAGTTGGCTATTAATTCCCTTGATGGTTGTCATGGAGATTGTGAAAAAAAAAATAATGGACTTTGCTTGACATGAGTTTCCTGTAGTAGAGATCTCAATAATATTGTTGATGCAATACTTCTAAAGAAGGATTTTTTGAGTCTTTAAAAAGGTTCTTATTGGTTCTTAGTAATTGTTCTCGAGGAACCTTTACGCCTTTGGCGGATTTACATATGCAGGATTTCTTATATGCATGTAAGTTCTGAAAGTATTGACAAGTCAGCCTACTGTCATTATTTATTTATAGGAAACTTATTTTAAAGAATAACGAAATATATATTCTATTTGGATTTCTCTTGGATTAAACCCTCAATCAGAGGTGAGTAATTTAGTATAATTGAAATCTAAGATTCCGATGATACTTTTACTTCAGGGTTTACGTAACTGGCTAATCACGTATGTATACCTAGTGGACATTTGGTTTCTACGTTCCTGGTTATCTCACCTGCCTGATTTAATTAAATATTTACCTGGTCCATACGCTTTAAAGTCTTGGGTTAGTCGTCTCTTACTGTTCCCGATACTGCACCATTACAGATAAGTGGGAAATACTGGTGACCAAGCTAGGTGGACATTCTAAAAACCTTATGATCAATCTTCCCTCTCTCTTTAAGAGAAACTCAACCTAACTATAGTAAACATTGTTATTTTGATCAAGTTCGTTCTGTTATAACTTATAACATTAATATTCATTTTATATTTATTAACCATATTTGAGTTTAAGTCAAGTTCTGGAAGCATCTACTATTTAAAGTTAATCATTTACCAAAGAGCCTGTAATCGTAATGCCTTCTTTTTGATATCAGTACATGATTTAGAATGTTTACCCGTATGATTGTGTGAGCTCACAGGATTCTATTAATTTTACAGAAATCTAATTATTTAGTGCAGAATTAGTCAGGAAAGTATTACGATCCATTTAGTTTGGGTATATACCTCAGTTCCAGCTAAGCCTTAAACAACAATACTGCCCTGTTTTTCTTTGTACAATTAAAAGTATAATAAATATTGGTACATCCAACGGCATTTCAAGATTACATTATTTTCTTTTATGGTTTTAATTGTTTAATATATTGTTATGTTGCATCGTAATATCTTTAGTTTCTTGAGCAAGGGTGTCTAGTATACCAGGAGGTTCTGCTGTTCGAGCCGCTTAGGACAGCTGGCGCCTTAGAAATTAAATATTTAGAATCCACGTCCCTGCCGGGACTTTTGTCACCTTATTGCGATCCTTGCTCAGGAGGTTACTGAATTTACCCGCGATTGGTAAATCAATACCACATCTGCTTTTAAGAAAGGTGACAGCTATTATAGTGTTACAACATCTGATTTAATGGGCGACATCTTCATGTATGTTAATATTTAAATTGATAGGTAGTTTTGAATTATATCATCCCCAATTACTATAATAGTGACTTTGATAGAAATAGAATACAGCTTCGTGTACAACAGATAATAAATACAATATAAAAAGTCAACATTAGTTTATAAGTATCATCTTTGATAATGATAGATTAGCTATCGAATCAATTGACAGCTAGATTAAAAGTAAATTTAAATTTTAGAAAATATCACTTCAGTTAGAAACCGTCTCTCAGAGACCTAAATCAGTTTAATTTTTAACATTTAATCTATAGAATAACTGGAACATCTATTGCATAAAAATACTTCTATTAAAAAAAGGAGTTCTATGCATTTTCAACATTATAAATATTTTATACATATTTCATCGGTATTGTGATCTGCATTTTACTGGAAAACGAACGCATAGATTAGGATTATAAAGCTTTTACACAGGACGCAGTTTAACAAACAAAATAATAACTAAATTGATTCTATAGCAGGTCTTTATATCTAATTTAAATTACGAATCACCAGAGACGAGAAAGATTTGCTGATAAGCCTGTGCAATACGTCGGATCATCTGCGTTTCAATAATCTTGTCTAGTAATGTTTCTTTATGTGATTTAGATGGAATAAAAGTGTATATAATTGTGAATATAAAAAATAATTCAACTCACAATCATCACAATAATTTTATCAGTCAATATTACTCAACTTTGTGATAGATTCATACATGAAGAAGATGTTATATACAAGCTCCACGCCACTAACTTAATTTTATCTAAGAACAATTTACCGTTTAAATTGTTCTTTTTGTAGTTCGGTATATATTGGACAAACACTTCGAAATTTTGACATAAGATATAAAGAATACGTACGTCATTACAAAAATAAACATCCTGAAAAATCGAATTACGCCAAACACCTTTTAGAACAAAATCACACAATGACTCCTCAAAATAATATTAAATTCCTACATTTTTGTAATAACAAACGCAAATTAGACATTTTAGAAGCCTTTGAGATATACAAACACAAACTCAGGGTACCTTTAATGAATGAACAACTTGAGCTCAGTAATTCTCCGTTACTGGAAGTATTAGATGTTTAATTATGATTTTTATTATTAATTTTTATTATTATTATTATTATTTTATCTAGTTACCTATTTTGTATCTACCTTAGCGACGTGTTTGTTTATAATTATATTACCTTTGATAATGACAGCATAGCTGTCGAAACAATATTGTCAGGTATATTTTAATAAAACTGTGAAACTTTTAATAATCTTTATTTATTTCATGAATATTATTTACTTATAATAGTAAGTTTTTAACAAAGGAGAAATGTAAAATCTTTTAAAAGAATTTTACCTGCGTTTTTAGCACTCGATACGGATCCCTTTTAAGGGTGTGCTTAGGTAAAAAGATTCTTATGTATGGATATTGATATTGCTTATTGCAATAACATAAAAGTTAGATAATTAATAAATATATAACTAACAAAGTAATAAAATATAAGTAACTAATAAAGAATACATGCTTGTATTTAATAGAAAATTTTAAAGTAAAGTATTAAAATTTAAAATAAGTAATAATTTAGCTTTTAAATTGGGGGCAGGAATCGACCTAGGCAAAGTTTGTAAATAAAAATGTAATATAAATTTATAATTTACAGAGATGTGTTTCACACATTCTCTCCAAATTCGAGAAACGATTCTTTAGGTAAACTGTACATTCTTGTTGTTTAAAAAGGTTTTCTCAGGTAGACAGAGTTTTAAGATGATATTGATTACAGTAAAATCCTTTAAAGAAGTTTGAAAAGATTATATTGACGACGGCAAAGCATTGGAACAATTACGTTGAAAGGGAGAATTTTTTACAGAAAGAACCATTAAAATTACCTGTTTTGGGGTTTGAAGCAGGTATAAAACCGCAAAAGTTCTAGTGATTTACAGGTCAAATCATGCTTTTTTAAAATAATGCAGGCATAGCCTCAGGTGTTTGTTTCCCTTTTTGTCGTCGAGGCCCAGATATTTGAGTTCAGTTTATCGCGGTACGTTATATCGTATAGTTGTGTTAACAATGACCGGTTTTTTTAAAAGATGATTAGTATATATTCCTTCTTGGAGGTTAAGATGTTGTTACCCGTTTTAATTTAAAAGTCATACAATGCGTAAATGGTAAGTCTATATATATTTTCTGCATTAGAACTAGTTTTTCTCTATTTTAAATAGTTAATTCAGCAGGTGATAATAATACATATTAGTGTTATACATATCAGATCTCTGAACGTGATCCAAGAGCTTGTATTTATTAACGTAATTTCCAACCAACTTGAGGTTAGGAAGCCTTTCACGAAGGGTAGTAACTGACATAGATACATCGGTTAGTCGAGCTTGCAAAACTCGTTGATATAATTGACGATTGTTTGGTTTCTTTAAATTCTTGATCTCGTTGGGTAGAAAGTTTCATTAGAATACAACGGTCTTGATCACGTGGTTAGTCAGATGTGAAATATAAAATTCAGGGCGGAAAATCCGTGATGGCGACTTCAAAATGACAGATTTAAAATTGACAGATGCATAAATGACAGATACAAAATTGACAGATTTTAAAATGACAGATGCATAAATGAGAAATGCAAAATTGACAGATTTAAATTGACAAATTTAAAATGACAGATTCAAATTGACCGATGCATAAATGACAGATGCAAAATTGACAGCTTTAAAATGACAGATGCATAAATGACAGATACAAAATTGACAGATTTAAAATGACAGATGCAAAATTGACAGATGCATAAATGACAATTGCAAAATTAACAGATTTAAAATGACAGATGCATAATTGACAGATTTAAAATGGACAGATGCATAAATGACAGATGCAAAATGACAGATGCAAAATTGACAGATTTAAAATGACAGCTTTAAAATGACAGATGCAAAATTGACAGATTTAAATTGACAGATGCAAAAATGACAGATTAAAAATTGACAGATGCAAAAATGACAGCTGCAAAATTGACAGATTTAATATGACAGATGCAAAAATGACAGATTAAAAATTGACAGACGTGTAAATGACAGCTGCAAAATTGACAGATTTAAAATGACAGATGCAAAAATGACAAATTTAAAATTGACAGATTCAGTACAGATTCAAATTTATCAAATTTATTCAAAGGGTCTCTAATACGCGAGATTTCTAAACCTAATGGACTTTCTTATGGATCTACATTGTAGCGCCGTGATTGGCTGT
The DNA here is from genome assembly GCA_929113105.1 of Agrypnus murinus. NCBI lineage: Eukaryota > Metazoa > Arthropoda > Insecta > Coleoptera > Elateridae > Agrypnus > Agrypnus murinus. The sequence continues at coordinate 6,194,467 of OV816027.1, forward strand.
TTACGTTCCCACTAGTGGACGCTTCGGCCTTCGGCGCTTCGAGAAGTTTCATAACCTGCTTGCCTTCATCTTTACAATATAAAAGTCACAATAATTGGTGTCTAGTATTTATTAAATACTGTCGTGTTGTTGCGCTATGATTGTTGTGTGTTAATGATAGTGTTAATCGTACGTAATAATAATGGTACGTGATTTCCAGTTTTATGCTTTGCTAGATGCTACCCCTTATGAATATTTCTTATAACCAGTGCTTGTGCTTTATATATTTCTGTGGATTATAATTAGTTTTTTGGATTAAATGGGTATTTATTGAGTAATTAGATGACTACTTTATCTGTAGATGCATTTAAATGGTTTTTCTCCAATTCTCAGAAAATATGTATCATGATTTCTTTTTAATTTAATTTTTTATTCAACTTAATTAATCGTCAGATTTGAATTAAGAAACTTGTTACTAGTTTGAAACAATTCGATAGATTTAATAGTTTCCTGTACATATTATCTCACACACGAACTATAATTTATTTTAAAGAGCTTTACATTAGATTTCCTTCTTTTTTAATTTAAAATCCTTAATAATGTACTGATGACATTTATATTTTTTGATATATTCTGCAAGTTTAAAGGCTTTTTCCTTGCAAGCAGTGGTGATTAACTTCGAAAATTATTTAAAATATTGATATTTATGTCACATTTAATATTAAAATTAGTCCTATTTACATAATAAATTTCTAAAAATGTGAATGACCACAATCTTCATAATCATTAGAAAGAGATGATGGGTTCTGATAATTGTTGCAAAAAGTTTAGTCGACCCTGCTGTTTAAATTATTGTGACACAGTATTCGACAGCACGAAATCGATTATATTATTTATTTAAAATATCAAAGCTTCTTTTAATAGTTAAACCTTTAAACATTTATCGTTTTAATAATAAGCTTTCATTTGATATATAATTCAGCTTGTAACAATAAAACCCTCACGGAAGTCACAAAAAGGATTAATATGCACTCTACTATAAAACAACATTGAATTTATCTAAACACGTCAGTTGTTATGATAGTTTTCATTTCATATTTGTGCGCCACAGAAGCTGACCAATCACGGCGCCACAATACACGTCCGTAAGAAAGTCCATTAGGTTTAGAAATCTCGCCTCTAATACAGTTCTTTTTTACGCGACCTCTCTACATACCGGTAATACAGATTTCTTCATGACGCCCTCTAGTAGTAGTACACAGTCTGCCGGTAATACAGATCCCTTCATGACGCCCTCTATTGACGATACACAGATTGCCGGTAATACAGATTCCTGTAATGGCGCCAGACGTTCCAAAATGGCTGCCTTCAACCAATCAGAAGTAAGGGGAGGAGCTACAGGAGTGGGGGTTAACCAATCAGAGAGCAGTAGGCGTGTCATCTAAGATGGCGGCGACCAATCAGAAGCAAGGGGGAGGAGCTACAGGAGTGGGGGTAGCCAAACAGAGCGCAGTAGGCGTGGCCAAAAGTAGGAAGAGTGGGGATAGTCTCAAGTGACCCATTACCTACTTTGACTTATGAAACCAAGTCTCAGATCCAAAGACTTCAAAATTCCTGCCTGCATTTAATTTATGGTGTCCTAGTTTCAGCTTATGTTACAAAGAAGTGGTTGGCTTAACATGCAAAACGATAGGAATTTACATTCTTTGTGTCTATATCATAGTCCTAATTGATAAGCAAACTGCATATTTTTTTAGAATATTTTTTTATAACTTTTAGAACGGATGTTCATAATATCAATATTAGGCATGCAACAACACTGCTGTATATGTACGTTCGGTTTCCTCAATTGTAATAAATTATCGCAATATCTTAAAAATTACAGTTTGCTCATTTAAGAATGAATAGACACAAGAAATTGTTATTCAATTTTCAATAATCTTTGTAATAATCTTCATTTTTCTGATTCAGTAGTTTTTGATCAAATGCAAAATTTTGATGGTAAATTTATTAAAATATCTCTCAAAACCTTTTTTGGAAGATTTATTTTTTTTTTTTTTATCTGCTTATTTACAATCTATTCTATTAAATTGAGTAATAAGTAAATGTGTTATATGATAGTAACGTGAGTAGAGAATTCGTCCATTTACGAAACTCTTGCAAGTCCGTTATATGGGGTGATGGCGGTTTTAGTTATCTTCGTCTAAGGGCTGTGGTAGGTCGGATGGCCACTGTCGTTTGAGTCGTCTTGTTACATTGGGTGGGTTTGTCATTTCTGCAATATATCTGTTTTCATGTCCCTCTAGCCTTTGATGGTACAGAGTTAATAGTCTCTGAATTTCTTCCTGTACAAACGGGACTTGGTAAGGTCGTTGTGCAGCGTCAAGTTGAAAACATACCAGGGAGCATTGACTATGAAGCGCAGAACTTTTGATTGAAATCTCTGTATGATTTTGCAGTTTGAGGACTTAGTACAGCCCCACAGTTGAATTCCACATGTTCATATGAGTTTTAATATACTCTTGTAGAGTAGAAGCTTATTGTCAATGGATAAATTGGAATTACGGGCCATTAGCCAGGAGAGCTACCGCATTTTTAAGTTTAATTGTTGTCGTTATGTTTTGACATGTTTTTGCCATGTTAATTCTTGGTCTAGGTGTAAGCCCAGATATTTCGCGTCAGTTTGAGTTGGTATAGGAACGTTGTTAAACGTAACTTATGCGCATATTACATGTTTCGTAGTAAACGTAACTTGTACTGACTTGGTTTCGTTTATTTTAATTTTCCAATTGTTGAACCAATGTTGTAGGAGGTTTAGATGGTGTAGTTGTTGTGAAGCCATGGCTGGGTCGTGATTGGTTGCTAACAAGGTCGTGTCGTCTGCAAAGGTTGCAATGGTGGTGGTATTTGTAGTAGGTAGGTCTGCGGTATAGATTGGGTATAGCAGCGGACCTAGGACGCTTCCTTGTGGGACACCGAATTCCACATGGTAGTAGTTCAAGAAGGCAGTATTGTGTTTTATTTGAAAGTATCTTTCGGTTATATATGATTTAAAGAGCAGGTAATATGGATTGGGGAAGGTGTTTTTAATTTTATACAATAATCCAGTATGCCACACTTTGTCAAACGCTTGTGCGACATTGAGGAATACTGCTGTACATAGTTTTCTCCTTGAGACTTGTTGCGATTTTGTTTACAATTCTATGAGTTTGTTGGATTATAGAGTGTCATTCCCTGAATCCAAATTGGTAATCTGGAATAATGATTGATAAGTCTATATCATGTTTAATTTTTTGTAGTAATAGTTTTTCGAACAATTTAAATGTCATGGGTAGTAAGCTAATCGGACGATATGAGCTTACTTCGTTAACTGGTTTTCCGGGTTTGGAAATCATTATGATCTATGAATTTCCACATTAGCAATAACTGGAGTATGATCGGACGATAGTTCGTAATTGGTTTCTACTCGAATGTAGTTGGGTGATATACCGTTGAGAACAAAAAAGTCCAATAAGTCTGAAATTTTGTTGACGTGAGCTGGCCAATATGTTGACTCGCCGGTGCTAAGATATCTGCAATTTTGCCTGGTTATGGTATTCAAAAGACTTCTTCCCTTCGGAGTTGTAAGTCTTGCCTACCACTCCATATTTTTAGCATTCCAGTCGCCTCTAATCAGGAATTTGGTTCCTTGGAATTGGAAGAAAGTTGTGTACTCATCAGAAGTTAAAGCATGTTTTGGAGGACAATAGATCGCACTTCAGAGATAGATTCACAATCAGAAGTACAGTTAGAAAGATATTACAACTTCCTATTGATACACCAAATTGCTTTTTATGTGCGTCCAAAAATTTAAAAGGTCTTGAATTATTTATTCTGTGTATTAATAAGTTATGCTTTTTACAAAAAAAAACATGCTGTCCCTATTTAAAAGTCAATTATGAAGCAAATAAAAATAAATACATTCAAAAACTAAACTGCAGTAATGAGGATATAGAACATATTATAGACAAAAGAAATTTGGGTAATCTTTAAGAAACTTATAAAGAGAAAAATTTTATTGTGATTGGTGTCAATTTCTTCAGAAGGGCTTCAATGTGATACTATATAGAGAAGTAAGATCTGGAAATCAATGGAATGAATGCTATCAAAATGATGTGCAATATAACTGCAGTTCATTTTCTACCTAGCCGCACTATCAGCACATTCTGTTGCACACATTGCAATGTGACACAAACTCTTTCAAAAATCGAATTACGCCAAACACCTTTTAGAACAAAATCACACAATGACTCCTCAAAATAATATTAAATTCCTACATTTTTGTAATAACAAACGCAAATTAGACATTTTAGAAGCCTTTGAGATATACAAACACAAACTCAGGGTACCTTTAATGAATGAACAACTTGAGCTCAGTAATTCTCCGTTACTGGAAGTATTAGATGTTTAATTATGATTTTTATTATTAATTTTTATTATTATTATTATTATTTTATCTAGTTACCTATTTTGTATCTACCTTAGCGACGTGTTTGTTTATAATTATATTACCTTTGATAATGACAGCATAGCTGTCGAAACAATATTGTCAGGTATATTTTAATAAAACTGTGAAACTTTTAATAATCTTTATTTATTTCTTTCACATGTGTTGGTAGTTGTGGCTATGATCAGCTACTGAGAATTAAGCGTCACAATGGCTTAAGGTATTGGCTAACGTCGGAAACTGATAGCATGTGTAGAATTAATATAAGTGGGATAGATACATATCGTAAAGAAGCTTTCATAGTTCATCATATGGTAAGGTTTGAGGCTGGTGAAGACCAACCGGAATTGGCAGACAGAAAAACATTTAACTTTTATAAAAAGAATTCAAAGTTAGTAAAATTGGGTTGCTTGGAACATTAACTAAATTTTCGCAAAACATTCAAACTACCAAAAACATTAAACAATGATATTGTACTTCAAATTTTAAAGTGCTGTGTTTATATTCTCAGAAATCAACCATTCGGAATCAACGTAAACAAATATTTTAGTAATTCTAACTAATAGTTCATGGTATTTATCTTTAATAGCTAAGTTTTTATTAAGTGTGAATGTAAATAGTTTAAATTATAGTTAATTTGTCTTTTACTTAGTTAAATGCTACTGTACATTGTTAAAATCATTCATTCTTTATTTTTGTATTATTCCTTTAATTTTTATTTTAATCATTTAATTTTTTAGCAAAATGTTCTTTGTTTTAAGTATATTTCTGTCTTTCTTTGGCAAACCAATTTTGTAATTAGTCAGATGCACATTAAATAAATATATAAAGTATATAACATAAATAAATAAAACAAATGTAAAAATGTAGGAATTATTTAATGTATTTTTGCAGCTTGGACTTGCAATAGCAACAACAAAACATTCACTATTCCATTAAAAGCATAAATCCACTCTTCATTCTCTCATTTTAAGTAAGATTTCTTCTTCTAATCTTAAATCTACAATGCAAATGGAGTTGCCATAAACTTAAACGCTTTATCCCCAAGTATCTCCATATCTATTTGTTTGTGCTTTTGGCATATCTGTTGCAGGTTTTGTTTGTGGATTAGGCACAGTTGGTGATTGTGGCTCACTAGGTGCTCTAAAAGAAAAAAATAAATAAATTCACAAACGCAACTCTTTTTAACTCGGTCAACAAACCTGTAACTCCCGATTCTCTTCTGTTGATACTCTTCCCTATTCTTCTTACGTAATTCTTCGTAAGTAGTGACACTTTTCTGAACAGGCGGCATTTCTTCTTCATAAATGGGATCTGCAGATTCTTCAATAAAATAAATATAATTCATCTTTAAACTACTTACTGTCTACTGAAGGCCTGTGCGAATCATCCAAGCTATCAGGTTCTGGTCTACTCGTATCCATATCTAGGCTATTTCTAGGTGCTACATCAGAGTAAGTATCAGAAGGATTCATCCCACTGAAAGGTGCCAAAGACATTCCTGGTCCAAACCCTGGGTCTAAACTATTATTATTCGTTAATCAAAATTTTCATCTTAAATTTCTTCTAATTACCTTTCCTTACAACCTCCTTTTCTCCTTTGTCTCAACATTTCTCCAATAGGACTATTTGGTAACATCATGAGCTTTTCGGCACATTTACGTTGATATGAAAATTTTCCCACAAAATAACCCACAACAACACCGACCACAACTTTCGGTGTAGCACCATATCTAGGATGACCTTTTAAGAAACCTGCAATATATAAAATAATTGTACAAATCAAATAAATAGCTTAAATAAGCTTTATACCTGCTTTAACTCCGTAATACAATCCACCGCCTAGTAAAGCGCTTAAAGGTAAACAACGTTGAAAGAAACTTTCTTTATTGCAATCTTTTAGTACTCGTACTTCTTCTGGTGTAAACTGATACTATGGAAGAGAGAGAATTATAAATCAAATTATTACACAATGTTTCATTAAGGTTAGGAAATTTTACATACTGGAGCGTTTTGTTTAGGTGCATTTGGCCCTGGAAAAGGTCGTGGATCTGTTTCATCTCTTTCAAAACCCTTTGGATTCATTCTTTAAGGAACTTAGATTTATTCCTTTGTAAAATATTGTATTTGAAAATTTATCAACTCATATTTTTCAAGGTTAAAATTGTGATATATTTTGACGTTTTCTGAATTGAAAAAAGAGTGGCGCAACCTATATAAGGAAAAAGTATTTACTCTTAAAGATTTCTGTAATATTATTCTATTTAAAAAATATATATTAATGTAAAATTAAATATATAATAATTAAACAGTTTAAAATAAAAACTGTATTATAAAAGAAACTTACATTTTATTATTTTTGACGTTATTTGAATCTTGGAGTGTGGCGCCATCTCTTAGAAAGAAAAAGCATCTACTTTTGAAAATTTGTGCAAAATTTTTAATTCTTTAAAATTCCTGAAAATGTTTATTTTTTTTTAAATGGAGTGATAAATAATAAAGTTTGACATATTAACAGTAATACAATAACGGACAGAAATTTATTCATTTCATTGGGTGAAAACACATGACCGTAAGGGGCGTTATTAGAGTTCCTCTCACTAATGTTGGTAGAGGACTGTGGCAGGGCTGCAGAACTTACAATCTTTTTAAAAAACATTGTTCAAGTTTTTATTTTATCATTTAGCTTTTACTGTATCTAACTTTTACAGTAGAAACATCAAATCTTTATCTTTCAAATCGCCAAATATATTCATAAGCGAAAATACTCGTTAAAAAAATACAGAATTATTAATTTTGCGAAGAGAGCGAAGGAAACAGCTTCAAAGTTTGTTTTCCATAAATTAATAGTATACAGAGCGTTCTACCAAAAACGAAACAAGCTTGTTTTCAGGCACTAAATCGCAATTTTTTAAAAAGGACCGGACACCTCAAATTTATTAGGAAGCCGTTCAGCCATTCTCAACCCTAAAATATGGGTGGACTTTACCCTAATAAATATTTTTAAATAGCATGTGGTGGCAAAATAGATACCATTTGAAAGCTCAATGAATTTACTTTACAACAGTATGTTTATTTTTTGCGTGAGCATTCTATAACGCCCAAAATGCGTCGTGGTCAATAAAGATTAAAAGAAAGATTAAAGAATTAGTTTAAAGTTTCAAAATAAACAAAGTTTTAAATACATTTTCTATGTATGTATCTAATAGCTACTTACTAAAAAAGTACTTGGTATTGCACTCATAACATATCTCTGGTTTATTGAGTAGGCATAAATATTTCTTGACGTGTTTAATAACTTAAACTTTCCTACAACCACGTCTTATATGCACTTGTAATTGATAAATATAGTAAAAATACTATGTACAATAAAAACGTTGTTTCTGCAATAGATGGAAACTCAACTAGCTATATCTAGCAAAAGAATAAGCAATGGAAATTTAAATCTGGAATTTATTGGCGGTCTTAATTCGTGCCCTAAGTCTTCCAGGAGTTATTGATTTGTATCAAAAAGAAATTCACTAAACGAAGGTAAGAAACTATATGACAGGTTAAAGGCTTTTCTGTTACTGCCGCAGTTTACTTACCACGTCCAATAACACAAAGCCACGTCCACCAGACCCACCTATATCCCTCTTGTCCATAAATACTTCAATCAAATATGTGGTTTAGGAGGTGGGACCTCAATGACAAAGATTTATGATAATAGTGCATTTTTTTGTTGATATTGTCGAATTAATAAGAAAATTTAAAATAAACTTACTTCAAAATAAATAAAACACAAAATAGTTGTTGACTTTGATACCTAGTTCTATGCATGTAAAATCTGGTCGCGTTAGCTATTCGGAAAGCGTAAACAAACCAAATGCAACGCTATCGACGGGCGTGATTAATGACTGATGACTTTTACTTAAGCTTGGATAAATGCGGATAAACGACCAATACTAATGTCCATCTCACGAGGTGCAATTGCATTTATTTTTATTGTGTAAGTATTGTGACTCTGAAAACTAAAAAATGACCGAAAACCTTGACAATGTTCTTTTAAAAAGGAATAGATTTTAAAGGAAAAACTAAAATCTAAATAAGCTCCTAGATGCAGGAATGCCATCCTTGTTAACCGGAAAGAGATTGTTCTCTGGCGCCGAAACTTTTTCAAGGCAATTAGAAAATATCGCGAAGAAAGGCGATCGATATTTTTTATTGACGAAACTTGGGTAAACGCTGATGATTGTTTTTTTGTTTTACCAGTTAAATATATATTTTGCAAAAAATCTTAATAATAACAACTATTTTGACCTTGGGTTTTTATTTATTATAGTGATCTAGAGTCTACATCGTAAAAAATGTCCTTTTTATGACAAGCACCTCTTTTAAACTCGTCTTTGTTATTGGTAATGATACGTAACGGGTCTAATTTAATTGGTATTAAACATTTTTACCGTCTCTTTGGATTTTGCGCGCTAGAACATATACTCGAAGCGGTAACGCATCATTATGTAAACGTAGCTTTAAGCGGTCACCTGACCACTGTTTACGCTTTCCAAATAGCTAATGTAACCGAAGTTTAATGATATATTATTAGAAGGCGCTAGCTGTAAAAGTGCTTCAGGGCGCCTTGGAAATTATTCCGGGTCTTACTATTTTCGGACTAAGATTTACAGGGACCCAGTGTATAAAAAGACAAACATACAGACAAACAAATATTGGGAGGAATGGATGGAACTTCACTTAAACAAATTATTTACATAGGGAAACATGATTAAGAAAAAGATCTTGAAAATAAATTAAACTTATTTTTGTAATTTAACATTAACTGCTTGCTTAACATCAAACATTTATGTAGTTCTGGACTGAGTAGTTAATTCACTTATGCCCGGTCTACCCACTTAGAATGCATTTTATGTAGTAAATAAATAATTGCCATGGTTACAATTGTTTCTACGATCGTAACTATTACAATTAACGGTCAAATAAAGATATAAAAAGATTAAAAGATAGCTCTTAAATTCAATAAAATATTTAATTCATAATTACAGGATGATTTGTATGAAAAACAATTAACTTAAAAAGCAAACTGGAATTAGACACTACCATATTAATTGTAATTTACTTACCACGTTCACCAAAATGAAGCAACTCCCTCCAGACCCATTCATTGCTTCACCTGGTTCAATCAGTGTTCCATCATGTATGTGGGCCTTGGCTTGGAAGTACTTGGGCCGAATCTATAAAGAAACAAACATAATAACAAACTAATCCTGGTCCATGCTAAGTCCAACCGGATGGTTGGTCTGTGTGTGGAACTTACAGAAGGCGAGTCTGTAAGGGGGTAGCATATTGTCGAAAACATCTACCGCGTTGCCTAACATGAAACCCACACCCGTTTGCATCCCTGTGGTCCATGCTGGGTCAAACCATGTACGATGTAGATTTTAGTATATAAGGACGAGATCTACCTACAAACAAAATTTTGTAAAAGATCGACTTAATTGGCAGCTACCCAATTATCGATCTGTTTTAGAAAATAACATAAAAGCTTCAGCTTTTCCTGTTATATTATTAAATACTATTTCGGATAGTACCAACGTACCATTAGTTTTTCAAAAAAGTGCATCTTTCGTTTCCTGTCCCCACTGTTGCTAACATCTGATGAAGTGTGTCAAATTGGCGGACAATTTAAGATTACGCTTCCCAATAACGTTTTTCAGTCATCAGGCCACATACTTACGCATGTACTTTATTTAAAATGACTGTCCTTTTCTTAAAAATAATCTGCAAAATACGACAATCGATTTAGTCTGATTGCTTAACAATTAAAAACCCATCGTCCATTATTTTCGTCATATCAATAAAAACCTATTAATACTATGTATCTATAAATAAAACTTTAACAATAATAATACATATTAGTAATAACAATTGTTAACAGATTTCTTTGCATTTTTATCTTCAGAAGAAATATTTAATAATTCGATTCTAATAATAAACCTCTTTATAAAATTTAATTGAGATTGAATGACAATGACCGAATGTGCCCTGAAATTTTGAGAGATTGTATTTATGAGCCTACACACCAAACTGGATATTACCGGATTTTTAAAACGTGCATGCATAAATATTAATACATTAACTTTTTTTTGCATAGATTCTTGGAGAAATGTGAACGCGGAAAATTTTGGAGTAGGTGTTTCAATCTCGCTGAGGGACTGGGGAGAAACCTTTTAAATATTGAATGTGCAAATTTTGTTTCAAATATTCTTTGAGTATGATGGATTAATAAACAAAATACATGATAAAGATAAAAATAAATTATAAATACACATATATTATTATAATTATTGAATCTATTATTTACATATTAATGTACCTACCTGTTTTTAAGACTAGCTTCATCCGAAAACCTAAGACGAATAAAAAATTCTATGCATAAATAGATTTTTAATATTTTAACAAGCAAGATCTAATTCTGAATATACCTACCAAGTAATCAGAAGTTGAGTTATCTTTGGCAGTGTGGGTTTTCCCAACAAAAAAAAAATCAAAAATTCCTCTATTCAACTTTAGCACAACAATTTTTTTACATTGTTGCTTAAGTAAACGACTTGTGAAAATGTTATGAAGAAGTGAGAGACATACAAATAAATGTGTTGTACACTTTAAGTTAACAATTTTGAAATGTTCCAAATAGAAAGATGAGAAAATAAGTTTAAAAAATGTCAATTATTACTGCTTGAATAGTAGCATAAATTATAAAAATTACTTTTATTAAAAGAACTTACGGCAAGGAAAATATGTACAATGTAGTAGCATTTACAAGTGTTAAAATGTTTGTTGTAACATGCAACTCTCCATATATATAAATTTTTTTGTACACCCATTACCTAAACTAACTTGCGAAAAACCTGTTTGGTCTGATTAACCCGTTTGTTTAAAATAAAAAGAAAATTGTCTACCTGTATGGTCAGAGGAGAATGCATTCACCTGTCTCATACTTGCGGTAGAAAAGTTGAGGTAATACTAATTTTATTTATTTATTTATTTGTTCAAGCGTCCAACGGAATAACCCAACTATAGCAAGCCTCAATATGATTGTATTCAGAAGTTGAAGACAAGCGCACAATAATAACAGAAATATAATAATAATATTAATTCCAACTAAATATAAAAAAAGTTAATTACTAGTAACACACAATAATAAAATAGAATAAATAACAAGCAAGACAATAACAACTTAAAAAATATAATGTACCTATACAAAAAAATATTTTTTTATGAAATTCTTGTTTTTTTGAAAAAAATGGGTCAAGCATAAACAAATCAAAGTAAACAATAAGTTATTGTCTAAATCAACCCAATAAATAAAAGTATTGGGAAATCAAATGATAAACAGCTTTGTATTCTAACATTGACTTTTCTGTAAAATTTATATTACCTAGATATAGTAGTATTTACAAAATTTCTTTGGTGCAAGCTCGATGAACTCCTTGATCCTCCGATGCACTGTGTGTGTTGCCTATATTAATATTAATTTTCTATGCTCTAATATTAATATTAGAAGTTTTATCAATTGATTATTATTATTATGAAATGGAACGATTTCTAATAATCTTTCCTTAAGTGATTCCTCTACTGAAGATAAGGAAATGATGAAAACACTTTTTATATAAACACTTTCTTGCTTTATCAGGTTCACCTTCTAGACGTTTATCTTTAAACAGTTGCATTATTTTAAAATTGCAATAATAAGGAAATTGTTATTATTGAAATATGTTAAATTAGTTTTATCTTCTATATGTTACCTTATATTTTTTTAATAGTGACTTAATGTGGAACAAATTCAGTCCGATAATTAATCCATTCAATCTTTTATGACACGACCCTCAGATTCCTCGGTGAACCCTATCATCAACTCCAAATTGGTCTGGTTTGGCTACTAATGTTAAATAATACTATTATGAAGCAAGATTTTCTAAAATTTTAAACTTATAAAACCTTTAAACTTTTTTTATCAACTAGTGAAAAGCCCTTGAAATTCAGGAATCTTAAAGATTTGAATTCTCAATGCTTTGAAACTATAAAATATCAAACCTGTGAAACTAAACTATCATAAATCATTGTGTGTTTTACCCCTTACTTAAACAGTTTAATAATGTTGTACATCTTTGGTTGTTTAATATTTTCTGCTCTGAATTTCCAAACCTATCATTGTCTGCAGCTAAATGGATGGATATCTTGAAACTCTTGTAATGTACCAGCCTTCTAATCATTATAGGCGAACACACCTTACAAATGACAAATTTTATGATTCAAAATATAACACAAAAAGAACAAACTTGATCCTATGTTGTGATAACTTTTTTATAAGGACGGAATAAAAGAGATAAACACAAATAAAAGAACAGTTAAATATGGGTGTAGTATTTTATTAATGTATTCTTAACTTTGAGCGCAGGAGGGACGGATTTACCTCTACTAGAAAACAAACGATTGGTTTTGTAAAAACCTCCTTGAAAAATGCTAACCAAGAGTAAATACGTCAACACTTTATGTTCAATCAGTGTTCAAATTGTTATTTAGTTTAATTACAATGAGTTTCTGATTGAACTGAACAATACATATTAATAAATCAATTTATAAAGTCGATACTGCTGTGTGCTTGTACAAAGTAATGAGATAGGTACCGTTAAAACATAAATCTCTCATCACACAAGAACTGTACTAATATTTGACGTAGCAAAAAATACTTTGTGACCAAACATGTATGTATATAAAATCAGAAACATCAGTAAACATCTTTTTGTAGGACGTTATTAGTTTTCACGTCAGCTACAACAGCACACACCTAAATACTTAAAAAGCAATAAAGGAAACCAACCACTCTTCCGGACCAGCAGAACTTCCCATTAGGCTTTTTGCCCCGAAAGTACTTTATTTACAGTAAGTTGTTAAATCAACCAAGAATTATTGTGAAACACATAAAAACAGTATGTTGCTTTTAAGGCACGTATAACATGCCTATAGCTAACTCGAAAACTGTAACCATAATTGTGCTACAAACATCAATAATCATTATTTTCTAGTAATATTTCCAATTCAAATTAAATTAGATCCTAATTTACAATGACATGCCAAAACAACACTCTGTTGATTTAATTATTATCATTGGAAAAGAAGAAAAGAAGAAATTTAGATTTCAGATTAATTAACGAATAAACATAACTTATTCAACACAAAAGGGAACAAATAAATGTAAACTTTCGTTACCATCTGTTAAGTCGGCTGCAGCCGCACATTGGGTCTGCGCAATAGTAATAATCGCCCCTCCCTCCCACACAAGCTCCATAGCTTCTGGGGTCTGATTCGCCATACTTTTTTAACAAGAAATACAAATTTAATACAACATTTATAAAATCTCGAAATTTAGTAATATTGGAGTGGCTCTCACTTTTCACAACGCGATTTTTCGTTTAAGGGATGTTTGAGTCAATGTAACTTTTCGTCCAATATGTTACGGGACTTGGGACCAATAGAATCAGACGTTACATTCTTCGTTTAATTGGAATAAAAGTACCATTGGCGGAAGAGTCTCACGGACCAAACATTCATTAGAATAAAAATCCCGTTGGACAAAAAGTCTCATTGGACCAAACATCCAATACACCAAAAGGCTTGTTGGATCTAAACTTCATAGAGTCAGAATTTCCAAAGTGCAATATCATTATACGAAAATGTTGGGTCTTTTCGTGAATATCTGTATATACATACATATATATTTGATTAAAGTATATCAGATTGTTGAATGGTATTCGCCTTTTGTGTAACAGATTTATGACATCTTGTTATTAAATTCTATCTAATGGTTTCAGTCCATAAGTCCATAAAGCATAAGTACGTTGTAATTTTTCCATTACTTGTCTTACCATTATTACGTCTACACAAGATTTTCCGCTTCTAAACCCCCTTTCGTTGTGTCTCTGCCATTGTATCATCATTCATTGGAATTTTTTTTCGTTTCTCATTCTCACTAATTTCAGTTTTTAGAAACCTTCCTTATAATATCCTTATAAGTTCTAATAAAATTTTGGTCGTTTTCTTGCCTTCTGAGTACAACGTAACCGATACTTGACTGATACTAACAATTATACTGTGATAGAACAGTTTCGGTTTTGATGTAAACCAGTCTTCTACATACGATAATAGTCAAATCTGGGTGTGACTCAAGTCGAGTTGCGACTCTTCTCACGATGATAGCATAATATCAATTAACGAAATTTCAAGTTTAAATATGAAAGACCCTTTAAATAATTACAAAATATAAAATAAGACTTTTGCACTTGTATAATAAACAAATACTAAATATGCCAAGAGGTTTAAATATACTGACTGCAATTACCATAATTCCTTAGCGAAAAATAAAAGAACTGTTAATTTTCAGAATCTACGTCAGTACCTTACTTGAAATAATTTAATAATGCGGAAATGTTTATAAATATAAATAATACATTAAGGCTTTAGTTAGTTCAGAGACCTATCATCCTTCGCAAAAGTTACAGAGGTAAGAATCAAACAACTATGAGTCATCTTTAACCATTTACCGAGTAGCACAAGAATAATAATATTTGCATTTTTCTTATTAATATGAATTTAGAACTCAACTGTTTATTATGTAAACAACTGCATATTATGTATGTATGTAGGTACTATGTATACACAATTTATGGTAAAGTATCTTTCTTCGTAATGATGATTGGAATAAAACAAATATACGTTTAAAAGAATGTCCACGAGCAGAGAACGTGATGAATTTCGAGCAAATTCAAGGCTCACAACTTTTTTAAGAAGAAGGAATTTGTTATTTATGCATTTCACTTGTTACCTAAGTGTATGTGCGAATCTGTTTTATGCTTCCAAAAATTTTTACGTTACAATATGATAGTTTATTATGTTATTTTCATTGATTCGCAACAAGATTTCTTGATGGAAAAAGATTTTTCAAAAATATAAACAAATGATAAAACACAAACAAAAGAAAAAACAAAGAAAAGAATTTTAATGACTTTTACTACGAACTATTTTATTATGTTTTGCTTGTGTTGTTTAGAAATCGCATGGAAGATTTTTCCATTTTTAATATGTTTTTCATTTCATAATTATTGAATTAATTAACATAATTTTTCAAAATTATTTATTAAACAACTAAAATGTTATGGGATTAACAGTTCAAGTTGTTAAGAAAAAATATATTTATTAATTTTTCTTAATTTCAACTAAGAGAGCTAAATGTCATAAGCACATGTCCAAACGAAAGGCGACGAGAAAAAAGAAATTCCAGTATGAATTTTTTCAAAGGATTTATAATAAGCTAACATTCAATAAAATCAAAAAGTGGTAACAAGAAAGAGAGGAAACATTTTCGCAGGTGCTGATCTTCTGTGATTGTGTTAATTGGTTGATGGTAACCTAAAACATGTTACGGTTAGTCTAAAGAAAAATGACAAATGAAGACCATACTACGATATGCTAGAAATGTCGCCCTAGATTTGTTAATAGTCGATCTATAAACCGTAAAAGAGTTTTTAGAAAATAGCAACTGAGCCAAATGCAAACTTAAAAAAATTATTAATAAAATTTAAAAATATGCAATAGGAATTTTATAAATTGTCTAAACTATGCAGTTAAATATGCATCCTTACACTTCCCTCACAAATTCCGGTAACAATAAAATAAGATATAGGAATGTTAAAATTAAATAAAAATTTCTGACACGAAATGTAAATATTTACAAATATTTATAGTTTATATGGTACTTAAATGAATAAATATTTTATAAAAATGATAAAATATGCATGCAAGTTTTAATTGGTGAATATTCCGCAAGAAGCTATATGTAGTAATTGTTTTTGGTCCAAGAAATAAATAAATATCAAATACTTCATAAATGTTGTTACTGTTATTTATACTCTAAAAGTCTAAAAGATACTTAACACTTGATGTTATTTCTATTCATAATCTCTTATTATTCATAATTTTAAAGCAATCCTACTAAAACAACCAAAGACATTATTGTATGTTTTCTCATTTCTAGAATAATTATATTTCAATCGACTTATTTTCTTTTAAAAAATATTTCGTACCGCAACGACCTCCATTGATCGAGTCTGACATCAGCTCTCATCTGGAAACGTGTTTTCTTGGGAAATTGCGCTACCGAAGATATTAAGTTGGCTTATATGACGTACGAAGTTGGGCTATTGGGAATATTCGAAAGGCCAAGGTGTGATACACACTTACGTACCCGTTCCCATACACTTTTTAATGACAGTTATTTTGTTCTTTTTAGATAATGAATGGCCTGTAAATGCCGACATTATTCGGTCGCTCTACAGACTACTGTCTCTTCTCTTATTAATTTGTAAAGAGAGGTTTAGTTTAGTTTTTTTTTAATTTAATTAATTTCTATGTAGAATAAACTTGAGTTTTCTCTTTGTTATAATTGGTTAATAATCTTTATGAGATACTAAAAGAAATAAATAATTAAATTGGTAAGTGTAATAAAATACTAATTTTACTTACTTGATAATACTTGCTTGAACCCGGTATCAGCCATTATGGTTTAATAATGATGATTAATAATTAATTTGCTAATATTAAGTAGAGGTACTTTTTAAAAGATGTTACTAATATTAAATAGAGGTACTTTTTAAAGGGTGTTACAATATGAACAACTCTCACAGCCAATCTCTTAAATAGAATTGGAAACTGGGCAGTGTGATTTAAATAAATCTTACAGGAGTTCCTACCTTCAATCTTCTTTAATAAAGTGGTATGTGTATCTACGTTTTTACTGTAAACGCTTTACTCTTATGAATATGTGGGAATTTAAAAAATATATAATACAGACAAATAATGAATTGCAAAAAGATGACATGGTATATAACTGCTTACCTTATAAAAATTTTATATAATGCTCCGGCTTTACAAATGTATTGTAGTAAGTAACATAATCTCACTACATTGAGACTCTCTTATTAGGTTTAGATCGCTGATGTAGAATATTCTTATATAAATAAAAGCTGGTTGTTAAACAAATAAAATTACACAAATGACAAAATACATAATAAAGAACACAAGTTTTTTATTTATGTAAACAAAATCTTAATAAATCGCATAAAAAAATTAAAAAAACAATCGATACCAAATTAAATTTTGAAGAAATTAAGAAATAAATTACTAATTACAAATGAAAGCAAATCAAATTAAATCTATTATTTAATAACAAATAAATAAATACATTTAAAAAAATAATCTTTTTATTTATTATTTTATTGGAAGATCTCAACGAAAATTACTTAAATTTGAAAATATTATCTAGACCACAAATTTAATTTCTATAATTAATAAAATGTAGGTATCTAAATTAAATTAAATTAAATTTTGATTCAGTAACTTACTTTTTGTTTTTAAATTTGACGCCACACATATCTCGTATCTACTTAGGTTCGCGTTACTTGATAAACTCGTTAATCGGTTCCCATATTTGATCCAAACAATTCTGTCAAAGATTATCTCCATACATCAATCGAATTATGAAAATATTGATCGATCCGAATATAATTTCCAGACCAATTGAAAACCAAGTTATCATTGAATATTAGAAAGGGATCTTCTCTCAATTAAACAGGTAAGTATAAAATTCGATACTTCTTTTTGATAATATTGCAAAATTAATTTAACATTAACAAGGTTAAATAAAATTATGAATATAATTATTTTTAAAATGATTTCTTTAAAGTTTGAATAAAACTGTATTATATTCGATAAACAACCATATATTCAATCACTTCAAACAAAATTATATATTATTGACGTTTCACATAACCTTACTTGTTTATTATCTTTAAAGTTGAATTCTAACCTTATAATTTTAATTTTTAAAGAAACTAGAAACACATTTTGTTCCTCTGATAGCATAATGCTACTTAATTGTTAAAATATGGATTCCCTTTCTAAACTCTTTTGGAAAACAAAGGAATTCTCCCAAAAAACAAAAAAATTTGACATTTCATTTTTTACATACCGCAATTATAATTTATAAACTTTCATTAATACAAAAGCTAGTTATATAAAAACTTATAGAAAAGAAAATTCCGAATTCAACCATTTACAACACTTTGGTTGAAAAATAGAATAATCCCTTAATTTTAATGTTGACGAAAAAACAATTTTCTATTACTAATAATTAACTTAATTTCATAAAAACACCAGTTTACACGTTCCTTTCTCCACAAATCTAATCATTTATTAATTAATGATATATCTGAATGCTGTTAGACGCCAAAAACTTTGACATACAAGCTAAATTGCTTGTCAAACATGTTTTTATTTGATTCCATCAACAAGATCCAGCCCTTACATTAAAATGTGTATTAATACTGTGGTTATAATGTTATTCTACTTATTTCCACTAAAATAAATTAGTAAACAACTTTAGAATTTTAAAAATTCAATAAGACTGCAGAATTAACATATCTCGTTAACATGAATTTTATGTAACAACTATATTTCATCAGGTAAGTTGCTGTAAATTCGCATACACCTTCAATACAATATATTTTGTCTGTTACAAATGATTTATAACATTAAAATTGAACTAAACTTAACCTTTAACTATTAAGTTGAAAAAGTTATGAGAAAAATGATCATTTTACTGCAAAAATCTGGATTCGCATACGTCCTTTATCTGCTTAAAAAGTTTTTGTATGAATGTTAGTCTTAAGTTACTAATTTTCTTTGAAGATCTTTAATTCGATATACAATTATTATCAATACTTTATTTTTATTATTACCTATGATTTCAACAAAAAAAAGTACTCCTATTGCGTTTTAATTTAAATAAGTATTATTATTAATTTATTAGTTATTCGATTTTTCATAATTAATTACCTCAAATAACCAATTAACTTTGTTTAAGTTAATATAATTGAATTACATTTGTTTCCAAACAACAATTACTTCAAATTATAATTTTATTGAAAATTAAACTTATTTTTAATTTATTTTATTTGCTACCAGAACGCATTGTAATATTTATAAGTCTCTCAAGAGGAAATCTGAAGCTATTAAATCGCTATACGCAATAACTCATATAACGACTCCATACCCCTGGGATCAGACAGCGTTACGCAGTTACGCAGTTGCTCAAAAGGAAGTGATATTTTCAATGAACTTGCCTTCCATCTTTGAGTAAGTTACACTATTCTATAATAACAACGAAATAATGGTAATAATAAAAAAAAGGATAAATATAGAAATAGTAAAAAAATAAAACCATAAAACACCGAATACAAAAGAAGTTGGCTTCAACATTCAGCGACTTCCGCTATTAAAATATTAATATTAACTAAGACCGTTCAGTGTTTTCCCTAGAAGTCACCTAGGCGGTGCCTGAATCTGATAATTAACGTGTTTGATAACTAACATGAGCTAATAATAATAAACTACTTAATTAATTAGAGTTAGGAAAACTAATTATTAAACTAATTACGTAGTAAATTACAAGAAACAATTTTCTTAATATACGTGCATTGTCTATGTACTAACTAAAGAGGCAACCTTTTGACTTCTGTTTTTATGTATTTTTTCCGTTAAGGTGTAATCCGTTATATTATTAGATAATTAATTACTATTAAGAAGTAACATGCTTCACCATTTTTTCTTAAGTGTTACAGAGCCCCTTAAAATCTGGCCATTTTTACTTTTTTCTTTAAATTTTTTCATGTACAATAAATTATATAACCTTGATGTTTTTATAATGAATGTATGATAACAGTATCCAAAATCAATGTAATCGGAGTTGTGCATTGCTTTTAATTAACAGTAATTATTGATTATCAAATTAATTTAATTAAAATTGATAGGAAATGTATTGTCCTTAATCTTAAAAGAACTATTTAAATATTCTCATTGTTATCGACGAAGGAAAAAAGTCATACATAACTATTGCAATAAGAGTTATATTACAAAGGTTTTATCATAGTATATATTTAATATATGTTTTCTTTTAACCGAAGTAGAATGTTTAAATAATTCTTTTAAAGTTAATGACAACGATATTCTTTGTCCGGTAATATCCCTCTTGGTAGCCCTTCTTATTAGTCTAATAGAATTTGGGAAACAACCTAGAATTTTTAACTAATTTTAATTAATAACTCACAAAATGGTTTTCCATAAATGTGGTTTCAAAAGTTGGCAACTACGAAATTTCTTTTTATTAAAACAAAATACAAAATAAGGGCAAATTTTCCTTTTTAATTTTTAAGCAGATGGTTTATAGTCCACCAAATGAGGTAGTATGAGCGGAGCATGGAATACCTGTACTATATTGAATTCAAACAATTAAAGACAGAAAATGCCTAAAACAAAAAATTAATTATTTACAGGAAAGGGGTTGTGAAAATTTTGTTAGTGTTTGCTCCCTGTGCGCGGGGCGAAATCATGAAATATTTCTGGGTGTGCAGCCTCTTTTGACTCAGTCTATCTCGGCAACACCAGCATGCGTGGTATCGTTTTACAGCTCTCGACGACATTTATTCAAATTTACGGAAAACACTTCGCAATGGTATAAACTGAACGTTTTAAAAATAGTTTGTTTGTGAACTTTAAAATGAGAATACATCGGCACACATCACGCATCATTGGCTATAACCAATTAAATAAACGGAAACAGAGGAAAAGACAACTTTCCTCCGGACTTGCACATGGGAATCTCTCTACTACCTGTAGAAAATCTAGGAGAAAATACACTTTTCCTACTTAAGATTAGACAAACCTTCCTAAGGAGGTCAAGTACCATTTTGATTTTTGATGTCGGGGAACAAAATGAAACTTTCTGTTAAGATAGTTACCAGAAAATAGTTAGTGTGCAACAAGGGAGGTAAGGACGACGAATCACAAAGACGAATTCTGTCGCCTGAATGTAGGAATGTAAAAGACATTTTTTTCTACTACCTTTATAAAATTATAAAAAAGAATTAAGTTCGAATAAAAACAAGTATCTAGAGTTTTTAATAACTGCATACGTTGATATTTCTCATCCCTAGGGAGACAAAGCGGATACTTTTCCTATCTAAGGAAAAAAGTACCATTTTACTCCCTGATTTCGTAGGGTAAAATGGAACTTTCTGTTAAGTAGTAGAATATAGTTATTTGTACAACATTTTTTACTTCCGAGGGTTGATTTTGCAGCGAAGTCAACAATCACACGAAGGAGGAAAAGACACTTTCATCCTGAGTTGCATGCATGATTCTTACTACTACTTTTAGAATTTGATAAAAAATTAAATTTTAATGAAAATAAGTACGTAGAATTTTGTACCTAGAAGAATGTAAAAAAAGAGAGAAAAAACACTTTTCGCCCTAGGGATACCAACTGGATACCTTTTCTCCCTAGGGAGACGAACTTGATACTTTTCCTCCCTTGTGAGACAAAGTGGACACTATTTCTTCCTAGGCATGCTGCTTTCTGATTCCGGGAAGCAAAATGGAACTTTCTGCTAAGGTAGCAGACTAAATATTTTATTTTACGTTATCTCTGTTTCATTTGTTGTTACCTTGAATTTACAATAATTTGACTTTTGTATCTTGCAGTCGTTTTCTAAATACTTCCAAGGCTATAGGTCATTAACTTGCAACAGCTGTCTTCATCTGTGTTTTGTTCCGTGGGCCTGTAATCTTTTCAGTTTTGTCGCGCTTTTTTGGAGGTTCTGGTTCACTTACCGTTATGCTTTTTTCTCATTTAGTTGTGTATAGTCTTTGGTGTATAGGGCTCCTTATATGTATGTATTAAATGTTTCTGCATCCGCTTTTCTTTCCTGTTTTCATGAGCGTTCAAATAGAAAAAGAGAGACTTTCGCTGTTTTCTTTTTTTTTATAAAATATTTTCTGATCCAAATATGTGAGTTCTATGTGTACTTGAGCTTTTAGTTGTTTTTATAATTTTAATTCGAGTGCTTGTATTGTTTTTATATTATCATCAGTAATGTCTTATTTCTAAGGTTTCATGTCTCTCATTAACAGTGTTACGTGTTGATTTCCTAACACCCTGTATCGTTATGCTTTTGTACGTGTCAGGGGATTTTCAACTTTCTACCTACTTTAGTTGCCGTTCTGAAGTTTGTTGAAAATCTTTTCTGTATAGATTAGGCGTTTTACTTTCTTCTTGGATTTCCGTTTGATTAATTGAAAAAGAATGATCTAGTGGCATCCTTTTTGAAAATCACGTTTTCATTTTGGTGAATTTATTGGAAACGCATTTTTATCGGATTTGATGAAATGTGATTCTGGCGGTGTAATTTCATTTGATTTGGATACCTTTAAGGGATTTTTCACTATAGTTCTTTTGAGGTTACCAACACGTTCCATTGTGGTTTGTAAAGTAATTGTAGTTTACTAGGTTAATCTTCTACAGTTATTATAGCTGACTTTTCCGACTCTGGTTTAACAAGACTTCGAGGCCGCCCCCCTGCAAAGGTATTATCCTAATGCTTGCAATGTACATACTTGTAATTATGGTCTATTTACTGCAGTTCCTATCTTTTGAGTTTCTTACTCTCATTAATTATCTGGTTGCTTGATGTTGTCGCCTTTGAGCCCCGTTACAAATTACAGACATATCTTCCGTTTTAATACCTGGAGGACTTTTGCAAACTACAACAACTGTAGAAAGCAATAGTATGATGAGTTTCAAGTAATTAAGTAACTTCTGTGTACGTCAAGCTATAACTTCGGACAACCTGTATAAATATAATCTGTTAATAATTAATGTAATATACAGTTTTTTTATTTAAATAATTATCTCGAGTGTGTGTTACACGTTGTAAATTGTATATAAACTCTGTTAGAATTTATTCCTGCGAGTGTGCCCGCTTATCTTTCTTCGTAAAGTTTATTAACTAATTATCAACTACTTGCGGAGTATAATCGATTGTAAAATCTAAGGTGAACTTGTAGTCGCGTAAACATACGTGATATCTTGTGACCCTGATTTAACATTTGTGTTAAACAAGTATAGAGTAATTTTTCCGTTCACATAAATTTATTCCTTAATTTTTGGTTTGTGCATATTAATTAATTAAACACTTGACCAAATTAGTGATAAGGTTATTTAACCTTACTAAAGTTTATTTACACTGTTTATCATTGCAATAAAGCCTATTATGGTTTATTTGGTGACTCCTTATTTATGTGTATTATTTGTGGTTTTGTTTCTTGGAAAGAAAGCTTTCAGCTATTTAGGTACGTTGTATTGGGAAGAGTCTACCACATTGTAAACAGTCGCAGATGTGTAGATCGTTAAAGATATTGTTGGCAGGCTCTATTTTACCTATTTTAGACGACTCTTGGCGCTCGTTACAGAAAACATCTTGTAAGACACACGACCTCACACTAGTTAGTTGGCAGCCAACAGATTTAACTGCGGTTAAAGGTTGTTACCGTTTATTAATTAGCGACCCCATTTTGTGGGTAACAATAGTTTGAATCTCACTTCTAGTTCCAAATCTGTGCCTTTTTCAGAATCCCTTTATTATTTATTGATTATTATTTTCCTTTTTGATTTTTTTTGTTCCAAATACGTTTATCACTACTTCCAAATTTGTGTTCCCGTCTGTTACCACTATTGCATACTAAATTCAAGATTTCATATATATCATAAATCATGTTCTTGGAATTATTAATTTGCAAAATTATTAAATACAGCCGCATGCTGTCGCAAACTTCCATCTTCTATTGTTAAAAAATAGAACACAAACGCAAACTAGCTATTTGTTATTAATAAGCAACCAAACGAAGATAGTGTCAAAGATCAAAGCGTTGCATAGTAAATCAACTGCATCAATTAAGTGTTGTTAATAAATCATACACGCAATTGTTGCTGATGGCAAACAGTAGCAATTTTTCATTTAAACTTCAAGATTTCACAGCTTTATCGTTTTTGTAAATGTTTTACTTGTAATGAGATCTTATATAATAATATCAACCTTCTTTTGTAAATAAGAATAAATCATCATTATACACAAAAAGATAAACTCACTTATGTTAAAAAAATATAAATAATCATTATTTTCACCAATTAGAGAAATGGACAGGAAATCAGTTTTTGTGGGACTGCTTAGTGGCCATGTGATTCACTAATTAGAGAATGATCTGGATCTTGGTGAAATTTCAGGCTACACTAGGGGCGGAACGGAACAAAAAACGTTATTTTTAAGGTTTCCTAAATTATAATAAGCAATTCTGTCCGACCTTCCAAGAACAGAGTTACTTGGAAAAACATAAAAATATTTCTTTGTTGGCGATTTTTATGACTCCCTATAAGATTAAAATTCAAATGTTGAATTTTAATTGTAAAAGTGCCATTTCTTTAATTTTTCGCCCCTGCTGTGAGTTAATATTTCAGCAGCATCAATAATTATATAATAATAATAATAACTACTACAACCCATAGACTAAACCAAGGCCCCAGAAGCTATAAGCTTGTGCGGGAGGGAGGGGGTGATTATTATTATTATGTAGGCCCAATGTGCGGCTGCAGCCGACTTACAGATGGAACAGCGCAAATCCCACATTTGTGTCACAGCTAAGGAAAACTGCAGAAAACCTTAACCAGATCTGCCGGCACCGGGAGTCGATCGCGGGCCAGCCATTACACTACCAAGGCTGTTTATTAACACTATAAAGACTAAATTCCAAGGGGAATTAAACGTCCCAGAGAAACTCATTTCCTATTGAAAAAAAGAGTAAATTGTTGTTTTTCTGAAGAACATACCCAATCCAGAATATTACCTAATTACAGTTACCTACATTACATTTAGAAAATTGCGACTAAAAATAAACCTTCAAAACAATGTCTTCCTTTATTCACAATTACTAAGATTTTACACAAACAGGCGTTGGTAAATAGTAGTTGGGAGAATAGTAACGCATCTAGAAAACAATTTAATTAAATTTTATTTCAGTGAATAACAACAAATTCATTATTATCTAAAACGTAAATTTGACGTTATCATTAAGTTTTAAAACGTATAGCAACAATCATCAATGTATTTTACGTTGCGTAAGTAAAAAAATCCTATTCAGAATCATAACAACTTTATTATTTACAAGATTCGAAAACAAATTAATTAAGAGACTATTCCTATCTTGATTAAACAGTAATCATACAACAATGTTTGGTAAATAATACGCACAACAATGCATTTTTACGGTTAGATGGATGGCCACCATGGTAATTAGCCGGAATTTAATTCATAATATATTGTTGTGCTTGTAGAGGACAAGGTGTCATCTATTGTTTGTTATTTTGCTATCCGTGCCCTATTTATTATATTAAATAAACAAAAATAGATTATTCTCTTTGCTATTTTAGATTAAATATATTTGACTATTATTACATTAATTGAGTTTCTTTTGGTAAGCAGTTTGGTAACCAATATTTCCTTTATAAACTTATGTTACTATTAGTACCTACAAGTACCTTATAAACCATGTTATGAGTCATGCCATCTTTAGTGTTATAGCTGCAAAATGTCAGTTTGCAGTGCATAAGCTCTATTATGTGTTAATTGTTGTAATTTAAATAATATGGATAGTGGCTTATTAGAAACCTATTGCAGGAGGCTAAAACAGTGTACTTACCCTTATTTTTCAACGCCAAAGACACAATTTTTAAGGATGGGAGCCAATCTCGTTTGCACAATCTGAAATGAAATTATTTGAATCTGAAAGACTAACATTAATTGAGGTAGGTCGTTTTTCTATGCATCATTGGTTGCCTAACATCACTTAAGGTAATTTACGGTTATTATAATATTCTTATAATACTTCTGGAAACTTTCAAGTTTTATAACAACACTTTCAGTAACGTTATATGACTTAAGAATATATAGTGAACTAACAGTTTTCCAATAACACTATATACTGTTATTTAAATTTATATTATAGTATAAATACGGGTGATATTACCAAAATGAAAGTGACCCTTTACATGGGCATTATTTCAGATTGAATATTTAACTTTTTAGAACAAATTTATAACACTTTTATCGGACCTTTTTGAATAAACTTTTCTTGTTCATCTTTGCAGTAAAAAAAATCGTGCTTTATAAAAATATGCTGTACGAAAATCTCGCAAATAAAGTAGGTAACTATTTAATGTACAAATTAGACGCCCATTATTTTTATTTTATTAAACGAGCAAGATAAAATGTCAACTAAGAATTTTAAAGTGAAAGTCGGAAATACAATAAGTTTATAAGAGTAACAGCAACAGATGCAAAACTGTATTTTATCACTACAAGTTATGTAGTGGTAACGAAAACGTTTCTATTATTATTGTTTATAAACTTTCAAGTTATGTACCGTTATTAAACAAAGGTGTTACTAGGGCTCGAAGCTTTTTAAAGGGCTTATAAAGGAAACAGAGATATGGTCCTTACTAAATTCCCAGCCAACACACTGAGGTTATAATGACGTTATTTTTAAGTCATTATTGGTCGATGACGTCATATGACTAATAAATGATGTCCATAAGACGTTATATAATGGGACGTACGTAGACGTCTTCAGAACGACGTCTTTTCAACGTACAATACAATACGTACAAGTTTCATTAAAAAGATATTATTTTAGCAAGGGGCCAAAGAATACTGGTCAAATTAAGCAGGTGGTCACAATATAGAGATGTTTTGACTGTAGTATATAATAAATGTTATTTCCAATATTCAACTATTTATTTATAATTCCGGTCTTAGTCCTAGTATAGGACGTTTTAATGACGTCTTTGGGCTGTGACAGAATGAAGTCAGTTTTACGGAAATTTGACGTCGTTACTGCCGCAAAAACGGCGACATTATAGCGTCAGTGTACTGGCTGGGTTATATAAATTAAAGTTATATAAATTTAGTGATCCTAAGTTAGTGGTTATTATTATATAAATTAAGTAATTTATACTCGCTTATGGACTTTTTGTTGTAGTTGACGTTAATTAAGTAGTCAGACAATTTATTTTGTTAAAGAGTTATTCGTGCATCCATTTCTACTTTAGTTTTAAGAAGGATCTTCTTCCGACTCTTTCTCACACAGAAAATGGGAACGAAACAAAAAAAAAGTTGATTGATCTAAATATGTCAAAAGGGAATCCAGCACTTATTACGCCTGTTGAATAATTTGGTAGAAAAATTTGCAGTTATTATTTAATTCCCACTGGATAAGATACATAATTCCTTGAGTTAGAAATTAAGGCGTGTTAGCTGACGACTATATGGTTTTGTTTGTACTATGCAGTGAGGTTAATTTCTTTCACCAGAAGGTATGTACCACCGTTCCCAGTTCAATATTTTAACTTAGAGGCGACCCTCACAGCTTCTGGTGTAAATATAACAATATCGTCTTATTGTTTTATCCAAACACTGTTTTTAACTTAATAATTGACAATAAAATAAAATATTCCTAAATAAATCGTCGGGGGTTTAAATAAAACTTGGACACAAAAGAGATTGTAAATATCTAAGTTATAAATATAAATACCTATCCTATTAAAATAGGTGACGATTATATGTTTCAGCTGAAAACAAATAAAAGCTGGTGGCTTCTAAATAAAGTAATGGAATTTTACCTCACCATTATTAAAAAAATAACTCCCATTACTCCTTACATTTTTCAAAAGTACATAGTGCATTTCCATTACTTAAGTAAGTATGTACTCAAGATGTAGTTACACTAAAGTAATGAATTACTTCCAATCACTGGTTACTGGAGGTTCCAATTAAGATGGCACCATTGTAACATGTTGAATATCCTCAGGTCTGAGTCAACTGTATAAAAAAAAACGTAAAAAAAGACCGGCCATGGAATAACGAGCAGCAGTAGAACGACTGGAAGACTGGCAGAACCTGCAAACTGTGGTAACGGTGGAGTCTGCAATATTAAAATAACAGAAGTAGTGAAAACATAGGAATGGATTTTTCAGTACAGTGCCTATCTTATATCATTTTGTTTGTAAATTTATAGGCTACATTTTTATTCTTAGTTTTTTTAAAATCTTCTTTGTATAAGTTTAGTTGGACTCTATGTGCGTCATAAAATTATATTCAACATTAAAACATTTTATAAATCCAATAAAACAATCATTAATAAACTTTTCTTGGATTTTCTTATTACTATTATTCATCACATTTTATTTTTCTGCTCATTAAATAGAACTTTGGTTATTCATTTATCAATTTGTTTATATTTTATTGTGTGTTAATTATTTTATTTATCTACTTGTATGATAAAAAAAATCACATAAACAGTTTTTGTCCAGCTGCTTTAATTCAGGTAATTTTGGTATATAATAACTAAAGGTATAGAAATAGGTACGCTCATTCTGCATTTGTTTCATACTTGAATACAATAAACAAGATCGAGTTAGCTTATTGGGGTCTTTTAATTTAATTAGCCAATTTAACCAATTCATGAGTTTCATAAAATTATTAGGGCATGTAACATCGCATTATTTATTGGCGCATAACGTGTTGCAAAATTAAATTAAATTGTTTATTTATCACATAATAACAGTCTCAGTACATTAAAAAAGTTACTAAATGTAATAAAATAAAAAATCTTACTAGCAACTTTGTTTGATTGTGTCATTGTCACCAATTGTAAGTCTACGATTGTACTCCTGTATCTTAATATGTCAAAAAATTCCATAATATTCTAGACTTAAAATTATTTTCAATAATTTAATTAAATTGAATTATCCCTTTTAGTTAAAGGAATTACTTTGACCTTTGTTGAAAAATAAAATCTAGAAATATATTTAACATGTCAACAAATATAATTGCCTAAAACAATCTGTTGCTGCAGAAAAATTATTAAAAACATTAGTCGTACTACAATTGCTACAATTAATTAAGACAATAATCTTGTTATTTATGATTAACATGTTCACTTGCATACTATAGTCGCATAAAGCATGTCTGGAAAACTGATTTTTCCATGTAGTTAATTTAGTTAATTTTCCTTGCTCATTAACGATGTAGGAGACGATTATCCAATTTTTCAATTTCATAAGGTTTAGGGCAATCTTAATGTAAGATCTAACCTAAAACATACAAGGTGTATTGTAATGGGGAGGTATACATTTACTATCTTACCTTATCAATTGATAGTTGAAAACGTGTTTTCATGATAACGAGGGTTCTCAGTTATATAATTTTACATCTCTTGGTTAAATAATTTTGGAGGAAGTTTGTAAAGCTGCTTCATTACCACATAATTGTTACAAGCTGCTTTTTGTTAATGATATCAGATTAACAACATGAAATTATGTAGCGCTTTGGAACGTTTATTGAAATACTGTAATTAGATTATTATTTGAATTTATTGTCATCTAAAAGCATGTAAATAATGTTATTAAAATCATATTGTTTAAACTTGTGAAGATAGGAAGGTGTACACAAGTATTTTTAAGTAATTAAGTTAATAAATAGCTGTTTGGAAATTAGGTTGCATCGACGAAAAGATATAAAAGCACGGCCATTTTTGTAATAATCTCTCTTTCAATTTATATCTTGCAGACAGTGCACAAGTCTTGTTCGGATTAATAAAAAAATAAGGTTATGTTGACCTAATTTATAACGCTATGACTACAGGCACGCTAACGTGCCGCGCTTTAAGACACTAGAGGCACGTGAACTGCGTCATCACTGCGCGTACGTCACCACTTGACGTGCCTCTTATTTTATTTTCAACGGCACACAAAACGCCTATGCAAAACGCAAACGTATTCTAATATGATTCTAATAACTTCTAACCTCGTTCTTCCCTGCTCGTTTTGTTCGTTGGAGATTGTTTGAGCTATGTGAAATATAAAGTAATTTAGTTAATAATGGATAATATTAGTGACATTACTAATAAAGGTACGTACATACACTGTTTATGCCATTTTAGGGGTGGCTGAAGTTAGCATCAGATTTAGATTCAGATTCACATTCCAAACCTTCAAATTACAATCGACCAGATGAATAGTGTAAATTAGGTACATAGTAGCGATGGACAAAATGAATTTAACTAATTATCTAAAAAGCCAAAAATTGCAAAGAACAAACGGAAATAAGCGTTGGTGATGTGTTTTGAATAGTTCAAATCAGTTTGACACATATAGCAAAAATAAACAAAATAATGACATCGAGACAATAGTATTGCCTCCAAAAATTAAGAAGCGAGGACGGCCTAAAGGGCATGAACTAACTGTTGTTGGATTGAAGAAAAAAAGGAATAAAACCATCCCAACCAAATTTACATTGAAATCTAAAATACTACAAATATTTTATATTATCAGTATTATAACAGATGAAAACCTTTTGCCTACTTACAAATCATTTATTGAAAACCAAACATTCCAGATTAATGCAAGTGACAAAAGATGAACTGCCAGACGCGATATTGGGTAAAAAAAACAAGAATATTTACACCGAATTTATTATCTACGTATATTTTTTCAGAATCGTCTGTAGTGTTAGAAGATTTAAAAAAGTATTTCACTCCTGACGCATGGGAATTTTTTCTGGCGAAAGTCAATGAAAAAAAAAGAAGAATGAATGGTTCTGTAGAAACTGTTCACAACCGTTGGCTCAAGAAGCTTCAATTGTTTGTGAATCTTGTTTATTCTGGTACCACCTGAAATGCTCTGCTCTTGTCAAAGTACCCAAAATCAAGACATGGTTTTGTCGTTTATGTTACAATAATTAAAATATATCTATAATACAGTTGCGGCGAAAAAAAGTGAAACACTTTAACAAATAGTGTTTCGGCATTGTTAAAGGCTGATCTACAATCACACTTTTTTGTTATCATGACTTTTTTACGAAATTAAACGATAATCAAATCAGAATTTTTCCCATTTACATAACTATCAGCGTACCAGTGTACCACTTTTTTTCCGCCTCAACTGTACATACATGTAATATGTATAAAACCTATTTATATGTATATGTTTGTTTATCTTTATACAATTTCTGTTTTTGTTTTTTTCCCCATTCCGGTATTAAAAAACTATTTTTGAATGTAAAACTGGTCAGCGGCAATATGGTTATAATGTCATAGCGACCTGGTTTACACTGAAAAATGGTTTTTTAATTCCTGAATGGGATATAGAAATTGAGTTTAACTTTCAATGTAATTTTTTTGCTCCTCAATAAAAAAGCGGTCATCAAGTTCTTAGTTCTTATTAATGTAAAATTGACCAAGATCCTATATTCTTTATAGGCGATAGTTAAATAATCATAGGTAAACAGAACTAGTTTATCGGCATAGTAATTAGTTACCATTAGCGAATTTAAATAATTGCAACAATTCAAGTATTTAGAAAGATTTTTTTAACATGAATAAAAGTGCGAAAAAAACAGCATCGCATTGTTACACATCAATCGGTTGCTATAGGTTTTTTGAGTATCTATTAAAAGAAGAGAGAAAAATATTAGTCTTGAGATATTGGGGTATCTTAATTATTGCAATATCCTTCAAGTACAACTTACGGTACACTGGTACAGTTTTACAAGATTTTCACGTGCCTTTGAAAATAAAATAAGAGGCACGTCAAGTGGTGACGTACGCGCGTCCCGCTGTGATGACGCACTTCACGTGCCTCTAGTGTGTTAACGCGCGGCACGTTAGCGTGCCTGTAGTCATGGCGAATTTATAAATGCCAAAGTTTTGAGGTTAGATTTAACAATGTTAAACGTCAAAGTGATTAAATTATGAAAGTTTTAAAATAAAAGTATTTATTTAAGTACTGCCTCAATTTAAACAAGTGATTAATAAAATTTACGATTGAATTTTGCTAACAAGTTTATGGAAAATTTTTATTATTATAATGAATTTAGATAATAAGAGAATTTATGTACGTACTTATCATTGATGAATAATAGTAAATAATTTGTAAACCTTTTATTGATTTGGATATATTTATGATTGGACTCTTGACACCGTTTCTTCAATTCTTTGTCGAGTTAATGAGAGCAGACAGCTGATACCAGAGATTTCAGCATATCAAGTTGGTATTTACAAGGCGTCAATCTTATGAAAATCAAAAGGAAGGAACTACAATCCTTGTAATTTAAATGCCGTGAGTTTTTTAGTAGCCATTAGTTTAATTAGTAATAAGAAATTTTAATGATACCAAAAAGGGCATTGAGAATTGTAAAGAAAATATTCTTTTTTTCATTGTTATTTAAATCATAAACAATTATTTCTGTTTTTTTATTTCTTATAAAAGAAAACATTTCTTTGGTGGCATCACTTTTTGTTTTTGCTGTTTAATTGGTACTTGGTAATATAAAATAAAATTGTGTTGTTATTATTTATGATACTTATTTTGATAAATGTGTTTTGATATTACTGTGTCCCTAAATAAGAATATAATAAGAATTTAGTTATACATTGAAGCGACCCTCCTGAGAGAGTCTCGATTTCTGGAGACTTTTCACAACTTTATATTTAGCGGGAGCATTATTTCAATTAAAAGTAAGCAAGTAGTGGGTTGAGTATTTCATCTTTGTTGCAATCGCATCTATGTCTGTTAATTTTTTTTATTATAATAAATTAAATTATCATCATAAATCTGATAATCATATTATTAATTATTTAGCTGTAACACAAATGTGGGATTTGCGCTGTTCCATCTATAAGTCGGCTGCAGCCGCACATTGGGCCTACATAATAATAATAATCGCCCCCACCCTCCCGCACAAGCTTATAGCTTCTGGGGCCTTGGTTTAGGCTATGGGTTGTAGTAATTATTATTATTATTATTATTAGTCGTAGTAACGTGGGGCATTATTAAAAACTTAAAAAACACCGCCCCCCGCGTAATAAATGATATCAATAAGTATAAATGATTTCAGAAGTAAGTAATATGAAATAAGTAGAAACAAATGCTACAAAATAGGATAAAGACTTTAATATATTTAAATCAAATTTATATTTATACATCGAAATATTAAATTATTTATGTCGCAGAATGTATTTTTAATGGGTTAATGAAATTATTTATTGATTTTAATATGATTAATTTATGTATGAGCAAATAAAAATTTAATTGTGACATGCATTAAACGTATGGGACTTCAAAGTAATAAAATTCATGTAGGTTATATTTAAGTGAACTGTTTAAACTAAAATTATAAATATAACTTTTACGATTTATTTGGAAATTGTGCATTCTATTTTATCAGTTTTGGTTTTAGTTTATTGTTTTCGCCATCTTTGATTATGCTCAGATTCTATGATATTATAATTTCTGGATTTTGAACATGACTCAAAGTGAAGAAAAAAGACTCGGCTGTTAAAAGTTAGAAAATTGTAACTGAAGTGAAAATCAACAACTAAAGATTGTTTGCTCGTTATTTATTAACAAATATATTTTCTTGTGGAAAGATTTAAACCAGATTACATCACAAATTGATGAATAGATTAGTAAAATGCCCCCATGACATAACACTTAATAAACTAAAAGAGATTAATGAACACGTAGGTACATTTTATTTGATTTAGAGTTTACTATTACAACGCATATATTTTATTTTTTTTATTTTAAATGTTTGACTTGTTCTGTGAACAATACTTTCGTTTAAACTAACTACTTTAACTGATTAAAAGGTAAGTAATATCAACCACAAGATGATAGGTATTACCAATGGTACGCCTTAATCCTAAATGTCTCCCAATTTATACCTTGTTGACATAGTTCTAAAACATTAATGACAATAATAATTGATTGCTGTAGTAGTTAAAAAAAACTATAGGCCATTTAATGTCAAGTTCAATATTAATTTATTTGCTAATAATAAACTGATTGATAAATTGTATGTTATAACAATTGGTGGTATAGGACCAACATAAAAATGAGGAAAAACTGGCGTTCTAACTTTCCTGTATGCCAACGAAGTAATAATTAAGCAATTGACTTTACTTATAAGTTCTTATCGTGTATTTTATTCGATTAAAATACGTATGTATAGAATTCTACCTTCATTAACGCAATGAGAGAAGAAAATACTGTTGGACACCGTTGGGCAAATTAAATTAGACACACTAGTAAAGACTTTATATTTCCATTCATGTGTTCACTGATATGAATCTCATTATTATTTTATCGCAAAACTGCTATATAGATGAGAAGTGTCAGGCATTGAAAGGGTTTTCCTAAGAAACTCCATTATTACCATTATCTGTATTTTTAACAACAATGTTCAGTCTGTGATGTTTTATCTTGAAAATAATTTTTGAATATAACTCTTGGGTTACATCTAACTCCATTAGCTTCCCCAACGCTTACACCTAACCCTAACTGAATAGCTACTGCATCGGTTACCTGTGGTACTGAAGCTTTATCATGAATATCGCTCATTAATCCAAGAATGGATTGAATGAACTCGGCCCGCTTTGATGCAGAAGCCTCATCTTTGGCTTTCATGGCCGCAGCCCTACCTAATAGGTGACTTAACCTACTTTGCAATTTTTTATACGGATTAGAATCCACACTATCATCAAATGACTCCAAAGCCGTATTAAGTTCAATAAGAGCTGTAGAAATAGCATCTGAATCTTCTTCAAAAGTAAACGGATGAGCTGGTAACTCAAGTACGGACTGATCTTGTTCCATTTTCATTAACTGTCGAAGAGACTTTCGCATACTATCAACATTAGAGTCAGGAAGACCTCTAATAGCTAACTCATAAGATAGTTCTGATTTACTTAACCTATTTATATGGATCTTCCGTTCCATAATGAACTAATTAATAATCAAAGCTAACAAAACATATAACCAATTTATAAGAAGATTAATAATCAATACTAATTAAATCACTTGTAACAAGAATACAACAAATTACAAAATCAATTCTGGAGTTGGTTCTTTATCCTAAATTACTAAATACTTAATCTATCAGGCAAACTATATTCCCCAAAAATATCCTAACATGCAAGAACAACAAGTGGTTTTAACAAAGTGGAATTTCCAACAAAAGACCTCACGCATGGGCGCTAATTTCCTATAACCTACAGAAACACAAAGGCTATTTTTATATAGTGCGATGTTATGCAGCTATGCAAATAGAATGCCTTTATGTTTTAGTTTAATTATGAACTGCACTCGCTAGATTGTTATCTCTCAGGGTCGCCTTTACTAATTTTTATTTGCCTTTACTATATTTTCTCTACACAATGAGACTAAAATACTTATAATTGAATTTTCAAGTATGGGTTCATTTCCTTGAAAATCTTTAAAACTTTAACTAAAAATATTATATAACAATGGAATTTTAAGTAATCTTTAACTATTGAGAAATTTATTTAATGGGAAACTTTGCTTAACCTTGAAAAATTAATATTTTGACGTTTCGTCATAACCACACATATGAACTGCAACTTTATGAAATGAGGTAAGTTTGATCAATATTTTAGTTAAATAATATAATTAAATTCTTTATTACTTTATAGGTTATGTGAATCCTCTGCTTGAAGCCTTTTTTACAATAATAATGGTACGTTGATTTAACCTCCGAATTAAATTATAAAATCGCACTTTAACCTTCTTGTCATTAATGCTCTGCTTTTTAATAACACTTTCACAAATCTTTTTTGTTATGTAGTTAATAATGCTTCTCCCTTCTTGTAGCCCTTTATCAGGAACCGGTATGCCGCTTGCTCTCTCGAACTGCCCTGGATTCAGGAACTTGCGTAACTCTCGGGATATGAAGAATTTCCAGACAGCTAAAAATGTTGTAGGTCAAGAGTACCTGTTTGTCGTTACCTTTATAATTGAAATAACTATTCTCTTCTTCTAGGATCAAAGTAAAACTTTGAAGGTCTTGCGCCTGTATTCAGTTCGGACATCTTTTGGTAGTAAGTATTTTTCCATGTTTTAAAACTTCTTCTTCTGTAAACTGCTTCTGGTATTTTTTGGTTAAATAAATAACACCTTTACTATATTTTAAACTGGTTTTTAATCTTTATTTATCATTAACAAAAATTATTACATCTTCCCTTTACAAGAATTATTATATCCCTCTTTTAACCAAATGTTTTTTCTAACAACCTCCATAGAAACCACCATTCTTATTACCTTCATATTTTTCTTTCTTTGTTTCATAATTTAAAATACAAAATTAACTTTTCTTAGATGATTATTTAGTTTCTCATTATTTATATATCTCCATTGCAACCATGCATTATTATTGAAGAATGGTTGTTATGGATAAATTTTGATTGATATTTAAAATGGAATGCTATGTTTGTACTATTTTTAAATGTACTAAAAGCTATTTTACAATTTTTTCCTTATTTCTAATAACAATTTTCTTTTCAGGTTTGAGCTTCAGATGTGATAACCTATATAGCCCAAATACTTCTTTTATGTAACAACAATAAACTAAATAGATAAATTTAAACTTGAACTCTGTTTTTATTAATGATTTTATATGAAAGTCAATGTTATGAATGTTCAACATCACAACTACCTCATCTCTGTTCATCAAGCAATTTTAAAACAATAATGAACTTTTATTAACTTGAACTTGGTCAAAATATCATTACAATAGATAAATACCTAACCTACCAAAATATAGCTGTGCTGGAAGTATCAGCTTGATCTAAATAACACTGATTCAGTTTTTGCCGGTTATCCCCAAGAAGTCGGAGAGGGGCGGGGTATTACAAGATATAAAAGATAAAAAACAAGCGCCACTTCGTTTTAAAACAATGTTTACTACTAAAGCTTCAAGCTTATCAGATAAACGAAGAAATAGATCTTCTACTAAAATATGGGCAACTTCCACAATTTTGGTCGTACAGTGCATATATACTTACAATTGACGAGCTGGAAAGCAATATTATAATCACACAAATAAATAAATACTAAATAAATAAAACACACGTAGTGAAATGTAAACTTTCTAAGTAGGGCTTTATTGTAACTGTAATTATTATGCTGATCAAAAAAAACTTAATGTCTAATAAAAAAAATGAATGAATGATGATTTGTATCACAGCTCGTTGTAACTTAAAAACTACCCTAAGACAATTTCACTACTCGAGATCTCGTGTTAATTAGTTCTTAAAATTAACATGCATGAACAAATTGTATACACGTTTAATAAATATATGTAAACATAAATAGAATGACACAAAATACATACAATTTTAAACAAACATCCCACCATTCGAAGACCCACGGCTGTTTTAGTATAATTTAAAGCCTTGCTTAGGGGTTTTCGCTTTACCTTTCGATATTTTGTTGTTTTGTTACGACCCGGTACATATATAGATGCAGGTACGGACCCAAAGTGGAAGGACCTTCTAAATGAACCCACAGTCAGAGGGGCAGGAACAGGAATAAAAGACAACGAGCAACAAAACCCAAAAGAAATGACCTACAAATAAATCACCCTGTATATTGTATTAATTTTAAATATTTGAAGAATTTTACCTTTCTATAAACTGAAAGGTCTTTTACAATACAATTCCCTCAATTAGGGAAATATTACCTAAAATAGAAAAAGACTATCAGATTTTATTACATTGGAGAAAACAAAAAGAATTTACCTAAATGATTTGCACTAGAACGTAATCCTATCTAATTTGACGATTGATCGCATATAAATAATCAAGGGATCATTCTGTTGGATGCGAGATTTTCTCCGCTGAAGCGAATTATATCCTAAACCAATTTCCTAATATATCTCGCACATTCAACTTCTAATGCCAGACAGCCATTTTGTTACTCAACTCTACTATTGAGAAGGAGCTTAACCGCGCAGTTATGACTTTACGATAAACAGAAAGAAAGGGAAACCCAGTGACAACCAAACAACGGAGAAGCTTGGTTTTAAACAGTGACCGTCAAACAAACAATGGGTTGTGAATTTCAATGTTATAAAGCAATTGACTTTACTTATAAGTTCTTATCGTGTATTTCATTCGATTAAAATACGCAAGTATGTATAGAATTCGACCTTCATTAACGCAATGAGAGAAAAAAATACAGTTGGACACCGTTGGGCAAATTAAATTAGACACACTAGTAAAGACTTTATATTTCCATTCATCTGTTCACTGGTATGAATCTCATTATTATTTTATCGCAAAACTGCTATATAGATGAGAAGTGTCAGGCATTGAAAGGGTTTTCCTAAGAAACTCCATTATTACCATTATCTGTATTTTTAACAACACTGTTCAGTCTGTGATGTTTTATCTTGAAAATAATTTTTGAATATAACTCTTGGGTTACATCTAACTCCATTATATTTATATTATTTGTTTTTATAATTCTACCGGGAATCGACTAATTACAATTAATTATTAACATACATAAATGGACGAAATATTCTAATTAATTAGGGGACACAACTAGTTTAACTAACAACTAACAGTAGTTAGTTATCCATGGTCTGATCTTTCTGAGAAACAGTTACGATTTCGGATAGCAACCTTAAGAATGTTTTAGGAAACCCAAAGGATTAAGTAGATTACATGGATAAATCTTGACTATATAAAACATCATGTAATAATTGTAATCAAGTTTATATAGGGCAAACTAAGAGATGTTTGAAGGTTCCTACAAAGAGCATTTAGCGCACTTAAAATTTAAAAGACATGCCAAGTCCAATGTCGCCCTACATGAAATCATAAGGTAAAAGGCGTAGAATTAATTAGAAATGTAAACAATCCAATAGAACTTAACTGTTTTGAAATCTTTAGGGCCTATTAATTCCAGTCTTTTAGAATTACTCCAGTAATCAGCCAAGCTTAATAATTTAATATTAATTGATAGATTTTTTTATATTACTTTCTGTAAATATAATTAATATATTGAGATGATATCATATCATATAATTGCAAATTTGTTTAGTTTGTAACACATTAAGAACATTTAATAGACTAGATAGGCTCCGGAAGCTTTCAAATACTCAAATAGCACTTATACGTAATATTCATGCAATAAGAAAAAATAGATACTCATGCTAGGATATTAGTTTTATTCATGCTTAAGGATACATGCTTCGTTACAGATAATTTTATCAAGTTAAAGTAGGAAAATAGGAGTACGATTGTCTTAATGCACATTAAATCTCATTTTATAAAAGATGTATAAATATAAAAAGGCATGTCAGTCAGTTAGATTGTTTTTGTAGTAGAACGTGGTTTATGTAACCCATATTACATGTTCAGGATAGTTTATCCATTTTTTTTAGAGGAATTTATCTTTCTTTCTTTATATGGGGTTTGACGATAATTAACGTAGAAGAGAATTTCTTGATCTTACTAAACTGAACCAGTTTCGGGAAAATATTTTACTGGAAATATGTAAAACGGACCATTGTTGTAATGTCTATAACTGCACATTTAACTTACAAACTCCTGTATTTGAAAAATTTGTGTTGATCTTTGTGAAGGTATTGGCTTTGCCGATATGCTTCGATTTTTCCAAATACTAATTTTATTATAATATTTTACACCATTGTATGAATGCAGGCACTTGGAGTACTGTATTATGGACAAGAGTGAGTATAGTTTGATTTCATTTATGTTTTCATTTGTATGGGAACTTGCAAAGCATCGTTTGACCTTAAAAACGTGTAAACGATTTTTTATTTAAGTTTTTCTTTTATTGTAAATATTTTCTATGTAATCTGCATATGTATGAGTTACCTTGGTTCGCTATGTAGTCATTTCTTGTATAAGCATAGCTGGAGTTAATGAGTTTTCACTGTAATTTTAATGAGATTTTTGACCGTTGGTCGTTTTCGTTGATTTTAGACCATAAGTGTGTTATATTGTTTTAATTGTTTTTTCGCCAGCTACATTTCTGTCTTATTAGATTTAAGATTAGTGCTAATTATGAACACATGTTTTGAAAATTTGTGTTGGTTTTCGATTGTTTTGGTGAAACCTATATAAACTCCTGGGAAAAAGAACAATTTCAGTCGATAAAACGCATTGGGAGTGTCCATGGTCGACTCCAGACCAAAAATCTGCAAAATAAAGTAAGGTTAAGTGATAACCACATGTTTTTTTAGTAAACAAACGACACTTTTTAACAAAGTGTTTATGGAATTGAATAGTTACCTGAATATTTAAATCAAAGATTTATTTTCCTTCTTCAACAATTATATGGAATTGTGTTCGATTTATTATTTAAATCAATAAGAAGATAATTTTGTTGTTTTCATTTTAACAATTATCATCGATTTGGATTATAGACATTATATGGATCAGCTGTTAAATTGAAGCTGTCTGTATTACCGATAATACAATAGAAAATACATTTGAGTGGATTCGTTTCGATTCGTTTATATACAAGGTAAATCGAAAATAAAAGGATTTGGTTCACATTAGGAACAAGAAAATCATAAAGACAATTTTTTTAATGAATTCAGAATTTATTTTTCTTATTTGAGAGTGTTTTCAATAACAAAGTTGTAATATTTAAACAATTTCAATTTGTTTATTCAAAAAAATAATTAATTTTTCGTTAGATAAATTTATTTAGCAATTGTAAATATTTTTCTTATCTGATAAACTTATTTGATGTCAGTTTGTTCAAACGGAGACCAGTTACAACTCCCATGTCAGGTTGGTAACTAATATTCAACACATTTGAGCAAGCTCAAGAAAGATTTTCCATTTTTTTTAACTTTTCTGTTTAAGTATTTGTTTTGTTTAATTTCTCTTTTGAAATAGATTTTCTATTTATCATGATAAAAATAACGATCTCTGTTTCAATTTATCTATGTGTGTTTATTTATTTGATATTTATGAAGCATCCATTTATTTTCTTCACATACGGAGTTTAAGTTTGCTAGCCAAAGTAGTTTTAACATCATTAATTTAATTAATTTTTTTATTTAAATAATAACATCTTAATATTTTTTAATGTTTTCAATGTTTTTCAATATCACGATTTTTTGCCTTCTCCCCAGTTCGATTTCACAATGTGTACCTTAATCTTAAAGAGCGAATGTGGTTTGGTTAGTTGCGTGCGGGACTACCGATCAAAGAACCCGGGTTCAAACCCCGATCAATATATCATCGTATTTTTAAAAATCACTTCTCCCTTGGAAGGCAAAGGCAGACTACTGAGATATACTTTACCCAGGAAATCTGCCTGAAATTACTAAGAAAATCCAAGTACTAAGTATTTGGGGTGGTTCGGAGATCACCTTAAGCTGTACTAAGGCTTTTATACGTGTGATCACTGAACACGCACTGCATAGGAGAGAAACGCAAAACTCTGCAACAGAGTACGGCACTCGAAGAAGAAGATACCTTAACCTCAAATTTTGTTAAAAAACTTTTCTTACAAGGTTAAATTAATCAATTTAATTTACCTTATTAGGACCTGTTACTTTTTCTTGTATATTCCAAAATATGCTTTAGTCTTTCAATCTTTCCTCTTAATTATGGGATTTGTCTACTTACAGTTGTAAGCAAGGGGCCGGAACATCAGAAACGAAAACAACGAAAACTTTTTAATCAATTCAAGCTAACACTAGGAGAAGGACAAACAACACCTTTAGCTTCTAAATACTATTTATTATATTTTGCCTTATACTGTAAAATTTGGAAATCGTTTCATCTAAATTTTATAAGTTATGCGATTAATAAACAAACTTTGGTTTATTGTTAAATAATATATTAACATTGCCGTATGATTTAATTTAATTCTACCTTTTCTGCAAAAAAAGTTTGTTTTTGATAAGCTTGTTCGAATTCCTAGTTTAATAGCTTTATGCATCATTTATAAAACATTAGAGGAAAATCTCGTTTAAATTGATTATTGGTAGTTATTGACGTAAAAATATTGCGTGGTTGGTTAGCACCAACAACCCCTCTCACATTTTAATAGGATATGTACAATTCTTCCTTTGTTGAGAAGTCCGTATAGACAGTTCGAGAGCATGGTCAAGTTCGATTCGTTCCTGTTAACGCAATAATCTGCGTGTGCTTGACGTTTTAATAATGAAAGAAAGGGATTAAATGTTTTAGCTAATCAAATCTGAGAATTTGTCTTGATTAAGTTACCATCTATTAAAGTAGGTAAAGTGTTTTTATGCGAACTATTATAGTATTTAATAAACAATGCGAGATTTCGTAAATTCTGAACTTATCAACGAGTTAACTTCCATAATTTCTGCAATAGAAGTCATTAACAACTGTCGAGTTGAGTTTGTCTTGATATTAAGATCGATCAATAATGACTAATCTTAGTAAAACTAACTGTTTAACTGCCTTTATCTTCTTAAAGAAAGGTCAGCGAGCTGTAAGTTCCAGCTAATTCAGCTTGCAGAGTGTTGTTTGTGATTATTTGTTAATTGGGTGTAAGCCTGTTAGGTAGGAAATAAAGACATTATTATTATTATTAGGCTTTTGTTGATAATGAGTTTAAGCATTTACCTATGAGCGCTAAGGTGAATTAAAAGAATGCTAAAATACTAGTATAAAAGAATTACTGATATACATAGTTCTATAAGTTATTTGTAACTATATTACCTGAGATTTCAGTTTTTCAATAACAAATAATAAAAACGTTAGAATGGGATCCCAAATTAAGTTAAAACGTAGAGACTCATGATGCGAGTAAGTTTCAGTTGATCATTAACTGTTGTGTAAGTTTTGGTAATACCAAGTGTGGATTGAGATGTGAACAATTTTCTTGGAGTTAAATTAATAATAAAGTTTAAAATTACTTTTTCTTACTATAATTTGATATGACTAATTGTTGATGTTTGTGTTATATTCAACAAAATAAACCTTACAAATTCTCATTCTTGCTTCTTATATGAAATTAGCAAGTCTTTGCAATTAACACCCACGACCGCTGAAAACAATTTGAATCCATAAGACGTCTTGTTTGGGAGATGTGTTTAAAGTAAGTATAAGCTTAGTATGCATTTTTTGTTTAATAGAATTTTGTATTTGGCAGTAATAGTGTGAGGGTTTGGTTTAGAA
This sequence comes from Agrypnus murinus, assembly GCA_929113105.1. Taxonomy (NCBI): domain Eukaryota; kingdom Metazoa; phylum Arthropoda; class Insecta; order Coleoptera; family Elateridae; genus Agrypnus; species Agrypnus murinus. The sequence goes on from OV816027.1 coordinate 6,237,989, forward strand.
TAATAGTATGTTATGTTACAATGAGCTAGGCTCAATCTTGCGGTCTTTTTTGTTATTTCTTGATGTAAAGAATTTTTAGTGCTGCAAGGTATCGGTCATTTTGGTATGGAGCAGTTTTTACTATCATAAGAATTTTCTTCAGTCTTATTTTGAGCTTGTTTCGGATCGTCGATGATGGCGGCCATTGCGTTAATTACATAAATTCTTGTTGCTAGAGGTAGCATCTTACATGCTGGGGCTAATACCGAAAGTTGTCAGAAGTTTCCGCTGTAAATTGATCTTTTGGGTAAGATATCGTTCAGTTGCTTGTCTTTCTCAGCCAGTACGGCATGATCAACTTACGATAACAAATCATAAGCACACCTATCCTTCTCCATACTTCTTACTTCGTCAGTCATTTTATAATTTACAATATTATAAATGGAAAGAATGAAAAATTAATTTAAATATGTAGTTTTTAAGGCAACTTTTGCGTTTTATTGTAGCCCTATGGCATAGAAAGGAAATTGAATTCCTTTAAAATTATGTTCAATTATAAAACAATTATAATTAACTACACAATAATACATTAGAGAAATTTCTACTTAAATGCCAACAATTAATTGCAACTGATTCACTTCTAAGCAGTATACTGATCCATTTAGACAGACCATCGCCTTTCGTCTGATCTTCATCAGTTTCTGTTTCTAGACAGTGCAACAAACGATATTTCATAAAAATATAAAAACAACATATACTTACTTTACTGTGTATGCCTTACTTTATGTTTACTGTGTAAGTGCAGTACCGAAGAAGCGTTAAATTGCAGTGTTTTCAGCGACGTGATCTACAATTGGGAAAAGGTACGTTATGTATATTTAATACTCTTTTCTTGCTCATTTGCGTTTCTGATCTTGTACCCACATTCCATATATAAAAATTGCATATCTAACAATGATACAAATGCTCTTAGTGGGAAAAAAATTAATACTTATACGCTTTCTTCGCCACAAAAAAAAGTTGGTAAATTATTGAGCACTAAACTACATTGATAATAATTACTTTGATGCACAGTTAGGGTAATAACCATTTGTTTATTATCAAAGAATTTTAAATATAAAGCTCTATACCCTTGCCCCAGCTTGATAATTCGTCCGTAATTGCAAATTATCCACCATTTGAAATTTTCCTAGTGTTAACAGGTGGTAGAAATAATTTTCGTTGTTACCGAGACGTACAGAACTATAAGCTGCAATCAGATACATATCCACTAATATTTATTTTAACTTGAAATTGAACATATTTAAACAACCAGAAATGATTTAACTTAAAACACGCATCTTTTGTTTTTGTACGCTAAACATAATAACTATATTACCAGAAGGTTTCAACATGAGTCTGCGCACTTTTACTTGCATGGCGTATCTAGCTACCGCTAAAAGATACAAACATAACCATAGGGCGTGAATTAGATAGAAAAAGGGATGTCTGTAGAATAATCTTGAGCGGATGCAGGGGTGTTGTTCTGCCTCTAAAACAAACTATGGCGTCTAGAGTTTGTCAATAACTTGTCATTTAGATTTTATTTTAAGGGTTAGTTTAAACAGGAATGGATGCATGTTTGAATTTTGCTAGCTTCTTTTGATGTCTTCACTTTCCATTCATTTAGCATGTCTTGTCCATCTATGCAGTAGTTGAGCAAATCTGTTATTATAATTGCAATAATTCCCCAGAGGATCTGGATTGGCGTTGGCGCCCTTTGGATTCATTAAATTATTTTTAGATGAATTATTTTAAAAACAAATAACTTTTCTTAGAGGATTTTTCTAAGAATGTGCTCAAATCTTTTAAATTGACACTATCTATTGAAAGTGCAAAATCGAAACTCATCAGTAAAACCCTGAGAGAAGAAAATGGGGAAAATTCTGCTGTTCTTAGACTTCTTTGCATGTTCATACAACCTTGCACATTCAAAGGTAGGTACTTTACACAAGAAGAAAATAAAACTTGCGGTTTTACTGGGAATTCAAATCAGGGCCACCTTTGCCACCACTTGATTGATTTGATTGGTATGTAATATGATAAAGGAATTCGGGTGCTTACTGCTTCTTATCACTTACATGCTAATAAAATTGTTACTTGCTTCCGTTATCAATCATGACAATCTGGTAATGAGCCACTTAATAACTGTTGTGCAATCAACCATGTTAATCAGAAATCGTATAATGCTTTGATATCTCTATTTTTTAATTGTTTACAATTAAACATACTTGCAGATCAGTTCAAAACAAGGTGCGGAAAAATAAAGACGAATAATAACGTCCCTGGAATTTTACAACTGTAGCCTTGATATATGGAAGAGAAAGAAGAATTCTTACGTCAGCACTATGTACTTGCAGTACATAATTTTTTTCTTACCGAGAAATGAATGGTTTCTGGTTGTTCGATATTTCAGTATTTTGCTTGCGGCATTTTGATTTCTCTTTATCTGCTTGCTGCTACATAATATAAACTTATCTTTAATTGAGATTTAGTAATCTTCAATTAGTTAAGGATAAAAATCTAGGAATGTTTTCAGTTTTTTTAATTGTTGGTAACGCACTATTGTTAATAATGGAAAATTACGAAATTTAGTGTAAGTCTAATCTTTTTTACTTTAATAAATGAAAACTAATTGAACTTTAATATAAATCAACGAACTTTTTATTAGCGTGAAAATTTTTATATAAAAAAACTGAAATAATAACATTTTGATAATTACTTTAATTGTATTTTAAGGAGCTGGAATTAACTTTGGTGAACTATGAAAGAGACTCAAAAAAAAAAGAAATAATAAGTACACAAAGGAAAAGATAAAATTATATTAATTTATTATTGTTTAGTGTATTACACTATATCGATTCTAGCCTACTCCATAATAACGAAATAAAATTAAAATAATTAATTCTAGGTTTTAGTTTATTATTTACTTACCTGACCATTGTTTCGACATCTCAAATTATTATTATAAATCTTTAATTAATTTTATTTATTTTTATTTATATTACTCAGGGACTTACTTACGGGGACTGAGTTTGCACTGTGAGAGATACTGGGACTAAAGGGACAATCCAATTTCCATAAGCTGAAGTGCTCATGCTCATGCTCTATTAGCAACTTTGAAAATCAATATCTGATCTCGAATGAGCATCCATTAGGCAGAAAATTACTAACCGAAACATAATGTTTAACTTTATCAACCATAATCATATAAACTTATTGTTTTGAGCCTTATTTGATGAAATTTTATAATCATGAAATAAATAAATACTAGGATTATAAAAGGTTTCACAAATTTACTTTATTCTACCTGACAATTGTTTCGACAGCTAAGCTGTCATTATTAGTATTAGTCATTAAAAGTTAAATATAAATGTAAACAAACACGTCGTGATATCTCCAAAAATTGAAATCCCAAAAATTACAAATTAATAAAGATCTAGATACATAAGCAGTAGTAGGTAGTGCAAAACAGAACGAAAGGTTTTTGAATAAAATAATAAAAACAATAAAAAAGCAAAATGTTTATTCTATTAATAATGCAAATATTAAATTGGGTTATGTTAATAAAATTTGAGGTTATGTAGAAAGCTTAGGACGGAATTACCTAGAATAATGTTACTTTTCAGTTTTTCTTTTAATTTCTTTTAAGTACTTTAAACATATTAAATATTAACAGAACAGAAACAGGTGTTATTATTAATAAGATTTAATTTTTTTAAATTTTATTATCTGGTTTACATGACATCATTTTCTAATCGTTTTGCATTATTAATGCTTACTTTAGCAAATTTCTCACGTGTGTTTATGTGATGCTTCGAAAACGCTACTGTTAATTAAATAAAGAGATAATTGTTTGTTATTTACGTATTTAATTACTACTATTATTCTTATTATAAAAAATTAAAGTATAAGGTTTAAATTTTTATATTGTAGATAAAAGATAGACGAGTAAGCAATGACTTTTGAATGATTTTCAGCTATTTTGCTTATACTTGTTATAATTATAAGTATAACTAAATTAATTAGCACCAATTTAATACTTTAAACGAATTTTTTTATTACATAATTTAAATATTAAATATGTTTTTGGACCTCCAAAAAGCAATCCATTTATTATATACTACACCTAGTACTTTACTATTTTAATAAGGTGAATGGATAATAAAATAATAATTCATTTATAAAAAAAATAAATTAATAATATTTTAATACATTTCAACTTTTAATAAGAACATAATGTTTCTTGGTCTAGTCCCACTCACGAGTTACAACCATTATGTGGTAATTTTTATACAACCGGCAACTAAGTAACAACGACTTCTTTCAAACGTGAGAAAAATAGATTACATAGGTTTTAATAGGCGTTTCAAATATTTCGACATCAAGTTGTTTATTTTATAGCACTTTTCTAGGAAAATAGATCGTTTTTACTTGAGTAAAATCTTTGATATTAAAATGTTCACAAAGGAACAAACTGTTTTCGGACCTATATTTCACGTTTCAGGAGAAATAATTATAGTTTATATAAAATTACAGTATAATAACCCTATTACTTTCACCCCTGCTATATATCACCCAATATAAGGGACGATGAATTTGAGAAAATATGGACTGACATAGACCAATGTGCAAATACACTACTAACTTATAAAAAAGGAGTTATAGTCGCCGGGGATCTAAACGCTAACTCAAACTATTGGGGAACTAATAAACCAAATTACAGAGGGCAACGAATAGTCGAATGGACGTTGGAAAAGGACTTCGTAATCCTAAACAAAGGACGTACTCCAACATTCGAAAGAGGGGAACAGAAATCTCATATAGATGTCACAATCGATAGCAAGAGTATTGCAACAAAATGCAAAGAATGGAAAGTAGAGGAAGAGGAAGAAAACAAACAAAAGAGGGAGAAACAAAAACATAACCTTTAGTCTACCAGAATGGTTACAAACAAAAGACACTTGACGTATACTGGTGGAACCCAGAGCTATCGGAAAAAAGGAAAATATGCTTACAAAACAAAAGAAAGATGACTAAGCTGAAAAGTAGATCCACAATTTCACAAGCGGAAAAAGAACAAGCACAAGAACAGTACAAAGAGGCGATAAATGAATAACGTAATGCAATAACCAAAGCTAAACAAACTAAGTGGAAACTACTTATAAATGAAGTAAACATTAACCCATGGGGACTGGGATATAAAATAGTTACAAGCAAGCTACCAAAGAAGCCTAGAACCTCTCTGAACAACGTAGAAATGAACGAAATCGTGAACGAACTATTTCCTACACGCCCGAGAATAGAGTGGACTTACACAGAAGATATTTCCGAGGTGACGAGAATATCAAGAAAGGAGCTTAAGCGTGCAATACAGCGGATGAAAGCAAAAAAAGCACCTGGCCCTGATGGTCTAACAACAGAAATAGTAATGGCAGCATGGAGAGTGAGTGAAACAATCATGTTAGAGGTTATGAACCAAACCCTAGAGAGAGGAATATTTCCAGATATCTGGAAGAAGGCTAACCTCTGTCTTATCGAAAAAAGCGTAGAAGGAAACAAGAAGAAATTTAGACCCATCTGTCTACTGGAAAAATACTAGAAAGAATCTTATATAACAGGCTAACAGATGAACTAAGGGATAAAGGAAACATCTCCGACAAGCAATACGGTTTCAGAGCTGGAAGATCCACTCTCGATCCTATGCTGGCAATAAAACAAAAAGTAGATGAAATACAAGAAAAGGCATACCACAAGAGGGAATACTGCATACTCATAACCATAGATATTAGAAATGCCTTTAACACCGCAAGATGGGAACCCATAGTAGAAGAACTAAAAAATAGAAATATTAGTCAATGCCTACTAAGAATACTTTGTAACTACCTGGAAAATTGATTATCGAGAGCGGAGCTGAATATGAAATAAGCTGCGGAGTCCCACAGGATCCATCCTGGGTCCGCTACTCTGGAATCTGTACTTCGATAAGGTAGTGAATACAAAACCGCCTGAATGGTAAGAAATATATTGCTATGCTGATGACACGGCAGTGTTAGTTAGTGCTAAAACAGAATCACAACTGAATAGTAAAGCTGCTATTGCCTTCCATCAAGTCAAATCAGCAATAGAAGAAAGACACCTGGAGATAGCTCCGGAGAAGACAGAGATAGTCATACTTAACGGAGGAAACAAATTACAACAAATAGAAAATGACACGGGCGAACAAACTATCAAGACCTCAACCAGCTAAAATAACGCAAACAGGAAGTTAGAGCTGAAATAATGAACACATGGAAAAGCAGATGGGACTCAAATATGGAAAAGGGGTTGTGGACTAAAACACTAATGAAAAACTTATATACGTGGTACTCACAAGAGTTTGGCAACGTTAATTTCTATCTAACACAACTGATCAGCGGGCACGGTAACTTTCAAGCCTACCTTAAGAAGATGGGTAAAGTAGACGACGAAGGCTGCAGATATTGCAACTGTTGCAAAGACGCCGCAGAGCATACTTTCTTTATATGCGAAAATGGAGAAACATACGGGAAGAAACCAACCATAGAGTCGGAAGAGAAATAAATAAAAATAATATCATTGAGATCATGTTAGAAAAGGAAGACCACTGGAACGAAATAGAAAGATTTGCGAGAACAATTCTGAGTGAAAAAATAAACGATGGTGCGTAAAAGTACTAGTCACCAAAGAATCGGTACTATATATGTTCGTATATGTATTGCGGTGATATATACAATAAAAAAAATAATAATAATAGTATAAATATATAAATCACTACAATATATATTTTTTAAAGAACAATTTTGCCCCGTTACTAGCTCAAATTTTACCTTGGTTAAGCAATCGACAATTATCTCTCTTATCTGACATAAATTAATCTTACCTTCCCAAATTTTGGTATCAATGGGTCCACCTGTAATGATGACACCTGGGATGGGAAAATTGTAACAAGCTGCTAAACAAATTATTTCCACACAAGAAAGAAAATGAACAACAAAATAAATTCAAAAATATAAATAGAAACAGATTTATTTCAACACAAATAAACGACACATAAATAAAAAGAAAACAGAAAACAAGAACTACAATTCAGCCTTTTTTTTAATTGTTGGGGATTTCTACGTATTTTTATATATATCTCTAAACTACAAATCAAAATTTAAATAATAATTAAGTTTTTGTATATTAATTATATGAATTTATTAACTTATTAACTTTTCTTTATTTATTAAATTAGGTTAAGTTTTGCTCAAAATGTTTAAATTTTACAATAATATTCTTAAATTGTCTCAATGTAAAATAGTTAGATAATTTTTTGATAATAGTAATTTTTTTAATAAAATGACCGAAATTATTTCTTTTACTGGCCAGTATAATGAAAATTAAAATCACTTACTATTTTGCCGCACACTCGATACTTCCTTTTACCGATCCCGGGAATAACATACTGCTTTAATAACCACTACCAACCTCTTGACTGGTGGAAGTGATATTAAATTTTTTTATCAAATAAAAAAATTTGTTTTTATTTGTTGTGATGTTATCCAAATCAATTTTATACTTTATAATCTTCTTGAAATTACGACGAAAGCGAAAACGTAAGTTACATAAATTTCTTGCACGAAATCTCATTTGTTAAAATTTATAACTTCACATTGTTCTTTCAAATTATGAAAATGCATGTTTTTTATAGGTTAATCAAAATAGAAACGACACAACCTCCTCTCAATGCATTCTGGAGATTAGTAATTGTTTTACACATTATAATTTACATCATATAGAAACAAAAGCTATACAACACTAATCAAGTAATCCTTGGATTCAATTGACATTTAACATTTTTCAATAAAATATAAATTTCTTTAAATTTTAGGTTTAATCACATAAAACGAAACCCCAACACTTCCTTAAACTAACAATATAACACTTCTATCTCTAAAACCCCACAATAACCTACAATTTGAATCGAACAAGCAAATTCTCACGGTCGACTAAAATTGTATTAATTTCCATTTAAATCTGTCCACATACCAATTTTACCCTTTAATCTTTACACAATATGATTATTTAACTTTTCCTAATAGTTTTACATCAAAAACAAATACTTAAAAGACAAAATTAACTCAAACTGAATTTTAATATCGGCACAGGTCTGTGGACATTTTTAAATTGAATTGGCTGAAAAAACACACAAAGAACTACAAAAACTTTATACAACTTACACAGCCAAGATGTCATGCAACGAAACTCCAACAATAACATTATGAACCTACATTAATTAAATTAGAACAGTGGCTCGATAAGCCAATACTATGAATCGCAAAAGGAAAAATCACCCATTTTGAAAATTAAGTAAGGTAAGTAACTTTTATATATGCAAATCTACTCATAATAGCTCGTTTTATTTAATTATAGGTGCATTTTACCAAATTTGAGCTATTGACGGAAGATTAAGAAAATAATTCAACGTACCAATCGTTGTATTAAAAATTACAATTATTAAATTATATACACACTTAAATAGTATCCTATTGTTGAAATATAAAACTTTTTATGCATGTCAACATAATATGAATAAATTATTCCACTAAAGAAACCCATTTTGAAAATTATTTTCAAAAATTGAGGTTATGTAATGAATAGATCGGAACTTAAATAACCTTGCATGAAACGTAACTTTAACAAGAAATTATCGCAAATAGGATGTATTTATCTTAACTCCTGTATTTAGCTGGCTTCAACCGTACTTCTGAAACTATAAAATAAACCTTTTAACATGGATTCGTTTATGAACGCCTGAAAGATAGGCAACCCAAATTACCTATTTAATATTTCTAACTGCTGATAACACAGCAGTATGTTCGTGTATACATGTATATGCCTGTGTTTTATACCCTGTATATTTATATTTATCTACAGAACTGTCTACAGCGAAAAGTATTTTATCGTATTATATACATATACTATACCAGAACTGTATTAAAAATATATATATATAGCTGAACCTGAGACTCGACCCCCTTCCTGAAGTAATGCCAAAGCGGTTCCAGGAAGGTCCTATAGTCGATGAGGGTGTCATAGGGGCCAGGGGCCACTTGAGTGGGATGGGAGAGATCCCAAACCAACAACGTCCCTAAAAAAACCCTATGTTTCAGTCCAGAAGTGAATTAGTGATACCTAATGTAACCTAGTTTTTCCTTCGAGAGACCTGAGAATTTGTTTCGTCGAGTTTATTACCATTGTTAATACTTAATAAAAGTTGAAGAGTGCCTTCTGAGGACATCTGAGTAATCAGTAAATAATAACTTTGGATCTTGAAGATCTTTCCTTTTAATAACGACGTAATCAAGCTTCCTAATTCTTTTGATGAGCTACTAAGAAATATGGATTTTTTGTTTTGACATCAATTCAGTTAATAATTATGCAGTGGTAACTAATTAAATAATAAAAAGTTAACAAGTAAAAAAGCACTAGTGATTGCAACGCAGAAAGTTCAGAGTTCAACGATAGCTGTTTTGTTTCCAGTATTTTTAAGGTGTGTAAATAATTGATTATTGCGAAATTACCGTATCACTTTTCGATGACTTTTATTTAGGTAACGATAATATGTGTTTTAGAAGGGAGTCCTTAAGTAAACTAAATCTTTCTTTAAAAAGTTTTTGGGGGTTTCAAACCATAAAAAATGTGTATTTGTCATGCATTACTTTATGCATTTTATATAGAACTATTTAACCTTTTTTAATTCGATTTAATAAGCTAAGCACAGTTACAGCTTGGCACAACAAAGTGTTTGTAGTCGGTCATTTCTAAACAACATCTATTCGACTGAAGTCTTTTCTCAGATTGTAGACTCGCTAGTCGTCGCTATTTGTTTTTCGTAATAACAATAATAATAGTAACAAACAATTTGGGTGGCGCCCTCTAAGTGGTTTAATTGTGTTCTGTCTAAAATGAGTATGCCTTTGTGATTAACACCCACGATATTTGAGCATAATCTGAATAAGTAGTTTCAGATGGAAGCTAATTTTTGCGTAAGTATAAGGCTTTTATAGAATTTTCGTAGGTTACAATTTGTTTTATTGTTTTATATGTTTAATTTAGATTTGGTTGGAGTTTTTTTGCTGGTTACAATTAGCGCTCATGGATGGGTTTTTGTTTAGGAAAAATTGTTGGTTATAATCCAGTTCTAATTCCAGACCATCTACAAAATGGTGGACATTCGAGACCAGTCCAATAATAAAGAATCTTAGAGTAGTAGATTATTTGAAAATGTATACGTTTGTTTTCTTTTTGCTACATAGCTAATATAACCTTTTGAATATAGACCTATTATGAATGAACGATCTATTATGAATATCGGCCTATTTTGATCAAAGCATACTACCTTTAAACATTGCCACCATCATTTTCGGACAACTTGTATATTGGTATGTTAGTCATCAAAAGAGAATTTTACCTTATCAACGTATTGGCTAGTAATTGCAAAACAAAGCAATAGCGTTGTTTAAAAATAATAATTACCGCCTAATTGTACATCTATTATTTTATGCCTGATAAAATACTTAATTATTAAAAAAAATTGTCGTGCATTTCTTCGTGTTAATTAAAATTTTTAAGTCCGATGATTGTGCATCCTTTTCGTATGCATATAAATGGATATAGCCTATACAAGCCGCAGTGGAGACGACTCTGTGATTCCTAGATGTATGCAAGAGGAAGAGCAGTAAGAAAATCTATTATTAAATATAATTAATTATGTTTAGATGTAACTTAAGATTAATTTAGTCATATTGTAGAGCACAATTACAACTTTTCAAAATTTATTTATATCAATTAGTCAGTCCAGTTATAAATTTGCAAATGTTGCCGCTCTTCCCCTTATACACATAAGTATCTCACGTATCTCGGCCAGATTTACAAAACTAGAGAAATTCAAAGTTGTAAATATGCATACATCTCTGCTAATTATAACGGCTCCATTCGCTTAACCGTTATCTTACAACGCCACCACGCCACTGGGGTCAGACAGAGTCAGCAGATACTCAATCATAAAAAATAATAATATTAATGTCAAACTAACTTACCTTTATCTCTGAAGTAGGACTGAGCCCTAACGTAACAGTAAGATAAAATGTACCCTTACAAAACTTAAATAACTAGTAAATAAACAAATGTAAGAAACAACAAAATTCTAAAAAAAAATGTTTAATAAAGAGTTCAATTTCTTCTCAATTATCAAACCTAACCTCAGATAAATTGTGCGTGTGTCTGTTAGCCCAACGCGATTGTTCAGATCACCTCACCCAGCAAAAAGGAGGGAGAAAGAAGGCGAAAGAAGAAAAAAGGCCTGAAATAATACTTTCTTCTGGATAGCTACTGTGTTATTAAAAGGCTTCAAATGGTTTCTAAAACCATTAGAAGCCGAGATACAGCATGAAAAACTTTGCAAGTTGAGAAATCTTTCTCAACTTCTCTTTCTCAAAGTTCAACGACGTTGTTTCAATAACGTTACTTTTTCTGTCGGCTACAACAATTCCAACTGAATGAAACTTAATAAACTATACTAGTCATTGGCGGGGTAATACGAGTTATTATAATCTTTTATTTAATTAAACTTAAAGGGTTCGTTAGTTTAATTAAATACCTTTTAAAATATACAAACACAGGATAAAAAATTATGTTATGAACGATTAATTTATTTCTAATCTTTTGATGTCTCAAGTAAACATAAAATATTTATTGTAGTGCAGTTGTGCAAAAATTCAATAACTGTTAAGGTCAGCCTACACTTATTTCTTTTAGTAAGATATTCTATTGTTAGTTTTTATTAGCAAGATTTGCAACTGTTTTTGTTCAAACTACACAAAGATAACATGAACCTAAAACATTTTAAAGATTTGTTATTGTGGAAACTTTTTGTTGGTAAAATATTCTAAACTGTTTAAAAAAGAGGATAACGATTTTGAATTGCAAATTATTTCTCATTGTTGATAAAATTTTTGCATAAATAGAATCCGTCCAGATAAGTATCAAGTATCATCTTTTAATTAGTATAGAGACGTATTTGAATACAATCTCACGTGGAATTTTTTCAAGTTGTTTGCAGTCAGATTGCTTACCTACGATAACGATATTTTCAAAGTTTCGTACGTAATCGAAACAATTGACCAATTGATAGCTGTTATCAAAAGGAACTTTCTATAAAGTGTCGCAATTCGCACTTGATTAATTAATTAAAACTGGCGAAGATTTCCTTCCTGAAAGCTGAAATGGTGAGCAACTTTTTAAATAGTTACGCGAATCTCCTACTTTTTCCCTATTTTAAGTAAACTAAACAGAACTGATTTTTAACATAATTTATCATTTTCAAGTGTGTGTACCACCACTACAAAGTTTATCGTAAAATCGTACACCGGTATATCTATACCTGTTGTAATTGGAACTCCACCACGATTACGTCAAACACGAAAATTGCAAAGTGGGGATAAGACCACGTTAATTTAGCACATGGTAGACAAATCTTTTTAAAGTCGATTAGCAAAGGAGTGAGTGGTTGTAGTAGTGACTGGAATGCCCTCAAGATCACTACGCAATTGTGTTACTATCAATAGGAATTATTACAATTCAGGTATGTTTGTATAAATACATAATAGTTTTAAGAGGAAACATTTTTGCGGAAAATTAAGGGTTGAATTTGTTTTTTAATTTTAAGAGAAAATTAGTGAAATTTTCAATAATTAATTGCAAACTAACGCTTGATAAAATAATTATAGTTACTAACATAAGTGTGAATTTTAAAATGTTGACTTTAATTAAATTCTATTTCTAAATTATTATTTATTAACGGTACAAATTAATTTTTTTTTTAATTTATTGCAAGTGTGATTCATACTGAATTTAAATTAAAAATCAACATAAATAACTAATGCACTAGATATATAAAAATCAATAGTAAAACTATAGTTAACGTAATTATTGAATAATCGGTAATTAAGTAATTAAAGTTTTGACAAATTAGAGGAAAAATACAAAAATTATTTCAGTTTATAAACAAAATTTTTACTTAGATAATACTCAAGAAGGAGTTACTATTTTATAAAACTTTCTAAAAATCGTAATTAATTAATTAATTAATGGATTAAAAATCAATTATTACTGTTGGTAATATTTTTGCAAAATGTGTAAACACGATTTTGAAATTCTTAACCAATGACGATGCAGTATAGAAATCTTATCAATTCCACTGAAAACAAATTTGTAAAATCATTAAGTGGATGATTAATTAATTAGTTATTATTCATTTTGAAAAGAATCGAGGTAATTTGCATTATAGACTCAAATGGTTATTAACGGTATATAATTAACGGTCAATAGTAAATAGTTAACGATTTAAAGCATATTTCAATACTATTAGGAATGCTTTTATTGGCATTACCATCTTATTAACGGTAGACAATAATTAGTGGAATATTAAATTTTTAAACATGGCAATAAGGAAGCCATAGGAACTAATAAAGTTATTTTCCATAATTTAATTTCTAATGTATTTCTTGTTCAAGCGAGAGCAATTTAGGTATATTACACTCTACGATTACACTTTCAATACTATAACATGCTCAGTTATACTGTCATACTCGCACTCAATCTTGATTTTAGTACCGTTAGAATATCTATGAGATGAACTGTAATAGAGAACGATGAGTTATTGAAAATCCTCAAAGAAAAATACAGCGTGGGCGTGGGTAAATTGAAAGGTTAGCTAATTCAAATTGAATTATGATTGCCTGTGAGCGTCATCTTGTTTGAAAATAATTCTGAAAATATTTTTTAAATTTATCGTGAACATGGTAACACAATTTCAAACCGTTAATTTTAGATCAAAACAAATCCTTAAAGAAAATTCTCAAAGAAAAGTGCAGCGTTGAGCTATGGGAAAATTGTACACACCTGGGCACAAAAATGTAATACCTATGTTAGACTCACAGTTGATTACTACAACTGAGCTGATTAAAGTAAACATGAGACAAGTTCTCATTAAAGTTCTTTTTGGACATGGGAAAATTGAAAGGGTGGCTTATTCGAATTGAATTATGATTGCCTGTGAGCGTCAACTTGTTACCTTGAAATTTAACAATTTTATTTTGCTCCACTAGTAGTACAGCAAAAACTAATCTAGATTGCTTAAATGTTGCAAATTATTGTACTTTAAATACAGCCCGTACGATATTTCTTGAGCCAAAATTCCTAAAAGACTGGTACGTCACTTTCTCGGAATTAACCGCATTCGATACCCAAGTTGGAAAGACATTGGCGGGTTCACCTTATCAGCTTGCAGTTTACAAACCATTTGCTTTTCAAGGCACGCTGTTGCTTGCAAATATCAAGCCGTGGCAGGCCGTTGCGTTCCGAGAATAGATCGTCATCGACTTTCTCCTTTCTGGGAATTCTGGTTCAACAAACATCGTACGGGTTATACAATTTTGGTTAGAACTTACCTTGCAATGAAACATGTTAACCTTGCATTTTATGACATTACATTAATTTTTCGTCTTTATAAATTTCGATTTTGTAATTGCTGTAAACCACTTCTTTTAAACTTCTTTGCACATCATACAACACCTAAAAACTGTGACTTTTGTTTTTATTATTTAATAATAATAGCTTGAATAATTACTAAAAATGAATTCCTGTTTATCGTTGCTCTCGCTAACTTTTTTTAAATGTGGTTCCACAAGTCCTTTTGATATCTATTCCATCATTTCAATGTGAAAACCCAATCAATCCAAATTTCAAACCACTTGATTAAAATTTTCTGAAAGGAACGATCTTAGAAACGTGCTAGGGGATGGGAACCCCAGGGAAAACATTTAATAAACGAATTTAAATTAGATTGTTACATAAACAAAAAAGCAATAAAAATAGCATTTGATGTATTTATTTTTATATATTCCTTGTACGCATAATTAGGTATAAACGCATCCCTTATAAACAATCCAGCTGAAGGCCTCACTTTATTCGTGAACCTGGAGCCTAAACAATGCCTTATTTTACGCCTTGATACCCTCAGCCTTAAGTCGCAGATGCCATAATAAAATGGAATATAAATATCTACATTCATTTATAAGATTTAAATCAACACGAAAAAAGTACATAATTGTTATTGCAAGTGCGCTGTTTCTGTTAATTATAATTCTCATTATATTTAATAAGTTTCCAGAGATAATTTTTTAAATAAAGCTAGTTTTTTCAAACGTATAATAATGCGTACACGTATGATTAGGCGCTAATTATTTTGCAAACAATACAATTGCCTTGTTTTGCAATTGTTATTCAATTGGTTAATTAGGTGATAAAATTTATGAATAATACACTAATATACAAGACGTGCGGAAAAGATGGTGTCGGCTGTTTTAGGGTACCCAGGTAGCAACATATGTAAGTGGAATATTTAATTGTCAATATTTGTCAAACATAGAAAACAAAAAATTATTTTTTTATTTAAAAACATTTGAATTTTAATATTATATAAATATCGAGCTTAGAATCATGTTAATATTATGAAATATTATTACAAACTTAGAACACAAAGTTATAGCTATAAGGTTGCACAAAACATTTAATAAGAATTAATACAATACAGTAGAACCACCATCAATTTTAAATACACTATTTTATTTGATCTTGCGCCACCTAAACGTTTATTAGCAAACAAATACTATCATACACTTGATTATGCGTGATGTAATTCAAACGGATGAACGTCGACTGCTGTAACAATTTACACAGGGAACCAACATTGCTGCTTATGAGCTTCGAGTTTAAAAATATAATTATGTTCTCACAATAAACCGTTTAAAAACGTTTTATAAAATAAAAAGGAAGTTTTCAGGCTAATGTTTTACATATTTTACTTGTATATTTAAACATTGATGAACTGTGTAATATCGATATAATCTATAATATATCCTAAATTGGAAATAGCTATAAACATTTATAGAATATGAAGATTTAAATGTAAATTGTTTGCTCAAAACGAAACATTTAGTGAATATTTGTAATCAGGCTTGAAATGTTTATCAAATATATATAGTTTTAAATATTAATTTTCTAATATAGTATGCTACTGGGGCTAGGTTTCGCGAAGCAAAATATACCGACTTAATGTGCTTACTTATTATCAATATTCAAAAGGTTAATTTCGGGTTAAAACGAATAAAAGAATGAGAATTGCTATATTAACTTAGAAGACTTATAACTCCTTAACGGTTCACTTTAATCGGAATTTACTTTAATATACCTCCAAACAGCGTCTTTAGTTTTTTCACTCTGTACGTTTAATATCAATTTAATTAATATTAGTAATATTAGTGTCTATTTAATGAATTCAAAATCAGTGTAGAAGATTAAAAATAGAAAATTAAAAATAAAACTAAAACCAAATCAACACAATGGGGTGAATGAAAAGTTTAAAATGTTGTGATGTGTTTAATATTCTAAATTTTCAAAAGACCTAAAACAAGGTTAACCACTCAGTCACAGTTTTATAGCGACAAGGTTAGGTTTGCAATAAATTAAAAATTAAAATACTGAAATTTTTTCAACTAAACAATAATTGTGTTTATCCGTATTTGTATTATTTCCAAAAGAGGGCATTTAATTCCAAATTCTCATATTGCCCAATGTTAACAACTTTATTAGAAATACTTTAAAAATTTTATCATGCTTTGGATACAATGAAGGCATTCAAATGTGAAGTGCTTTCTGAATGGACTGTTATCGTTTATCATTTTATCAACAACAACAAATCTTGAAACCACAATAGGAATTTTTGTAGACCCACGGAAAGTTCCCCAAATTAGAGTTCTCAGCCCACGTATACATTCATGCAGTTTATATTCATCCTCAGAGTTGATTTGTTATTTTTCCTAATAACTAATTTGAATAGCCGCAAGAAAAGTTGTAATTTATAGGAAGATTCATTTACCTATAGTTGTATAAATAACCCTGACATTTTAATTGTTAATTTATTTAGAAATTGTATCAAATAGGAAATTTCGCATGTTGTTACCCTTTACCGGTCCGGCCTGGGTTTTTATTGGTTAATAATACTGTTAATTCGCTAAAATCTTTTACAATTTGCAATTATTAAAAGAATATTGTTAGTAATTAAACAGAAATTGTTATTATTATGTGTCCTTGGGAACATGAAACTCAAACGCATAAAAGTAGGAGTGGTTTAAATTAAATGACAATTTTTATATACAATAGAAAATTACAGGAAGTCAAAATCAATTTTATTAATATTTGATTAAATTATAATTTTCATTTAATTGTATGTTATTACACAGAAAACATCTAGTCTAATAATTTGTATTGTTACGTTATGCTGCACCGATTTTAACAAAATTTTCCAACAAGGTCGCTTTTAGATTTAGACGAATACGCACATAAATTTGAAAAAACATAAATTTTATTTTTATGAATTATTCAGCTTTTTTTTTTATTTAATTGCAAGTTGCAAAAAAAGCAGTAATTTACAGATAAATAAGTTATTTTAAAAAATAAATATATACTTAGGTGTTGAAGGTTTTCAATTAAGCCATTAAATTTGCAACAAATGAAGCGTGTATCATTTCTAATGATTTATTTTTAAACAAATTATAAAAGAATGAGTTTTCTTTTATAGGAATACCTAAGAATGTAAAAGTGTGCGTCCGTGTATTATAAACCACAAAATTGCGATTGTATTGTTATCAAATAACTTAAGCGTCGAAATTGAGAATTTTCTTAAACTCGGGTGAACTTAAACTGGTGGTAATTACAACGCGGTTAGAATTGCTACATATTTTGGTGATAGAAAATCGAAATCGTTTGTTGCGCGTTTGGGGATATTCGCACTATTTAGATGCTATTAACATTTCAATTGGTCCACAAACAACGAAAATATTAAATTGGACAACAGCACCAATATAGTCATTGTGGATCGAAACGTCATTCTAGTATCGAATGATAATGCCTGAAATGCAATTAAAAAAATAAAAAGTTGTGTAAGGATTTACTTCGCGTTAATTTTAAGGGATGATAGAAGACATGAAAAGGAACAAAAACTTTTAATTATTGTAGTTAGCTTTCGACTAATTTAGAAAAAAATTGACACATCTAGCAACCTCGCTTAAAAAAATAATAGCATTTCACAGCTGACGCCGCTGCTTTGTGTCTGAATCCAAATCGTATAGTCTAAACAAACCGATCAGCTTTGTTTATCATTTAGCATATTTGCTGAATGATACAGCCCTAGTTTTACTGTACAAGCTAAATTAAGCACGTTTTATTGCTTTTTACTACAAAAGTTTTGATGTTCTGCGCCCCGTAAAAGATGCTTACGCAGGTATAATCTGTTTAGGGCACTGTATTGTATTAAAGACGTTGCCACGTTTCTTAATTACGTAAAACTAATTTTCGAATGTAAAAAGAATCCGATTTTACGCGTAAACCATTAATAGTACGAAAAAATGTTATTAAGGTTTTTTGTTGTGCTAGGTGAGATATATCTTCTGACAACACCTCATAGTTAAACTACTATTATTAACGCAGCAAGATGTTAAAGTTCTCAATACATTTTTATTGTACAAGATGTTTTTTGTTCCTTTTGATGTCTTCTATCATTCCTTAAAATTAACGTATAGTAACTCCCTACAGCCTGTATACTGGTTTCTTATTTGAAATCATTCATCATTCTCTGACTAGATAAAGACACTTTCTAATTTACTAACTATTAGCAATCATTGTCGAAAACTGACCATAACACAAGAGATTCTAAATGATCGAAATTTCCCGAGATAAGAACACTTTTAGTTTATATTTGTTCACACAATTCTGAAAATTCTGTCAACAGTTTATTAAAAATGACCCAACCTTTAGCATTTATTACATTTTATAAATTATACATAATATTCATATTAAACCGGCACCTGCTCATTTTGCATTCCCTTAACATTTATCTTGTTATCATATTATGTTAGTAGGTCAATGCATAAAATAAACTTGACCATACTAAACAAACTTTTTGCATGCGCAGAAAACTATAATCATCAAATTGATTAAATTTTGCTGATTTATTCTAAACGTGATGCATTATTAACATAACCTAAATTCAATAACTATCTTAAATTTCGTACCTTAAAATTTCTTGACCTGATCTGAAGAAAAAGAAAGTTACGAGCATGAAAATCCTCTTTCTTGGATACATAAAATGCAATAATATCGAGTAGGTATCGTTTTCACAATATTCATGAGAGGCCTTGTCATACCTGTTCAGAATATGGATTGTGTTGCTATTGCAACAGACGCCTGCTGGTCTAGCTCTAATAGTCGTATTCAATCGTCCAATAAATTAATACACAGTTTTACCCAGGTTGGCAATTCTTAATCAAAATCCTTGACTAATATCAAATAATATGATAAAAAGATTATTACCGTCTTATTTGATTTTATAGTAATAATGAATCAGCATAATAATAATACTCATATCATCATTCGTGATGGTTTTATTTATATTTTTCGAAATGTCAACATTCAGATCAATAATCACTCATCATTAATTAAATCCTTGTGTTGGGGCTTTATCTAACTGGTAGATTATACAAATTTATTATTGTTTATAGGATCCTTGAAACAGTTAACTAATAAGTAAGAATGGACCTGATGCAGAACCTTGAGGTACGCCTACATTTACAAATATAGTACGATATTTTTAGCTAATTTTGCGCATTTGTTTAAATTTCTCACTATGGGTTGGTTATCGGTTGACCTCCTAAAAGAGGATGGAAAAATGATTTATCTTTGATCTTATCTTAATCACACAGCGTCACAATTTTATATTTGTAAACCTTCAGGATAACTCCAAGATTTCTTTATTGAAGGGAAGCAAGAAAGTTCTTACAGAATTACATATTTTACCAACAATTTTTTAATAATTAAACAATGACCATGGAAGTTTTATTACTATCGTTAGTCGTTTTATTATTAATTATTATTATTGTTTGTTACCTCAAAAATAGGCATTAACATTTTTGTAAGGTTAGTAAATTTAAAAATAAAGATTATACAAATACGTTAGAATCTTTGCTGTTATTTGCGAGCACATTTAAAAATATTCAAAATGGCATTAATGCAAGTAATCAGTTCAGTTAAATTAATGCTATTTACCGCATTAAATTAGTTTCGGTTTAAAGCATGTAAGTGATTAATCTAGATTAAATTAGTTGGCGTGAATGAGGTAAGGTCACCAACATAAATAAATAAATTGGCCTACACAACACAATGTGTGCAAGGTGCAACTCCATAACAATTGAGTTTTTGTGCATTCCGCATTTTGTTATCAGAAATTTTATTTTTTATGCAAATTTTAAATAAACGCTTCCTATGTGCTGTATTGATAAGGAAATGACAACTATAATAACGTGAAATTATCTTATCACAACAATTATGTGGACGATAATAAAAAGTAGTATTATAAATTCTTGATGTGGTAGTCCTAAGCAAAAGCATGATAGGAGCATGCCGCGTGGCAGCAAGAAAAGATAATCGTTAATACGGGCGCCAGTTATCTTCAACAGCAATCTAGATAGCTAGATCCCACGTTGATCATGATAAGTTTTGATTCGGTAAACAAATAAAGAAAATGTTTTGGGCGCAAGTGTTTATTAAGTATAATGCTGTAATACTTAATCTGACAATTAAATATTAATAAACAGGCAACATCATTATTGAAGGCTTGACTCATCAAAAAATGACCTATGCGACCTTCTGTTTATTACTTGGCACCTCTGACATGTCGTTCTAGAACTCGAGACCAAGGATTTGTACTGGATTACTAAATACATACGTTCCATCGTCCATAATGGTTAATTTTGCCTTACTATGGTATCGTGGGACCTTCTGCGTTTTTTTTGCGTATGAGTGACTTTTTTGGCTTTGAATGCGTCAGAAAGGCTGGTTTAAAGATCAAAGCCTAGATTGCGCTCTGGCAATGAGGTTTCTTCTTCAGTTTGCTTAGCACAACTCTTTGAAATTCTTTAATTTTGACTGTCACTTTACGACCACAAGAAAATCATTTAGTGGATTTGCTTTTTTAATAAACACACTGGAATTCTCAGTTGCATATTAAGCAACTAGCATTAAATATACTTGCAAAGGTCATATGAGTCTATGTAGTTCTTAAACCGTGCGCGGTCTAGTAGGCTTAGCCTCCATGCAGTGTTGCCGCTAGTATGAATAATAGCGCCAACTATCGAATAACAATGATGTAATAAAATGTAGCTAGTATTAGATAAATAGATAGCTTTTAGCTGCTACCTCAAACTTGAGAAACAAAAGATGATATACAACGATTGAAACTATATATACAGGAAGGGATACGTTTTCGCTTCCGTTTTTTCCCATTTCGCCTCCGGAGCGTTCGCTATGAACAGCTACATATCTGGAGGCGTATCAGTGCTTTATGAACGCACATTAATTTTCGTAAAATGTTTGTTCGTTTAGAAAGTGTTCTGTTCTGACGAAGAAAAACTAAAAAATATATTTATTAACCTTAATATGTATGCATATGTAATCCACATTAACGTCATAAAATACAAAAGCACAAAATTTTATAAAGTCATCCAGCCCTAAAGTACTCAATGATACGAAGGTTAATCTTTCATGAAAAAAGTGTCTGTTTACTACTTTTACATGCACTCCTGCAAACTGCATTACGTAACGACAAAGGCAACAAAGGAAAACTTTCAAGAAACCTGTTATATGCTTTTAAAAGCATTTTCACGATTACAAAGTTAACATGTTTTAAATTTTTTAATCAATATTTGCACGTAAATGAGGAAATTACTTTTCGCTATCTGTTATCGCATTGTTGGTTTTATAGTTGTAATAGTATAATACCAAGTAGTCAAGAAATTTATCATTTGGGAAATATTTATTTAGGTTTAATGGTGACTGATGAAATTTTAAATTTCTTCAATCAGATTTAACGTAAACATAAATATTATGTTCAGTTTAATTAACAATAAACAAAATTTCCTTTTCTCTCTTCTTGTTAGGAAATCTTCCAAGAATGAAGTTATAAATGTTTAAACTTGACCTTTAAACAGGGAAATCCTTTAGAATTTGCTTATCATCAAATATTATAATTAAATCACATTAAACAGAAAAAAGTGTGCTTTGGACGAAAATAGAATCTTTAATCAATTTTATTACTGTGTTAAGTCTGTAAAAGCGTGATTTTCCACGTTTCTACAAATGCTTAAGTAATAAGGCATTCACGCGCCTGTACTATATACAGGGTGTATTGTTGTACGTTGTAAGTATTATATATAACTAACGAATCGTATTGTTAAGTTAACCTCGCCTAACTATTACACATTAGTGGGCTAAATAATATGTATAATAGTGATCCACGCATAATTGCGCA
Organism: Agrypnus murinus; assembly: GCA_929113105.1. NCBI lineage: Eukaryota > Metazoa > Arthropoda > Insecta > Coleoptera > Elateridae > Agrypnus > Agrypnus murinus. Next base: position 6,260,493 of record OV816027.1, read on the forward strand.
CCATTATCACAGTTAAGCTTTTTAAGTGTACCTCCAAGTTAAAAAAAATCGTTTTCTCAAAACAAGACGTAAAACAGCTATCTATTATTCCGAATAGTGCAATTCTGCTGTATTACCTACTGCAGCCATTTGCGTAAACTGCATGTGAGTTAACTTTTGTTAACCCCGCAATGCTAAACAATTTGTAGAAACAAGTTAAGATACACTCTGTATACCCTTAGTACACTCCTTATTCACACACTGTGCTTATTTCCATCTCTTATTTTTTTTCTTTTTCATCTGTCTGTCAACCAATCATCATTCCATAATCTAGATTCAATAAATTATCGGTGGGTTTTTGCGTGCGTATAAATACAGTATATTAGAGTCAATCAAAAAGGGTCAAACTTTATTAACACTGGAAAGTTTGCGCGCTTAACTTGAAACATTGTTGTAAACGCTAGTTTGTGTCTTTTCTATAATTGGTTTATAAATAGTATACATACACACACCAGCACAAGATACCGAGTGGTTGTTGGTTAACTAAAAGTGTAATTTTCCACGCAGTTCTCCTTGGATTTACTTAAAAGGGGTCTATTTAAGATAATTAAATCTAAACCCTATCATGGGATTCACAAGGTGAGACTTTTATATTATCTAATTAAACTTATTTGCTTTTTCTTTCTGTCTGGATTTAGTCTTTCTAATCGATATATTATTTGATTTCATAAATCAACAAGTTGTAAAGGATTACTTGCCCCTCAGAGATTAAAACTGAATAAAACCAGTAAAAGTCAATTAGATTTGTCGCTTGTCTCCAATGATATTTAAGTAAATTAGTTTAGGAAATGCAAAAGATTAAAATTATCGTTAGTTTATCTTTTTTTTACCAAATCAACACCATGAAAATAATTGTAGAAGCTATTTATGTTTTATGTTGTTATTAATAATTAACGAAAGGTTGGTAATTGTTCATTCCATACTTGTTTATCGCTGAATCGCCAATTTACCAATTTGTTATGCATGCACTTATATAGTATGTTTACCAAAAGTGTGCAGACACCTCTTTTAAGGGTCTACAGTACGTAGGAATTTATCAAAGCCAACATGATTTTCTTGCTATACTTCTCATTCTGTTATTTTTTAAAATTCTCACACCCTACTTGAACCAAACAAGAAACGATTTAAATCGATTGATTTAAAAAAATCTTAAAATATTAACTAAGCGCAATTCTGTAAAAAGACAAGAATTCCCAAGTACTTTTTTAATCATACTTCATTTTTGTTTCATTTTTGTAGATGAATTAATAAAATCAGGAGACGAATAATTGAAAATTTCTTTTTTTTCGATTTTTAGTTGTTATTGACATTAAAAGAGGACACGGAGTCCACTACATTTGCTAAAACCAAAGTTGGTACTGCCCAGTGATACCAGAAGCAAGCCGCGAGGGACAATTCCAACACCGCACTGAACAATATTTTAGAATTCAGATGATATTTTACATGCGTAAATTAATTAATATTAATTGTTGATTAATCTTAATAGTAATTGTAAAAAACCATTAAAACGTAATTAATAATAAAAAAAGAAACAAGCAAAAAAATGATAAATGACATACATTAAACGAAGCAAAACCATCAACACCCAACATGGTCGAATGGAAGACGCGTTATATTTCCAATTACAAAACGCTGTTTATAATCCCGGATGGGTTACTATAAAAATATAAAATTAAGGGGTAATTTTATGTAATTATTTTTTTTATAAAAATTATATTTATAAAAAATTGTTTAGGTATTTATAAAATAAGCATTTCGACAAAAATAATGATAAATGACAATCATTAAAGAAGCAAAATATATTAACAGCCAACATGGTCGACTAAAAGGCGCCTCTGATAACTCCAATTACAAAACACCTTTTTTTTTAATAAAATATTTAATGTATTTTATAAATAAACAATTTTCTGATAAATAGAATATTTATAAAAAGGAGTTATTGCATAAAATTATCGCTTAATTTTATAGTCATTGTTTAAATGTATATTTATGCTACTACTTAAAAATAAAGCTAAATGATTATTTAGTTAATTGATTAATATTAATTAATCAACAATTAATTTAAGATTAATTCATTGACGCATGTAAAATATGCTTTGAAATTTAAAATTTCGCTCATTGCGGCGTTGAAATTGTATTAAGAAAGAGGGAAAATGTGTAGGAAAGGAAAAGAAATCATTCCCACTACTCAATGTGGCCGTGGAATTTTAGCAAACGAATCCACGTGCGTTGCAGAAAATGATTTGAAAGCTATATAAAAAAAGATGAATGCTCGTGCATAGTATAGGCCCTTAACCTATCGCGTAATTGCCTTTCTCGCTTGTGCGTTTATGCATATATCAATTTTTCTATCTGCAATGTTAAGCTTAACAAGCTGCACATAAGAATTGTTATAATTCTGTAAAATTTATGGTTAAGAATCTGAAATGTTTCTTCCGAGATTCATTTTCATCAACAAATTACTTCAAATTGCAACATCCTGGCACGTGTCATTTATTCTAATTCCAAAACAGGAACAATGAATGAAAACGCAGCTTCATTATTAAATTAATGAAAGAAAAAGCAAATAAATTCAAGGTTTATACTACCACCTTTTTCAGAAAAACACTTTACAAAGGGCACCTACACACTTATAATGTAGAAGTCGAATAGAAGTCGTACTTGTCATAATTTATTGTAATTACATACTTATAGAGATAATAAAATTGCTTCTGTTTAATCGGAATAGCAAGTGTATTTTATTAATTTTTATTAAAGGAAAAAAATTCTTTTTATTAGCCCAAAAGCGGCTTAATTTAATTGACAATTTCTAATTAATTTTACTGATAATAATTAGTTGTTTATTTAATAATAATAATAATAATAATAATATTAAATATTATTTGATAGAAGACTTTAATTTCTTGATTTTATTATTATAACATTCTTTAATTTTTTTACAGAATGGAAATGGAAAATAAGGGCCCCCGGACCACCAGCAAAGAGAAGCCAACACAAAATGGAATATACATAATCAATGACAAAGAGAAACAGTGAGTCGAATATTATTATTAATTCTGCCTAATCTAAATAAACAATTCTTTTTTTAAATTTTCAGAGATGACACATACAGTATGGGATTTCAGTCGAAGGACCCCATAATAGCAATACCACCACAAGAAAAGATTGCAAAAAAAATTGAAAGTCACGGAGGTGGCGGTGGTCATGGTATTCAAGTGGAACATCCGACTACGTAAGTGATCTGTTAAAAATTATTGGTCTTGGTTACTAAATGCATTTTTCTTTTAGGTATTTAGAAACTCTCATGCATTTATTTAAAGGAAATGTAGGATCTGGTATATTTGCTATGGGGGACGCCTATAAAAATGCAGGCATTGCTATGGCACCCTGGCTTATAGTAGTTTTAGGACTTGTGTGTGTACATGCTCAGCATATGTTGGTGAGTATTTTGAAATTATTTTGATAGATTTTTTTGGGGATATTAGCATTTCCACAATTTTCAACCAAAATATCTAAGAATTTTCTAAGACATTATTATTATAAATTATGAATTATTTTCTATCAACGTCAATAACTGTTTTACTTAAGTCAAGGTTGAAACATTTATAGGTCTATTTTTCCAGGTTTTTGCAATTAAATACCAAACAAAATACCAACTTTATCAAACACTTAAAACTATAGCCTTGCTAATGCCTATGAATACTGTTATTGCCTATACAATTTCTAAACAACCACTTAAATAGTTAAGTTTAAGTAATCCATAAAGTTTGTTTATCTTGTGCAATTATTGAGCCCATATTTTTTAAATTTCTTAACTTTGTTTAAAATTTCTTGTTCTGGTTTGACCAGGACCATGATTTTCGTTTTCTTACACTTAATTGTCATATTTATGCTCTCCAGCTACCTTTCAAAAAATTTCGCGTTTTCGTACAGGTTTTCTGATCTTTTTTTTATCAAAATTAAATCATCTGTCTAAGATACTTATAGTATTTGTCTCCTTCCATTTCCAGTTTCCCACTAGCTATGTGATTTTTTTCGCTTTATTTATGGCTTCGTTTAATATTAGTGAAACAGTAGTGACTCAGTAGACATCCTTGTCTTACTCCTTTATCGTATATATGTCTCAATATAAAGACTGGATCCTGATGTCTGAAATCATATTGGTTATATTCTATAGTCTTTTTAATACAACCATAGCCTTTTCAACGAACTTAAATCTATAAATTCGTGACTAAAATCCACAAATTCGTGCATGTTAAAAATGTTTTATACAACTTTATTTTAGGATGTACCATTTTTTTAGAAAAAAAATAATAAAGTTATAAACTTTAACATCATTTTCCCGCGATAATAAGATTAATTTAATTATGGGGCTCTATCAGAAGCTGCATCTCATTTAACACAACAAAAAACCTTTATAACCTTTTTTTCGTATGATTAATCGTTTAGGCGTAAGATTGGATTGTTTTTACATTTAAAGATTCAATTGTTTTTCAAAAAATTAAAGAATCCGATTTTATGCGTAAACGATTGATCATACGAAAAATGTTATTAAAGTTTTTGTTTTGCTGAATAAGATGCATCTTCTGATAAAGTCCTTGTAATTAAAATAATAATACTAAAGGCGGCAAAATGATGTTATAAATTTACAACTTTATTATTTTTTTCTGAAAAAAGTTGTATAATACTTTTTTGTTCCCTTGGATGTCTTCTATCACCCCTTAAAATTAACACATTAACCCCTACTTCCACCCTGTATACTTCCTATCTCTTAATGAACACTTTTAAAATGGCGGCCAGAGTGAAAAACTCAACAACTTTAATTTTCTTTAACTCGTGCTTTTAAGTTCTTTTCGGAAATGAATCTTGCGCGTTTTCAACTGGTTGCTATTATCCTTGCAAATAACAAATATGAGACGGCTGTGATTATTCCAATCGAAATTCTGTCTTGCCCTGACTCTTTCCTTGTGTTTGCATTTTCAGTGCATGTTTTTGTAGCATTTTGTGCATTGTAGCTTATTTATCCCATTTTCTTCTATTTTTTGTCATTTTTTTCTTTCTTCCATTTATCAGTGCATTTTGTATCTTCAGCTTCTTGTAGCTCTGTGGAGAATGTTGTCTACAGCGTTCCATTGTTTTTGTCCTCTTCTGTGATTGTTTCTCTTTTATTGTCTTTGATGCTCCTAAGCTTAGTAGATTTTTTTTTATTATTATTATTTTGAAAAATAGATTTTGATTATCTTTAAATGCTGTTTTTTTTATTCTCTTCAAACTTTGACCATGTTTTCTGTTTTTCTTTTTTGATGAGTCTTTTAACGTGGCCTGTCTCTAGTTTGTATTTTGATATACATTTTTGTTTTTTAATGTTTAAATATTTTTTATTCTATTCTCTTATTTTTGTTTCCACCGTACCATTTACCTTACTCCATGCTTTATCGTCTGATTTCTTTTATCTATCTGTTTTGTAGTTTGCTGTAAAACTTATCTTTCTCTTTTGTACTGTCCACTTTCCTCTTTCTTCCTTCTTTCTGACTCCACTGTCCAGAGCTCAAATGGCTATTGTTAAAATTACCGTTCTCCTCCAAGGCCTTTGTTTCTTCGCATGTTATATGAAGGCCCTGGTGGCAATAAAAAACCTTAATTATTTTATTTGATTACAGTTGACTGCATCAAAGAAAATGAAAAGAGCTGTAAACCTGGAAGTGTATCCAGATTTTGCCACGACAGTAGAACTATGTTTTGCAACAGGACCACGAAGCGTCCAAAGATATGCACCATTCATGAGAATACTTATAAATATATTCTTATGTATAACACAACTTGGTTTTTGTTGTGTTTATTTTGTTTTTATTTCTACAAATATTAAACAAGTAAGTACATCAACACTTTTAATTCATAAGGAATCATTATACTAATTTTCTTCTTTTTTTTTAACCCCAGGTTTGTGATATCCATGGTTTAGTGCTCGATGTACATCTTCACATGGCAATAATTCTTATACCAATACTATTAAGTTGTATGATAAGGAATCTCAAGTTTTTGGCTCCATTCTCGACAATAGCAAATGTTTTAATGTTGGTCGGAATTATTATAACATTGTATTACTGTTCGCTAAATGTTCCACCTATATCGACCGTAAAGCCAGTAGCGGAATTAAAACAATTTCCTTTATTCTTTGGAACAGCCTTATTTGCTTTTGAGGGAATTGGCTTGGTGAGTAAGACAACTTTTGTACGATTACAAAAATATATTAAATCAAATCTTCTTTTTTATAGGTGTTACCATTACAAAGTGAAATGAGGAAACCAGAACAATTTGGCAGACCACTTGGTGTGTTAAATGTGGGAATGACAGTCGTTACATTCCTATATGTATTGGTAGGCTTTCTTTCGTACCTGCAGTATGGCGAGAACATTTTGGGCAGTGTTACCCTTAATTTACCCGAGGATGACATGTAAGTTTTATTGATACCTTTGATAAATGCTTACAAGCTAATATGTAATTTTTTTTAGACTAGCGCAGTGTGTGAAAGTTATGATCTCTTTGGGAATCCTTTTCACGTTTGCTCTGCAGTTTTATATACCTATAGAGATAATGTTCCCGGCTGTCAACAAAAGCCTTGGACCATTTAAATATCCAGTATTTGCTGAACTTGCCTTTAGGACAGTTTTTGTATTGGTTACATGTAAGTCATTAAATTCTTCCTACAGTATAATAATTTACTATATATACTTTTTTCTATTACAGTCACATTAGCGGAAGCAATACCCTTTTTAGATTTATTCATAACATTAGTAGGTGCATTCAGCAGTACAACAATTGCCTTGCTGTTTCCACCAATTCTTGAATTTGTGACGCATTGGTCCGTTTCAGAAATTACCCCCTGGATGGTCATAAAGAATTTATGTATACTGACTTTAGGTATCTTGGGTTGCTTTACAGGATCATATGAAAGTATTCGATTGATTATAAAAGCCTTCTCTGAAGGAAAAAGTTAAAGACTGCTGTTTAAGTGTGATAGAACTAGTTTTACTTTTGATACATTATAGTAATTTATTTTGTATATTTTGTATAATAATAGAAACGATCAGTATTTTATATACTTTAATATAGTTTAAATAATTGTAAAATTGTAATTTAATTGATTTATAATAAAAATTGTTAATGTTACATATACATTTTTGCATTAATGTTGGTTCTATTTTAGTACACTTTTATCTTCACCTACTTTGAATGTTGGAACTTAGAATTCTGTCTTTGAACTTTGTGTTCTTTTATTTACAACCCCATTTGACTGTTGCTTCAGTTACCCTTGTAGTAAAAATTCAATAATCCTGAGAAAAAAACTTTATGGTGAGCATAAACACGTTTTATTCTAAGAATGAATTTCAGTCGAGATATAAATATTAAATGTCAGAGGGGAAACTGTTCAGTTATGATAGGTGGACATCAGCAAAGTGTTTTTAGTTTGTCGTGGAATTCAGAACGGGGTAGATCAAGTTGTTGGTAGCAAAAAGCGCATCTAGAATCTTTAAGTCCGTTCTGCAGCAATTGTTTAATATCTGTTTAAAGTTGTTAAAAACTAAACAAATTCCTACCAAGTCGCCTGAAGTTGGGATCCTTTAAAGTATTTTTAAAGTTTAAATAGTAGTTATATTCAAACAAATTCAAGTTAAGGGCAATTTCCCGGGATTTTCTCAACGCATTAATAAACTTTACTAATCAATTTATAATTGGTGGTTGGTAGTAGCTACCAGATTTAAGTGCATGGCTCCTCTTACGCAACCTGAAATACATAGAATTATCAAAATCCTACAATAAACATACAGGGTGGCCCAAAATGATTGAGGACGGTTTGAATTTACAGCCACGTTAGATTATTACTACGTTGGCAACACGAATACTTTTCAGACATTTTTAATCCATCTTTTATTTTACAGAGGCGTTTCAAAAATAATACAGCTTATAAACTTTATTAATTTTAAATAATAAACTTACTTGATAATCAAGTCGTCTAACAAACCGTAGTTTGGAAAAGAATTGGTTTGTAAAATAGGAAAACTAGTGAAATAAAGCAGACATTCAATGAAAATCCGGAATAACGTGGCAAAACACAACGATGTAAAAGTAACGAGTTGACGTTGTAATTGGACGTAACACATTTCAATAGTGCTACACTAACAACGTGAAATCCACTAGAACTTACGGCACGAAATTGAAACCGTCCTCACTCAATTTGGATCACGCTGTATGTAATAAATTGGGTATCAGTATATCACAATCCCGGCAACAAATATCAAGCCAATCCTGTAAATATTTATATAATTTAAGTTTTAAATATATAATGATTGTATTTAATTAACCCCGTACAAGAGGTCAAGCTGAAGTTATGCTAGAAATCTTACGGCAACTACAACAAATCTTAAAATTAAGTAAATCGTAGGGATTGGTCGCAAAGAGCTTTGTTTCAAGTTTCGTCGAGCAAATCAGAAGCGTCCCTAAGGTCGGTCAGCCGGACGTATGCCCAGGGCCCGGGAGCTAGTGGGGCCCCGCAACGAGCTACTATTCTAATCAACACTTTTTTATTTACTGGTGGGCCCCTCTCGATATTTGTGCCCGGGGCCTCAAAATCCAAAGGGCGGAGCTGGAGCAAATGATAATAACAGTTAGAAATAATTAAGCATCTTCACCATCTGATTTTGCGTCTTACAGAATACTAAAGTACCCTGACTAATAACCCCTATCCTTCTACACCATGTGTGCTTGTTCGAAGGTAGATGACTCAGTTCAAATCGGGTCAATAAAATGACACAATGACGATGATGCTTCGAGACTGCTTGCCATTATCGCTTTTCGCTCTCGGCTCACGATTCATAGTCAAAAATCAAATACCTCCGAATTCTACAAATACAGTAGTAAATCCTCAATCGACATAAACAACAGCTTTATCTTTCCACAATTTTAATTCCCAACTTAACTAAATTATTAAAAATTGTACAACTCAAATAACAAACAGGATTATTGTATTACAAAAAGGATTTAAGAGAATTATGCGCCTCTATTTTAGTAAAAATTAATAAAAAATTACACGCAGTTTTACAGTTTCCAAGATAAGGTACAGGATCACCTTTGTGAACCATCCTCTACATATAGGTATTTAATTAAAGTAATGATTGTTTTTAACTTGCTTTCACTTACTTTACTTTTACTTGCAGCGTAAATAGCATGAATAATTTCTGTAAGAGAAGCATTTTAGTACCATCGGGAAAATCTTTCGATTTCAACCATTCAATAGACCACTGCACCTACCTACTTAATATTTACCTTAATTTAATTCTGGTTTAACATAACTAGAAGATTCTACTAACGAATGGAAAATTACAGAAATAGAGTCTTTTCGCAACCTTTATTTCATACGGGGCCACTACACAACGTACAACTAAAGTTATACGGCTCTGGGTAATCGATGTGTTCGCTTGCGCGCATCAAGCATAACAGCTGTCAACGTTCCGAGAATCGGCTTTTAATATTTGCGACAGTGAACCTACTGGTTATTATTATACTGTGGTGGTGCTTTACACATCAGACTAACCTAATTTTTGAGAAGCCTTTTCCACCTTGGTGGTATTAGCCTTTTAAAAGAAATCACGTTAGATAAATTAAGGGCGCATACATAAATCTGCACGACGGCGCTCATTAGGCTTGGCGGGGCCCTGACTATAGTAAGCTCAAAATATTACATACTATATAACTTCAATAATTCTTTGCTCGAGGTTGACATAGTCTTTTTAATAATTATAAATTGTGAAATATAAAACAATTTGAATTGAGAATAAAACAAGCTTTCTAAGTCAACACTGCATTTTCATACTTATGATTAGTGGTGTGATTAAGAGCGGATTTAAGCTCTCTGATGCCCTGGGCTACATTAATTTTGTCGTCCGTGCGGAGCTAATTATTTATCAAAAAATAAAAATATTTCTAATTCTATAAAGTAAATGATTGAAATCACTAGGGATTTTTTTTAAATTAACAATATCATTAAACAAAATTAAAGACTGCTAATATTTATTTATTAATTGCTTCTTTATGTTTTTAACTTTTGGTATTGAATTAAAATCGGTATTAGTTTATTTAAAACCTATATTTCGACCCATTTTGAGTCTTCATCAGGGTACACTAACATTGTGGTGGAACTTAATAATAATACATCTAAACGTATTATTATTAAGTACCATTATAATGTTAGTGTACCCTGATGAAGACTCAAAATGGGTCGAAATATAAGTTTTAAATAAACTAAGACCGATTTTAATTGAATACCAAAAGTTTAAAACAAAAAAAACAAAAATTAAAGACTCATTAACGAAAAATCAAAAACATGTTGCGCGTGTTGAAGACAGAACAACACTTTGGTAATAGGAATACATAAGCAAATAAAGGTTTATTCACAATCGATACATAATGTGTTCATTACTGACGTTTAAAAAGTTAGAAAGTAGTTTATTATACACCATAGTCAATAATAAGTTCTCTTGGTTAGTAATGAGTTCTCTTGGTTAGTAATATCCATTACTTACCTTTTGCTCGTTCTAAATATTCTCAACAGATGGCAGAAGTTTTCGTATCTATCTTTACTTTTAGCAGGTAACAAACAGCCAGTCACTGTTTTAGCAACTTCTCGCAATTCCGGTGGTGTGCAACTTACATCAGTTTCACTATCAGACATTTTAAATCGTGTAAATTGCAATTAGGAGCAATGTAATTAAATTTGGTTTAGTAGTGACACGAATTTACTTTGACAATTGTTGCAGCAGTTGTCATTTTATCGCCACCTGAATAAAAACGCTGGTGTTGTGTCCTACATATATCAAGTATAAGGTATCAATGTAAGAACATAATTATGTACGATTGTGAATAAAATAGTATACATACCTCGGCGGGAAGACATTACGCGTCGAGCAATTGCTGCCCTTGGCGCTTCGCGCCTCGGGCAGCAACATTGCTCTCCGCGTAATGTTCTACTTCCCGCCTCGGTAAGTAATCTACTATTAAACTATTAGAAATTATTTTTAAAAGAAAAACTTTGATTCTTCAACACGATCGCCATCTGCTGTTTACCAAATAAATCTAATAGAAAATGTTCGGGTTCGGATCTACAATGATCTTAGTTTCGCAGTTGCAGTTGGAGATGGCGCAGATGGAATTTATTTAAAAATTCGTTTTTTAAAAATTGAATTACATTTAAAGCAAATACAAAAATACTAGGGCGCCATTTAAGGGGGGTAATTTGTAATACCAAAGTTTGATATGCTAGGATATTGGAATTTTAGAAATATTAAGTCAGTGAACCATCACTGTACTTTTTATTCTTAAAATAGTACATAACTAACTCAGAGAATAGTTTAAAACCACTTGAAAACTCCAACTGAAGATTCCAATACCAATACACATTTTTACTTCTAGACACCTATGTAAATCCTCTATGAAATCTTTAAAGAATACGTTCCAGATGGTATAGCGGCATTGTTCAAATTTCAAAAATAAGTTTGAATAAGTTTTGTGCCTGGTCCTTTTACAGTTCCTAAAATAAGAAATCCTGTCGGATTAGTTTATTGCACATAAGTTATTACTCATCCCTCTCAAGTTTACCGACGAGAGAGTAATAAAAGTACAGTAAGTAGAGAGAGATAAAGTACACCTGTAGTCAAATTTCTTTGAATGTATGTTGTGCTTAGTTAGTCATCCCTCTGAAGATTATCTACTAGTGCGGTCGCACTTATGTATTAATGTATTAATTATGACATCTCTTATGTAAATAAAAAAAGTGCAATGATATATAGAATATTCTTGGGTAATTTAATTATTTAATAATAAACGGATTTTATTCATCAATGGATCATGTGATTAGAATATAGCAAAAGCTTTTACTACTATTAATAAAAGATAACATATATGATTTTTAATTAATTGGAACAAGATAGATGTATAGTAAAAGCATTTACTACATTTTATTCACATGATCCAATATATGTTTTTTTTATTGGTTGGCTAGCATTCTCCCCTTACTTTTTAAAATTTAATTCACATATTTCCTCTCTGCGCTTAATGATGCTCTTTATACTGTAATTTTGAATTTGTCGAAAGGCCTTTAATACTACTAAATCTTTATACTTATTTACACTTTAAATGTCATTGCCCCCACCCTAGCAAATTATGAATTGGCGCCCCTGAAAAATACGTTGGGATATATTGGAGACAGAACAACACTTTTGTAACCGGAACACATAAACACTAGACGGTTTAATTAAACTACTATGCCCTAATAACAAAAATATTCTTTAGAGATTTTAGGTAAATGACTAATGTCTCCGTTTAAAGTCGCCATGCTGAATTGGTTGAATAGTGGAGTGGACAAATACTTTTTGTTTGTATATATCTATACACAATTATATGTATGTAAAAATAGATACTATTTGTAAATCAAACGTCCACAGACTAATAAATAATAATAATAAAAATTATTATAGAATCAATAGCATCCAGGAAGAGAAAAGTCTGGTTTAAAGCCTTCTGTCTTCTTCCTATTTTCGACTGGTCATGGTCTGCGCATCCGAGTAATAATTCTGGTCCATTCAGCCATCGTGCCGAAGAGATAAAGGGACTGGTCTTGGCTGTTGTAGCGTTATCCGCTTTTGATTCAAGCTTTCGTTGACTTTGAAATTTCTCTTCTATGGTTTCCAACGAATGCCCCGAAGAGTATAGTTTCTGGCATTCAATGGTCTTATCGCTCAGCAGTTGAGCATCCCTTTGAGGGATTACCAGAGCAGTTATCTTGAAAGGCTCAAGGAAATCCAGAGAATCCAAAACCGGCATGATCAATAACATCTTCCTCTTGGTGGGTCACCTTATTCCAGTTACAGGAACTTTTCAGCATCCCAGCATTCAGTTATTCAGAATTATTTGCAACATCCCAGAGAAGTCCAAGAATTTTCTCTGTTGGCCATTCCTCTTTGATTAGAAGGTAATGCTCTTATGGGCACTTTAATCTGGAGAAATAGGTACTCCAACAGTTTTGGAAAGCTGTTATTCCATTTCATGCCAGGAAATTATCTGTTGGCGTTGTTACGAATTTTACCTGTTGTAGCGCGTCGTCAATGCAACGTCATCTTCAGTGTGTAAACCTCGGGAAAAATCGTCCATGCGACAGCTTGTAGGTTAGGTATAATCTGCTATATAATCTAGGTAGTAGGTGACATGAAGTACAAAGGGTGTACAAAAACAAATCAAAAAAATACAACCAATCTTTAGAATTTGTCATCTTGACATTATTTTAAGAAAACTGACATAATCATGCCACAATTCTAAGTGATTAGTTATAAGTGGTCCAAAAAAAATTCTAATGCCAGAATATGAATTGCAGACTTTGTTAATATTGCTGCTTTACTGTTGACTTTGAAATTGAGAATGTCACAAACAAGAATCTCAGCTTCCATTCAGGAACTGTATAGGGCAGAAAGAATAAAGGAACACCCTACCACGTAAGAATGTTCTTTTCTAGAATTTATCATGTTTATTCTATGTTACAGGTATTGTGAGAGTTTAATGCACGTTTTAAAAGCAAACGTGGGCACAGGCTTGTTTGCTATGGGAGATGCTATGAAGAATTCTGGAATTATACTTGGCGCGTTTCTTATAGCATTCATAGGCATTCTTTGCCTTCACTGTGAACACATATTGGTAAGTAAATATTTAGTTAATCGCCGATGAACAAACGCATCTTAGAAGAGTTCGAATTAATCATTGTGTAGGAGAATTTGTCTAACCATTTAAAAGTACTTAAATATTTAGTACCGGTGGTGGCAGAATGTACCATTCTGCCAAGTTCAATCCTTTACGGCTGTTACAGCTTTTAAAGGTTTTACAGCTATTACAGCTTTTACAGTGTTCACAGCTTTTACAGGCTTTACTGTTTTTATGGCTTTTACAGATTTTACATAAATATTTACGCTGAGTGGCACTTGCTTGGGATATTCAATAATTATCAATACAGTAGTTTATACCTTTTTCTACATCAAGTCTTCCTTCCTTATGAATACCGGAATCAATTACATACACAAAATCATCAACCGTAATTGAAGTCTCTGCAATATTTGTAGCCAATATAATCTTTCTTAGACTGGTGGTAAAATTACAACTTTTACAGTTATTACAGTTTTTACAGATTTTACGGCTTTTACCGTTTTTAGAGCTTTTACAGCTTTTACGGCTTTTACAGTTTTTAGTGGTTGTAATATTTTACAGGTTTTACATATTTTACAGCTTTTATAGATTTTGCCGCTTTTACAGTTTTTACGACTTTGACAGGTTTTACATATTTTACAGCTTTTACAGTTTTTATATACTCGTATTTTAGAGCTATTACAGGTTTTACATCTTTTACAGATTTTATAGTGTTTACAGCTTTTACCGTTTTTACAGCATTTACGGCTTTTACATATTTTACAGTTTTTACAGCTTTTACAGGTTTTGCTGTTTGTATAAGGTTTATACATTATTTACAGCTTATACAACTTTTACAGCTATTACAGTCTTTTAGCTATTACAGCTTTTACAACTTTTACAGGTTTTACATATATTACAGATGTTACAGTGTTTACAGGTTTTACCGTTTTTATGGCTTTTACAGATTTTACAGGTTTTACATAAATATTTACGCTGAGTGTCACTTGCTTGGGATATCCAATAAATTTCAATGCACTTTCTGCTTTTTTCTACTTCAAACCTTTCTTCCTTATGAATACCGGTATCAACTACATACACAACACCATCAACCGTTATTGAAGTTTTTGCAATATTTGTAGCTAATATAATCTTTCTTACGCCTGATAGTAAAATTACAGCTTTTACAGTTTTTACTGCTTTTACGGCTTTTACAGTTTTTACATATTTAAAGGTTTTTATATATTTTACAGCTATTACAGATTTTACATGTTTTACATCTTTTACAGATTTGACAACATTTTACCGTTTTTACAGAATTTACGGCTTTTACTCGTTTTACAGATTTTACAGCTTTTACATGTTGTATATATTTTATACCTATTACAGCTTTTACAGCTATTACAGTTTTTACAGCTTTTACAGCTATTACAAGTTTTACAGCATTACAGCTTTTACAACTATTACAGCATTTACAGCCATTATAGTTTTTACAGATTTTACATCTTTCACAGGTTTTACTGATTTTTACAGTGTTTACAGCTTTTACAGATATTACAGGCTTTACATAGTTTTGAAGCTTTTATAACTTTTACAGCTATTACAGCTTTTATTTACATATTTTACAGCTTCTACAGGTTTTTTCGTTTGTATAGGTTTTACATTATTTACAACTTTTACAGATTATACAACTTTTACAGTTTTTACAGCCATTATAATTTTTACAGATTTTACATCTTTTACAGGTTTTACTGATATTTACAGTGTTTACCGCTTTTACAGATATTACAGGTTTTACATAGTTTTGAGCTTTTATAACTTTTACAGCTATTACAGCTTTTATTTACATATTTTACAGCTTCTACAGGTTTTTCCGTTTGTATAGGTTTTACATTATTTACAACTTTTACAGATTATACAACTTTTACAGCTATTACAGTTTTTACAGCTATTACAGCTTTTACAGCCATTACAGTTTTTACAGATTTTACATCTTTTATAGGTTTTACTGATATTTACAGTGTTTACATCTTTTACAAGTTTTACATCTTTTACAGCTTTTACAGATCTTACGGCTTTTACAGCTTTTTCAGATTTTGCCGCTTTTTCGGCTTATGAAATTATACTTCATACTATTTTTTCTATTTGGTTCAATTTGTACTCATTTAAAAAAAATAACTTTTAACGTTTTAAACAAAATTTTTGTTAGGGATACTTTGTTGAGTAGTCTGACATTTGGCAACTGAAACTTCTAATTCTGCATTTGTTTTTCAAAATTGTGAAAATAAGTTTGACATTTTAAGAGCAGTTGTTCAACAGCGATATCAACTTTAAAATAAAAATTACTGTTTCCAGTATTTAGATTCTTTTAGCAATAGAACGTTCTAAATCTCTAAAGCTGAATGTTCATGTACAAAATTAGGTTATGGTTAGGTTAGGTTAGACCCCAACAAATGTGAAATTACATCTTACTAATAAAACTTTCTAGGTTATCAAAAACATCTTTGTGTTAATACACAAAATTAATTCGAAAAAGCAAAGCTTTCTAACCCCGACTGATATAATCGTGACGTAAATTCTAGTAGTATCTTTTATTTGTCTTTCTAGTTAAAAACCTCCACAGAATTAAAGAATGAATTAAACATGGACGAATATCCAGATTTTGCTACAACAGTTAATCTATGCTTCTCCAATGGACCCCAAAAGATACAAAAGTACGCAACGTGTGTGCAAAGGGTTGTAAACGTTTTCCTGTGTGTTACTCAACTTGGTTTCTGCTGTGTTTATATTGTGTTCGTTGCCTCCACAACCGTGCAGGTAATTAAAAAAATATTGATATATGAACTGAATAATACTTTTCTCTTTCCAGCTTCTTAGTTGGTATGGTTACAATTATGACGTTCGAATAATCATGTGCTTGATAGTGATTCCTATAGCGTTAGCATGTTTGATAAGGAATCTGAAATACCTGGCACCCATCTCCGCAATGGCTAATGTATTTTTACTTCTTGGGGCTTTCTTGTGCCTGTACTACGTTACCGAAAATCTAAAAATGCACGAAACGGCGAAATATGTAGCAAAAGCAAGTCGTATACCGTTATTTTTCGGCACGGCGCTGTTTGCTTTTGCTGGTATCGGTACTGTAATCCCAATAAAAGTGGATATGAAACATCCAGAAAGTTTTAATTCTACGTTTGGAGTGTTAAATATCGCTAAATTTACTGTTTTGGCAGTATACATCATAATGGGCGTTCTTTCCTACATGAAATATGGAGAAGGGATTGAAGGAAGCGTTACGCTTAATATACCCAAGGATGAGATGTAAGTTAACTCTAGCATCACCATCTAGTTTCGCTAGCTAAATGTCATATATTCTGTAATAGAGAAGCGATGATAGATTATCTCCATCCGAACTCCATCAAGGTCGGTTTTTTCAATCGATTAAGTTTGAATTTTTCTTATTTTAGATTGGCCCAAACCATAAAAGGTTGTACCGGATTTGCAATCATGTTCACTTACCCTATACAATATTACGTTCCTTATCTAGTAATATGGATTTGGACTGAGCAAAAACAAGGGCCATTCATACATCCCATAGGAGTAGAAACGGGAGTTAAACTAATGCTAGTAATGATAACATGTACTGATTTATAAACATTTACGTATATCACAACAAAATTATGTAACTCTGTGAATTTTTAGTGTTTCTGGCACTCGCTGTACCCTATTTGGATCTGTTTATATCTTTAGTTGGCGCTATTAGCAGTTCAGCACTTGAATTGCTGGTTCCACCGACATTGGAGTGTGTCATGGCGTTGAGATATGAAAGGATTACAGCGTGGTTAATAATTAAAGATATAATTATTTTCATCGTAGGTATTTTGGGCACAATCACTGGTACTATTGCAACTATAATGGCTATCGTTAAAGAAATAAATACCGAAACTGACGCTACAAGTCGGGCAACGCACTGGATTACATTCTAGCCGATCTTTAAGTGCGTGGTGATATTAGAAGTTAACCTTACTATGCAATTATTTATTAATTTAATAATAATAAAAACAGTAAACATTTTAATTAAGCTAATATTAGCTGAACTATTTTAATCAATCAGACGCTTGGACACTTCTCAGAGTTCTTCTGCACTCTATAATTCGAAAGCTTCAAAGCTTCTCTTAGACAAATACTTAAATTGCTAAAACCCTTGAAACTTCAAGGTGTTGTTGCATGAAAGGCTGTTAGAGTACTCGTTACACATTCTCCAAGCGTTTGATAAAATCTTGAAACATCAATACACCTTTGGAGTTTCCCGGTTCCAACTTCAGATGTTTAATGAATGAAAAAGATTTGTCAAGCGGTATTATCAACACCACAGCACCTAATGAAAATGTTGGAGTTAAAACTTATTTTGTTTTGTCACGCTATAGGTTGATGTGACTGGAAACCTAGCTAAAGGTAGAAAGTAAATAAAAAGCAAAGTCCGGTTTAACAATGTTTTAAACTAACACAGTGAACTCTGACGAGACTGTTTAAATATGATTTCCATATTTATATTATGCCGACATAAACAATTTTGCAGGTTATTCAGCTACACGTGACGTGGTTGTGACTGCCAAGAGAAGATCACTTTGGCCGCGTACCAGTACAAGATCCAAGTGTTCATAGTAGATGTTTGTATGTTTAGTAGCAAACTCACATATGACTTGGGATTCTATGTATACTACACGTGTGCAGCCCTGCCGAATTTCTTTATAATGGTTATACTGTGTCTCCTGACAAGGATTTTAGTATTTTCAATATTTTTGGGATTAGGGATTGGCGATTGACTTTTTTAAGTATTGTTTGGAATTAGAGATTTAAGATTGAATATTTCAAAATATTTCTTTAGGATTAGGAATTGAGGATTGGATTTAAAAAATTTTTTTGGTGTTAAAGATAGAGGATTAACCTTTTAAAAATCTTTGCTTGGAATTAGTGATTAGAGATTGATATAATTCCTAATCCTAATCACGAATTGATGGTTACCAATCCTGGAACTAACACTAAACACTGATAGCCAATTAATCACAGAAGGTTTACATAAAAATAACTTTTAACTAATTAATAGTAATACTAAATATTATTCAACCGCATGAATGGTTAATCCAACAAGAATTAGGGATTTGAAATTTTGAATTTTTTAATTATTTTGTTGGAATAGAGATTGTGGATTTTAAAAATAGTTTTTGTGATTAGGGATTTGTGGATTGGATTTTAAACACATTTCTTTGGGATTGAAGTTTTAAAAAATATTTTTTAGAATTAGGCTGAGGATCGGATTTTTAAAAAATATTTCTTGGGTGTTGGGATTGGGGATTAAATTTTAAAAATTATTTGCTGAAGCTTGGTAATTAGGGATTGGGATTTTAGTATTTTTAATATTTTTTGGGATTAGGGATTGGTGATTGACTTTGTTTTAAGTATTTTCTGGAATTAGAGATTAAGGATTGAATTTAAAAAATATTTCTTTGGGATTAGGGACTGAGGATTGGATTTGCCAAAATATTTTTGGGATTAGGGATTGGAATTAGATTTCTTAAAATCTTTGATTGTAATTCATAATTAGGGATTGGTGTAAGCCCTAATCCTAATCAGGGATTGATGATTACCAATTCAGGAAGAGTGGACAATTCTTCAAGAATTAGGGATTTAGCTTTTAAAAATATTTTTAAGAACAGAAATTGGAGATTGGATTTTTTAAAAATATTTCTTGGGTTTTGCGATTGATGATTTGTAAAATATTTGCTTAAGCTTGGTGATTAGGGATTGATTTATTTAATTTCTAATTCAAATAACGTTTGGTGGTTATCAAGACAAGGATTACCAAAGACTGATAGACAATTGATCAAAGAAGGTTTTAGATAAAAGTAACCTTCAACTGGTAATACTAGACATTATTTAATTACAGGGTTGGGCAGCCCCCGTTTTTGATAGGGTTAAGGATTAGGATTAAGTTGTTCTAAAACATTTTTAAAATTAGGGATTGGGGACTGAATTAAAAGAAGTGGTATTAGGGATTGGGGATCGAATTTAAAAAAATATTTTTTGAGATTAGGGATTGAGAATTGCATTTCTTAAAACATAATTTTTTGTAATGATTTGAGGATTTAATTTTAAAAATATATTGTGGAATTAGGAATAGAGAGTTTTGAAAAATATTTTTGGTATTAGGAATTGAATTTTTTTAAGATTATACCGAGGATTGAATTCTTAAAAAATATTTTTTGGGGTTGAGGATTATCAAAGGCATTGAGAGACAATTAGCCAAAGAAGGTTTTGGATAAAACAACCTTTCACTGGTAATACTAAACGTTCTGCAATTACAGGATTGAGGTATGGTAACCACTATTTTTGATAGAATTAAAATCTGGGATTAAGTTGCTTTAATATATTTTTGGAGTGAGGGATTGGCAACTGAATTAAAAAGTGGTATTAGGAATTATGGATTGAATTTTTTTAAATATTTCTTGGGATTTGGGATTGAGAATTGGATTTCTTACAAATATTTTTTGTGATTAGGGATTTAAGGATGGATTTGTAAACATATCTTTATAGGATTAGGAATAGAAAATTAGAGTGTTGAAAAATACTTTTGGAGATTAGGGATTAATTTTTTTTAAATATTTTTAGGATTATATCAGGGTTGGATTTTAAAAAATATTTCTTGGGATTGGGGATTACCAAACAAGGATTACCGAAGTGTGATAGATAGTTGGCCAAAGAAGGTCTCAGATAAAAATAACCTTTAACTGGTAATACTTAGACATTATTCAGTTATAGGGTTGGGGTAGGGTAGCCGCCATTTTTGATAGGGTTAAGGATTTGGATGAAGTTGTTTTGAAATATTTTTTGGGGAGTGAATTAAAAGAATGGTATTAGGGATTGGGAATTGGATTTTTAAAGATATTTTTAAAGGATTACCCAACCCTGATGGTCAGTTAGTCAAAGTAGGTATTGGATGAAAATGACTTTTAACTAGTAATACTAAATATTCAATTGCAGGATTAAGTAATCCCCTAATTTTTACTAAGGATTAGGGATTAGGTTTTCGGAATTAGGCTTTTTAAAATAATTTCTTAGGATTAGGGATTGGGATTGAATTTGAAAAATCGGATTAGGGTGGAGATTGGGGATTCGATCACAGACTGGTGATTATTATCAATCCAATGATTACCCAACCCTGATAGCCAATTAGTCAGTGAAGGTTTTGGATAAAAATAAGTTTTGACTAGGTTGTTTAAAATAATTTCTTGGAATTAGGGATTGGGGTGGAATCTTGGTATTAGGGACTGGAGGTTTGAATTTTTTAAAAGTATTTTTTGGGATTTGGGATTGAGAATTCGATTTCTGAAAAATAGTGTTTTGGATTAGGGATTAGACCTGTAAAAAATGTTTACTTGGAAATAGGATTGATTTAATTCTTAATTCTAATCACGGATTGGTGATTATCAATCCAGGGATTACCCAACCCTGATAGCCAATTAGTTAAATAAAGAAGGTTTTAGATAAATAGTATATTATATTATATATAACATCTATAAAAGCTCTAATAGTATATTAAAGAACGAGTTTCACAAGGCAAGATTTATTGCACGAGTCTAAATTTAGAAAACGAGCCGCTTGCGGCGAGTTTTCTAAAGAACGAGTGCAATAATGACATGAAACGAGTTTTTTATGCTATTTTTTCTATTTTGCGTCTTTTATTCCCTTTTTAAAGAAAAAAATCGCAATTTCAAAATTTAGGGATTTTTGTGGTGGTTGGCAACACTGATGTGACATTTTAAAATTCATTGATTGACACAGAAAATTGAGTGAAGTTTTTGTCAATTTTCTGTTTTTTCAATTATTTTTTCAATGCTACCAACTTTGAAAAAGTTGGGCTATCAATCAATCAAAGCACTAAAATGAGTTTTGTGTGCTTTAACAGCTTTATTATAGACGCAAAATAGAAAAAATTAGTTTTGACTAGAGATACTTAAATATTCAACTGCAGGGTTAAGTAACCCCCAATTTTTGACAAGGATTAGGGATTAGGATTTGGAAATTAGGTTGTTTAAAATAATTTTTTTTTTATTCGGAATTGGGGTTAAATTTAAAAAATCTGATAATCACGGGTCGATGATTACTCCAGGGATTACCCAACCCTGTAGGGCAATATATGTATATTTAAAAAGATCATAATTAGACGTTTCTACTCAATATCGAATAATAATTTAAAAAAAAGTTAATATAGAATATGTAAAATTATGATGTTTTTTAAAATTTGCAGTTTATTAGTATTTTTTTTATAAACAATATATTTCTCCATGAGACTGCAGCGAGAAATATTTTATATCGAGTTGGCGCTTTTTATCTTCAACAGATAACAATAATGCAGTACTTTTTGGTATTTAGAATATAACTGTCATTCTGGTATAATAGCATGTGCTGAAGTACTAATTTCAGATAACGGTACAGGTACTAATGAGACTCCAGAGTAGAATGAAGGAATCACGACACAATAGTACCATTAGCGTCTATGTTTTGAAACAGTATACAGTCTGCGTCATACTATGTGTCTTTACCACTAAAAGTACATGTATTAGCAAAAGCAAAAAAGCAATTTGTTTACTTTTCATAAAGAATTTCTGGTGATCCTGATGATTGTACTTGCGCACTAGTTTCTTTGCCCATTTTAACTGCACCTTTTACGTTCTTGCGTTTATAAGCAGGCAACCATAGTTCTATTCGAGTTAGCCAACCTTTCAATTTTCCCATGCCACAAAAGTTGTCTCAGCCGGATTTTGACTTGCTCAGTCATGGCAAGCAAAGTTGAGTTTATTGTAAGTATTAAAATTTTTATGTGCATTCCGTTTTTTGAATGATTTTGGTGGTACACACATTTTAGCTTTAAATCGTAGGCCATCAAGCTGTTATATAACCAGATCTTGAATGCTACCTCTAATAAATCTTGATTGTTACACGTGTCTGCGAGCCCGTACAAGTTAACTGTACAGCCTTATTTTATTCACCTTCTCATCCGTATCATCGTTAACTGTTCCAGGTTTAAAGCCCAATTAAACGTTCCTTTAGGTGATCAGCTTTTTTAGCTTAACAGGTCTTATTAGTTAAACAGATGGCGTTATTTACCGAATGCGAACCAAGGTCCGTCTTGCTTTTAAACATTTACTGACCTTGAATGAGAACAATGCGAAAACCATGATTGGAACAGCCATATAGTAACGACGTCACTATGGATGCATTAGGTTATGTGATATAGTGAACTAGTGTGATATAAAATAATAATAGCTAGTAGGTAAGCAAAATGACGAAAACAAAATGACAATGTTATCAATTTGTCATTGCATGATTTCTCATCATCTGTTATAGCAAGAAACATCATAGAAGTACAAACGTTTGTTGGGAACTTAATTACTTTTTCTAGCCTCTAAAAATGGCTGAGGCATCATCGAAAGTAGAACATCCTACCACGTAAAAATTGCATACTTTCTAAATCAATAGCCAAGAGCATTAAGAGTATTTTTTAGATATATGGAAACGTTAATGCATGTTCTGAAAGCAAACGTAGGAACAGGTCTGTTTGCTATGGGTGATGCTGTAAAAAATTCTGGACTTGCTATTGGCCCATTTGCCATTACATTTTTGGGTGTACTTTGCACGTATTGCGAACACTTACTGGTAAGTAAATTATATAATAAAATTCGTTCTTAAAGATACTTTCAATGCAAAACTATCAATATTTAATAAATAACTTGCAGCTAAATGCTTCCCAAGAAATGAAGGATAACTTAAATATGGATCAATATCCAGATTATGCCGGAACTGTAGAATTATGTTTCTCTACTGGACCAGATAAATTACAAAAGTTTGCTTCAGTTATGCGAAAACTAGTAAATTGTTTCCTATGCATTACTCAACTTGGTTTCTGTTGCGTCTATCTTGTATTCGTTGCCTCAACAGCCCAACAGGTATAATTTTCGATTTTAAATAAAATTAGTTTAGAATCTATCCTTCTTTTTGTAGATCCTCGAATGGGCTGGTTATGTCTTCGATGTGCGGGTGGTTATGATTTTTATAACGATTCCTGTAATTCTTACCTGCCTTATAAGAAACCTTAAATATTTGGCACCCGTTTCAGCATTGGCTAATTTACTGCTATTTGTTGGCCTTGTTGTAACTATATACTACGTATGTCGAGGTCTGGAGAAACATGAAACGGTAAAACTTTTACCAGGAATCCGTCGAGTGCCATTATTTTTTGGCACGGCCCTTTTTGCATTCGCAGCTATCGCAACTACTATACCATTGAAGAGCGACATGCTAAAACCACAACAATTCGATATGCCATTGGGGGTGTTGAATATTGGCAAAGCCATCAGTATAGCTATTTATGTTATGCTGGGGACACTTGCTTATACTAAATATGGAGAAGATATCAAAGGAAGCGTTACACTTAATATACCTAAGGATGAGGCGTACGTTGAAGCTATAAATTACTATTTACTGTTGTATGCTGCTTGCTGTATCTACCACATTCTCTTCGTGCTTATGTTTACAGCTTCTTTTTTGTTCTTTGTTGTTTGTGTATAATTTGCTTTCCTGATCTACTATAATGTCTAACCATCTACTTGCCTGGTTTTGTACTCTAAGATTTTTGCATTCGTCTGGTTTCCACTTCTGTGGTTGCTGCATTTTATTTGTAATCTACCATTATACTTTATGTATATCTATTAAACAGGAGACTCTTGCATTGATGTCATAGAAATGCTTCAGAACATACCAAACTATCTTAGAACACTAGCCTCATTCTATTTGGAACTAGTTACTTTTTCCAGTGTATTGTTCCTGACATCTTCTCCCCAAATCTTTTTATTGTTTCAGTTTCAGAGCTTAATCATAAGATTGAGTATAGCCCAGAAATCTTAAGGAGTTTCTGACTTGGAATTAAACTATTGTAAAGCTGGAAATCTCCAGGATTTTTGTATTGGTCTAGAAAAACACACACAAAAAATCCTCTGCCATGTCGGCTTTCCCGTTTTTTCGGATCCAAATCGGCCTAATTCAGAGACACTGCATAGATGTTTATAATGAGCAGCAGAACGCCCTTACAGTGCTGTCATGATTCTGAAAATTGAAAATTTTACCGAAACAAGAAGGTCTGGCGGTGAAATAAATACTCAAAGGGTAGAATGTTCTGGATATTTTGGGTCGTTCTGTTGGTATCGCTATACTTTGTTTGACTGGACTGGTCAGTCTAGAATCCGTCCCTTGATTTGGGGGCGGGCCTAGAACCGGGATAGACTTCATTACGCGAGTCGATACTAGCAAAGTATATTCCGGCAGCAACCCCCTGATCCCTGTCTAAGTGGAGCTGGTATAGCCAGGTGCTTCTCCTTCTGCCCCTGTACTTCGGTGACTTAAGATCCATAGGCATGGCCCATCTCAGAAAGGCTACTTCAGGGGATTACTTCACAAGGGGTGGTGATGCAAATATATAGCCTTTCACACTGAGACAACCCCACCTCCTAGTTGGTATTGGCCGGGTCTCTACTTCAAGGTGGAATCGGATGTGGCTCTGTTGAAGGCTCACAAAACCTTAATTATGGTAGGGCGCGGTGGCCAAATTCTGGGATATCCTAGGAAGATCCGGTTTTCAAGTCACACTTGAGGTTGGACTCGTCTGGGCAGTGAACGTCCGCAAGTTGGACTAGGGGTGATGGGACTCTCTCGAGGAGGGATCCCGTCGGGTGTGGACGTTAATAGCTCCGGCACTATCCTGGAGAGCTGGTAGAGGGTGGAAAGGAAACTTGGTTCTCACCAGTGAATACTGGTAGGTCTTACAAATGAAACTGACGCGCTAATCTAGCGTAACTCAATTTGTAGTCCCGTAAGGAGAGACGTGATCATAAGTTAAGCAGGTGGGTCACGTTAAACAAATATTGGATAGCCTGTATCTTCAAGCGTTACGCAACTAAATCTGTTATTAGTGCTGCCACCAGGTGTTCGCGCATGCGCGTCGTTATCTTTACGTGAAGTAGGTTAGGGGCAGCTGCAATAAAATACCGATAGTTACGCTAGTTTTGTACATATAAGAAATAAGTTGTAGCAGGCTTGTAATCGTGTGTGGTTTGGACGGGTATTCAAACCTTATGAACCTGATTTTCACCCCCAATCCTCTGGGTTCAGGTCGATTACTATAACCCCAAAATGTGTCGATAGTTGTCCTGACCACAGTATCTGCATCTGCAACCAGTACCTCAATACAGCAGATGGATGGGACGAGTCTTGTTCTTTGCATGACTTACAAAGTCGGGCTGGATGATCTTCACAGGTGTATTTGTTGAGGGCTACTTCTATGGGCCGTTTTTCTCAAGAAGGCGTCCAACACGGTACAACCAGTTTTACCGTGATCAAGATCTTCAAGTATTTTGAAGTACTGTCTTTCCTATCTTCCGCATCGACACCTCATTCATGAATGCAGGTGGTCAGGCAAAGCAGGAAAGAAAGAGCAGTCCTTTTTCTCGTAAACAGTTTTAAGAGAAAAAGGTAACATTGTTACCGAAATACGTATTGGTATTAGTCAAATACAATGCGTGGTTAGGAGACACCGTTTAAAGTCTAGTATATTCAAGGTCTTAGCGGACACTGACAGATTCATCTGAACTCTGTCGATTCATCGGATCTAATTCTTCATAAAAGCTTTAAATATTCAGAAATTAGAAGTTTTTAATAATGAATACAATGAAGCTCAAAACAGCAAAAATGACTTAAAAATTCTAACCTTTAATGTCCAGACTTACTAAGCTACAGTGTCTTATCGTATGTCTTGGTATTAGCCTCTAAAGTGCTCTCTAGCTTTCCACTACTCAGTCTTTCGAGTCTCTTTAGATTTACGTAAGTTTTCTTACTACGTTTCAAAAGTCTAAGTCTTCAGATACGTAATGAGCTACATTTTCATGTACTATCTTCCTACGTTTTTCTACTGCCTATCTATTACTGTATTTCTACTCCTGAATTTAAGTTTCAGTGGCTCTCTGAGTAATTCTACGTGCCTTTAAATTTTTCTGAACGTGTAGAAGGTTCTCAAGTTTCTCGGGTCTTCTTAAGATACCCTATGTTTTCCTAGTATTTATTAGATTATAGGGGCACCTTTAAGTCTTCTTAGAGCTACTTACGATTTCCTGCAGATCTGTAGGTCGGCCTAAATAATATTAAGCCATTTTAATTTCTCTATTCTTTCCTAGTTTCTAATTCTACTTAAATCTTTTTAAGTTACCTCTTTAAGTCTTTATGAGAACGTTTTCTAGAACGTCCTACGTATTTACGCACATGAAAGCTTTCCAAGTCTCTGCAAGTCTTCACTACGTCTGCCTAAATTTATTTACGTCTCTCTACATTCTTCTCTCTAAGACGGTCTAAAGGTACCCAAGTTTCTCGAGAATTCGCTAAATCTTCTCTCCTCTCCTATCTACTGATTACTATGATTAACAGCCTTGGTAGTGTAATGTCTGGCGTGACGGACTTTCACCCAAGCGGCCCGGGATCGACTCCCGGCGCTGGCAGATCTGGTTAAGGTTTTCTGCAGTTTTCCTTAGCTGTGACACAAATGTGGGATTTGCTCTGTTCCACCTATAAGTCGGCTGCAGCCGCACATTGGGCCTACATAATAATAATAATCGCCGCCTCCCTCCCGCACAAGCTTATAGCTTCTGGGGCCTTGGTTTAGGTTATGGGTTGTAGTAATTATTATATTATTATTATTATTATTATCTACTACTATGATTATCTACTGTCTCGTACCTGTTATCTATTTGCTGCTTCCTATATACTGTCTATAGTTTACAGTCTATTTCTTACTTTAAACTATCTACTGCCTTCTGCTACCAACTGTTTAATATTTCTTGTTACCTAATTTTATTTGACTTATAGCAAGATTTTATGCTGTTAACTTCAAAGACACCTTACTTTTTAACCTTTTAATGTATTTTTGACTTAAATTGTATTATTTTTAATGTCAGGTTGGCCCAGTCGGTAAAAGGTTGTACCGGATTCGCAATTATGTTTACATATGCAATACAATACTATGTCCCATTTCAAATACTGTGGTTTATGATTGTCGAACACCAGGGCCCTTTCAAACGTAGCTTGTTAGTGGAAGTAGGTTTCAGAATTGCCTTGGTACTACTGACATGTAAGTCTTTTATTGCCTGAATATTCATTCTTACAGCTAAATAATAGAAATTAATTTTTTTAGTTTTTCTGGCTGAAGCAATACCATACCTAGATTTGTTTATTTCGTTAGTCGGTGCATTCTGCAGTGCAGCGTTAGCCTTGCTGATACCCCCTGTGTTGGAGTATGTTAGAGCTTCGAAGAATGATAAACTAACGGCATGGATAATCGGTAAAGACATATTTATTTTCGTTGTGGGTATCATAGGCGCCGTCACTGGAACTACAGAAAGCATAGTGGCGATAGTGAGCGCAGTAACAAATTCGAAGACTAGCAATACGAATAATACAAATGCTTACGCAAAGGATGTGCTCACATGGATGAAATCACCTTGACGTACCATATTTTATTATGTATTATATTTTGTTATACGAATCTTTATTTTAGATGGCGACTTTTATACGCAATGCTTATATTTGTATAAATATATTTAAATAATATCCTTTTTTAAATTTTGTTGAAACTTATTTAAAATTTAAACCGATGTAGTTCTTCACGGGCTTAACTAGTATAGCCTTTTAGATATTTTTACGAACTTTTCGATGAGCCCCAACTTTCGAATGGCTTTTGACTTTTAGCTCGCAATATTTCTATACATTTTACTACTACTTTCTGTGATTTTTAATTCTGCAATATTGTGAGCTCTCACATCACATCAAGCTTCATGATAAATAAGTATCACTCAGTGATCTTCTTTATAAAAGACGGACCTTATAATGACTATATTTACTAAAAATTTTTACCTTCAATTTTATAAACTAATGATCCAGAAGGGGGATTTTTACGTGTTTATCTAACTCTCCTTACATATCCCGAGGTCTCTTTTGATCTTATTGCTTCTCCCGAGCCCCAGATTAACCTCTCTTTAGATCTAATCAAGTTAGTGTTGGTCCCTCTAAGCCGTTCTAAAACTGCCTAAGTCTCCTTAGTTTTCCCTGGGTTTACTACATCTCTAAAGCTCTTCCTACATCTTTCCTAGTCTGTTATGTTTTCCCATCACCTAAGCCCCCTTTAGCTTATCTGTCTCTCTAACCCTCTGTAAGTCTGCTAAAGATCAGTTCAAGCCCTTTGAAGTCCTGTTATGTCTCTCTAAGTCTCTTTAAATCATCGTCGCCACTAAAGTGGTGCGAAGAGTGTAGGTTTGTCTAGGTTTCTTCAGGTCTGCCTACGTATTTATATGTCTTCAAGCTGTTATCCTGTTTTATTCTATCATTTCTTATCTAGTCTGCCAAGTCATAACATTAGTATCTACTCGATTAATACAATCACTAACTTCAAGTAATTTAATATTTGGTCTTTTTTGCCCTTAGCAACGTGGGTTATAGTGTAACAAAAGAGTAAACAATTACTTTCCTTATTTATAATGAACACAGTAAACATGGTATTTATAAAGGGGTGTTGGATAAATACATTTAATAACAGTGTAGTGTATTTAAAAACTTTTGTTATTCGTTTTGTTAGTTACTTATTCGAAAAAGTGATATATCTACACTAACAAGTATTATACAAATATAAAGTTTGTTTGGTTGTTAAAGCTTGAAACAAAGTTGTTTTTTTTTCAAACACAAAATACAATACAGGTCCGTACTCACTTCAAATGGTGCAACTAAAATGCTCAAACTTTTACTAAAAAAATACTGTATTTATGCCTCGGTAGAGATCTCTTATTAAACAAATTATAACTCAGGTTCTGTAGGTACCGGTTTCTTAAGCTCATAACTTGCAAAGAGGAATCAAGGAATAAGAATAATAATTATAAATATCTCTTGTGATCAGTTTAGTTTTGCCTTTATCTACAAGATTAAAAGTTTGTTTTGATTGGTTTAAGACCGTAGTCATAAATCGTTATTTTTGGCACTTTATTAAACTGATTTAAAGCTATAACCCCAAAAATCTACCAGACCAATATTATCATAACAAATTTTAAGTTAAACATTATTTATTTATTGAATAAATATCGCTTTCAGTTATATAAAAAATATTAGTTAATATCAAAATAGGGATCCCTTTCAAAAACTGAAGAGTTTATAAAATATAGATTGCTTAACCTAAAGGAGCTAGGTTTTCAGGTGATAACTTTACTGGTTTGCATCAAATTAACTTATATAAGTTATAACAGAGAACTGCTAGTCCTGATTGCATCTAATTGTTTGGTAATCTTTAAAAGGTACAAAACTGCACAACAATGACCTCAAGCACTGTATTTTTATATAACTAATAACAACCCAAACACTTTTTTAAACGCAGAACCTTGAAGACTGTAACGCTGTAACGTTCTTAACATTAATTATAAACTAAAGTTTGCAGCAATTAAATCGTTTCTTATTCTTAAACACGTATTTTAACATAATGCCATTGAATAATTATGAACTAACATTCTTCCCCATATTAATTTCTTACTTAACGACATTTTTAACCAATTAGAAAAATAAACCGAAATTTGAATCATATTAAATATTTTAGAAAGGCTTATCAGCTCTACAGGAAGTGTCAAGTATAAAATCCAATGCTTAGACAAACTACTTAGTTGCAAACTGTTGAGATTTTATGTGTAGCTTAAAATACAAAAAAAACGTATCACGATTTAACTGCTGTAGCACAAGTCTGTAAGTGGTTTTTAACCAAAAAGAAGACTCAATATCTTTATTACTTAGCTAAGAAGCTAAAAACTGTTTTTTAACTGAAATAATTCTACGAAAACTTACATCCACACTTTTTTCCGTGGGAATTGCAATCTAAATACAACTGCTATTTAAAATAGGATGAGAAAACATTTAATTTATTAAACGAGACGAAATATTTCCTTATTACGCAGGGCCGTACTAAGGTAATTTTTATAGATTAACAGCCGTACTTATAAAGAGATTTACACGCGTGTAACATACTCTTTCAATTTCCCCCGTCACGTAATATCTCGGACACTTCTATTTTTGTTAAAGGATACTCCAGAACCTTTATTTAAAAGTTTTTTGACTCCCAAAAAATTTCTTAAAGCTTTTGGAGAAGATGGTATTGCGATACCACCTGAGTAGTGCTTGAAAGTAAAAAAAGAACAAAGTGTAATTTTCCAATACTTGTTTCAAGTGTTATTTTGGTCTCTTGACATCCAACTCCCATATCCCGCCGAAGTGGTGAGAATTTTTTGAGATAAAGTGCCATTTTTATCCTCATATTAGCCGCAAAATCGCAAATACTAGAACAATATATCATGCAGAAATCTACCCATTTCCTTAATTCCTTATTCCCAAATAAAATTCGTCCCATTATCTGAAAACACTTCAGATGGTTTTCCGCGACTACTAACGAAAAGGATATGAAATTTCTATTAATTTTTTTCTTTTAATCTAGTTATTTATTTTTTGTATTAACCTTAGCGACGTGTTTGTTTGTATTCATATTACTTGTCATAATGACAGCTTAGCTGTCGAAACAATTGTCAGGTAGAACAGCGTAAAGGGTCCCTTATGTTTCTTACGGAAATTGGATCCCGGTCAAATTGACTGAAATTGTGATATGTTGTAGTTTCCATTATCCTGAGCAAAAGCCTCCATGGCCACGAAGCTCTAAAATTAACAGTTTTGAAGTTACAGAGCAGGAAAAATTCATACTTCGGTTTATGGATTTTAACTCTTTCAGCCTCGGTAACGTCATTTTCTGTGTATATCTTTTGTTTTGATTAACCACGAGAACGTTGCGCGAGTGGATTTGGCACATCATTTGGCCCTGAAAAGGGCCGATTTATTTGAAATTAGAAAATGTTTAAAAAATGAAAAATATCGTTGATTATTGCCTATGTAGATAGAGGTTGAAACGACCCTTTTCAGGGCCAAATATTGTCCATTATCGGATGCTACCGGGTGCCCCATTATATTTTGACCCTTATCTCAATCATTATCTCAATTAAAAAGTTATATAGGTTTATAAAGAGTCAAAATATAATGGCACACCAGATATAATTCAACACGAATGCAAAACAACATAATGACCTATGTTAATCAAAACAAACAAAGAAATATACGCAAAAATGACGTTACCGAGGCTGTGCCTGTTAAAAATCTATATACCGAAGTATGAATTTTTCCTTCTTTCCGTGCTGTGTAACTCCAAAGTTGTTAATTTTAGATGTGAATATCAGCCAATTTGACCTGGATTAAATTTCCGCAAGAAACGTCTGGGGACTTTTGCACGACGGCACTCGTTACGCTTGGTGCGCCTGTACATAATCTCCCGCAATCTGCATCAGTTAATTATGTACTAATATTGTTAATGCTAGTTGTTAGGTTAATCCTTATGCATTTTCTGTTACATATTTATTAATATTAATTATTAAAATCGTTTGGCTAAAAAAGTAAAAATTCTAATAAAACGAACAAATAGATACAAATAATTTTACTATTATATCAACTTTATTCCTCAGCAGAAGTTTAAAAGTGTGTATTAGGATAGCAGAAAAGGTCGAGGATGGTTTACTGCAGTCCTGGTATATATGCATTGACATATTTGAGAACCCCCGTATGTAACACACAAACTGCAATATCATCATTAGTAGTGCTACTGGTTACTAGATGGCGCCCAGTTCTTAAAATTTTTATAGCATATTTTAAATTCAACCTTACTAAGTTAACATTTATTTTAAGTTGCTTTATAACTACTATTAATATTATTAATATTGTATTATTAAAAATACAACTTAAAATAAATCTTAACTTAATGAAGCTTAATTTAAAATATGTTTTAAAATGTGTAAAAACTGGGCGCCATCTGGGTTCTCAAATATGTCAATGCATTTATACCAGGACTGCAGCAAATCACCCTCAAACGTTTCTGCTATCCTAATACACACTTTTAATCTTCTGCTGAGGAATAAAGTTGTCATAATTAGAAAAACTATTTGTATCTATTTGTTCGTTTTATTAAAATTTTTACTTTTTTAGCCCAACGTTTTTAATAATTATTATTAATAAATATGTAACAGAAAATGCATAAGGATTAACCTAACCACTAGCATTAACAATATTAGTAAATAATTAACTAATGCAGATTGCGGGAGATTGTGTACAGAGCCGTACCAAGCCTAATGAGTGCCGTCGTGCAAAGGACCCCACACATTTTTTACGGAAATTTGATACCGGTCAAATTGACTGAAATTGTGATATGTTGTAATTTACACTATTCTGATCGAAAGTCTCCCTGGCTACAATGCTCTAAAATTAACAGTTTTGGAGTTACAGAGCATGGAATGCAGGAAAAATTCATACTTCGGTTATAGATTTTTAACACGTACAGCCTCGATAACGTCATTTTTTGTGTATATTTTTTGTTTTGATTAAAACAGGTAATTATGTTGTTTTGCATGTGGAATTATACTGGGTGCCCCATTGTATTTTGACCCTTTATAAATCTATATAACTTTTCAAGTAATTGATATAATGAAATGTGATGTTCATTAGTCTTCTTACTTTTTAAAGTATTTTTCTGAGTATCCGTCTTTTTTGTCCACCAAGCCGGTGGACAGCAGTTCACCGCAGGACATCAAAAAGTTGCCCTATCCCCGAAAATACGCTATGTCATTTTCGATTAAATCGGAAGCGGGCAACAAAAAAGACGGATACTCAGAAAAAAAACGTTAAATATAAGAAGACGACTAATGAACACTGCATTTCATTATCTCGATTACTTCAAAACTTATATAGGTTTATAAAGGGTCAAAAGAAAGCAAAACAACATAATTACCTGTGTTGATCGAAACGAAAACAAAAAATATACAGGGTGTACGGAATGAGACTTCCCGAATGACTCACAGTGAAGTCTCGGACAGGGTGTATGAAATGAGTCCTTCCGGAATACTCGCAGTGAGGTCTCGGAAAGGGTGTATAGGATGAGACTTCCCGGAATACTTGCAGTCAAGTCTCCAACAGGGTTTACGGAATGAGACTTCCCGGAATACTCGCAGTGAAGTCTCGGACAGGGTGTAAGGGATGAACGGAAATCGGAACTACGGTTAAGAGGACTTACTCTTATATTTCCAAAAAGGTTCGGACTGCTGGACTGGACAAGGCTACTGGTTGGTCCTGCTGGCTTCGAGTCCTGGGAGCGAACTGACTAAATTTGTTCGCGCATCTTCTTATATAGGTGCTCTCGGAACGTGGGGGAAATGGTAGGAGTGAAACGGGGCGGCGCACGCCAAATATCGGTTAGGAACGGACGCGTGCTCTCGCTTGAGTCGGTCGCTTATCCGAGCGGTCTTAGATTGCACAGAAGATAAACTTACTCACTCGTATAACCAAAACAATTAACTAAAATTCAGTAACTTCGTTACAGTGTCACCTTTGACACATAGCAAATTACATGTTTGTATATCTCTTGACGTTGACTTCCTGGTCGTTGTGTATCTTTAACACTGCATGTTTCTATACTGGCGTTATTTACTTCATTGTTATATTAGATAACAATGAAGTAAATAACGCAGGCATTAGCCTCGGACCGTCTAAATGTATTATAATACGCGATAAAACATCATTACGTTATCTTTAACAAGGACATACTCTTCTATTAACTTAAACTTAGTTACAAGGTCACTGATCTAGATAGAGCCAGACCTTTTGTAAGGGGGGGGCAACAAAAAATTATTAAATATTTTGTTTTATAGGATATCGTTTCTTTGGACAACATGTTATATTTGGATGAACAAATTGTAGCCCCGTTGTTAAGGAAATTTTATTTCTTTATTTTTTAATCACTTTATCTTTTTTAGTGCACAGACTACTTTTCATTTGTTAAAAAACAAATAATACATTTGTCAGTTTCAATCTTTCACTCGTTTTAGGGGGGGCGAAGTTGTGTCATATGAGGGGTACAGCCCCCCGCTGCCCCTCTGTATCTACAGCCTTGCTTAGTTAACCTAACAGTCGGTTGTTTTACATCGAGTAGATACACTAGAGGTCTATGGTAAGTAGGTGTAAAATGTGGCTTTTCTTCCAAACAGATTTGGTCGAAATTTTCCATTGACTAACAATTCTTTCTCAGTTGTGCAATAATTCTTCTCAGCTTGAGTAAGGCTTCTGAACTTGCGTAAGAAACAGATTTTGCCAGTTCGTCAAATGAAATTATAAAGAAACTGGATGATCCTAATTAATTAAACTTTTCAAATCTTTTTTAAACGGCGCTACTATTTGTGAAAAATTTGGGATAATAATTTGGAAAAAAATGTTAAACCATTTTGGTTTTGCAATGTCTCGGTATAAAGTATTCATGTATAATTCTTAATTTTTTGAAACCAGGAATTATGCCTTTGGCGTGAATTTATAGCCTAGGTACAAGATCTACTTTTTCAAAACTTTACAGTTAACCAGATCTTATCTTAAATTCACCTTTGTTAATCTGTTTAGAACTTTATTAATAAAGAATTATAGTTAATTGGATTGTGACCAATTATTATTGCTGTCCAAAATGCATTCAGACTAATCTTAAGACCCATTGAAAACCTTGTTAGCTGGATTTATCCTTTATCAGCAGTAAAAGCTGTATGTGCAGTAATAGCCTTGGTAATAAAGATCTAAATGGGTAAAACAAATTGTTCCAGATATATCATCTAAAAGTTTTTCTATATGTGATAAAGCAAATGTGTCATTGTCAATATGTTTGTTCAACTGGCTATAATCAACAACTGCCTTCCATTTTTTCATTCCACTACTATCAGCTTTTTGGGTACTATCAAAAAAGTGTTGCCACTCAGAATTTGAAGGTTCAATAACACTATCACAGTGGTGTACTACAGATTTCAAAAATGTTCTAAAAAACTATTGAGAATTAAAATGCGTTAAAATAAATGAGCTGTAACCTATTATGGATTCGAAAGGTTTTGAACATTTAAAATTAGAACTTTGGATGCGTGACTGAAGCTGTCCGAGACAAAAATTCCAGTATGTATAAGGCGAGAATTTTGGAATTATCTAGCTCTATGAGTGTTAATAGTAAGGCTATACAATAATTTAAGGTTTAACTAACAATATTTGTAGGGAATATTAATAATAATCTACCAACATATTTGGCATGCATGAAATTAAAAAATAACTTAACATTTATATTTTTATTCCCAGACTATATCTTATTTTACAAAATTGCTATCGTAAATGTATTTATTCCATGATGGGTTGGGTTAGCTTAGACAGTTCATGTAGGTGCTTACAATAACTATTATTTTCTCCAAACCACCAGCTATTAATGTCTGTATACACCTTTTTGGGTTGCGAAGGATCGTTTAACATTTCACAAAGTTTACAAGCAGATCTGTACATGCTTCTTTCGATAGAATAATGTTTCTTCCACTCAAAAAACTTTAAGTATTCTGTAATATTTGTATCTAAAAAGTTTATGTAATCTGCTAACTCTTTGACACTAGAAAATTTGTCTGCAACAATAACTGAATGGGGAGGTGTAATTTCTTCATAGTCTGCTGCTCCAAATGCAATCGGCACAATGTCTTTTTCCAATATCTTGTAGAGCTTCTCGGTAACATAATCTTTACAATGAGTATATTCAAATACAAAATAAAATTTATATTTTCTGAAAACTAAATCATAGCAGTGAGATATCGGCAACTCCACGTTTATCATACTACGAGGACATTCGGCATCGCCACAATGACCATACATGTGAGCGTCTAAATAACAGCGAAGGTTTTCATAAAGCAATTCCCTTTTGTTTGGCGTATAACATTTTGTTGCTAGTATCCATGCTGCAGTTCTAGATTTTTTGTTTAATGTCTCTTCAGTTGGCATCACATAACCGGTCTTGTTTTTAATAATATATCCGTAACGCATAACTATATCAGAATCAAATCTAAAACAAGTATAGTTGTTTGGTAATCAAGTAATTAAATAAGTTAAACTTACCTGTAGGTCATAGTCCAATTATAAAATGATTTATATAAATTTAAGTCCGACGGAAAAGTGTTGCCTGGTGATTCCAAGTTGGCAAATATGTATTTTTGATTCGAATGCCTTGCACGTGGCGTTTTATGAAAAGCATCGTATTCAGCACCATCGAAGATTATTGCATCGAATTTCTGTATAGGCAGTAATTTTCTGTCGCGGGTGACATAGCAGTTTTTAAATCCACATTTCTTAAATGGTGCATATTTGTCACCATAGAAGCCAATTTGTGTATCATTCCCGTTTAGGGATGGCCAAAACAGTATGTATTTTGTGTTGTTACTAAATGTGGTGACTTGGCATGTCAAGGATAATTTGTGTTTTAGTAACAACAGCACGACCAGCACCATTACACCAGTAATGAAATGTAGCACTACAGTATGTGTTCTTTTAGATAGCTTCAATAGATAGTAAATGCCCATAATTTGCCGAAAGTTTTAAAATAACAGAACCAATAAAACATCTTTTTTAGCGTTTTGTATTGTTCTGCTTCTGTTACAAAAACAAAATACAAACTTAAGTATTTTGTTAACTTAAAGGTACAATAGAATTATTAGCTATTGTAATCTAAAAGAAATTTCATTCAGTATTGTTTTCGTGTTGCATGCCAGTCAATATTTTTTTAAAACGGTACCTAACACACTTTAGATCCTAAATTAAAAAACTAAGATAATACAGGGTGTTCTAGAAAAATATGCAATGCTTTAAGGGGGTGAAAGGTGACCATATAGAGACCCCAAAACTCATAAAATAAAAATAAAAAATGAAAAAAAATTCGGATTTTTCCGTATTTTTTGCAAGTCACGAGTCGACTATGGATTCTTTGTAAGATTCTGACTCTGAATTACTGATAAAGCAAACAATGATCTCACATCTGCACTACTAAATTAAAAACTGACCTCCGCTACGTACAATTGCGATCATTCGCTAAGGAACGATCGAAAAATCATAACCGCCGATTTTTCAGTTTTTTGTACAATGTAAATGTAAGTTTATTATACGGTGCTCAAGAACATTTTATTTTTGAATATTATAATTGCCCAGTTCATAAATTAGGTCGAATTAGAGCGCACATTGTACAAAAAACTGAAAAACCGGCGATCACAATTTTTTCATCGTTCCTTAGCGAATGATCGCAACTGTACGTATCAATTACAGAAACAACGGAATTGAATTTCAAAAGCGGTTGCCGAGTGACTCACTACCTTGATGACTTATCACCCGGTTAATCGTTGGAGCAGAATAAAAGGTCTTATGTGGCTGTTGTGTGAATTAAAAACACCCGCCCGAGTAAAACATTTTGCGCAAACTGGGGATTTTCCTGTTTGAGTTCCAATAGCCATTGGCAAAATTGCACTCGCGGTATATGGAGTGTACTTTTTGAAAATGGTTGATTTGAAAAGTTCCGTTAATTCAGCAGGCGTGTTTGGTTCTGCCATAATTTAAATAGTAACTATAATTAATTAAACTACTTAACACTACCTCGCTCAAGTTATTCATTCTAATTAAACGTGTATTAATACGTAATTGAAACTCAAGTTTACGGCCACCTCAACACAAAGAAAGTTGACAACAAACTGCATACTGCAAATTACAAGCTTTAAAGATCTGAGTCATTAACAGTTATTTACAGATGGTCAAAATTTATTTAGGTTTATTATTTAGCTAAAACGTTTTAGCTAAAGCACGTCCTAATGTTTTGTTTTGCTTGCAATTTCGAAGAATTCATTTATCCGGCTTGGGTTTATTATGATTAATTTTTTGATGACCTTTAAAAGTATGTACTATTTAATAGGCATAATTTTATCTACTACTTTGCAGTGGCCTGCCTATTATTTTTGTAAGGGGGGTTGTATGTAATGGGGGTAATGAATACAATTCATTAAAAAAAGTCATTTTGAAATTGTAGAATACGAATTTTGAAACAAATAGAAAAAAACAATAAAAATATTGCAAATAGTAGTAATAATAAAAAACAAAAAATAATTTAATTAATTATTAAATATTTTTTTAAATTAAAAGTTCAAATAAAAAAAAGTTACCGGAGCAGGACTCGAGCCTGCGACCCACGCGTTAGGAAGCATACCTGATCAGCCCTCATTTGTTCCAGTTATAATATTAAATTCCTTCATCAGACCATTAAATAAATCTTTAGCACCATACATTCAACCACGATCGAGAAAAAAGAATATGATGTGTTTCTTTCCACCCGTTTGATAACTTCTTGTAATTATGTAGAGGGCAACCTTATCTAAATAATTAACCTCTACCTAGTCTTACCTTTCGGTAATAAAGCACAATTCTTTTTGTATTCACTTTCTTGATGGTGCTCCCAATCAATGTTGGGTCCATCCTAATTCCTCTCCCTTAATTAGGGACTCGAGAAACCCATCCAACCCTAAATACCAACGATAAGAAAGATCCTCACCTTTCCTGCTCAGCAACGTGCTGTTATGCTCATTTACTTGCAGATAATTTTCTGAAATCAATTTCCAACCAATCTTGCTCTTACAATCCTCCTGTTGCCGAGCAACCAAAATTGCTGAAAAGTCAAAGAAAATAAAAATAAATAAAAATTCTAGTTTTGTTTGTTTTTTATAGAACCTATACACCATTTACTAAAAAGGAAATAGAATTTCGAGCCTGGTTTGGCGAAACCACAATTGTTACTAAATATGATATTATACTGTTTTGTTATTTTGACTTATTATTATTATTATTTTTGTTTGTTGCAAATGACAGATACATTTAACCTCACTTCTTAAAATAATTTTTAGTATTGGCAACGTTGCAGCAATGCACAACTCTCGTCTTATCTGACGTAACTGTACTGTTATCATAAGAATCATCTCAGAATTGGGAATAATTGTGATACCCAATTTAATTTTCTGTTTTTGAGCATATATACTGTAGTTGTTGCTGATGTGTGTTGATTTCTCCAGGTTACAGTTTTGAAATATCTTCTTCTAAGAAAGGTCTTAAACACGTGTTATATATAATATAATTTTCTTAATCTTAAGTTAATGGTTAATGTTTATATTCGGTGGTACTCTAAATAATGGTAAAGCTTCACGATCTG
The DNA here is from genome assembly GCA_929113105.1 of Agrypnus murinus. Lineage (NCBI taxonomy): Eukaryota > Metazoa > Arthropoda > Insecta > Coleoptera > Elateridae > Agrypnus > Agrypnus murinus. Next base: position 6,300,535 of record OV816027.1, read on the forward strand.
ATATTGCACCAATAACCATAAATTTCTTTCCAAATCTTCACCCCATTACATTTGCCGTCATAAAGCCGTGCTTCGTCCATGGTGACAACATATTCAGATTTCGAACCTGCGAAATAATTGTCGTAAAATCTTTGACGGCAGTTAAATGATAAGGCTAATAAGATTTAGATTGGTGTTTTTCCTGCGTTGCCACATATACAATTGTATTAATTAATTTACATAGCTTAAATTTGTACAGGATATTAAAAAAATTACGTTTCACCTTCTAAGTGATGTGAAATATAATCTAACCTACTTTTAAGTCATGCAACTTTAAACTTTTATTATACTGTTTTAGTGGCTTAATGACATAAGATAGGTTTAAATAATGTACGTTACGAAAAATGATAGACTTCGTCAATTATTTTATTATTTATCGTGCCTTATAACTTTTCGTACGGATTGTTCCAAAAAGGTTATATGCAAGCAAAAAGAAAAAGTGGCGTTTAGTGATAGATTACCGAAAACTAAATTAAGATCAATATTAAACGTGCCATTTACCTCGTATAGACAAGATTTTTTTAGATCTAAGCAGGTGTGTTTATTCTTCCATACTTGGTCCTCTTGATCCATTAGTTCCAGATAATTCATTAAATAGAAATGGAGCCAACCCTAGCTTTCTTAGCTTGGGTTGGTTATTACGAATATGTTAATTTGTCATTCGGCTTTCAGCATCTTTTAACATATTATGTATGTATTCCTAAGGAAATATACGATATAAAGATTGTTTTGTATTTATAGATGGTATCCTTGTATTGTATCAAACTTGTTGTAGGAACACATAAATTGTCTTGGATAATACTCCGGAAATTTAGGGTTATAACACAGGATTAAAAATTAGGAGGATTTAAAAACATAGCATCACTTAAGATGGGTGTTTTGTCTGCGTTGCCATATATACAATTGAGTTTACATAACTTAAATTGTTATAAGAAATTTGAAAAGCTCACGTTCAATCATTTAAGAGTGACACATAACTTTTTTAAAATATCCATAGACTTGAAGGCTTTCAAGCTGGGAAATTGAAACGCACGCAGAGTTGTATAGTATAATATTAAAAATATTTTAAGACATTATAGACACTTTATAGGCTTAAAGATTTTTAGACAAACTCAACTTTTAGAGATTTACTGTTTTATCCTATAATTTTTGAAATGCAACCTCAAAAGAGATGGAAGACAATCGAGAGGTCATATATAGCACAAACCGAATCAAAACTTAAGAACACCATAAAATATCAGGCCCATATGTATATCGCAAATATTAACTGCAAAAACACAACAAAACACAAAAATTCATATCTTTTCTAAAATAAAAATATGTATTTTATGAACCACAAATAATCTTTAATTGCCTACACATATTTCTCGTATTTATGTTATCAGCTCTACATTTTATCTGTTAATTTAACTGCAACTAACGTTTAACTAGAAATTATATCAATTAACAATAAATAGCCTTGCGTAAAACTCGTTATTACACATAATCATTATTGCACGTCGTAATTCTATTTTTGTTGTGAAAACATTTACTCATTTTACGAAAAGTAATGCTCGCAATAAACTAAAAATGCAGCATAAAAACTTTCTGTTTATTTTTAGTTCACTTTTTCATTTATTTTCATTAACAAATTGTGCTAGAATTTTAGTGGTCCTACCAACACCCTCCTTCAGCCACAATTTAATATACAGGACGATTTACAAAGAATTATCTTTGCGCGGCCACGAGCTGGTTGTGTTTACGCCAGATCCACTGAAAGATCCGAAACTGACCAATCTAAAAGAGATCGACCTGAGTTACTACTATCAATATGCAACCGAAGTACAGTATGAAACTTTTGTTAATTTTTATAAACTTAATATCGTCGCTCTTACACAGGACGGCCTGCTCAAACTGACTCACCTTTTGTTCTCGCATCCGGAAATGAAAAGGATCGTAAACGACACCAGCGAACGTTTTGATCTGGTCATGGTCGAGTGGTGCGTGAATCCCAGTTTCAGTGTGTTGAGTAAAAGATTCGATTGCCCGTTGATAGGCATGAGCTCTTTAGGTTTGCGATTGGAAGGGCACGACACTGTTGGGAATCCTACGAATCCTTCTTATTTACCTGTTGGTTATATGGATTTTGAAAATAACTTTTGGGGAAGATTGGATAATTTTTTGTTTGGTATTGTCTGGAGATTACATCACCATTTGGTTGTAGTCCCAAAAGCGCAAAGAATTGCTGACGAATTCTTTCCCAGTTATACAAAAAATGATATTTTAGAAATAGAAAAAAATGTCAGTATAGTTTTGACTAACACGCATCCAATTATAACAGGTGTTAGACCGTTGGTTCCTGCTGTAATTGAAGTTGGTGGTATACATTTGAGAAAAGAGCCTAAAAAGATTCCTAAGGTACGTTTCATATTCAGTTTTTGTTAAGTAGTGGTGGTATAATTAACTAGTTAGTTATAAAGTTTTCCCATGTCAATTTTAGATTTTTAACATTTTGATTTGGTTATTTACCTTATTCAGGTTGTAGTTACCCTGTTTAGACATTTCATATTCCTTGTTCTGGTTTTATTCTTAAACCTCTTAAAATTCTGGCAGAAGATTATTTTCAGTGCAGAATGAATACTTATGTTCTACGCTTTGGCATTATAACGTGTTAAAATTGAACTTAGTTTTCAAGTCGGGATTTTTCTAGTTACGATTTAAAGTAACTAAAATGAATTCTTTAAGTTTTCTTTGATTCTGAGCCCTAGGTATAGTTTCAATCTCTGAAATTACAATGATTGAAAACGCACTGCCGATAATAACGTTAAAACTGCTCAATGCCGCTAAATTTTCCAAAGTTCGCACACTCACCAAAATAGTTTTGTTAGGCACTTGAGCAGAAAGTGTTTGAAGGACTGATTCTAGCCTACGCGTCTCATGGGAGCATGGTCAAAATCAATGGACGAGTTAAAAACTGGGAGTAGAGTGTCGTTTGAATTAGTATTAAAGTAGAGATTTATTAGGTTAAGTTAGAGTTTAGGTGAAGTTAAAAGCTAGGTTAGATTAGAGGTTAAGCTAGATTAGAGATATGGTTAGGTTAGATTAGGCTACTTAAGTTAAAGGTAAGGTTAAGTTAGATTAGCGGTAAGGTTCAATTGGAGATTAGGTTATTTTAGAGGTTAGCCTAAGTTATCTTAGATGTTAGGTTAGGTTGAAGATTAAGTTAGGAAAGGTCTGGAAGAAGGTTAGATTAGGTGGAACACGTTAATAAAGATAAATATCTCATTCGATATGTTTTTACTAAAAGATAACGTTCTCACATAAAAAACATACGTACGTCTTTGGATGATGAAACTTGCTGATCGATTCTTTTGAGAATTAATTTCGGTAACGCTAGATCTCCTTCCTAGGATTGCCTCATGTGTAATAAATTTTTACCAATCTGTAATATCTATTCTTAATTTTTTAATCACCCGATGTTCAACCGAACTTGTGCGGGGAGATACTTCAAATTTTCGCCATAGACACAAACCTCTTGTGACCTCTCATTATTCAACTGACCGGGTTAAAGACACACTATGTATTTATGAATTGAATAATCAGTTTATTTTTTGTCACAACTTCAATTGTACATCAAACTGTCTAACGCGGTCTCCATGTGACCTCCTGACATTTAACTGATTTCATTGACTTAATTAAGAAGCTTATTCATAGTTAGACCTTCATCATTAAGGAATGCATGAATAAATATATTTTATTCAGAAGTGTTTTGCCAGGACAACATAACCTCGATAAGGTCGTCGAAAGGTTACATTCGGGAAGTTAAAAAATAAATTAGTAAATCTATTCGCACGTACTGTCTTAGTTGTTTTTAAGACATACTAAGTTTAGTGTCTTTGTGTGACCTCCCAATAATCAATTGATCTATTGAGAGAGACACTTAAGGTTTGTTCAGGAATGAGCTACTAAATTTATTTTGGACCCCGACACTGGCTGAAACGATTTCAGTTATACACCAAATACACTCAACTTTATAGTTTTTTACAAGTCAACAAGTATTTATGTGACCTCTCGATATTTAACTTAACTTAACGCTAAAATTCAACTGTTTCCTATATTCAACTGTTCGTCAAGGAAGTTTAACTTAACTTCACATGCGGTCTCTTGATATTTGATGTGTCTATTATAGAAGCTGTGTCTATTTTTTAGAAATCGTTAAGCAATGAATGGACAAACCTATTTTCAGTTAGGGGTGTACGTCAAAGATACTCAGCATAGCCATACGATATGGAAGGGAGATGATTCAACTGCAATATATCGATAATTTAAAGTTAGTTGTTATGCGGTCTTCCAACATTGAAACAACTTATTTATGAAAATATTTTATTATTATTTGTTTAGAAATATCCATTTGATCACTCTAGAACTGCCTTGAGATCGTCTAGGGACACATAAATACATTAATTTTGTTACATTCTTATTTTATTTAGAGTGTCAAAGTATTTCAAAATTACTATGCTCGATTGTCATAGTTCGTACCTTTTTGTAAAATCTTTTTAAGTTTATTCTTTCCTTTTTTTGTCTGTCGGTTAGAAAAGATACAAAAATACATTTCAATCGTTCGTAGGTGCACACAACGAACTTATCTATCCGGCAGAAGTTGATGAATTCTGTTCATTTCTTTTTGGATTTAAGCCAATTTGATTAGCGATCCCATGGATATTAATTATTAAGTTAATTGTGTGATTAGTTTAGGCCCTATTTTATCTACCATAAATTTAGTGTTTGCAGGTGGCTACCATTCGAGGCTCAAATGCGAAACGGTGGATTCACCTTGAAAGCCGTCCGTAGCGAAAATTCTCCGTCCAGGCGGTTACTCTTTCTTCACCGCAATCCAGAGGCATTTACACCGGTAGCAGCGTGCGTGAAACATAGTTGTATTCTCGTAGTGTTTCCAATTATAATTCATTGTTGATTATTAGTCACCTTTTCAATTCCACGTACTTTACATAAAGAATTTAGCCATAGCAATCAATAAATGAAGAAAGCTCAGCTCGTAATTTTAGCGACGTTGTAATAATTTTAATGCAAAGGAGCTGAGTTATAATAAATCTAAAACTATTTCACCATATTCAAAGTCTCGTAATTTTAAATAAACAACTTTTTCCAAGTTGCTGGAACAGGCGAACCATACATACTTGCATTTGCATTCAAGGCTTTATACTTCAATAACACGTATTGGCGTTATCCGCTTACCCCAGCGGTAACTTTTTATCGTTCCTTTATTTATAGAAGCTGATATTTTAAACTATTTAGTCTTTTCTAATTTTAAATATATATTTTTACGGTCTTACAAAAACTGTTGTTAGTAATTAAATTTGTTACATACATTGGCATATTATCTGTGGTACATTATCCATTCCGTATATACTTTTTTGTTTATAACTTAAATGTAAATGGCAATTGTAATTTAAACAGGTCCGTACTTACTTTAAAGTTGCTCAGCGAATAAATCTTTTCTACAGATACTTAAATTACTATACTTATTTACCCCGGCAGAGACATCTTATTCAATCGAATTCTACTCAAGAGTCACAGGTAATGGTTTCTTAAGCTAATAAATTGCAAGCGGAAAATAGGAAGCCTAGACAATAATTAGAAACATGTTTGCCATTCTCTTGTGTTGGTTTTGGTTATACAAGATACCTACAAGATCGAAAAGGTTTTTGTTTGATTAGATTGATTGAATAACCTAGCCATAAATGGATACTAAATTATATATGGGTTGCTATTAATGTAGAGTAAGCGGAATCAAAGCAGGAATCTCTATTCTTGGGCAGTGACTAACTCGAAATTCTATACCATTGAGGTTGGTACTTAAGATTCAGGTACCAACCAGCGAGCCTCATAACCTTCTCCGCAGCTTGACTAAACCATATAAACGTTTTATGTATTCTTGGCGAAAGGATCCATTATCTAAGTAAAATCTTTAAATCTAGAAACTCCTAAGCTGTTGATCAATCGACAAATTGCTCACAACTTCACCGTGTTCACATGATCTACTCAAGAAGTCATCTATGATTATTATCATTGTCAATATTATATATCAAAGATATTTAATTCCAGGATGTACAAGAATACTTAGATAACGCAAAAGAAGGGGTAGTGTATTTTAATTTAGGCACAAACGTAAGACACTCCGTCTTAGATCCATATATTCTAAAAATAATTATTTCGGCCTTATCCGAACTACCATACAAAGTCATATGGAAGTGGGAAAAAGATGACTTGCCAAATCCGCCATTAAATATCAAAATTTGGAACTGGTTACCACAAGAAACAATCTTAGGTAAACCAATTTATTTCCTCTGACACAAATCAATTAGCATCTACCCTATACATAATTGCTAACAACATTTACTAAAAATATAATCTTTTTTACTAATCTTTCTAGGTCATCCAAACGTAAAAGCTTTTATAACCCATGGAGGTTTGCAATCATTTCTTGAAGCTGTCGACAATCACGTTCCATTACTTGGTATCCCATTCTTTGCCGATCAGTTCATTAATGTACGCCAAATGGAAAAGCTTAAAATTGGTAAAAAACTCGATATCAGATATTTGAGGAAGAAGACTTTTATATCAGCTGTGAAGAACGTCATTCAAAATCCCAAGTAAGTTCTTCAGTAGATGATTCGATTAGTGAGGTTCTGAATGCAACTTTTAGGTACAAGAGGAATATAAAGAAAGTATCGGCCGTATTGCATGACTTACCCATGAAACCTCTCGACAAGGCTGTATGGTGGATCGAATACGTACTGAGACACAAAGGAGCAAGACATCTGAGATCTGCAGCTGTTGATCTAGACTGGATAACATATCTATTGCTGGACGTTATTGCATTTTTCATTGTGTGTTTGATACTTATATTTACAATACTTTATTACATTTTCAAGTATTTATGGAAACTGCTGAAGCTATTTAAGAGGAGGGTTGTCAAAGAGAAAACTAACTGAAAAAAATGTTATAGATTCAATTAATCGTTGTTCTTTGAAATGTAGCTATTTCTTAATCAAATTTAACATTTTGTTACAAATAAATAATCATTATCACATCTTGTTTCTTATCTTGTAAAACAATTTATTTTACTCCGTTAGGAGTATTACAAAGCTTAATCTAAACTATTTTTAAAACATTGTTAGACACTCAAAATAGAATTACACTTAAATTTGCTTTGTATTTACAACACTGTTAATTTTCATTTTTATAAATTATATTGACTCTTTTATGATTGCCAAATAATTTGAATTTTAGTTCTACAACAGGTTTAAACAATTTAAAGACTATTACTTACGTTTTGTATTGTTCCATCAATAACGACGGCAACGATGTGATTAATTACTTAAACAATACGTTGTACGAGTAGCTGAAAAAACTTGTTTGAATCTTTAAAATTTATTTGTCTATTTCGCGTATACAAAGGTTACTTTGTGACACTGTTTTTGCGAAAAACAGTTACACAAAGTGCTACTTTGTGCAACTGGAAGTAGTAATTTTTTTATTTGTAAGGCTGGCAGTAAGTAGATTTTGCTGCCAGCCTACTCTGTCAGTCTGTCTGTGATAGTTACTAATAAGTATTCATTAACTGGCGCCGTTTTGAAAATTTGAATGTTATGATGCTCAGAAATAACAGCGAGAATAATGAAACATTCTTATTTTTATTATAAATAATTATTTTGATAAGACAATCATGTACTCAATCAAAGGTTTTACTGTTTCTATTACAATAAACATTTTTTATCTTATATCAGAAGAAACAACTAAGCTGTCACCTTTTTTAAACTTGAATTTTTTCCTGCCTACGTGATTTTTTCAAAATGACAGTGGATGTCATTGTATGCGTTATCAGTTATTACCAACATTACCACATCAAAAATACCCGCGTGTACATTTTCCCATTTCTTTAAAGTAAATTGTAAATTAAGGCGAAATAGACAAAGTAGTATGTAAAACACGTGTTACAATTCCTTTTTGTAATACTCGTATATTGCTTAACGAGCCGCGAGGCGGCGAACTTATACTCGTATTACAAACATCGTCATTGTAACACTAGTTGTCCAATATACTATTTTAAATCCATGTATGCAGTTTTTATCAACTCAACTGTTGAGAACCAGGTCAAAGCAACTTACAAACGATGCAAATAAACTTTACCCAAAAAGGCGATCTCCAGATAGAGCAAAACCCCAGCTCAAGAAACCTTCAGCAACTTTCTTAAAAAGAAGTGAAGATTGAAAACACAAAAACACTTGTTTTACACTTTATAAAATGTCGTTCGTGCAAGTGGGTCAACAGGCAAATATTATCTTGATTATAATAATATGATGAGATTCAACGTGGATTACAAGATTGATTTCCTGTATGATACAGTCTTATACAAAGGATTTATTAAAAATAATACGTTGACGTACAGAAATAAGAGATCGGATTGAATGCACTCAGCGACTGTTGTACGTATGTGTATTAATATAAATAGGGTACGCAGAAGATATAAAACATTTACAAAATGTAAGAGGTAAAATGTAGAATGTACTGCGTAGACAAGATGAACTAGACAGGAAACAAAGGAAATGGTGTAAAAACTAAAATTGGAAATCATTGTACATAAAACGTAGAATATAGAAAGTAATAGTATTTTATGCAACAAGTTTATAAAGCATTTTTACGAGTGGGAAATTTACACACACGAGCGAAGCGAGTGTTGTAAACCCACGAGTAAAAAAAGACGCTTTATAAACGAGTTTCATACATAACTTTTTGCAACACCTCTTTGTTAATTAATAAAATTCACCACTTTGTATATATTTTAAATTACGCGCCGGTTTTGACTTTCAATAGTTGGTAATGCTGTGCATGGTTGTCATGAGAACCTTGTAAAAAACATAAACAAACAAATGTGTTTAAAATTCTGTGGCTATAAATTTGCAAAAATGAATGCAATTCCGTGTATTAGCAGTGATGATGAAGAAATCATGGATATTCCATTAGAGATTAAGGAGAAAGCTGAAGCTGCAAGTTTGGGATTATTACCGGCTAAATCACGAAAAATGTATGAAGCCGAATATGAACTTTTCATGGGATGGTGTAGGAAAAACCAAGTAAGGACCATTAATGAAACGGGGCTCTTAGCCTATTTGGACGAATTATCAAAGAAATATAAAAAGTCAAGTTTGTGGTCAAAATTTTGATGATAACTTCTTAATGATGAAAGTTGCATTATTAATATTGGGGTTAGCAGGCGCTTGTCGCCGGGAAGAACTTTATCACTTGAAAATGAAAGACATCGAGAGAAGAGAGTCCATGTTGATCATCAAAATCCCTGATTCGAAGACACACACTGAAAGAATTTTCACAGTTATGGATGTCCCAATCAAAGGAATCAATCCTTTGGAAATTTATGACAAATATGCTGCTCTTCGTCCAGCTCATACGAATCATGATAGTTTTTTTGTTCAATACCGTAAGGAAAGTGCACTGTGCAGCGAGTGGGCATTAATCAATTTTCATTAATACCAAGTGTCATCGCTACATATCTTCAGCTTCCTAATCCGAAAAGTTATACAGGACACGCATTTAGAAGATCTTCTGCTTCTCTCCTTGCCAGTACTGGAGCTGATATCTTGAGTATCAAGTGTCACGGCGTATGGAAATCATCCGCCGTAGCAGAAAGTTATATTGAAAAGAATATCGAGATGAAAGCAGGAACTCTAGAAAAATCTTCAGTGGGACAAACATGAATGTAGAGATTCCGAAGTCATCAATCTCATCGGTCCTCTCTCACAATTCTACAGAACGTGAAGGGCAGGTTATTATTGAAAATATATCAAGAACAGAGCGTGTACTTCCAACCATAATTAATATTAATAACATTAATAATAGTAACTTCCAATAGGGCCTTTCGTAGCAACGAGTGCGCATGCTCAGTTGTTGAAACTGCATAGTTACCTAAACGGTTCATAGAGCGCGTTTGAGTCAAAAAAATGATCTGGCAACATTGTCCAGCAGGACATCGTCAACTGTCATTTGAAACAAACACAACAACAAAAAGATGGCTACTTCCTTGCCTTTTTATAGTGTTACTTTAAATGAAAATGACGTGCCTGGTGCTTCATTGGGAAATAAGAGACCATCAGAACTGACAAAATTGCAGCTTCAACGGTTTTTAAAGTGTAGAAATGTTTGTACAAGGGGAAATAAAAACGAACTGATTGTGAGGTTAGTATAAAATTGTTGCTTCTTATTAAACATTACTAATGCACATTTTTCTTATGTAACTGCCGAGAATCGCGAATTACTAATGCATGTGCAAGAGCAAGTGCAATATTATTTTTATTATTTTCACCGTTTTCACCATTTAACCTAATACGTTTGACAGTTGTCAGTTAATCGCAATCGCCAATGTTGCCACATTTCTGCAAACATTCATAAAATTCACTTTCGCGCGGCGCATGCGCCACTAATATTTCTGTAACGAAAGGCCCTATTACATTTTCATTGATTTGTTGATGCTTTGAATTGAATATTAATAAAATATGTTTTTCTAGTGATTGTTTTATTTCATAGTTATTTTTTTATTTTATAGTTATATTTTTATTTCACACTTTTTCATAATGACATATTTTAGACATTAAAAAGTGTCAAATAACAATGGTGTAGCAAAAAACAGTACATCGCATAGAAAAAAATTAGGACGACCGTTACCAAGAAACCAAATCTTGTAATGACAGCTCGTTCTGACATTTTCAATTATCATTTGAACTTTAACTGTGTATTGATTAACACAGTTTTGAAAATTATATTATTTTCTCTAACAAATTCTGCGTAAAAATGGCCAAGAAAACGGATTACATGACAGAAATGGCAACCAAATTTGGTAAACATGACCTTGAAAGATTGGGGCTTTTTATCGAAATGCCTTACATGAATGGAAAAGGCTATGTGTCACCATTTCCAAGTATGATTATAACTATTACAAAATTATTAACTATTAACTCACCCATAAATATTTTAGAAAGAGCAAAAGTAGGAGGCAGAAATATAATGTGCGGAGGGCCTAAGATTAAATGTGGTACTCAGGATGGTTATTTTGATGATGAATTTCGTAGACTCTTTATAGGGGAAGGCATACCAAAAAAGCCTAAACAAAAGTGAAAATTACAACACAATTTCTCTTCACAAGTGCTGATTGGATTGTTTTAGAGGTAAAATAGCGGCACTCAAACCTTTCGTACCGCCGGGCAGCACCAAATGGCATTCAACACCTGGCGACTATTACGGCACATTTGGTGGAGTGATCAAAGCTTTCGGCACTGGGAGAGTTACAAAGAAGATACCGTATATAAAGCAAAAACCTAACTGTTTAACCGGTCCTAGTAAGAAAGGAGGGCCAGGCTATGCGGATATTTGTTTGTCAAAGTATCCAGAGCACCTGTAAGAGAATTATAAGCAGTAAGTACGGTTTTGATACGAATTCTTGGCTAAAGATAGTATTGTCTTAGAAAGGAACCCTATCGACCCAAAATAAAATACAAGGAGTACGGGAAGAATCTTGGTCGTGCTATGTATACGGTACATTTTCCGCAACCATATTTCGAGAAAAACCCGTTTTTTGAAGAAAAGCTTGGACGAGTTTATCTACCACCAAAACCGAAACCTCCGGGTAAACAAGTTGGTGATGGAAAATGGATCCCTACGGGGCCAACAAAATGGGTAAGTACACAAGTCTTTTTTACTTCTTTCTTACTTCTTCAATTTTCTCACTTTAAAGTTTAAGCATGAATGGTTTTTTTTTATATTTTTTGGCTTTGTGGGGCCCAACTACCTTATTTTAATCAATAACACAATATATATCTTACGCATTAATAAAATAAACTAAGAGACCGGCATTTGATGCAAGTTCTTATACAGTTTACTTTTGAAATTTCCAAACGTCTCACCCACGACCTCCTCGATTCGACGTTTGACGTCTTAATACGGTCAGTTCAAATTTTAAAAATATCATTATGCACATGTTCTCCGCATGGCGCTAGCTGCCGGGGGATTGGAGATCAGAACCGCGCCGGTAATATGAAATGGTTCGAAAATTAGCTTAAATTTTTACACTTTTGACAGTTAACATATTTCAAATAAATTACAATTTATGCCATCGGCAGTGGTGATTCTAAGAAAAAGCATTTTTTTATGAAAAGTATTTATTTGTCAATGTTTGAGTACTTTTCTAGAAAGAAGTTTAATGTACAATCGCGTTCCAGATATGTTGTTGGTGCTTTTTTGGCAAGGTTAGTTAATATTGATTTTAGAAGTATATTTAAAATTATTCTAAAGTCAAGATCAACTAAAATACTGCAATGATTGCATTCTTGAGGTAAATATTGAAATCTATTTAAAACCAGTTCTGTTATTTGGTTTATTAATATGAAATTTTTACTAGGGCATTTCAAATCTCCACGATCTTGTTGATTGATTAATCCTAAGAGCGATTTGAGGAGCAATTGCTCAAGGAATTACTTTCGGTAATCAGTACTTTCGGGTATTTTCGTATCTGAAATAAATTAAAATTCTACGTTAACTATACTGTCCGGACTGTCCCTTTCTACTGTACAATGCACTAAATACGATGTAATTTAGAAAATGTATAAAGTAAAATAAATGAACATTTTACTAAAGTATATGTTTTAATCCTACCAGAAGGAATATGTAAAATTTCAATCCACCTATTTCGTAAGCTAATACTGGAAGAAAATGCGAAGAAAGTCGTTGCATTTTTGTAATTTCTGTAAGTAACACATAGCACTTCTTGTTGTGAATTGGCATTTTTTTTCAGTAAAATTACTATTTTTAAATCAAAAACTTATCAAACAAAAGCAAACGCACTAAATTCGTGATAAAGTAGAATAAAGATTAATTATTCGATATACGGACCCTTCTGAACCCAGGTAAACCAATTATGTTGAGTTGTAGAGGATAACTTGTAGAGAACAATAATCCGAAAAAACATCGCGCTGGTCGCCGGTAATTAATAAGAAAAACAATGTTAAAATGGCTATTTTGAGGTTAGAATGTTATGATGTTAGGTTACAGTTAGTAAAAAGGTTGGCTGTATTTACGTGAAAATGGCTGAAAAATGGTGTTTGTGTCATCTGATAAGAATATTTTATAATCTTTAACTGTTTTTATGACGTTTTTCGAACGGAAACCCGTAGCGCTATATCGAATGATTACTGAATAAAGTTTAGAAAAGTCAAATATTTAACAATAACCTTCAAAAGAGTCCGGATTTTATTTTAAAATATTATCACAGATTATAAACATTCCAAGCATTTTGCTAAGTGTACATTTGGATGTGTGAACGCGTCGGATAAAATCGAACGGTTGAAAGCGTCCATTCTGGCAAATGAACAGGCCGCATAAAGACGTCAAACGTCGGCGTCGAATCGAGGAGGTCGTGGTCTCACCGTTTCAACGTTTTTATAAACTGGCAAACGGTGACATGTGTGTAACCATAGTCCCTCGCCAACCATCCATCATCAATGATACAGGTAAATTTCATGAGAATCATAGTGTACCATATTATGTTTTATCATTTAATTCAGTTAATTATTTTAGCTTCAATCATTATTTGTTTTTTCAATTTTCCTTGGAAAGGATTTTTGATTTTGTTTTTTTTAAATACAAAAATCTTCATCTTCCAAAAGTTTATTGATTCGCCTAGATGCCTCTTAAACTGCATTTGAATTTCGTCAACTTTTTGATTTGCCATGTAAATAAGTTTCCGGAAATTTCCACGGAAAGTTTCCAAAAAATAAATTTCCGGAAATATGCTAACACTATATTATTATTATATATATTTTATTTACTGTGGGCTTCAACACTCCATATTTGTGCCCGAGATCTCAAAATCCAAAGGGCGGCGCTGCATTAGATTAAAAGCATTAACACAATTGAAATTTTTATATTTACTTTGATCTGCCTGAAAAAACTACAGTAGACAGTCCTGAGAGTGATTCGTGTTCAGGCGTTGATACGATTAATTAAACGATATTCTTCATTAAATTGTAAGGTATAGTAATAGCAGCAGAAACAAAAGCGTGCTTTATTGACAAATTATTTTAAGTTCAACAAACTACAATCTTCAACATTATGCGACGTAAGAAGAATTTCGAGCAGATTGTATTACAAACTTTGCAGGGTTGCCACGTTTCTTAGTTGAGTGAAATAAATTTTTACATGTAATAGGAATCCGATTTTACGCATAAAAAAAAATTTACGCATTCTAATCATACGAAGAAATATTATTCAGGTTTTTTGTTGTGCTAGATCAGATGCAAGTCCTAATTAAACTGCTATATTATTAACGCGGCAAAATGATGTTAAAGTCTTCATTTTTATTGTTTTTTAAGCTATAGAATCTGTTGCATATCGATAGCATATGGATTTATTTTCCTTTTGGCCGAAAGTAACCACTATTTAAAACATTTGGCCACTTCAAAAATCTAAAATCTAAACAACTTAAAGGTTTAATCACCTAACTAGTTCTTAATTCTCAAGCCAAGACAGTACGTATTTTAAAATCTCTTTTTACGATCATGCTGGTGTGTCAGTAAGCGTTCGTAATCTCTTGGTCTTAGAGAAAATTTCCTTTACTTTACTTTTTCTAATTATAAATTACATTATTGCAATTCTTAGGTAATCATTTTATATTTTTTTCAATCTTATTCTTCTTGCTTTTTTTTCACTAGCATTAATCATTATTAATACCATACAATCGTTTTACAGCAAGGAGGGTGTCATGCTGGCATGTTCAGTCTATTCCCTGCACACGAAACCGACAGAGATCCCAAAATGGAAGCGAAACTAAAAAAACAACAGGAAATGCTGAAAAAGAAAGCAGAAGAAAGGGGCAAATTTAGTCCACAGTCGATGGCTCTCAAGAACATGCTAACTTCTTCAGTCTTGATGCGCAACGCGCAGTTGTGTGTCAACGCAACTAATTATAAAACGTATGAAACTAGTTATACAAAATATTTACTTGCCAAACAGGAATAGTTTTAGGATTTAAGAAACGATAATTATTTTTTTAGTTGTTATAATAAATTCATTATTAAGCTGATTTTGTTTAGTTGGCATTATTTAAAATTAAAAAAAGTATATCATTCTGAGAATCAAGTTAAATCCATCGTTTTAACTATAATTTTGTTTAGAAGAAAAATACCTCACCTGCATCCACCACAGACAGACCTTTTTCTGTCTAACTCACGCCCCGGATATCTTTTTTCTCTCTCACGGTAGGCGAAAGCGCGATACGACAAACAACTTAACGCAAACGGATTTACATCGATACGTTTTTCCGGCAACGTTACACAGAGTAAAGTTAAATCAGTTTTAATGGTTTATAATATATTTCGATGATGATGATGACGAGTCGGCTAGATTTATTCTATATTGTCTTATTGAAATTAATGTTTTATTTTATGCTTTTTGTTTAATGTTTCAATATAGTTGGCTGGATTAGAGTGCAAGGAATAGGAATTGTTTAAGATTTTTCTATTTTAACTTGTTTATAGGCATGAAAAGCTTGAGTTAAAGTTGCTCTATCGTGGTGTACCACCGTCCAATTTATTGTTTAGTTTCTCTTTATATGTTAAACTGTAGATAATGTAATTTTATTCAGGAAACTTGTAGGTTGATGTAATGAAACTGTAACATATGATGTTGAAGCTTAAAATTGCGTAACTAAGAATTAATCAACGTGAATCAGCGTGTGGTTGACAGCTGCAGTTGTCGTTATTTAACAGACTTATGGTACATTTTTAGATATAAGTGTCTTATGTCGTTTTGTTCGTATTTTTATAGGCTACAATCCTTGTGACGTCAGATGCGTCAGCCGTTTGTGAAATTTTGTTTGTTTTTGATTAAACTTGAAAATGTTTTGCAATGTGTATATATGGATCTGTAACGAAAAAATAATTCAGTTAGTATATTCCACAGATGCGAAACAACGTCTCGCTAAATTGGACCGTTTCATAAAAATATTTACGTATAATAACATTTCAATAAGTTAAACTACAACTTAAATAAAATAAAGGTGTGCTTAGATTTAGCATTATAATTCTGTATGTCTAGGTAACAATGGCAATTATACCCACGACTTTCTAACCCGACGAAAATTCAAATGGTGGAAGATCTGGAAATAATTTGCTTCCATACACGCAATATCACGCATTAGAAACATTGAGTGAACAAATAAAGCTTTTTGACAATAAATAGTTGATTATCACCGTAACTGTGCGTCAACTTATGAAAAAGTTATCAACGCAGTTCAGTGTTCAACAAACTACCAAATTTGGCTTTGTTGCGATATAAAAGCATATAATTATTAGAATTCCAGTGGTACTTGGATGGTTAAATTGTTATATGACATTTTCAGTAATGTATAAGTTGTAACAAAAGAATGTTTCAAGCAAGTTGGATCTTTTTGAAAAATAATTTTTTTATAACCTTCAAATATAGTTAACAATTTAGACAGCTTTGACTTTTGATTTCAGAGTAATAGAATTTAACACTTTGATAATAATAACTAGATGAATAGAAGTACAAAAGTCGTTAGATCTAGAAAGATTTTTTCAATGTATGTATTGCATTGATTCATTTTAAAATTATATCGTGATGTAACTTTTCTAAATTGTAAATCATGTCTTCGGAAATATTGTAATTTAACATTGTGCAAATTTAAAGTGTTACAGACGAAATAATTCAGAATTAAATATTCATTATTACTTAACTACATTCCAACCAGCATAAATGTTTACCAAGGTAGCACACGTTTTTCCAACGTGATGTAGGATGTAACCTAAACCAAGGAACACCTGCATGCTCAACAAAGGAGTACTGAAAAATACGTGGAACATTAAACTCGAGCAACATTTACGAGTTAACATTAATAAAATAATGTATTCAGTCCAAAACGATAATACATTCATGTATTCAGTCATAAAAGCGAATATATTTGTTTATGCATCAACGGCTTCCGCGATATACATGAGGATGCCGTATAGAAACAGGCTCGCTACGAGACATAAGGCAGTTGAGTTCTTTTCTTCATTCAACCATAATCACGTGGCTAGCTTAGTGAGTAACTTTTATATTATTTAATGATAGGCGTTTAGGAAAAGGGCGTTTTTGCGTCCAGGGGCGCCGCTTACATGATCCCCCTACTGCTTAGTTATTAGGAGTCTAGGAAGCTAGTTACCAGGGACGCCGCTTACCTGATCTTCCTAAGCCTAGTTGTAGTATGTAGTTATTAGGGAGGTATCGACCAACGTAGCGTTAGTGTTAGTATGTAAGTCATTTATGAGGTTCTGACCGTCCTCATGTAAAAACAACTTGTTCAACAAATAAAGAATTTTCGCTTGAAGTATAAGTACTTCACTAGAGTAAGTATATGTTGTTTCAGTTTTTTTTGAATACCATCCGGTACACTAGCACATCTTGGAATGGCCAGCTTTTATTTATCATTACTTGTTTTCCTATAATGTATTTATTTATATATATATTTTTTTAATTCTAAGACCCGACATAGTTCGTGCATTTAGGCGGTCTTTAATCTCCCCAGTCAAATCTATGTATTTTGTTAAATCTAACTAACTTATTGTAACCTATCTATTGTAATGAGCCGGGGTCCCTACCCACTAGACGATCACGGCCCAATTTACTCTACCCGCATAAAATTCAAATATTTAACAAAACGGAAATTGACACAGTATTACCAACCTTACAAATGACAAACTTTATAATGATAAATATAACAAAAGAACAAAATGGATATTTAACAAACTGGATCCTACGTTGTGATTATTTTTTATAACATGTGACCAAGGTTGATAACGATTGATCTACTTCATACGGACGGAGAAAGAGAGAACACAAGTAAAAGAACACAAATAAAAGAACAATTAAATATGATTGTATTATTTTATTAATTTATTCTTAATCTTGAGCGAGGAGGGACTGTTTAAACTGATACAAATAAATGGCTAGTTATCTAAAAACCTCCTTGAAATTTTATGCTAGCCCAGTTTAAATACGTACACGCTGCAAGTTCAATAGGTGAGTTGATGATTATTTAGTTTGGTTACAATAAACAATACAGATCAATAAATCAGTTGATACAGTGGTGTGATTATATACCAGGTATTTATAAATAGTCAAACGCAAATCTCTCAAGGACATAAAACATCAAAAGTAAGTGAAATTGAGTCAATCATAATTGTATCAAATAAACTAGCAAAGGTAAACGTGCCAGATGGCAATAAATACACAAGACTACTGAATAATAATTATTAAGATCATATTTGACATAGCAACAAATACGTTGTGACCAAACCATATATGGTTATATCAGAACACGTCTTTTGCAAGACATAGTTTTACTGTCAACAACAGGAAAAGCTCGTATTTAGATACCTAGACAAGCGAGAGTGTGTTATAAGCACTGAAAAAGAATAACATAGCACATATAAATAATATAAATATGCAAAACAAAACAGTTTGAGGGTTCTACGACACGGCCTATCAAATGGACTTAAGCCACCGTGGAGCCTTCCTCTCTTAAATAATAATAAATCAGTTTTTCTCTTACACGGCCTATCATGGGTTTTATTACCACCGTGAAGATTAATACACTCTTAAATAATAATAAGTCTAACCTTTTGTTCCGGACCAAAAGATTATCCATTAATTTTTTTAGTAACAAAGTGAAATGTTTTGTTAGGTTATAAATATTAACCTAAAAACTCAATAAGAACTGACAGTAAAACACATAACAGCAGTAGTCGTATTTAAACACTAATAAAATATCAAATTGGCAATAATTAGCTGTAATGCTACGACAAACGTTATAAAACATTATTTTCTAATCATATTTCACCATAAAAAGGACAAATTTATCAATTATTAAAAAGTATCAAACAAATCTAGTTACTGTATAGATCTTGATTTATATATAGATTCAAACGAGAGATTTGGGTTTCAGATTAATTAAACAATACAAAAATTACATCACACAACTAGAATCAACATAAATTAAATAAACAGAAATAAACTTACATGAATTTATATTAAGTTTTAAAAACCAAGCCAATATGGCTACTACCTACCTGTTTTCATCCCATCATCCCTATCTCCAAAACCAAAAACAAAAACGAATCGTCCCCTAACTACAAAAAAATCAAACTACCAACATTATAGAATCTGTAATAAACATTCCTAAACATAAAATCAAGTTACCAACCCCAAAGAAATTGCAATAAACACCCCCAACATTTTTATATTGAAGCAAACAGTTGTTATTTTTGAAATCAATTACATATTTTGCCTGAACCTGTATGTAATAACAGAACTAGGTAAATTGATTATTATGAAAATTGTTTTGTGACAAAATGACTTGCTACAGCTACTTTGATAATTTTGGTTGACTGTAGGTCTGACCACTACACTATGCTCTTGCTCTCCTTTTCTCAACGTCCTAGAACAGTGGTGGCGAACCTATGACCCGCGGGTCAGGCACTGACCCACGAAGGATTTTTAAATGACCCACGCGTTGATTTTTATAAACTTATTTTTTATATCATAAAAGAGAGAGAACAGACAATCAAAAATATTAAAAAATTAAAGTATTGAGATGATATAGAATCATCAGATTGAAAATTTACTTAACGAATTGTAATTTCAGACCATTTTAAAGGCTACAATTTGATCTTAATCTCAGATTTAATAAATTCATGCAATAGAAAAAAGATAGACATGCTAGGATACTAGGTTTATTTAATCTAAAGGCTACAGGCTAGGTTACAGATAGATTTATCAATTTTAAATAGAATTTATAGAACGAAGAGGATATTGTAGACTTAACCTCAATTTTCACAAAAGGTACTGAATTTATAAAAAGGATATAATTCAATTATGTTTCATATGTTTCATATGTTTAACTATTTCACTGGAAATAGTTAAGTCAGATCAGTACTTTGATGTTTATAATGTTACAATTAACTTACTAATTCTTGTATGTGAAAGATTTGAGGTCAAATATGTCAAGATATCAGCTGTGCTGATATTCTTGGGTTTTTTTTCCAAATTTTGAGTTTATTTTGATATTTTGTACTATTGTTTGGATGCAGGCACCTGGAGTACTGTATTCTGGACAAGTTTAATTCACATTTGAATTCATTTATGTTCTTATTTATTCTATACTTACAAAAGCATCGCTTGGTATCTGAAACGTTGTGAACAGATTTTAAGTTAAGTTTTTTTAGTATGTAATTTAATTTGTGTAAATTTCATGTTTGGGGTACCTTGTGTAGGTATGTAAATAGTTGATATACAGGGATAGCTAGAGAGTGATGAGTTTTCAATGTAATTTAGTTTTTATGAAATCGGTGACAGCTGATCGTTTTGATTGATTTTTTTTATTATTGTTCAATTTAGACCGTAAGTGTCTTATGTGATTTTAATCGTCTCTTTGCCAGGTACCTTTCTGTCTTTGTAGAATTAAGATTAGTCTTAATTATAAACATATGTTCGGATTAGTGAAGTCATGATAAATGTTGATGTTCAAGGGTTTTTGAAAATTTCGTTGTGCCGTCAAATTTTTGGCGAAAAGATATAAATGGACTTCGGAAAAAGAATAAATTCAGTCGATCAAAAGTTTGGGTTGAAACCACGCTCGACTCGTATCGAAATCCTAAAAATAAAGTTAGGTTATGAAGGATCATATGTTTTTCCGTTTGTAAACAAACGTCGATTATATTAGATTTGAATATCTACCTGTTATATAAATCAAAGAAGATTATTTTTATTTTTCGAAACAAATATTTGGAATTATGTTCGAATATATATAATTTTAAAAACGAAAAAGATTTTAATATTGAAAAAGTTTTTATATCGATGTATATGCATTTGGTTATCGACTGATGTGGATTTTTAAGAACAGCTGATTGGAATGAACACTGTTTTACCAATCGTACAACAGTTTAAACATTTTTAAGTGGATTCATTGACATTACGTGTGTCAGTTTATATATACAAGGTTGGTCGGAATAAGAATTGTTGCCCATTGGGAATAATTCATTAAAACAATTTTATTTCATTTCTAAAAAATTTTAGGAAGTTGTTTTTGACTAAAGTTTGTTGTTTTAACAAAAATTTAAAATAAACTATTCATTTGTAAATATTGTTCTTGGTTGTTTATTAAATTAAAGCTATTTGATGCTAGTCTGTTTAAATGAATGCAGCTGCAACCCCCGTTGTCAGGTTAGCATCTACCAAAATTTTATTTAAACAAACTAAAGGAAGATTTTCCTTAATGTGTTTTAATGTGTTAATGAATTTAGTTTCATTTTGATAAAATATTTATTTCTGTGTTTAATAAAATAAAGATCTGTGGTTTTTAATTTGTAAATGTGTTTATTTTAATGTGGATGCAAGTATAGACTTATTTATACAGAGTTTCAAACTACTGCTTGTCCAGGTGTGGAATTTCAAGTGCAGTGGTAGTAAGTTTCTTTTTCCAGAAACAGGTATTAATAAGATCAATAATTTGTTTATCTCATGCTCAATCGGGACAAAACTGAGTCAGTCTATTGGGTCAAAGAAAAGCTTTGGGTTGTTATATTTTCATTTTTATTAATGCTAGACAAACTCAAATAAAACATTTATTTTATTTAGAAATTTCATCTCATAGTTTAATCGTTTGCCGAGAACGTGGGGCTTATTAAATATTATTCATTGCAGAATATAACATCTCAGTATAAATATCTAATGTCGAGTTTTGCTTTTCACTTGCAAAAGTAAAAGTTGTAAAACTAAAAGGAAACGTAAACCTGTTTAAAGGATTTTAAAGAGAACCAAAAAAAGGGTCAACTGTCAAGTTTTTCTGTTAACAAATTTTCGGTGTTTTCAAATTATTGGTACCCTTCCCCCCCCCTTCCAAGTGACGCCACTGACTTAGTGACCCACGGGCTAGTAT
Organism: Agrypnus murinus; assembly: GCA_929113105.1. Classification (NCBI taxonomy): domain Eukaryota; kingdom Metazoa; phylum Arthropoda; class Insecta; order Coleoptera; family Elateridae; genus Agrypnus; species Agrypnus murinus. Next base: position 6,322,634 of record OV816027.1, read on the forward strand.
TCAAAAAAATAATGAACAAAATTTGACCCACTTCTCAAAAAGGTTCGCCATCACTGTCCTAGAAGATAGGCCCACCAAGCCTAAAATTGGTAGATCGGGGTGGCAAAACCGCTTAAAAACCAAGTCCTGCCACAATTGAGGTTGGATTCGATCGGGCAGTGGTCCCACTTTGCAAGAGCGCATAGCTGGGGAATAGTCCTATGCTGGACGAGGTACTCCGGTGCCGGCGGGTGAGCAGCGTGTTAAGTCAACTGCTCGGTCACTAGTGAACGCTTAGCTAGTAGAGGGTGGATAGGCAACCTCGCTCCTACCAGTGAGTTAATCTGGGAGCAATTGCACGATTGCCGGTTGTGCAACTTGCGCGCTGATTGGGCGTATCCCAATCACTTCCTCATGGAAGGAACGTGGGGGTATGTTAACACGGGTACCCCACGTAAAACAATCTTGGATCTATGTCCTAGAAGATTGATAAGTTCGTCGGTACTGTTGATTTTGCTTTAGGGCTCATCCTCTTTTATGACGCCATCGGTATATCTTGAGTGCTGGTTAACTAGCACGATGGCGTAGCATTTGTTGTAGTCTTTTATTCCCTTTAGTGCTTCGATTTCATACCTTTATTCTTATAAGTTATCTTATCTTTTCATATACAACTATCTTATCATGTCGCATTTAAAAGAATAGGTTGTTTAAAGTTTTTTTAAATTCCCGTCTTTGACGCGATGGAATTTAATTTGCGATTATCTACGCACAGCCTATAATCGCCCGTTTTCTTCTTCATAAAGTGTTTACTTTAACGTCAGCTATATCAAGTGCATAAAAAGTTAATCCGCTATTTAGAGCATTATGGTTGGGAGAAGTACCATCAATGCTTATAATCTTAACAATGGGTCTTTAGGCGAGTTGAGCGGAGTTGTGCTAATATTGACAGGAAAAAGACTACATTGGACGACAAAAGAAGATAGTGACTATAGTCGATGTTTAAAATAATAACGTACACTTAAAAAAAACACCACAAATTTAAAATGAAATCATTTTATTTTTAGACATATCTTAAATACACTCTGACAATATAGGTATATGAATAAATTAACATTTGAATCGTGAAGTTTAAATAACGCGGTTGATGCATGTGAACAATTTTAATAAATGTTTTGATTAATTTACATAAACAAAAATTAACAAAGATAGATAGAAACAACAATAATAATAATAATAAGAATAGTAATCATCCTAATGAAAAGAGAATCTTCAGAATTGCATTTGCAAGCACTAAATTATTAACCACACACATGAGAATAACATACACTACTCGTTTTATTTTTCAAATTTTCGAAACAACAATCTTTGCAAATCGCATCTCATGTCTACAATCCTGAAGAAGGATCGAGAAGAAATGAAGTAAGAGAAATGAAGTAGTCGACTCTGTATGTAGTATATACAGAGTCTACAATAATGTAGATAATATGATATAATATATATTTACAACAACAAAAATAATTAACACTTATCACCTATGTTAATTAAATAACAACTGATATTATTATTATTTTAAGGCCCAAGTGAGCTCAACAAAAAAACCAAAAACTGTTAGTCTGATGTAAATATCAACAGTAAGAATAAATAAAATCACAATAATTATTATTATAGATATCTGAAGCTCATTTAAAATGACAAAAAACAAAAAAAATCAGATAAAACCAACTTGGGCTAACAGTAGTAATATATTGCACATTCTTGCAACAAAGCCAAAAAAGTGTAAAAGAACATTTTCATTTTCAAAAATCAGAATATGGTTCTCTGTTAAAGCTGACAGGTCTGTAAATATCAGATTGACCCCAACCTCTGGGTGCTGTGTTATAATTATGCAAATCATTAAAATTAAGACGCGGTGGCGGTTGGGGGATATTATAATTGTGGTCTGAGTTGTATAGGGGGCTGTTGTAGCTTGGTGTTAGATTTTCGTTTTCCTTTGGTATAAACACAGCTGCTGGCGCTTCTGCTTTGTAGCTTGGAGTACGTACTAGTGCAGGCCTGGATGATGGTGCTGCTGGTGTTGATGATCTTGGTGGTTGCGGACTTGATGGTGTTTCTAAATCAAATCAATAAATAAATAAAATGTTTTTAAGACAGACAAGAAGCAACTGTTAATTGTTAGTAAAGGGATCACCCAAAAACAAATGCATTATAAGGAGATGAACTTGCGGAGGTCAATCTCGAAATGATTATTTCTGACCTCCAAAATTATTCAAAGTCACGCAGGGAACATTTCGTAACGTACTAGGCATATACAAAACTTGTCCAAAGCTTTCTTGACAAAGTACACAGAAAAGAGATTTTGCTGTTACCTACAACGGGTAAAAGAGATCAAGAGAGTCACGTTTAAAACGTTCATATTCAACAAACATAACAGCTTACACCATTCTATAGAAAACAATGTAAATTATTTTCGCAAGAAATTTTGATTTTGATTTTGATCTATATAGGTCACAAAGGTTATTCTTTAATTTCGTATACAGAGTGACCCTAAAATATAAATAGCATAATATCTTAATCTTAATCACCCTGTATAAGATTTAGCTGTGATTGGCGGCATCCACGACCGTTATAAAAACTTGCCCACTGCTTCTTATTTAAGCTGGTTTTGCATTTACGTCCTTCATCGACTAACCTCCTTACTATAGGCTACATTACTAATAAATGACCACTTGAAGGTCACAAATCTCATCACTTATTAAGTAATTTCTTCTATGCCACTTTTAGTGATGATCATCTAATTTAAGCTATCGGGCTACTATTGGTAACTAAGTCCGCGAAAAACACTGACGTCATACTATATACCACGCCACTGACCTTATGTGACCTTTATCCACTACTAAAACGCGCTGAGTAGAATTAATCAAATATTATCCCAACTCAACATATTATAAGGTATGTGATGAACAAGATTTAAGTAATTCGCTTTCTCAAACATGTCCCAACTGTGACTGATGACCTGACTAAGATATTGACTAAGCCACATGCTTCAGAAATATCTAACGACCTCATCAATAAACACATTGCATGAACCAGTTTGAATTGATGTTGAAGATAAACACTTCCTATTTAGAATAAAACTTGTTAGCTAAATAGATCACTTACTACAAAAGTTAGTTTGCTTCAGAACCACATTAAGTAGATTACTTATCGCTATCACATAATCTCCAAATGGCACACAATTAGAGTGACAACAATATTTAAACGATAAATCACGCCTTTTCCCGAAAAGATTTCATTTCATTTAAGACATACATATCATTAGACCAAGCAATTAGATGCTACTAAAATGACCTCATCTAACCTTGATGGCCTCTAGAGAAGGCCACCCAACCAAGAGAAACCAAAAGAATAGCTAGAGTGACAAAGCCTTCTACATAAAACTGGAATACAATATTTATTTGAAATAAAATCAACAGTGACCTACAAAGGTCACTTCAAATAACCGATGAATTATTTTTTACGGACACTTCCAATCTATGATGACAGTCAATCTGAGATCGCAATTATCAACATTTAGAGATCGCGTTTGATTTTTCTCAAGGAACAATGCACAAATCTTCACAAAAAATCACTGGATTCTCTACGTAATCTTTGACCTAAGTGACCATAGCTATAAATGTTTCAAAAAAGCATTCCAATTGCATACCTACTGTTTAGTTTGCTATAGCCTACATTCTGAGCGAGTTAAAAGAATTATCAGGTTGCCAAACATTTTTACCTTTAGTGACCTGTTGAACCTACAGTTGCAGATTTTCATAAAACTGCATAATATATACAATGTTATTCTAATAAATTATGAATTATTACCTTCCAAACTTGAATGCACACAATACTTAAATATCTTATCTAACATTAGTGACCTTTAGTTAGAGCGAACTGACCGTTTTATTTCTTCCGCGCGCAATTCCTTAAAGTCCAGAACTAGAGACCTACTTTTTGAAAAGTATAAATCGTAACAGAGCTTCGGAATGGCTTTGGGAATTGCTTTCCTAAACTCCAGGTCTTACAATTTAGCCCCTGCGCTGAGCTTGAATATATTTAGGGTGCTTTTCAACCATTTCTTTCTATTTCTAATGCCCAAGGCACTCTAATAGAAGACATTTCTTAGATGATACAAACTGGATTAAGCTTAAGCTTAACTTAACAGAATATAGTATATGAAGACGTATAATTTACAGTTAAGATGCGTCTTTGCGAATCTTAGAGGTCATAAAAACGAGGTCCGTAATGCAGTATCCAGAATGTCTTATAAAGCACAATTAACTTATTCTAATAAAAATTAAAAAACAACAAATATTCTGTTATACTATGTCTTCTTCTATTTTTCTGTATAAAGTACCAAACAGATTAGTCACAGTCATACCCTTCAAGTACATATCTAAGACATAGACAAGACATAGACAATACAAAAATCCAAAACCCTGACATAAAACCCTTGCCTTGCGCTTTTAAAGCAACAGGAATACTCTCTAGGGCTAATCTTTCAATATTATTGAAAGAACCCGAATGCATATCTTGAGATTGCATCAAATGCGACTTTTCATAGGATTGGGCCAGGGAAGCTGTATACTGTAACTCCTGATCTGCTTGCGATAAATACTGTGCCTTCTGCGCTTTCTCAACTTGCAGTTTCTGAGCAACTTCAGCTTGGTTGCTCTCCTCCTGATTCTGCATCAGTTCAGCAGAATATCGACAGAACGAACTGTTTTCCGATTGCCTAAATCCTTGCGATTTAGACGTAACCGGGCAGAATTGTTTAGTTTCGACCGCTGCGTTTGCGACGTAATAGAGATTTTCAAAATCTTCTTCCGCTTGTCTCAAAAGTTGCTCTTCTTTTATATTATTGACCTCGTTTGATGGAAGAATGTTCGAGACATCTTTGATTTGTTTGTAACGAATTGGTGGCATGGAGTTTTGTTCAAAGTTTTTGATTAAGTGTCTGACTGGTATCTTCTGGTATTGATCTTCATCTAAATTGTTTCTCTCTACTTTTTCGAAAAATCCCGATTGTTCCGCTAAACCATCCACATGTTTAAGATTTCTGGCGGCTTGGAAATGATGTGCCTGGGGTTCGTTAATTTTCTGCATTGCCTTAGAATAAAGATATCGTTCGGATTTCTTCAATAATTCCTCATCATTTAACTTGTTGGTATCGGCGTATGTATAAGAGTTTGGTTCGAAATATTCCGCATTCTCCACATAAGATTGTATTCTTGGTTGACCCTTATGTAGAGGTATAACAGTACCATCAGGCATAACAAGCTCTTCTTGCACTAGTTGCAGATCCATCTCTAACTCCCTTTCCCGTTGGTAATAAATTTTATCAATCTCTTCATCTTTGGTCCTTGCTATTGTGGTAATTTCTGCTTTTTCGTTTGTTTTTAACGCGCTAGATAACTTGGAATCTTTACCTACATCAGAATGGGTTTTGACTTCAGTTTTTTGGATTTTGATGGTGGGTTCCCTAGCGAATGTTTGGATTTGATAGTTGGCGCGTTTTCCTTGTACGGCCTTTTTCCCTACTAGAGCCTTTTTGATTTCTGCGTTTATATCAAGTTGGCCAAAAATGGGCCTGGCACCAACTACCGTTTGTGGAGGCTTTTGGCATTTTGGTTTTTCGATTTCAATGTCTTCTTGATTAATTGGAATTGGTCGTTTTGGTGGATCTATCTTAGGGTTTCGATTTTGAACTACCTCAGAAGTTTTGATATGTGATTTTAGTACTTGCTCTTGAGGTAAGTTTCCAGCTACGTTAGAGTTTACTGAGCAAGTCAAGATTTCTTGGCATTCAGGTTTTTCTACTTTAGCTTCACTTATAGATGTATTAATGAACTCTTGGGTTAAGTTGGAACAAAGACTTTGACTCTCAGACTTTATTGTGGACTTACAAACTTTTTGTTCTTCTATTGTTTGTTTAGATTCAGTAACACTCTTTTCTTCAGTTTTATTTTCTGTACAACTCGCTTGTGCTTCTGCTATTATAGTTTCATCTTTGGTTATCATTTCAGATGCGATTTCTTCAGTATGTTCTTCTAAAAAAGCTTTTTCTGTCTGTTCTTCAAGCTCTTCGCCAAGATTTAATCCTGATTGAACCTCCTTCATCCGTACTAGCATTTGCTTAACCTCGCTACTATCATCCAGTTGGCAATACTGTACTTCACACTGCTTCTGAACTTGCTTTTGAACCTTTTCAGAAAACTTCATATGGTCTTCTTTAGCAACTTCTTTTGCCTCCAACCGTTTTTGCATCGTAATGTCTTTTTCCGATTGCGCTATATATTGCGTTATATCTTCATCTTTGATTACTTCTTTTTCTGATGGCTTACCAGTAGCTGGAGCTATAATTTCAAGTTTTGACGCAGGTATATAAACAGGATAGGGAGAACAAGTGCCGCTCGCATTGAAATGCCCTTGGCTTTCGAATATTTCCGATTGGATAGTTCTTATTGGCGTTGTGCTTTTATGGCTACGCTCCACTACTTTCCATTCTGTATCTCCCAAGGAAAAATTAAATTCTGGTACGGTCGCTTGATCTTTAGGTTTAGCCGGAGGCTTTTCCATGACGTATTTTTTTCCTGTTAGAGATACTGGTGCATACTTTCGAAAAGGTTGTTGAAGGTGAAAGGGTGTTGGAAGATTGTGAAAAGGATTAGTATGTTGAGAAAGATCAGGAATGGTTGGGAATGGAATATCAAGCTTGGAGTTGGTTTCTTGATCTTCTTTCTTCGTGTCCTTTTCTGTAGGATGTGCCAATTCTAGTTTTTGCTCTGTTTGTTCTTCTATTTCACATTCTACTTTTTTATCAGGTTTGTCAAATGGAACAGGGGTAGTTCTTAAAGTAACAATATCCTTTTCAATAATATCAGGATTTAAGGTAATATTAGGAATGCTAGGGAATGGTAAGATCGGTTCCATTACTGATTCTAGTGGTTGATTTTCTTTGAATTTTCCTACGTCATTTTCAACCAATTGATTCTCCATAGCAATATCAGGTATTCGAGGGAATGGAGAGACAGATCGTTCTGGTTCGGGTTCTGGATCATTTTGCTCTTTACGAGAGAGTGAAAATGGAGAGACTGGTCTAGTAATTCTTAAATCTCTTTTAGTTTCGCTTAAGACTTCAGGAGTTACAGTTACATCTGGAATAGTTGGAAATGAGGAAGATGGATGAACTTCCTCTACTACATTAGAAGCATCAGATGTTGGTGCGTTAGTTGCAAAGCTGACGGAACCTGTGCAAATTTAAAAGCTAAGAAGCACTGCATATATGAACTAATGAAATCAGTAACGTAGATCCACTTTTAAACGATTACTCGTTTACATCTACGTTACTGACCAGCAAAGTTATAAAAATTATGTTCAAACTTACTGTATTGTTGTGGCGGTGTTGCATTCGAATTCCAAGCCTGAGGTAAATGGGGTTTGTAAATATCTACATTACTGACCCCTTTTTGGAAATTTTCCACCATTCTGTTGATGCTGTTGCTGTTGTATGCCGGATTAGGGGTATACGTTTTGCTTGCCCCGCCCCAAGAGGGCAAGGTGTTGTCTTTGATAGCTTGCTCGTAGGAATCCACCGTTGGTTTTACAAAGTTGCCTGTGGACGGCCAAACAGGAGCAACGTCCTCAAATGCGGCGTCTACCGATCCTGTTTCTAGAGCTGCGTCCCAGGGGGACTTGATTAGTTTGACGCGTGGACGGGCGAAACGTTCCTGGAATATTAAGAAGTGATTAAACTATTGTCTTTTGTTTACTATGCTGGGAAGATGACTCTTTCAGTATCATGTATCTCAATATCGAGATCATAATTTTTTGGAAAAACATGTCCATGGCATAAGACTTTTGGTCAGATGCAAACTACGATAAAGCTTTTTAAAAGCAGGTTTTTTTCATCGGGGAGAAGGTTTGGCTTTTTCGGACAGTTTATCAGAAATATATTTTTTAAGTTGATAGGGAAAAAATAATTTTGGCATCAAGCATCATCATTGTGGATATCAACACTAGGCCTTACGGAACCATTGAAGCTCGTGCGATTGAAAGTATAGAGAAAAGTAAATTAAATATCAAGAGAACTGAAAAAATTATAGATTGGATTTGGGCAGAGACAAACCGTCTTAGTAGCTAATCACATGAGCTTCAGAAACCTTCTTCGGGCGAAAGATACTCGTTATATAATTAAAAACAGCAGATGATTCATAGGCTTCGCTGGCTACCAACGACTACTTTTGAGCAGCCATAAAAGGTTTTATAAGAGGATAGGAGATGTCAGCCAAACGGCTCTAGAGTGTGAGTCAGAATCCAAAAACTCCTCGCCTTAAAGACAAGACTTCTAAGCATCTCTTTGAACAAGGCTGACGTCCAAAACGTCAGAAATAGGTTTGAGAAATCCTTCTTCGCATCCGGGCAAAGAAGGGCAGAGCTAGGAGAATAGTATAAAAATAGCAGTGGTATGGAATCGATAAAGCTTTCCACATTCGATAAGAAGCTATTAAATCTTCTATTAGATAGGATTTAGTTACAGTCGAGATTTAAAATTTCTGCCGGTTTACTACTTATATTCTGAAACAAATCCAGCAATTAAAACTTTCTTCTTCTATAAAAACAGATAAAAACAGCGACTTATATATTTTACCTGAATTTCGTTCAACTTCTGATTATGTTGCACCCTCTGAGCAGTCTCTGGTAAATAACTTGGTGTAGGTAAGTTAGAAGGTGGTAGTACTGGTATAATGGGCTTTGGTGTTGAAGGTTGTATTGTACCTACGAAGTCACTTGGACCTGTACCCTCTGTTTCAGCGACTACCCACTTTTCTGATCGTTTACGTCTTTTTGCAAATAATTCGGCCCCTATAAAAACAAGTTTCAATTCATTCTGAGCTGGAAAAAAGGTCTTTGCAAATCAGAACCATTAATCTTTTAATAAATTAACTAATGGTCAGAAAGGTAATCCTTTCAAAAATATGTCCTGGTTAGAACTTTCAGATCTTGTTGTCAAGATTTACGCTGTCTAGAATTTTTCATATAGCAAAAACTGAAATGATTCTAGTAATTGTAGACTTAAATCTAACCCTACCTTTTCCTCTAGGCGAATTAAGATCGCGTACAATTTCTTGGCAAACTTCGGGTGATAGGGCAGAATCAATATTATAACCTTGTTTTCTCAAAGAGTATATGTCATGAACCCTCCCACGAGGATTCATAACAAGTTTGAGCAAGGATTTGTTTTCATCGCTTCCATCGACACCAAATCCGTTTTCTATGCCGTTTGCTTGTCCTGAAAACAAAACAAAATTAACTTGTTTGTTGCTTCAAATAAAAAATATTCTTGGCTCTATTTTTAGAGTTACAAATTAAGATTTCGCAAGAATAAGCAACTAAGATCTCCAAGTAGGCAACTCCGAAGAATATTTAGACAATTGTAGGTTATGAGAAAAAGGCTTTCTATCAGATGGTACTCTTTCGTCTGTTGGTGATTTTGTGTATAAGCATATATTTGAAGAAATCTTAAGATACTATGTATTCAAGCCAAAATGTTACTTATTATGGTAACGACCCTAAAAAATTACCAGTAGACTGCAGACAGAATTATTTAGTAGTTGGTTGGGTAGATGTAGCATGAAGATCAGCATTATACCAATGACCTGAACATATCATTATAAAGTTCGTCCGGTCCTCGACTTTTGGCCCAACGACTTTTTGTCTAACGGAATTTTGATCCAATGACGTTTTGTTCAACGGGACTTTTCGTCCTATGGGACAGTTGGCCCAATAGACTTTATGTCCAATGACATCTTTGGTTCAACAGGAGTTTTGGTTTAATGTGTCATTTTGATCAGTGGGACTGATCAAAACCGTTTCCTTAAATGCATAGCAAGTTAAATAAACCAAAAATATCGTTCGACAGATGGCTAGTGAATAATATACTAAAGTTTCTCTTTTAAATTACCAATAGTGGCGTCTTTTATGTTGCGTTTTAGTTGTACTATAAAAGTAGCATTGGACGAAAAGTCCCATTAGACCAACCGTTCGTAATACATAAAAGTCTCATTGAACAAAAAATGCCAGTGGACGAAAAGTCTTATTTGCCCTAAACGCTCATTAGATTAAAAGTCCCCTTTCACAAAACATCATTGGGTGAAAAGTCCAATGGACAGGAAATTATTGAACGAAAAACCAGAAACCCATGTTAGTTTTATGTCTGTAAGTTATTAATAGCGACCATCGTTCAACAAGTTCATGCAGTTACTGTGTTTTAGTTGGACTAAAAGTACTATTGAACGAAAAGTTCCATTGAACTAATCGTCCATTGAACTAAAGCAACTAATATCATTTTGAACAAAAATACTATTAGACCAACGGCATAAGGCTAACAGTTTTGCTCTACAAGTCATACAAATCAAGAACAGATTCCATTCGACCAAAAGTCATTGCACGAGAAGTTCTAAATCCATTTCTGTTTTAAGTCTTATAAGTTACCATAACGGTCGTCATTTCATGCAATCATTGCATTTTAGTGAAACCAAAAGCATCGCATAAAAAATCTCGTTGGACCTTCCGATCATTAGACTAAAAGTACTGCTAGGCAAAATGTGCTATTGGACGAAAAGTATAATTCAACCAACATTGGGCTAAAAGATTTATTGGGGAAAAAGTACCATTGGACGAAAGGTCTGATCAGACCAAACGTCCATGAAACTACCAGTCCCGATTATAGACGTCATTATACCGAATTTTAATTGGACTGAATGTCATTGAAGGAAAAATCCTAAACCTATATTCGTTTTAATGTGATTAATGATATCAATAATGGCCGGTGTTGAGAACTAAAAGTGCTATGACACGAAAAGTGCTATTGGACCAACCGTCTAAACGTCCCGTTGGACGAAGTGTCATTGGATGAACTCTGATTACGAGTAGAATAAAAGTCCCTTTTGACGAAAACTGCTATTGGATGAAATATCTAATTGAACCAACCTTCCTTTGGATTAAAAGGCCTGTTCATTAGATCAAAAGTATCTCTGTATTATATGCCATTTGACCAAATGTCCAATGGACCAAAATATCATTTGACAAAAAGTTCTAAACCCATGTTTTATTACGCTTTTTAGGTTACCAATAGTGGCCGTTGTTTCATGCATTTTAGTTGACTAAAAGTATTATGGGATAAAAACAACTATATTGAATGAAAGCTACCAATGAGCAAAAAGTCTTATTGGACCAACAGTTCATTAAGCTAAAAGTCCCGTTGGAGAAAAAATGCTATTGAACGAAAGGTCTCATTGGACCAAACGTCCTTGAGACTAACAGTCCCGCCATTCTAGACATCATTGGACCAAATGACTGAAAGTCATTGGACGAGGTCCTAAACCAATATTGGTTTTAATGCGATTTCAGTTACCAATAACGACCGTTGAATCATGCAATTATTGTGCTTTGGTAGTGGTAACTAAATGTACTATGACACGAAAACTGCTATTGGATGAAAAATAATATCAGTTAGAGTACCGTTGGACGAAAATTGTCATTGAATGAAGTCTGATTAAACTAAAAGTCCCTTTTGACGAAAAGTGCCATTGGATAATATATCTAATTAAACCAAGCATCCAATGATTCTCTGAGTTTCGTTCGACTACACGTCATTGGACCAAGCATTCCATTGGTCCGAAAATCATTGGACGAAAAGTCCTAAACCCAAGTTCGTGTTTAAGTCTTTTAAGGTACTAAGAGCTACCATTATTTAAATTCATCCAGTTATTTGCATTCTAGTTCGACAAACAGTACCATTTAACGAAAAAACCGATGGTACCAACTATTTATTGGACCAAAAATCTCCTTGAACGATAAGTGCCATTAAACGAAAAATTTCCAATAGTGTTTACAATAGTGGTTACCAATAGTGACCGCCGTTTCATGCATTTTAGTTGAACTAAAAGTGTTATAGGACAAAAAGAGCCATTGAAGAAAAGGTGGCATGAGGCCAACCGACTATAGGACTAAAACTCACCATTGAACGGAAAATCGCATTAGACTACTAACGTTTACTTAACTAAAAGTTTCTTTCGGCGAGAAGTGTGATTAAGCAGGTAGTTTTATTAGATAAAAAAAATCTAAGAAACTAAAAGTTCCGTTTGAGTAAGCATCATTGGAGCAAAAGTCTATTGGACTCGAAAATCATTGGGCAAAAGTCCTAAACCCCATATTTGCTGTTATCTTAAGGTAAGTAAAATAAAGACGAACGGTACTGAGTATCTAAATTCCAAGATTCAACCGTCTTTAGGAGTTTTAACAGACTCAGACACTCGCTAACGCTAATTTAAAAAAAGATTATCCTTGAAGGTCCAAGATGGGTGTCGAGAAATATTTAAACATTTTTTCTCATAGTTCTATTCAGGCAAGAGATTGCTGACATTATGTTTGCGTTCAAGTAACAGAAAATAATACAAAAAACTAAAAATAAAATTGTTTTTGGACACGCCTCTAAAGGGGGTGGTTAGCAGTATGACAGTACAGGTGCATGAAATTTTTCGTGTTGTGTATGGAAGTCTTTTTTATTGAAATTCAATGGCTAGTCACTTTCAGTGGACTCTGCCTAATCAAACCTATTTGTGCAAAAGTTCCTAATGCCGCATGTGTGTCGAAGGGAGAATTTGTAGAATTTTACTGAAAGTTTGAACTTATTTATAGGTTTTATATGCAACTGTAAACAATGTATAAACTGGAGGCCTTTATATTTTAGCGAAGTGTGTCACTGTCTTGCTACTTGTTTACTCTTCGATATCTCTTCTATTACGGCTTTTACTAGGGATTTATTTACAGCTTCTGGAGTCCTTTCTTAGTATCCGTCAGAATTTTATTGACAGTTGATCTAACCAACTAGACTCTTTGGTTAGGAGGAAAAGATATTGCCAAAAATGGAAGAAAATAGACGGTCACTGAATTACAGTATAATGAAGAGGCTTAAGCTGAAATTCAATTACAAGTTCATTTTCTTCAAGATCGATTTCTTACAGATGAGCTAGATCATCAACAATCATATTTATGAACTGCTCGTTGGCATGACTTATTGGAAGAAGGTGGACCTTCTGATGTAGATCAAAGCAAAAAACCCATAGAACGCCATTTGCATGATCACATGGGTTTGGTTGGGTGTTGCCACCCAAGCAAATCTGAAGTATTGCTAGCTTTCATGAAGCCTAGAAGCCTACCACTTTTAGAATGTTGAATTTGTATGCTCCCATAGAATCTTTGCAATGCTCCGATTCCCAAGATCTTCAACTTCAAGCTTAAGACTAGCTCTAATATTAGCGTTGGTAACAAACTTGATAAATCAAATTACCCACATGTAGATGTAAGCATATGTTTAGATGTAGGAGACTCAATTTTGGATTGGTCTAGATTTTAAAATATTTGTTATTGCACTTGGTATCGAATATTTTAATCTTGTTTTGGTAAATGACTCGGGGGTGATTTTAGAAGGTTTTACTTTAGAAAAGAAAGGACAATTACGATTTTGTGGGTAATACCAAATAACGGACAAGTGGACAGCTTTTATATCAAAATACCTTTTGTCTAACGTTTCTGCAATTCTTTGCATTTTTAATCTAGGTGAACATGCGTTATACCGCTCAGGTTTTAAATAGGACAAAGGTCAAAAAACAACCTTACGATTTTTCATGCGAGGCTAACGGACAATACATAAACTAATTATATAAATGTAAATTTCGACATAGATTCAAACAAGTGCTCAAAACAACATAAAAAGGGTATTTTCATTCTTAGACATCACTTTTTCTAATCTGATTTTTCATCTTCACACCAAAGACGTGTACAGCTGACATCACAAGACAAAAGTACAAAGAAAAAAACTAAAACCACATCCACATAGAAAAACAAACCTCAAAGTAGAAGGGCAAAAAAGAAAAAGGTATTACGCAACGGCTAATTTGAAGAGTATTAAGCACTAGGAAGTGTTTCGTTTCCGCTATTCTTAAATAAACATCATAGAAAGCATTGTGTATATTTTGTCATAGCTCAACTCCCGAGCTATTTGAAGCGCAGAATTTCTATAACCACACAATTTTTACCAGCACAATTCTAGATGCATCACAGTGGTGTTAGTATAAACAGGAGGCCACCAATATACACACATATACATACACACACAAGCGGCATTATCTCAGGGATATTTCTGTAACGGCTGCGCGGGGAGAACGTGCGACGTTACGTAACCTCCTGCCGATGAGGATGGCATTTGGCCAAAAAACCTGCAGCTAATAAAAATATATTTGTGTGCCTTTTGCTTGTTACCGGTTTGTTTCTCACTTCCGGAACAGGAAAATAAAATTTATTTTTTTGGTGGTTTTTAAGGATTAAACGGTTTTCGTTATTGAACATTGAGGTTATTTTTGAATTGTTTTGGCTATCTCGGGGAAATTAGAGAAGAAATCTTTAGTTTTTTGACCTGGAAGCATGGATTAGTTTTTAATATTAACTTGTGGAGCTGCTGAGAAACAAAAACAAAAGATTGAATTGTTTCACTACTATAATAATGTTAGCTATGCAGTCGGCTAGCAATAAAAAACTGAGGTTAGAAGAGTCGTATATTTAGCAAGATCGGGTGTAATTAGAGCACATATTCTAACGTTTATAAATAATCTTGTTTACTGAATTTAACAAAACACGATCTGGTTTGTTTATATCATATATCAAAGTTTGTGGGTTAGTAAGGTTTAAAATTAAACGTCGAAAAAGGTAGCGGAAGGCTTCAATTAAGAACTTGAAAAGACTTTACCTTGAGCTAAATTTTGCCCAAAAAAACATTAAAAATCTGGTTTGCGCGTATTGAGGTAAACCATATTGTATTAGAATGTTAGAATCTAGCAAAATAGCCTCAATGGCCAGTCCTTATACAAAAAATCTACTCTGTGCTGCATAAACCTCCAGCAAGAGAACTTAAACTCTTTGTGGCGAAAAATTATTGAGAAAAAGATTTCTAGATTCTTGCATTAAAAATGTGAATGCAGTAGAAGACAAAAGAGTTTATACTCGGCAGCAGTTTTTAACAAAATCTTTTAAAGCGAAAATACCCGCCCAGATCAAAAATGGAGTTGCTACAAACAACTCGAGCAGTCTTAAACAACGTCTAATAACAACAAGACCCTTTTGAAAGATCTGTAGAAAGGTTTGGGGAAATCGCAAGAATAGATACCCGGAAAAATTTCCTGGAGATTACTATGAGCATGAACACACGGACACGAGCAGAATCTTGGAACAAAAGTACCCTTCTGAAAGCATCGCAACTAACGTAAGTGAAGAAAGAAATTGAAGTATACAGAATTAGGGAGTGAGGCTATTATTGAGACTAAGTATGATTGGCGAAACCTCAAGGCTAGATAATCAACCAGATGGATTTCCATGTGATGACTATGAGCATGAACTAACGGACACGAGCATAATCTTGGGATAAAAGAACCCTCCTGGAAGCATCGCAACTAATGTAAGTGAAGAAAGAAATTGTAGACTAAATTTGATTGGCGAATTCTCAATGACAGGTAATCAACCGGATGGATCTCCATGTGATGACTATGAGCATAAACTAACGGGCACGAGCAGAATCTTGGAATAAAAGAATCCTCCTGAAAGCATCGCAACTAACGTAAGTGAAGAAAGAAACTGAAGCATACATAATACAAATATTAGGAATAAGTGAGACTATTATGAGTCTAAGTTTGATTAGTACAACTTCAAGGATAGATAATCAACCGGATGGATCTTGGTGTGATGACTATGAGCATGAACTAATGGACACGAGCAGAATCTTGGAATAAAAGAACCCTCCTAGAACCATCGCAACTAACGTAAGTGAAGAAAAAAATTGAAGCATACATAATACAAATATTAGGAATAAGTGAGGCTATTATGAGACTAAGTTTGATTGGCGAAACCTCAATGATAGGTAATCAACGTGTGATGACTATAAGCATAATTATACAGACGCCAGTAGTAACTTGAATTATCATAACCCTCCCGAAAGCATCGCGCCTAACATAAGTTAATATAGAAATGAAAACCTAAAGAATACAAATGTTAGGGTTCAGCCAGGTTAGATGAGTTAGAAGAATCATTATAAACCGATAGATCCCCTGATGATAAATATAAGCTTGAACTAACGGACATGAGTAGGAACTTGGGATATCAGAACCATCCCGAAAGCATCGCGCCTAACATAAGTTAAGATAGAAATGAAAACCTAAAGAATTCAAATGTAAGGGCTCGGCTGGGTTAGATGAGTTAGAAGAATTATTATAAACGGATGGATCCTCTGATGATGACTATAAGCCTGAACTAACAGACATGAGTAGGAACTTGGGAATATCAGAACCCTCCTGAAAGAATCGCGGCTAACATAAGTTAAAATAGAAATGAAAACTTAAAGAATACAAATGTTAGGGATCAGCCAGGTTAGATGAGTTAGAAGAATTATTATAAACGGATGGATCCCCTGATTATAACTATAAGCCTGAACTAACGGACATGAGTAGGAACTTGGGATATCAGAACCCTTCTGAAAGCATCGCGTCTAACAGAAGTTAAGATAGAAATGATAACCTAAAGAATACAAATGTTAGGGCTCAGCCAGGTTAGATGAGTTAGAAGAATTATTATAAACGGATGGATCCCCTGATAATGACTATAAGCCTGAACTGACAGACATGAGTAGGAAGTTGGGAATATCAGAACCCTCCTGAAAGCATCGCGTCTAACATAATGTAAGATAGAAATGGAAACCCAAAGAATACATATTGTAGGGCTCAGCCAAGTTAGATGAGTTAGAAGAGTTATTATAAACGGTTGGACCCCTGATGATGACTATAAGCCTGAACTAACGGACATGAGTAGGAACTTGGAATATCATAATCCTCCCGAAAGCATGGCGCCTAACAGAAGTTAAGATAGAAATGAAAACCTAAAGAATACAAATGTTAGGGCTCAGCCAGGTTAGATGAGTTGGAAGAATTATTATAAACGGATGAATCCCCTGATGATGACTATAACCCTGAACTAACAGACATGAGTAGGAACTTGGGAATATCAGAACCATCCCGAAAGCATCGCGTCTAACAGAAGTTAAGATAGAAATGAAAACCTAAAGAATTCAAATGTTAGGGCTAGGCTAGGTTTGATGAGTTAGAAGAATTATTATAAACGGATGGATCCCCTGATGATAACTATAAGCCTGAACTAACACACATGAGTAGGAACTTGATAATATCAGAACCCTCCTGAAAACATAATGTAAGATAGAAATGGAAACCCAAAGAATACAGATTGTAGGGCTCAGCCAAGTTAGATGAGTTAGAAGAGTTATTATAAACGGTTGGACCCCTGATGATGACTATAAGCCTGAACTAACGGACATGAGTAGGAACTTGGAATATCATAATCCTCCCGAAAGCATGGCGCCTAACAGAAGTTAAGATAGAAATGGAAACCTAAAGAATACAAATGTTAGGGCTCAGCCAGGTTAGATGAGTTAGAAGAATTATTATAAACGGATGGATACCCTGATTATGACTATAAGCCTGAAATAACGGACATGAGTAGGAACTTGGGAATATCAGAACCATCCCGAAAGCATCGCGTCTAACAGAAGTTAAGATAGAAATGAAAACCTAAAGAATACAAATGTTAGGGCTCAGCCAGGTTAGATGAGTTAGAAGAATTATTATAAACGGATGGATCCCCTGATGATGACTATAAGCCTGAACTAACGGAGATGAGTAGGAACTTGGGATATCAGAACTCTTCTGAAAGCATCGCGTCTAACACAAGTTAAGATAGAAATGATAACCTAAAGAATACAAATGTTAGGGCTCAGCCAGGTTAGATGAGTTAGAAGAATTATTATAAACGGATGGATCCCCTGATGATGACTATAAGCCTGAACTAACGGAGATGAGTAGGAACCTGGGATATCAGAACCCTTCTGAAAGCATCGCGTCTAACACAATTTAAGATAGAAATGATAACCTAAAGAATACAAATGTTAGGGCTCAGCCAGGTTAGATGAATTAGAAGAATTATTATAAACGGATGGATCCCCTGATGATGACTATAAACCTGAACTAACAGACAAGAGTAGGAACTTGGGAATATCAGAACCCTCCTGAAAGCATCGCGGCTAACAGAAGTTAAGATAGAAATGAAAACCTAAAGAATTCAAATGTTAAGGCTCGGCTAGGTTTGATGAGTTAGAAGAATTATTATAAACGGATGGATCCCCAGATGATGACTATAAGCCTGAACTAACACACATGAGTAGAAACTTGGGAATATCAGAACCCTCCTGAAAGCATCGCGTCTAACATAATGTAAGATAGAAATGGAAATCTTAAGAATACAAATTGTAGGGCTCAGCCAAGTTAGATGAGTTAGAAGAGTTATTATAAACGGTTGGACCCCTGATGATGACTATAAGCCTGAACTAACGGACATGAGTAGGAACTTGGAATATCATAATCCTCCCGAAAGCATGGCGCCTAACAGAAGTTAAGATAGAAATGGAAACCTAAAGAATACTAATGTTAGGGCTCAGCCAGGTTAGATGAGTTGGAAGAATTATTATAAACGGATGAATCCCCTGATGATGACTATAACCCTGAACTAACAGACATGAGTAGGAACGTGGGAATATCAGAAGCCTCCTGAAAGCATCGCGTCTAACAGAAGTTAAGATAGAAATGATAACCTAAAGAATACAAATGTTAGGGCTCAGCCAGGTTAGATGAGTTGGAAGAATTATTATAAACGGATGAATCCCCTGATGATGACTATAACCCTGAACTAACAGACATGAGTAGGAACGTGGGAATATCAGAAGCCTCCTGAAAGCATCGCGTCTAACAGAAGTTAAGATAGAAATGATAACCTAAAGAATACAAATGTTAGGGATCAGCCAGGTTAGATGAGTTAGAAGAATTATTATAAACGGATGGATACCCTGATTATGACTATAAGCCTGAAATAACGGACATGAGTAGGAACTTGGGAATATCAGAACCATCCCGAAAGCATCGCGTCTAACAGAAGTTAAGATAGAAATGAAAACCTAAAGAATACAAATGTTAGGGCTCAGCCAGGTTAGATGAGTTAGAAGAATTATTATAAACGGATGGATCCCCTGATGATGACTATAAGCCTGAACTAACGGAGATGAGTAGGAACTTGGGATATCAGAACTCTTCTGAAAGCATCGCGTCTAACACAAGTTAAGATAGAAATGATAACCTAAAGAATACAAATGTTAGGGCTCAGCCAGGTTAGATGAGTTAGAAGAATTATTATAAACGGATGGATCCCCTGATGATGACTATAAGCCTGAACTAACGGAGATGAGTAGGAACCTGGGATATCAGAACCCTTCTGAAAGCATCGCGTCTAACACAATTTAAGATAGAAATGATAACCTAAAGAATACAAATGTTAGGGCTCAGCCAGGTTAGATGAATTAGAAGAATTATTATAAACGGATGGATCCCCTGATGATGACTATAAACCTGAACTAACAGACAAGAGTAAGAACTTGGGAATATCAGAACCCTCCTGAAAGCATCGCGGCTAACAGAAGTTAAGATAGAAATGAAAACCTAAAGAATTCAAATGTTAAGGCTCGGCTAGGTTTGATGAGTTAGAAGAATTATTATAAACGGATGGATCCCCAGATGATGACTATAAGCCTGAACTAACACACATGAGTAGAAACTTGGGAATATCAGAACCCTCCTGAAAGCATCGCGTCTAACATAATGTAAGATAGAAATGGAAATCTTAAGAATACAAATTGTAGGGCTCAGCCAAGTTAGATGAGTTAGAAGAGTTATTATAAACGGTTGGACCCCTGATGATGACTATAAGCCTGAACTAACGGACATGAGTAGGAACTTGGAATATCATAATCCTCCCGAAAGCATGGCGCCTAACAGAAGTTAAGATAGAAATGGAAACCTAAAGAATACTAATGTTAGGGCTCAGCCAGGTTAGATGAGTTGGAAGAATTATTATAAACGGATGAATCCCCTGATGATGACTATAACCCTGAACTAACAGACATGAGTAGGAACGTGGGAATATCAGAAGCCTCCTGAAAGCATCGCGTCTAACAGAAGTTAAGATAGAAATGATAACCTAAAGAATACAAATGTTAGGGATCAGCCAGGTTAGATGAGTTAGAAGAATTATTATAAACGGATGGATACCCTGATTATGACTATAAGCCTAAACTAACGGACATGAGTAGGAACTTGGGATATCAGAACCCTCCTGAATGCATCGCGTCTAACACAAGTTAAGATAGAAATGATAACCTAAAGAATACAAATGTTAGGGCTCAGCCAGGTTAGATGAGTTAGAAGAATTATTATAAACGGATGGATCCCCTGATGATGACTATAAGCCTGAACTAACGGAGATGAGTAGGAACTTGGGATATCAGAACCCTTCTGAACGCATCGCGTCTAACACAAGTTAAGATAGAAATGATAACCTAAAGAATACAAATGTTAGGGCTCAGCCAGGTTAGATGAGTTAGAAGAATTATTATAAACGGATGGATCCCCTGATGATGACTATAAGCCTGAACTAACGGACATGAGTAGGAACGGACATGAATAGAATATCATAACCCTCCCGAAAGCATCGCGCCTAACATAAGTTAAGATAGAAATTGAAACCTAAAGAATACAAATGTTAGGGCTCAGATAGGTTAGATGTGTTAGAAGATGATGACTATTAGTCTGAACTTACGGACATGAGTAGGAACTTGGGATATCAGAACTCTTCTGAAACCATCACTGCTAATGTAAGCCAAGAAATAAATTGAAGCATACAGAATACAAATATTAGGTCTAAGTGAGGTTATACAAAGATTGAATGGCGAAACTCATCGATAGAAATCTGGACAGATCTTCATGTGATGACTATGAACATTAAACATACGGACGGAACCAGTGGAAACTTGGAATATCATATTCCTCCTGAAAACATCGCGATTAAAGTAAGTTAAGAAAGAAATCCTAAAGATAAGTTCTAATTCAAGAACAATAACTGAATGGACCTCCTGATGGTCACTGCATGATAAAACAGATACATGCATGATTTTGGAATACCAGAATCCTCCTGAAATCATCACGACTAACGCAACTCAAAAAAAAATATATAATAATCTACATAATACAGATATTAAGGTTAAGTAAGGCTACACATAAGTGAGGTTAGAGGCAATAACAAAAAATACCTCATTTTATGAAAAGGGCGAGTAATGGTGATACGAACAAATAGAGTGCGCACCCTGATAGCCAAACAACCCTAACGAAGCAATCTATCACGACTGGCACGCGATTAACTTACGACAGAATATTTTACCGTTTTGCATAGTTATGCACCAGCCGAAACAGCTTGAATAACGAGTTTATCTAACTTCTGTACGAACACTCTAGTAATAAAAGACACTTTCTTCCCAATAAAACATTTCATACAAATGCATGCATAAACCTGTCCCAGCCAAACCGCAAGCAACCAACCATCTCAACAGGAGAAAGATTTCCACGAAAAACTTTTTCCGTCACTAAAAGATTTAAGCGTCCCTTAGACGGGTGGCAGGGTGAATAACAACTCATGCCATGAATTATAACAGAGAACTTTGACGTGCTTTGCATGCATAAAACTCATAAAGACACACCAAGGTGCGGGGAATGAAATTGGCAGCAGAAAAACCACATGCACAATATGAAAGCACAATGTTTCTTAAGCCCTTATGTTTCAAATGCAGATTTGTTGCGAACTATCCATCGAAAACTGTAATCAACAAACCATATCTTTCGTAGTTGGTGACGTCAACAGTCACAGTCGTTCGGGGGCTATGGACAATGTGATACAATCGGGGAAGATATCCTATCCTGGACTGAATCACAGCAAATGTAGTTGCCCGATTTAACAAATATTATACATTTTTCGAACATAATCCTTTCTGTGAAGCATCTCTAAATATAAATTATATCTTCGTAGTGAAAAAGGAGCAGTTTCTAAAGATAATGGAAGAAGTAGATATAGGAAGGAGCAACCACGAGAGACTCCTAAGACAACTTGCCAATGATCCCAACGGACGCAAACGTCTAAGCGGTCCAAATTGTATGCTCGCTACTTAAAAACACCCCCATCAACAGCAAAAAGTAGAAAATAGAAGAAATACAGACCTGTATAAATCTCTCATATTGGTCGAATTAAACAGGGGATCCAGTAAGTGCAAAATAGTAAGCAGCCTGCCTTGATGACACACGCATTTCGTAAATACGGAAGTTTACACTTCCGTATTTCGTATTTGACTAGTAAGGAAATGTCTATTGGAGGTAATGCATAACTTTATAAAGTCCGGCACGATCCCAGAAATCTGGAGCAATTCCGAGTTATACAAAAAAGTATAGACCTATTTCACTTTCAAGTCACTTATATAAACTACTTCCCCCCTACTCCTAATCCAACACAAACTTTGAACCTCATGCAGCATATCAAAAATGGTTTTGAGAAGAACGATTGTAGAAACAGACTTACGGGTTTAATTCAGCGATCGACTTCGTAAATTCTTTCCATAGGCCGTGAATCGTAATTTCATAAAGGACCTTCCGATTATAAATGAGACGGCGTTATTACGTCGTGACTAGATGCATGCATGCAAAACGAGCATATTAACCGAGGATAGAAAGACATTTCGTTTATCTTTTGGAGGACACGTGATCTTGAAAGTTATGAGATTTCATAGTTTCGTAGTTTCCGGGATACCGCTTTCTAAAAACACGTACAATTTAGAGAGACGGCAGTCCCTCGAGGGACAGCGGAAATACCAACTAGAAATTTGATATATGCCCCTACTACTGAAAACCCAGTTGACCCCTCTATCATCTTTAAAATAGAGCTTTTTTATGATAGAGGAATTATCCTAGCAAAAGTCACTTCGCGGTAGCAAATTGCGGGAAATTGCCTGTGTTCTTTTACGCTGCATCTAAATCGTCTACCACGGGGGCACACCAGCACACTAACCTAACAAATTCCGTCGCCATCGTATCTTTACCGTTATTTGTAGTGGTGGGTACTAAAAACATTCTATGTCCGTTTTCCGTTAACATTTGAGTTTGTTCAAAGAAAAAAATAAAATCGTAGCTCCAATCCTAAGAATGAGATTAAAAGAAGTGATAGAGCCCAAATTATGTCGCAATCCGGACACTGCCCTTTCAGATCCTGCAGGACTATATAAACGCTCTCATAATCATTCTTGAAGAATAGGCTGAGTGGAAAACCTTACTCTTCGTGATATTTAGTGATTTCGTCGATTTTTTAAACCACACAGCCATGGAAAATATTAGACATTCGCCAAAGTTGTGAGTATAATCTAGAGTATAGAGCCAATATATACTAGTATACAGGGTGTAAGGTTGTTAACTTTAAAGGGTGATAGAAGACCTGAAAAAGAACAAAAACTTTTTAATAATTTTTACTTTAATTATCTTAATTAGTTTTCGAGTAATTTAGGAAAAAACATTGCCAAATTTGGTAATATTGCTTAAAAAGGATAACATTTCACAGCTGACGCCTCTGACCTTGTTTCTGTATTTACATCATTGTCTAAACAAACCCATCAGCTTTATTAATCGTTTTGCATACTTGTTGAATAATACAGCCCTAGGCCATACAAGCTAAAAAAGCAGGTCTTATTGCTTTTTATTACAAAAGGTTGATGATTTGTCTCCCGTACAATTACCGATTGTATTTCTAATAATTTTAAAACATAGTCCGGTTCGAAGTGCATGCAAAAGATAATAGAACTTAGAACTTTACGTGCGAGCACCGTACCTAACAAGCAAACGATTAGCTAGCTCGTAATCCGTGCAAGCACGTAGACTATGTGTAACTGTCAAGCATTGTACAACTTTTATGGTATACTGCCTCGTAAATCTTTAATAAATAGTTCTTATTAAGATAAATATAGGAATGTTTTAAATAAATATGTATATTGCTATAGTATTGATAATAAAGAGCCCGTAATCATTTTTTACGGGTTTCATAATAGGCTAACCTGTAAAAATAAATTTTACCCCTAGAGACAAAGTTCAATAAACAGATGTTTACGAGTCAGTATACCATAAAACAATAAAATAAACTAGAACATTAAATAATAAAAACGTGTTTGCGATCGTCCTTGTCAAAAAAAGTTGCTTACGCAGATATAAACTGTTTAGGGCTCTTTTAAATGTAAAAAGGATTTTGTACTCAAGAAGAGTTGTTTCTTGCAGATTTTATACTTAAACGATTGATCATACAAAAAAATAATGTGACATATTGAGATTTTTTGTTGTGCTAGATGAGATGCACCTTTTAACAAAGCACTATTTATTAAACTATTATTATTAACGCGGCAAAATAATGTTAGTTTCCAACTTTATTATTATTTTTTTGAAGTGGTACGTGTATTAGAACAAAGTAGTACAAGACTTTTTTGTTCCTTTTGATGTTTTCTATCACCCGTTAACGCTCACTAATTAACGCATAGTTAACGTAGTTATCAGCGCATTATTGCTATCTACGTTATTATTGGAACTACGAAGTCGGTTAAATCAGAAAATTAGCAGAATTTTTAGCTGGATAACATGGCACAAACAATTAAGGGTAGAGTTTTCGAGTTATTCTTAAAAGCAACGATTCTTTAATTGCAGTAGTCACATGCAAGAGTACATGGTTCCAAGACTTAATTGTTGCTATATTCCTAATTGGCCCAATGAGATTATTAACGAAAGCTTTCTCATGGCTTAGGGTTCATATGTTCTACACTCGTGTGCACATCACATATTTATAAAATGTAATGTTGGGAAGCTGTTACTTTTCAGCAGCTCATTCATTTAAATTTATTCATCCAAAAATTCATTTAAAGATAAAACTTTCCATTTGAAAACGAAAAACCACACTTGCACAACACACTAAACTAACAATTTATAAAAATATGTGCTGACTTGTTTCCAAGTCCATGTTTGACGAAAACCCTTCTTGCCTAGTAAAGCTCAAAATCGACTTGACTTTTTCGTAACACCTTATAATAAATATTGTCACGAATGAATTGATTAAATTTTGCGTAATTAACAAACCATAATTTAAACTAGAAATATATACACAAGGCCGCGTGTATGGTACGCAAAGTAGAGTTCCAAAGATAACTCAACAGATCTGTCCGTCAACTCCGCTAACCTAAGACAAAAGTAAACTAACATAAACTGTTACCCTTTTAACTTGTGCATTGAAACGGAAACAAATTATATGATTTGTTAACGAAATTAATGAGTTTGAAATTAATCTTGAGTGACTGACAGACGGGCACACACACACAGCATCTGCATAATACAGACAAGGCATCTGTTCAGAGATATTTTCGAAGAGTGCACTTTAATTACACTCGACTAATCAAAAGTGGAGCAATAATGACATAAATATAGATGCAAAATGAAAAGTTAACTAAATTAAAAGCGTGTAATAAATTAAATATACTCACACACCCTTCTGTCACACCTAATAAATATTTTCCAGCAGCTCTAAGTGCACACTTATAAATATAGTCACTTTTTACTGACCCACATACTTTGGACAAATTGAATGCCGAAAAGAAATTTATTGTGACATTCATTAAAATAAACATTGGACTAAGCTATGGTTTTAATTTGTTCTTCAAAGAGGTTGTAGTTAATAGGAAAGCCTTATTTTTCGGTTGTATTTGACTAGCTGAAATAGTCCATTCAATGCAAAAAAACTTAAATAAGAATTCGGTTATTTACACTCATTACGCCAGGTCGAAAGTTTATCCCTTAAACGTTTAACCTATTACTCCTACAAGAATTCGGTAAAGACATCTACCCAGAATATGACACCGAATTAGATTTATTTAGCAAGAATCTACACTTTTAACTGGACTTAACGCTTTGATGGTAAAACACCATAAATGGTGAAGCACCATCTTGAACCTAGGGTCTATATCAGAAGGAGACGCCAAAAACTTGGTAAATATGTTTTTTATCATCAAGAAACTTATTTTCTGTGACCTGTATGTCACCTCAAGAGAAATAGATAGAGAAAAGAAAGAATGGCGAAAGTTTTTCACGTCGAAATTGTTCAAATTCAAGCAATTCAATTTCCGAAGCGTTTGCCAGCAATTATGGGCCCATCAACCTTTGGTTGACCTTTTTTGCCTAGGGTGAACCGATACACGAGCTACACCACTCTCTTCGCCAGAAGAGGCCAGATAATATTGAACGTTTCTTGGTTACTTGTTGCTGTGAAGCTAAGTTGCACAAATCTAGTTTCGGATGTAAGCATTTACGGGATTAATCGATCCAAAACATTAGACACGAATCCATTGATAAATGATAGCTACTTGTACAACAAACACACGAGGGAGGAAAACACATGCCACGTTTTTTCTACTAACCTTAAAATTAAATTAAAAATTGAAAAACAAAAATTAAATTTTAATAAAAACAAGAACTTTAGTAAACTAAAGACCAACGCTAAGGACCAAAGAAATTTTCGGCTGATTTTAAAATTAAAAACTTTCCTTCCTTAGGGAGGAAAAGTAGGTATTTTATCTCCCTACAAAGGCGAAGGCAATTTTGCTCATTGATCGTGGGCAGCAAAATGAAACTCTTTATCACCTCTTGCTTGTTATATCTTGCTCGACTAAGCTAATACCTCTTATCTGGCGTAAGAAAGATTAAGATGAGTTATTAAGGAACAGGTCATTCGAACTGTGTGGAAGTTTTCTCTCGCGATTTAGTTATTCCTGGATCCATCCGGATGTTTTAATTTAATCGCCTTGTCTTCATCTTGATCTGGTTTTAATCTGGATTTTATTGGCAAAACAACAAGTTTTATATTCAATTAAAAACAAAACACTTGTCTATCTAGGGATGCTTTTCCTCCCTCGAGCGACAAAGTAGATGCTCTTCTTTGGGGAGAAAAATAAAACTTTCTGCTAAGGTAGTAGTTAAAAAGGTGGTAGTTCCCATTCGGGAGATAAAGTGGATACTTTTCCTCCCTAGGAAGTCAAAGTGACATTATATTCCGTGATTTTATGGAGCAGAATAAAACATTATGTTAAGGTAATAGATAAAAATATAGTAGTCTGCATTCCAGATACAAACTGGGTATTTTTCTTCCTATGAAGGCGAAGTGCCATTTTAATCTTTAATCTTGAAGAGAAAAATCCTGTTAGTAGTTAAAAACGCAGTCTCCACTCTCCATTCGGGAGACAACGTGGAACTTTTTGTAAAAAACAAACTTTTCCTCATTAGGGAGGTAAAATGACATTTTGCCCTATGTTTCTAGGGAGCAGTGGCGCGCCCAAAAAATTTTTTCGGGGAGGTTTTGTTTGAGTAAATTTGCGTAATATATACTATCTTATTTATTTATGTATATTATTAAGAGAATAAGGAAAATCTATGATAAATACAAAAATTTCGGGGGGGTTCGACCCCCAACATAAATCTTTCTGCTAAAGTAGTAGTTTCCATTCGGAAGACAAAGCGACTACTTTTCCCTTCTAGGAAGTCAAAGTATGTATTTTTCTCTCTAGGAAGACGAAGAGACACCTTTCTCCTGGATTTTGGATAGTAACATAAATCCCTCTAAGGTTGTACTCTCCATTCGGGAAATAAAGTGGACACTTTTTCTCCCTAGAAAGTCAAAATGGCTACGTTCCCTTCCTACGAAGACAAAGAAATATTTGAAACGCGATTTTATGATGCAGAATTGAACATTCTGTTAAGGTAATAGTTAAAAAGCTAGTAGTCTACATTCCCGAGACAACTTGGTATTTTTCCTCCCTAATTAGACAAAGTGGATACCTTTTTTATCTTAGGAAGAAAAGTGGTTATTTTCTCACTTAGCAAGACGAGGTGCCATTTTGATCTTTAATTTCGAGGAAAAAAATGGAACCTTTATGTTACGGTAGTAGTTAAAAATGTCTCCACTTTCCATTCGGGAGACAAAGTGAATAGTTTTCCTCCGTAAGCAGGCAAAGTGGATACTTTTTCTTCAATAGGCAAGCAAAGTGACATTTTGCTTTATGATTCTGGGAAGCAAAATAAATCTTTCTGCTAAAGTAGATACTTTTCCCTTCTAAGAAGTTACTTTCCTCTCTAGGGAGATGACGAGACATTTTTATCCTTGATTTTGCGGAGTAAAATAAGTCTTTCTGCTTAGGTACTAGTCTCCATTAAGGAAACAAAACGAAAACTTTTCCTTCCTAGAAAGTCAAAGTGGGTACTTTTCCTTCCTAAGGACACAAAAAGACATTTTATTCCGCGATTTTATAAAGCAGGTAGTAGTTAAAAAAATATAGTATGATCAAAAAGTCTTTGGATCAGGGTTGTCATGAAATTAACAAGCTATCTATGAAATTATTTCTTTCTAATATTTTTGACATTTACTTCACAACTGGTAAGTCGATAGATAATAGTTAAAAATAATAATTCAATAAAATAATAAACGCTAAAAACAAAATTTTAGCGCTACTATGCACAAGAAAAAGTAACTAATTCTATAGATGGTTTTTACATTCCATGGCTATTGCAATCCAAAGACTTTTTGATCATACGATAGTAGTCTGCATTCCTGAAACAACAGGGCATTTTTCCTCCCTAGGTAGACAAAGTGGATACTTTTCTTACCTGAGGAGGTTATTTTACCTCCCTAGAAAAACGAGGTGCCATTTTGATCTTTTTTCGGGGAGAAAATAGAACATTCCGTTAAGGTAGTAGTTAAAAATATAGTCTCCACTCTCCATTTGAGAGACAAAATAGATACTTTGACTCCATAAGAAGACAAAGTGTATACTTTCTCTCAATAGAGAGGCAAAGTGACATTTTGCTTTTTGATTTTTGAGAGTAAAATAAATCTTTCTGCTAAAACTGTAGTTTTCATTCGGGAAACAAGGCGGACACTTTTCCTTCCTAGAAAGTCAAAATGGGTACTTTCCATGAAACATTCTGTTAAGATCAGTTAAAAATTAGTTAAAGTGGATACCTTCTCTTATAGGGCGAGGCAAAGTGGAATTTTTGTTGCTTGATTTTAGAGAGCAAACTAAATCTTTCTGCTAAGGTAATAGTCTTCACTTGGGAAGCAAAGTGGCTACTTTTTCTCTTTAGGGAGTTAAAGTGTGTGCTTTTCCTCCCTAGGGAGACGAAGACACATCTTGCTCTGCAATCTTATAGAGCAGAATGAAACATTCTGTTAAGGTAAAAGTAAAAAAACAGTAGTGTACATTCTAGAGAACTGAATATTTTTCCTCCTTAGGTAGGTAGACAAAGTGGGTATATTTCTTACCTAAGGAGAAAAAGTGGATACTTTTCCTCCAAGTGTTATTTTGATCTTAATTTTGGGGCGAAAAATAGAACTTTCTGTTATAGTAGCAATTAAAAAGGGCAGTAGTCTCCATTCAGGAGATAAAGAGAACACTTTTACTTCGTATGAAGACAAAGTGAATACTTTCCTTCGATAGGGAGACAAAATACACCGTTTTCCTAAGGTAGTAATCTTCATTCAGAAAATATAGTAATTATTTTTCCTTTCGATAATGCCAAAGTGGGCACTTTTACTCCCTAGAGAGGCAAAATGACATTTTGCTCTTTGTTTTTGAGAAGCAAAATAAAATTTTCTGTTGAGTGATAACATTTAAAAATATATAACGCTGGAAAAGCTTTTCCGTTATCACCGTTATTTTCCGTTATCATCACCGTTATGAGTTGATCTTGTTTGACTAAGCTACACATCTCTTATCTAGTGCGAGGAAAATAGAGACGGGTTATTGAAGAACTGCAAACATGCTAACAATGTCGAAGACTAGTTTCAGATTTTTATGCAAAAACTGTAGTTCAACTGGAATTGGAAAAGCAGCATATTTTTCGCACGCCCTGTAATCCAATCCTAACTACTAGAATTTAGCCAGATCTGGAAGAATTCCTTCTGTAATAGAGATTTTTAGATTGCGCAACTTTCTATTGACATAGGGCCTACTGTTTTACGTACTAATCCGAGCAAAATAGATGTTTTTAAATTTTTCCATTCTGAAAATTCCTCATCCTTGATTGGTTGGAGATAAAACCCAGCACTTTATAATTATGAGGTAAACATGCAACCGCTAATCCGACGGAATTATTTTGATATTTATGGGTGTACAAAGCTTTTTTACAACTACTCCCCTTAGTCTTGACAGCGATTGGGTAACGAAGATAAGTTGGAACAAAAATATCCGGCAACTTTCCGTGGATTTATTTTTTGACATCCTTGGTATTTCTGTCTCAATTGGACATTGGACATAAAAAGTTTGTTTTGTTGAGGGTAATTTAATGCAACGTTGGCATTGTCTTGCCTTCTATGTCAGTTATTTATGAGGTGCTAGATAATTTTTATTTACTTTCTTTCATCTAAATTACTTATTCAATACAGTAAAGATACACCTAGGGCAATACGAAAAAGTATACTTCTTACCTTCGCCTTCGTGTACCCATTTGACAGACCTCTTCTTTCTGTTAATATACATCGACTGTCCTTTACTTGTTTTGTTGCTGACATCGCTTAACGAACTGGATATCCTTTTGGCTAATTCGACTTGCTCTTCCATAGTTGGATGAAGACCTTTGGCGTAAAATGCGGACGACGCGAAGGTGTCTTCTGAAGAAATTTAAGAGTGCAATTAATTTGAATAGATTTGGTTTGATAAATATAGCGCTTACTTTTTCTCTGAGGCGTAATTTGAGGAGCATCTTCAGCCGGTGTGAAAATCTTTTCCAAATTGATAGGTTTCGGGGCATTTTCGTCCTGTAACAAGTAATAACAAATATTATTTGTTTGGTAATTATCCTAACGACTGGAGAATTTT
This sequence comes from Agrypnus murinus, assembly GCA_929113105.1. Lineage (NCBI taxonomy): Eukaryota > Metazoa > Arthropoda > Insecta > Coleoptera > Elateridae > Agrypnus > Agrypnus murinus. The sequence continues at coordinate 6,353,637 of OV816027.1, forward strand.
GCAAAGAAATCGTCTTTTTAGAAATGACGGGTCGTTTTTAAATTCTTTTCAGGTCTGTCGGACACACAACCCGTTTTAGACACGTGAAATTTAATATCTAGCAAAAATTTTAATTAGTATGGCACTAATTAGTACTTTCTTAACTATTTTTTTTTAATTGTTAGGTGATATTCAACTAGAAAAACGTGAAAAGAATAATTAATAAGCGCTTGATTATTTTGTAGCGCAAAGGAAAAATGTGTCTGTTGGACACTTATTGAATTATGCATAATGTGGAAAAGCTAATGAGTCACCATCACGCAGATTAGATTTTTAGGCAGTAATGGGTCCTATCCTGGGTGGATCCCTAAATGGGAATGCGGGTGGTGGCGTTATAACGTAATAAGGTATAACTAGTATAATAAGGTTATAGGACCTCCCAAAGACAAACGTAAATAATCTGGCGGTCATTCCAGGGTAAGAAAGGCAAACTTCCCACTATATTCTATAACTTTTCGAATTGAAGATTTTTTCAGACTCTGCCTCTTAAAACACTTAAAAATGTCAACAGCCACCGTGCCTTCGAAGACCTCACCGGGAAGACCTACCGTAAAATCGTTTGCAGGACGTTGCAAAATAAATTTAAATTTTTCGTAAAAGCGCATTTGCTCTTCTCCCACCACCGGTAAAGAGAGGAAATCTATTTGGAAGAATGAAGCTGGAAAGCGTTCTAGGAACCAATTTTTCTTTTGGGATACCATAAATTATAAGCGGCGAAGAATCTCCTCAATTATTCGTTTTTAGCGGCGTTTAGCAGAAGAGGTCGAAACTCCAAACTTAAGATGAGCCACATTAATACACCGCTCGACCGGATTTGGTTGTGTTCGAATCACTTTACTGTTCTTATAGTAGTGGTACCTGAAGACAGATAACGCCAGTCTTGCCCAAAAAAAGGCTAAATGAGACTAAGATTCAAATAGAAGGCCCAAAATGTCGAAATCCGGAAGCTCAGAATTAACTCCTAGGCTGGCATCCTGACCAAAATGAGAATTGAGGTAATGAGCTGCAGAAGAAAAATAAATTGAGCATATAAACAGAGTTCCATCGCTTCATAAGATTCAATCAATGGTTAACTTTTTTCTGCAAACATCTTGAGTTAACTTTTAGCCACTCTGTTTCATCGCATGCTCCAACATTCAAATCTATAATTCATTCCCTAAAATATATGTTCATGGAGTTTCAAAAATCGATTTTTAAAACTGAGTAATTTAGTTTTTTGAGGATGATCCTAAATGAATTCTTTGAAATTCAGAGGTGCTGTAGGTTAAAAACTGAAACTCTGATTTGTTTAACTAAAACTAGCCTCTTTGGTATGTCACAAACCCAGATAGGTTAAAAATTCCGAGTCAAAAAGTCAAAGACAAAAATTCCAGAAACTTCAAAATTCAAGACTCTAAAGATTTTTATACCTCCGATACACCAAAACTCCCCACATGAAACTTTATTGCATAAAAATTATAGTAGATTTTCGTTTTATTAAGTTTCAATGAAATTTAAAACATAACATGCTTACAGCTCAAACATAGTTTTAAACATAATCATAGTTTAGATGTTTCGTGAAATAAAAGGCTTTATTTCGAAAATTTCGACTGTAACAGTTTAGAAGACTGAATATGTGCTTTGATGTTTTTCAATTCTATAGCTTCTAATGCTCATAGTATTTGCATTTTGGAGTACTCTAAAAACTCGGAATTTTATAGTTTCGTAGCTGTGCAGCTTCAAAAATGAATGATTCTGTTCAATCCTTATAGAAATTGGGTTTCGACGGATGTGACTCAAAATTTGCTATAGCATAAATTAAGTGATTTTTTTAGAGTTGCATCGATTAGGATTTTTGGTTATCGCAACTAGAAATATACTATAGCAAAAGTTTTCCGAAAACGAATTTTCATAAGAATTGAAAGGAACATCTTCAGAAAATCGGGACTTCAATAATTCTAACGAGACTTTAACGGGTTTATTAGATTGTCAGAGTCTATTTTTTTGTAATTCAGAATTTGAGTTTTGAGTCACATCAACATTGATATATCTAAATAATGTTGTTGCTAGAATAGATAAAAAGATATCTAGGGGGAGAGTCTACAAGGATCTTATAGATTAAGTAGAAGACGTGAGATATTGAAATTGGGAGAAAGCAGATGATACATGTCTCATTTTGGGTAGGTACTACCCGAAAAGTTTAAAAGTGTGTATATTCTAGATCCATCTCTGGATTACTGAATTATTATTATCGTGATCCTTTGGCATTCTGAAGCCTTTGGGCTTCAAATAAAAAGAAATAAGTCGAAGAAACACTAAAGCAAAAATATTCTGACTAGTCCAAATTAAGAATACGTGTTGCATGAACAGGAACACATTCTAACTTTAAGAACAGCTTTGTCTAATATACTGGGAAACAAAGTCAGGAAACTGCTTTTTTATCCCAACTCCAAACGTTTTGGCATAAACCAGCACACGAACATGATTTAAGCTTGTTAACCAACCCACACTCCAAACCTTTAATGACTTTCAAATAAAAATAAAATCGAAAAGAAAGCAAAGATCAGGAAATTAACGAGGAAGAAAAGAAAACATCAACATCCAGACACACACTGGTGGATTCTTCCTGCTTTGTTGCTATTTTTATCAAAACTACGGTTAACGAACACATCTAAAAAAACAACCCACGTGAATTTTTTTGAAAAAGTTCAAAAGAAGAAATTTCTTAAATGAATTATGACTCTTATAGAAAGAACAACGGTGCGAGATTATTTAAGATTTTTTTTTTAGAGAAAAGTAGCAAGCAGTTCAAATAAGAAGCTTTTCCCCCCCCTTTTTAAGAGCAAGTAAAAACTCTGCACTTCGCATTAAAAATCGCATTTTTGATATTAAGCAAAGCATCAAGCAAATTTGTGTTAATCTAACAATTATTAAAACAACTTAAAAGGTTTCTCCCCACTTTCATGTTTTCAGCATAATATCCTTAAATAATGCGATTTTTCGGGATATTTAAAACAATTTAACGATTAAACAACTGCAATAATAGTTATTATTAGCTGATATCTACAAAATAATTTTGTTATCTCAAAAACTAACTACTAGGTACTATTATAAAATGAAATCTAAACTAATTTATGTGTGGTGTTAAAAACAGCGAAAACAAAATCGTTAATATCTTTGACAAAAATATCTACTACTACAGAAAACAAAAGCAGTAATAAACACATACAGCAAAATGGACGCGTTTTTCTGTCTTTTTTATATGATTATAACTATTTTCATGGAGTCCATTGACAAAATTGTTTTCATACGTTTCTTCTTGTCTATTTTCATTAACCGAATAAATGCCACCACCAAGGAACATTATATATATTGCTATTTATAAAAATAGTTTAAATTATAAAACAAAAGTTATTTTTAACACTTTTATTACAATAAACATTATTTAGTTAAAACACTGAAGAACTTGCTTGTTATTATTCATGTATGTAAGTACCAAAACTTTGGCAAATGTTCAAACAAAAGCTAAAAACAAGTGTTTCTAGTAACTTTGCGTATACGATTTTTCCCTTATTTTTTTATTGTTATTGTTTTTATGATTATTGTTTAATTAATTAATTAAAAAAAAGAAAATTAAAAAACAAACACTAGAAAAACATGAATTCACACCATGATCATTTTTATAATAAAAACGAGCTACTACTTAACAAACTGGAATGTGTTTAGGAACTGACTGAGGAAAATTTCAAAAGGATACTGAAAATATATTTTATATTCAACACACACACACTCACATAAACGCATATATACACACCAATGCGATTTTTAGAATTTGATCAGTGGTAACATAACGCAGGCTCTTATGTTAGCCAAACCCCTTATGTTCGCTGTTGAGTTACCACTGAACTCCGAAAATTATATTTTTAGACAAAACGAAATTTTAAGTATAATATTATGAGGTAATATAGCTGATACTTAAAGGCGTAACTGATTCACACTTAAGTGGTTGTGTTGTGGAATCTGGATTGTGTACACGCAATTTGCGTAAACGAGTTACAAAAATAAAACAATTATTCAGAACACCCATGAAAAATTGTTATATTTTTTTATTTAAATAATTTACAGGATTTGTGAATAAAATGTATAAATTTTAAAGCTATCCATGGTCATGCATACAAATACAAAGAACAAGACAAAAAAATTGATATACCAATTCTACCTAAAGTGATATTTAAATCTTGCGATCCCTTTAAAACGGTCGACAGGAAGCGGAAATATAACAACAATGCCAATTATACAACGCAATTTGCCGTGAAATTAACCATTTTTCAGGATTGATACAGGTTAACTTTTAGCCAGTTTAACGAGTCTATCCACTTCTACACATTTTATTAAAATGGTAGTATACCTATACTATAAAAATAAGTGAAGAATAAATTATATTTTTACGGATCATTGACAGCAAAATATTTAATATAACTGTATAGTTACTAAGTACAATAGTTTAGCTAGTTATGGTTAGAGGTAAGAAAGTCATTCTGTCACGAGCTGTAGTGAAGTAAGGTGTGTATTGAAAAGAAAAAAAAATGCAGTTTAGTATTCGTTTAATAATAAAACATTGCAAAAAGTTTTGTAAAAGTAAATTACAATTGCAATGTGTTTTGTTTATAATTTGCATCGTGTTTAAAGTGTTTTATTTTATTACAAAAGTTACATCGGAACGTCTGATAGTGTGCTCATTAATGCAACTTAATTAATTTATTTAAGAGAAAGACAAATTATATAAGGTATCTGTGCATTACAGCACAGACGAAAAAAAGCAATTTATAATTTAAAAAATGTATTTTGGTAACCTTAAAAGTAATTTGGTATTTTCATTAATTATCTTTGGATAATGACTTTTTAGAATTTAACAGAAACGAAAGTTTATAGTAAGTGGTTTTGGTTGACATTGATTATGAAATAGAAAACAAAACAATAATAATCAGAACCTACATTAATTTCCTAAGAAGAACCTGGGAATTTGGAGCCTAGTTCGTTGTAACCACAATTTCTACTAAATACGTCATTTAAAAAATTCTAATAGGAATTAATTAATATAAATAAGTCTTTGTGTTCATTTCTGAGAACCTTTTAGTCCACTTTGAGATAGATAGTTTTAAATTAATTTACAATTTTTTAATGCTTTCAAATACTGCAGTTCGTGCAGCATTTAATACTATTAATGTTTTCTGAAGTCGGTTGTTGCTTGTGATTTTTGTGCTGCACGTTTCGTGTGTTATTTTAAATAATAATATATAATAATAAAGCTTATCGCAGAAATCCTGTACAAAATAGTGACAGCATAACAGATAGATGTAATTTTATATTTATTGTTTGATTCTGTGCAACGAACGTTGTTGTTTGTGATTTTTGTGCTACGCGTTTTGCGTGTTATTTTAAATAATAATATAATAATCAAGTTTATTGCAAAAAAACAGTACAAAATAGTAACAGCATTACAGGTGGATGTAATTTTATATTGATTGTTTGATTCTGTGCAATACACTATACTCCACAAAAGCATAAGGCTTGTCTGTGGAACGATTAATTTAAAAAATAGTAATTATTTAAAAAATCTTTCCACCGGAGGTTTTTACAGCGCGAATAGTTTTTATGTAAAAGTTTCTTCTTAGGCATCAAAAGTTTTAGTTGCAATTTATTATTGATGTGTCTACGATACCAATGAAATACATGTGTTTCAGGTACGTTATCTAGTACCTTAAGGAAAACCGATTTGCTAAAATAAATATGTATATGTGGTTTGTCAAATAATTTAAAACATTTAAATTAAGTGTTTTTGTTATAATTAAATAAAAGTGCAAGATTTGCTTGTTGCGATGTTTTACTCAGTCATGATTTATTTCACATATGGCTTAACCTTAAAAAAGTGTTTTGTATTTCATTGCAGGCTTTGTTAGTCAGACCTCAGTCCATTAATCTATTAATGTTTAAATTACATTTAAAGCGATGTAATAGAGTTTTTGTCCTAGGGATCATCAATGGTCATGTAAAACAATGTGTTTAAATATAATTCCTAGAATTAAGGTTCACAGTAAAAGTTTCTTTTGCTAAGTACTATATTTCTAGTAACTTTGTAGTTTGCTTTGCATTTCAAGGTACCGTTTTTGTTATAAAATTTAATAAAATTCACGAATTAACAATTTTCTTTTTAATAGGAATTTTACAGAATGTAAATCACAGTTAAAAGTTATTAATTCCGGGTATATAAAAAATATAATTGTAAGAAAGTTTAAGCTGCTTTAAATACTTAATAAATCAAAAAGAATAAAAGTTGTGGGTGCAATATCAGGTACCTTACTACTAAGTAGCAAAGCGATATATTTAAAATTTTATTTATTTTAAAACATCAAACGAATTATTACATGCTTGCTCGTCTGAATTATTGTTTGTAAAATCCGACTCAATCCGTATCCAATCCGAGTCGGATTACAGATGGCATCGGGCAGGGATCGGATTCGATATATTTCAATACTTGAGTATCCGAAAGTATTCGATTATACGAAAATTATCCGATTGTTTGAAAAGTATTATTATTATTATTATTATTTATTATTATTATATCGGATAGCAATCAAATGTCGGATAAAATCGGAATAATTCGATTAGGTTTCGAATACGGATTTTCCTCAAGTCGTATCCATACATGTTAGTTGTTTATGCATGCGGCGATGAAGAAGCCCAATTCGGAATTTCCAAACAAAACTGTAAAGAATCCATTACTAAACGTAGTATAACGTAAATACATTTGATCTCATACTGTATTCGTGATTACAGTCCCGTCAACGCAACATTATTATTATCGTCATATAAATCAAAAAATCTACAGTGCGAACGAAAGTATGGAAACCTTCACATATCTCAAGAATGGTTGGCTGAGATTTACTTTAGCGGGCAGAAAGGAGCTTTAAGGCACCCTGCCCTTTCGATGCAGCTTAACAAGCTGTGTCGAATAACACTAGTCCGAAGGTGCGGAAATGCCCCATTTAAAAATTACGTCACTTTTTGCTCTTTTTTAGTTTTCTCTCGTTTAGTCTGTGCGAGAAACTCATTTCATTGAAAATTAATAGTACATTGACATCAATGGTATTTTTGGTTTAAGTTAGCTTAGGTTTGGTTTGGTTAGGTTAGTAAAAAACGAGTTTTTGAGACTTACTGCACCGTTTGGTAATATCAAAGTAACTAGATTGTTAGGTTATGTTTAGTGAGGTTAGGTTAGTAGAAAACAAGTTTTTGAAACTCACTGCACCGTTTGGTGATACTCACCAAAGTGACCAATAAGGATTGTTAGGTGCGGAGCAGATTAGGTTAGGTTAGTAGAAAATGAGTCTTTGGAACTCACTGCGCCGTTTGGCGATACTCACCAAAGTGACCAATGAGAATTGTTAGGTTAGGTTAGGTTAATAGAAAAAAATTGGTTAATAGAATATCGGATAGAAATTGAAGCATCGGATAAAATCTGGATATCGGATAGCAATCAAATCTCGGATAAAATCGGACTCGGATAATCCGATTAGGTTTCGAATACGGATTTTCCTCAAGTCGTATCCATACATGTTAGATGTTTATGTTACTTTAGCAGGCAGAGAGGAGCGTGAACGCACCCTGCCCTTTCGATGCAGCATAACAATAAGCTGTGTCGAATAACACTAGTCCGAAGGTGCGGAAATGCCTCATTTAACAATTACGTCACCTTTTGCTCTCTACGTTTAGTCTGTGGGAGAAACTCTTTTCATTGAAAATTAATAGTACACTGAAATCAGTGGTATTTTTGGTTTAGGTTAGCTTAGGTTTGGTTTGGTTAGGTTAGTAAAAAACGAGTTTTTGGAACTTACTGCACCGTTTGGTGATACCAAAGTAATTAGATTGTTAGGTTATGTTTGGTGAGGTTAGATTAGTAGAAAACGAGCATTTGAAACTGACTGCACCCTTTGGTGATACTCACCAAAGTGACCAATGGAGAGTGATAGGTTAAATTAGGTTAGTAGAAAACGAGTTTTTGAAACTCACTGCACCGTTTGGTGATATTCGCCAAAGTGAGTAATGAGGATTGTTAGGTTAGGTTAGGAGCGGAGCAGGTTAGGTTAGGTTAGTAGAAAACGAGTTTTTGAAACTCACTGCACCGATTGGTGATACTCACCAAGGTGACCAATAAGGATTGTTAGGTTAGGTTAGGTGCGGAGCAGATTAGGTTAGGTTAGTAGAAAACGAGTTTTTGAAACTCACTGCGCCGTTTGGCGATATTCGCCAAAGTGAGTAATGAGGATTGTTAGGTTAGGTTAGGAGCGGAGCAGGTTAGGTTAGGTTAGTAGAAAACGAGTTTTTGAAACTCACTGCACCGATTGGTGATACTCACCAAGGTGACCAATAAGGATTGTTAGGTTAGGTTAGGTGCGGAGCAGATTAGGTTAGGTTAGTAGAAAACGAGTTTTTGAAACTCACTGCGCCGTTTGGCGATATTCGCCAAAGTGAGTAATGAGGATTGTTAGGTAAGGTTAGGAGCGGAGCAGGTTAGGTTAGGTTAGTAGAAAACGAGTTTTTGAAACTCACTGCACCGATTGGTGATACTCACCAAGGTGACCAACAAGGATCGTTAGGTTAGGTTAGGTGCGGAGCAGATTAGGTTAGGTTAGTAGAAAACGAGTTTTTGAAACTCACTGCACCGTTTGGTGATACTCACCAAAGTGACCAATAAGGATTGTTAGGTGCGGAGCAGATTAGGTTAGGTTAGTAGAAACTGAGTTTTTGGAACTCACTGCGCCGTTTGGCGATACTCACCAAAGTGACCAATGAGAATTGTTAGGTTAGGTTAGGTTAATAGAAAAAAAATAGGTTAATAGAATATCGGATAGAAATTGAAGCATCGGATAAAATCTGGATATCGGATAGCAATCAAATCTCGGATAAAATCGGACTCGGATAATCCGATTAGGTTTCGAATACGGATTTTCCTCAAGTCGTATCCATACATGTTAGATGTTTATGTTACTTTAGCAGGCAGAGAGGAGCGTGAACGCACCCTGCCCTTTCGATGCAGCATAACAATAAGCTGTGTCGAATAACACTAGTCCGAAGGTGCGGAAATGCCTCATTTAAAAATTACGTCACCTTTTGCTCTCTACGTTTAGTCTGTGGGAGAAACTTTTTTCATTGAAAATTAATAGTACATTGAAATCAGTGGTATTTTTGGTTTAGGTTAGCTTAGGTTTGGTTTGGTTAGGTTAGTAAAAAACGAGTTTTTGGAACTTACTGCACTGTTTGGTGATACCAAAGTAATTAGATTGTTAGGTTATGTTTGGTGAGGTTAGATTAGTAGAAAACGAGCATTTGAAACTGACTACACCCTTTGGTGATTGATAGTGACCAATGGAGATTGATAGGTTAAATTAGGTTAATAGAAAATGAGTTTTTGAAACTAGATGCACTGTTTGGTGATACTCACCAAAGTGACCAATGAGCAGGTTACGTTAGATTAGTAGAAACGAGTTTTTGAAACTCACGGTACCATTTGGTGGTATTCGCCAAAGTGACTAATGAGAATTGTTAGGTTAGGTTAGGAGCGGAGCAGGTTAGGTTAGGTTAGTAGAAAACGAGTTTTTGAAACTCACTGCACCGATTGGTGATACTCACCAAGGTGACCAATAAGGATTGTTAGGTTAGGTTAGGTGCGGAGCAGATTAGGTTAGGTTAGTAGAAAACGACTTTTTGAAACTCACTGCGTCGTTTGGCGATACTCACCATAGTGATCAATGAGAATTGTTAGGTTAGGTTAGTAGAAAACGAGTTTTTGAAACTCACTGCACCGTTTGGTGATATTCGCCAAAGTGAGTAATGAGGATTGTTAGGTAAGGTTAGGAGCGGAGCAGGTTAGGTTAGGTTAGTAGAAAACGAGTTTTTGAAACTCACTGCACCGATTGGTGATACTCACCAAGGTGACCAATAAGGATTGTTAGGTTAGGTTAGGTGCGGAGCAGATTAGGTTAGGTTAGTAGAAAACGAGTTTTTGAAACTCACTGCGCCGTTTGGCGATACTCACCATAGTGATCAATGAGAATTGTTAGGTTAGGTTAGTAGAAAACGAGTTTTTGAAACTCACTGCACCGTTTGGTGATATTCGCCAAAGTGAGTAATGAGGATTTTTTAGGTTAGGTTAGGAGCGGAGCAGGTTAGGTTAGGTTAGTAGAAAACGAGTTTTTGAAACTCACTGCACCGATTGGTGATACTCACCAAGGTGACCAATAAAGATTGTTAGGTTAGGTTAGGTGCGGAGCAGATTAGGTTAGGTTAGTAGAAAATGAGTTTTTCAAACTCACTGCGTCGTTTGGCGATACTCACCATAGTGATCAATGAGAATTGTTAGGTTAGGTTAGTAAAAAACGAGTTTTTGAAACTCACTGCACCGTTTGGTGATATTCGCCAAAGTGAGTAATGAGGATTGTTAGGTTAGGTTAGGAGCGGAGCAGGTTAGGTTAGGTTAGTAGAAAACGAGTTTTTGAAACTCACTGCACCGATTGATGATACTCACCAAGGTGTCCAATAAGGATTGTTAGGTTAGGTTAGGTGCGGAGCAGGTTAGGTTAGGTTAGTAGAAAACGAGTTTTTGAAACTCACTGCGTCGTTTGGCGATACTCACCATAGTGATCAATGAGAATTGTTAGGTTAGGTTAGTAGAAAACGAGTTTTTGAAATTCACTGCGCCGTTTGGCGATACTCGCCAAAGTGAGTAATGAGGATTGTTAGGTTAGGTTAGGTGTGGAGCATCATTAAATTTAATGTGTAAACTTAACATGGGGCACAAGAAGTGGCGTAACTTCTTAATGGCGCGTTTCCGCACTTTGATTCCGGCACCGTTCAACTCCCCTCTTCAAGCCAGTCTATTGGCGCCATTCCCGCCCCTTTGGGCGTGCCCGCTAAATTTTTATCGAATGGTTATCACGATCAAAACCTAGCTTTTTAAATGACGAATTGTAATTTGGCCTGGGCCCTGTTGCCATGTCTCATTTTTTAAATTTTATATTGAATTACCGACAAGGTTTTGATGTGATACCTTTATTAGCAGAGGCACAGTGCATGCTGCAGGTTATATTTATTCTAACGTAACTTTATTTTTAAATAGCTTTTAGAGTTTGATTCTCCCGGCATATATGCAACACTTTATACTATTCTTGAACGTTTATCAGTTGTTTACTATTTTGGTTAGTATCGCTTGTGATCTGGCGAATGTTTTTGTTATTTTACATGAAAGTATGTGTAATATTGGCATTTCAATTGTAATTCAGTTTATTTGTATTAGCTTATAGTTATTTGTTGGATGTGTTTAATATTTCCTCTCTTCAATAATGTATTGGTAAATGCATTCTAGTGCCAATTAGGTTAATTAAATAAAGATTTTTATAATCTGTTTCCATCCCGCCTACGACGTTCTTTTCATTTTACTTTAGTGGTAAATTTTGTTAATATCAAAGAATATAGTCCTACAGTTCTACATTCTACAGTCACACGGTCTACAATCCTACAACCCAAAGACTACAGTCCTATAGTATATAGTCCTACAGTCTACAGTCCTATAGTCTATAGTCATACAGTTTATAGTCTTATAGTCTAGTTTGTGGTCTACAATCCTTGGTCTACAGCCCATATTTGTTTTTTAAAAAACCATGAAAATAAAAAGTTCAGTTACTGGAATACATATTAGAAAAGTTTCTTGACATATCAATGTTTCATATAGCAACAGTAGTTAAAGTTTATAGCATTAGAAATTTTTCTGGATTTTTTTTTATATCTGACCATAAATAATTACAACTTCTTTAGATCTGACGACAAGAAGAATCAGCAAACTTTTAGAAACTGCTAATTTTAAAATATTGCAAAATTATTCAACTATCCTAGAAATTGTTTATCTCTACTATTTATTTCTCTACCAAACTACCTGCGTAATATGTAAAAGTCAAGATCTGACAATTAAATTCCTAAAGACACTTCTGGTTTTAGCTGCCAAGAATTTCATCGATTTTGTGAAAATCGCAACCCAAAACAATTTACGTATTTAACTTTCTTAATTGATTAACACTCTTGCCAATTTTCTCATATTATTGATTATTTTAGTAAAATAAACACCCTGTATAGTAATTCCAGTACATTGTGTACTATTACTTTAAATTCATCTAATTTAATTGCGTTGATGGCAAGGAACAACAAAGATGTGCGCCTAACCTTCATGCCGCTTTTATTATTTTTAGCAAAGTAAGAGTTATTACTGAAATAATTCAGCCATCTAGTATTTTTGGCCGAAAGCCAAGATAACATCTGTAGATATTAAACATTTCTCGCGTAGTCTCACCCACACAACATTAAAACTATTTGTTATTACTACAAACATATACGTGTACATGTATACATATTTATTACTAATTTCATCTTTAATGGAAATAAAATCACATCATTTCATTACATTCTAATTTTAAACAAATTACTCAACATAACCTAAAAAAATGGTCGCCCTAGACATCAACACTATCATCAGGCTATAGAATGACTAATTTTTCCGTTTTTTGAATATGCGCGTCAGTTATTTTTTATTTATTTAAACATTTTTAAATCGCCCAACAAGTCAGTCGGGTTATTTAAAAACAAAAAGTAACTTACCATGCCAACTTTGAAAACCCTTTTCGTCAAACTGGTAAGGAACTCCCTTTTCTGGGGATCCTTCCTGTCCGAAGGTTTGAAGCAATGGCCCGAATCGATAACGTCGGTTGTGCTTAAGGATTTCTGTAGTCCATAACCCCTGGCTGGTTTTGGCCAGTAATTAGGGGTCGTTGGGGCTGAAGTAATCTGATGGCTGCTGATGCTTTTGCTTAACCCGAACGAAGAAGTTGCCGACTTTTTGGATGTCGTCGTTGTACTGAGTTTATAGATTTGCCGCATCTTGATTGTTTTTTATATTAATTTTTATTGGTGAGTTTTATTTTAGGTTCTTTTGGTGTTTATAGGTTTTTAAGTTGCAAAATTCTCACAGTGGGAATAGAATTTTTATTGGTTGTAGACACTGAAAAATAGATTGCTTAGATTTTATGAGTTTAGTTACCTAAAGTATAAGCAATAAAGTTGCCGACGTTATGTTGAAGACAGTTTTGTAGTCAAGGTTACACTAACAAAAGATATTTCTAGGTAAAAGAACTTTTTAACAATTAGTTAATTCTATTTATTGGATAAACGTTTTGAAGGAAATTTTTTTAATAAAAACTAAAATTCTACATGCTTCATACTTCATCATATAGGAGCAGAATAAACGGACCTACAAACTACTGTCCCACAGTGAAAAGCTTTGTTTACTATAAAAAGAAGATATAACGCCCCTTGCTTTATACCCTCAAGATGAGGGAAATCCTCTCTATCTTAAGAATACGAACACTTTTCCCACAAACCAATCCAAACGCCTGTCTCCGAGACTCTTTGGTCTTCGACTTTTTTTTGGGACAAGAATAGGAAAAGCTCATGTAAATGACTCACTGGCGGTTACTTTTTAATTAGTCAAAAGTTTTAAAAAACGTCCTGCATCCAATAGTAAGGCTTCTATCTCCACCACCACTCATGCTGCAAGCTATACAAACGCGAAAATAACAAGGCCGAGCTCAAAATATGTGGAAGCGACCTTGCCATTGACGCATCAAACTCAAAATTCCCGACAGAGAGCTGTGACTGTAAGTAGTCCGTAATAGAGTCACTACATCTTATCAACCAGGTCATGCTGGTGGATCAGAGTACTGCAAACGACATTATATTGTAGCTAAAGAAGCACGAAATTGTTCATTATTTTTATTTGTGTTGAATTTAATCAAATCCAAGTTTATCTTAAAAGGTTTTTTACATAATTGTGATTCTGAAAGTTCAATCCTTTAATTATGTCGGAGGTTTGCAGTCGCGGCATGGCTTGGTCGATTAAATGTAGTGGCTCTAGCCCGTAATTACGTGGACAATGTCGCCTTGATTCAAGTAACGTTGCCAGAGCTCCACAAAGGCGACTGTGGCTACTGCACACGTGTCAACGTACATTAAACTGCCCCGCCTCCACGGCTTCTTTCCAGTCGAACAGCCTTGCAACACGTTTTCTTGCACTGCACTGAGGGTTTTAGCAATTTCAAGTTATGCCGAAATGTGAAATACAAACACCATACTAGATTGATTCTTCAACCATCGTTTAACCTATTTGTAACATTGGAGTTTCTGGCAATATAGCTCTTAAATGGTGATTTCGACGGATGAGATTTAGAACAGTTTGCTAATTATTGAATTATGGTCATAATCATGAATGAATCTACTTTTTGACTCTATTACCATATAAGTAATTCACGCGAGCTTTTAGTTTGCTTACGTTCATGACTTCTTTATATTAAATTGGTTTAGCCAAACAGTCACCCTGTTTTTCTAATACAATCAAATGGCTACTTTATCACCTTGCTAATCTAAGACATTCCGATTATGAACACAAAACTGAACTAAACAGTAGATTCTATCCTATTTCTCCTAATTCCCGCTTCTCCCAATCCCACTTATCCAAATCCCGTTTCCCCCAATTCCCACTTCTCCCAATCCCATTTTCTCCAATTCCCGCTTCTTCCAATCCCTTTTCTCAAAACTAAAGCAAATGAACAAATTAAGTCAACATATTTTTGCTAATATTTTACGATGGGCGTCAATATAAAAAATCTCGGAATTGTATTTTTTAAACTTTGACAGCTTATATGATAATGTCGTGGCCGGCTTAAATTTCAACATTCACGTTCGCCGCCGTCGGCTTTTTCTGCTAAATCGTAGTTTTGTGATTTCGGTGTGCACCTCCACTTGGAGCTGCCGCTTCTCACTGCAGTCAGTACTTGCCAGAAGTGTCGGATTCCACAAATGTCGCGGTTCAACGACTGGCCAGTCGTCACAGTTGTGTAATCATTATAGTATTTTAGACGGTTATATCGTGTCCTGTACGCCGTTATCTTTATTAGTGTCTCTCAATCCCTATTTTAGCTGTTGAAATCTGCCTCTGTTACACCTATCAAACATACTAATCTATAACCTAACCTCCTCAGCATATCGTGTCCTTGACGCTGTTGATCTTTCTCTCTCTGTTCTCGCCCTATGCATTCCTCTCTGCTTCTGTTGAAGACTTTAGAATATCTTTCTTTTTTTTTGAAAAAAATGCATTTTTCTTTGGAAATTTTTGGTTTGGGAAAATGAGAACAAAAATAAAACCTTTTTTTGAAGGAGATGGGACCAAAAAATCTTATTTTGGAGAAATGGGATTTGGGGAAAAGGGTTTTTTCTTTGTAAGAAATTGTTTTTTGTTGTTGTGAGAAGTGGGAGAAGCGGGAACTAGCGGACGTGAGAAGAAGTTTGAGAGCACATAACATCTCATCAAATATTGCAGAGTTGTTTGGATAATGTAATTGGGTTGGCAATCCTAACCTAACTTCCTTGATACACTATAATTCTAATTTAAACTACGACGCCACGTCCAGTAGAACATAATCCAAAAATAATATTACTTTTGGATTATTTCTTGACGATGCCTTTTTGCAGACCATTTCCATCGTGGTTAGAGACTTTCCGAGTCGCTCCAACACTCTTGAACAAGAGTTCAATTGCGATTTCAAAAATGTATTGATTAAGCTTTGGGTTTCAAACTCAAATCTCGAACGTAATATCTTAGAATGCAAACTCTCAATTTTACCCTTCAGTTAACGTTGTTTCTTCACCATAACTGCGACCGCCACACCAGGCGGTACAGGTTTCTAGAACCAAATTTCCAAACTTGTACTTGTTGGACCATGAGAGCTTTTCTCGTCCATCAAATATATTTGGTATCCTGAGGTCATAAAAAGTTACGAAAGCAACAGTTGATTAACCACTACAGTTTAAGTTGACTGCTTTTATTTCCACCTGCATCTTACTGACTGTCAGGTCAGTTTCATATCTGAAACTTAGGTTAGCCCTATAGCTTTTGCATTACTTTCTGAGCAATATCCAGTAAGTATTTTTAAGCAAACGTTTGCATTTGGTTTTGAAAAGTCGGAAAAGTTAGATATGACCGCGGCACTTGTTTCTGAAAAATGTTACGTTTGATACTACCATCTACCTTCTTCTTGATCTAAAGAACCTATAGTGCTTTCAATTTAAATAGCAACAGTCAGTGTCAAATTTTAGTAGAATTTTGGGACTCTACAATAACCTTGACAATAACAAACATATTCTTTGTATGTGAGTATACCAGAAATCTAGTGACAAAAATTTACTATGTTTTTAGGTTAAGTTGTCAAAAATATAAGAAGCGTTGGACAGTATTTGGATGTATCTGCAATGTTTTATAATTTTACGTGCTGATATTATTAATTTTAGTAATTTCTATGTATTTATAATAAATAAATGTATAAAACAGTTTAGAAAATAAAAAACCAAAAAAGTACAAAAAAAATCTATATTTTAACTTACTATTTTGTGACATTTAAAAAATCTCCAGATTCGCCAATATTAAGAATTGACATTTACTTCTAAAATTTTATAAGGAGCACCAACTTAATAACAATTTAACAGTTGCTACCTAAGTGAAAGCACTTCTGTAGATTTTAAGTTTCTAAGACAAATAGATGTATTGGAACAAACACATCATTGTAAACATCTCTTTCTTTCTATCTGGTAAACTTTTGTAAGGAAGTGGGGTACAGTTTCTTATTGTTTCGAGATATAAAAGGTGCATAAATTCCTCAACTCTAAGACCTTGGTTGATAGTTATAAGTGTTTTACTTTCAGGATTAGATTCACTCTATCGAGTATCTAGTCAGTCCAAATTAATTAATGACGGCAACGCATTATTTTTGTCCTGCTATATTTTGCCTCATAAAATTGCTCCAAGATGTTGGATTGTAGAACTTGCATGAAACTCAACAAATCGATCACTTGTTGCCTCGGGCGCCAACCTTTTTATTTGATCAATGTGGACCCAACAACTATCATTCATTCAGGAGTGAAATTCCAGGAAATACAGTTAAGTTTCTGTTCTGAATTTTAGATGCTAGAATTCTGCTTGGTAAACAGACAGTTAAGAATGGCAATATTAAAAATTGTAGAATGGGTGTCTAGGGACTGGAATTGGGCCTAAATTTCTTTTCAAAATCTCCATCATTTACTATGATGGGCGTCCATTGATCAATAAGTTTCTGCGCAATCGACTATTGTTTTATGCGTGTAACATGACTATTAGTGGACTGGAACTACGACCAAGCATTCCTCAAAATCAAAAGATTTACTGATCCTGTTGTCCATTGGCGTTACGGTATCAAATAACAAAAACTTATTATAAGCTTTTTCCTAGCCGGCTATTCTTTTGGGCATGTAACATGACTGCTAGGGAACTAAAACTAGGTCTAGGCTTTTCACGAAATGCCGATGACTCATTACTGTAGGCATCTTATCGTTCCAAAAGGTTATCTCAACGAGTTTTCTTCACAGCCAAGAATTGTTTACTGTATGTAACTCAACCTAAGCTTTTCTTGAAATCTGAGGATTTATTGTTCCTGTCAGCCATTGACGTTACGGTACCAAAAGCCATTTCGCCACTGTCGATCTTTTTGTGAATGTAGCATTGTTGCCAAAGAATCGGTACTAGGCCTAGGCTTTCTCAAAATTTCAATGATTTACTATTGAAGGCGATCACTGATGATATGGTACCAAAAAGTTATTTCAATCAACTTTTGAATTACCGACTATTGTTTCGTAGCATGACTACCACGAAATTAGAACTGCGCCTAAGATTCTCATAAAATCTAAGTATTCTCAAAATACGTATACAGCTTCGGAAATTACGATACCAAAAATTCATTATCATAGGCTTTTTCTCAACCAAATATTTTTTTGTGCAAGTAGCATGGCTGCCAAGGGATTGGAACAAGGCCAAGATTTCTCTTAGAATTCTGATGATTCCAGGCCACCATTAACGTCGTTCAAATCTTGATCTTTTTCCTAACTGAATATTCTTCTGTGCATGTAGCATGGCTGTCAGGTCACTGGAAGTAGGCCTACACTTATTTTAGAATTCTGATGATTCCGAACGTCCGTTAATGTTACACTGTCAAGGGATTGTTCAGCGTTTTTGTTAAAAATTTAAGATTCAATGCATTTTGTGTGTAGAGCCAATACATCAATGGAAAATAATAATTAGGTTCTATACAGAATGAAACCTCTTGGCGACGTATCCAAATTACATTTTAAACCAAGATTTTACCCAACCACAGATTTCTTAAGGTTTCGCGATGCTCAAGCATCCACGATTCCATAGTCTCTTTTTAGTGTAGATAATTTTTGGCAACCCTTATTGGCAACACCACCGCAAGGTAAACCGAGACAGACGTACAACAAACGACCATTTATTTTCAGAATAATAATTTTAAATATTGAAACTGATTTTAATAAATTTGTTGTTCATCCTTTTACTCTTTGCACTCATATGTGCCAAAAATCGACATCCGGTAATAATAACAAAAATTGACATTGGGACTTGAAGATGCTTTTATGTTTTAATTAATGCTTAATGTTGATTTCAGAATTATTTAAAGCTATCTTGATCATTCTAACCTAACCTCTAAATCCATATTTATGTTTATAAATGCATACATAAATCCTATGGCACTTTTACAGTAGGTTATGCACTTTTTAGATGTTGTGACACTTCAGACTTATTAATGATCCAGAAATGTCAGCCTAATAAATTTTGATACTATTTTTAATTTCTGATTTTGTTCTTGGGTAAATATTAGGCAATAAATAATAATTTAACATATTGGCAATAGATACCATAGTGTGACGTCAATGTATACGTCAACATAAGAATTCCCAGATGCATTCTTATTTAGACAATCTCATAAAAAAGTGTCTTAAATGTATTCAATTAAAATTAACTTAAAACCCACACGGTCACATTCTATTCTTCTTACATCTTTTGTTATTATTGGCCAATAATGTTTTGTCATTATTTATTTTTTGAATCCTTACCAATATTGAATTACTTATATCCCACAAAGTACCCAGATAAGGTTAAATAATCCCTCTTTACGAACTAGGGTGAATCGTGAGTCTTTTGCAACTTAAATTTGTTAAAAGGATTAATTTGATTGGTTTAAATTTTCGACTTGTTTACATTTCGCACAGAAACACACAACACACGCACCAGATTTAGATGCGAAGGAGCAGTGTTATCATTTGAGTAAAATTATTATTATTTATTATTATTAAACAGGCACACTACATTTTAAAAAGTCGATGATAAAATCGCAACTACTAAAACATTTTTGATAACAGTAATGGTTGGCATGAAAACTTCAACAAGGCACAAGCCTAGAAATAATCCGCTAGGAGAGAACGGAACGGTTTTGGTAAGTGTTTGGAAGATGTCCAAAAAACATCTTGGTAGTACTTATCAACGATCAACGTTATTGCATCCATCGGTTATGGATGTGAACGATAGATACATTAAACATGTTTCGGTTCTTAGTAAAAGTTGATTTGGAACATAAAGCATAGTTTTTTAAGAATTTTATTTTATTAGGCGATAATGTTGTGAAAAAGACAGTGTAACAGACTCATTTCCTGAAACTTTGAAAACATTTTTTTTAAAGAAAACCCAAGGCTTTTCCAAAATTATTCTTTGTTGGCATTGGGGTATAAACAAGCGAAGCATTAAGAGGACAGTTACACTGGGCTATTCTACATAACGTTAGGCTTTTGTTTTGCATACCATACGCAATTTAATACTGTTCTTGATAGGTTTTGATTGTAAAGAAGAGTAGTTTATATATTTTTCAATCTTTTGACAGGTTCAATCATCTCTGCTAAATACAAATATTCTTCTATAGCAACAATGAAGTTATTTTTAGATAAAAGTATTAAGTTAGGTTTCTTCGATAATTTTGACCTACTTATTCTTAAATTGTGCATAATTTGATGATTGACAGTTATTCATGTTTTTTCATCAATTTTCGATTAAGGTTTGAAATAAAAACTGTTATATTTTCTAGGTCGCAAATTTGAGTTTTCGATAAATTGCGGTTTATGGCATACAGTATGTAGGCTATAATCTGCATTTAGTACACCATGATCCAAAGCCTATGGTCTGCAAATATATGCTCTATTATTTACCGTCTATCCATCTACTCTATAATTTGTAGCTTATAATTAATGGTCTATTCTTACAAGATCTAAGATCTACAATCTATGTGTGTATTTATGTTGTAAGACTCATCTATTATTTATGATCTATACTGTACAATAGCAAAAATCGACAGCATATATTTTATGTCTTTAGTCTGTTAATTATTATCTATCAATGTATTAAAAAAACTTAAAAATATAGCGTAAATACACTAAGACTGTAGTTCACTAAGACTCACTTTCGTACAGCAGTTTTTCAATGACTGCTGAAAATGAAAAGCTGTTGAAACTCGTGCCCAGAGTGGGAAAAAAGTGTGGTGAAGATGAAGGACAGTTTTAGTATAGTTATATTCTATATTTCATAATCTAAAGACCTTGGTATATGACTGTAATACATAGTATATGACCTGTAGCCGATAGTGTATGATCTATAGTGTGTAGTTTCCGGTTTATTGTTTTTATGTTATATCTGCGTCTGTGCTATATAATAAATTCCTAAATAACTCATCTATTAAGTCCGTGGTTTGTAGTTCCTGGTCATATCTGCGGTCTAAGGTAGAGTTTAGACCTAAGATATGATTATATACTGTAGACTTAGTCTATAGTCTATGTTCAATAGTGTATGTGTACTGAACAGTCCATAATATATGCTCTATGGTTTACCAATCGTAAGCACCTATATCTTAATAAGCTATAGTGAATTGTCTTTTGCTTTCAGCTTACACCTTATGATCGACTCATCTCCTGTTTACAAACCACAGCTTTATATTTCATAGCCTATGTCTAGTGTAAGCTCTAGAGCCTATGGTTTGTAAACTGCGGGTACTGTCTACACTTTAAGATTTATTGAATATGTTTTTCTAGTATTTGGTACTATAATCTCTGATCCATAAATCCAGTATCATCTATAGCCTTCTTCTATGGTTACAAACAACTCAGTTTATTCGAATGGTTCATAGACTATATTTACACATCTACAGTCTATAATTTAGTTAATTTATATCCTATCGTTTACAGTCAACAATCTCTGGCCTCTTGTTGGAAGCCTACAGCTTATGATCTGCGGTTTCTCGTCTATTAATTTGCAGTGTATGGTTTACGATTGTGTTCCACCCTCTATGATCTATAGATTATGGTTTATAGTATTTGTTTTATAGATCGTGACTATAATTTATAACCCGTAAGTGTATAGTCGTCGGATTAGAGTCTATGCTATCAAAGGATAACTTCTAAGATTTATTTACCGATTTTCTTCTACAGCTTTATGGGATATATCTACAGTCATTAATCGACATTCTCGAATCTACTAAATCTATTAATCAAAGGTTCTATCTATCATGCGGAATATATTCCACGGTCTATGTCTAGTGTGTGAGAACTATAGTATTTGGTTTGCGATATGTATTATCTATTATATTGTATGAGCCTATAGAATGTGGTTTTATAGATTTTCTTTATAGCCTATGCCTATAATTTGTGACCTGTAAGTGGTATGTCATCGAACATTGACTGTTAACGGCAAAAAGCCGCTTGCTGATCAGTTTTCCACTGTGAAGATTATAATATTATATTATATGATATGCTTATGTTATACTCTTCGACTGTTTCTATTCTGCAATTACTACGCTATATATCCAGTATAGTATCTAACATGTGCAACTTTTGCTTTTCGATCTACAGCTTTGTAGTATATGGTCTACACTCTATGGTTTAAAAAAAGTGACTTCACAGTATTTGGCGTGTATAGAATCCAGAATTTAAGTTGCAGTATTTATTTTAAAGTCTACGCCTATAATTTGTGATCTAGTACAAACGTATAGTGTATAACCTGCAGCTTACAGCTTATGGCCATTGGTGGTTCATTAATCATAACAATGTATGTTTTATATACGGGTTTTATTCTGCTTCTTGGGCTATATCATGGCAGACTTTAGTGTACCAGGCAGGAGCTGTAAAAAAGCAACGCTGTAATTTTACCCATATTTTCAAGGAGTATTAGATTATATTTATTAAAAAAATGCAAAACAAATTTTGTAGTTCAATTCTTGGTTAGAATAATGTCAACATCTGTCACTATTAATTTTCTCAAGGAATATTAGATCATAGATATCTGTGCAAATCTTACTGTCAGTTTTCTGCTGAATATAATTTTTTTGGTTGAAAGGGTTATTATTTATTCTCTAATTTATCTGTAACTAACAAAATTTGCATAAATAAAAAATAGAAATTTATAATTTTAATTTAATTAACAATTATTAATTAACAATGAAAATACATAAAGCCAACTAATTTGAAGACAAATGTTACAATTTACTTACTTGAAAAATTCACTAAATGTGATTTTTGTTTATTTAACAAGTACCTGTAATTGAGAATTCTTTATTATTTATAAGAAAATGAATTGCTAAACTGATAATATGCCTTTAGGAGTGTTATTTTTCAATATTACAAATCTAGAAACACACAGTTGACATTATTCTAACCAAGATCTGGACAGACAATTTTTGTTTTATATTTTCTGAAGTAAATATAATCTAGTACTCCTTGAAAATATGGGTAAAATTACAGTGTTGCGTTTTTACAGCTCCTGCCTGGTACACTAAAGTCTGCCATGGCTATATTGACGAACTATAATAGACACTCTCTGGTGTACAATTTTAGACTAATAATCTTGATAATAATATGTACAGTAATCAATCATACACTCCACGTGTATGCCTAGAACCTAAGCGCTGAAACTTTTAACAATTTGCGGTTTTGCAGTCTATGGTCTTTCCTCTATGGTGTATATAATGCGGTTGTATAGAATTTCTTTTGTAGTCTATATTCTGTGATTTGTAACTATGTAGTGTATAGCCTAGATTTTATAAACGTCCATGGCTTATTAACGATACCATGACCATCTAGAGTATATTTACGGGTTTTATTCTACTAGTTCATGGATTATATTTCAAGATCTATAATCGACGTCGCTAGTCTATAATCCATAATCTAGTCTAATATTTTGTATAGTTTAAACATATTCATCTCCTATTTCTTACCTGCGATTCATACTCCACGATCTATGCCTAGTGTCTAATATCTACAGCGTTTGGTTTACTTTTTCTACGGTTTTGTACCCTTTGGTCTACACTCTATGGAATATATAAAGCGGTTTTATAGAATTTCCTTCTATATTCTGTGATCGGTAACTCTGTAGTGTATAGCCTAGAGTTTATAAACGTCTATCGGTTATTAACCGTAACATAACCACCTATAGTATATTTATGGGTTTTATTCTACTGGTTCATGGATTATATCTAAGATCTATAATCGACTATCGCTAGGTTATAATCCATAATCTAGACTAATATTCTGTATAGTCTCTTCTTGTATAGTATGAGTAGTATCATCTACTATTTCTAACCTGCTATTCATAGTCCGCGATCTATGTCTAGTATCTAATATCTACAGCGTTTGGTTTATCTACGGTTTTATAGTCTTCCGTCTATGTTCTGTGGTGTACATAATGCGGTTATATAGAATTTCTTTTGTAGTCTACGTCGTAACCATAATTATCAATAGTATATTTACGGGTTTTATTCTACTGGTTCATGGTCCATACCTCCTGTGTCTATAATCGACAGGCTCTCTAGTCTATAATCTCTAATATAAAAAAATCTGTAGTTTATGATTGACGATTTATGGTCGGCAGTTGATTATCTACTTATCTTCTGTTTAATCTGCGACTAATATTCTCCATAAAACTCCACGATCTATGACTAGTGTTTAAGATCAGCAGGTTATTGTTTCCAATCTATGGCTTCCCAGTGTATGGTTACACTATAGAATGCTGAATACAGCATTACTACTGATTACAGCATACTATAATAATAGTATTTTGTATGGACATTTATAAATCTATGACCGTCTCTATTTAATTAACGGTAACCAAAACCATCTACACTTTTTGTTCAAGTTTTATTGTATTTGTTCATAGACTGGACTCAATCTATAATGGACAACATGTAGCCTATAATATGTACTTTACGATTTGTACGTCACAATAGAATAGGCTATAGAATGTGATTTTAAGTTATCACTCACATCTTATGTCTGTAATGTGCGATCTACAAGTGTGTAATATATAGTCGGTAGCTTAGAGTCTATAGTCATCTATGGTTTGAATCATAGCCAAAACTAGCTATGCTATATTTAAGGATTTTATTGTGCTAGTTCATAGTCTATATCTGCGGTCTAATTTGGACTAATATTATTTGTAGTTTATTATCTACAGTTTATGACTTATAGCTTATGGTTTACGATCCACGGGTTTGTCTCTTTCGCCTGCACTCCTTGTATACAATGTGGTTTTATAGTATTTTTGTCTATAGTGTCTGCTATAATGTGTAATCTAAAGGTGTGATCCATGAACAACGAAAAAAAGATATCGACACCGAAATACCATCTATGGTTTGTTTACAGAATTGTTTCTAAAAATTCATGGCCTGTATCATCGGTATAATCTAAGCGGCAGTCTATTATCTACAATCTGGACTAGTTTTCTATGGTTTATGCTACGTACAGTATAAAGTCAATTTTAAGTCCATTTGCCTACTGTATAAGATTTTCAGCCATTGGTTTGTAACCAGTTATATATAAATCTGTTGATAGCCATCTAGCGTTTACTTACGTGTTTTATTCCACTGGTTCATGGTATATATCTGCAAAAATCTCTAGTCCATAATCTAGACTAATATTCTATAGTTTCTGATCTACTATACGATCTGCGATTAATACTCCTACCTTTTGGTTTATAACTGTATGAATATTCCTTCTTTTCATTTTTTTTAAGTTATGTAATAAAGATATTAAGATAATAAATAAAAAACAGGTATTTTTGTTTTGATAATATTTATTACGCAGTTGCCAGATAAACTCTAAAATACCTTTTCTGCAGAGATCGTAAGTAATATGCATTTCTGTTAAGCTCTTTAATTAATTTGATTCGTTGATTATGTTTAATTGAAGTATTTTAAGAACTGATATTGCTTCATTATTTATATTGATAGGGTTTATTTGTGAATTAATTTAACTGAATAATTTTTGCATGATTTATTATAATTTTTATCTTGATTATTCGATTCTTTTGATATTAATGTTTTACTGTTTATGATTTGTGTTTTCTTGAATAAATCTTTTTCTGTTTCTTTTGTACCCTGTGTCCTTTATTTGTATTATTCTTTGTCCTGGTTTCACATGGCGGCTGTTATCTTAAAGCAGATGTTTGTCGGACCCAAACTTTTAGTAGGTTTCAGGTTAATGTTTTGTGTTATAAATTTTAATATAGCTGAGCTACCGCGAGCTAGCCAGTAGGAAGTTTCCGTTATATCGGTAACCTTTAGTTGATTAACAGTAACTTGATATTGAGCTTTAAGTTGATTAAATATTACAAATTTAAATAAACGATAACCATAATTTTATAAAAATATTTTTGTTAGCATTGGTTTTCATTTTTAATAAATTCTCAAGGGAAGCATTGCTTCCATGGACCGCACGCCACTGGTCTGTATCTATAAATGTATAGAATATAGTCGACAGTCTAGAGTCTATAGCCATGTGTGGTTCATTAACCATAACCATCTATAGTTTACTTGCAATTTTATTCTAGTGGTTCATTGACTATATCTATAGTCTATCATCGACGGTCTATATTCTAGAGTAATATCATATTGATGATCTATAGTTCATGGTCTACTTATCTACTGTTGGCTTATACTCCACTCTCTATGTAAAAGGTGACTAAATACTGCAGCCTTTAGTGTATAATCTACAGCGCTGTAGTCTATGATTTACACACTAAAGGCTATAGTATGTGATTTTATAATATTTCATCTATAGTCGTTGTATACATAATTATCTGAGATGCCATCAATGGTGTTTTATTTTACTAGTTGATGTCAATATGTATCTTATCTATAGTCTATAATCTAAACTTAAATTCTATAGTTAATAATCTACAGTTTGTAGTCAATTTTTATTATTGTGGTCTATAAGTTGTAAGCTATTTATCTACTGTTTCTAATTTGTGGACGTCTGTTGTCTAAGATCTACCGTTTATAATTTCTAAACTGTGATTTTGTAGTCTATAGGCTCTCATGTGTGTCTATAATCTGTTATTTCTATTGTATGTACAACACTTAAAATTAATTAAAAAAATGTAGTCATATGAGATTTATTAAGCTCACTCGACAGTTTTGGTCTATTTAGGGCAATCTGTTAAAACCTTAAACCAAAGAAGAATATGTGCTTCTTATAAAAACATTTTTTTAACAATAGCAATGTTTGCCGGAGTCATCGCAACCACTGAACCACCAGAGAATTCGTTGTCTTCAGACTTTCTTGTTCCAAGGCAAAACCTTTAGCCATATTTTACTGTTGCACAAGAAGAGGTAAGAGGAAGGTTGAAGTACACACAACATTCTCGTATACTCCATCTAAGCTGTTTAGTTTGCTGTGGCTTATGCCCGCCAAGACGAAAACTCATCTACTCACAATCAAATCTATGCTATCTCATAACGCAACCCCAAGAACAATTAACTTAACCCAGAACTATTCTTACTTCGAGTTAAGCGATTTGATGTTAAAGTTTTGAGCATTTAATCTGTCGACTTGATGGAAGTTGATCGATCAATTATTACTAAAATAACCAGTTTCTTATAAAAACGAAAATATAAAAAAGCCAATACGAAATATTTACTTAGATTAAGTATTTCACTGGTGTCTGGCAAATCTTCCGAGAGTAAATTTAAAAGTTCAATAAACGGCAACCATGTCAAATTAATCCTACAAAAGAACATTATACAACTGTTCGCATCACTCTGCAAGACGGGATTTTAATGTTTTTCCAAGACGTCGTCTCCTGTTAATGTTTGGCGTATGGATTTAAGCACCACCACGATGGTGCAGTTGTTTTGTTTCTATTTCTGTTTTGCAGTACGCACCTCCCCAGAAATTTTATTATTATTAATGACCATTATGACAGGTTTTGGCAACTTAAATTTGGCCAAAGTACGTTTTATTTAATAAAAAAAAATCACTGGGATTTTCCACATGCTATCATGTTTTTCTGTCTTGCTTTGTTGTTGTCTGAAAGTGAAAGAGATTTCCGCAAGCTTTTCAAGCGTTAGATTATGTTTTCAAGCAAAAGATCAAAGTCAATCAATGCTTTTACTTGTTATTCTTGGGTCTTTGTTAGTATTAATACGAAGTGATCGGTTTACATGTGGGGAAAGACACGCGGTTGTCTAATGTCTAAACTCTGTATGTACACACTTAAACCTTGTCTTGGTCTAAATTTAGAAGCTTGTGGTTTGCCTGGTTGTTATCGTTGACCAGTTAATTTGTTTTTTGCTACTATCAATTAACAATAAGGGTTATTCGAAATGTTAAAATCACTATCTTTAAAGAGACTTACGTTTGCAAACATGGAGTCTTGTCCGAAAGAGCTGTAGCACTCTGATGACTCTTCGGTATACTGCAAAGCAAAATAGAAAAAATGTGGTTCAGAAAGATGTAATGCACCAAATTAAAATTGGAAATTCTAAGAGTTATTTTTAAAAATACCTCTTCATCATTGTCCTGTTAAATATGTATAAAAATAAACACACATCACTCAACTGAAAGATCAGTGGTCAAGCGGAAGCGAAATTAAACAGAAATGTAAACTAGCTCTTTAGTGCTGCAAGGAGGGCTTAATGGATATTTGTGTTATTTCTAAGCAAATATCTATTGGCAAATTGGTCTAACTGTAAAAATGAGATACTTACAAATCAAACTTTCAGTAACTTATTAGAAACTTGGTATTACTAATACTACTCATCTAGTCACTGACCTCTTTTCATACAGTCAGTCAACATCTTGACAAATGTAGTCGAACAAAAATGCACGTTTGATCTGGTTTAATTGGTTTAATAAATAATAAAGTGATAAGGAAAAACATCCCACGCTAAAATGTCTGCACATCATGGTCCACATGATAGATTCCTTGATTCCAATCTCCGTTGATTACAGACTGGCAGCCGTAGCCGTAGCGGAAGAATGGTATGATTGTTTCATCAGAGATTAAAATGTATCCTACGATCTTCGCCGGATGACACAGAAGTAGTTCAGATGCGTTTCCGATTCCAGTAGGTAAAGAATCTGTTTAGATTTTAAATTCGTTAAATTTTCTTTGATTCATTTGGATTTTCTTTAATATTTATGATCAAACTATTCTTCTGACGCATGCCCTTTGGGCATCATAAATTTGGAGCGTTCGTAATCACGGTGTCCGTATCCAACTGTATAAGATTAATGAAGAAAAAAGATCGACCAAGTTATTATTAAAAATCATCTCCCTCTATACAGGCTCTCCACCGAACTGGACGTCATGAGAAGAACTATGCATCGTTAACAAACGCTCCATAAACCGAACCTTCTAATTGCGAAGCGTCCACCATAAAAAACCTTTGTTCTGTTCCCACTTACTGGTTGTGGAAACGTTTGGCAGCCGACCACTAGAATCAGTCTAAATAAGCTCTCAATGAGGTCCAGTGCAGTTAATCTCGTACTACTCTTAATGATTCCAATGTTCAGTTGTTTCTTGTCGGCTCATCTAGAGCATTCAAAATGTTCAATTAATTGCCCTTTCAGATTCAATTTCAGCTTCAAAAACAGCAAAATTCTAATGAATAAGATCTGCCTGCTAAAGGCTAGAGAAAGGTAGGGAGGGCCATAAAATTTTTAATTTTAGAGAAACTTCAAGATGATTAAGTGGTATACTAAGTAAAATTAAAATTTTAGTAAGCCTTTATAGGTTAGATGAGGATAGAAGTTCGATTAGGCTACGTTAGACAAGAACTTGGGTAAGGCTGCATAATAAATGAACGAGTGAATCTATAAACCATTGCATAAATGGATGAATAAATGACTCAAACGGTGAATGAATGAACAAATTGATAGATAAATGGAGTGATGAATGAATAATCAAACAATCATTAAATTAATCGATAAATGAACGAATGAGTCGATGCATTAATAAATTAATCTTTAAATGAGTGAATAAATTAATGCTTAAATAAACTAATTGATGAATGAAAACAGCTGTGATTGGAAGAATGAATCAGAAACCAAATAAAATATTCAATATGATAAATGTCAATATCGATTAATGGATCTACCTATAAATGGATGATTAAATAACGCAATTAAATAAATGATAAAACAATGAATCAGTAAATAAGTAGATAAATAAATAAATTAATAAATCGATGAATGAATAAATACATCTTTGAATTATTTAATCAAAGATTCATAAATGTTTCTTCAATGATTCATAAATGAATGATTGAATGACACGTTTAACAAATGCATAAATCAATGAATGAGTGAATAAGTGGATTAATAACTAAGAGATGAACAAGTTAATAAATCAATTATTGAATAAATAAATCGATTAATTATTTGATCAATAAATCATTCAATGAATATACATAAGGAATCCTACGAATCGAGAAATAAATGAATGTATCGATGAATAGATGGATTAATTGCCAAATGAAAAAGTGAAAGGATAGTTGAAAGAGTGATTTGGCGAATAAACTAAATATTCAATGGGTAAATGCCTGAATCGATTAATGAATTGATGAAACCATGAATGATTGAATAACACGATTAATAAATAGATAAATCTATGAATGAGTGAATAAGTCTATGAATAAGTGAAATAAACGCTTAATGAATGAAGAAATTGATAAATAAATGTATCAAACGGCAAATGAATAAACGAATCGATGAATCAATGAATTGATGAATGAATAATGAAAGAATGATTAAATCAATCGAGAAATAAACGAATGAGTCGGAGCATTATTGTAAAGATCTGTAAATGAGTAAATAAATCGATGAATGAATAAATAAATCTATGAATTATCAAATCAAAAAATCAATATACGAATATATGAGAAAAACGGTAAAATAGTGAATGAATCGGAGAATTTATCAATGTATAAATGAATCGATTCATACATTTATTTATCGATTTATTTACTTATTTACAGATCTTTACAATAATGGATCGACTCATTCGTTTATTTCTCGACTGATTTCATTCTTCATTATTCATTCATGAATTCATTGATTCATCGATTCATTTATTTATCAATTTCTTCATTCATTAAGCGTTTATTTTACTTATTCATCGACTTATTCACTCAAGAATCACTAATGAATCGACGAATCAATGAATTGATGAATGAATAATCAAAGAATGATTCATTGAAATCAATCAAGAAATAAACGAATCACTCGATGCATTATTGTAAAGATCTGTAAATGAGTAAATAAATCGATGAATAAATGTATCAATTGATGAATGAATAAATAAATCTATGAATTATCAACTCAAAAAATCAATAGATGAATATATGAGAAAAACGATAAAATAGTGAATGAATCGGGGAATGTATCAATGTATAAATGAATCAATCGCCGAATGCAAAAAGCGTTGGTTGACAGAGTGAATCAGTGAATAAATGAAATATTCAATGTTAAATGTCTAAATTTATTAATGGATGTATAGATGGATAATTAAATATCACGATTAAGAAATGGGTGAATGAATGAATAAGTAAATAATTCGATAAATAAGAAACATACACGCTTAACAAATGAATAAGTCGATGATTAGATAAATGTATCGATGAATGAATAAATACATCGATGAATTATCTCATCAAAGAATCAATTGATGAATATATAAGAATGAATAAATTAATGAATTAATCAAGCAGTCGCCGAATGAAAATGTGAAAGGATGGTGAAACGAGGGAATAAAATATTCAATGAATAAATGTCTGAATCGATTAATGAATTAATGAAGCGATGAAAGATTGAATAACACGATTAGTGAATGGATAAATCCAGGAATAAGTAAATAAGTCGATGAATAAGTAAAACAAACGCTTAATGATAATCGATGAATAAATTAATGAATCGATGCATAAATACATAGATTCATAAACTATCTAATTAATAATTCAATCGATGAATATATAAGGAAGTCTATGAGTGAGTGAATGAACCAAGAATTAAATGAATGTATCGATGAATAGATGAATCAATTGCCGAATAAAAAATGATGGTGGAAAGGGTAAATCAGTTGGATCTAATATTCAATGAATAAATGTCTGAATCAATGATTGAATGAAACAATGGATGATTGAATGACACGATTAATTAAAGGATAAATTGGTAAATGAGTAGTTAAGTCGATTTATAAGTAAAAAAGACGTTTAATGAATGAATTAATAAATAAATTTATGAATTATCTAATCAATGAATTATTCAATAAATATATGTAAGGAAACCTATGAGTGAGTAAACAAATCGATGAATAAGCAAATCAATCTTTGAATGAAAAATTGAAACCATAGCTAAAAGAGTAAATCAGTGAATAAATGAAATATTCGATGAATAAATACCTGAATCTGTTAATGAATTAATGAAACGATGGATGATAGAATAACACGATTAGTAAAGGAATAAGTCATTGGATGAGTGAATAAGTCGGTGAATAAGTAAAACAAACGCTTAATTAATGAATTAATCAATGAATGAATAAATACATCGATGAATTATGCAGTTAAAGAATCAATCAAGAATAAATAAATTAATAAGTGAAGCAATCGCCGAGTAAATAAGTAAAGCGATGGTTGAAAAAGTGAATCAGTAAATAAATGAAATATTCAATGCATAAATGGCTGAATCGATGAATAATTGAATGGCACGATTAATGAATGTATAAATCAATGAATGAATAAATAAGTTGACGAATCAGTGAAGTAGGTGTTTAATTAATTAATGAACCGGTGACAAAATGTATGAATCAATTAATGAATAAATAAATCGGTAAATTGTATAATCAAAAGATGAATGAGTGAATAAATCGAGAAATAAATGAATGAATCAATCAGTCGCCTAATGAAAATGTGAAACAATGGTTGAAAATGTGAATTTAGTGAATAAATGAAATGTTCAATGCATAAATTATGATACCGATTAATGAATGAACGAAACGATGGATGATTAAATGACACGATTAGTGAATCAATAAATCAATGAATGAGTGAATGCGTGAATGCATAAGTAAAACCAACGCTTAATGAATGAATAAAACGATGAATAAATTAATGAGTTGATAATTGAATAACTTAATCAAATAATCAATCAATGAATATATGAAAAATTAAACGATGAATGAGTGAATGAATGGAAAAATAATCGAATGAATCGACGGTTAATGAAAAAGTGAAACGATGGTTGACCGAATGAATCAGTGAACAAATGAATTCCGAAATCGATCAATGATTTTTTTGAAGCAACGGGTGAATGAGTCGATGAAGTAAAATACACGCTAAATGAATGAATGAATCAATGGATGGTTGAACGACTCGATACACAAATAAATCAAATTAATCGGTGAATATGGTATAATAATAAAGCGGTTAATGAATAAGAGAGGCGCTAAGTAAATGAGTGAATACGCGAATCAACGAGTGATATAATAAAATAGTAGTAGAGTAGATGTTTTTCTTTGTAAATTAGTTTACCATTACAAAAAATGTTGATTGCTCCTGCATAGGTATTCCGTACTATGGTCCATCTTGAGACATAAACTCATTCAATCTCTAACTCACGTTAGTTATTAATCACATCTTTAAGTCCGCAAAATATCTTTAGGAATATGTGCACTCGCTTAAAAGTGTCAATTTTTCTTTTCATTTCATTTCTTTCTTTGTTAAGCACATGAGAATAACCGAAAGTCAAATCTGATCTTGACGTGGAGGTCTCCAGGATTGATTACATATGTATGTATAATTGTAAATGTAGGCACTCCTGGGGTGTGGAGTTGCAGGTCAAATCTGACTTCAATGAAGAAGTATTTAGGCTATAAGGTATAAATCGTTGTCACTTTTACAAAAATGTCTCGTTTGTTCCATAACCGCTCTTGTGGGAGGAGGGCGGTGACTGGAGTTCAAATCTGAGTTTGAATGGAACGCCTCCAGGGTCGGCTACGTACGGTCGTTGTCACCTTTTCAAAAGTCTCAAATCTGACTTCACGAAGGAGTCTGCATTCGATTCCGACTAGTCTCGTCCATTTTAACCCATAACCCCCATTAAGAGAAAAAGTGGCGTAAGGCCAAATCTTACTTTGACGGGGAGGTTTTCAAAATCGATTATGAAAGATTTGTCACTTTCTCAAAAGTCTCGATTTTGACCCATGATCCCTTTCGTTAGATGGGAGGAGTGACTGACGGTCACATCTGACTTTACGAGAATGACTCCAGGGTCGGCTACGTATGGTCTCGTTGTCACCTTTTCAGAGGTCTCAAATTTGACTTCACGAAGGAGTCTGCATTCGATTCCGACTAGTCTCGTCCATTTTAACCCATAACCTCCATTAAGAGAAAAAGTGGCGTAAGGCCAAATCTTACTTTGACGGGGAGGTTTTCAAAATCGATTATGAAAGATTTGTCACTTTCTCAAAAGTCTCAATTTTGACCCATGATCCCTTTCGTTAGAGGGGAGGAGTGACTGACGGTCACATCTGACTTTACGAGAATGACTCCAGGGTCGGCTACGTATGGTCTCGTTGTCACCTTTTCAGAAGTGTCAAATCTGACTTCACGAAGGAGTCTGCATTCGATTCCGACTAGTCTCGTCCATTTTAACCCATAACCCCCATTAAGAGGAAAAGTGGCGTAAGGCCAAATCTTACCTTGACGGGGAGGTTTTCAAAATCGATTATGAAAGATTTGTCACTTTCTCAAAAGTCTCGATTTTGACCCATGATCCCTTTCGTTAGATGGGAGGAGTGACTGACGGTCACATCTGACTTTACGAGAATGACTCCAGGGTCGGCTACGTATGGTCTCGTTGTCACCTTTTCAGAAGTCTCAAATTTGACTTCACGAAGGAGTCTGCATTCGATTCCGACTAGTCTCGTCCATTTTAACCCATAACCCCCATTAGGAGGAAAAGTGGCGTAAAGCCAAATCTTACTTTGTCGGGGAGCTTTTTAAAATCGGTTGTGAAACATTTGTCACTTTCTCACAAGTGTCAACCTTGACCCATGATCCCCCACGTTAGAGGGGAGGAGTGGCTGACGGTCACATCTGACTTTACGAGAAGGCCTCCAGGGTCGGTTACGTAGCCTTTTTATCATTTTTTCAGAAGTGTAAATCTTATTTCGACGGGGACGTCTTTAGGACTTTTGCATACAAACTTCCACATTAGGAAGGTCTCCAGAGTAGATTGCAAATGTCTCGTTACTTTCGCAAAACTGTCAATTTTAACCTAAGATCCCCCCTCGTAGAGGGTAGAGATCAAGTAATATATTATAGTCATTTTTTCAAATGGAACTTTTGAAATGTAATTGCTTCTTAGGGGTGGGGGACAAATCTTACCTCGATGGCGAGGTCTTGAGGATCGATTATGTAAATTTTGTTTACTCTTCTATGCATAACCCCTTTGAGAAGAAGAGTGGCGGAGGTTAATAAATCTGATTGAAATTAGATTTAATCTTCTGAATTCCTGGAAGTCACTTTCTCAAAAGTGGCAATTTTTCACATGACCCCCTTGTAGTGACGAGAGTAGTTGGAGATAAAAATCTGACTTTGCCGTGGAGGCTTTCAGGATCGATTACGAAGTTTTGTTTACACTTTTGATGCATAACCCCCATTGAGGAGAGAAGTGGCCGTAGGTCAAATCTAACTGTACCCAGATTTGACCTCCTAAATACGGGGAAGTTCCAGAGTCAATGGCGAAAGTACCATCGACTTTTCAAAAATGTAATTTTTGTTCGTGATTCCCTACCAGGCGGGGTCGTTGTCAATTTTGACCTGTAGCCACTCTACAGGTCAAAATTGACAAAACTGATTATGTCGGGAAACTCTCCAGGTTCGTTTACGTATATTAATATTATCGTTATCACTTTTAAACAATGATTCCCTTCTTAGAGAGGTAGTAGGTGGGAGTCAAGTTTAACTTCGACAATGAGGTTTACAGGATCGATTACATAGGTTTTATTTGCACTTTTGATGTATAACACGCCATTGAGGAGAGGAGTGTTCAGTTGAGGTCATGTTGGTCCGAGGAACTTAAAACTGACTAAAGTCAGATTTGATCTCCTGAATACATGGAAGTCATTTTCCCAAAAGTGTCGATTTTGACCCACGAACCCTCTTTTAGGGGCTAGAGTGGCTACTGGTCAACCTGATTTCGACGGCGGGGTTTCTAAAGTTGATTACCTGTATTATCGTTTGAACTACAATTCCCTTCTTAGGGGTGGGGGAGTGGGTGAAGCTCAGATTTTACTTTGACGGCGAGGTCTTCAGGATTGGTTATGTAACTCTTGTTTGCACTTCACTCGATTCATAACCCTCACTGAGAAGAGGGCGAGCTGAAGGTCAAACCGACTGAAGTCAGATTTGATCTCCTGAATACGGGGTAGTTTTCAGTGGATGGCGAAAGTCTCGCTACTTTTTCAAAAGTGTGAATTTTGTCCCATGATCCTCCACATAGAGGTGAGAGTGGCTGCAGATCAAATCTGACTTTGACGGGTAGGTCTTCAGGGTCAATTACGTATATTATCGTTTTCACTGTGTAAAATGTAACTATTGAACTATGAGTCTCCTTTTAGGGTTATGTAATTTCGGCGGTTAGGTCTCCAGGATCGATTACGTACAGTCTTGTTTGAAATTTTGACGCGCATTTCCTGTTGCAGAAAGGAAGATAAATCTGACCTTCCGAATACGGGAAAGTTTCCAGGGTCGATCGCGAAAGTGATTTTGTCAAAAGTATAGATTCTGAACGTTGACCAGTCTCCTTAGTAGAAGAGGGAAAGTGGCTGGAGGTGGCTCCCCCTTGAGGTTTGACCTGAGCGATCATATCGTTGTCACCTTTTCAAAACAGTTATTCTTGGTCCGTAATTCCCATTGTAGGTGGGGCGCTAGACGTCAAATCTGACTTCAACGAGAAGGTCTCCAGAGTCGGTTACGTATAGTCTTGTTTCCACTTTTAACTCTTGATTGATATTGATTATGACTTCTGCGGAGAGGTCTGGCGTGAGAGAATTTAGAGAAGATTCTACTTACAAAAACCGCTTGCAGACATCGGTAACTGTTTGAAGAATACGTAGGTCCATAATCAATAATAAAAAATAATATGTTACAGCTACCAGTTGTTTCATTTGTAAGTATTTGTCAAATATTAAATGAAACCTCAATAAAATATTCTACGCATCGAATTTGAATTTTGTAAACATTTTCAAGTTTGAAAGAATTTCTTTGTTAGATTAAAAGTAATGCAACATAGAGCCAAATGCACCTTAAACTTAGCTAAGCATAGAATCGTTCTTTTTATCTTCATTTGCTCAGAAACAAATAGCATGCACTAAAAAGTAAAGTGAAGCTAAAATTCTAAGCTAAAATATCTACCACCTACATTTCAATTGTCAGTATGTATACCTGTGTGTTTTTCATAAGGTTCAAAACATTATCAGGTGGTACAGATAGAGGACGTGTCTTTAGTGGTACACAAGATGGCAGACGTGCCACCCAAGTATCTTGAGGAGGTTTTGTGTCTCGCTACAACATCAACGTGCAGGATAAACAATCACGATACACTTAAACAATGTACAAAAAAACATAAGAACAGGACAAGAATTACCTGCATGGTTTCCGATGAACTTTCCGTGTAGTTCTGATAGCTGCTCCGGTTTCCAGTACTGTTCACACCTTGTAAAGAATCTTTCAGTTCTCTATCTCTTTCTGCATAAGTGTCAATTTCTGAAATAATCTCCTTTAGGGTACTCTTTGCTTTTCCTTCGTTTATCTCTGCTTTGTTTGTAGGTGTACTGTAGGATCGCTGAAACGGTGTGAATGTTGATGATAAAGGCTCAAAGCTTGACTGAAAAGGTTTTGGTGTCGATTGAAATGACCGTAATGTTTCATACGATTTTGCTACTTCTTTTGGTTGATAGGATTTTGTTGGTTGGGGCGTATACAATGGTCTTCTTGATTCGTATGGTTTAGGCAATGTGTTTGAGGATTGATATGATTGAAACGATTTTGATGATTTGTAGTGCTGTTTTGATGGATCGTATGATTGAAAGGATTGTGATGATTCATATTTCTGTTTGTTTGGATCATACGATCTAAATGATTGCGATGATTCATATTCCTGTTTGGATGGATCGTATGATTGAAACGATTGCGATGATCCATATGGCAGAAATGATGGGCTAGAAGATTGAGTTCTTTGGTATGACCGTGGAGCTTCATAAGATCTAGAGGCTTCTGAAGACTTATATGATTGTGATAGCTTAGGCGAATCATATGGTTGAAATGATGGGCTTAAAGGCGGGGCTACTTTTTGGCGTGACTGAGAAGCTTCATAAGATCGAGAGGTTTCCGAAGATTGATGTAAATGTGACGATCCATATTGCTGTTTGGGTGAACCGTATGATTGAAACGACGGACTTAAAGGCGGAGCTACTTTTTGGTATGACTGGGGAGTGTCATAAGATCTAGAGGTTTTTGAAGACTGATATGATTGCGATAACCCATATTGTTGTTTGGGCGTCTCATATGTTTGAAACGATGAGCTTAAAGGCGGGGCTACTTTTTGGTATGACTGGGGAGTTTCATAAGATTTAGAGGTTTCTGAAGACTGATATGATTGTGATAACCCATATTGTTGTTTGGGCGAGTCATATGATTGAAACGATGGGCTTAAAGGCGGAGCTACTTTTTGGTATGACTGGGGAGTTTCATAAGATCTAGACGTTTCTGAAGACTGATATGATTGTGATACCCCATACTGCTGTTTGGACGAATCATATGATTGAAATGATGGGCTTGAAGGCGGGGCTACTTTTTGGTATGACTGGGGAGCTTCGTAAGATCTAGAAATTTCCGAAGACTGATGTGATTGTGTTGATCCGTATTGATGTTTGGGTGGATCGTACGATTGAAATGATGGGCTTAAGGATTGAGTTACTTTTTGATATGAATATGGGGTTTCATAATATTTAGAGGTTTCTGAGGACTGATGTGATTGATCGTATGATTGAAATGACGGACTAGAAGAATTTCTTAGATTTTGATATGACTGTGAGGTTTGATAATAGTTAGGGGTTTGTGATTGCTGTTTAGGTGGTTCATATGATTGAAACGGTAGATTTGGAGGCTGGGTTGTTTGGTACGATTGAGGAGCCTCATAATTATATTTAGGTGTTTCTGAAGACTGGCATGATTGTGATGAATATGCGGTTGATTGATACGAATTTACCGTTTCGTATGGTCTTGAAGGATCACTTGATACTCCCGAGGAAACTGTCGATGATTGATCAGTTCCAGAAGGTTCCGGGACATAAAATATTATTGTTGGTGTTCTTTTTCCGGTTTCAGGTTTGACGATCTTTTGTTCGGGTAATGATGCTTCAAGATCTTTTAAAGTCAAACCATTTTGTTCAATTATTTTTTTCGAGTCTTCGTTTACTGCTTGTGATTTCTCTTCAGATGGTTGACCAATATTCAGTTGCTTAGCAAGTTCGAACGATTTAGGTGGTTCAAATGGTTTTAAGGGTTCGAATGGTTTGACAGTAGAACCAGTTGACGGTTCGAATGGTTTTAGTGGCTCGAAAGGTTTTATTGGAGGCACTGGTTTGTATTTGAATGTATTTGTTGTTGTTATTATAGGCGGCCTTTCACTGGTTTCTGCATTGTTTTGCCCTGTTAGCGTTGATTCTTGATCATCTCGCGATTCACTGATTTTCTCTAAAAGCACTGATTGTGGTGCAGATTGGTATGGTTGTTTTACACTTTTTTCTATATTAGCTTGTGATTCATTGCTTTGTTCTGATGTTTTAGTACTTTCTTCTAAATTATTTTGTATACCACTGCTTGGTTCAGTAAGTTCGTGATTGTTTTGCTTTTCACTATTCTCTTCTGGAGTGGTAGATTGCTCTGCTATTTTTGTACTTGATTCTGCACCTTTTTGCGATTCTCCGTTTAGGTGGTAGTTTGCTTCTTCAGTAGGTGGTGGTTGTGGTGGTGGTTGTTCTGTTGCTGCGTCAGTTGCTTGCGTATCGTTGTTCCTTTCAGTGCTTTCGTCCGGTGGTGATGATTTTGATGTCTGTTCTTCTGGTACCTTTGTAGTACTTGTTTCTAAATTGCTTGCTTTTGATTGTTCTGACACTTCTGTATCGTTCTTCTTTTTTTCTAGAGGAGATGATTCAGGTGCCTCTTCTTCTAGCACCTGTGCCTCTTCTTCTAGCACCTCTGTACTTGTTTCTGTTCCATTTTGGGTGTTATTGCTTTCTTCTGAAGGTGGTGCTTGCGATTGTGGTTGTTCTACTACTTTTTCACCTGCTTTTGGATCATCTTTTTTTTCAATGATTTCTTTTGAAGGTGCTGGTGGTTGTTCTGGTTCTTTGGAACATAGTTCTGCATCGTTTTCAGGTTTGCTAATTACTTCTGGAGAGGATGGCTGTTGTTCTGGTGCTTTTGTGTCTTCTTTTATATCGTCTTGGGTTGCACTGATTTCTTTGGTAGATGATTTCTCTGTTGCCTTTTCACTTGAATCTATACCGTTTTGTTCGGGTGCTTTTTCACTTGCTTCAATGCCATTTTGTTCTACAGTACTTTCTTCTGGGGGTTCTGGTTGTGGTGGTGGTTGATCTGGTTGTTCTTTGCTTCTTTCTTCCTATGATTAATATTGATATATTAGGGACAAAGTTAAACTTAACTTGTATTTTGTTTTGTTTTGAAGCTTCATTTTATTTTTAGACCTTACTAAAGTATTTTGCAGCTTAATTATGTACTTTTTACTACTAAAGCAGCTCTAGAGAGTGCACATAGAAGTTGCCGGTTATGTCTGCTGAATGCAACCAGTTAGCCCTACTCAGAATAATTAAAATCTAGCCAGGTCGAAATTGACAATAGGCCAAACTTACCTATACTGGCAGAAGAACTTGGTAAGTAATTTAAGGTAGATACTTGATAACACTATCAGATCAATAATGCCAAACCTATATAATCATGGCAATAATTATGGAAAGCTTAATCCTGTTGAGACTTTACATCTCGAAAAGTCTCATGACAATATCCCAACTGAAAGAATAAAAGAATCACGTAATAATTATTACTTACCCTGAAAGGGCTTTGATCTTCTGAACGGTTTTCAGAATGTACAAATTTTTAAATTCTGCTTTTCTCAAAACACTTATACATAAGAAGTCAAATATGTGGGCCAGTCTAGCCCTATCTTGATTTATATACAAGCCTGTCGTTGTAGACTCGACTATATGCTGCATTCCGAGAGTATCTGTTAGTATGTTATGAGTATATACTACCCTATGAAAAAAAACTGTTATGATCCACAAATCGGAGCTTCATGGACGTTAAAACTTTTAGAGGCTCTAGTATCGACTCCAACTATTTTCTAGGTGGTTTCAAATTAAGAGCAACAATATCTAACTTTAAAGGAAACACACACGTGTCTGATCAGATACCTGTAAAAATGACACAGACGCTGACGTAGAAAAGATAAATGCTCCGTAGAGAAAATATACATAGATGAATAATAGAAGAGATGCTAATCGGTAAGACAACAGACTATCAGGTACTAGGTGAACCCAAAACCCCATGAAAACCCGATTAATTTAATATGATCTTCCTTGAAGATCAAAAAATAGATGGGAAGTTTAGAAGAATTGAACCTGAACAGCAATGGAGGCATACACACAAGCCAAATAAACATGCGCAAATCTAAATGGAATATTACTAAACAAGAAGAATGGTGAGAGTGCTTCAGAGAGCTGTTGGTGCAAATAATGTGGGAAATAATGAGATCATACACACAGAGGAAACCAGACAAGAAGGGCTAGAACCATTCATTCCATTAGAGGAGGGTATAAATACTATTGAGAAATTAAACGAACATCTCCTAGTGAAGACTGAGTCACAGTTAAACTTTTTATTATTTAAGGCCAAGGGCTGGCTATAAGAATATATGATGTGAGTACAGTTTAGGAAGAATGAGTAATACCTAGGGAGTAAAATACTTTGAGTTATTTGTCCAATACATAAAAACGGAGGCTAACTGAATTGCCAAAAGACACTTTAAAACAATAGAAACATTCTTTTTTGCAGATTACCAAAGTGAATGTAAATCTGTACTTAAATACTCAAGTCAAATGCTTGAGGAAACAAACGAATATAATGTAGATACGTTCCACCTTTTCATAGACTATAAATCAGCATACGAGTTGGTGATATATGGGTATGGGTAACTATACAAATCTGGATCAAAGCTAAAAATTCTCCTAAAGGTAATAGAATTACGAAGATTAGAAGTTCGAGTGACGACGCCTAATATGACATGCCACATGTTAAGATTCAAATCGACGTACCTGAACACTGCTAATGTACTAAAGGCCTAAATCAAAGCGACGCTCTAGTATATCTTCTCTTAAATATTATTGTGCACGCCATTCATCGTCCCCATGCTGTGTACAGCAGCAGAACGATCTTCTACAAGTCAGATATAATTATGAGGGCATTACGAAAAAGCAAAGAAGAGCTTGCAAGATGATATGGGTTTCAAGATAAATTAGCAAAAACCAAATGAAGTGGACTCGTTCACTAAACAACAGTACAAAATTTCAAGGCCAAAACTAAGTGTAAACAAATTCATATACCTAAGATTCTTAGCTAATTCCAATAATAATGTATCGACAATAAGAGAAGACTCCCACTAGCAAGCCAACACTACAAGAGTAAATCACTTTCTCATATAACTAAAATAAGGCACTCAAAGTACCCGTAACTAAACTGCCAAGAAGTGGAAGCTAAGCAAATCCGATGAATAGCTACTTCTCACCTTTGAAGAAAAGACTTAGAAGAGATTAGAGCAGTTATGAGAATGGATGACAACAAACATACGTACAACCATGAACTGTACGAAATGTAACATGATTTTGAAAAATATCATGGGCTAGATCAATACAAAGCATGACATACCATCAGAGCTAACGAAAACTACTCACCGAGAGTCGTGTAGTCAAAGACTGAACGATCAAAAGAAATTAGTTTAAGATGGATAGGTGGAATTGAACAAAAAAAAATCGATGCCGATTGGAAGATCCAAACAAGACATGTCAAGGCTGGTATTTATACCTGGGCGGTGCATATAAGCAGAGCTTTTGTTTCTAAATATTTTTTTAAATATATATGTTGTACAGTACGTGCTTTTATGTTTTAGATATGTATGTATAAATGTTAATTGCAATTAACATTTCCAAACCATTGAAATAAATACATATTTGTGCGTGGTATAAGGCGGTGTTATTTTTAACGACAATAACAAAAAGATGTTT
Organism: Agrypnus murinus; assembly: GCA_929113105.1. Lineage (NCBI taxonomy): Eukaryota > Metazoa > Arthropoda > Insecta > Coleoptera > Elateridae > Agrypnus > Agrypnus murinus. The sequence goes on from OV816027.1 coordinate 6,396,367, forward strand.
ATGTGGTTGTCGAGACCGACTACTTAACGTGCCCATCTGACAGCACGGCGAAGTGCAATGAAGCTTTATCGACTAAGAAAGTACTCTCGCCGGTTCCGGAATGGAACCACGGCCGCCTGAGTAATAGTTGGACTCTTTATCGCGCGGCTATCCACTTTACTAATATGTTCGCAACTTCAAAATATTGCAGTTGCTTAATTTTAAAAATGATGTAATGATCAATCAAGGTTAAAAGATGATAATCAAGAAAGAAGAATGAATAGGTGCTATTCATGCACAGTATATATTATTAGTTATTATCGTAAGTCATTTAAAAGTTTCCACTCGAGTTATTTTTGTATAAATATTTTATTGAAAAACACCGAGACACGTTGAGTTTTTTTGTACGTAGAGGCTTCGGTCATAAATTCATTTAAAACTCATTTAAAAAGTTTGTTTTAAAGGTGTTTTAATACAAATTTATCGATTGTTGTTGTTGAAAGAGTTAAAGTAATTTCACTGTATTTTGAAAACAACAATTGTGCAATATATACAGGACAAGGCGGTTTTGGGCAATTTGATATGGATCGTACTGTGACTCTTCAGTGCTCAAAGGTTGTCCGGAACTTTGGTAGCGAAACGCACCAGTATTCGTAGGATTTAGACCGTTACTATCTGTATGAGTACTAAATAGTTCAATAATTCAACAAAGATGTCGCTGATTGTCGTTTATAGGTTTCTGAAAAAATGAGTGAGCGTATCACGAACAATTCTAATTTATCGTACCCCATTTGTTTCTCCAATGAATGTTATTTATTTTATTAAAGGATTGGTTAATGGACATAATTGTTGTTCTTGTAGTCCAGCAGGATGTAGCTCCTGTACAGCAATTGTCAATGCAGCACATTCCTGATCACCAGATTGGCAGAAGAGGCGCTATAAAATGGATCACAAAGTCGCTTAAAATAGCACCATCATCGTCTTCATTGCAATTATGTCAGCGGATAGCGAAGGAAATCACCGCAAATGGTATAAAATGCTAGAAGTAACTTTGAGTTGAGATTGCAACTAATAAAATAAAAAATTTGTTTCCAGTATTGAATTTTCATAATGTATTGTACCGAAATCTCAAAATGAATTCTATCAAAAACCAATTGCTTAAACAGAATTAAAATACTTTGAAAACTATGTGTCTTTTTATCCCCATGGGCATTTAATAATTTTCGCCACAAATTTAAATAATAAAAAAAGTTAAATATGCTTCAAAATAACTTGGCGGGAAACTTTAAAATGGCTACCCTGTTATGATTGTTATGTGCCATTACATATTATGAAAAGGGACCAGGCATGGATTTTGTAATCTAGTAGCAAACACAAACGTTGACACATTCAATAAGTATTTTTTATTTAAAAACGACTTCAAGGTTAGTAAGTGAAAAAAATTGATTCCTTTTCATTAGACACTTTGATTCATTTATAACAATCTTCTAGCCGGACTTTATTTTATTTTAAAGTATCTGTAGCCTTAGACTCCTTCTGCAATTATCTAGAAATTGCTTTTCTGAACATTTATTCACAAAACAGTAAAACTGGTCCCTTTTCATATACAATGCAATATGCACAAATACTTTATTTAACTATTAAGGATCATCTAATTTGTACACTTTATTTTTATGTAATTAGTCAATACTTAGCATCTCTAATAAGTATTGTGTATTGTAAAACATCTTTACAACATTAGTAAAGATAAACATGAGAAGATTAAACTGCATTAGTATAATAAATCGATGCTGTGCACCGTTGTAAAGAATTTACTTTTTGCTGTATGATTGGTTGCCTATAGACAAGGCGTTAAGCATTTTATAAAGCACATTAATCAAATAAAATAGTATTTATTGAACAGTTTTATTGATCTTTGATATTTTGATTTACATTTACAAATCTATATTTTTTTGTGTTTTATTATTTCATTTAAGTTAAACATTATTGTTTATTTTTACCAAGTATTTCATATTTTTTATTTAAGGACTGTTAGCAGTAAATTATTTTATTAACCCTTGCTAGGAATTCAGCAAGGCACTTTTTATGTAAATATCTGATTATTATTTACTATCATCTTATTAGATATTTTTAAATTTCTTCTTAAATTATTTTTTATTAACTTTTTTAGGGACCTTTAGCAGGGTATAAAATAAAAACTGAAGCTTCAAAACATTATTATAAAATCCAAAATAAATCACTGTTCTTCCAACTGTACAGCTATATAGAACTGAGCGCAAAATATCAAAAGCATAAAGAAAATAATAATTATTATTAATAATAATAACATTTTGAAGCTCAGTCTTTGTCTATATTGTCTGTAATAGAATAAAAGAAAAGAGTTATATTAATGTAAAAGTTTATTATGAAAACTGGCATACAAGAAGGAAAGAAATAAACACTCCAGCATGATGTATGGTAAATAACAAAAAAAGAAACAAAAAATATTAGAAAAATAAATTAAAAAAATAAGAAAAAAATTATAAATAAAAATAAAAGCGTCAGTTCTATATAACTTACAGATCAGAATAATGCTTCAATCAATCAATCATACATGTAGCCAAACAGAAGTTATAGTAATAGTTTTTTAATTTAGTGTCTTTTCCATCCTTATCACAACTACATCATTAGCATCACCGTACAACTAATTAAAAAATTCACTATTAAAAAGACACTTACTCGTTAAAAAAGTAAATGCTCCAAAAATACAAAAATTTAAAACCAGATAATAAAAGCTGGTTTTAATCTACAAAAACAGTGCAAATTGGTTCTGATGTTAGAAATAAAAGAAATATGAATAGAAAAATGCATGAATACCAGATCATAATGATATGTATGTTTAAGGAGTATATATTAGTAGATCAATTAAATGATTAATGGCCCACCCAATATATTTTTTAAATATTTATAGATAATCTTTCTTATAATTTAATGGAAAGAAGAGAAGTGCAAAGTGGTTAAAAAGAATTAAGTGAGTGAAAATGAAGAAATTGTTACTTGACAGATAGCAATTAAAAAGAAAAGCTCAAAGTAGTGAAAAACCTTTGAAATCATACTATAATCTAAAGAATAACTTTTAAATTTTTCCTTTTTTTTAACACAAATCTATCTAAATCAAAAACTAATCGTATTTAACATACAAACAAACAACCCAAAAAAACTAAATAATTCAAACAATCATACAATAAAGATCACAAAAGAAAATTAAGCTGTAAAAGATAAGAAAAGGTGGGCCATTTTCTAAATTCCGTAAGATATTCTAGTCTTCGTATTCTGTAGTCTCTTCGAAGCTGTAACTTTTAGACGATGAAGTCTTAGTCGTTAGTACCTTACGATCACCTTCCGTAGATTCAGTCATTGATTCCAATTGTTTGCTCTTCGCTTCAGCCGCTGACTCCGTTTTGCCTTGCGTACCAATTATCTTTGCCGTTCCTTTCGCCTCGTATTCTTCCGTTTGCTCTTTATGCTTCAACGTGTCTGAATCGTGAGTAACCTGAAAAAGATTGAAAATAATCATTTAAATTCTAAAATTACTAAACAGGAAATTATTATTATTGGAATAATAATAATAAGACCACACAGGACGCTTTCAGAGAGTGTATATGCGTGTGAAGCTTTTGATTAAAAGCGCACCGAGAGGATGGCGGTGAAAATTATTAATATGCGACACTTTAATAACCATAAATTTAAATTCCAGTAGTAAAAGGTTAGTTAGCGTTAGTTTGATGTTAGGGAAGACGCATTAAAACACACCTTTTAATTGATTCGCTCTACCTTTGCCAAGACAAGTGTTAGGAGCATTAATTAACGTGTCGGGAAATTAAATTGCGTTTGGTAACGGTTATTTCGCGGATTGGAACGGAAATAATAAAACAGAGATTACACACGATACGATCATAAAGGAAAGTGCTTAGAATTTAAATACAATTAGAAATAGGCTCGACATTTTCCTTAATAATAAATGTCAAGAAAACTAGGTTAAACTAAATTGATAAAAATATGATTTGAACCCGGAACCTTCAGAATGCTAACAGATTCTCCAACCTGGCATCTACGCAACTCACTTGGTTGCTATCTACATAAAGCAATCCAATTAGTTTGTTTTGATGATCGCGATCACGAGTAGAGAGGATTTGTTTTTGTCTTTACAAATACATCGATAGGCTTGGTAAAGATTAGACTAAAATTTCTCTCTTAAAACTGCATTTATTGTATTTGATGACTCATTTGTTGCTTCCCCATAAAGATTATCCTTTGGACTTATGGATATATGGTGATTGGATTTTGACAGATAATTTACCGTGGATTATCGTACATATCTTTAGTAAATCATTCTTCTTAATGCAAGTTCAGCGCTCGTTGTGCTTTATCCGTGTGACTGTTGATCCTACAACTCTACCTTCAATATAAATACAAAAAACTGAGTAATCATTGTAAGTCACGTATAAGATAACATAGAATGCAGCAAAGAGACAATGTTATCATCCATAGCTTGCACTTTAATAAAATAGCCACATTACTGGATTATCTCGTATGCATTTTAAATGTCTTCAACATATATTGCTAAAGTTAGTTCCTTACATACTCTTTGGGTGTGAGCTTCGCCAATTGCTCTGCCAAAGGTTGTAATACTCAATCGCATATAATTAAGTTCCTTTCAGTCCCTTCAGGTGTGTGTTTCAAAATTACTCTCTGGAAGCTGTAATACTCAATGGCGTATTAATTAAGTTCTTTGTATATTCTTTAGATGTACGTTTCACTAATTACTCTGCTAAAGCTGTAATGATTTCAATTCATTTAAAATATTAATTATGTTCTAGTAAACTCAGTTTTTAAAAAGTTTCTTAATTAAACTTAAATAATAATACTAATTGTTTTATTAACTGTAGTAAAAAAAGTTTTTTAAAACTTGCAGACAATGAATCCATTGTAGATTTTCTTTCGTTTGTGGCTTGTCAGAATTGTAGAATTCTGAGGGAATTCTGAAAGTCTTCTCCTGCCGGTTTACTTGTACAAAGTATATAGCTACTGTATGTCTTACTTACTTTGTATCAAAGTCCATAATGCGAACCAATATATATAGTAAATGCACAACAAATTTGCCGCGTATAATTCGTTGCGAGTTTTCCGTCAGTTTGATGTTGACACGCAGATGACACGTTGATGAACACGTGAGCAAAAACTATGCGACAAGACGCTGTAAATCAGTCAGAAACTGAATGCATGTCAAATAAACGGATAATCCGCTAAGAATATGAAATCTATCATAGACTATCCGTTTATTAGTAGTCAGACACATAGGCGCCAGCAGAAATTTGTCCAGGGGGGGGGCAAACCTAGCATGAACGGTATGCTAGGGGGGGGCAAGCCTAGAAAAAACGTCATATTATACAAGATTTTCAATAAAATTAAAATTGTTCAACTTCCGGGGGAGGGGGAAATGCAAGGGATTGCCCCCCCTTCCGGGCACCTATGGTCAGACATCACTTATTATTATTAATAATATGCATATGACGTAACTAATTTAATTATCGCCTACAAATTCTATCGGGTCTATTGTTTATGTCGGTTAGTGAGGATTATCGTACATTTATCGTCGATGGTATTGTATTTATATTGAGTCGGAGGTCGTTCACGGATTATCCGTCTATGTGTCTAACCTACGACTCTACTTCTAATATAAAACAAGCGAATTTCCTACCCATTTATCATAAATCTAAAATTTAGGGACAAACAAACGGATAATCCGCGCCAAATTATATGATTTCTTTATACTCTATACCGAAAGCCCATCTTGAATTCTCAGTCAGTTTATTAAAGTATATACTTGTAATAAGTTCCAATATTACAGAGAAAATGCAACGAAAATCTGCCGCGGATAATCTGTTGCGTACTTCACGTCAGTTTATTGTCACCCTTATATCGATGACAAATGAATCAAAGAAATGCAACGGATACACGATGGAGTATCCGTAAGAAATCAATTATTATTCAAAATTCAACAGAATTATTTACTTTATATAAGAAATTGAGCATGACGTCAAGATGGCGGATAATACGTAGCGGATCTTCAGCGTATTTACATTGAAAATTGCGTGTATTTACACACAACTGTGAATTATCCGACCATTCTATTATTGCCCTTACACTTGCTTGGTGTAAAATTGACTTGAGACCCATCACTACCCGTTTACTAGTCATCAGTCATCATTTAATGTTATGCATATGATGATGCTGATGATGATGCAAATGATAACTTGAATTATAAAGCATAATCCGCCACCTATAAATGCTATCGGAGCTACAGTTTATGGGTCATGATTTAACCTTAATTAAGAGTGCTTATCTTTGGCAGATAATCTGCGGCTGTAGTTCGTCGCGGGTTATTGGCCATTTATTATCAATGATGTTGTATTTACATTGGGTCAGACGTCCGTCACGGATTATCCGTCTATAAGTTATCTTACGACTCTACTTCGTTTTTTTCGTGATTTGATTTAGAGAACATCTCCCACTCAACCAAATAATCCGCCACAATTATTGACCATTTATATGTAAATCCATCTAAGATTATCAGTCTATTTGTTACAGTATATATTTGTAGTAACTCCCACTATAGAGAAAATGCAATACAAATGTGCCCCGTACAATCCGTTATATGTTTACTATCAAGTTGTCTTCACCCTTATACCGATGACTAGTGAACCGATGGTATGCGACAAATACGCAGTGTATCGCAACTAGATTATTTTCTTTATATGAGAATCCGAACAGCATATCATGTAAACGGATAATCCGCGAGAAACTTGTGTGTTTTATTTACTTTGTCTAGAAGTCTGTCATAGATTATCTCTTCACTTTGGCAGATAATCTGCAGCATATAGTTCGCAGATTATCGTTTATTAATCATCAACGATATCATATTTATATTTCATTGTACCCTCGTCGCGGATTATCCGTCAATGTATTAGCATGTGAGTCACTTTCAATAGAAAACAAGTGGCTAAGAGCGCATAGTGGACAATTTGCGTCTATAGTTCGTCCCGGATTATCAGACATTTATCATCAATGATGTTGTATTTGCATTGGGTCAGACACCCGTAGCGGATTATCCGTCTATGTATTATCCTATGACTCACTTTCAATATAAAATAACAGGCTAAAGGCGCATGGCGAACGATTAATCGAGAGTATGCAAGAAAAATACGGTGAACTATCCGTCAGAACTCAATTATTATTCAATATTTAATTTAAATAGATAGAACTGTAAAAACATACTTACGTATTTACTTTATATATGACTGTTTTGGACTTAACGTAGTATGAGGCTGGTCAAAGCAGGTATTAAGCAATCGCCCGATTGATCAGCTAAACGTACATTTGGGAGTTTTATTGATATAGTAATTTATCATGAAGAAACAGAACAAGGTCCTGCTACTACTTTTTATGTATCTGTCAAAGCTAGTAAAAGGTCTGATGTTCTGCGTCAGTAAAATCACACAAATTCGTAGCAATGATACTTAGGTATTTCAAAACTTCGATTGCCTACCTTGAAATCTGAACATAACAAAATTTAAAAGAGTTTAATGGATGTCCCAGCTATTGGTAGTGATCTATAGCAGTTCTCAACCTATTGGTCAACGCACCGGGATTACGATTCAACTTTTTTCTCCGAAAAGGTGCAATGTTTCAATTGTTTACACTATAAAAGAATTTCATTCGAGACTGATTGTAATTGATATCCTTTGAGTTAATATATCGACATGCGTCATTTAGGAAACGTTGATAAGCATCAGCATTATATGATGTCATGCTAAATATTTAAGAATTGATCTCGATAAAATCATTTGAAGCAGTTACGTAAAGATAGTTATTACTTAATAAATAGTGTTAAGTATGTTATTGAAGGTAGAATTTGGAATGGAATAGCTTTGAAAGTCATCAAATCAAAATGAATGATTGTCCTTACCTCAGAAGTGGTAGTCTCTTCATTGGTATCTATTTCACTTTCAACAACATGTCCAATTTCAGAAGGCGCTGCTTCAGCAACCTGGTTCATTTTTTCTTCAACAGGAACGATTTCCATTTTGTTTTCTTTTATGTAATTGTTAAGATGATCGATGTGATTAGATAGTTCTTCTGGTATTTCAGATTCCGCTGCTTGTTTTTTATTGGATCTTCTAAAAAAATAAAAGGCATTCAGCTATTTTTATATTAGACAACAATAATAACATTGAAACAGTTTCATTCACTTTGTTAGAAATTTATCAGTTCAAGTACCACCTAAAATTATTTTCAGATACTAATGTATTTATTTAACTTTTGCCAAGATTTCTTTCAAATCAAAATTGACACATAAAAAAATAAAAAGGTTTTTTAAAAAGTTCAACGTACGATTCTAACCGTATAATAGATCTCGTCTGGTGTGTGCGTGCTGTGTATAAGTAACAAGGAGGGTTTTTAATCCCTAATTACATATCGGCTAAGAATAACTTTTTACAGACGTAAAAGTTTGAACGAAGGGAAAAAAATACAGAACATAGAACATGGAAGAAAAAGTGTGTCCACCTGGCAACAATCCAGAGAGTGGATCCAGATTTCTCTTCCACTAGCTCGAAATCATAAATAACCAAACCGCTTTTCTCTTTAGACTCTTCTTTTTGAAAATTTTGCTGATGTACATCGTCAAGGTTGTTATTTAAGAGAGATTAAGTCTTATTTATTGACTTAATCCGGTTATTAACATAATCATTAAGGAAAGTGTTTCTAATTTGTGTTAATAGCACTTTTTTCCGCGTGTAGCGTCCAGAAATAGATTAGTTTAATTAATAGATTATTAGAAAACAAGCACAAGGAGAGATTTTCATACCTTTTAAAATAATCCCAACAGAAATAAGCAAGCACAACACATTTTTGCAGCTTGTCATCGCTACTGAAAAATCATCAAAATAAAAAAGCAAAAAAAATTATGAATCTATGAATCTATGAAGTCTACAATAAATGAAGTGTATTAAGACAAGCCTAAACGGACATCTATCAACAAACTTCTTTAAAACAAGATGATAAAAATTTATGAGCTGTAAATAGATGGGGCTTGTTATTTGAATGTTTTGACTGGATTTCTCCTGTGCTTAATCCGATGACATAGACAAATTAGCCCTTTGCGTTATCGGATTTCAGCGACGTTTGTTATATATTTTTTTAGTGCATCTTGGTAAGAATAAATGAATGTGTGGTTAAGCCTATTAAGTCAGGCGTGGATTTAGACGTTCCAAAGCAAATGTGGTTAATTGGACAAAACACAGTGTTTAGGGATGTTTGGAAAATTAGTATCTCTGTTTATTTAATTTCACGCAAACGCTTTTATACTCCCACCCGCTTGTTCGTTAAGATGTCAGACTGCCAAAAATTTAAATAAGCCAAAATTATCTAAATTCCGAAATTCATTCTTGAGATCATCAAGCAGCAAAATTGATTATTTTTGAAACGGGTATAAAGCTGATTGACATTTATAGAGTTTATCAAGCCATAGATAAGGCTTGTTTAATATAAAAATTAAATAGTTGAGAGAGCGTAGATTTTTTTAAATAATACTCCTTTCACTATCCACCTCGTTTACTAAATACGCGAATTAAATTAGTGAAATTGAAGTCGCGGTAGGCTCCTTGTAAAATATTGATATAATAGTTTTAAGAAAAACTGTTTAAATCTGTTAAACCTTTTTCAAACACTCTTTGAAAAGGTTTAACATACCGAAACACGTGAAGAGTATTCTTCATAATTTATGGAAATATTCAAATACAGCTGTTTTTCTTAAAACTAATTAAATACATTAATTCGTTCTACAGCAAAATAAACAAATGCATCTTTGTTATCTTTAAATCTTATTCTCGGCTAGAAGCAGTACGCCAGCTCCGAAAATAAAAACCCTAGAGACAAGAACCTTACGAGAGACAATGACACTCAAAACATATTGCGGTTAACCTTCAAGATAACGAAATCTTCAAAAAGGATAACGAAATAAATACCTTAAAGATTGAATATAGTTTCATTATCTCTCAATCGGCCGATCTCGAACAATCCATTCGCAATAACTAAGTAAATTACTTCAAAACGGGAGAATCTAGGAGTACTACAAAGATTAATCCAAAGAGATGCTTGAAGATCAATTTGTAATACTCGTGCTCACCAAGAGCTCACGGTGCCATAGACATTCTCGAAGCTAAGAGAAAATTTAGATCTTAAATCTTTAAAAGATTTTAGGTTGTTTGCTGAGATCTCAAGGTCACCACAATGTGTCTATTAAAAGGTACTTTTGGACATTCATTTACTAAATACATCCGGTTTTAACAGACTGCTGAGGGTGCCTGTCATCTGACTTCCCAAGCAAAATGCTATTGCAAAACATGACTGAACATGACAGAAAGACTAATTAAAAGAAAAGTGTTTCATGTAAATATCTTTAAATTATTTTTAGGGTGGTCATATACTTAACAGAATCAAACGGAATCAATACATACTTTATTAAAAATTGAGGAAGAAATAGTCCCAAATAAAAAGCTGTTCGAAGAAAGACCGAAAAGTGATTTAATGGCGTCAATAGTCAGTACCCCATTTGTCCATAATTCTAGATAAATTAAGAATATTTTGGAGCAACCCCTATTCATCAAAAATTAAAATTTTAAAGTGCAGGGGTGTGCTGACTTCAGTTGGAATCAGTTAAAACACAGACTCATATTTTTAATCGCCTTTTAGATGAGATTTATTTTCGGGACATACCACCTGGCTCCATCTGTTGTCTCAAAATTGAGTAAGTAAGTTACTCAAGTAACCTGAGTAATATACTTACAATATTAATAAACAATCTGGATCAATAATAAAAAATAAAAGAACAAAATCAATTAAGCCATTCTGCCATATACTCATGGCATTTCAAGGCTACAAGAAACCTAATAATTGCTTCAAAAAAGTAAACTCAAACTAACTAAATCTGCTGCTTAGAATATCAATAAACAATTCATACAATAAAGAATAGAATAAGAAGAGGCCCAACCACTTCAAGAATAATGTTGCCAGAGCTACAAGATCCTTCAAGCAGCAGCAGCTAAAGACGTAGAAAGACAAATTCTTCAAACTAAAAACATAGAAATATTTGCCAGATTACCACTAATAAGGGTAACAATAGAAATGAGCAGATCAAGCCATTCCAAGAATCGTTTTTCTAGAATCTTGCAAGAGACTAAATTTAAAGGTAAACCGTAAGGTTCTTATTAAGGTATGAACAAATAATAGATACACATAATAAAGAATAGAACAAAAGAAAGTCACAGGAAGCCATATACTCGATCAAAGAAACTAAATTTAAACAAATCGAAAGAATCTTGATGAATTCTCCTGGAACATTATACGGGCCATAAATGCTCCGTTAAGAAATAAATCTAAGCAAACCGCTTTCCTTGAAAAAAGATATTTATCAGAATATTAATATCCATTCAAACCAATTATGAACGATAAGAATACCCTACTGCTGACAAAGATCAAATCATTCTAAATATAATTATTCTAGATGATTTAGTAGTTCTTCAAAATTTTAAACCTATTAGGATGGTAGAAAGTCAAAAACCCTGTCAAAGAGGTACTGTGATGTGGTAAAAGATGTGAAAACTTTTTCAGAGTCTTATTATGTTTTATAACCTGATATTATTCACGTTGGGCGCCAATGAATGGTTTTTAACTAGTTCAAAGTTTTGGTACGTTTTTCTTTATTTTCATCATATGAATAATTTTGTAGATATTATTCATAGGGTGTAGTTTGAATTAGGGGTAAATTCAGAAAATGGGAATTGATTCAACAATTTTTGATTTGATCCAAGATTAGTCCATAAATAGACAATAATTATGAAACTAAAAATTTCCAATTTGAAAATCCTTTATTGACGTAGTTTTCAATTGAAGTTTGTAGTACAAGTTAACTAACTAAGCCAATAGTACTTTTAACTTTCGAAAACTACATGAAAAATTTTAATGTATTACGCAGTTAGCGCTTTATTTATCTTAAAAAGCCCTTCGTGGTCTAGTGGCAGACACCCCACTCCTCGACTTGGAGTATACATGCATTTAAATCTCGGTTGCGACTGAGTTTTAAAAATTCAACACAATCAGCAATTTAAGCTAATTAAAATAAGGGCGGAAGTTGTGTAAAAGATTCAGTACGGCTGAATGTAATGCAGGGGAATGTTGTATAAAACTGGGTACGTGAGGTGAGTAAAACTGGGTACTTTGGTTTTTGAATGATAACGCTGCCATTCGCTAAGTTTTGCATGGTATTAGTATTCTACTATACTGACAAACCATTTTTAGTGAAATTATAGATGGAAACAGGTGTTTTGTTTTGTGTATCAAATATAATGAAATTTGGATCAGAAAGTTATTATTTAATCTAGCTGAAACGAACAACATTTCCCACACGTTCAACAGAAAATAACGAATAGCTGAGAGGGACTGGCTGTATGATGTGCTGGACCGGCACAAGAACCTGAAGGATAAGGTTTTAACCGCACAAATGTTCAAAAGTTTATTGACTTTCTTCGGTCCATTTATGAGAAATACAAATTTTCACCCGATGACATTTATAATGTTGATGAGACAGGTATAATGCCTAACAAACTAGCTAGAGTGTTAGCTCGTAGTAGAAAAAAACAAGTGGGCTCGTTATCTTCAGGTGAAAAAGGTGTTTTCGTGACAACTGAGATGTGCATGAATGCTGCTGGCAATTTGATGCCAACTATGTTCGTTATCCCGAGGAAGAGAGAAAAGCCTATGTTGATGGATGATGCCCCACCTGGCTCGTTTGCTGTTTATCATGAGAGTGGGTGGATTCAAAAAGCCACCTTCATTGATTGATCCAACAAGTTGAACGTTGAATTTTGCCATCCTTCGCCTACAAAATCGGTGCTTTTATTGCTTGATAGACATGAGTCTCACACAAAGAGTTTGGAACTACTTAATCTTTGCACGAGACAAAAATGTTATAATTTTGTGTTTCCCACCACACTGTACATATCGTTTGTAGCCCCAGCAAAAAATTGCTAGTTAGTAACTCTGGACGTACTGTGGCTATTTATCAAGTTGCAAAATTATTCAGAGCTGCATTTTTCAAGAGCAGCTATTTGCGTAACTGCCATGAAAGAATTTGAACGTAACAACAGTTATATTAACTTTCAACAGAGATGTGTGTTCCTGATCATTTGTTAGCTCTTTCAGGCACTACTGAGGAATCAGCTCATGCAATTTCGGAAGTGTGCCGAGTTGAGCCATATATAGTTTCGATAGTAGTACACTCAAAAGGAATTAGAAATCTTGGAATCTAAGATCTAGGCGCAACGAACTTTAGGTACCTATATCGGCATCATCAGCATTAGCACCATCACCAGCTATAGCATCAACATTTGCATCAGCATCAAAGTCCGCGTTAAATTTACAATTCTACCTAAAAGTCTGGCAACTTTTCTGCAAGAGGAAAATAGGGCAGCGAAAGGGAGCGATAGAAGAAGAGGAAAAACGGCCGTATTAACTTTGATTTTTTACTAACAAGAACTAGAACTGGAGGTTAAGAAACATATTAAAAAAGACTAAAAAAGAAAACCTGCTGACACTATCAATCGGAAATGCAGGAAGCAGAAGCGTACTCGTAAGATAATATTTTCATTTCAGTTTCCTTTTTTTGTTATTTTTGTAGTCAAACAATTGATGTTTATATTCATATGATAACAATAGATACTAACAAATACAATTTTATTTACTTTTAGATTAAAAACCCTTACTTTATAATTGTTTAAGGTTGATTTAAAGATGACAATATGTTATTGTCCCGGTTTTACCCCACACTCCCCTATACGTAATGTACGTACTCCATAATAGTTTGTGTGGAACTCCGACGCTGCAATTGCGTAAATCGTGAAAGAAAATGTTTTCGTCCGTGTGTCATATATTATTTTTTATTCAATTGTACCTAATCAGTTTTGAAAGAATAAGTTACTATTTATGATAAAAGATATCCAGCAAGTTATTCTCCCGTTTTGTTTCGTTTTTCTTTCGTCTAGTAATCTTTGACAAGCGTATTTTACTACAGATAAAAAACAAATGAATAGATTATAAAACTGTCAGAATTCTTCTTCTTTCGATGAGTCTTTAGTAAGTGTTTTGCTTTACGTTTACTTTCAAAAGTTTTTTTATAAATTATTTAATAAAAAAATAATTATAATTACTATAAAGGATTTATAACAAACCTAAAATAAAATTTCTTTCTAATTTAATCATACAGCATGAAGTTAGGTTCTTTTACATCACGTACCGTTACCTACTTTACCAGCAATCACATGACAGGATGTGGTTATAATGCCCAGCAAACATAAATAAAATTATGAGAACCCAATTAAAACACATTTTTAATTATTGTAAGTAGTTCTTAATTTAATATTTGATAAAAAATCAAAATGTACGTAGATAATACATGTAAACATTAAACAGCCTCTTAAACAAGTGCCTTCAGGCCAAGGCTATAACCAAAAAACGATAAAAAGATCAAGTTTACGTTCAAATGTTCTAATCCTAAAACATGGTTTTACGTACAATCGAATAAAAAAATTTTAAACAATGTCGTGGTAATTTGAAAAAATATTGAAAAGAAGCGCTAGTAAGCAAAAACAATTTATAATAAACATGGTGCGCAGGATGTGCATCTTGTATATCCCCTCCACCACACATTGAGAAAATTATTTATATATCAAAACAATGAAATTTTTATTCACTACATTGAACATCATCAAACGTAAGAAGCTACAGGTATACAACATTATTTGTTCTAACTTTTATACCAGACAATGTTTCAGCTTCTCTTATAATTCGCAATTGTAAAGGCAGGTAAATTATCATCTTTCATGGTACCCATTGATATTGGGGGAAGAAGTTTCCTATTTTTGTTTATATTGCAACTGTGCCAAATATTCCTCTGATCATCTTTGCCAAAAATGTTGCAAAATCATTTGCGTATGGTGGAACTTTAGTAATCCCTTCTTTGAAATATTTCTTAACATCTGATCAGTAAGAAGGCCAAAACGAATTAAAGCAGCCATTATATTAGAGTTTGAGGAAAGTAGATTTAAATACAGTTTAAATTTGAGTAAGTACTGTATATGTATAATTGTTCAAGAGTTAAGGAGAACACAACACGCTTTAATCAATATTCAGGTAATTCTACTACTACTTCTCATAAACTCCCAGAATTTGGTAAATTTGGAGAAATAAAATTCCACTTTATACCTTATACTCGACTATTCCAATTATGGTTTTGGTCAGACAAAATTGGTACCGTTATCCGAATGACCCAATTGAAATTTGTCTTTTAGCAAATAATTTTTAAGTTTAGGACCAATATATTAAAGACTATTTGTATAAATACCAATATCAGTCCAAGCTGATCCATTAAAAACGACTCGTAACTTTCGTAAGTAAGTACAACTTTGAGCGCTGTCATCTGCAGATACGAGCCATGTTCTCATACTTCATCGTAAAATCATCTTATAACCTTTTAGTAGTTTTTTGAAAATCTTTTATATTCCAAAGCTTTTTTAATCATTTCTACTGCTGTGAATGAAGAAGATTTTATTTTCTAAAAATTTTCAAACTTATCTTAAACGTTCAAATTCAGAGTTAAGTTACACATATGAAGAGATACTTTAAATTAAAGTGACCTTTAAAAGAATCCACCTAATTCATGTTTGTCGCAAAATAGCCTCCAGACTTTTTTGTTCATAGCGTCAAATGCACCAAGCGCCATTCCAACCATCCACCAAATCCGGCTCGAAGGACCACAATGTACGGATATCTAATCCAATACAACTCCAAATAGTTGTATACGTGAATTAAAACCAACATTTTTAAACACCAAAAACTAATCGATCAATTGTACAATTTATTATGACATTCTATCTGTTCTCAACAACATGCTGCTACAATATATATGCACATATTGCACATACAAATTATTTGTAATAATAGGGGTGTGATTTTGTACAATTCCTTCACCAAAAAAAACCTTTATATATATGATAGATTAAAGACTAGAATTAAGACAGAGGACAGTGATTCTGGGCTGTCAAATGTTTTTCAATACCATCAATTACAAATTAGAACATACTTAAAAGAATCTTAAAAATTCTTTATTTTTTGGAGTCCTAGAAAAACCACTTGAAACAATAAATCAATATTAAAATCCCCAAAAATATTTATAGTAATAAAATAAAGTGGAGAATTCTTAAAATTTACAGCCACCAAATGCATGCGAACTTAATAAGTAGTTAAGTACTATAAATAAAATTTGTTAAAACCCGGAAATTGTCCTAATTTAATCTTTATGGGACACGTTCAATTTGTTTAAATGACACATTCAGCAAATTGCAGGAATATTGCATGATTTCCACGAGAGAAGTACGTTGCATCTTTTTTATTACTTGTCTTTTAGGCAAAATTCGTGAAAAGCGTTTCATTGTTAATTTTGTTACAATTATTTACGATTGTGACATCAGGCCAAAATGCTTCATCGAACAATTGGCAGGGTTTGATCATTCTGAATGGAAACCTTGACATTTAATGAATTATGTAAGTCATTAAAGAGCAAACTTGTTGTTAGTAATAAAGTTAGGAATTCTATTGAAAATATGAAACTATAATGACGAAAATTATGAAAAACTGAAAACTTACCGAGGCGCTTCAATAGCAACATTTTTGTAAATCAAATTAAACAGGATAATCCATAAATAGTTAAACCACTGTCTAATCATCTTGAATTCTCCTCTATCAGCTCATACTCTGAATAAATTTAAAAAAATTTAAACCAATGAGACATTCACTCAATATGAACAACCAAAAAGGACCTTTCTAGAACAAGAAACAATCTGAAACTGTAATAAGACTGTAAGGTAAAATTTAAAATTAAATACTAAAATAGAAGCATTCTCTGTTTTTTCAGGAAAAAATAGAAACATTCTACTGTAGGTAATAATTCCTGAAGGTTGAACGACTCACAGATTTTTAAGACTATTAAATCACAACATGTTGTTACAAAACGCCAGTTCACTGAAACCTGCGACATGAACAGCAGAAAGAGCCCAGTTGAAAGAAAAGCTCAGGAGCCAAATTGGGATCAGCAGGAAGCGCATGTACCGAATAAACAATGCTAAAAGATATCACGGGGACAGTCACATCTTTTCTCCTGCTATTCATTCTCAACAATTTAGTAGAATTCTAATAATAGTAATAATTAAAAATAGGTTAAAATATTAGAATTACAGAATAGGCTATATTTATATACATTTGAAACAGATGTTCCATGCAAGAATGGATCGAGGAAATGTTAGATGCAAATTTGATAGATTGATTTAAACCATTCTTTTTCTTTGGATATACTTTCCTGAAGATCGTGCCAAATCAGTTTTCTGGTACGAATCGAGATAACTGATAAGAATATTTTGGAAATTTTTGATTATTTAACAAATGTCATTTTAATCGAATTTTATTATTTTTAAAACATTTTTCATACAAGCGCCTGAATATTGCGAAATAGGCAACACATTTTACACGCCATGCTTATTCTGTAAAATGTAATTATTGTTTATTTTGTGACTAAACTAAGAGACCGTTCACAGGCTTGTTTAGGAGTTCATTCTAAATATTGTTTGCTTCCAGATAAAAAAAGATTATCGAACCAAATGCCTCAAGAAATTGCTATTTAATGGGTTTATTAAAAACCCAAAGCCCATATTTTCAATATGCATTACACAGCTGTCATTATATTGGATGTGGTGGTTTTAGCTAATGACTTTTTTTGGTGTGTTAGTCTGATCAATGTTTAAAAAGAAATTTAAATGAGTTAAACATTTAAATTTATAAACTGTAGCCCCTGTAACTGTAAACTATAAGCAACGATGAAAACTGTTTAATCATTGGACGAAACAACAGCAACTCATGACAACGAAAACGAAAAGTGTCTCTAAACAGATATAAACTTTTGCTGTAAATGTGAGACATTGATAATCTGAGTTTATACTGAACTAAATACACTATGGCATGTATCTTATCCTAAATTTTAGACATTAAGAGGCTATAAAAAATCAGCAGAAGCTACATCTTTGTATACATATGTGTTTGAAACTTTTCGCAAACAGTATTTCGAAACAAAAGCAATAAGTAATTGAAGGATCTTTAAAGAAAGCATCAGACTCCGAGGACCAATTCCGCACTAAAGTGATAAATTATCATTAATTGGATATAGTCGCCGGAGACCTATACAAAATAGTACTTATCATCGCATATAGTATGATATTAGTTCGCACTTAAATTATAGGCAACTGTTTTATTAGTTTAATTTTGTCTTTTTTGTTAGTACGTAGCTTGCTTAGCGCGTGTTTATTTGGTAAAAGAAGCTACTCGTAATAAAAAGATTGTTAATAGCACAAAGTAGGTATATATGCGTTTTATGATGTAGTTACTTTATTTTTATTTTCAGTTTTGTTTAACAATATTTTAGTTTAATGTATACGTATTTTGCTAAATAAATTTTTAAAAAACCCGTTAGACTTTTTGGTGCGGTTACGGGTTTCTAAGACTGATTTTACTTTAAGGTTAAGTAGATATGATTATTACAACTCTAATAATCTGTGAAGAATCAATGATTTAGGTTTGGTTGATAGAGAGATGGTATTTCATAAATTAATTAATATTGGCCTCCGGCGACCGATATCTCATGTTCACTATTGGGCATCGGAGACCGGTAATGCACAGTATACCAAATAACAGTTACAGTTACGGGTTTCGGAGACTGATTCTACTGTAAAGTTAAGTAGGTATGATTATTACAAGTCTAACACGTGGTCCTGCGTGGGCGACCAATGTGGCGGAGCGGACGACACGGACGGGCGAATCGCCCGGAAAAAATAAAAAAACAGAACCATGGTCCCTAGTCTGGTAAGAATAGGCTGGTGGAACAAATATTGTTTTTTTTTAGAGAGGATAAAAGGATCCCGCATAATCCTTATGGAAGATGGCTTTCATTAGATTGTTCTGAAACTGTGCTTTTTTGAGTTTTCGAGGTGTTGATCAAAAGTGTCAATGGGCACACGGTCCAGAAAACTGAAGATTGTGAGTTACAGCCGTATGAAGTGAATATTGCAAGAATTGACTACTTCAAATGACTGTAATCCAAAATCTATAATTTTTTGGTGTTTACCAAAGTTTCAAGAATTTTGGCCCAAACTTTTTCATTTCCCATAAAGATTGGGCGGGGTGCAATACAAGAATTGTCAACTTCAAACTGCTCTAATTCGAGCTATAATTTTTTAGACTTTCTGTCCAGTGACACTTTTGATCTACACATTAGAAACCACCATTTACCAAAGTTTCAAGAATTTTAGCCGAGAACCATTTCCCATAACGATTCTACTGGGTGCAAAAATTGCCAACTTCAAACGGCTGTAATTCTAAAATATAATTTATCGAACTATGTGTCCATTGACACTTTGATCTACACATCGAAAACTATTTTTCAACGTTTCAGAGCAATTTGGTGAAAACCATTTTCCATAAGGACTCTGCGGCTTCCTTTAGAAAACTTTCATTTATTTAAGATATTAACAAATTTTTCAAATTTATTTCACAATTATTTCAAAAGTAATAATTTTATTATTGGTTTACCGTTTTAAAATTAAATTTAATCTAACAAAACATTACCTACTATGCCGACTATTCAGATGCGGCTAACGCGGTGAAGGCGGAAATATCAAATAATTTGATCGCATCAACCGCCTGAAATCCGCATCTAGCGAAGTTCCGGGCGACGCGACCTCACGTAGGACACCTGCATTGTTTCCTTGGTTTTGATAAATTCGCGCCGGCCGCTCCGCTCGCTTCGCCCGCAAGTAGTCGCTCACACAGGACAGCATGTAAGAATATGTGATTTAGGTTAGATTGGTAGAGAGATGGTATTTCATACATTAATGAATATTGGCCTCCGAGGACCGATACCTCATGTTCACTGTCGGACATAGGAGACCGGTAATGCACAGTATACCAAATAACAGTAGTAGGCTTTAAAACATCCAACATTCTAATTTTCATAAAAACATTAAAAATAAACCGTCCAACTTTTTGGTGCGTTTACGAGTTTCTCAGACTGATTCTGCTTTAAAGTTAAGTAGATACGATTATTACGAAAAAACATTTCTTGATGAATTAATCCTAATAAATATCGTGAATATAGAGATTGACAGTTCTTAAAGTTGAAAGTTCGTGGAATTCAGTCTTAAGTAGACTCAAAAAATTCTAGAAATTTAACGTTGTAAGTTTCAATACATGCAATGAATCTTCGATTTTAAATTCCGAAATTCAGAATTTCAAAGATTTAGAGAGCGAAAGTTTCAAAACCATGAAATTTGTAATTTTTAAGACTTCACGCTTTGAAGGTTCCAGAAATGTAGCTCGATAGCAAAGTCATGTTGTAGGCTCTCTAGGGTAGTTTTAGACTTTTAGTCTTAGTATTATACAGGGTGTTTCTTCAACTCTGTCGATTATACTAGCTACTTCTATACTTACAATCTATACTTTTCTTATTTTATGAATTAGGTCTTTCAATCTGTACCGACGCATTTAACTGTAATCAGCCTATCGTTTGCATGGTCTACACATGATTTTTCTTCTTACGGGATAATTTGTTAACGCTCTCAAGGTTATTCTTCGCTCATCTGCTACGTATGATTGTGTCCTACTTCCTTAATCCGATAATTTAACGATAAACTAATTTTCTGATGTGCCAATGTCAAATCTTATTGACGCCTGTAAGAATCTTTAATGTGCCAAGTATCACATTGATACATCCATTCTAAGAAAGCATGCTTTTTATCTTTTTTAGCCAAACTTCTCATCTTCAGAATATTTATTATTCATCTTCAAGACTTATTAGTGTTTGAGAGAGTTTTAAGACAGTTACGACTATTGCATCACGTTTCACAACATTCTAACTGGCATCCAGAACTAATTTGATCTGCACCTTTGATAACTTTGATGCACATCGTTGAAAGTAATAATAGTCTTTTTGAAGCAGAAGAAATGTTCTGAACAAGTAATCTAATGTTTCGTTAGTTTCGTTTTCGTGGCAATAAACATCACCATTATTAATTTATTTTCCAGTAAGACATGGATTTAAATTCTCAATGCGCTTATTGTTTCTTCAATTTTTCCCCCGTTTATAATAACTAACTTATGTTGTATTGTCCTCTACAATAATGGTAAGTGCTGGTAATGTTTTCTTTTAATCGATCTTCGCTCATTGTTTAATATAATGTATAATTATTATTGTCACGAACAAGTTTAAAGTTTGTTCACTTGTATTGCTTAGGCTCACTGATCCTTTATGTTATTGCGATCTTTCTAGGGCAACTTTTTTATTATTATTATCCCATATATTGGGAACGCTGACGTTTCATGTTGAGTTTGTACTTTAATGATTTTTATTTAAATTAAAATTGGCCATTATTTGGACACTTAATTTAGTAATTCTTTTTTTATTGTATAAAAGCTTCTAGAGCACCTCTTTATTCGTTATTTCATACTTTTTATAAATAATAAAGTTTCTATTATGCTTTTGAATATATTTTTTTATTTCACGCCTACACTGCAGTGGAATCAACAGCTAATATCATATGTCCCCCCATCTAATATGCAACACAAATACACACACCCATAGACTCTTTGGTGCGTTTATTTAAATTTACAATAATTACATTTATGTAGGTAGTGCATTGGGATGAATTTATGAGCTCCATGCCTTTCGAGTCCTGAATATTATTGTTTTGTTTTGACTGTGGTAATTAGCTGCAACAGTGTTAAATAGATTTTTAAAGACAAAAAGTGAACAAAAGTCGATAAGTTGTATTCAATAAAACATGAATCCCCTCACAATTGGAAGGCGTGCTAAAGTTGGAAAACCAATCAAATAAGATTTCTACATGCTACTCTATTAACACTCGAAGTAAGATACAATGAAGAACAAAAGCATGGAAATCTTTAAGTATCTAGAACGGCTTACACGGTAGAGATGAGTCTTGGAACACTTCATTTACATAATATGCGGGATTCAAAACTGATATTAACAGTGTTGCCAAGATGTTAGTTTTCCGGAAGCTTTACTAACATTTTTATCATCCTGTACATTTCCATTTTGTAAGCCGTTCCAGAAACACTCAAAGGTTTCATAGTCAAAAATTTGCAACATGTCATTTTTTCGTTAATAGTTGAAGTAGTTTTGAGCAATTTATTTTGATTTAAGGCAGTTTTACAGGCATACTTTATACTTTTGATGTGTTCGACCTTGGTACATATTTAAGTATTTTCGTTTATTTATAATTTGTATATTGGTCTTTCTGTGTATTTCTTCGAGAATTATTGTTGACGAGACCAGATTAACTCTTCTTGTTTTCCGGCTCGATATAGAACTTTGTGGTTAATCTTACGACGTAGATTTGTATAAGTGCAGGGCAAATCTTTTCCTAAATGTTCGGTTGATTAGAATATTTAATTACTCCTTTGAAGGATTTGTGGGTTTTCTAAGAATATTCCCGAGTATAAGCTTGTGGACGTTTTGCGTTAACGTTCGGGATTCTTTTCGAGTAAAGACTCATACCATCCAATAGCCGTTTAAAATCTTAAGTAAGTTATTTGTTTTAGTATTTTTGCTCCTGACGTTCGGACTTTTAAGGCTTTTCTTTCAGCTTGCTTTTTATTTCACCTTATTTCGCCGTTCTATTTGCACCTGTACTGGATGCTTTTTATTCCATCAAATTGGATTTTTACTTGTGCTAGTCAAGGGTCTACTCACTATGCGTAGCCAACTAGTAAACCAGTAACAGATGGTAACAAAAGCGAGAGCACTGTCAAGCCCGATTAGAACTAGGTGATGGAAACTTAAATTGTTCAGATATGTGATGTTATTATAACTAATTAAACCGATGATTTACATTAAATCATAAATATTAACACGTGTACAGTTATAAACTAACGAATTAGTTCAGGCTTATCAAACTACTGTAATCGAATTTATTAGAAAATTAAATCGGATTTTTTTTCTTTTTTTGTTTGTGTAAAGCGATTGGATATCCAAGAATGGCCAGTTAACATTATAAACTGTATGCAGTCATATAAGATAACGCTAGAAATGTAGTAAAAGTATTCAGAACCGTATCTTAATATTATTCTAATTTACATTATGTATGCAAAACCTTATCTTAATATTATTCTAAATTTACATGATGTAAGCAAATGCTTGCCGGTACTCAGAATCTTTATCTTAATAGCAGCATCTATTAGAATACTAATGTGGCATTCTAAAAACTTTATCGTAATATTATTCTAATTCCACTTAATATATGCTAAATGGGCGAATGTTACCACCACATAATAGCATATAAACACCGGAACTTTGCAGGTGAGAACAGTTCGAGTTGCGACGAGTTCGAAGGCTTAGAAACTGGCACCTAGGGATATTGTTTACCTAGCCGTTCGAACTACACTCAGAAGACTTAGAAACTGGCATCCGGGGATGTTGTTTACCTAGGTTTTCTGAGTATTATTACCAGTTTAATGTTGAAATTGTATAATAGTGTTTAAGTTATTATGCAAGTGCATATTGTGTAATGAAAAACGAATAAATATCTTGTCGTACTTAACAGTAAACTGTGTTCATTCTCTAACTTGGACTCAGTCTTTTGTGTTTTGAAATAAAGTATTATTTTAAAAACACTTTTCAACGTCAAGAAAAGTTAATTGGTCGACATCTTTTTATCTAGTTATATTGAAATACTATCTAGTGCATGAGTAGTTTTTATTATTATTAGTTTATTGAATGTAAATTTACAATATCTGGTAGCCTCTATTAAACGTTTTGTCGCATTTATTTACAATTGTTTGTTTTAAGTTACTATTTAAATGATGTCTCTTACAGATATTCGTAATATATTTATATGTAAATACATAGATTGTTCTATAATTATATATAAGCTAAACCCACGGGTCCACGGTAAGTTTTTTGTGCGAGATTGTGGGAATATTATACAGGTATACAACATATAAACGGTGAGGCTCCGTTCGTGTAAAACCGTTAATAGCTTTTCTTATCGTTTAGCGATTGAGCCAGTGGCGCTTCTTGTATATTTCTTTAAGAGATATCTAAACAACTTGGAGTTCTCTGAAAATCTACAAACCCCACGACCATCGATTCCTTCTAAGTTAGTTATCACTTTATGGGAACATTTCGCACATATTGCTTAAATAATCCCTAACTTTTCTATTCAAACAAAAAAAGGACGTTACAAATTCCTTAGTTAAATAAATAGTTGTAAAAATAAAAAATTAGTTTTATTAAAAATAAAAATCTTGTAACGTGAATATACAGTTTTTTCACATACAAAATTAATCTGAACGTTAAAATCAATTTTGACGTCACGTGTAAACATTTATTATAATTTTGATTTATTTTCAAGTTGGTTATTAATTGCCCGTATCTTGCGGAGGCGAGTTACATGCAATTTTTTAGAACTTCCCACGCAGAAAAATCATTTAGATAGTTTGGAATTATATTATTCTTCTGTAATTTGTCTAGACAAGTTGTCAAAGTAATCGTCTTTATTTTTCATATTAAATTCGCCTAAACATGTATTAACGAATATTATAACGGGAAACAACTAAAAATTTGAAATAACTTTGTTTGAATTGTAATTAATCACGTATCATGGTTTTATATTTTCAAATAGTAATTTAAAAGAGTATGCTGTGGCTAATATCTGACAAACAAAAAAAGTGATCTCTCAAATTTAGTATAGATAAGTAATAAAATCATTCAAACAAGAAAGTATACGAGAATGTGGCGTATGTAATAGATATTCCAATGTTTTTGTTGTTTTTCGTCATTATTGTTGCCTTGCGATCCGATCACTCACTTTTCTTAACTACACTACCTACCATGATAATAGTTCCTTGTAGCTCGGAGCTTTAAAAAATGTGATTATAGCAACCTGTTAGGAGACAACCAGCATTCGAAAACTTGAATCGACTTACAATTAGTGGGAGTTGATGGAACTCACAACTCTTTGTAGGTCAGAGCGAGTAGCAAAAAGCTATATGATAGACCATTTGATATTGGTACTTTTGGTAAAACTCAACCTGACGATTTGAAAAAAGTATAGAAGGGAGTCGATAAGAGATTTAACTTCTCATTTAAGAATTTAATGCTTGCATGTACTACTTTCTACTATTTAGCAAATGCTTTATAAATTTAGCAACAAAAGTGTATCTGTAACTATTGCCAACAAACGCATGTGCTATAAAGATCGAACCGTGGATTATTGCCAAAAATACATTTTATACATTTCTTTAAAAATGTATCAGGAAATAGAATAGATAAAAATGCTTTTAAATCACAATTGTTTAAGAAAATATTTTTGAAAAAAAAACAACTGAATTTAACGCCAGTTGTTTTAAAATATAAAATGGAATTCTATTTAAATAGTTTTGCTCAAAGTCAGCAATTTAATTTTAATATAATTAATGGAAGTGTAAAACGTGGAAGCGCAGCTTGTCATGACAATTATCATACCATGATGTGTAAGTCTAAAATGCTTGCGAAAATGATTTATAATATTCGTGTTAAGTCAAGAGGATTATTTATGTGGAGTTTTCGAAGTGAGATTTATCTCCTTAGTTCAAAATTAAGATAATTAGGTAAAAACTTTAAGATCGAAAACGGGAATTATAAATCGATAACTTTCAGAATTAGTTTTTTTTTGCGAGCAGCGATTATATAAGTAATATTAACATAAACTTTACGAAGATAATTTCAAAAAATAATCAATAAGCTCTAAATTTTGTTATTTAAGGTGTTGTGATGAGAAGAGGCACTACTCTATAGGCAGGTACAGGGTATACCTGTTCAATTAGGTATTGGAAACACGCATACATTAAATTCCTTCCCGGGGAGGCAGAATTGTTATTCATAACGCGATCGGGTCAAAACTTTAAATTTAAACGAATTTGGATAAATTCTTAAAATTCTTTTGTGAACATGTCTTAAAATTCAATAATCATATACGGTACTCTAATTTTGTAATTTTGAATAATTCTGAAAAACTTAATGATGAGAACTCAGCTTATACAAATAAAATTTCAGAAGTATTACTTGTAGTAAAAAAAATTAACATTCATAATACACAATTCAGAATTTAAACAAATTAAGTATTAGAGTTGAGAATATAAACGCGAATAGTGAATTTCTATTTTAAAATATTGATCATAATTCAATTTTGTGTAATTAAATTAATTAATTGTCTATTTAATTAATTAATTTGCCTATTAATATTAATTTATTTATTTATTTAGTTTCATTATAAAATTTATATATTTAAAATTGCTTATAAAAACCATCAAGGAAAATTTAATAATTGTAATTTAACGCTTAAATACTGTAAAACTAATAATTTATAGTCACTATTTCAAAAGTAAAATTAAAATATAGGATGAAATCTTAAATTTCGTTAATAAAAACTAAACTATTACAATATAAAATTTTTAGTAGAATTTGAAATTGAAACTCTAAAACGCATAATAAAAATTGAAATTTTAAATTTGAATTTAAAACGTAGAATCTAGATATTTTATAATTTATATTTACAATTCCGATCCTATCATTTAAAAAATTTAAATGTAGGAGACTATTGTGCAGAAGTTTTAATGTGTTTGTAATTTAAGAATAAATTTACGATTTAAGAATTTGTTTTAGAAGTCAAAACAATCAATTTAAGAAATTTAAGATTTAAATTTTGATTTAATTCTTTAATGATGAGATTCTAAAAGATTGAATATATTTTAAATTCCAGATGCAGAATAAATATTTTTAAAGTCCAGAATTTGAGCAAAAAATTTTAAATAACAACTGTGAATATAAAATGTGTAATGTAGAACTAGAATTTAAAATTAAGAATGGAAATTTAGAATTCTGAATTTATAGTGTGAGCTTCGGAATATCCATTTTATAACAGTAAAATAACTTACTATCAAGAACATATAGCTCCAAACAAATAATTTTAAAATTTAGAAATCGGAACTTGATAACTACCTACTAAAATCTAGAATTTATAAAACCTAAAATCTAACGTAAAAATTTAAAATAATAATAATAAGTTATAGCCCTCTTCTGGGTGCATTTTTTAAAGGGCCAATTAACAACCATGCAAAGCAATTTTAACACAAACAGGCAACTAAGGATAAAATACATCTTTTTATACAAGAAAGAAAGAGAAAAAAGAAAAAGGAAGCTTAAGAAATATTTTTATGACACCCACATGTTGAAACCGAAGCCCGAGGGTAGCTTAACTTAAAGCAGTTTAAAATTCGGAGTGACTATTCGTACACACTGTAAGTACTAATAATCTAGAAGCTATTCGTACACACTGTATGTACGAATAGTCTGGATGCTATTTGTACACACAGCGTATAGAATAGCTTCCAGGCTGTAATCGATGCTTTATTGTCATGATCCATTATGACGTATTGACGTTTAAAAATTATTTTTTTTACATATTAAATATGAAGGTTGACTTTGTTAACGAAAAATCGTAATGGAAGTAGCATTTTTTAAATTATTTTGTTTTGCATATTGATTATGAACTTTGACTATTTTTAACGAAAAATCGTAATGAAACTAGAACTTTTTTAAATAATTTTTTAATTATGTTTAGAAAAACAAACTTCAATCTCCTTGGAGATCATTGTCAAAAAATACTGTTTTTCTAATTTTTTAAAATTTCGCATAAATCCTTTTGGGACAAATTTCTCAACTTACAATATACAAAAGATTTCGTGTACAACACGTTATGAAAGTCTCTTTTTTTCATTCGTTTACTTGATAAACTCGGGCTTCGCCCTCGTTAATTGAAACTGCAAGTTCGTGAAAAAGGTGGACTTTCATAGTTATACAATATACTATTATTCTCACTCATATTGCAATATGTAGATTTCTATCATTGTACAAACCTTGGAAATTAAGCTATTATTATAGCAACAGCAAAGTGATTAACAATTTCCTTTACATATCTAAAACTGTAAAACTGACCAGTAAAGTCTTGGTCAACTTTTATTTGTAAATAATTTAAAACAAGTTGTTTTATCCGATTTAAATTTAGGTTTTTATAAAGGTATTTAACGCTAAAAACATCTTTTTTATTTAATCTTAGTTGTATTGTTATTTTTCTGTATTATATATTTAATAAATACAATGCAATTAATTAATTTTCAATTTTAAAATACTGAGAGCATATATTACCATCTAGCGGCAAACAATGAAACCTCACTTCGAATTTTTGCCGATAGATGGCTGATTGGAATTTATTGACAGTTTACAGAAAATTTATTTTAAAATTTTTAATACTTTTTTATTTTGATTATTTAAGTCTAATGATGGTGACGTACCGTCTTGGTCAAACAATGTCGCTTGGCTTGTAAAGATGTCCTTCACCAACTCAACATGTAATATACTATTGCAATACTGCATTCTCTCGTCGCAATGGAAGGCCTTTTTTGTTTTTGTTTTTGCCTGTGTCAGCTTTATGCGATTTCTCTTGTAAAAATAAATGAAGTTAGCACCTTCATATTCTTTGATCTTGCTTTTCAAGTCTTCGTAAGCCATAAAAATGTCCTGAACTAATAACATTTTTTTATTCAGGTTGTCCATTGGATTGCATCTATTAAAATCAAAAACAATGAAAAAAGCGGTTCACAAATCAAAGTAGGTGTAGTTTGCAAGGTTATTATTTAATTATTATTTTTTTTATTTCACGCCTACACTACGGGGGAACCAACTGCTAAGGTCATCTGTCCCCCATCTAACATGCAACACGAAGACACACACCCATAGTTGAGGTGGCGGAATTTTCCAATTAGAAAAATCCCGCCGCCCCAAGTAGGATTCGAACCCACGACCCTTGGAACACGAGTGATGCACTGACACCACTCGTCTACCGCCGGCCCTATTTAATTATTGATTGATGATAGAATGATCAGATTTTTGAGGCTAGTTTCACTTTTGTTATTAAAAAGATGGCTTCAACATAGATAATGCAGTTTTTGATTAAATTATAGATATTCACCCCTCAACCTCTTATACGCGTAATTGAGTGTGTGTACGAATAGCCTTTAGACTATTCTTACATACAGTGTGTACGAATAGTCACCCCCCTTAAAATTATTAATTTTAAAAATCGTCCATCCTATTCGTAAAACATTTAACTTTCACTGAAAATTATGTTGGTTTGGAAACAAAATGTTGATAGTAATTCATTTCCTCTGATGAAAATGTATCCCACCCAGCAAAGTTTATTATGCTTTTTAAACTGTTTTTGTCAACTTTCCCTGGGTTTTATATCAGCGTTAATACTATCTAACTGTCTATATTTTCCGGCTCTTTGTTTAATAGATTCTTGTTCTTTTTAATAAAAATAATAATAAAAATTCTCTGGGTGAATGGGCACTTTTAAGTAATTTTAATTTTTCTACTTTAATCGCATGCGCTGTGTCATGCATATATTTAGCTACACTTGATTTTTCTATGTGTTTTTTGAAACTCTTTAAAATTGATCTTTTTGTCTTGCCAATATAACTCATATTACAATCATTGCATTAAAATGGTATATTCCCGATTTCAATTTTTTATCAGTTTGGATTGCCTAACAGATTTTTTAAAGAATTATTTGACTATAGGATACTCTCATGCCCTCGTTTTTAAATACACTATTCAAACCTTTGGTGATTGGGTGAAAAGGTAGTTTAATAAACTTCTTTTACTCATTTTCTACTGGTAAAACTCGCGTTTCGGGTTGGTAATAATGTACTCGCGTTAGTATTAGTGACTATTAGAGAATTCAGAATTTAAGTTTAGCACTCCAAACTGCAGGTTTACTATGTAAGGCTTGCAATTTAAAGTTTATGACATGAAAATTTAGCGTATGATAGTTTGAAAATTTGAATTTATAATTTATATGAGAATAAAATTTATTAAAAGTTCATAATCTGTTCACAATTCCGATTATTTAATTAAGAAGTTATAGCTTAGCAAATGTTTACATATTGAAAGATAATTCATAATTTAATTGGATTCGTCAGAATAGGAAAATTCAAAATCGTAGAAAAGTAGAATACAAGAAATTGGAATGTATACCTCAGGATGTAAAGTTTAAAAATTAAAATTATAAACTAGCTGGTTCTAAGAAACTAAATCAAAATTTTAAAAGTCTTACAATTCGGCAGTTGGAATTGGAAGTACATGTGGCAAAAAACATACTCAATTATAACAATTTATAAATTAATTTGAAATTCGAAATTCCCAGTTTAAAATATACATATACAAGTAGAACTGAATTATAGAATTTAACATTTTACGAATTGTAATGAGTTAGGATGTATTTGTTTTATCAGATTCTAAAATTGAAAATTTATAAAAGAATATCTGAGTTTTTTAAACAATATAAACTTTAAATTCAAATTTATTATTTGCAGTAATAAATTCATGCCTTAGATGTCAAAATTTCGAATTATCAAGACAAGATAAATATTATTTACAATATTTACTTTTATTAAGAAATTGTAAGTTACAATTGATAGTTAAAAGGATATAGAGCCAGTAGTTAGAATTTTAAAGTAGAGCAAATTGAGAAATTTCAATTTAATTTATTGTAACATGAGATTCAGAACTTTATAGGTGTAATTTAAGAAGGAAAGTTAATTTTGTAAGTCGGAATTTAGCATTTAAAAATGCAAATTTTGGAATTCAGATTCTACAAAATTGAGAATTTATAAAAAATATCTAATTAAAGTTTTTTTAAACAATATAAAACTTTAAATTTCAATTTATTATATGTAGTTATACATTCATGTTTAAGATGTTAAAATTTCGAATTATCAAGACAGAATAAATATTTACTATATTTATTTATATTAAGAAATTGTAAGTTAGAATTTCAAAATAGAAAATTAATAATTTTTAATTTAATTTAATGTAAAATGAAATTCAGAATTCCTAGTTTAAGATGCAAAATTTTCTATGAAATAAGTAATGTAACTTATAGATATATTATATATCTAGAATTCTTCGCAGTTAAAATTAATAAATAAAATTTGCCATTTGTACTTATAGTTTAGAAGTATCAATATTAACAGTTAAGAATATCATTTATATATTCACATTTTCGTAATTACGAGTTAAAATGATAAATTTGAATTAATATTTACTAATATATATATTAGTATGTTGTATTCAAAATTAAAATGTAGAATCTTCTGGTAACCTACTTATTTATAAATTTATTGATTCATGTCTGAAATTGCTAAAAATAAGACTTTAGAACTTGTAGTGTCATAAATTTAAATTTAAAATGTTAAAATGTAAGTGTGCAATATCTTAATTTTGAAATATATTTCTAAATTAAGAGTTTGTCATTTAAAATATAAAAGTAAATATTAAAAAGAGGGAATGTATAACTATGAATGTATACACTTCGTTTTCTTATTAAATTGTACATTTACATATAAAAGTCATACCTCAAAACTACATTTTTCTATAAAAATATTATAATGAGAAATCTTTTGTGATGCTTAAATTTATAAATTCATTGATTAATTTATGAAATTGCTAGAAATAACAATTTGGGAATTGTATCTTATAGTATGTCTATAGTTAGATTTTAAGATTGTGAATTTGTGTTATAAATTTTTGCAACGTGCACAATTAGAAATGTAAATTTGAAATTCAGAATTTCGATACAAAATATAAAATTTAGATTATTCAAGATAAACACAGCATTAAATGTTTTGAACTTGAAGAGCAATTCACAATTTATAGTTTCCAGGTTGTAATAAAAAAGTAAATATCAAAATTCTTTAATGCAAAATTTACAATTTATATTTATAATTTGATGCATATATTACAAGTTTCAAAAAAAATTAAATTAAGGTTTCTAAATTATAATAAACAAAAAATATTGTATGAAAAATATTCAATTTTCTTACTGGAATTCATATTTATAAATTGATTGATTTATTTAAAATAATAATTATTGCTATAGATAGTAACTAATATAAAACAGAACATAAGATGCATTAAAAAGAATTACAAAATCTAAATTACAATTAAATATTGATAGTATTATCGGTAAATATTTGCGTTTTTAAATAGGAATTGATTAATTATCCAACTTCAAAAATTAAATAGTAACTGTTTGAATGGTTGTATAAATTTATATAGGGTGTTGTATAATTATATGCTACTATAAAAATAAATTTGAAACCTGAATGAAATTCAAATACTTTGAACTTTAAAATAAATAAAATATAATGATATCTTTGCCAATACCAATGTCCGAATATTGGACTCAAAACAATTTCGTCTACACAACGCAAAAAGAATTAACTGTATAATTTTTCTCTCACTTTAAAAATAAATTAGAAACTTTATATAAAAGTTATAAAAATATTCAAGTTCATTTTTCCACATTTAAAATAAATAAACAGCCAATACATCAAACAGTTGTTACAATGTTAAGATTAATAGGTTTCATTGGCGTAGCAAGAATACTTTTTTTTTTCTCTTTCGACAAGATTTGTTACAAAATAAACTCTAATAGCTCGACCCATTAAATTGTACAAATTTATAATTTTTTCGGCCCAATTAAAATAGCATTAGCTGGGTAAAGATGAACGTTTAGTAGTAAATGTATTCGTTCTATTTCCGCCGTCTGGGGTTCCGCTGTTTATCGCACCAGCGTCTATATGTTTCAAAAACTTTGCCAAGAATTCTTCACTCGCCAAGGCATTGTTTGCCTATAATATGTACAGAAGCGTCACCCATCCAAGATTTTCCCACTTGTAAACAATTTGAAGACTTACAAAGAAGTTTAGTGTTTTTGCAATAAAATAAGCCGTTTAAACTGTTTCAATTTTAGCAAAAACATCTGGGCATGCAATCTTGTAATAATAAATAAAAAATGTTATTTAACTCGCGGAGATTTTTATCTACTACCTACGCCACTGTCTTTTAAGATGCGCTTTAAAAATATAACACGCAGCACGGTGTTGATGATGGCGGTTTTTGTGTTTTTTTGTTATAAAATTGTGTACAGCATGCAGGCAAGCAAACAGATGCGCAAAAGCCATTTGTTTTAATTAAAATTCGTCTAGCAAAATTCTAAAATAGCCCAGAAGAATGTATTACCTCGAGGAGCTGCAGAAAAGTTAAAAGATTTAATCGTCGGTATATCAGGAAATTTTGGAACTGCAAATACATAATTGTCAAGTGGCGGATACCATTCAGTTTATTACATATTGCAACAATACTGAAATCTATTATTGTATTAGTTCCTGGCTCACTTCCTACGCATTTGGTAGATGTTTTGTAAAGTCGTTAATGTTTGGGAAATAACATACTATACTAAAAAGGCTTTTAACAAAACAATGTCTTATTGCGTTGTGAATACAAAAATCAATTAAATAGTTTATGAGTTGCTTTCAAGATAACGTAAATGCCATTAATATTTTATTTATAAATTCTAGAAACCACTAAGCTGCCCGGGCTTATAAAAATGAGTTTTTGTACCTATAGTATCTAAGAACAAAAGGCTGGATCAGAATCATTCTTGAAAAACATTTGGCAAAGACTTTGAATCTGAACAGAGAAATTTCTGGTCACTTGGGTTCCTAATTCACAGAACAACAATTATCTATCGTATCGGTTTTATGACTTTACGAGTTGGAAATCGAATCTTCAATCCAACATGGAATCGAGATCGAATCGAATATTATTCAAATAATTTCTCATTAGAGACCAGAAAATTGAAAGTTGTGAAATTAAGTTCTAGGTCACTATTAGTAGGTAGGCGATCTTAATGATGGCCCAAAGGAAGCTAATGAATTTCTTTCAAGCAGTAATTCCCAAAACATTGGACCATACCAGTAGAAACACAAGTACAATACACTAAAATAAACATTTCACTTTGAGAACAATAATGTTGGAATTGAAGATCCAATTATTCTTAATTTATTGTCGAAGCTCAAATGTGATATTAGAGTATAATTACTTGAAGACAACATTGTTTATAGGCATTAGCTTTTCTATACCACACTTCTTGCTCAAGCAATAAGGTGTAATTAAATAATATATTTGTGAATTATTCTTGTTCCAATATTTATTATTACACAATGAGTGAAAGTTAGTATAATTGTTAATATTTGAGAAACAAGATTTTTTTGTACAAATTTTATAATGACTGTGTCGATCTCTATCTTGAATCTCCAAAAACCAAAATCCTGAATCATACTTTTAAATATCTAAAAAGCACTTACTATCTACTCTAAGCCCTTCTGCATATTTTCTATCAAAACTCTCATCTATCTTCTAATGTAACATGTTATCTAACCTAACGTCTAAGGTAACCTCACACATACATAATCTCTAATATCTTATCAATCAACCTTTTATCAATCCTCTTATTTAACCTCTAATTAACGTCTAACGTAACATAATCAAGCATAATCTGTAACCTACATTTTTTCTAACCGCTTACCTAAACTCTAACGTAATTTTTAATCTAGTGCCTAGCCTAGCTTCTAATCTATAACGTAACTTTTAATGCAACGTTTTATCCATCCTTACCTTTTACTTCCTAATCTTTTATTAATGCTCTTACCTAACATCTAACTTAATGTACAAATATAACCTGTAATCTACCTCTAATCTAATCTAACCACTAACCTAACCTCTTACCTAATCTTAAACTCAGTCTACAATCAAAGCTCTAACCTAACCTTTAACTTAATCTTTAACCTACCCTCTAATTTAACCTTTTATCTATCCTAACCTGTATCCATTCTTACTTCTTATCATCTAACCTTTTATCCATACTTTTACCTAACCTCTAACCAAACGTCTAACGCAGTCTCAAGCATATCCTCTAACCTAGCATTTTCTCTGACCTCTCATCTAAACTCTAATCTAACCTCTGACGTAATCTTCAATTTAGTCTCTATCCTAGCTTCTAAACTAACCTCTAGGCTAACCCAAATTATAATGAAACCTTTTATCTATCTTAACCTGTTATCAATCCTCTAACCTAATATACAAATATAACCTGTAATCTTAACATTTTACCCAAGCTCCAATTTAACCACTAACCTATCCTATAACCTAAGCTCTAACCGAACCTCCAACCTAACCTTTAACTAAGTTTTTAACCTAACTTCTCTAATTTAACTTTTTATCCATCCTGACCTGTATCCATTCTTACTTCCTTACATCTAGCTTTTTATCCATCCTCTTACCTAACCTCTAGCGAAACGTCTAACGCAACCATAATCATAGCCTCTAACCTAAGATTTTATCTAACCTCGAACCTCACCTTTAACGTATTCTCTAATGTAGCCTATACCCTAGCCTCTAAACTAACCTCTAATCTAAACTAAGTTCTAATGAAATCTTTTATCTTTCCTAAGCTGTATTCATCCTTGCCTCTTACTACTTAACCTGTTATAGATCCTCTGATTTACCCTCTAAGCTAATATACAAATATAACCTGTAATCTTAACATTTTACCCAAGCTCTAATCTAACCTCTAATTTAACCACTAACCTAGGCTACAATCCAACCTCTAACCTATCCTATAACCTGAGCCCTAACCGAGCCTCCAACCTAACCTTTAATTGAGTTTGTAACCTAACCTCTCTAATTTAACTTTTTATCCATCCTGATCGGTATCCATTCTTACCTCTTAACATCTAGCCTTTTATCCATCCTCTTACCTAACTTCTAACCAAAGGTCTAACGCAACCTTAATCATAGCCTCTAACCTAACAGTTTATCTAACCTCGAATCTCACCTTTAACGTATTCTCTAATCTAGCCTATACCCTTGCCTCTAAAATAACCTCTAGCCTAACCTAATTTCTAAGGAGATCTTTTATCTATCCTAACCTGTATCCATCCTTACCTTTTATTTCCTAACCTGTTATCAATCCTCTGATTTAACCTCTAAGCTAATATCCAAATATAACCTGTAATCTAACATTTTACCTAACCTCTTACCTAAATTCTAATCTGACCTCTAACTTATCCTATAACCTAAGTTCTACCCTAACCTTAACTTAATTTTTAACATAACCTCTTTAATTATTATATATATATTATTATTATTTAACGTTTTATTCACCCTGACCTGTATCCATTCTTACTTCTTAACATCTAACATTTTATCCATCCTCTTTTCTAACGTCTAATGCAACCTCAAGCATAACCTCTAACCTAACATTTTATCTAACCTCGAGCCTCACCTTTAACGTAATCTGTAATCTAGTCTATACCCTAGCCTCTAAACTAAGCCAACATAAATTTTAATAAAAGCTTTTATCTATTTTATTAACCTGTTATCAATCCTCTGATCTAACCTCTAACCTAATATCCAAATATAATCTCTAATCTAACCATAACTTTGCCTACAATCTAACCTATCCTATAACTTAAGTTCTAACTGCACCTCTAACCTAACCTTTAACTGAGTTTTTAACCTAACGTCTCTAATGTAACTTTTTATCCGTACTAATACTAGCTTTTATCTAGCCCTTTAACTAACCTCTAACCAAACGTCTAACGCAACCTCAAACATAACCTCTAACATAACATTTCTCGAACAAGCAATCCAAAACTATAAGATTTACGAGATTTGTATGTAACGTTCATTCGCCAAAATCGTATATATCTAGACTAGTGTTCCAGGCAATCGACACCTTATGTAATGTTTACTTCACCATACAAAATGAGCTCAAAGATCAGTCAGAGAGTGCAATGGAATTTTAAGCTTGATTTTAAATGATGAAAGGGACGTTAGAAATTGAGAAGTCGATAGCCCGACCCTAGTACACATTAAAAATAGTTAGCTGAACCTTATATAGGAGCAGGAACGTTTCCACGTAAATCACGTTCCATTTGGACTAGCTAATGGTTTCTTTCCATGGTCGTAAGAGGTCCACTGTTAAAGCCCTACGGGCATCATTAAAGCTTACTTAAGGGAACTAGAACTCAGTTTTGTTGAATTAGTGAAAAAAACGATTGGGAGAATTAAAGGATTTTTACCAGAAGAACTTGAACTGAAAATCTATTTTCTCTAGTTCTAACAACATAAGTACAGTCGTGTAAAAGTTTCCAATCTAGATAAAATGGGTGGTTCAATAGGTCACAAAATCCTGCAACGTTATAAAGAGGAGGTAGTGATGTGTATGATGTGTCTTCTTAAAACACAGTGTACCTCCAAGGTTGAGCTTACTCAAAAATTAATAAAAGTGGAACCTTTAGATAAAGCGCTCCCGGCACCATAAGTATTGTACACGAATCAGAATAAATAACGTTAGACTTTACTGAAAGATGTTTTCAGTATTAAACTAACTTTGGATGGGATCTACTCCCCACTAGAATTATATTGAGTGTGGAAATTGTTATTGAATTAACAAGTAGAATTAAGAGTCACAATCGAATATTTTTTGAGATTTGAGTCTACCAAACCTAGATATTCAAATATCTAAAAATATGCAGTCCAAAATCTGAAACTCAGATTTGCCCTAAGAACTCAAAGTTAAAGTTTAGAAGAATTCTGCAACTTTGGAGTGACTTCTGAGTATTTAGTTCTGACACTGTCCAGAAAATGGTCGCAATTTCAAACACTTACAGGACTAACTTTACTGTGCCCAAATGAAGTCCAAATGACCCATGAAATCATCAACTCTGAATCATTTTTAATGTAATATAATTTTAATTTTTACTAGGCTAGTAAGTACTGTACTGTGCCCGGCAGAAAAAATTGAGCTGAAAGATTATCTTCTGAAAAAGTTTAAATTTTTTAAAACATACTCAGATGGAAACTGTTATTTTGTTAACAAGTAGGATGAAAAGTCCAAATTGAACAGCGCTGTTCAAAACTACTCTGTGGCAGTCTATACACAGACAACTGAAAGTTTGTTGAGCAACAACGCAGGGCAACAAGAATAAGCAATCACCAAGTCACTAGATTGTTTGATGACGCTAACTATATTCGTGGGGTAACGATGCAACAACTTTAAAAACTGTAATAATGTCAGCACCCTTAATGTCATTATATGTAGATATGGATTTCATTGCATGATGGTTTCTGCGAGTCCCTTAGATGAAGGGTGTGAGTGCACCAGCTTTTCGCCGAAGTCTATCTCTTACTCTTAGACAGTAGTTCTCCTAAGAAATACATAAAAATTGCTAAACTGCTGCTAAGCACCGACCTAGTTAGAAGTTAGTTAAGACCCCAAAATAATTCTTGTACCAATCAATTATAAAAAAGAAGCAAAATCGTCAAACGAAGAATTTAAGAGTCAGAATTTACTTTATAGATTATAATGCACGAAAAAATGTTAAAACGTCTTCATGTTCAGAAGTTTGCTCCACTACTATCAACTTGTCAGCATCAAACTAAATTGGGTTTGTTTCTATTCTTTGAGGGCGGGGTGGGAAGGGGGAGTGGCTTAAGAAAACTTTAATTGTATTCTGTGACACCCTTGTGATTAATACCAAATACTTTTATTAGATCCCATGTACCTAATACCACTCAATTAAAAATGACAATGTATCTAGAATCTAGTGGGCGGTTAACATCACGTACGCACCTTCACTATTTAAAACGTTCATAACCTCGCTTCTGGAAAGCATGCAAACATCACAAATGACGTAATTATTATTTTAAATTTGTCTGCTGGTCAGCAAAACGAGTACCCGAATAAATTTAATGTGCCCCCAAAAAGCTTGTTAGGTATGTAGATTTAAAAAGAAAACAACAAATAACAAACAGAAAAAAAATTGCTACATGCTCTCCACATTTTAAGAAGAGGGATTTGATGCTTCGTTTCAGAATTATTTTATTTGAAATGGTGCCAGTTCATTATTATGCCAAATCCTAAATACAAGAATGAAATAACCTCAAAATTGTCTACAGCGTGATTATTTCCATGCTTATATCATTCAACAATGAATTAACAAAGGATGGAAGATGAAAGGAAACTGATTTTTTTTTATCAATTTTTACGATTTATTTATTTTTGTAAACATTAAAGTCGAAATAGAAATTTATATTTCCTGATAATTGGTAACCTCGTATTATAAAACTTTTCAAAACAATTTAGCCTCAATTTTTATTTAGATTTAAACAGCAGCAGAGCAGAGGCCAAAGCAGGCTAAAAATAGAATTTCTAAAGAATTTCCTTACATCACTATTATTGTAAAGTTTTATACAAATATACAAGAAGGGATGGATATAACAATAAAATATAGTGCTCGGAAAATTCGTTTTTTATGGAATGATAGTAGGGGAATCCCAGACGGATGTTACGGACACATTTATGATTATTTATAATATTTTAATCCTGACAAAAGTTTGAGAAACTTTTTTCACAATTTCCGTGTTGGCAAACAAACCAACGAACTATAAAATTTTATTTTGATATAAAAATAAAACTAAATAAATTCCTATTTCCTGATTTTCCCAAATATTAATTTTATATCAGTGGTACGCATATTAAAACGGTTGTGTACACTATTTGCAAAACATTCTAAAACGAGACTAAAATTCTTGCTATGTACTAGCAGCACGTTCAGTTTATTTTCAGCGCTGAAAACTTGTATAAAACAATTTCGAGAACACTTAAAAAGTTTTTCAAAATAAAATTAGAAACAGGTTAAAGAAACTCTAATAAGACGGTTATTTTTATACGCACCAACACGCCACTTGAACTGATAAATTCTTATTTAAATTTATTTAAAAAAAATTGTTTTAAAATATGCAAGAAGCAACAAAAATGTTTAAAAACTTACAAAAATTTTCAAGACGGGTATGCTTGAATTCTTACTTGGTGGTCCAGAAGAGTTAAGTTTAAAGAGGCCGGCGGATGACTAATTTCGTCTCGACGCCGATGCTGACCGGCGTCCGATACGAATCGTTACGAGAAAATCCGTTTTTATACGAATTATTTGTTGGTTGATATGAAAAATAATAATAATCAGGAATTCGATTACTGTTTTTCTGGAATACGCCGACGCTAAGGGGATGTTTGTGTTATGAATGGAGGCGAGTACAACTTTTTATATCGTTTTTATTTCAGTTGAATCATGCCTAATTAAATGTGGGTTTTTCTGATATATCAAATATATTTTTTAAAGTTTACACTTAAAATATAAATGAGTAAAACAATAGCTGTGATTGAAGCATTCTTGTTGATTCGAATAGTCTGCATTTTAGATACGCTGAAATAGTTTTTGTTTGATTGTAAAGTAGTTTCAAAAAAAAGTTAGATTCAACTTCAAGGTTTACTTGCTTCTGAAATTCATAGATTTATCGCGAATTCGCGAATTCAAATTGTTTAAATGTTTCAAAGAGCTTAAAGTGTTCAAGCGTCAGATTTTCAAAGCACCAGAAATTAATAGCGTAATTTTTCAAATTTAAAAATTTTGGAAATCTAAAATATCCAGTTTCAAGCAGTTAAAAATTCGGAATCTTTGGTTTCCAAGCAATTTCCAGGTAATCGACATTCAATATTTTTTGACATAAAAAAATTGTATCCTAGGGTTTTTATTTTTTAATTCTTAAAATTAATAAATTATAATGATTGAATATGGTTTTTTTAATATGTGCTTTAGTATTTCCTTATATTGTTATATTATGTTAATTCTTGAATCCATAAATTGGCTTCTGTAGTGAGAAGTCTTATTGAGAAAGTTTTTCAAAATCAGTACAGTTCCAACACTACTGTTGTGTTTTAATTCTTTATGACTCTGTACTATGTTGTATGCAGGCGCGTGCTGGCCCACCGGGATACCGGGAATTTCCCGGTGGCCCTTTATAAAAATGCCTCGAAGCCACCTGACGAACAGCGACGATTGAATCTAATTCTCTTCTCCATTTTTAGTCTTGCGAACCATTCAACAACTCGCTAATTTAGAAGAATCGAAGTATCCTAACGTTGCGGATGCGTTGCGTATCATAATTATATTGTTGGTGTAATTTGGGAATATTTTGTAGGTTCTGCCTAGAAACTTCAATTGGAGTTAATACAGGTTATGCGATCCGGTGAATTCGAGTTGCGTAAGTGGGCCAGTTTAATTCGACA
Source organism: Agrypnus murinus (assembly GCA_929113105.1). Lineage (NCBI taxonomy): Eukaryota > Metazoa > Arthropoda > Insecta > Coleoptera > Elateridae > Agrypnus > Agrypnus murinus. The sequence continues at coordinate 6,437,694 of OV816027.1, forward strand.
AAGAAGAACCTATCTTTATTAATGTTTTAAGTCTTAATTGGGACCCCATAGCCGAGGTGTTTTTCTATTTGTGTCACAGTATAGATCGCCTTTGTACAAAAAGGAATATCTTATCGGAAGCAGCGAGAATTTACGATCCTTTAGGATTTTTAACCCCAGTGGGGTTCTCTTTGCAAAAAGGTTGATACAGCAATTATGGATAGCGAAAATAGATTGGGACAAACCTGTTCCTGAGGCAGTGATCAATAACTCGAATTTGTTTTTGGAACTTTCAAATTTAAAATTGTTTAGATATATTAGCTTAGACTCGACCGTCATAAAAGAACTTCATGCATTCTCGGATGCGTCTCCGTTCTATATTCTGACGGCCACCAGAGTTTTCTTGATGTGCGGGAAAACTAGAGTTGTACCTCTCAAAACAATCTCCATCCCACGTTTGTAATTGTGCGATGCTGTGTAGTAAAATACTTACTGAAAACCAATAACAATATTTACTGTACAATAATGCACCGACTTAAGATTTCTTTTTGATGACAGATTATCACTCACACGTAGGTACTTGTCTCTATAGCTTATAAATTGTAAAGAAAAATTAGGGTTGGTAAAAATAATAAGGATTATGGGCGCCATTTTCTTGCAAGTCATTAATACATTCACAAAATCCGCAAACAAAAAAGCATTCTGATTATATTGATTAAATTTAATAACAAATTGTAATTATCAAATTAACGTTAGGTAGATTAATGTATTTCAGTAATTTCCACAAGTGAAAGGTCCAACATCATCACACAGTTTAAATTGATTTATTCAAACTTCAAGAAATATCGTTTAATAAACAATGAAGCCAAAATTTATTTATTACCGTAAGAGAGATCCTTTTGTATATAGTATTAAGAGTAATTGTTCATACTAGCAGTTTGAATATAATGGATAAATATAACAATCTTAAAAACTAAAAACAACTTACTTAGGTAATAAAGTTCATCAAATAATCCTAAATAGATGTTAATATCTATTTAATCACTCAAGATCTTACTTCACTATAATGCCTTTTGTATTCACATCAAATCACAATAAACTGTAGACACCAAATACCTCAAGATTCTTACAGAATGAAGAATTATGAACACTGGTAACGATGCTCAGGTTAATGACTGAATTTTAAAACTGAAGTTTGCGGAAATAATGTAGTTAATAAATTGATTATTACCTTTCATTAATAAAAACCTTTGAACTCATAAGATCCCACAAAAACAGTACTTATTATTACCAAACAATAGAATTGTTTCAACGCAACAGTATTAATATTTACTGCGAAATTCTGCACTTCCAAGATGTATTTATTATAACAGTAAATCACCGAAAAGAATTCAATAGCATAGACGTTAAATTTATTTTTGAATTTACTACATAGTGTCAACTGACGGCACACTAATGGTTATTGGATTGATAATACGAAATGCTACCCTTAAACTTAAAATTTCAAAATTGAATTGCATTCGTAAATTGTCATAACTAAGTTAACTTAAACATTAATATCGCTGTATTAATTGTTTAAATTATTATGAAACGGAATGAACTGTATTATAAAGTTTTTAGATTAATTGTTAAATCTAATACTCGTAAAACCAAGCTGTATTATAAAATCTTTAGCTTATATTTTTATTACGGTAAACGAGACGAAAAAGGAAACAAACGAAACAAACTCAAATCTCTACTGGTTGCACCTGACGGATTACCAACGGGCTTTCTCTATGCGCCCGACTCGGCGAACTGATTTCAGCCCTCGCGTACGTTCTGCCCGGCAAATTATTTCAGACTTCTCCACTGGACTATATCAGACCCAAACGATCTTTGCGCTAACATTTCTAAGAAAGGGAAAAATAACCAACCTATCGTAAACTAGACTGACACATATTATACCAATAGAAACATTGTTCTAGAACCTTCTACGGGCAGGACAGGACAGGGGTAAAAAAACTTGCTTCGTAGCATGAAACCAGATATTTATAGAATATTTCAGACTGATTCATCAAAGACGAAAATAGGCACATACCGAATACATAAATTTGAATTAAATGTGTTTCTCGACATATCATTTTGTTAAGATGTCAATTTTGTCTCGTATTTTTCTTATAAAAACAAATTTCATCTGCGTGAGAACGCTTTAGGATGACCTTTCACATTAACGAAAACATCATTTGAGTTAAAATAAAATCTGTAATTTTAAACCAACTAAAATATACTACATAAAGTACAGGGACCTTCTAAGATTATTTACAATTAATGCATTTAAAATTGCATTAAAATTGAATCTGAAATACTAGCACGTTACAGTGTTGGCAGCAGAATAGACTTATGGTGCTTTGAAAAAGAAAAAACGTTTGACGATACGATCGCTTGGAAGATTCCCAGACACCAAGACATTTGCGTCTAACCGAGTAGCTTTGATTTAATTTGATTGATAGTGCCTCACGCGGACTTTTGCCCTCACAATTGCTAAATCATAGTTTGTGGTGGAAGGGACCTCCATGGCTCTCTCATCTCCTAGACTCGAGGCCACAACAACCTTCATTCTCTGAAGGTTTCTTTCCGCAAGAAGAACGTAAAAATTGTACTGATAGTTACTAAATAAATAAATTATCCTTAAAAGATTAACCAAAGTGGGGTGTGGGGCCCTCTTAGGAAATATTTTCCCGGGCCCTAAAATTGACCCAGCACGCGCCTGGTTGTATGATCAAAATCTTTTATTTTTAGAGATGAAGATTAAGAATTATAACTACCCCCCCCCCCCGAGAATTGCACTGTAGACATTGACTTTAATTAATAAATTATCAATAAAAGGTTCAAGTAAGATCGTTTGCATTTATATTTTTTCCAACCTTTTATAAATTAATAATAATAAATTAACAATTTAAAAAAAAACTATTTTTCTTCAATTTATTTATTAATTCCCTGTTTTAGATATTCTGTTTCCTTGGTAACAATTATTGACAAAAAACTTTTCATTACAATTCACCTGTCTACATCAAGAGTATTAATTATATCATTTTATTAGCAACACATAAATTATCTAAACATTATTGAGCAACCAATTTTTGCTTATAAATATTTTCTTTGTTAAAACATTTTCTAAATTTTAATAAGGTAACATGTATTCCAATTTATTACTACTAAATATAATGGTCTATCTTTTTTAAATTCTAATACAAATTTTCCTCCTTTTTTATAAGTTTAGTGCTTGTGCTTTTTTTATTTTTATCTAACACACTTAAGCACAATACCAAAAATAGACACCAATCTGAAATATCTTTTATTTTGATTAAAAAAGACTGATCTTTACCATAATTAAAAATTGAATTATTAAATTTCTTTTTATTGACATTAACATGAATCTGTGTTTTTGCTTCTTATTTTAAATTTATCAGTCGCAAAATTCTTTAATATTTCTGTATTTCTATTCTAATAATAAATAATACTTTTATAATTTTTAATTATAACTATAAAAAATCATTTTTCTAACTTATAAATTGTTTACAATTTTATTTTTATTGGTATATTTGCAATCTGAAAATTAATTAAACTTTAACTTATTAAAAACTCACGGTTTATTATTTTCGTTATTTTAAATTTTGACCACCAACATGTTCCATCGGTATATTTTAAAAATGAAGCCAGTTGCTACCATCTCTACATCCATTTCCAGACAGCTGCTTTCTCCATTTACATAAACATAAAACATCAAAACAGAGATTCGTGATCGATATTTGCAATGATCCAAATCCTTACAAAATATTATTATATACTTGAATTCCATATTATTTGTTAACTTTTGATGTTATTATTATTTTTGTTTTTACTTTTAAACAAGTAACTTTAACACTTTATTTATGTTGGTTTAATTACTTTTTAACTTTGACGTTTAAATTATAACCATAATTTTTTAACTGGCGAAACTAAATTTCAATTATTTTTCTATTTAACATAACCTTACAAAAATTTAATTTGAAGTGATCCAAAGAATTGTAAAAACGGCATCCTTTATAGACCTTGTGATAAACCAATTGAATTCTTAACATAAAACAAAAGAAAATTACTTTTCCACATTTCCTATAACTCTAACATATTTTACAAATTTTTATTTAAAGGAAAACTATTTATATCGTCTTGTAGATCACAAAATTGCTAATCTGCCGATATATAACATTTGGCTTAAATAATAGATTATTCATCTAAATGTCAACAAAACAGCATTTTCTACAACTAAAATAATAGCATAAATTTGTAATAACACAATTTGCTTGTTTATGAATCTATACATTACACCATTTATGATTTTAATTAGTTATTTTTTTAGATACTACACAACACTATTAAATTTACATAAAACTAATGCAAATATGTTTTTCACATATTATTTGAAAATGAACCAATCTTTAAATGATAATTAGTATCCATTGTGTGGTCAAGGTACTACTCTATTTAATTCCAATAAAACGTCTTCTAAAAAAAACTTTAAACATATCAAACTTGAATGTTACACAAAGGTACTACACAAACAAAATACCTCCTGAAAACGAAGCACGCATTTCAGTAATAAATTCTACAGGTGAGTAGTTATATTCTTGCATAATACATTATACATACAACCTGTTTTGTCTGTTTCAAATACATTTTGACTTTGAAAAAGCACCAAAGCTTCATTAAGTTTTAAAAAGTGTTAACGATCCCTAAATCGTTAAATCTATCAGTGAAAACTAATTTTTATCTAGAAATACAGACATTTCATTATATCCTTTTTATGTTTCAAATTGTTTTAATGTGCATGTTAGTCCTAACTGGCTAGTTTTATTTATATTCAGAAAATATTTTTCTTAATTATACCAAAAAGTGAGGTTATGTTACTTATAGAACGAAATCTCTAAGATTTAAATGAAATCTACCTGTTAAATATTTTAATACGGGATGTATTTTCCTAACATGAATCACTAAGAGATTATGATTCTAAATTTTATAAGTTGATGTTGGCGTTCCACAGTCATTTGTCCGTTTGCTGATTTTACATATGTGTCTACTGCTGATACTTCAGTCATCTTATCTGCAAACAGCATGAATGAATTTGAATATCAACGCTACTGCCTGTGTGAAAAAACACATAAATATTGCAACAATAATAATTTACTGTTAATTTAGTATCGATAAGATTAAAGTAATGTTTATACTGATAAACGCCTAAAAGATTTCTTTATAAACCGTTCTAGTAAATGTCAAGGGAAAGCCTAATACTTAGTTTCTTGATATTATTACGGCAAAAGCTCAAATTTGACGCGCCATGTAAGACTTAAAAAAACTGATTTTACCAGCACACTGGTAACGTCTACCAGGAGGCGTGGAGTTTATAGAGGAATTTATATAGAAGGAACATTAACCATTCTCCTCTACTACCTCCCCTACTATCTAAATTTAATAGACGTCGGTTGGATGTAAAACGAGCGAGCACTAACTTAAGCCTACATAGTATTTACATGTAGGTACTACTAATAGTAGTATTTAAAATAATAACGATCAAGAAATACTTAGTTTCAATTGTCAATAAAGAAAACCTTGGGAATTGTTTTGCGCAACGTTTTGTATAATTTGCTAGCCGAATGCGTTAGCATATTGACCGAATATCAATTCCGGGAAAATTAGTGATGGATTACAGGGGTCACAGTCAATGATTATGTTCACAAACAGGAGCTATGCAGTGTTTTCAAGTAAGATATGTAAATTTATTTATTTTAGATAATGAATCTTGCTTTGTTATTGTTATACAAACGTTATTAAAGGGCTTTATTCTTTATTTGAATTTTTTTTTAAATTTAAGAAAATTATACGAGACACTATCTTTAAGTTTTTGCTGAAAATCGGTCGGTATTGTACACACTACACAATCTTGATGAACTCAGCTGTCCGCTTCACTTCACAAATCGATAATTTATCGACCGGATAAACCTGTTTTAAATAAGATAAATCCCATTCATATTTCTTATAGTTACATAATAAATTAATGAAATACATACAGGTACGTATAATTCTCGAAATAATTAAAATTTATTTATTTATAAACACATAAGATGACATACAACTTTATTTTTGTGAATTTTGGAGTCAGTTAGGCATAGCTTCTGCCTTCTGATTCTAGCTGACTGAAGTCGAAACACTTTAGATATACAAATTCCAGTTATGTTACAACATGGAATGGTTGGATTATGACCCATGGCAACCACCTCACATAATTTTACAACAATTACAACTAAATACCAACAGAAAACTTAAATTATAATCGGCGACTTCTGCCTTGTGGAAAACATGATACAAACGCATCTTATGGCTTAGTAAAACCTTAAACCAAACAAAATTCAAACCATTCTGGTCCAGAGTACACTTCTTCAGGTGAGTGAATATAAACAATGGGCAAAAACATTAAATAAAAATTTATAATTTAATAAACTGTCAAATTGACCTTGACCCGATACCTCCTCAAGTAAAAATGAAAATTTATCCAGATACAAAGACAGGTAAGTTAATTGTGGCATAATAGAGTTCAAGATAATGACTTAATTTAACTATTTTCAATAAAACATCCACTCGAAATTGTGTTAAGTTCCTGGGAAATGAAAAGACTCTATGCGACATCCCACGATAGTACCCAAATCTAACATGGAGATAAATCATTCAAGAACAGCTGAAATAAAATCCTAATTTTGTAACCTAAGCTACCTAAAGTATATATTATAATATAATAATTACAATATAATTGACTCATATTCCTTTTTTATTATTTGTTAATTTTTACTAAAGTAAGGTTATGTATGCTTTAAAGGATGGTACTACTTTTATCTTACTTTTTATTAATAGTTTTAAACTTAATAACCTTTAAATAAATACAAGTAGTGTCCTAGTCTTAAAAATTCTATTTTTATTATTGTAGTTGTTGAATTTTCAATATTATCTACCAATTTTCAATCTACCAATTATTTAGTAAATTCTCTTGTTGCCAACTGAAACAGTATTTCTTGATAAATACTATGAAACTCAAACTACAAATCATCCTAATTGTTATTTATTCCGCTATATTAAGAAACACTCTAAATTTTAGATAAATAAATCACAAGACCAGAAACTAGAGGATGACGAATGTTATTATATCACTTTTTAAAATCTGATAACTAGTGATATTCATACAACAAGCACTCTAGATACAAGTACATTTCAAAATTATCCAAACATAAGTTTAAGAAGATCAATTTCTGAAATGTGTACAAAAAAAGAATTACTTTTAAAATATTTTCGCACAACTATAGAGGACTCACTCAGTTCATATTATATACTACAGTTCGATTTTCATTTTCAGTTAATACGTGTTTAAACATTGTTGTATTATTAAACTCTATATAAAAAAGTTTATCGTGCAGTGCTCTTTTTATAACCTCGTTCTAATTACAATGAAAAACCTATCTATTTTTATCCTAAGACAATTACCATCATTATTCAAATTTTTGTATTGTTTTATGATAAAAAAATATGTAATATAAATGTTACAGGATATATTAAAACAAATAAAGCTGTTTCTAACGCCAAAAACAGTACATGAGAGTTATTTATATCATTAATATGTATTCAAAACGATTTATGCATGTATAGGATGAATATTATTTTTTACTGTTGTTATAAATTTTTTTTATGTTTTCTATTTTTGGTAATATTGATATTGCTTGTAGTTATAGATAATACCTGGTAAATATTTACATAAACACTTTTTAGGTTATACTCCTTTTATTATTAAATTTGTTATGGATCATGTTTCTGATCCGTGATTAGATTATTTTGCGCTTGTATTGTTGGTGATTTTTTTTCACTACATATTGCTCAATATAAAGAAAGATTGTGAACTTTAGAACTTTTTCATAGTTTAACAATAAGAGATTAGAAAATTATTGTATGAATACGAAAATAAATAAACAGTTTTGTAATACTTACATTATTTTCTACTTTTATAAATTACATTTGCCGTCTAAATCCTAATATCATCATCAAGGGTTTTTAATTCATTTAGAATTGTCCACGTTAAAAAATAAAAGAAAAGCTAATACACATGAGCAGTTCCTAATAAGTGAAACTAAAACCGTAAAAAAGTATAGCGAAAGGTTAAATTGATTCTTAGCGATAAAACGATGAGGACAAAAACATTTTTTGTTATATTTTCATATACAATGCAGAATTACTTCTGACCTAACGCATTCACATATTATAGAAAACGATGTTTTGTAAGGAATAGGTATTAAATTGCCAAAGCATTCTTGGATAATACAAACATTGACAAGAACTACAACATGCAACGTGCGAACACAAGAAAACTTATGCATAATAATAGTTCAGAGATAATTGCAAACCTTGCTCAAAAAGAATTGCATTTCACAGCTGACGCCATTAACCTTGTTTCTAAATTCAAATCGTTTAGTCTAAATAAACCGATCAGCTTTGTTGATTTTGTAGCACACTTGTTGAATGACGCACCTTTGTTTTGCTGTACAAGAAAATTAAACACGTTTTATTGCTTTTTATTACAAAAGGATGATGCCTGTCTTTAGTAACTTTAGTGCGAATTACCGATTGTATTATGCGACATAAGGGGAGAATGTCGAGCAGATTGTATTAAATACGTTGCAGGGTTGTCACATTTCTTAATTGAGTAAAATGCATTATTAAATGTAAAAAGAATCCGATTTTATACGTAAACGATTGATCATACAAAAAAATGTTATGAAGGTTTTAGTTAAACTACCATTGTTAACGTGACAAAATTATGTTGAAGTTTCCAATTTTATTATTATTTTTTTCTGAAATGTTTGTACGTCCTAGAACAAAGTTGTATCTGACTTTTTTTGCTTCTTTTGATGTCTTCTATCATCCCTTAAAATTAACGTATAGTAACTCCTTACATCCTGTATATTGCGTATACTACGCAAAAACGTCGAAGAGTCTCAAATGTAGTGATATACATGGTGAACAATATATACCGCAAGATCACTACATTAACACTCTCCTTAAAAAAAGTTGAAACATATTTTAAATGATAATTCAGAATAACCTAGAAGGGCATTCAACGCATCTCCCAAGAAAAAATCTATTATTGTCCTTGCATATGGATGTATAATAGATTATAGCTACAAAAAACTTCAGGGTGGATTGATTTTTGTTTTCAATGAGTTTGTACAAGAGTATTTGAATTACCTTTAACAATATAATTAATTAGTAATATTTAAAAATAACTTTAAGATAATACAATTCAACTAATCGTAATGAAAGCAGAATTCTAAAGTTCTTCTGCCGTTTGGCCATTTTTTTATTTTGATGTAATTAGAAATCACTAGAGAAAATTACATCACAAGCAATAAATTATCTTTGGTAACAAATTCTCATTTGTTGAATTAGTTTTTGTTGATAAAACAAACTAATGAGTTTCCATTGCAAATATATTTTGTTAGCTTTTGATCACACGTGTGCTCGATCGGCGGTCAGTTCGGTTACGGTCGTATCGGACTCGAGACGTTACGTTTCTTTGTCGTCTCTTGTCTGCACTTTGCAGTTTGCAGGTTGTCTCAGTTATCTGGTGATTGTTGACTTGTTACGCTGCATGTTATTATGAGCAACAAGAAGGCGCTCTTCAAATAAATCATACCTCCGTAATAAGCAATTGTACCCTACAATTTCACATATTAGTACTACAAGAAATATTTATTAATTGCAATACATTTTAGGATTACAATCGAAACAGAAGTGAAAAATCTGCTAGGCGAGTGGGGACGCCCCGAACTTATTTCAATATTTATTAATTAAGTGAGTATATTACATGCAATGTTTATAGCAAATATTCTATCAAATTCAGCAAATTATAAATTTGCTATGAGTCAGCATATTTGGTGTTAGCAAAGGCTGAAAATTTGTTTGTATATTTTACAAATTGGAATTTGCTGCAGTAATTAAGGGTTTTTGCACTTCTAGAAAATATTAATTAGCTTCTTGTGCAAATTTTGATTGTTACTTGAACAAATTAATTCTAGTACTCCAAGCAAATTAAGCTGGTTCTTTAGCTAAGATTATTACAGCAAAAATAATTTGAAAACAAATTTTCTGAGGCTATATTGTCACAAAATATTTGCTGCGGTTACTCATATTTTGTTGCTAGACCATATTATTTTTTTGTGTGCACACGGTACAAGTCGGGCTTTACTTTAGAATCGAACGGAGCGCCGTTTCCCCTGTTGGATGAACTTTCACTTCAGCCATAATTTCTCAGTGGCAGTAGGTCTTGACAAGATAAACTGAAAGCTATATCAACCATTATTTTAGTACTTAGTCCTAAACTTTTTGTATACATTCTTGGCGTGAAGATGAGATTTGTAACGCTACAGACCCCCTGTTTTTATTGTTATGAAGCGGAGTACTTGGGCGCATTATTTAAACCAAGTTTCTCTTACAAATTGTCATTTCAATTTCTGAAGCCACTACTTTTGAAAAGCAGTTTTGCTGCCAAATATAGCGTCAAGTTCTATGTTACTCTTACTACATACTGTCGTAGTTAATAATTTTGATATTTTGACATACAAAATAAGGATTCGACCACTCAATAATTTTAAGTGAGCTTAGATATGGAATTTCAAAGCGACACGTTAGATTGGTTCTACCTCATTTTCTAAATTATACTTTTAAAAAATGTATCTTTTCAGAAGCTAAAAACAGTCAATTATAATTAACATGCACACTAGTACAGTATAGTCAAATAAAGGATATTTGTGAAACTGATTTTCCATAGAATTTAGTTAATTTTCCTTGATTGATTAACGATGTGAGAGACCTGATATGGCATTTAAATTAAATTTAGGTCAAAGTTAATGAGGTTAATTAGCTTAAAATTCAACCTAAAACAGACAAGGTGTGTTGTAATAGGGAGGTATACAAGTATTTACTACCTTACCTGAGCATTTAATAAAAAAAGAAATTAGTTTCCGTGTTAACGAGTTTATTCATTGGCTAAAGGTAATTCGATTTTACAGCTGTTGTTTAAATGATTTTGGTGGAGGATTGTAAAGCTGCTTCTTTACTACATAATTGTGTATATCTTAAATGTATGGGCTGCTTTTTATAAATGATATCAGTAACAACATACAATATTATATTGCGATGACGCATCGTACATTGAAAAAATGTAATTGATTGAAATTTTCATATTGTTTATGTCTGAAGTTATGTAAGTAATGTTTGTTAGCATATAAGGTTCAAATTTATGAAGATGGGAAGGTATGAAATGGTATTTTTTGTAAATAAGTTAATAAATAGTTGTGTTAAAAGTAGGTTCCATCAATATTAATAAATGGAGACCATAGTTTGTTATGAAAACCTAAGTATTGTATATCAATAGAAAATAAATTTGATAATCTATAACTTTATGTAAATAGGTTTAGAATTAATTAAAATTTATAAACAATAATTTGGTTATGTTAAAAATCAAATGTCAGTGTTCTTTTGTTTTAATGAAAATTAGTGAGTTCAACTGTTTAACAGAAAAGTATAAAAACACGGCCATTTTTGTAACAAACTCTCTTTCAATTTACACCTTTAGAGAAGTGCAGTTCCATTGAAGAGCAATACAATAATTTTAAGGTTATGTTTTGAGTTAAAAAGAACATGTAAACAAAACACATGTCAAAATTTGGAGGTTACCAAAAGTGTTCAAAGTTTTAAGGAAGATTATTTAATAACAAGTGTTTTAATTTATTTAAGTAAAAATTTATTTTGCTAGTTCTGCTTTTAGATATAGTAAGTAAGAAATATGTTAATGCTATAGGTATTAATCTCCAAATAAAGTGAATTAGACTATTTTGGCATTGATATTAAATAGAATTTTGGTATCCAAGTTTAAATTTTCTTTTTATTTCTTTATTTTATTCTTTGTTAAATTTATTAAATACATTTGTGATGTATTGATGAAATATTGCTTTATATTTGCTCTATATTACTGTGTTCCTAGATGTATATCTAGGTATATATAATGTACCTAAGTAGTAAGGGTTGAATTTGAACCATTAAAGGAGAAACCTCTGTAGGCATATCAACCCTTACAATAAGAAGACGGCTTTTGTAAGCTATTAAAACCATTTTTCTTCATTATTAAGCTCTACTAAAGGCAACTCAAATTATTTAAATGATTCTTTCATTAGTCACTGTAATCTAAAATATCATCATAATCAGAGATGGATGTAAATCGCTTATAATTCCCTATCAATGTATTACAAATTCGATTTAATCAGTACATATGGCATACGTGACGAGTAGTTAGTTAGAGTAATTTTCCTGCCAACCATTACTTATTTGCAGAAATAATTTATCAGTACGGATGGGTAGGTACATATCATCATTGTGTGGCTAATTAAGTATTGCATAATGCATTTCCAGCTTTAATAAGAGATTTGTTTAATTGTTTTGCAATTTTTCTAAATCGTTTTTATCTTGAAATAATAAAGGTATTCCACATGGTGCAACTTTCACTCCTTTAGTATTAATTTATCGCAGTAGTAGTATGTTGGAATTCCGTAATACTTTTTAAAAAATATAAAAAAGGACAAAGGAATAATTATTGTTAATTTACATAAACAAGTGCACAAGCTCAAAGCACATCAGATATCTCACGGGAGCATTAAAAATGTAAACAATTACCTTTTATACGTATATACCAAGTTATATTAGAATCTATATTTAGGCATTGATAAGATTAACGAGATAGTGTAACGGCTATAATGAGAGAGCCAAGGTCGGAGAGTACTCCATGGTTTGGACTCCCGCAACCGGAGCAATTGTAACTTGTATGTATCTCCACGACCAAGTGTTTTATAATAAGTGATAAAATAGAGAGAGTTGAATTCATCGCGGAGTGCATTTGTAGTAACTAATATAATTAATGGTTCTTTAATAAGAAACAGTGCGGAATATCCATACTTTTAGACCAACAACGATTTTCAGTTATTCAAGTAATTTATTTAAAACGAGATAGTTGATTAGATCGGTGTGATGGTGATTGCGGATTTTGTGTTAATTAGTGAGGATTTTTGGGAAAATGAATTAAGGTAAGAAGGGAGCTATAAGCTGTATTTGTTTTCTTTGCGAAATGGCTATTTGCATTTGAAAGACTTAATTTGTTGGCTTATGTTAATAAGGACAATATGTACAATTTTTTTTAAAGTTTATCTTGTATAAACAAACTAAGCTAATATTTAACAAAGAAAGGGAAATTACTTAATGTAAATTGTAATTTTATGTCTGCAGAGTGTTTCAGATGCATAAAATCTAAATTTAAATAAAATTAATTAGTAATTAAAAGTTTCACATTTTAATTAATTAAAGGCTTCATGATGTCAGGCTTAAGACAATAAACTCAAAATTTAAAATTTATTTAAGAAGTTTAAATTAATTATTTTGAAATAAAAACTTAACCAAACGTTGGATTTTAATATAGTCTTTAAATTTAAAATAAAAAAATAGAATTTTTAAAATTAATTTGAGATAATTGTATAATATTATTCAACATCAATAAAATGAAAACAAAAACATATTTGTTTATATTAATAATTAATTATATTGAAATAAAATTTAATTAACAATCATATTTTTTAAAATAGAATAAATTTAAAATAAAAACTATTCAGAATAGAAATTGCAATTAAGAGATATAAAGAAAATTATTATAAATTTTTAAAAATAACCTTGCTAACCTTTGATTAACATTAATCTTAAAATAAAAAATAATTGTGTAATACATTATTAAAAGACCAATAAAAGAATCAAAAACAGAACATAATATCCCTTTTGATAATACACAATTGATAATTAAACTTAAATTACATCAACATTCTATTATATAGCATATTATTTATAACTACACTAACCATATAAACCAGTACATTATATAATTTTAATTTTACGACCAATAATCATAAAACACAATTCCTCTTGTCCATCATCTCATCAAAATCATCTTCGTCACTTATTATTACATAAAAAGCTTCTATATTTAGATTTTTCCATTTTAAGTGGTTTCAGTAATTGTACACTTTAACAAGAATTATTTTTGATAATATTATTGTTACTAAACGCTACAATAATTCTAAAACCGTTTTAATCAACCGCGCCTTGGAAATGGAAAATATTTACAGAATCTATTTGCGTTTTATGGTTTTATGATACATTGTTTCCTTTGTGTTGCATGAGACGTCCTTTTTGAAAATGTGTATTGAAAAATAATTGTTCTGATTTTTAAAACAAATAAAAAAAGCGCTTGCTTATCCAAACAAACATAACCTATATTTTAGTTTATGACCACATGAAGCAATCATTTGCTAAGAATGATTAAGCAAACCTGGAATGTCACGTAGGTAGATTCTAGCTGTAATTATTTGCAAATTAAAGTTGAAGAGACTTTTAAACTTATACGAAGTATAATTAGTAAAGTATAATTTACAACTTGACTATTTTTTTTATTATCGATTCTTACGTAAAGTGATTAGCATGCAAATCGTTTTCTATGGGATTCAATGTTAATTTTGTGTCTTGTATGCAATGTACACCCCATGTATTTTGGTGCTGGTCGAGTACGCACCACAGCCTCTTCTTGTTGTGGGGTTATGTTGATCTACTAAATCAATAAGCATTAGTGGACTGCCGAATCAAATGTACCAAATGTAAATAATTATGGAAACAATTACAATTTTTTCCCAAACATGACCGAAAAGGCCAACATAAATCGATATTTTAAACTTTAAACAGATTTGATGAGCGTAATGACGCAAGATGTCATATTGACACATTAATGATTCCACGCATATTTAGATGATGTTGCCATAATCATTACTAAAGAAATAGAAGAGTCAGTAAAAGGATATTTACCAATACTGCTCCAGGCATGTAGGAGTTACGCCTAATACCAATGATGACCTAGCATGTTGCATCCTTATCTTTGCGCACGGCACTCTTCCCTCTGGTTGAAGTTTGGTTTAAAAAGCTTTAAAGAGTAATAACCATCCATGACACAGGTTCAAAGTTTACACATAAAGGTTAGTTTAAACGTAGACATTCTAAATAGAGCGTATACATAATGATGATGAGAGACATGAAGAAATAAATACGAATGCGCCTACTGAGAATAAACTGACGACGGGCCCACGTATGACAATACGTATCTTAACAACAAGGTTTTTTTGTTCACGGCGAAGAATAGTCTAGTTAAAAATCTAATGTCGTATTAGGTTTGTACATTTTTAGATCTATACCAAAAATTATATCCGATTAGAATCAGATGACATTTTTCAGAATTTTCGAAATCGTCTATAGATTTTCGATATTTTCAGCCATAATTGCTATATAACAAGCTTACCTTATATTATTGACTTATCTCTCCTCCTATTTCATTTCGACCTGACCCTTTGCTGCTTTATAGAATTATATTATCTATTATATAAATAATTTAAAACTACCTTAAATAGTAGTTATGTATATATTATTACCGATATGGTGATTTATAATTTTTTTTAATTAATTTTGTTATTAATATATAATATATATATATTTATAATAAAAAAAAGAGATAAAACCAATAAATTGTATTAAAAGATTCAAGATACAACACCTTACCTTGTTTGAATTCATTCTGCTACTGGTTATCTTTATTGTAGCAGTACAATCCTTAAATTCCACAAAATTGAGACCCTTGCACGTTGTGTAGCTTGAAGATCTCTAAGTTCTTATTTTACAGATAAATAATAAAATACCAATACACAAATATATGTCCATATAATAATTACAACAAAATTCTTTATTGCCATCAACACAAATAAACACAATAAGCATTAATACAAAACTGAGATTTTTTTCTTTATATTAAAAAACTGAATTATTGAATTGGGAAATGTCTTTAATGACATCATAATTATAAGTCTGTCTCTTTGCTTCCTATTTAAATCAATCAATCCCAAAAATCTCTTAATAATTCTCTATTTGGAGGCTCATATGATAAATAACTTAAATTATAAAAAAAGTAATTCAATTATATTTTGTTTATAATTATTCTTTTACATTGGTATCTTGCTCTTAATAATAATAAAAGTTTATATTTACATACTCACGGTTCATTCAAAACTCACGGTTTATTATTAAATTGAATTAAGTTTTTGACCACAGTGAAATTCCATCTCCAATTTTAAAAAATGATCCCCAACTGTATACACATCTTTCTTAATTTCCAATAAAATCAGTTGGCGTTCTTTTATTATTCCTCATACGATCTCAACACAAAGATTCTAATTCGATCGTTAAATAATAAAGAAGATCCATACTGAATATAATTGTTTTGCTAGTATTGCAATATCAATTAATTATAGATATTGCGGTGATCTTGAATATAAAATAAAATACAATATAATATCCACCGTTCCAAATATAAGCATAAATTATATACGGTGGATTAAACTGAGAATACACCACCGATCTTCTTCTTTATTCCTCTCAGCTAGCTCAGGTTTGCTCAGTAAAGCATAAATTATTTGAATTGCGAGACTCTTATATACTTTTATGCCTGGAAAGGAAGAAAAACTTAGTTTGTAAGCACTAAAGCTCCTGCAAGCTGGACAACTGCTACTAAACTCTGAATACAAAGAAAAGAACGCTGTATACTTGTATTAACATCAATTAAACACATATGTAAAATTCAAAACACAAAAACTTTATTTAACAAACAAAAATAAAAATTCGAAAGAGAAGTCAATGTAAAAAAAAATGTTATTCAAAACAATACAATTGAAAATTGAGAAATAAATTCTCAGGTTTGCTCAAACGTTAAAAATAGTCGTAGTGATGTGACATAGGATCAGTACAGTCATTCGTTTGAACAGACCAACACAAATGAAATTTTATTTATAAATAAAAATGTTTATCAAAATAAAATAAAATTTTTATTAAAAGAAATTTAATTGTTTTATTTATTTGAGATTGAATAAATTCTCAAAAGAATCTAGTAAACTAAACCAAATAGATTTTTATTATTTAGGATGAACTTTACAAGTTAATTATTACTCATGAATTTAATAAGAATCATTTATTTTAACCAACCTGGTATATTACGATATAAATTCCCTTTTTAAAATAATCCTTTTATTGGTAACACTGCGACGAAACCAAACAGCTGACTTTTTGTTTATAGAATCGATACGTAGATCGATGTCAAAAAATAAATTCAATTCAATTTATTTAAACAATCACTTTCACTTTTAATAATAGTTGCACAATAATTAAATCTTCTTTTAATCCTTTAAAAAATGTTCAGGTAACACATTAATTTATTTTAAAACTTTGTTTATACAATGACATTTGCGTCAAAACATATGGTTATCTATCTAACCTCAAATTACAGATATATTTTATCCGGAGACGGGCATAGCTTCTGCCTTCAATGTTTTTTCGACTGACTTTGTTACAATTTGCCCCAGCTTATATAGTTTCTGCCAGAACAACCGAAATCTATGACATTTTTTCAAAACAACAGAAAATCGAACAAGCTTGTGACGTCACTAATCCGGGACAGCTGTTTATGGATCAGGACTAATCCTAATTCTGTTACTATAGGATTGTAGCCCTTGAAACGAAGATCAAAAAAGTATAATACGTTCATAGTCTCAAAATGTATCGTAACGAAGATATTCAAGAAAAACGTTTGACAATGTACGAAACTCATTACGATCTAATTACATATAAAATTCTACAAATCAAGGTTCATCCTTTACAAACTAGTTACAGGAATACATGATATAGGTAAAATTAACAATTTCTCCATAAAAACATCTTTACAATTTACTATAAACATAATTTTTACAGCACGAACTGCAATAAATAAACCAATTGATGCTTATACAAATGCCAGCTTAAATATTAAGTCTACGTTAATCAAATTACGCTCAAAATGTCCAGCATACAGTACTCTAAACACTTACATAGAAACAATGGTGAGAAAAAGCAGGATAAAAGTCTATAAGAGTCAAATTAACACGAACGACAGGATTCAAAACCTTCATTAATAAAAGTGATCTTAAAATCTTATAAACATAAACAAATTCAAAGATTAATTGTATTGTATCAGTCATAATAAGATTGACCTAATTAATCTATTTTCAGCTAATTGACAACGTTAAACTGAGCTGGTCTCCTGGAATATAGAAAAATCTATCTGAAGTTTAACATCGTAATCTGTAAATTTTAATATGGAAATTACTTCTTCCTAACAAGTGGGAAACCGTCCCAAATGTAACATGGGTTGCATAAACATGATTATAATCAAGCAATCTAACTAAATGGCATCCTTTTTTCTGAAAATGAAACCTATTTATTATTATGCATGAGAAAGCTAGGTTATGTTTGCATGAAGTCTTTATTCTTAAGTTTTAATTTAAGTATTAATGAGCCTAACTGTGGTCCTATCTATACCCTTTATATTAATTATGCCCATGACATAACATGTCCCTCTTTTGATTTGAATCTGATATATGGGAAACATTTAATTTTGACGTTCACGAAGTATCATAAGTAAAATTTTCAATACGGTGAAATGATTACACCGCAATATATACCAAAGGAAGTCCTATACCTAAACCAAAAAATGAAGGATCTAAACCGAGTGAATCTAGCAGGCGCAGATTAGCAGTCGGAGTTGATTGTGAGCGAGCCTTGTTCCCAAATTGTCAAATTTAGACAGTTTGAAATTAAAAATTGTCATTGCAATCTGTCAAAGTTTTTAAAGGTTTTTCACAACTCCAATTGTTACTTATTAAACTACTATTCATAAATATTAATTGGAGTTGTGAAAAATCTTTTAAGTAGCAACTAATGTCGTACACACTTTTGCTATCAGAATGTTATTTATTAATAGTAGTTTAATAAGTAACAATTGGAGTTGTGAAAAACCTTTCAAAACTTTGACAGATTGCAATGACAATTTTTAATTTCAAACTGTCTAAATTTGACAATTTGGGAACAAGGCTCGCTCACAATCAACTCCGACTGCTAATCTGCGCCTGCTAGATTCACTCGGTTTAGATCCTTCATTTTTTGGTTTAGGTATAATATTTCATTAATTCCATTCAACTTCAAACATCTTGATCTCATTAAGAAGATTTCCCTTTATAGCTGAGAAATATATTCGTTTTTATTATCAAATTTTGTTTATCCACTTTCATAATTAAATTAAACAATTTTTATATAAAATATTAGATATGTTTGACGTTTAAATTATAACCTCAAAATATTATTGAACGTCTATTGCATTTGTTTGATTTTATTGAACATAACTTTATAAAAATGGGGTTTCTAAATTCCCACTAACCCTATTTTGTTTCACAAATTTTTATTTACAGAAAAACTATTTATTCCAGCTTGTAGATCGTAAATTAGCGAATCTGTTGATATATATATCATTTGGCATAAACAATAGATTATACATCTAAATTTTGTTATCGACGGAACAACATTGTATAAATTTTATAACTAACATAAATTTATAAACACGCAGTTTTCCCAACGCTCCTTGTTTATAAAACTACATTACAGCTTTTATGATCTTATCTGAATATCTTTCGAGATGCTACAAAACACTATGCAGCCCAAATTACATAAAACCTTTGCACGTTATAAAAGAGTAGGCTGTAAACATGTTTTTTACCTATTATATCAGAATGAACCAATCTTTATTTGATAATTTGTATCTATTATGTGGTTAAGATGCTGCTCTACTCATTTCCAACAAAATATCTTATCAAAAAGCTTTGAAAATATGAAACTTTTTTTTCTTTCGGCATTTTATATATATATATATATATATATATATATATATATATATATATATATATATATATATATATATATATATATATATATATATATATATATATATATATATATATATATATATATATATATATATATATATATATATATATATATATATATATATATATATATATATATATATATATATATATATATATATATATATATATATATATATATATATATATATATATATATATATATATATATATATATATATGTTGGAGAGAAATTATCGACCGTACTTAATAGATTAAAGAAAGTAAATATATTAATTAGGGTGATCGGTCTGTAGATTGAATTAAAAACTCATTTGTTCATAAAACTCAATATTTCGTTATTTATTTATAACTTCATCAGGAGTAGTGCTACAAAATGTATTGTGGTAAAAAATTTTTTAAAATTTAAAATTAAAATTTAATAAAAACTTACAACTAGAGTTAATCACTGGTAACAAATTAATTTAACTATGATGCACATGATATTATAATTTGCACATTTATAATTTTAATCGAATAAAATGTTTGTTGGTTATTTTTACTGTTACACACTGAAAGGTTCTATGGCAAGTGTGGAGCATTTTACATCTGTTGCTTGTTGAAAAAAAATTTTTTTTGGGTGTTCGAAACTAAATAAATCACTTGACAACCGTAACTAATACAGATTTTAGTGTATGCAAGGGAGCTTAAAACAATCCGACCACATAATAATAAACTGTTAATGTTGTAATATATTTGAATAAATAACACTTAGTTGATTAACATCTGATTTAAAATTGATTGCATTCGTTTGTTTATTAATTTGAATCATTTCTAAAATAAGTCTATGTTTGTATTTATGTTTGATTATGAAAATGTAAAAATATTGGAAAAAGAACATAAATACAAACATAGACTTATTTTAGAAATGATTCAAATTAATAAACAAACGAATGCAATCAATTTTAAATCAGATGTTAATCAACTAAGTGTTATTTATTCAAATATATTACAACATTAACAGTTTATTATTATGTGGTCGGATTGTTTTAAGCTCCCTTGCATACACTAAAATCTGTATTAGTTACGGTTGTCAAGTGATTTATTTAGTTTCGAACACCCAAAAAAAATTTTTTTTCAACAAGCAACAGATGTAAAATGCTCCACACTTGCCATAGAACCTTTCAGTGTGTAACAGTAAAAATAACCAACAAACATTTTATTCGATTAAAATTATAAATGTGCAAATTATAATATCATGTGCATCATAGTTAAATTAATTTGTTACCAGTGATTAACTCTAGTTGTAAGTTTTTATTAAATTTTAATTTTAAATTTTAAAAAAATTTTTACCACAATACATTTTGTAGCACTACTCCTGATGAAGTTATAAATAAATAACGAAATATTGAGTTTTATGAACAAATGAGTTTTTAATTCAATCTACAGACCGATCACCCTAATTAATATATTTACTTTCTTTAATCTATATATATATATATATATATATATATATATATATATATATATATATATATATATATATATATATATATATATATGAAATATAATTTAACAGACGGTTGTCGGTAGATTTTTGATTAAAATACATTGAAAACCAGGTACTCAACCTTGCAAAGTAAGACTTTCGTAGAAGAATTTAGAAACTTTTCGGTCAATTCAATGGCCTATTTTTTATTTTAATGTAATTCAAAAAATACTTAAACAATTTGGAGGTGATGGCCTACTAGATAAAATAATGTTCTATAATTTTTTTAATAATAATTTCGTATAGCAATTCTTTCTAATTTTTAACTGTTCGGAACTGAAAATCAGATGATATTAAAATAAAATCCAATAGCAACTGAAAAATCTACCAAAAATACTTATAGTCTGATCTAAAATAAACTATAATGCTCCTGCTACTCCTTACAACCTTCCAGCTCCAGCTTGTGTAAGCGACTGGAAACCGGTCACGGACTTCGATGTATGTGTTGCAAGGTTATTCCCTACAACTATGTGGTAGCCAGTATTCGGTGTTGGCGCAGCAGTCGAGTACTCAGTTTTAGATTATTAATCATGATTTTATTTTATATACAATAAATAGAGATTAGCCAGTCTCGGTGGATGGAGTGGTTTGCATGTTTGCTTCATAATCCAAAGATCGCAGGTTCGATCCCCGGCCGAGCTGGTAATTTGTCATAGCGGAGAAAAATTAAAAACATGCCTTCTTTTCGGATAGGAAGTAAAACTGTAGGTCCCGTGTCAATGCGATGTTTGGCACGATAAAGATCCCTACTGGAGGTGGAATTCCCCCAGATTCGGCTAAATTGTAGTAGGGTAGGCCAAATGATCAAAGCAATCGGTGCCATGAGGTACGAAGGATGCTCCGCCATCCTGATTCCTCCCCCAAAAAACAAACAAACAAACAAATAGAGATTAAATATGCATTTATGTAGCTCTGATTTAGTATGAATGGATAAGAATTAAAGTTATTTAAATAACTTCTATTTCTACTTTTCATTAAAATAAACTGTGATAGTAAAGATAAGTGCATGATTTCAACTGTTAACACATTCAAGGTGTATGGTATTAAAATTGAAATTGTGTTGATTTTTCTATGAAATACCTGGTATATCAACTGAATCAATAAACTTGATTAGTCATACGTTTCCACTTGCCAGATTCATACGTATAAAGTTTGTATTTGTTTATTTAAGATTTGCCTGCTTTTCATTAGTTTTCCGTTTCTAAATCTAATGTGAAATTTCACACACACATCAGGTTTTCATTTAAATTAAAATACGTAAGTATACATTGATAATCTATTAAAAAAAATCAAAGTCTTCTTCTAGAAATTCCAAAAATAACGCAATTTAAATCACTTTTTTTATTCACCGGCAGCCAGACGGGTAAGTTTTCTCGTGTGTACATCACTAACGACGACTTTAATGATTCCTCGTAAAATCGTTTTTAGATAAATGTCTAAACAAGCCTTTTAAAAACAATTTTATTGTAATCTTTTCCAGCTAGAAGGTTTTTATTTTGATCTGAATTCCGACAGGGAAAAGTGTGTAAATGACAGCTTAATTGATTGGAGTGAAATTAGATTAAAAAAGGTTGTTAAATACTAATAATAATTATAACTGTGTAATACACGTATATTTTCGTGTGAATGTGATGGCTCTGACGCATTTATGTACTGGCTTTCATTTGATTCGGTATCGTTTTTGTATGTGTTGTTATTAATTGCAACAGTTTGCTTATTTACGTGCGAGATGGATAATTGGGCGATATTTGGAGAAGAAAGGTGAGTTGGAAAATATTGGGGTTGAAAACGCTATTGTTTAAGCTTACAATTAGTTTAAAATTGTAATTAAATAATTGTAATCATATAAATATTGTTTAGTAGACTTTTAATAATTTCTAAATAGGGGAAAGTCTTATATAAAGAAGTTTCTAGGGTTCACGCGGTCTTTACTCAAACCTATCGAAAATGGGATACTTATTTTTGGACTTTTCTTGTTTAGTCTGTTGTTGGACTGAATATTTTGCGATCAAGTTTGACTTGACACATATTTATATATCTGTACGTTATAATTTCTTATAAACCCCTTAAAGAGCTTAAATGAAACAGTTTATAAGGGTTTCGAACATCTTTTTTAGTAACGGTATGTAACTTCAGAGTTTGTAAACCATAGTAACAGAAATGTTTTCATTACCACTATATAACCTCGATTTATATATAACAGCAATTTAATAAAAATTAGAAACCTTTAGTATTTAGCGCGGTTGCTATTATAAACTTTGCATTTATGTCATTTACCGTCACGAGTAAGTACTCAATTTTAAATAATTTAGTAATAATAATATAATAAAAGTCTTATAAACATTGGAAACTGTAATAACACTTTTATTAATCTTATTTAAATTTAAGTAATACTGTATGGTGTTACTAGAGAACTGCTGGTTCACTAGATTAGATAAAGTCACATAACTTTACTGAAAGTGTTGTTATAAAACTTAAAAGCTTCAGAAGTTTTTGAAATTCCACTAAGTAATGTTATATATCTTTAGTTAAGTAACCAGCGATACAATAATTACCTAACATCTATAAATACCTAATCTTTTATCGTTTAATGTCATTTGAAATTGTACAAACAAAAGAACTAGTAAGTTTCCATACTTAGCAAGCTTTAAAAGCTTTTTTGAATTATATGTAACTTTTTATAAATTTTTAATAACCCACAATCTATATTCAATAAATAATTAAGTTTATGAACAAAAAACTGACATATTACAGTCATCTTTTATACATGGTTTCAAAATAAACAAGTAATATATCAGAGGATTAAAGAGCATTAGAATCTAAAACCGAAGAAAAAACTCTAGTTTGAAAACTTTTTTAGTTTGTAAGAAATTGCTTCCAATACTTGTTGCTAATTCGGTCTTGTTATATTTTGCTTTAATCTAAAACATTAAGTAGTAAATAAAAGTGTCAGAGCATTAAGATAAGCAAAACAATGCAAAATGCGAAATGTATTTTAGCCTGCCGAGTTGACAAGAAATTCCGAGGAGAAATATTGGTCAAGGCCAAGTGTTTCTAAACGATGACATCAACGTAAGCGTTCTGGCTATCATAAACTGATTGTGTTTATTGTCAAAAGTTTATTCGATGGTGTTTTCTGCTTTAAATAAAATTGATTAATAGTACAAATCGCCGGCACTTAATTTAACACTTAAACACGTACTTTAATTAAAAATCATCCCTTAATTTAAGATTAAAAGTGGGATTATTTTTTTGTTTATTTTCGAATGTCATTAAAGAACAGTTTACAAAAGAAAGATTGTTAAATACAAATTGTCGTTATCAGATTATAAACAGTACCTAGCGTTTAATGGTTTCAGTTTTACTGAAAAGAATTACCAGAATCAAGTAATTATTGGTTGTAAACAATCTATTAACATCGCAGATTGGAACTCGTAAGTATAATTTTCTTAAGCCGAATGGTTTTTGTTTTTTAAATTAAATTCTCTGCCGCCCACATTAATAATAATTTCTCTCTATTCTAGTTAATTTACCTTATTAAGAAACCAAGTGTTCCCTTTAAAAAACCAGATATTTCTATTTTAAAGCAATTATTATTAGACCATGAATTTATCTTAAAATGAACAAATTGCAAACATAACTTAAAACGACATGAGGTATTTTATTTGCGAATGTATTTCAAACAACAGTGTCATTTTTAGTATTCTGCGGCTTAGTCAAAATCGTGCTTTATTGACAAATTGTTTCAAGTTCAACAAACTACATTCTTCAACATTATGCGCGGCATAAGGAGCATGTCTCGCAGAACGTGCAGGACCAGGCTGAAAACTTGAACTTTAGATAACTTGTAAAGTAAACATTTTAAAAAAAATTATAAGAAAAGTGTATTCTTCGGTATTAAATATTAAATGAGGCAAGACATAACGTGGTTTATAAGAGTAATTTGTAGGTACTAAAAATAATGTAAGTTTACAAAGGAAATATTGGTTACCAAATTACGTACTTAAAATATCAAAAAAAATATTATTATTAATCGATTCTATTATTTTGCGAATTATGAAAGAGAGAAAGCAAGCCACTTATTGAGAACTTCGGAAATAACAGCCCATGCGTGCACTGTCGCCATCTACCGTTGATCTTGCAGTACTTCACATTTGATGTTTGAACATCAGAGCGGGAATTCGCTACTTCTTAAAAATGAGTATTAAAGAAATAAAAACTAGTGAGAAGCAGTTTAATCTGTTATTAGATTTTATGAGCAACAGTAAATTGTTAATTACTGGGGAAAACTGCACCCAACTTGTGATAGGAATATCTTAAATATTCCTGAGTATTTGTTAATATTTATTTATTTTAATTATAATATAAAGTAGTGGACTAAAGAATGATGTTGATAGTTGGAAAAAGCAGATTTTTAAATGCCGTGATGTTTGATTTGCTTGAAAGACATGTTTTGGTCTGCTAGTAAAATATTTGCTCTTTTTTATGGCAAACCCCACAGGCATATACGATTTTAAGATGAAGCCAACTATTCTTCTTAAGTTTCCGGATGGATCTGATGAACTTATATACAACCTAAGGACTCGGTTGGCCGCAGTTAGCCATCTGGAATGGGACAAAGGACCAGGGTCCCGATTTGCCAAGTCTTCTGGACAATATCCCAATGTAATTGCATTTGCAATGTCCAACAAATACTGTTGGTATTTGTTCAACAAATTCCTGTCTATATCAGGAATCGAACAAGCTATGGGTTCATAATTGTCCACAGGGAGTTTTTCACAGCAAGTGAGCTGCTGCCCGATGGGGCCACTAAAATATGTAGGCCCTGCAGTTTTACCGTCAATAAGTTGGAAAATGTTGCGAAAAGAAAGCTCGTTAAAATGCAGGTGGCATATGCTCCACTGTAGCGGGCGTCCTACATGATTTTCTAGTCATTGGATGACACCGTTCTTCCATCCAGTGTTGATTACAGTTCCATCACACCCCCTACTACTTCTAGTTTTACTAATGATATTGATAGTTCATACAAACGAGAAATAATGCTTTGAGTTATATCATTTGATGAAGGCCGTAGACACTGGACGTGGACGCCGTGACGAGTAGAAGCCCAAGTTAGCGGGGGGAGGGCTGCGGCAGAGAAGGGAGGGACCACGCCATGGCTCAATCTACTTCATACCAGTACAATCTATTTCAAGTGAGTTCTGGTTCGTTTTGTTCTAGCAAAACGTCTTCGCTCGTTGCATAGTGAAAACTGCGAAATATTGGTTATTTCTGTTTTTTCTAAGACGTTGCGCGAACGAAAAAAATTAGATTATTGATCAGAATTTAACGTATTTAGGTTATTTAAACCATAAAACAAGCATAAAAAACTAAAGCGTGTTTATTTGAAAAGTTTTAACTGACAGGAAAAAAACTACAAAAATATCGTGATTTTTGCAGTTTTTCATAAACTTTTTTATACCGTTTTTCTTCTTATTACAATAGGCAACTTTTCCGCACTAAAGCGTTCCGAAAAAAATATTTATTTTTTTCGACCCACTCTAGTTTATACTTTCAAAACTATGTGGAATGTATTCAAATGCTTGATGGTGACTATTTAGATTTGGTTAGAAAAAGACGGTCTTCACCTTTAAATATCAAGCGTGAAAAAGTGAAACGGAAACAATAAATTAACCAACCACTAAATAAATGCAGTCATATTTTTCCAACAACGACTCTATATGTCAAGCCTGATACTGAATGCTGTTATCAAAATCTAATACAACTAATCTAATGAGCTAACAAATATGTAAAAGAGTACATATTGAAACAATTGATAGCTAGCAGGAAGCTAACCATTTCTAACAAATCCGTTATGATGTTAAGTATTCCACATGAGGAGAGAATGGGAGCAATAAACAAGAGTCAAAGAAGACAAGTTTCTCGGCAAAGAACCAACATTTTAACATGTTAGTATATAATTATGCGACAATCTGAATACCGCCAATTACAAAAAATAGACACAAAATAGCTAGAAGTTGGACTACGTCGCCCAAAAACTTCGGCTAGTTTGCTTCTAGCACGTAAAGGGCCCCCAAAGTAAGTTAAGAGTAGAAGATAATTAGTCGCCTTTACAGGTGGTCAATGCCCATTGGTGTATAGCAAGTTAGGCTGGTATTACTTAGATTCATACGGTACCCATGGGTGGTAAAGTGGCTAAATTTACGTACCAACCGCTTATAATTACCCCAGGGTACTGATTTCTACAGGCTGAGTCGTCCTGGAAGCCTTAAATATTTTTTAAAATGCCTTGACGTTATGGCGATTCTGGAAATCGAACCCAGGACCTCGAAATTGGTAGTCCACCCAGGTAGCAAAGGTACGTCATAATGACGTCAATATATCACCAGATATTGCATGGCAGACTTTAGTGTACCAGGCAGGAGCTGTAAATAAGCATCACTGTAATTTTACCCATATTCTCAAGGAGCACCAGATTGTATTTATTTCAAAAACATACAAAACAGAAGTTGACATTTCAAATTTTGGTTAGAATAATGTCAAACAACTGCCACCGTGTCATCTTCTTAAAAAGTATTAGTAGATAATAGACCTGTGCAAATTAAGAATATCTTTGGATTAGTGTTTATTCCTTGTAAAAATTTAGAAATTGTAAAAATAAAAAATGTAAATTTATATTTAAGAGATTTTATTAATAAGAATGAATACGTTTATCATGAAACGAACCTATTTATATAGTAGGTATAAATCAGTGTAAGTTTAATATTTCCCAGTCCACCTAAACCGAAGAAGGTTTGAGTTGTGGTCTATTAAACATGAGGTTAATAATGGCTGATGGACATTTTTCAATTACATATTAACTTAAAACTAAAATTCACAAAATAAACATAACCTGTAACAGGTACATAAATCGTATTCATAATAGTTATTTACGTGCCAAGCTTTGTAAATTAATATTTACGGGCGAACTGGAAGGTTTGTGAGGCGAGCGACGAAGGAGCGAGCCTCCATAATCCAGTGAGCCCAGTAACGATTAATTGCAAAGCGTGTCGCGTACAAACTTTTATTTCCACCTTCACCAGCATTTTTTTATGAATTGTATATTTTTTATAAAAAGACATTTTATAATCAAAGGCGGAAGCACAATTTATAGCTAGGCGTTGCCAGGGTGTTGTGGTTAAGCAACACATTAGTTGCCATAGCTTTTTGTTGATGAGAATTGTAAAATTTTACAGATCTCTTTTAGGAGCCCGTAAGGTTTTACAGGGCTGTGACTGTAATTACTCATTTACTTAGTTACATAAAGGCCTGTAAAGTGGCATTTACATAGAAGGGGGAAATAAACATTCTTACGTTATTTAAACAATATGACTAAATTGGACGGATAGTTAACTTCCCCAGTTAATTTGGCTAAAATAGTCATTGTGAGTGGTATATGACTCGCTTCTTAAAAAACTTAAACAAGTATTGCAGTTGGTTTTACTACAAATTTTGAAAGCTGTATAATTATCCAACAATATATATGGTCACTGAGAGATCTTCGTTTGAAATTTCAAAAAAATCAGCTGCTGTTAGTTCGAAAATTAACACTGATTTATATACCTACTATGTAAATAGGGTTAGTTTCATAATAAACTTATTCATTCTTATTAATAAAATCTTTTAAATATAAATTTGCGTTTGTTATTTATACAATTTTTAAAATTTTACAATGAAAACACTAATCCAGAGATATTCTTAATTTGCACAGGAGTCTACTAATCTATCTATCTACTAATACTTCTTAAGAAGATAACACTGTGACAGTTGTTTGACATTATTCTAACCAAGATTTAAAATCTCAACTTCTGTTTTGTATGGTTTTGAAATAAATACAATCTAGTGCTCCTTGAAAATATGGGTAATTTTGCAGTGTTGCTTTTTTACAGCTCCTGCCTGGTACACTAAAGTCTGCCATGGATATTGTCACCATTGTGACCTTGTCATAAGACGTCAGTGCACCAAAAATCGCCAACATAATGACGTCCAGTAAATGACATTAAAATGACGTGCCACATATCACGTCATATTGTTGTCTTTTTTTGGATAATAAGATTTATTTATACATTTTGCCGATTTTAAACTAAATGTTGCAATACGGCATTCTGTATTGTAAGTAATATTATCATTATTATTTCGAAGATAATTATTTTCAATTGCTGTTATAATTTCTATAATAGTATATGTTTTAGTAAGGCTGTTGCAAAAACTCATTATGTTTAAAGCGTGTTAGTGCAGCAAAGACAAACATTTATCTATATTGTTTTCGTACAAATATTATTTTTAGTACATTTTTAATATTAGATAAATTTCAGTAACCGTAATTCATGATCTGCAATACATTTGATTTTGTGCCGAGCGGTTGCTTTTAATATGGCGCTACTTTCAAACTTTCAACCAATCGGTGTAGGCGTATCGCTTATGCGATATGCGGGCGCAGTCCATCTTGGTTGTCAGTACCAGTTTTTGTGGAGTTTGTCTGCTCTGTCCTCCGCCATTCTTTCTTTGAAAGCTTAAGAAAAATCTTAATCGTCGAAGACTACTATGTTATGTTTAATTTTAATGAACAAATTCTTGTTTGTAATTTTTAATAATTTTTTAGTATGTAACCTTTCAATATGTCATATTTTTATATATTTTCTCAATATATATAACCTTAAAATGTAGTATGTGTCTAAAGATCTGGGGGGTGGGGTACCGAATAGTATAACTTGAAAAAGACGTGAAATAAACGTCTAGCATATGACGTCATTGGTCTGAGACATTAGGAAGTCATTACTAGATCATATTTACGTCATCTAACGACGACAGCTACGTCAACCAGCGACCAGTTTTTACGTCATTTTCACGTGCATTTACTGTACAGTAATATCACTGACAGGAACAGTATAGAACAGAGAAGCAACTTCAGACCTAGATAGAAAAGGTCGGACGGAAAATAAACAAAGAATCAAAAATATGAAAAAACAAAATCAGGTCGGTTCTACATAGAAAGCGTAATCGTTTGGTTAATCTGCAGGGCTAACACGAAATGCTTAAAATTAAATTAGAAAATTGTGTTTGCATTGTTGCAACAGTAGAAAAAAAGATACAGTAATTCAAGTTCATTTAAGAATAATTAGTTTAGTTTCTTATTATCATGCATAATACTTTTAAAAATCATGTGCGCCGAAACAAACTAATCAGATTAGCAATCGCCTTAATGTAATAGACATGTAAATTGTATTGAAAACTTGTTAAAGTGGTGTATTTATCATTTAACTTTAGGTTATTTATGTCAACAAGGCAGAAAAAATACGCATGTAGGTGACATAGTTTTCAGTCAGTTCAATTTTATTATTTACATGCAAACAGATGACCTGCAAGTTTTATCAGAACAGAGGTCGCAAGGTTTCAGGTCAATTTTGTACAAAAGATTCGAGAACTAATAATAAAACATGTTTTGGTGACAAAAGGAAAACCATAAACGTGTTAACTTTTCAAAATGGGAAAAGAGACTTGCAGAAGAAGAGAATAAGTAAAACGCCAACGCATACGCATTCTATTTTTATGCGAGGAATAGAAAAAAAAATACAAATATTAATTAAGTTATATGAATTTTTAATTATGTATATTCAATTCAGATTTAAAAATGATTATCAATATCTTAATTATATTTCTACTATTAGCAAAAAGAATGAAAATAATATTCATTAGTTTGTTATATTTACCTTTTTTCGTATAACTTTTTTTTTAATAATAAAAGATGCATTTTCTCAATATCAAGCATTGAGGCGTTTAAAACGTTACCAACAATGCGAAAAATAGAATAAATTTGTTGACGTTCTCCGCCACATGTTTTGATTTTCAGTTCTTGTTTACACTTTTCTTGGTTTGGAAACTGTCTATATAAACGAGAAAGTTTTCAGGGAAAACAGTTCTCATTTGAGAATACAAGTGTGCATATTGAGTACATTGCAGAATACAATAACATCTAAATTTAATCAAATGGTAAAGTATTTATTTATTTATTTTTAATTTTGTTATTTTAGTGAAAATTAAATTATAAGCATATACTTTTTTTACTAGTAGGTAGATTAAAAAAAAATGTCATCAAAGTAGGCCGACAGGTTGCTGAGCTAACAGATATTTGAGAATTTGTATATATTCGGTTGAAGAACTTTTTTCGCAATTTCTTTAGTTATTTAGAAGCGGTCTAGGACATCTCGGCGCAACCGATTCGGCGCGACCGATTCGGCGCACCCCTTTCGGCGCGAAGACATTTCGGCGCGGAGACGTTTCGGCGCGGAGACGGTTCGGCGCGAGGACGTTTCGACACGAGGACGTTTCGGCGCAAGGACTTTTCGTCGCGATTATACATATTGTTTAGGTTTTGCTGTACTCTTTCTAATACATGTATTCGGTCAAGACTAGCAGCGGATAATTTAACTTTCACATAAATAGAAGTTAGGGAGCGTTCAAGTATTACGTAAGCAAGTTTAGGCGGAGAAAAAAGTCTCATGTAAGATAGAAATTACAAAGTTTGTTTATAATTCTTTATAAGCAAAACCTTCGTTCCTGGAATTCTTCTTGCCGCTGTACTATAGTACAAAGTAGTCGACTTTAACATAATATTTGGGGGAATCTCCGATATATCAACTCAAAACAAATTAAAACAAACGGATAAGAGTCAAATAACATTTGTTGTAAGATTTTCTTTTGATTGCTTCGTTCTTTTAGCTTGAATAAAAGATAGTTTTATTTATTCAATTTACAAAATAATTAAATAAGTAGTTCATTAACATTAGAAATTTGATTTCTATGATTTCTGTTTTAATTTTGATATCTAATAAAAACACAAAAAACTGCTTACGTCTTATCCTTTGGGAGAGGGGGGGCTCTGTAATTTTCAGATTTTTCCTTACAAAGGGAGGGTGGGGGTTTAAAATCGATAAAATGATGCTTACGTAATTACGCTCCCTTACTAGAAAACTTTAACATGTGCATCAGAACACAACAGTACAATTTGGAGTATTTTATCTTGTAAACAACAATTTTAATACCACTAAGAATATCGAAAAGTTATGTAATATTACATAAAACATGCGAAAATACTAATTACTTTCACACAGGTGTTTACTAGAAAATCTTCATTGGAATATTTCTCGGTAAATCAGTAATCCCTTCGGACAAAGCATAATTTTTTATTTGTTTGGACACCTCTTATAAGTGGAGGTTGATTTAATTTCTTTTATCGTATCGTATCATGCTCAAAAATATGCAGAGTTGAATTGTTCAAATTTTCAAAAAAGTCTGTTTGTGTGACCAAATCATCTGTCTATCAGACTACGACCAGGGTATAAAATATTTAGTATAATCTTTGTTTTAGTTATTGTTATGTAGTATTTCTAAATGGATTTGAGTTGATGAAAACAACATTATAATTTGCAGAAAGACATCGAAACAATTCTAATTTTTGCCTTAAACACTTTTTAATTCCGTATTCTCACATATCATAAACCGGGTTACAGTGTTCGAGTGCATTCATGCGTAAATTAAAAATTGCATTTTTGTCTGGACAGAATAAATTTATAAAATTTAAAAGTTACAGTTTCAAACGAGGGTTTATGTTAAAGCAACGTCAAATTTATGATTAGGTATTTCGCGCCGAACCGGCTTGCGCCGAATCGTCTTAGCGCCGAAACGTCCCGCGCCGAAACGTCCCGCGCCGAAACGTCCCGCGCCGAAACGTCCTTGCGCCGAACCGCCTGCGCCGAATCGGTCGCGCCGAATCGGCCGCGCCGAAACGTCCCATTCCGATTTAGAAGTGCCCTGAACAAGATTCTAAGTAACCATTATTTCTGCTTTTAACACGTCCGGCTCTTGCTATGCTCAAACTATGACACTACCGTAATTTAGTACACCGAATTAGGACCGTTCCTACGGTAGTAGGTGCCCTAGTGCATGCTGGAATTTTCTGCCCCAAATAAGTAAGAAGCAACGAAAATAGTATATGATAATTTGTTTTAAGTATCATCACTCTTAAACTAAGGATTTTGTATGATGTACTTGCTGCTGTCCACGCGCTATTCAGAGAGCCCCGTCGGCTTTGCCGACGGGGCCTTTTTTTAGCACGTAGGAGGCCCAGGGGCGTAGCTGTCGCTATATTAATAATAAAGGGCCCAGCAGCTATGGGCGCCCACCATCCATGGTCTACCTGGTTCTAAGGTACTTGGTACCTGGTCCTTCATGGTCACCTAGCGTGGTACTCTAGTGATCTTGCTGTATATACAGGGTGTCCTGTTTAACAGTCTATACTCAATCACTCGGACAAGCTTCTGGCTGTAGCAATGGGATTACAAGCACTTTGTATAATTCGACCTCTAGTTTACGAAATCAGTATTAGAAAACCTATTCTAAAACATGTGTTGGTGCCGTACATGACGTAATGAGGATGAAGTTTGCAATTATACAGATAATACCAATAATACTGTGATAATACCGATAATAGTAATGATACTAGAAATAATACTGATAATACCAATAAAAATGGAATAATACCGATAATACTAGCAATAATACTAGAATAATACCAATAATACTGGAATAATACCGATAATACCAATATTACTAGAAATAATACTGATAATACCAACAATACTAGAAATAATACTGATAATACCAATAATATAGAATAATACCGATCATACCAATAATACTAGAATAATATTGATAATAGCCCTACCAGTCACACGTCCAAAGCGCGGCAAAGTATGCACATGCAATAATACCAATAATACTGGAATAATACCGAGAATACCAATAATACTAGAAATAATACTGATAATACCAATAGTACTGGAATACATAATATCGATAATACCAATATTACTAGAAATAATACTGATAATACCAACAATACTAGAAATAATACTGATAATACCAATAATATAGAATAATACCGATCATACCAATAATACTAGAATAATATTGATTATAGCCCTACCAGTCACACGTTCAAGCTCGGCAAAGTATGCACATGCAATAATACCAATAATACTGGAATAATACCGAGAATACCAATAATACTATAAATAATACTGACAATACCAATAGTACTGGAATAATACCGATAACACCAGTAATACTGATAATACTCGAATAATACCGATAATACCAATAATACTAGAATAATATTGATGATAAACCAGCCTTGGTAGTGTAATGTCTAGCGTGCTGGACTTTCACCCAAGTGGCCCGAAATCGACTCCCGGTGCCGGCAGATCCGGTTAAGGTTTTCTGCAGTTTTTCTTAGCTGTGAACAAATGTGAGATTTGCGTTATGCCATCTGTAAGTCGGCTGCAGCCGCACGTAGGGCCTAGGTAATAATAATAATCGCCCCCACCCTCCTGCACAAGCTTATAGCTTCTGGGGACTGGTTTCCAGGTTATGGATTGTAGTAATTATTATTATTATTATTATTATACCACTACCAGTCATTAATACCAATAATACTGGAATAATACCGATAATACCAATAATAATAGAAATAATACTGAAAGGCTTCACCAAAAATGTTCAATCAAGAATTTATTTATAATGTTAGGAAATATATACTTCAAGAAATCCAAATAAATCTCGAAATAATCCGCAAGACATTTTTGAAAACTTTCATGGTAAATATATTAAGGTTCGTCCCATAAGTCTTCGTTCCAAATGTATAATTAAAACAATTACTAACAATTAAAATATGTAAAAAGATAGTATATTTATAAAAATATCTATTTCATATAGGAACATATTAACATATTACAAATCTGAATACCCTCCACCTCCTTTTTTATTTTTTTAAATTTTCTATGCCGATCTCTATGAGTCTTTTTGCAGTCTCGTCACTAACTTTCAACGAGTTAAACTTATAAAACTGCTTAAAACTTCTCAACGATTTTGGTTGTATATTTCATTAGCAAACCGCAATTAGGTTTGAAGTATGAAAACCGATAACAAATGTGATTCCGAATAAAAAAGTATAAAGGCACTACAGGTCTAAAATGCATAATAACGGAGCTAGCACCACTTAACGGGTTCTGTCCTGTTTAACAGTCTAAAAGAGAAATAGAAAGTAATTTTATAGCTAGACATTTAGCAAGGCAGGATTTCCTCTGGTTGTTACCATCTAAATCGCAACCTACAATAATATCAACCTGGTGATGTTTCATCAATGCTCAAACAATAATACTTGGGATACCTCATAAGCACTAAAAAGTTTACTAACATTATTATTTACTGTTTTTTCCGAAGCTACAGATCGAACTACACTGTCCCTGTCAACAATATTGCTATAATCGAGCAGAAGCTCGTCCGAATAATTGAGTAGGTATAGACTATGAAATAGAACAGAACCGTTAAGTGGCTCTAGCTTCGTTATTATGCATTTCTGACCCGTAGTACATACCTTAATACGTTTTATTCAGAATCACACTAGCTACCGATTTCCAAACTTAAAACATAATGGTTCCATTTAGAAAAGCCGATGACGTCATATCCGGTACCAGCTGAAGTTCTAAGATGGATCCTAATACTGATTTCGTAAACTAGAGGTTGAATTATACAAAATTCTTGTAATAACATTGCTATAGCGAGAAGCTTGTCCGAATAATTAAGTGTAGAGTGTTAAACAGGACACCCTGTATACTCCCCTTATATATCACTACATTTTCAACTTTCATCGGGAAGGCATACTTCTTGGATCTTTTATTTAAATCTTCTATTTATCTGTTGTTACGACAATCCATATGCATTTAAACGCCTTCCCGATGAAAGTTGGGAATGTCGTCATATGCATGATATACAGCAAGATCACTAAATAACTTCCCGCCCTCGTAAGAAAAAGTAATTAAGTAATAATAAAGTAATAATAAAATAGTAATTTAAAAAAGCATTCAAAGCATTCCTCAAGAAAAAGATAGAATCTATTACTGTTTTTGCATACGGATGTATAATAAATTCTAGCTACAAAAAACTAGAGTTGGTTGATGATCTTTTCAATGAGTTTGTACAAGAGTATTGAAATTACCTTTAACAATATAATTAATTAATCATAATGAAAACTGTAGTAGTCAGCCCACGTATCTCGTGAAAGCTTTTCTCACTAAAACGAAGAGAGAATACGAATGAAAAAAAAATTATTTATTTAAAAGAAGCGAGATTAAGTCTGTCTATTGATATGGGTTTGATTTAACCCGTCTGGCATAAAATATTTAACATATCTTGTCAACACTTTATAGGGGCCGACATAGGTATCTTTAATTTAATTAACAAAATAATTTGCTTTCATCCATATGCTGAAGAGATCTATTATGGTCAATAAGTACTTGTAACCTTCTGAATATGGTAAATGTACTAAGATCGAGATGAATTTTCTCGAATCGTTGATCAGGTTCTGTAATTAATTCCAGAGGGACTTTTGTATGACAAATTACTTAGTGACGTTGACAATCAGTGCAGGAAACAACCCATTTTTAAAAATCTTGATTCATAGAAGACCATAGATAACGTTGAGAAATCACTTTCCTAGAAGATCTGATATCGGAATGTGCTACATTATGTAATTGTTGAAATAATTTATAGCAACATTATTGAGGAACGTAAGGTCTGGAATTCATCTTGCTTACTTCCGCCCAAATTGGTGACTGGCCGGGATTTTGAATTTGAACTAATTTGAAATTATTAATTTTGTTTTGGAATAGATTAGCTAATTTTGGTGTTAATATGGAATAGGTGAATATTCATAGATATAGATGGAATATATACATAAATTTCTTTTTCTACTTTGCGTTGACAGCAGGTTCACAATTCGTTTTTGAAAACTATTCCTTTTGTAAGATTGGCAACATTTTTTTATACTATTTATAGAGTTCTCTCTAATTTTGGTATTTGTAATCGAATTAATTTTATAACCGTTAAAGAGATTTGTGTGTAATTGGAAACATCGAGAATAATTGATGAAACATAGTAATAGTCCTTGTTTAATGGAAAAAGTCGTTACGGAATTTTGTTCTGTACTACCTGAGAGCCATAAAACCGAATTTTAGTTAAAACGTTTTAAATAATAATCGTTTTAAATGCATTATTAGAATTGAATTACAGTTATCGTATTTTTGCTTAAAAGAGTGCCATGAAAGTTGACAAACTCTGTTTACTCTTAAATGTCAATTAAAAGTCCATATTCATTTACATGCCATCAGTAAGTTGTGTTAGTACCACGAGATTATTTGAATTTATAATTAAAGTTGGCTGTGATTTTTAAATTAGATTGGCAACACTAACTGTTCACTTCACAGTTTGATTTGAATTGTCAAAGTGACGCTCCAAAATGTTTAATCTAGAACATAAAATTGCATAACCTCTAATTTACACAGCGAGTCAATTGGCAGGATCGCCAAACGTATAAAAAAATTCCCGCCTACTTTAATTTTAAATTTAAATGATCTCACGGTATTTCATTTAACAGAATGGCTGCAGTTCTTAATGATCGTTGAAAAGAGAGAAGTTGTTTGTTTGATTGGTCACGTTCTTTTTCAACAACCAATAAGAATTTTAGCAGATGCTTTGATTATAAATAACAAAAATATAGAGGTGTCATGCTGTAGCGTGAACCACACTGTATATATATATACACGTTTGAATTTGACACGTTGAAACATTACAAAAGTCAAATGTCATTTGACAGTGTTACAACATATTACACGCAGAAATCACTAAATTTACAAAAAAAGTGGTGCCAAGTAGAAAATGATCCACTTCAGAAATAAATAATAACCCCTATATTAATTCTTTTAATAAATGATTATAACAATTATTTCAGTATGTTGTTATAAGAAGTAAAGTTTTAATAAAAAATAAATTAGTTTTGAAGCAATTTAGTTTTAAAAAGTTAAGCAACCTTTTTCACAGTCAATGACAATACTGGACAGCAATTACAAGTAAATTACAAGCGTTTTGCAGTCTAGTGTAAAACAAGCTTTGTCAGGTTTGACCAATGAGAAGCAAGCCACGTGCTGGACGTATTTTTTATTACTGCAATTCTTGGCTGAATAGATAATAGACCTTTCTAATATAGAATAATGTAAATTTCCATAATTTAAAACTAATAATTTTCATATCATTTTCATTAATAAATTTCAAAGTCAGCTACGTTTTCGTATGAACTATTTTATTATTATTATTATTTTTATATAATATTATTTATTACTAATTATATTTAATTAAACGAATTAATAATTAATAATATTTTGTATTGCCAATTAATACATTATTTCTTGAAGTTAGGGAGCCCCGTTAAGATGGCGGCTGTGAGACATGGGTTAGTTGGTCCGTGTGAGGGGGATTGTTTTCATATTTCCGGAATAAATTTGAAAACAAAAAATTTATTTTTTAGAATAACCTAAAGAGTCTACACGATGTACGAATTTATGACCTCTAAAATGATTTTCGCTTTATACTTTTGTGTCACCACGATGGCCGAATCCAGGATATGTATTTACAAAACCCAAGTTGTAATCCCTGTTTGAGTAATTTTTTTTTATAAATATTTAATATGTTTTTTAAATAAGCAATTTTTTATAAATATAATATTATATTATTATATTTTGTGTTTTATTTTTAAATAACATAAATATACATAGTCTAAGGACGGTCGGATCGGTGCAATCTCGAGATGAGGAAGTTTAACTGCTCAAACACACAGATACAAAAAATATATTAGCATGCGTTTGCTAATTATTATAGCAGAAAACACGTGTTTTAAAACCATAATTGTTTAAAATCCTTAAATAAATAAATTTATTTATTTATTTATTTATTTATTTATTTATTTATTTATTTATTTATTTATTTGTTTGTTTGTTTATTTATTTAGTAAAAAAAGTAACGTAAAAAATTATTAGTCAAAAAACATTACATTATAATATTAACTACCACGTACATTTTAAAAAATTGATGTATTCGCAAACTGTCAAATTTTTCAATGAAACTACATTTATTGTTATCTAACTCATTTTTTGTGGAAAATTTTAGATAAAGTTCAGTATTTTTCAGGTTTTTATAGCATTGTTTCAAAACTTCCATAATTTCCTAAAAATTCAATTTTCATAATCGTTTTTCTCTAAATATTACCTGGTAATGTCCAAATAAAAACGTCAAAAATTTTCATTTGTGTTTAAGAGCATTTTACCAAAGTTTCATGAATTTATATCAGTTTTCATTTTACCTTCCGGCCGTTCTTAAACAATGACTATAACATTAAAGGATAATTTTATGTAATGATTTTTTTTATAAGTATTATATTTATAAAAGAATTGTTTATTTATAAAATATATAAAATATTTATAAAAAAGATTACCCAAGCTGGAATTAGAACTCGGGTTTTTAAATCTGTAATTCAACACGCTCTGCATTCGACTATGGAGCTGTTGTCATACATTTCTTCTTTAATGAATGTCCATTTATCATGCTTTTTTGGTTGTTTTTTTTATTATTAATTACTTTTTAATTCTTTTTTAGAATTAATTATAATACATTTACTTATCAATTGATTAACATTTACTAACCAACAATTAATATTAATTCATCTACCATGTAAAATATGCTTTCAAAATCTCTTTATTGGAATTCTAGAACAAAGGGGGGAAATAGTATGTAGCAAAGAGATGCATAATTCCCACTACTCAATATGAACGTGTAATTTTAGTAAACTAATCCACTCATATTACAGAAGATTATTTCAAGGTGATGTTTAAAACGATTAATGTGCCTGCATAGTATAGATCATTAAGAAAGCAAGTATTAGAACGTTTTAGTAACATAAACCTTCTTTCTTCTTCAAAAAACATTCTTTTGCTTTTGTTTTAAAAGTGGCTCTCACCGCTGCCACAAGTTCATGGTCGTTTTCAAATTCATGTTCTCCAAGGTCATTTTTCAGATTCGTGAACAAAAAGTAGTTAGAAGGGGCTAAATCGGAACTATAAGCTGGATGGTCCAGTTCTTCGAAGCCGTAACTTC
This sequence comes from Agrypnus murinus, assembly GCA_929113105.1. Classification (NCBI taxonomy): domain Eukaryota; kingdom Metazoa; phylum Arthropoda; class Insecta; order Coleoptera; family Elateridae; genus Agrypnus; species Agrypnus murinus. The sequence continues at coordinate 6,478,266 of OV816027.1, forward strand.
TCATAGCAGCGCCTGAGTGTTTTCGCCTTTTGCAAGTTGGGTTGCACATTTTCTCCTCTTTTGATAGGGTTTCTTAGGATGACTCAAAAACCAGAATAATATGGTGCATTCATTGTTCAGCCCCTTATAAATAATTTTTTAATAGTGTCTTCAGTGTCCGAAAACATTTTGGCCATTATTCTTCAAACTGAAGGAGACACTCGAAACTTGTTAGAAGGGCTGGAAGTTTTAACATGTTCAAAGCTTGAAAGTTTCACGACATTGAAATTTTGAAGATTTAGTTTGCTTATGAATTTCAGATCTCAGAACTTGACGATTTTCGACTGCTAGGTTTTCATGATTTCAGCTTTGCAGGATTTAAATTTCTCGGTTTTAAGGTTCTCGGATTTTTCTAGCATTTAAGATTTCATGGATTCAAACTTTTTGTGATCGGAGTTTCAAAAACTAAGAAAGAAGTTTCAAGTTTTTAAGAAGTTTTAAAGTTTTGCTCATTGAAAGTTTTAAATTATTGAAACCATTGAAACTGTCTCGGTATTGAGAAACGGTAAGTATTAAGCGTTTTAGAAAACGGCTATTTTTCCTTTTGGGTGTTTTTGAAGTTGAGATACATATTTATGGAGTTGGAACGTATGCAGTTGTAACATATATTTATACTGATCATAGGCTCCTAAGTATTTCCACGAGATTACAGGTTGCATAACGCCCTCTATCGGAAAACCTAACCTAAACCTAAACCTAGCCTCACCTTAGGTAATCAACTCTACCTAAGCTCTAATACTTGAGAAAGTAGGTACATGTGTTGTGTCAATTTTAGAAGCATCCAAAGGAAAGAATAGCTCAAAAAATCTGTTTGTAAGATTTAAAAGCTCTCAACGGATCACAAGTTGTACAACGCTTTGTAGCGAAAAGTCTAACCTAACCTAACTTCACCTTACCTAACCAACCTTCAACTTTCAGATTTCAATGGCTTAAATCTTCAAACGCTCACAAGGGGGTCACAGATTATATACGCTATCTGGCGGAAAACTGATCTAATCTAACCTCACTTAACCTAACCTCTTATGAATCCTCTAATCTAAGTTTGGATTTCAACGGCTTAAATTTTCAGAAAGTTATAATAGTAACGTTCTCGAGTATTCGATCGGGTCACACGTTGCACAACGTTCTCTAGCGGAAAACCTAACCTAACCTCTAATCTATCCTCACTTTATCTAACCTAACCACTAAATCTGCGACTCCCCGGGATTACCTGGTGGGGGGGGCTATGCCTAGTATAAGTACATGTGTGTTGCGTCACAATTCCAGAAACACCCAAAAGTAAAAAAGCCCAAAAAATCTATTTATAAGATTTAAAAGCTTCAGAGGTTTCAAGCTTTCAAGTTTGAGAAAGTTATAATTGTGACACTTTAGAGTCTTAGACGTAGAGATTCATCTACAGGCATATTACAGACCCGTTGACAGCTCGCTTTGACCTAATGGCCCGCTGTCGCTAACGCTTACTTTAATTTAACTTAAATCTGGATAGAAGAACTCTCTTGAAACCAAATTTTAAATCTTTTTTACTGATTAGGATTCACTATTTTATCAAATTTTAATTAAAAGGTTTTTCACCAATGTAAACAGTATGGTGCATAATTATTATAATGAAATTAAATTTATTATCATTTTTCTTATAAAATTTAAACGTGCACTAATAATACTAAAACGTTTTTATTATTTTCAGATAACTTCAAATGGAAATAAAGATGGACAACACAATAATACACGAGCCATATTACAAACAAACCACCCTAACAATACCAACAGTAACAAAAAGTACAACCTCATTAAAATCTTATCCAGTATCGGTAACGCAATTATCGGCAATGTTGTCGCAAGCGCAGCGCGAATCCTTACCGGAATGCGCAGAACTGGACACCCCCCCTGCAATCGAGCCACTGGACATCGTCTCCCCCGCTTCGACAACGTGCGAAGAGCGGCGCGCTTTCTTTAAAAAGTCGCACACATGCGGTAGTTTGTTTGCAAAGTGCGGGTGTAATAACAATGATAACAACAGTGTTAACACCACCAGTCGATCGCCGTTATTACAAACACTCTCTCAACTTCGATCGATTAATTCAACACCAACAAAAAGATCTTCCAATCCCACTCCGCCTTCGTGCACGAATTATTATCCACAAACCGAAACGAAAAGATTATCAAATCCGGAAATAAACAATAGTCAACTTTTAGCCGCGAGACAACGTAACAATAATCCTAAACCACTTGCGAGAGCAGCCCCTACATATCTTAATCATCCGGAAATACCTTATCCTATCCCTTTAATACCAAGGGAAAAACGTAAAAGTTGTGATAAAATTGTGCCAAATTTCGAAATCTCGAAGAACGCGAATAATAAAAAGAATAATCTCGACAATAATTATTTCTACTATCCCGACTTCGTTTGTAATAAATTCGCTCAATCGAATTTAGACTATTTAAAGTACACCGCTTTAGCTTATCAGAACTTAAACGATAATAACGATCATCAAGAGAATCCCGCTCAGAAGTATCTCAAAGAATCCGGAATAATCGGTCCGATGGGTAACGGCGTAACGACCAACCTACAAAAAAGTTCCTCGAGCGATTCTGCGGATACCATTCAACAGATTCGAAGGAACTCTAAAATAATGTGCGTGGAAACAAGGAGGAAAAACTCGGGTGTTCCTGAAGATTACGAATATTTGAAAACGGTCGTGGCCCATTTGAAGAGGGAACTTTCCGAATTGGAAGTAAGATATGGAGCGATGCAGAAGGAATTGACGCAAAGCAGGAAGGAGTTGCAATGCAAGGAATCTGAAGTGATGAAGTTACAAAGGGAGGTTCATAAACTCAAGGTAAGCTTCCTGTTGTGTGTGGGTATGTGTGGTTGGTGTGTAGAGGGAACTATTGTGTTGTCAAAAACCTTGACGTGAATAGAAGGGTTTGATTATAATGTAATCGACACGGTTCGATTTAGTAAAATGTTATACTATTCAAGTTTTAATTCAAAACCGCACACATTATTCCGTTTTGTGGGTTTTGTGTCGACAACAAAGCCATTCTTTTGTCTTTGTAATTAAGTTAGTAGGTATACGTTTGAAATAATGAACATAGAACCGATATTTTCCACATACATTTCTATATTACATTTTAAAAAGTAAGTGTCTCTTTTTATAATTAGTACAGTAAATAATAACAATTGCAAACAGTGAGTTAATAAAAAACTAGTCATTACGAAAGCAGTAGTGGTTGCAATACTAGACACAGTTTCGAAGGTTTCTGTTCTGGCTTTACTGAGTAACTGAAGATTTTTGAGTATTTTCCTACACTAGAGCTTGCGGAGCACCAATGCAAGCTTTTAGTCCAACATGTAGATACTGATACCTTCAGTCAATACTACCTTTCATTATGGGTAGCAAAACGCAAGAAAAGAGTCTTTAAAAGGATAAACAGAAATAAACACGAAAACTTTCATGGCCTGAGTGAATGTCAGATTAAAGTTCAAATTACAAACTTTATCGGTGAATTTTGAAATTTTTTGTAGCCTCTATTCCGTAATTTTATAGTTTTTAGCCCCTAGCAATATGGTATCATATGTGTAACACACTTCATCTCGCCTAATCAATAAACTATTTATCGCAATTTTTGTCCATAATCCATATAAATAATCCATTGTCAAGATTTTATCGCCTACAAAGATACTGCCTCCAACTCAACACTGTAAACCGTTCACTTTAATCTAGTCTATAGTTCACATATCTGCAACCAATAGTACATGACCAATAGTTTACAATAGTCCAGAGTATGTGATCTATTTTTCGATGGTTCGTGAACTCTAATTTATGATCAGTAGTGTATAATCACAGTCTATAGTCTACAACCTAAGCTATACATCTATATTTATAGCCTATGCGCTAGAGCAGCTTTTTTTACTTGCGCAGTTCTTTTTAGAATAAATTTCTATGGCAGAGCGCCTTAGACCTACCCTATGTCTTACAAGTTAATGATGTTTAGAATTAGTGAATAAGAATAGCAAACACACACGGGGTTTTGAGAGGGGGTATATAATAAGGGAATGTGAAATAAAGAGATATATATAAACAATTGCACAATGCCCATGCAATGGGATTATATTTTAAAAACTTTTGAATTTACCGTAACATCTCAATTTATTCTCAACTACCATTAACACACATGATATTGTCAAAGCTACTTAATGAGATTTAGTGAGTGTTTTGCACAAATTGCACACAAATTGTACACAAATTGCACACTAATTGCACACAGAATGCATACAAGTTGGACACAAATTGCAAACTAAATGCTCACAAATTGTACACCAATTGCATACAAATCATTTACAAATTGCAAAATTTGTACAAAAATTGTACACAAATTTCACATAAAGTTCTGAACAAATTCCATACTATTTGCTTAAAAAATTGTTTACAAATTGCATACAAAAGTGCACAAACTGTACACAATACAAACTGTGCACAAATTGCAAACAAATTGTACACAAATTGCTCACAAGCTATACACAGATTGCACACGAATTGGACACAAGTTGCAAACTAAATGCTCACAAATTGCAAACAAAATTACACAAATTACACACAAATTGTACTCATATCGTACACAGATTTCACATAAATAGCCCACAAACTGTACACAAATTTCACATAAATTGCACAGCAATTGCATACAAAAGTGCACAAATTGCACACAAATTGTACACAAATTGCACACAAGCTGTACGCACATTGTACGCAGATTGCACACAAATTGGACACAAGTTGCAAACTAAATGTTCACAAATTGCAAACAAAATTACACAAATTACACACAAATTGTACTCATATCGTACACAGATTTCACATAAATAGCCCACAAACTGTACACAAATTTCACATAAATTGCAAACAAATTGCGCAGCAATTGCATATGAAAGTACACAAATTTCACACAAATCGTACACAAATTTCACACAAGCTGTACGCACATTGTACGCAGATTGCACACAAATTGGACACAAGTTGCAAACTAAATGCTCACAAATTGCAAACAAAATTACACAAGTTACACACAAATTGTACTCATATCGTACACAGATTTCACATAAATAGCCCACAAACTGTACACAAATTTCACGTAAATTGCAAACAAATTGCGCAGCAATTGCATACAAAAGTGCACAAATTGCACACAAATCGTACACAAATTGCACACAACAAACTGTACGCACATTGTACGCAGATTGCACACAAATTTGACACAAGTTGCAAACTAAATGCTCACAAATTGCAAACAAAATTACACAAATTACACACAAATTGTACTCATATCGTACACAGATTTCACATAAATAGTCCACAAATTTCACATAAATTGCACAGCAATTGCATACAAAAGTGCACAAATTGCACACAAATTGTACACAAATTGCACACAAGCTGTACGCACATTGTACGCAGATTGCACACAAATTGGGCACAAGTTGCAAACTAAATGCTCACAAATTGCAAACAAAATTACACAAATTTCACACAAATCGTACTCATATCGTACACAGATTCCACATAAATAGTCCACAAACTGTACACAAATTTCACATAAATTGCACAGCAATTGCATACAAAAGTGCACAAATTGCACACAAATTGTACACAAATTGCACACAAGCTGTACGCACATTGTACGCAGATTGCACACAAATTGGACACAAGTTGCAAACTAAATGTTCACAAATTGCAAACAAAATTACACAAATTACACACAAATTGTACTCATATCGTACACAGATTTTACATAAATAGCCCACAAACTGTACACAAATTTCACATAAATTGCAAACAAATTGCGCAGCAATTGCATATGAAAGTACACAAATTTCACACAAATCGTACACAAATTTCACACAAGCTGTACGCAGATTGTACGCAGATTGCACACAAATTGGACACAAGTTGCAAACTAAATGCTCACAAATTGCAAACAAAATTACACAAGTTACACACAAATTGTACTCATATCGTACACAGATTTCACATAAATAGCCCACAAACTGTACACAAATTTCACGTAAATTGCAAACAAATTGCGCAGCAATTGCATACAAAAGTGCACAAATTGCACACAAATCGTACACAAATTGCACACAAGCTGTACGCACATTGTACGCAGATTGCACACAAATTTGACACAAGTTGCAAACTAAATGCTCACAAATTGCAAACAAAATTACACAAATTACACACAAATTGTACTCATATCGTACACAGATTTCACATAAATAGTCCACAAATTTCACATAAATTGCACAGCAATTGCATACAAAAGTGCACAAATTGCACACAAATTGTACACAAATTGCACACAAGCTGTACGCACATTGTACGCAGATTGCACACAAATTGGGCACAAGTTGCAAACTAAATGCTCACAAATTGCAAACAAAATTACACAAATTTCACACAAATCGTACTCATATCGTACACAGATTCCACATAAATAGTCCACAAACTGTACACAAATTTCACATAAATTGCACAGCAATTGCATACAAAAGTGCACAAATTGCACACAAATCGTACACAAATTGCACGCAAGCTGTACGCACATTGTACGCAGATTGCACACAAATTGGGTACAAGTTGCAAACTAAATGCTCACAAATTGCAAACAAAATTACACAAATTTCACACAAATTGTACTCATATCGTACACAGATTTCACATAAATAGCCCACAAACTGTACACAAATTTCACATAAATTGCAAACAAATTGCGCAGCAATTGCATACAAAAGTGCACAAATTTCACACAAATTGTACACTAATTGCACACAAACGCTACGCAAACTGCACACAAACTGTACGCAAATTGTACACATATTGCACACAAATTTCACACAAATTGTACTCATATCGTACACAGATTTCACATAAATAGCCCACAAACTGTACACAAATTTCACATAAATTGCAAACAAATTGCGCAGCAATTGCATACAAAAGTGCACAAATTGCACACAAATTGTACACTAATTGCACACAAACGCTACGCAAACTGCACACAAACTGTACGCAAATTGTACACATATTGCACACAAATTTCACATAAATTGGAGACAGATTGTACACCAATTGCATACAAATCGTTTACAAATTGCACACTAAGGTGCACAAATTGTACAGAAATTGAACACAAATTTCACATAAAGTTCAAATAAATTCCATACAATTTGCTTAAAGATTTTTTACAAATTGCATACAAAAGTGCACAAACTATACACAAATAGCACACAAACTGTACGCAAATTGTACACATATTGCACACAAATTTCACATAAATTGGAAACAAATTGTACACAATTGCATAAAAATTGTTTACAAATTGCATAAAAAAAAATTACACAAATTCCACACAAATAACACAAAAATCGTACACATATAGTACACAAATTTCACATAAATTGTTTAGAAATTGCACACAAATTATACGCAAATTGTACAAAAACAATACACAAATTGGACACAAAATGCTCACAAATTGCATACAAATTTCACATAAACTGCACACAAATAACACGAATTGTACACAAATCACGCACAAAAATAGTAATAATATAATATCGCAATCTAAATGTTCACAAGTTGCACTAGTTGTACACAAATTGCACACAGATTATACGCATATTGTATTGCACATATTATATAATCTTAGTAGTGTAGAGATTAGCGTGCTCGTCTCTCACAAAAGCGGCCCGGGGTAAACTCTTGCAGACCATGGCATGGCATCGGCAAATCTGGTTAAGATTTACTACAGTTTTTTTCTGCAACACAAATATAGGATTTGTGCTATGTTATCTGTTAGGTCGGTTGCAGCAGGCACGTTGGGCCTGCATAAGAGTAATAATCTCCTCTCTCTGCCTCCCGCGCATGCTACATAGCTTCTGGTGCCTGGTTTGCCAGGTAATGGGTAGTAGCAATTATGGAGTGTAAGAGATTAGAAAGCTTGCTACGACGGCGAGAGGAGCACAATCACAAGCACAAAAAAGAAAAACAGCAAAATGGATTAATGCTCCTTAAATTATATTTCCTTGATACTGATCTCGATAATTCAAGGGCAACATGAGAGCGTGCTCGAATCAGCAAGGCGCTTCCACCAGGATATAATAAACTTTCAGCGCTGGAACCAAATGCAACATTACGAGAACATGATGTGAAATTCCACTTTTAGGCTTAAACCGCTAATACTTTACCTGCTAGAATTATTTGCCTAAAAGCAGCCGTCGTGTTCTTAATAATTCAACACACTTATGACCCATTAGAATGGTCATTGAGAATACTTTACGGATGTCAATATTCTTTTTTACATCCGCCCTAAATACCAATCAAGCTAATGCTATATACAAACAAAAACAATCGACTTTTGAATGTTCTATCTCCAGTTCATTTACATTCTATTCCAGGTAGACGAACAGTCAAGAATCAATCAAATCAGTCATTGATGATCAATAATTTAAAAAGTAACTTTTCCAGGTATAAATCTCGACTTGAGATCATTTATCTGCAGTTTGGGAAGACACAAGAGTCTACCATTAGAGTCCAATCTAGCTTCATAGAGTCTCTCTTCCAGCCATTTGAATCATTGTTACCGAATGAAGACAGTTTAAGCAAATCTTTTGTTGCTGTTGTTTTCTTAGAGATTCTTAATTCCTTTACTCCTCTATGGATCATACAGTATCTACAAAATAGCACCATTAGGCTAATTCTTACTGATGCTTTCTCCACATCTTTCCTCTTTGTTTAATTTCTCCTTTAATTTATTTCCATTTTCTTCTTGTTATCTCCTTTGCTATTGTTGGTTTCTTCGTTTATTCGCATCTTATACAATTTAATAAACGTGGAGGTTGCTTTTTGGATTCTAAACTTGACGTTCTCTTGCGCTCTCCTGCGTACCTACCTCCCTCCCTCTACCCCTCTCTCCCCTGAGCCAGGAATTCAGATACGTTCAATTAGCGCATGGCTTACTTCTGTGACTGTTGCCAGTTCTTACTGGTAGATACGAGGTTGTTCTACCTTCTACTAGCTTTTTGGGCTAGTGCCGGAGCCGTTTGCCCGTTGGAGCCCCTTTCTTTAGGTATCCCGGTACTACTAGTCCAACTTTCGCCTTGCCCCATCGAATCCAACCCAAACATGGATTGGGCTTAACCATCTGTCTACCTCGATGTTTAGCGACAAGAGCCTCGGCCTGCCTCAGACTCAGTGGTTATTACGTGGATGGATGCGTTTGCGTTAACATTCCTTAAGGTAGTGTCCCAAGTAGACTTACTCATTTACTTACTTAGTGTTAATATGTACTTCAGGACACGCTGGACCTTTAACAGAACAGGTAAACTCTTTAATAATTGCTCCGCGACTTATCACACGGACGGACACGAGCTAATGTTTAGAAAAACAGGTCTACCGTTTTGTCGGGACTGGAGCGAGGGTTCCGATGCAATATTTTCCAGTCGATCATGGGCAGAATTTAATACAATGCGATAGCCCGATCCCAATACGATTCTAGGCTAACATTACGGAATATCACATCGCATCGCTAAATATCGTGGCGAATATTGCATTGCATCGATAATGTAAGCAGTTATCACTATCATTTGTTCCTTTCATCGCCTGACTGCCAAAGATTGCCATCCACTAGATGGTGCCACTAGTTTAGTATATTATTTTGTTCTTTTTTTCCCTATAATTTTATTATTTCTACAACTTCGTTTAATATTCTTGGATTTGTAAATGGCAATATCATAATTGCTTGCTTACTTCTTTGGCCATGTTAAACTATTTTAAAAATTAGACCAGGCTGGCAAGGAAATCTCCATGGCTTGTTTTCTATCATCTTTCAATTCCCGAAGAGTCAAGTGTGCTGCCAAGGGTGTTTTTAAATGACTCTTTCAGATACGTTAACTATATACTACATCGTTAAAAACTCTCTATAAATTAAGAGTTAAAAGATACAAGAATTACGAAACATAAGCCACTAGTTGAAGACCCACTCATCAGCAGGACTATGAACTTGGAAATTCCTGACCCTGTAACTCCTCACATACATCTACCTTCATGACTTGCTTTTGCTCTGCCACCTTCTCTTTATGAGAACTTTCATTACCAGATTATACGCATGGGGCTCTCTGAAAGTTCTGCTGGATGAAGATCAGTTGGCTGGTCTTTTCCGGATTAAGACTTTCACGCCGGTTCGTACAAATGTTGCCAGAAATTGAGAATAATTTCTCATAAGTGTAAGGCAAGCCAGAGATAAGTAGAATTTCTGGTGCCAGAATGGATTCTACAAGGATGCGGAATTGGTTCTGCTTGCTCTTCTGCCTTTGGGGCGAGATCCAATTGTCTCTCGAACTCCTTCTTCACTGGAGGTTTGGTGGTTCTCTTTACAGTTTTTTTTTGTTTGTAATTTCTTAAACATCCCGTATCTTAGTATGCTCTGTTGGCAGTTGGCCTGAGCTGTACCATTGTTTTTCCTTGCTGGTATCAGGAGCAAACTCATACTGTCCGCGCATAGCTGCATGATTGACAGTGATCTATTCTGCTGCTTGATGAGTCGACTCTTATTCAACGGTGACTCTTTTACTTCTAGACCTTCTTTTGCGTTATAGGTGTCCATTATGACGTTTACTTTGAGGTTGAGGTCAGAAATAGCTACAGTTTTGAACAGATCTTTGCTGAATCCCAACTTTGCTTTGATCTTACAAATGAGACTTTCAATTTGTTCGTTTTGTTTACCATGTAGACCATCTTTCACGTCGTTTCGTTTGGTATTGTAGTAATTTTGTTTTGAAAACTGTACGTTCAGCTTTATGTCAATGACAGTGAAGGTTCCACTCACTAAAAAGTATTTTCTAGTCCTTGTGCCAACAACTGCCCTGTGCCTCTAATTGAAGTTTTGCGGTCAATGTTCAGGACCCTTGAGTCTCCTTGTTGATATAGTGAAGGGTAATTGAGATGAATAGGTCATGGGCTGTGTTGGTTTAACTATCTGTGGTGATTGTAATCAATTTTCAAATAATATTCCTTTCAGTAGTTTTTCGTAGACTACCGTTCAAAAAGTATCTTCAGTTTACCTTCTACACCATCCTAAAAGCTCTATTGTCCAAGCTCATGCAAATTGCAACATCTGCACCAAATTTTAATTGTTCCTTGAACTGTTTAGACCAAGGCATAAAATTGGCTCTGAACCTCCTAGTCTTAAATTACTCAAAAGATTACTTTAAGTCAGAATTTCGTCTTTCTTTCTTCTCCAAATTATTTTTTGTCCAGATTTTAGAACATTCAGTGATTTTAGTGAAGTAATTCCAGAGCTTGCTGGCATTTTGTAGAAGCTATATTTAGTAATGTCAAGATTTGGTTAGTTGGTTGGTTGGCTAGAGCGGCGAAGAAAGTGCGCAATTTTTGAACATTTTGACTACGGTGAATGTTCCTACCGAGAGGCGTTTTAATTCAGTTTCAAAATGTTACCGCCTGTGCAACGCCACTTGGCTCGGCGGCATTTAATATGCGCTTAATATCGTTTAATACCTGTTTTCCGGATTCTCCCAATTCCACTTTTCCTAAAAAAAATCCCATTTCTCTCAAAGAAAAAAATTCTTTACTCCAATCTCATTTCTCCTAAAACGAATATTTTGGTCTCTTTTCTCCCAAAAGGTTGGGTTATAAGTGATAGTACTAACAGAGGCAGAGGAGAACACATAGTACGAGAAAAGAAAAAGAAAGGCCAACGGACTAAAGAACGAGCTATACAGCGGAGGTTAGATTATAAGTTAGTAAGTTTGATATGTAGATCTAAGAGAGACCGACTCACTCCAGACAGTTGAAGAGGCGACTGAGACAGAGTCACTAGCAGCGTCCAGGACACGCTATAGCCATCTAAAATCTAAAATGATTACCAATCAGTTGCAAATTATGCAGACTGCCAGTCGCTGAACTGCAACGTTTGTTAACGTCGACACTTCTTGCAAACAGTGAGATGCGGCACCTCACAAGTAGAGGTGCACAACGAAGGCACACAACTCAGCGACGACGATTTAGGGGGGAAAACGGACGACGGTCACAGGAATGTTGAAACTTAAGGCGACGGTTTTTATATTGACGACCATTACAAAAAAAATTATCAACAATATATTTGTTTTGGTTGGAAAGAAAAGAGATTTGGAGAAGCGAGAATTGGGGGAAATGGGATTGTGAGAAGCGGGAATTGGGGGAAATGGCATTGGGATAAGTTGGAATTGAGAGAAGCGGGAATTGGGAGAAGTAGAGTGGAATCATTTAATATCCGCGTGTCGCTGCTTATAACTACGAGCAAATAGAAACAGGAGAGAACATTTCAATGGTCGGGGGTAAGGAACCGACGCGACGGAAGTCGGCCATTATATAAACCACGTTGAGCAGGTCGGGGTTGTTGACGTACGACGTTCGATATTGTCCGTGTCAGGTCGGGGTTGTTGACGTATACAATCGATCGATATTCATCGGGTGCCGGTACCCTCTCTCACTCACTCGTACCCTCTCTCACTCACTCTTATAAACCACTTTTTCTAGCAGTTCCGTCGCGTGGAATATAATGCAATGTTCTCTCCTGTTTCTATTTGCTCGTAGGCTTATAATCACATAACAAAATTGAATTAACAATAATTGACAGAAAAGGACACTATTTATTTCTATAATGAAAATTGGAACTAAATTAAATGTAATCTTATCAATCTTACGTTACTCAAGCAACTTGCATACCATGCAAAAACAATGCACCCTTGTTTTCATTCCCTGTTAATTGCTATTTTTCGTGCTAAGTATATTTCAGATATCTAGAGAGCAAAATTTCGATTAAACTGACGATAAAGAAGTCACACAACCTATTACATACACCTTATACATACTACACAGTACAGACATAGGTTTCGATCACGTCACAAAATACTTCATTGCAATTACATATTACATGCACACATTTAAAAAAAAGAACTTTGAACTGCGATAAAATCGAAACACTTTTATGAATCGAAATAAAATTCTCGTTTTCACTAGTTTAGTTATTATGAACCGTACTAAAACGTTGCATAACATAATAATGATCTCGTTTAAAGTTTGCCAATCGATAAGGTAAATATGTGTATCAGGTTTAAGGTTAAATATGTATATTAAATTTTCACCTAAGCTGCGATAGAAAAAATAATGTATAATATTTAATATGTTCTGAATTTTCGAAAAATGAGCTTCTGCAGTATAAACTTATCAACTCGTCCTACCATTTCTATTGATTTTTTTTAAATTAATAAAAACTTACAATTAGCAAGCAACATGGTAAATTTCTCTTTTTTTATTGTTATTTACATTTTTATTCATGTTTTAATTGAGAGAAAGATCTCAATTTCCCAATGGCTAAAATAAATTCTGCCATAGTTTCTAAGTATGGAAGTGTTGGAAAAGTTAGATCATAAGAGTCCAGTACATCTTAATCTGCATGAGGGTGTGTGACACAAAACCTGACCATCTACAAGTTGTAAAAGGCCAGAATAAGATGTAAACCATTGATCTTCTGGCTTTGAACTTTCTTCCATTCAGAACTTTTCGAGAGTTTGATCCGACTGGCAAGAGATCCACACTCGAAGATAATATTGACAGCTGTTTCATCCTCCTTGTTACAGAGTTTGCATAAATGTTCCTTATTCAGACTGCCCATTGGATGCATGTATTTATTTCTGCAGGTTACAGTTATCGGTTACATTTGTATACAAAAAACGTTTAGAAGAACCGATAAAGTGACCCTGACAGATTTTGTTGAACACGAATCTATCCAGACTCAAATGTTTCCATTACTTTGATCTGTCACAAGAATCAGATAGACTGATTCTGGTGGAATGTTTGTTGCTAAATACGAATCTTTCACCTAAAGTAATTTCACTTGAAGCAACTGAGCGGCCGGAAATCTGCTTTGTTTGAGTGCTTCTTGTAACAGCTAAGTTAGACAAGACTCAGTCTGAAGATTAGTTAATAATTAACCCCAGCTTGAAATGTTAGTGATCCATAAGTCTTACCACAGTAGTGTATAACCAGTTTACCATGCCGTCAGGTTTTGCGCAGTACTAGTTTTGTTGCCTCTATTTACAATTTTTTGTGTGTGTATGTGTTCCAGGTTAGCTTTGTACCCAGGGTCGTACCTAGATATTTAGCCTTCTGGCACACTTGTAGTGTTCTACGACAGAGATGAAAGAGCTCCAACCCGCAAGTATCCTTTGGCAGCTACTATTTCCATAGTCTCGCTAGATAGAGTTGATTTTATTTTTCTGGCGACTAGGATATGCTATACCTATCTACAAGCGATTGAAGAACAGTTTCGCGTGATTTTCCCGATTGATGCGCACGTTAGTTAAGGACGAAACAACCGTCCCGTAGATATATGCTAATAATTAATGGGATTCGGTCAGATTCCCCCCCACAATTAGTTTTCTTTAACGTTTCGGTATATATTTTTTAATGCCATCTTCAGAATGAAATTAATAATTACAAGTTTACATCACATTATGCTTGGATACAGTCAAATAATTTATTATTTATTATTTAAATAGTTCACTACTTAATTCTTGGGCCAGGTAAACGTCTGCTACAACATGGCAACCGCCGTTTAAACTAAGCATAAGCATTAATAAAAATAACAGACACATGAAATCAAAGAAACAGAAAGAGATTTATGTAGTTTTAGTATAAAAAAATAATATTAAACAGTAAAAAAGGTAAATATTAAAATCAGCAAATCCAATTAAAAATTATAATAGTTCGCACAAAAATCAGATTACAATCCAATATAAACAACAATTTAATATAAATGATAATTATTCAGTTCTTATAACACTAAAATAAAACAGTATCAATCAATGAAATTTATATTGTCCAAAAGAACTCTGATTAGTTATACGCACGATTTCTGCAGAAAAGGTAACTTAAAAGTAAATCTTGCAACTGTGTAAACGCAACTAATATAACCAAATCAAAACAATAGCAAAGTTTTTATTTAATACAGATCCTAAAAAGAGAAGAGAAAGAATTTTTATACATATCAAAAATAATTACCAATAATTTGTATATAGAAGGATGTTGTGTAGCGTGTCTTCTTAATCTATGTACAATGTACTCGATAAAAACACTTGATGTTTTAGAAAACCCAACGTTCCAGAAAGAAACTTTCAGTAGTAAGGAATATTCGTAGCGAAAAGACGTAAGGTAAAAACTTGTCGTAACAACGTAGCGTTAAAAAAAGAAACCTAAAAGAGAATTCTGCAAATAATTAAAAAGTTATCACTATAAACTAAAGCATGCCAAAATAGATGGTATCGGCTAGTGGTCTCGAAAGATAAAATGGTCTCTTGTATTTATTTATTTATACAAAACAAGGAATAGAGATAGAAATAACCTTAATGAATAAATTACTTTAGAAGTATACCTGGAATTGTAGCGATTAGATCCCAATCAAATTGGATTTTCTGTGTGGACAAGTTCACCTACGTGAAACAAACTAGATCCACAGCAAATAATTAATCTTCCACCCACTTAAAAACCTCAAAGAGGGAGATTATAATCAAACTTCACAAATGTGTAAAGCACAACACTACTTGTTCCAAGATAATTTACAACTAAACTGGTGAAAGGAATCATTACCTTTTAAAGTTTTAAGTGTGGTAAAAAGTTAAAGTAACAGGTAAAAATATTGTGATAAGCAGAATTTACCAATATAGAAGCCCAAACTAAAATATAACCAAATTAAGAGTGACAGACTGATAATACCACAATGGGGGAAAAGCCTTTTAAGAATAAATTTTAGGTTAAACACTGAAGTAAAATCAAACTGGGGAAAAGCCAGAAAAATTGTAACTATATATTGAGGCCATAATTATTTCCCTGCAGTAAGTTCCCTCTTGATAGCGACTGTAGGCCAAGTGTTTACTTGGGCAACGGTTGCAACCTTACTCAAAGTGCTAAAGGTTTAATTGGGCAACCTTCCACATCTAAGGCTTATTTGCCACCTTGTTCAGTTCCTTCGAGGAGCTTTCATCGATTGAAAGAACGAACGTGGCTCCACCCTTTGCAGCCAGGGCTTTGGTTTGGGTTTGTAACAGACAAAGGGTTCTTTGAACACCAGTAAATCGATGGGAATACATATATTACCATTCTGAAGATTTTGATCTCATCTTTGAACGCTCAGTTCTGTGGTTGAAAAAGCAGTACCTTCATTAGGAGGCTAAGGACCTGTTGAAGCTTCTTTGCCAGTTTTAAGATTAATCTGCTCTCAGGATAGGTTTGCAGGGCGATAGCCGTATTTGTGATTGTAAGAGTTTGACCGTAAGAGTTGATTTACCAGGTTTAGTGTTTGAGTGTTGCGAAAGATACAGTCCTTCACCCTATTTGGGCTCTTTTCTTTTGATCAGGCTTACTTCTGTTTTCTAGGTCTTCAGTTGTCTCCACTTATTTAGGATTACAGTTCGTCCTAGGTTTTCTAGGCCTAATGGGTTTATCTCTAACCTTCGATTCCCAGCCACTCGCATAGGTTCAGATTGAGATCGAGATTTGTCGTTTACCCTTATAATCCACAGCACCGTGGAGGTCGGAATCTGACCCAAAAAGTTTTCCTTAGTCTCCATCGGAGTAAATGGTGAGTTCAAAATGTTTATCAGGTTAAATCATTATTTGTCCATGGTTGTTCTTACGACCGACTATGTAATATTTTACAATTGAATGGCTGTATACAATGGGAAGCGTCCAGGAGAATCCAGTAGGAACTAGGCAATCACACATCACTTCATCTGGTCTCGCTACCGCTACCTAAGAATTTAGGTTTATATTGAGGTTGTTTTATCTCGGTCCAGACAATTATGCCAGGAATCTTGTGGCTGCACTCATCAAGTTACGGTAATAGCTGTCGACGTTATCCTCGTTGCAGACCCTTGATCAGGACACGAAATCTGGTTAGAGAGGTTGGTCTAGGCTATGTTGCGAGTGTAAAAAGCTCAAACAGCTACACACATACTCACCGCTATGCCGTTGATTTAATTAAGGAAACACTGGTTCATTCAAATACGTCAGGCTTTCTTCTACCCCGCCACCTGGAGACGCGTCCGATTGTTGACACCATTGGTTAGTACCTAGTATACCTAAACTATACCTAGCCTGTGCTCCCAAGCCAGACTTGGCATTAAAGCGTTACACATTGTCTACTGGAAGATAATTTTAAGTCTTTCAACATCGTCGTTAGACTGTTTTTGAATTGGATCGCTGATCGATAAGATAAAAGGAATGAGAGCACCTTTTCTGATATTTAAACAATAACAGTGAGAGAAAATAGTTTACCAAAGAATACCAATCTTCTAAAATACTCAAATTACTTTTTGTTAGGCAGCTATTATTATGATAAATTCTTACATCTAGATCTTTATTTCAGAGCGTTCTCCAACAAGCAACGTGTTTCAACAATGAACGCGACATCCTCACAAGTTTACAAGAACAACACGCGATGGCAAATAGGGCTCCACAACACCAGCAATCGTTAACAACGTGCTGCAACAAAAAGCAAGGAGTATCGGCTGAATCGAGCGATTCTTCTGGCCAATCTAGTTCCATTCTCATACAGAAATATGAGAAAGATTTTAGGTGAGTATAGTAACGGACGACGGTAAATTGACCATCTTTGTCATATTTCGTCTTCTTTTGCAGGTCTAAGCAACTCATCAAAGATGCCATAATGGACAACAACTTCTTAAAACATTTAGATTCGCTACAAGTACGTGAAATAGTAGATTCGATGTATTCGAAAGAATTCGCATCTGGATCGTACGTCATAAGGGAAGGTGAAGCCGGTGCACATTTGTTTGTTTCTGCTGAAGGAGATTTTGAAGTCATTAAGGATGATAAGGTGTTGGGGCGTATGGGATCTGGAAAGGCTTTTGGAGAATTGGCCATTTTGTATAATTGCACGAGAACTGCTTCGATAAGAGGTGAGAAAAGATCTTTTGATCTTGAATCTTGATGTATTTTCCCCAAATTTTTCATTTTACAGTTGTGGTCGATTCAAAGGTGTGGGTGTTAGATCGTAAAGTCTTCCAACAAATAATGGTCAGAACTGGTTTGCAAAGATTACAAGACAATATTAACTTCTTAAGATCGGTCCCACTTCTTCAGAATCTCAGTAATGATGTTTTGGCTAAAATTGCTGACGTGCTTGAAGTTGTAAGTATATATAGGTAAATATATTTTAAATTTCAATACAAACACTTTGTTATCTTGTAGGAATTCTATCCAGCTGGTGCTTATATTATTAGACAAGGAGCCAGTGGCGATACCTTCTTCATTATAAGCAGTGGCAGTGTTAAAGTCACGCAACGACTTCCTGGTAAGTTAGTTGTAAAGTGTGTAAACTTATAATAGACAACCCATAATAAATGAAAAGGATCATAATATGATATTAAAATTATTTTAAAGGTTGCTTAGAGGAAGAAGAGATTAGAACTTTGGAACGTGGAGACTATTTCGGTGAGCAGGCGCTTTTAAGAGAAGAATGTAGGACAGCATCTGTGATAGCTTTGAAACCTGGAGTAGAATGCCTTACATTGGATAGGGATTCTTTTATTCAGCTTATTGGCGATCTCAGTGAAATCAAAGAGAAAGATTATGGAGATGAGCATAGGGTACTTTCGCGCCCTAATAGTACTGTTAGTGTTTGTGCAGAAAAACAAGGTAAGCTCAATTAATAAAATTATTATTCGATAGACAGCTCAAACCACCACCCCAACTCAAGTGATCCTATCTCAATACCAGTTCCTATAGTTTTTTTCATCTAAAGAAACAGCTAACCCTGCTATTGCTTTTAATGGCAGTTATATAATTAGTTCAAAGACTAGAAGGGTTTTATTTATTGTTTAAATGTGGTACTTAACAGACAGAGCTTATATATGTCCAAAAAATGCGTTTGCAATTGGCCCAACCTTTAGGTCACTTTAGCAACTGGGCTAGAAACTTAAGAGGATAATATCCCTAGATTAATACCCACCAAGATCATTGAATCCTAACAGAAACTTACAGAGAAATAGTTAGGAGATAATCAACCTTTGTGTGCTGTTTCCTGGTTCAGTTTTCTGCCATATCTCTGAAATTATACATTGCTTAGGGGCACTACCCAGTAAAAGTTCAACGAGGATTTTCATGGTCTCCTGGAATTCTGTGCGATTGGGAAATCTATTCTTTACATAAAGGCTATGGTACTTTTCTGTCACCATTTTCGTTTCAAAAATATTTACATTCGTTTTTCCGCTAAGAATTCCGCTAGGACATCTTTAATGAATGACATGTCTCACACAGAAACTTGTCCTTGTGATGTTTAAATTTAACATAACGTTAACATTGTAGTTTCTTATTCCTAGAAGGTTATGGCATAACAGGAGTTAGGTGCACTATTTCTTGAGTTTTCTACATTTTCTCTAACAAAACAATTTCTATAAAAACCTGTTAAGGGGTACTTGACAGAACCAGTTAAAAACTTCTCATGTTCTGTTTTGTAAATCTCAATACTTCCCAAATTGGGGAGATCCATTTGCTCGACAGACATTTACATCTGTTTGGTATTTTGTTTTTTTTTCATTCTATGAATATTCAGCATTTTTCTGACCCTTCTTCTGTAACAACCTAAATTTGAAGCCTCGCGATGGACTGTCAATTATAACATTTTAAATTACTCTAACTCAAAATATTAAAACATTACTTACTGAAAATCAAGAACGATACTTACTGTACTTACTTATGCACCGACGCAGATCTCTTTTTGTTGACAATTTATCATTCAGGGGTAGGTACTGGTTTCTTAAGCTCATAGATTTTAAAGAAAAAATAAGGTTTTAGAAATAATAAGAAATATGGGCGCCATACACTTGAAGTCATTGCATCATCAGAACCCGCAAGTGAAAAAATATTCTGATTAAATTAATTGGATTAAATAAACTAATTGCAATTAGTTTGATTGACGTTAAAGCAGGTTAATGTAAATGAATAACTTCAACAAATGATTGAGCCAACATTATCACAACCATGTCTAGTTTTAATTCATATTTATTTGTAGATCAAAATTATTGTTTTTGCAAAACAATGACATTTTATTACCATGCTAAAAGGTACATAAAAATCTTAATAACTAAAACGACTTACTTAACAAATAATGTTCATCAACTAATTCTTACTAGATTGTGAAATCTAGATAAACACCAAAATCTCACAACACTATATTGCCTTTTTCTTCACTTAACTTTAGGTACAAAGTACCTCACACATTATCAATGTAGAGCAGGAAGAACTATGAATCCTGATAAAGATGCTGCAGATAGTAATTGAATTTAAGAACGAGAGTTTTCTGGAATTATGTATGTAATAACTTGGCTCTTGCCACTCAATACTAAAAGTTTTAAACTCATACAATCCCAATAAAAACGTCCGTTATTTACAAATTTTAATTGTTGCCGCAAATTTAATTACCAGAAGGCTACATTATATTAACTCGGTATTATTGTGATCCGGCACAAAACTCGGCAATACCACAATATAAGTGTTTCAATGGAAAGCAGAAGATTAAGGTTATTAGTTTTAATATTCAAATTATTGTTAAATTTCTTTGACAAATCATAAACTAACGGCACACTAGATTTATTATAGATTCGTTAACCCGAATTGCTAAACTTTAATTGAATTTCTTTCAATAACCTTTAACTAACGCCATGCTCGATTATCTGTTGATTTTATTAACACGAAGGACTAAACTGTAATATAAAGCCTTAGAAAGCTTTCCTGTACTGTAAACGGAATGAAAAGTACACGAAACGATATCGGAAACAACAATTCGCATTTAGCAGACCGTATCATATTTTGCTTTTAATTTTGGAACTGTGATTTCATAAACACAAATAAACGTAGAACGCCATAGGAAGCTTTGGGGCCAAAGCTCGCAGCTTGGACTTGAAAGCCGCTGTCTTGGGGATGCAAAACTATCTTCTCGCTAATATTTTTAAGAAAGGGAAAATAACCACCCTATCAGAAACTAAAATGACACACATTGCGCCAATAGGAAAAATCCTTCTAGAATATTCTTAATTTTATTTTATTGAGACGAAGGAATACTTTCTCACGGAAGGTCTGATATAAAAAAACAGACCAGACTTGCTTTTTTCTGTAGATTTTTGAAGAATCTATTTAGCAAACATGAAATAAGCACGTAGCGGACACATAAATTTAGTTTAAATGCATTTATGTCAAAATATATTCAAATATACAGGGCCGTACTAAGATTATTTTAATAAATACAATAAATGTATTAAAATGGATCCTGAAATTTTAACACGTTACACTTCAGAGATCTCCTTCTTTTTTTGCAATTTTGCTTCTTTCTTTAAATGAAATTGTTACACCAAATGACCAAACCTCCTACAATATTTACAATAATTTAATAAAAATATTCATTTGTAACTGTCATTGTAACAACCATCAACTAATGTACGAATTACCATTTTCAGAATACGAATACATGAAACTAGATGATCTGGATATAGTAGCCACATTAGGTGAAGGGGGCTTTGGTCGAGTTGAATTGGTGCAATATTCTTTAGATAAAAGTTTAACGTTTGCTTTAAAGTGCTTAAAGAAACAACATATCGTTGATACACAACAACAAGATCACATCTTTAGTGAAAAGACCATCATGATGTGCTGTAGAAGCCCATTTATATGCAGGTAATACATATTTGATGTTTGTGGTCTTAGCAAGTCGACCACAGAAAAATATTCAGTTTTTTTCTCTTTCTTATTTTAGATTATACAGAACTTTTCGGGATTCCAAATATGTTTACATGTTGTTAGAAGCCTGTCTCGGTGGCGAAGTGTGGACAATTTTAAGAGATAGAGGCTGCTTTGATGATCACACCACTCGGTTTATAACGGCTTGTGTGGTTGAGGCTTTCGACTACTTGCATAACAGGGGTATAATATACAGAGACTTAAAACCAGAGAATCTCTTATTAGATACACAAGGATATGTCAAATTGGTAGATTTTGGCTTTTCGAAAAGGCTTGGTTACAGTAGCAAAACATGGACATTTTGTGGTACTCCAGAGTATGTAGCTCCGGAAACCATATTAAATAAAGGCCACGATAGGGCTGTTGACTATTGGGCTTTAGGAATTTTAATGTTTGAATTACTTACTGGAAGGTAAATTAATTAAAATATAATGTTCCTGTTTTCATTATTATTTTAATTTCATATTCTAGCCCTCCGTTCAGTGCATCAGACCCAATGAAAACTTATAATTTAATATTGAAAGGTATCGACATGATTGATTTTGCCAAACATAATGTGGGAAGATCAGCACAAAGTCTCATCAAGAAATTATGTAGAGATTTACCTTCTGAACGCCCTGGATACCAACGGGGAGGAATTCAAGATATCAAAAAGCATAAGTATGTAAAGATAATTTAAACTGTTATAATAATGCTACATTAAATTATTTGATTGTAGATGGTTTCAAGGTTTTGATTGGGATGGCCTTAAGGAGCGTACTTTACCAGCACCAATTGTTCAGCCAGTTAGAGGGCCTTGTGATACTTCAAACTTTGACTGTTTCAGGAAGGATAATGACATACCACCTGATGAGTTGTCCGATTGGGATATAGATTTCTGATTTTATGAAAATAGGTTTATCTACTTAATGTTAGAGTTTTAGACATGAAAGTGAACAGGGTTAAAAAGTCAATACTATTACCAAAGTAAACTTCAGGTTTATAAAGAGTAAAATATAAATAATACTTAAGCTTAAATGCGAACACAATATTGATAGTTTGTGACAATAACCAAAGTATTTTGTAAATATATTTTATGTAATATTTGCAAATAAAATATTTATTCATATTATATCAATTATTATTTATTATCTTGGGTATGGAATTGAAAAATCTTACCTACATCTAGTGTTTCAAGACCCAGAGTGCACACTGACGTCATAATGTCGCCGTTTTATCAGCAGTAACGACGTCAAATGACGTATTAAAATTACGTCAAATTGTCGTACAACTGACAGCATTATTTCACAGCCCAAGGACGTCAATATAAGACGCCCTTAAAACGTTGTCCAATGACGCCATTAAAACGTCCTATACTACGACTAGGACAGGAATCATAAATAAATAGTTGAATATTGAAAATAATATTTATTATATACTATTTTATACATAATTATTAAACAAAAGTAAACATTCAATAACAGAACATACATCTCTGTTGTATTGATTGTTGGCACTTTGAAGTTGTTAAACTAGCTTAACGTTAAGTTGTTAAGCTAACGTATGTGTATACTACGTGTATTTCTTGAAGGTTTACACTTCAACAATTAACACATTGGCAACAACAGTTTCATAGGAAATCATTAAACAGCGTGCACATGGGATGTCTGTGCAACAGGTGGTGTATAGTTTAACACCACAATTCACCACCTGTTGCACAGACATCTCATGTGCACACTTTACAATGTGTTGCTGTGCAACTGTTGTTGTTGTTGCAAACATGTTAATTGTTGAAGTGTATACTTTCAAGAGAAACTCTAGATAGACCATGACATACTGGTAATTTGTGTTATTATGTATAATAATGATAATTATAGTAATAGTAATTAACTTGCAAAATTTGTGTTTGTTACAACAAAGTTGAATCTCCACAAGTAGAACGACATACCAGTCTGTTTGATTTAAAGCACCCCGTCTTCAAGCAGCTTTAATTTAGGTCAGAAATGGTATAAACCATATATATTATTAAATGGCATAAAATTTTCTATGTTCTGGTTCAGAAAACTTTATATGTATTTACTAAATCGGTGTGAGGGTGATGACGTTATCAAACTTTTTTAAATTGCATGATAGGTATTTTTTTTATTGAAATCAATAGAATATTGTGCTCTTTTTTCAAGCATGATACATATTTATCTTACATAAGAAAGTTTTCAAGTAAAAACGTGACAAATAATTTGCGACTAGTAGGCTTTGTATTCTGGTTTCTCCAATTAATAAAACAGAATTCTCTAGTAAGCTTAGATAAAATAACAAAACTTTAGTTATTCTGATGGCCTGTAATCTTCAATTAGGGAAACTGTAGAACGAAACAGTTCTACTCTAGTTCGACTACTAGTACTAGTAGTCCTCTCCATTTACTTGTCTAAAGCTATAACGCCGGTAGCCGTTATTAATATTATATTGCTTTGTTGCAATCTAGTGACAATCGACGTTGCCACTTCTAGCTCTATACACAACAATTTGTAAAATTAGCTAAAAGGGTCATTTTTAGTCGTTCTATTTAAATAATTGATGAGATTGGACACTTTGGTAAATCAATTTCGATTCAGCATCAAAGAACTATTGGAATCTACGCTTATATCTTCAAGGACAGATGCACGTTGCATTTCTGCTGTGAACTGCTTTTAACTCTACAGCGAAAACCCACATTCCATCGGCATGCCTGGTGTCCAGTTAATTTCACGTACTAAGTAGCAGGTAATAAATGCATCATTTTCTGATTATCTTTGTACATCACAATGGTATGTAAAATGAATGCAAAAAACAGGCATTTCATTTGCATGGCGTACGAGAATTACATTCTTTTCACATATTTACTCTTTTTTTTGTGATTTTAAGGATGTAATTTGTGGCATGCGAATTTACGTAATTTCCGTGTAATACCGCTACTTGGGCAAAATCAATCATTTTCTTCGGCTTGGTTGCTTCTAACATCGAATCGATGGAGTCGATGATAGCTGGTTTTCTTCTAAATTCTTTGTAAGAAAATCTGGAATTGGTTCTGAAACATGAATTTGGGAACTTAAGATAATCTTGTTTATTGTTTCCAGCCTTACTTTGTGGAACTCCATAATCATGAAATAAATAAAGATTATTAAAAGTTTCACAGTTCTATTAAAATGCAACCTGACAATATTGTTTCGACAGCTATGCTGTCATTATCAAAGGTAATGTATGAACTATTAATGTCTCTTAGATTCTATTTTTAGAAAATATATTACTTATTGAACAGGTTTGCAACTCACTGAACAAACCCTGAATCGAGCATTAGATAACCAAGTCTTCGTCTTTGTAATCAGTCCTGCTAGATCTGAACAAGGTTATATCGCTTGGGGATATTCTCAACTTACGAATAATCTTTTATGATATAGATCTGGTGCAATGTAATGTAGTAAGGCAACAAATTCCAATATATCATCAAGTATACTAATAAAAAAAGAGTGTGAAAAGGTTTGAAGTTGATGATAGTATAATGGAATGGAATATAATGCTACAATACTTTTATTTTATAAATAATAGTGTAAATATGTATCTATGTAAATTATAATTTTGTAAAACAATAAATATATCTTAAGTAGAAATCTATTTATTTTTAATATTTACGTTGTCATATCGTCGCCTTTAATGCATACTGCCGTAACTGTTTTTAAGCAACTTTGCAGGAGCGCTGTTTAAATGCTTATAAACATCTATTATAGATGATATGAACTTAATTCTCTGAAATGTTGTACCTAGCAATGTTGCTAGTTACAACATTTCAAAGAATTCATCATGCCATCTGTAATAAAGTTTGTATAAGCATTTAAACTGCAGCCCTGTAAAATTGCTAAAAACCAGTTATGCCAGTATGCATTAAAGACAGAGATATGTGTACCACTGTTGGAGGCATTTGGCGGTTATACCCAATGTGTACTAGATGCCTAAACCACTGATACAAGTTAAAAGTAGAAAGGGGGTTGTAAATTATCATATTTTGGCTATAACACATTAATATCGAGCCAGTTGAGCCCCTATATCTACAACTGGTAGCGACTATTGGTCTTACTGCTGCAGCAGAAGTGCCAAAACTAGGTTACCAATATTGAAAATTGGGTATCAGATTTGACAGTGGGTGCGTCCAACACATCCCTGGAAATACAGCGCTGCAGCAGCTTTCACAGCCGCTTTAGAATATCAATAATCAAAATGTCAGAACATCAATTCTGACAGTAGATAAGAGATATAATAAAAATAAATAAAAATTTTAAATGGTGGTTTTTAAATCTAAGACGGCTGTTAAAGCTGCTGTAGCACTGTATTTCCAGTGGTGTGATGAATGCACCCATTTGTGCCCTGTCCCATCTGGTACACTGAGGTTATAATGGCGTTATTTTGACGTTCATTATTGGTCGACGACGTCATATGACTCATAAA
Source organism: Agrypnus murinus (assembly GCA_929113105.1). Lineage (NCBI taxonomy): Eukaryota > Metazoa > Arthropoda > Insecta > Coleoptera > Elateridae > Agrypnus > Agrypnus murinus. The sequence goes on from OV816027.1 coordinate 6,504,629, forward strand.
TGATGTCTATAAGACGTCATGTTATGGGACGTACGTAGACGTCTTCAAAACGACGTCTTTTGTACGTACAATACAATACGTACAAGTTTCATTAAAAATATATTATTTTAGCAGGGGCCAAGGAATACTAGTCATATTAAGCAGGTGGTCACAATATAGAGATGTTTTGACTGTAGTATATAATAAATATTATTTCCAATATTCAACTATTTATTTATTAACTCCTGTCTTAGTCCTAGTATAGGACGTCTTTGGGCTGTGACATAATGATGTCAGTTTACAACAATTTGACGTCGTTACTGCCGAAAAAAGTGCGACATTATGACGTCAGTGTGCTGGCTGGGGTGGTCCTACGGTAACTCATATGCTTGATAATAATAAAACTTTTTGGGAATTTTAGCTTTCTATGTATTTTTGTATGCAAAAATCAAAAATAAGATTGCGTATCACGTACCACAAAAAACGATATAAAAAGAGAAAAATAAATTCCTTGGAGAATTCTCATCTATTTCTTCCACACCGCTAGCAATTGTAAAACTCTGATGAGTGATTTTGCTCCATGAAACCGTCCTTATTAATTCTTGCATTTACATCTAATGTGTTAACATCATTCTTCTATTTATTCATTTATTGTTGGGTGAGGAATTGGGATAGCAGATCATCCTTTGTACCTCCATGACACTGGTTACTATGATCATCTGGTCAATAATATTATTGGTGCGGCCAGGGCCCCCCTTTTACTAGGTGCTACGTGCCCTGCTCATGCACAATCACCCAGAATCATATTGGAGCATCGGTAGCTGCTGCATCGCTTAATTAATTCTTCAGTAATATTCTTAATGATAGTTAGGTTAAATTTTATGCATTTTCTGTTATCTGTTACATATTTATTAGTGACAATTATTATTAAAATTGTTTGCGTAAAAAAGTAAAAATTCTAATAAAACGAACAAAGAAAAAAAAGCATTTACAAATTTATTCCTCGCCAGAACTTTCTAATCCTGTAGTAGGATAGCAGAAGATGTTGATGGTGATATTATATCAATGCATTGAAATATTGGTGACAAACCGTATGCATATATATTGAAGATAGGCTAAAATATTATCATTAATAGTGCTACTGGTTATCAGACGGCGCGCAGTTTTTACAAAGTCTGTAGCATATTTTAAAGATTAATAATAAGGCTACTGGTTACCAGATGACGCGCAGTTTCTAGAAATTCTTAAGACTATTTAATATTGAATTTTATTAAGTTAAAATCTATTTTAAGCTGTTTATGTAACACTTATTAATAAATATGTAACGAAAAAAGCATTAAATTAACGTAACAGTTATAATTAACCACTTCTAACTCCTGTTCAATAATCCTGGAAACACACCTGCATCAGTTAATTCTTTTACTAATATTTTTAACTAAATCTAAATTATGATTCTTACGTTGATTCTTATGCATTTTTTATTGCATATTTATTAAGAATTTATTATAAAATAATTTAAAATAAATAGTATTAAAGTAATAAAGTTTAATTTTAAAATAAATATTATCTTAAAAATAAACAGAAACTGCACGCCATCTAGTAACTAGTAGCATTATTTTTATGTGTAAAGATTTTTGTGTGTGCTGTCAATGTACGTACGGTTTGTCGCCAGTATTTTAATATAGGCGCAGTTGATGTTTGTTTGGGTGAACAACGTTAGCGTCATTTCCTGTGTGCTCCATTTATATAAAATCGGTTCTTTTCAGAGCCACCTTGACCATTTTAGTCTGTTTGTACGGTAAGCGATGTTACTTCTAATTTATCACGTGTTGCAAATTTAACCTTACTTTATGTTTAGCAGTCTACGTTCGACTCTCCGTTTTGGAAAGTGTGAACATTATTACTGATTCGTCAACAGCGTTTAAAATGGTTTTTGTGTGTTGTATAACGTCATGTAAATTGACTAATAAGGAACAGAAAATGCACAGTTTACCAAAAGACAATGAGGTGAGGTTTTAATAATCTCATGTTGTCTGTTCACTAATAATAGCAATTATCTATCTTTTTTTAGGCTTTTGTAATGTGGATGGGTCTAATTGGGAGAACTGATCTACTCGCGATTGATGCCTCAAAACGCAAGAATTATCGAGTGTGTGATATTCATTTTGATGACGACACTAAGTTTTTAGTTAAAAATAATCGCACAAATCTGAAGCGGGGTAGCATCCCCAGTTTATTTTTGACGTGTAAGTATTCTCTTCTTCTTTTTGAGACTAATTAGTTTACGTAGATGTTCATTTCCAAAATAATATTTTTATTCTTTATTAAGATAAATAACGATCCGGTTTTCAACTGCTTGTAACAGTCATTCTCAGGTTTATAAGTATGATATTTTGAAAACGAGCAACAAGTTTGATAAATAATTGTTACAATGCTCGACAAGACGTACACCCCTACGTGGGTTTATCGTATGTTGTAATTTACTTGTAAACGAATGTTTGTGGTTTTTAGTTTCAAATGAGGCTGTCACACACACTCCAGTGGATGCTGCTATTTATTGTGATGGTAATTTTTTTACTGCTATTCTGTACATTTTTTCTAAATGATTGTCTTTTTAGAAGTTGAAAATTTGCCTCTTGCTGGACCCTCCACACCAAAACCAAAGAGGTAAGTTTTTTCATCAATTTATTAATTATATGTTATACAAATAGTGTTTTTTTAACAGGAAGAAAAAATTTGGACTACTCAAAGCTGTCGATGTAACAAGGGCGAAGGACTTAACCCCAAAAGCTCATCGGTTGTATAAAATAGCCATCAACTCATTATCTCATAATGTATTGTACTATTGTAAGTCGCAACATGTAATTATAAATTGCATTTCTGTAATAAACATGATGTTCACAATATTATGAATTTTTTTAACCAAGTTTCATAATATTGGGGAAAATCAGACAAATGAATGCAATAGGAATATCTTAGCAACAAAGCGTCGTATCCTAGCAATGAACTGTCGTTGCTAAGTTACAAAGCGTGGTTGCTAAGATATCCCAATTGTATTCATTTGTCTGATTTTCCCCAATCCAGAACTAATAAGATTGCCGCGAACTTTTAAAGTAAATATTTTAATAGCAGCGACATTGGTGTCATTAGTGGGAACTAAAAAGATTGTTCTGCCTGAGCGCGGAGAGTGGGCCATCTATATACCAATTATAGTCTCTAATCTATGGTGGTGGCGAACCTATGACCCGCGGGTCAGACACTGACCCACGAAGGCTTTTTAAATGACCCACCCACACGTTGATTTTTGTAAACTTATTTTTTATGGATTTGTGCATGGATTTTACACACTCATTCTTTTAGTGGGTTTGTCGTTTATTATTTTGTTTTAACAACTTGTTATTATTTAACTCGCATTGCTTACTGGTTGTTAAACTTTTATACTATTAGTTAGGTTGACGACCATTATCTAGACATCTTTTGTTGCTAACTTCGCTAGCTATAGATGTCGCCATTAATGTTATTCTGGAGTTAATATATAAAAAAGCTCCTTTGGGTGTGAAAATCTACGAGCTGCTATCTTCGACTAATGAGAGCTAACAAACTCGAGTCTCGAAGTGCCGTTCGTGGATTTTGCACACTCATTCTTTAGTGGGTTTGTCGTTTATTATTTATTTTGTTTTAACTCGCATTGCCCACTGGTGGTTAAACTTTTACTATTTTTTTTTATATCCTAAAAAAGATAACAGACAATCGAAAATATTAAAAAATTAAAGTATAAATATCTAATGTCGAATTTATAAAATATTTCCAAGTGGACGTTGGCTAACTGGCTTTCTATCATTTCTAATATTGAGAAACTATCTGAAAATAAGTAACAACAGATTTCACATTAAATATACTTTTATCAACTTTATTATACATACACATATCTGTAACTATCTTCATTAATAAAGAATATTTCATAATATATATGTGTTTTTCTTTATTCCTTTGTTCATTCAAATACTCAATGCAGAGGCGCCACTGGGCACGGTATCACCTAGTGCGGTAATTCATGGTATCACCCCATTGATATCAACTTTTTGACGTCGACCTTTAGTTTTTGCTCTTTACTTGCAAAAGTAAAAGCTGTAAAACAAAAAGGAACCGTAAACCTTTTAGAGGATTTTAAAAGTGAGATCCAAAAAAAGGGTCAACTGTCAAGTTTCTCTGTTAACAAATTTTCGGTGTTTCCAAATTATTGGTACTCTTTTTACCCTCCCCCCTCCAAGTGACACCACTGATTTAGTGACCCACGGGCTGGTATTAAAACAAATAATGATCAAAATTTGACCCACTTCTCAAAAAGGTTCGCCATATATACTAATACATATTATAAAGAGGAAAGATTTGTATGTTTGTAACGAATAAACTCAAAAACTACTGGGCCGATTTCAAAAATTCTTTCACCATTAGAATGCTAGGGATCTCTACTAAAACTTAAATGATGTAACCCAAGGTGTACAAATATTAGTACAAATAAATTAATGTCCACGTGCGTAGCCGGTACGAACCGCTAGTCACTGATATAGGGGAAAGGGATACACCATCAACGTCTTCTGCTATCCTAATGTAAGATTTACAATTTTTTGATGAAGACTAAAAGTTGAAAATTAACTTTTCATCACCATCAACCTCTTCTGTTATCCTAATATGCGATTACTATTAAGTTGTGATGAAAATAAAATTTTGCAAAACCATGTTTAACTATTAACCGCTTCAAGATGTAATCTTATTTTTAATGCACTTAATTAGATATTGGCGATTGAAGGGTCCAATGCAAAAAGGAAATGTAGCTTTGGGTGTCAACTTCAAGATGATTAGGAAAACCTTTATAAAGATTTATAATGTAATAGGGAGATTGGTGTCGGGTTAGCACAGAACCACATAATTTTGTATAATTACTAGTTACCACTGCCTGTCTACATCAATTGCATCTGGGCAGGACCGGATTAACAGTATACGGGGCCCTAAGCAATTGAAATTTTGGGAGCCCCCTTTTTATATATTTTATAACTTTGCCAAGAAACTTAATCTCGACAATAAAAACTTAGTTCAACTTTCATAAATTCAAAAAGTATGAATCAAATATAAATTCTGGCAAACGAAAATTATTTAAACCAATTTTTGAACAATTTCTTAAATATCAAATTAATTATGAAAAAGTTTCACTTTTTGCTATATGTTTTTTTCTGGTCCCTCTGTCGGTCGGGGCCCTAAGCAATTATTTTGTTAGCATGTGCTTTAATCCAGCACTGCACTTGTAATAATAAGCACTGTCCTACCAACGTAACACCAATAAATAGGTTTTTGCTCTACCCAACGGTTTTTATGTGTTTCCAGATTTGTTTTTGCCTCAGTAAGTTGATGTTACCGAATCGTTGCCGGTTGCTATAACAACAATAAAATAATAGAACTGTTATTAGTTATTTACGTGCCAAGCTTTGTAAATGAATCTTTACGGGTGAGCTGGAAAGCTTGTGGAGCAAGCGACGAAGGATCGAGCCTCCATAATCCAGTGAGCCCAATAAAGATTAATTGCAAAGCGTGTCGTTTACAAAGTTTTATTTCCACCTTCACCTGTAATCAAAGGCGGCAGCACAATTTATAGTTACATATTAGAAAAAATTAGTTTCCATAGTTCTTTCTTGATGAGCATTGTAGGATTTTACAGGTCTCTTTTAGTAGCCTGTAAAGTTTTACAGGGCTGCAGTTGTAAATACTCATCACACACTACAGCTTCCGTAGCGTGCTGGACTTTCATCCAAGCGGGCTAGGTTTGACTCATGTTGCCGGCAGATCTGGTTAAGGTTTTCTGCAGTTTTCCTTAGCTTTGACACAAATGTGAGATGTGCGCTGTTCCATCTGCAAGTCGGCTGCAGCCGCACGTTGGGCCTATGTAATAATAATAATCGCCCCCTCTCTCCCGTAAAAGCTTATAGCTTCTGGGGCCTGGTTTCAGGTTATGGATTGTAGCAATTATTATTATTATTATTATTATTTACTTAGTTACCATAAATGCCTGTCAAGTATCATTTACATAGAAAGTGGAAATAATAGTATATTATGGATTAAGGACTTAATTGAGTCAAGACGATAAAGGGTCCTAAAACACTAATTAAGCCCGAAATGCATACGTTAGTTTATGTCCGGTCTAAGTTTCAATTAAGCTGTTTAATTTTAAAATAAAAATAATTTTATAAAAGTACAAAACTTCAAGTAGATAGGTGCAGTGGTCTTAACAAGTCGTAAACAAGGGTAGCCAGTTTTTTAGCTTTAAACACTCTTGAGCGGACTCTAATAGTAATTTACGTTATAAGTCCTTGAAATGGAATTTTACAGTCGAGTAAGATGTTACGGACAAGGCGACGAAGGAGCCGAGTCCGGAACATCGAAACGAGACTGTAAGACCATTTCCAGGACGTATGACGTAATGCGTTTTATTTCATACTGCAATTATTGGAATATTGGTTTAATTTAAAAAAATTATATAAAATAAATTTCCGAATGCAAAATATGGACATCTATGAAGAACGAGTTTCCATGGTAACTGATTACGTACTAAAACATTGTCCACTTGATTGATTGTATTTGCTTCCGGTAAAATTTTTTATTTGTTACTCATTTGTAAACGTCAATTTATCAAAACATCATATTAATAAAGAAAGTTTATTTTTACAAGCTACTAACTTGTAAAATTTTTACAGGTTAACTGTCAGTTTTACAAGTTAGTAGCATTATTTACAACAATATGCAGTCATGGTAACGTTTCCAAAGCTTACCACAAATTTATTGTGGATTTTTTGTAATCGAAATTTGAATATGTATCTGAGGTATTTTCATTTATTTACAAACGATATGTCCTTATATAATCCTTAAATACACACTTCACACTCCTTAAATACACAAAAACACTATTCTTCAGTGCGCTTTACTAGCCCTACTCTCTTGAGCTCACGCTCCCTATATTAAAGCCCTTTCTAGCCCGTTATCCCATTAAAACGCGAGAGAGAGATTTCCCCCCCCTTTACCAGCCAACCTCCATTTTTATTCACTGAGGGTCACCTCCATTGCCTGACTTGATCTTCGTACTCAAAAACTACTGCCTTGGCAAAGATGTTCCAGGCTGTAATCATGTCTTGCGGTGTTTCCTTGGTTATTATAGGTGGCCATTCTTCTCCTTTTTGTAAACAAAGGTTTCTAAAGGTTTGCCTGGCTACTTCTCTCCTAGGCAGTGGGCATCTTAAAATGGTATGCTCTGGTTTATCAGGTTCCGTCTCGCAGGGGCACAGATCGACCACCTCTCTGAACCTAAACCTACTGTGGTATTGCCGAAAGGGACCATGTCCTGTGACCAGAGCCATGAGATCCCTGTTGAAACCTCGATACCTCTTGTGAAAAGCCCTTCCTTGTATGGCGGTATTCCACGCCTGCTTACATCTCCTGCAAGCAATCTCTTTCATTTGTCTTTTTACCTGTACCCTCGCTTTCTTGACTTCTATTCCTATAACTCCTGTTGTTGCCTCCTTCGCAAGGTGATCTGCTCTCTCGTTTCCTTTTATTCCACAATGGGCCTTGACCCATCCTAATGTTACATTTTTCCCCCGCTCTTGGATATCCACTATATTCCTGTAAATTTCCAATGCTTTCTTGTTTAAATGTCTTGACGCTCCAATGGCCTTAAGAGCCGCCTGTGAATCAGACCATATTTTTATGTCCTGTTCTTCCGACGTTCTTATCCAATCGACTGCCATCTGTATTGCTTCCAGTTCCGCTTGAAACACCGTTGCTTCCTTGTTCAGGGTGCTTTTTTGATCATGTATTTCTTGTTCGTTCTTATACACTACCATGGCCGCGCTTACTTTATCCTTTAGCTTTGACCCATCTGTAAAGATAGAAACTGTTTTATGGTTTACCCGGTCTTCATGTCTTGTCTTTCCACCAATCTGCACTTGGATTTTTCCTCTGTCGCAGGGATAGGGTAGTTCAGAAGGTTCCGGCTTTGTCTCTATCCCATTCGCTGATAAATGTCCATGCTGTTCGAAAGTTTCTCTCACCTTTAACCACAGGGGCATGATGTTGGTCGTGATCTCGAGCACGTTAGTAGGTGCCGTCCTGTATGCCTTAGAAATGGCCAGTAAAAACGGTCGCTGCAAAGCTGCAAGGTGTTTGCTTACTCTAGAATAAGTACCTCTATGTCCCCACACTTCTGCCGCATAGTTAAAAACGGGTAATCCCCTCATATACGTTATTCTCATAACTTCCGGTCTCACTCCCCGGTGTTTTCCGCATATAACCATGGACTTGAATGCGATTCTTGTGGATTTCTCCCTTAAAATTTTACAAAGTTGAATATAGCTCGAGCTACGATCAATGGTCAATCCCAGGTAACGTATCGAGCCTTGTATTTGTGCCGTATGCGTACCACATTTCACTACCGGTTCCCTTATATTACCGGCTGCACTGATAAACATGCTTTGAGTTTTATTTACATTATATTCCAGTTTATTTCGTATGGCCCATCTTATACATCCATCCCAAATGTCCTTCCATTTCTTTTCCAATTTCTTAACTGACTCCCCCCCTACAATTACAATTTGGTCATCAGCAAAAGCTTGTACCTTTATCGTCCCATCTTCTGATTCGTGCTGCTGTACCACTAAATTCATTTCATTGAACCAATCCTCCATTATCACTAACCACAGGACCGGCCCCAAAGACGATCCTTGCGGGCAGCCTCTGTGCGTGGCCTCATTAACTGGTCCACTTCCTACCTTACGATCTTCAAGAAAGCTGTAAATTGCCTTTCCAAGATTTTCCGGGCACTCCATCTGTTTGAGTTCCTGCAACAATCTCGGATACCATGCTTAGTTGAAAGCATTCTTAATGTCCAAGGCCATTAACAGGGAATGTCTTTTCCTATGTTTATTTTCTTTGACTTTCTCCACTACGGCCTGAATGGCTCCAACTGTCGTCCTATTTGTCCTGAACCCAAACTGGTCTTCCGAAAGTTTTCCGCCTTTTTCCAGGTAGTATATTAGCCTCCGCGCCAGAAGCCGATCTAAGATTTTTCCTAAAATAGGTAATAAGCAAATGGGTCGGACTCCTTTCGGTATCCACACTATTCTCGCCCATTTCCATTGTTTGGGAAAGACGCCATGCTGTAGGCAACCATTATATATTGATAGCATTTGTATTTCCATATGTTCCCATGCCTTCTTCACTATCTCCGTAGTGATTCCATCTATCCCTACTGCTTTCTTTACTGGCATGTCGTGTAAAATGCTTCTTAGTTCATTAAGTGATTTTGTCCTCAGACTGTCTTCCCCATGCCCTCGCGTCTCGTCTTATCGTCTCGTGTTCTGGCATGTCCTCAGATGCATCATCTTTAGGAAAGAAACATCTTATTAATTCTCTATGCGTTTCATCTGCATTATTTGTCCAGGTTCCATCCTCTCTTAACACACTCTTCTGTATTTCAACCTGTTTTTTATTTTGCCTCATGATCTTGTAGGGTAGGGCCCAAGGATCATCTTTTGTGCTTTCCTCACAAAATTTCTTAAAGGAGCTTGTCCTCGTTTCCTCGATCATCTCTTTGTATTCTCTCCTTTCTCTTCTATGTGCTTTCTTCATGTGATAACGTCTTTCTAAGTTTCTTTCCCCCTGAAAATTCTTCCTTGCTCTTCCTACCTGTTTACGCTTATCAGTTAATTCTTGATTCCACCAGGAGACTACTTTGTGTCTCCCTCTGTCGTTGTATTTGGGAATAGCTATGTCTGCCGCTTCCATAATGACTTTCTGTATTAGATTTGCCGCTCCTTCTACTTCATTTCTGTCCCGCCATTCATTGGGAATTCTGTTCTCCTCTAGTCTGCTTTCGAGTACCTGTGCAAAACTCACCCAGTTTCCCTTCTTGGTGTTGTACTTCACTATGTTCTTGTCGGTCTTGTTAAGGTTCCTAGTTTTCCACTATTATTCCCTTGTTAATCGTCACATCTATCCAGCTTTTACCATTGCTTGTTTCGAAGGTTGGCGGACTGTCACTGTCGTTAGCAAGTTCTAGTCTTTCTGTAACTAAAAATTCTAAGAGCTGATCACCTCTCGTATTTCTCACGTGCCCTCCCGATACTGGATTTCTAGCGTTTAGGTCTTCTGCTAGTATACAGTCTGTCCTTTCCCGTAGAACGTTCTCCCAGGTATGCAGGACGAGGTCTAGAGATTCCGTAGGTGGCACGTAAGCGTTACTAATTAATAAGTCCGTTTTCCAGCTGTCTATTTCCTCAATTCTGATTGTCGTGACCTTCTCGTCTGACCATTGTTGCATAAGAGTGGCCTTGAACGAACTTTTAGTCACTATGGTGGTTTTGGCTTTTTCTACCGCTGAGAAATAAGTTCCGCCCGTCCAAATTTTTCCTAACTTAGGTGGAGGTTCCTGTAAGAGTATTATGTCTATGTATTTCCTTTGTCGCGTATTCCTTTAGAGCTTGCGTAGCTGCTTTCCCCTTATCAACATTCACCTGTAAAACCTTAATTAGCCTAGCTATAGTTGATCCTGGATTCGGCTATCCGTCTTTTCCTGATATAAATCGGGCATCTGACATCTGAGGCAGCATGTAATCTGTCGACCAATCCTGCTCTTAAACAATTAATACATTCTGTTAAAATCGATTTGCATTCATTGAAATTGTGGCTTCCTCCACACTTCCGGTATGATTGTTCCTCCTTACAGTACTTCTGTGTGTGCTCACATTTGAAGCATACAACTATTGGTTGATCGTCTTCCACTTTCACCTTAACAAGATCAATGTTAATAGTTTTTGTTGCCATGATACCTTTATATAGCGCCGGTGTGACTTGCAAAATCCAGTTCTCTTTGGGGATGTTTTTATCAGTATCTTTTCGCTATAAACTTGATACTCTCCTCCCAAATTCCGAATTTCCTTAATTCTGGGTTTTGTTCCTTAATAGCCTCTAAAATCTCTTCCTCAAGGTACCCCGATTCAATTCCCACTACTACTATTTTTGGATCCTTCGCTGTTATTTCTTTGGTTTCGAATTTTCCCTTGTTGTTTTCCAGTTTTTTAATCAGCTTTTTCTGTTGCTCATCGGTGTGGCTTTAGACTATCACCTTGCCTCATCCTAAATTCCTAATCGCTGCAAAAGCACCACCTACCTCCGTCAGTTTAATTTCCTTTTGTAGTTCTCTCCTGGCCTCCCTATCATCATTTGCTTCCTTCACTGTAATTACAGTAGCATGTTTAGTTACCTTCGCTCTCCTTGGTGTTTTTGCTCGCGGTTGCGTCATGGGAATGGCTCGAATCGTTCCCCTTCTGTTCTTTTTGACCACCTCTGACCATCTCTGATTTTCTTGGTTGCCCATTGATGGCATTTCCAGACAATGGCAAAGTGTCAGAGCTCAATCCATTTATGCCCATCAGAGATATTGACGTCCAAAGTTGCTCAAGAATGAAGAAAACGAGAATTTCAAAAGCCCATAAATACCAAAATAATGAAGTTTCAGATTTGAAATATTTTAAACATAAACTATCCTTAACAGTGTACTTTTCTAAAAAGAATGAGCGCTGATACTTCACAATTGTCTGCAAATATGACACTCTAAAGAGCCGAAATTTTGCAAAAAAAGCGTTAAACTTCGGACTTAATTTGCGCCCATAAGGAAGCATCTTACAAAATTTATGTTTAGAACAACAAATGTAGTTCGAAATGTGAACATTGCAATGGTTTTTACCGCGACTTTCTATGACTAACTGTTCTTGAGATATCAAGATTTTCCTTTACATAGAAAACTGCATGAAACGTCGTTCACCACGAAACAAATATGGCTGCCGTATTTAAACCAAAAAGGAATAAAAATAAATTAATAGTGGATTCGAACTACCAATACATAGATGTGATAACACACCAAAAATTATTTGTAAAGGTTTTAGTATTTTATATTTACATGCCTAAAAAAAATTATTCAAATCGAAGTAGTTTGGACCAGTTCCGAGATAACGCTCTTTTTTTTGCTTTAGCGTTACTCCACTAAATATAATACAGGGTTTACATGTAGCTCAGCAATAGCTTAAATTATAGCAGCTAATACAATGTTTCCATTTCAACTATTATGGGTACAAATGTGCATCTTGGAATATCTTTATAATTGCTTCAATTACATTTAAATTTTGTTTAGTGTTTCCAGCCTTACTTTGTGGAACTCCATAATCATGAAATAAATAAAGATTAGTAAAAGTTTCACAGTTTTATTAAAATATAACCTGACAATATTGTTTCGACAGCTATGCTGTCATTATCAATTTTTGATAATAATAATAATGTTTATTTACGGATCAACCATTTCAAATACAATAAAATATGCAATAAAATATAGAACAATAGATAACAATAAAAATACAATTAATAACATGAAAATGACATACTGTAAATAAAACTAGTAAAATGTAAATGTTAATAATAAATATAAAAACACAATTCACTATTCAAATAAAGAAATATGTAAATATCTAGTTCAATTAACTATTACATAGATAATGCAGTTCTGGCTTTATTCTTAAACATATTAAGCGATACCCCAAAAAAGTCAATTTGATGGTTGTAGTTATTAGCTAAATTTGCTATTCGGGCATGTGAAGAACACAGTCCATAAACGGTTTTATGATATGGAATTTCAAAAAGTGGCGAAGATCTTATAACGGCGCCTCTGATACGAAAAGAGAAACTGTTTAAAATTTCAGGACTATTAATTAGGGCATTTAATACTTTAAATAAAAAACATAAATCAAAGAAAGTGCGTCTTGTCTGTAGAGAAGGTAGTCCCATATATAATAGAATATTGTTGTAATTATCACTTTCATACAAGATGTTTTGTCTCAAACATAAATATTTAACAAATTTCTTTTGTACCGATTCAATTCGTAAAATATAGGAAGAAGTGTAAGGACACCAAATCTGTGAGCAATATTCTAATAATGACAGCATAGCTGTCGAAACAATATTGTCAGGTTATATTTTAACAAAACTGTGAAACTTTTACTAATCTACATTTAAATTGTTTGTTATCACTGTGCTTATGCATGTCTTTTACGAAAACCTCTTATATAACATTTATAGTTTCTAATTTACATTCAATTTGTTCTTCACCAGTATGAATAAACATGTGATTTTTGACAGTAGCTTTTTGGGCAAACTTACCACATGTACTAAATTAAAATGGTATCTCACCAGTGTGAGTGAGCATGTGCAGTTTGAGACTAGTTTTTCGTAAGAGTCTTCCACATTCAACGTTCAAAGATTCAAATTGTTCTACAGCACTATGAGTTAACATGTGGCTTTTCAGATCAAATTTGGAAACACATAAATTACATTCACATGGTTTGAGTGTAGACTTTAGAACAAATTTACAACCACATATATTAGATTCAAAGTTTCTTTTACCAGTATGACTTAGAATGTGGATTTTAAGATTGTAACTTTTTAAACACTTATATTCACAAATAATACATTCAAAAGGTTTTTCACCAGCATGAATTCCCATGTGTTTTTTTTCAGATTAATGTATAATCACATATCACACTTAAATTCACTGCTGTGGGTGAATATATGTTGTTTAAGGTTACCTTTTGTTGTACTTTTGTAATCACATAAACTACATTCGAATGGTTTTTCACCTGTATGAGTCAACATGTGATTTTTGAGAGTAGCTTTATGCACAAATTTACAACCACATATACCACATTCAAATGGTTCTTCACCACTATGAGTTAGCATGTGGCTCTTGAGATTAAAGTTACATGTAAATTTAGAATCACACATATTACATTCAAATGGCTTCTCACCAGTATGAGTGATCATGTGCCGTTTGAGATTAATTTTTCGTAAGAGTCTACCACATATACCACATTCAATATTCACAGAGTCAGATAGTTCCACAGCACTATGAGTTAACATGTGGACGTTGAGGCCATATTTAGAGGAAAATTTAGAATCACATAAATTACATCCAAATGGTTTTTCACCAGTATGAGTAAGTATGTGAATTTTGAGAGACGTTTTTGCTGCAAATTTACGTCCACATAAATTACATTCAAATGCCTTTTCACCAGTATGAGTCAGCATGTGATTTTTGAGTGTAGACTTTAGAACAAATTTACAACCACATATATTACATGCAAAGTTTCTTTCACCAATATGACTTAGCATGTGGATTTTAAGATTGTAACTTTTTAAACACTTATATCCACAAATATTACATTCAAAAGGTTTTTCACCAGTATGAATTTCCATGTGTGTTTTCAGATTAATTTTTTGTAAAAATTTATTATTACATATATTACATTCAAATGGTTTCTCAACAGTATGTGTGATCATGTGCATTTTGAAGGTAGACTTTTCAGAACATATATAATCACATATATCACACTTAAACTTACCGCTGTGGTTGAATATATTATGTTTTTTAAGGTTACCTTTTGTTGTACATTTATAATCACACAAACAACATTGGAATGATTTTTCACCAGTATGAGTAAACATGTGCTTTTTGAGAGTACATTTTTGTACAAATTTATAGCCACATATGTTACATTGAAATGGTTCTTTACCAGTATGGGTTAACATGTGACTCTTGAGTCTATATTTAAGTGAAAACTTCGAATCACACACGCTACATGCAAATAATTTTTCAACGTTATGAGTGAGCATGTGTTTTTTGAGTTTACGGTTTACTGAACACTTATATTTACATATACTACATTCAAATGGTTTTTCACCTGTATGCTTGACCATGTGCTCGTTGAGCGATACTTTTTGTGTACATTTATAATCACATAAATTACATTTAAAAGGTTTTTCGCCACTATGAATGCGCATGTGTACATTAAGGCCACTTTTTTCTGTACTTTTATAATTGCATAAATTACATTCAAATGGTCTTTCTCCACTGTGTCTAAAAATGTGTTGTTTAAGATTATGGTTTCTTGAAAATTTGGAACCGCATATATTACATACAAACTGTTTTTTGCCACTATGAACAAGCATGTGTATTTTAAGATTACGTTTTGTTCTACTTTTATAATCACATAAATTACATTCGAATGGCTTTTCACCAGTGTGTCTAAAAATGTGTTGTTTAAGATTATCACTTCTTGAAAATTTGCAACCGCATATATTACATACAAATTGTTTGTCACCTTTATGAATTAGCATGTGTTTCTGAAAATTACTCTTCTCTGAGAATGTAGATTGACATTTCTTACATTTGTAAAGTTGGTCAGTATTAATTTGACTTTCAATACTGGAATGCTGTGGAGTACTGGTGTTGGCAAACTGCTTTTCTTCAGTCTCGGAAATTTCAATCTTAGAGTCGGTGGTACAGATTTCTCTTACTTCTAATTTGATTTTGTTATCCACATCGTTTTTGATTATGGTTACCTCATCCATGTCCATTGTATTAGTACTTGTAGAATTACCAAGATCTGCAATAAACAAAAAGTAACTTCACATGGTGGTATGCAAGGTGAACGTTTACCAGTGCGTGCTTGCAATGTTTCACGTAGAACAGTCAATAACCTTAACTCTTATCAGATATATAAATTTGGATGTTCCAATTTCGATTTTTTACTTTAATAATAACCATAAACTATTCATTAAAATAATTGAAGGTATACGACGAAGTCAGCGACCTATATTATTATTATACGAGGAACAACGTAGCAGCGCCTAATATAGTCAGGGTGCCATGATCAGGTGATTGCAGTGTTGCCAGCTAGAAAAAGCGCTTTTGTCGACGCTATTTTACCGATTAAAATATGTAATTTTGTTCATATACAAATGGGTGTGTCTAAAGCCACCTAGCTCTCTCTAGCGCTAGAACCGCTGAATGCAGCGTAACTTGTTGGACGACACCAGTGACGGCTCGTGCCTTAAGAACGTGGGTCGGCCAAAGATAGTTGTAGTTCTTCTTCTTCATTCAAAAATATTCGAAAAACACAGCTATCAGCACAATAAACACACTCCTGTCAACTGCCTTTTCACATTTACGTGTTTTTCATAGCATGCTATAAACTTGTGTTTTTCCGGTACTAATAGAGATAATAAAGTGAATCAAAAACGAGAATGTTAAGAAACGATAAGGCTAGAGTACAATATGAATTTTAACTTGCTGGTGTAACTGTTAAACGTTACAGGGTGTTACAAATTTTATAAAAAAAACACGTTGCAATTGGTACACACTGTATTCATAAAAAATTAATTTCTTTGACAAAACAATAGTAAATTCACATTTTCGAATAAAAAACGTATTATACAAAAAAAGAATCATTGAAATCGGACACATGGTCTAGACACAAATTAACTTCAAACTTTTGGTTATTTTTTGGTGGTGCGTTAATTTCTTGGAGAAGTGTATTATTGAAAGTAAAACGGTGTAAACAATGTTTTAGTTAGGCGGGTATTTACTTTTAATTAAACATTTTTGTACCTATTCGATAATTCAAAATTAGGTAAGCGCAAATCGCATAATGTATTTATGCCCTAAACATGTAACATCTGAGCAGATTCATCTTTATAATTACATTAGGAATAGCAATATAGGTATATAATTATAAAATACCTTTGCTGAAATTACATAAATCCTATTACTTTTTCTAATAAGCTGCAGGTATAATGAAGAAAATACATACACTTTCCCTAACTACCTAATATGAAACATAACGCCATGAACTATTAATTGCACTTAATGAATAATGCTCTAACATTGTTACATCAATTCCTAAAACTAAAAAAGTACATATGAACAACAAAAATAGGTAAAAATTATTTATTTAATCTTTCGCCCCACAGCGTTAAAATTTAAAATACAGGTTTGGAAAGACTTTAAAATATTAGGAAATAATAAGAGTCTAATGAATCTCAATCTTCGCTATCGTCATTTAAAGTTTTTATCAATTTTCAGAAAAAATTACATATGAGCTAATTTTCTGAACAGTTTAGTCAATGCTAAGGAATTGTTTAACAGTTAACGTTTAGGTTTTACACTTTATTATACTGTAAAAACCTTAAATCTACAAAAGATAATACTAACACCAAAAAATGCATAGGACTTATATATAAGCTATTATATATGAGCAACTACTGACACTTAGATTTCACATTGAACCAATTAGTGACACATGCTAGACCGAATTAATAACAGCTACGTTTCTTGACAAACACCGATATTTTGAGCATAAGCAGTGACATGTTCGACACAAAGCAGTTTTATTTCAAATTTACTTAAAACTGAAAAGTTAAATTGAGATTTCTCAAGATAAATTAGAAAATTGTTTTAGAAAATATTTTTAACACAAATTGAAATAATACATATTACCTCATATAACCTAGAATTATTTATGACAGTATCTAATCACCTCATCAGTAAAAGATTTATTTTTTAGTTTAACTGTATTTGATCAAATATTTAAGAATAGAAATAGTCTCATTTATTGCGAATTTCATGGTATCCAATTGAAACCAAGTCAAGACTTGTACGAATGATATCCATTTCCCACGGATTAAAATCTTGCTATAGGCACATCTTCAAAATTCCCCTTAATATTATTTAAAAAATAAACAAGATGTTGTCTTGCAAACAATAAGATTGAGTAAAACTAAACCTAATCTATTTTATGATCAATTTTCAAACAGAATGCTTTCAAGTCATTATTTTTATTTTGTTGGGCAGTTTTTATTGCTGTGAATGTTCAGTATATTAGCTCTGTGTAACTTTTGATAAAATAAAAAAGAGAAATTCGTTTAGAAATTTGAGTGGTTAAATTCATATAGCCCCTCTTAAAACTTAAAAAAAAATAGACATCAGTTTTAAAAAAGATAGACATTGTCGAATTAGTTTGTTTATTCGTGAAGAGAATTTTTGGATATTTTGTATCATGGGTCTAGTTAGAGACTAGTCTTTGTAAAGAAAGTTCATTTGAAATTCTGTATTGTAGGTAAAAGGAGAGACGTGTTTGTGACGAGATTCTGTATAATATTCCGTCACGAATTTAACGAAGGAAATGAATTTTACGACCTAGTATACTTCGAGAACGTGGAGAATTTGTCCTGGCTGGATTTGTAACAATTAATGGGAGTGTTTTATTAGATTAGATTATTAGATATTCTTAATACGCGGAAAGTTATGCGTTTTGATATTAACAAGTGATATTAACGTGCATCATCCCCTTTAAAGGATAGTTAGTAAAAGTTTAAACAGCACTACAGACCATAGTTTAGGCCGCAGTTCAAATTTAAACCCAAATAATAATAATAATAAAATCCAGGTTAATATGGAAATTGTACTCTCTTGTTAGAGCTATTCTGTTTCTGAACATCTATTTGTGAGGTTACAGTGAAATAAAGAATTGCAAGGAGTGCTTAATACAAAGATTAATATCACACATATGCTATGTAAGATACTTATAACTGTTCCTGTTGAAATTTCATTTGCTAATAAAGAAAATTTAGATTGGTTTTCAGATAGATACCTAAAGGAAAATGTATTGAAAATGAGATCCCAAAATAAGCTAATATGTAGAAATTCATGCTGCGAGTAGGTTTTTATGATCTTTAACTGTTAAATTAATCAATGCTATAGTCTGGCACAATCTGTTGGTATTTTATTCACAAAATAAAAGAAAAATTGGTTCACAATGATGTTAACATAAGTTAATGGGGAATTCTTTCCTGAATTGTAGATTCTCCACTTTTGCTATTAAATAATAATATCAAAAAATTTGGGTGGCACTCTCTATTCTTTGTACATGTTGCTGTATTTTATTTGTAATCAGCATGCCTTTGTGATTAACATTTACAACAGCTGAGCATAATTTGAATAAGACGCCTTTTGTGGAAGATACGTTAACATAAGTATCAGTGATTTATTGTGTTTATTTGTTTATTGAGATTAAGGTTGTTAGTATTGACTAGCTTAATCTTTGGGCCTAATTTGAGATTTGTGTATTGATGATTAGTTTCTCTGTGAGAGTTTGACTGTTAGAAATTTAGTAGGCTACAAAGACTAAGTGCAAGGTGCACATGTTTTTGGGTTTTGTCTGCTTTTGTCCTGCAGTTAAATAAATAAAAATTTCTGCAGTTCTCTGCTTTTACCAGCAAAAATTTATACAGTATTTCAGTAAGTATTTAAACTTATTCCATCTCGGTGGATTCAGCGGGATTTGATGAAGCAACTAAGCAAGTGTATACAGTCTGTAATAACAGCAAAGACTTTCAGCTGTCCGCAGTGAGGCTACATGTCTTTACAAACATAATTTCTGCTGCTTAGCTACGCGACCTTACGATACACCGTTATTATTTGCGTTTTTCTCTACAATCACTGTGTTGTTCATCAGAATTAAAAAAGATCTGAAGTGTGTCTCATGAATAATAAGCAGAAACAATTAATGATACTTCACTCTATATGCAGTAACATCCTGTTACCCCTCAGTCAGTAGTCAGTAGTAATCATTTGCATGAGATTCTTTAATTTAAAAATTTTGTTTTCATTTTTTTATCGACCTCACCACATGAACCCTCTTGTACGTTTAAAAATGTAAATAATAATAATAAGAGGAGTCAAAGTTATCGCCCACTAATTTAGTGGAATTAGACTATCAAGAAAAGTCAGATAAAAAAAATCTCTACGAAACAACATGAAACGCCCAAAACAATTTGAAATAACTGTTTTACTCTAAATCAAAAATTTAATACTAACTAGTACATGAATTTACTAAAATTCGTCCAAAAATACAAGAAATGAGTCGCACGTGTAATAACCCATTCATATCTACCTGAACAAACAAAACGAATCAAAAACACACTCATCTGGCATCTATTACAACATATCAGTGGCGCAATGTTCCCGTTTCAACCATTACGGGTACAAATATGCATCTTGGAACACCTTTATAATTGCTTCAATTACATTTAAATTGTTGGTTATCACTGTGCTCATGCATGTCTTTTACAAAAACCTCTTGTATAAGATTTATAGTTTCTAATTTACATTCAATTTGTTTTTCACCAGTATGAATCAACATGTGATTTTTGAGAGTAGCTTTTTGGGCAAATTTGCAACCACATGTACTACATCCAAATGGTTTCTCACCAGTGTGAGTTAACATGTGCAATCTGAGACTAGTTTTTCGTAAGAATCTACCACATATGGCACATTCAACACTCAAAGATTCAAATGGTTCTACACCACTATGAGTTAACATGTGGCTTTTGAGACCACGTTTAGAGGAAAATTTAGAATCACATAAATTACATTCAAATGGTTTTTCACCGGTATGAGTAAGTATGTGACTTTTTAGAGAAGTTTTTAATGCAAATTTACGTCCACATAAATTACATTCGAATGCCTTTTCGTCAGTATGAGTCAACATGTGATGTTTGAGTGTAGACTTTAGAACAAATTTACAACCACATATATTACATTCAAAGTTTCTTTCACCAATGTGACTTAGCATGTGGATTTTAAGATTGTAACTTTTTAAACACTTATATTCGCAAACATTACATTCAAAAGGTTTTTCACCAGTATGAATTGCCATGTGCTTTTTCAGATTAATTTTTCGTAAAAATTTATTTTTACATATACTACATTCAAATGGTTTCTCAAGAGTATGTGTAATCATGTGCATTTTGAGGGTATACTTTTCACCACATGTATAATCACATATATCACACTTAAATTCACCGCTGTGGTTGAATATATGTTTTTTAAGGTTACCTTTTGTTGTGCATTTGTAATCACATAAAGTACATTCGAATGGTTTTTCACCTGTATGAGTCAACATGTGATTTTTGAGAGTAGCTTTATGCACAAATTTGCTACCACATATGCTACATTCGAATGGTTCTTCACCACTATGGGTTAGCATGTGGCTCTTCAAATTAAAGTTAGATGTAAATTTAGAATCACACATACTACATTCAAATGGCTTCTCACCAGTATGAGTGAACATGTGCTTTTTAAGACTATATGTTTCAACACCTATATAGTCGCATAAATTACATTTAAATGGGTTTTCATCTCCATGTTTGAACAAATGTTTTTTAAGATTACCTTTTGTTGCACATTTGTAATCA
The DNA here is from genome assembly GCA_929113105.1 of Agrypnus murinus. Lineage (NCBI taxonomy): Eukaryota > Metazoa > Arthropoda > Insecta > Coleoptera > Elateridae > Agrypnus > Agrypnus murinus. The sequence goes on from OV816027.1 coordinate 6,525,791, forward strand.
CATAAACAACATTCGAATGCTTTTTCACCAGTATGAGTAAACATGTGCTTTTTGAGAGCACTTTTTCGTACAAATTTGTAACCACATATGCTACATTGAAATGGTTCTTTACCGGTATGAGTTAACATGTGACTCTTGAGACTACATTTAAATGAATACTTGGAATCACACATGCTACATGCAAATGACTTTTCAGCGGTATGAGTGAGCATGTGTTTTTTGAGATTATGTTTTAGTGAACACTTATATTTACATATACTACATTCAAATGGTTTTTCACCTGTATGCTTGACCATGTGCATGTTAAGCGATACTTTTTGTGTACATTTATAATCACATAAATTACATTTAAACGGTTTTTCGCCACTATGAATGCGCATGTGCACATTAAGACCACTTTTTTCTGTACTTTTATAATTGCATAAATTACATTCAAATGGTTTTTCACCACTGTGTCTAAAAATGTGTTCTTTAAGATGAGTGCTTGTTGAAAATCTCGAATCACATATATTACATACAAACTGTTTTTTTCCACTATGAACAAGCATGTGTAGTTTAAGGCTCCGTTTTGTTCTACTTTTATAATCGCATAAATTACATTCAAATGGTTTTTCACCAGTGTGTCTAAAAATGTGTTGTTTGAGATTACGGCTTCTTGAAAATTTGGAACCGCATATATTACATACAAATTGTTTGTCACTTTTATGAGTTAGCATGTGTTGCTGAAAATTAGTCTTCTCTGAGAATGTAGATTGACATTTGGTGCATTTGTGTAGTTGGTCAATATTAATTTGACTTTGAATACTGGAATGCTCTGGAGTATTGGTGTTGGCAAATTGCTGTTCTTCCGTCTTGCAATTTTCAATCTTATTAGCGTTGTCGGTACAGATTTCTCTTACTTCTAATTTTATTTTGTTATCCTCATTGTTCTTGATCATGATTACCTCATCCTTGTCCATTGTATTAGTATTTATAGAATTATCCAGATCTGCAATAAACAAAAAGTAACTTCACATAGTGGTACGCAAGGTGGACATTTACCAGTGCGTGCTTGCAATGTTTCATATAGACCAGTCAATAACATTAACTAACGTTATTTATTGTTCCAATAGCATTCTTTTTATGCAAAACTGTAAAAGCAATAGAAGTTCTATAGAATAATAGTAGAAATATACGCGCATATGTTATGTTACGCACTGTTATCAGATTTCTTAAATCTGAATGTTCCAATTTCGATTTTTTACGTTAATAATAACGACAAATAAATTTTGTTCATTAATAATTATTGAAGGTGTACGACAAAGTCAAATTATTATACGAGGAGCAACGTAGCAGTGCCTAATAAGGTCAGGGTGCCATGCTGATACATTTACTTGATACAGTGTTGCCAACTAGAAAAAATTATGGTGTCGAGGCTTTTTTACCGATTTAAAATATGTAATTTTATATGTATACAATTATACATACACGCAATAATAACAGTTCAATGAATCTTTACTTAAGGACATTTAAAATATTAGAAAAAAAATAAATATGAGCTAAGTCTTTGAGCAGTTTAGTCAATACTAAGAAATTTTTTGAACAGTTAATGTTTAGCTTTTACATTTTATTATACTTGAAAAACCTTAAATGTACAAAAAATATACATGTACCTACAAATACTTACGACTTATCTATAAGTTTTTGCTTAAATCGTAACTTCTGTAAATGTCCCAATTACTGACACTCAGATTTCACATTGAACCAATTAGTGACACATGATAGACCAATTAATAACAGCTACGTTTCTTGACAAATAACTATCACCGATTGCGACTAGACTATTTTGAGCATAAATAGATATTCGACACAAAACAGTTTTATTTCTGATCTCGATAAAACTGAAAATTAAAATTGAGTTTTCTCAAAATGAAGCTAGTAAAAAACTTAGTTTAAAAAATATTCTTAACACAAATCATCTCGTATAAATTACTTATCTGACAGAATCTAATCATTTCTATAGCATATCGGCATATACAACTTCTGACGTTAGTAATTATGTGCAAGTAGACAGACGTATAATGGTTGATATTTATTTCGCTTTGTTTAGAATTTGATTTGGTGTATTTTAAAACATAAAAGATTTATTTTTGGTTTATCTATATTTGATCAAATATTTAAAAAATACAAATAGTCTATTAATGTGAATTTCGTGATATACAATTGAAACCAAGTCAAAACTTGTACGAATGAAATCCATTTCCCACGGATTAAAATCTTGCTTTAGACACGTATTCTTCAAGTTTCCCCTTAATATTATTTAAAAGTAAACAAAAGTAAACTTGCAGACAATATGATTGAGTACAAACTAAACCTAATCTAGGGTATGATTTTATTTTGTATAAATAATCCCTTATACTGCATCAATTTTCGTATAATTCCAAACAGAGTGCTTTTAAGCCATTATTTCTATTTGGTTGGGTAGTTTTTATTGCTGCGAATGTTCAGTTTATTAGCTCTGGGTACCTTTTGATAAACTAAAAAAGAAAAATTCGTCTAATTTTATTATTGGGTATGCATGTTATATTTAAATTTGAGTGGTTCCTATAATTCATATAGCCCTTCTTCAAACTTTAAAAAGAATAGGCAGTTTTAAAAAAGATAGACATTGTCGAATTAGTTTGTTTCTTTGCGAAAAGAATTTTTGGGAATTTTGTATCGTGGGTCTAGTGAGAGATTAATCTTTGTGAAGAAACTTTATTTGAAGTTTCGGATTGTAAGTAAAAGGAGAGGCCAGTTTTTGTAACGAAATTCTGTATGATAGTTTGCCGCGAGTTTCCCTTGTTATCAGAGTTGAATTTAACGAAGGGAATTAATTTCACGACCTAGTACACTTCGAGAAATTGGAGAATTTGTCCTGGCTGGATTTGTAACGATTAATGGGAGTATTTTATTAGATTAAATATTCTTAATACGCGGAAAGTTACGCGCTTTGATATTAACAAATTAACGTCCATCATCTTCTTTAAAGGATAGCGAGTAAAAGTTTAAACAACATTACAGAACATAATTTAGGCCGCAGTTCAAATTTAAAACCATATTATAATAATAATAAAGTCCAGGTTAATATGGAAATTATTGCAACGTTCGAAGATTTAATTCTTAATAGAAATCGTTCAAAATTTAATCAGCTGTTCCTGCAACGTTGTTTGAGCTGTGTTAGTGGTATTTTGTTTGTGTCATCACTGAGCTTTTGTTCTAGTAGTTAAACATCTATTTGTGAGACTAAAGTGAAATAAAGAATTGCAAGGAGTGCTGGTATACAAGAATTAATATCACACATGTTATGTAAGTTACTTGTAACTGTTCCTGTTGAAATTTCATTTCTTGACAAAGAAAATCTAATTGGTTTTCAGATAGAAATCTAAAGGAAAATGTATTTAAAATGGGATCCCAAATTAAGCCAAATATATAGAAGTTCATGCTGTGAGTAGGTTTTGATGATCTTTAACTGATAAGTTAATTAGTGCTATAGTATGACACAACAAATTGTAGGTATTTTATTTACAAAATAAGAGAAGTATTAGTTGACAATGATTTTAACATAAATTAATGTGGAGTTTTTTCCTGGATTGTAAATTTTCAACTTTTGCTATTAGATAATAACATCAAAGAATTTGGGTAGTGCCCTCTAATCTTTGTACTTGTTCCTGCGTTCTATTCGTAATCAGTAAACCTTTGTGATTAACATCCACAACACCTGAGCATAATTTGAATAAGACGCCTTTTCCGGAAGATATTCTAACATAAGTATCAGTGATTTATTGTGTTTATTGAAATTAAGGTTGTTACTATGGACTAGCTTAATCGTAGGGTCTTATTTGAGACTATTTGTGTATTATTTCTCTGTAAGAGTTTGACTGTTTAGAGAAACTTAGTAGGTTTCAAAGGCTAAGTGAAATTAGACAATCGATTTGATTATATTCTTTAAACTACTTAAATAGGTCTAGGTTTTATACATTATTCAGAACTGAAATTGTAATTATTAAGCGAGTGCCGTTCGTTTGCTATTACATGTTATTTCTAATAACTTTTGAAAAATTTAATCTGTTTCTGCAGTATTTTTCCTGTATTAACCGGTCAGAGAGTTATACAATATTTTAGCAAGTTTTGAAAGTTATCCCATTTCAGAAGAATCAGCTATTCTCTAATAATACACAGCAACAATGAATGGTAATTAAAGTCTTTATCCTTAATAAAAATACATCATTCCTTAAAACAGAATATAATGATGATGTTGACATAATTATAAACATTATTTCTACATATATATTTACAGTTCATCTTATTGAAAAATAACTAGTAACACTTAATAAAGTGTACACATAGGCCTATGTACCAGAGACTACAACACATGAATGGTATATTCAGATTAATTACAATAAATAAGTGCTAGAATTAATAGAGAATAAAAACTTGGCTACATGCCTAGTCCAACGCCAAATACATTAAATTTTTTAAATCACTATTATGGGTACAAATGTCTACTCATTTATAATCACCTCCATTAAACCCAAATTATATAAATTATTACTGTGCTCATGCGTATGTCTTTTAAGAATACCTATCACTTAACATCTATAATAATAATAATAATAATGTTTATTTGTAGAGTGCTAAATAATATTATATTACATATAACAACTTACAAAATGTGCAAACTACAAAAAAGAGCTGGCAGATTTTGATTAATTATTTTATTAACTGTCTGATATTCTTTAAAATTAAATATAAATTTAATTTGAGTATCGTCAGCATACGGAAAAACTTTGCCATCTTTTATACAGTCCATAAATTTTGAGGTACATATAGAAAAAGGAACAGATCCTAATACTGAACACTGTGGTACACCACAAGCAATGTTTCCAGTTCCCAATTTTCATCTATTAGTACACATAAATTGCTTTTGGTCAATTAAATAACTTTTAAAAAATTTCATTGTATCATCAGAACAACCAATAAAGTGTAATATAGAAAAGAGCAGTTTATGATTAATGGTATCAAACGCCTTAGAGTAGTCAAGCAACACCAATGCTACAGTTTTGCTGGGCCGATCCCCGAATCGGGGGATTTTAACACGTTACATGATAGAAATAAATAATTAATTCTTCCACAAAAAAATTATTATGCAATCCAATGTATACTGCTTCTAGAACAGATAATGAATGGCTAAATCAATAATTTTAAATAAAACATTATATCTATATTGAAAATGTATAAATGAAAATAAATCTTAATAAACTGTAGATAAATATAAAGTTATACGAATACTATTTTAATAAATTAATATATTTAAAGCACTTATCATTGAAAATAAATCTTAACTCTAGTAATTGTTATTTTATTGAATTTGTTTTCATTTTTTATCAACCTCACCACATGAACCCTCTTGTATGTTTAAAAATGTAAATAATAATAATAAGAGGAGTCAAAATCGCCCACTAATTTAACCAAGAAAAGTCAGATAAAAAAATCTGTGCATTCTAAACTATTTGTATCACAACTTATAAACCTGGTCATAGAATGAAACAAAATGAAACACCCAAAACAATTTGGAATAACTGTTTTATTACCAAAATTTAATATTAACTAGTATATAAATTTACTAAAATTCGTCGAAAAATACAAGAAATGAGTCACCCGGGTAATAATTCATTCAGATCCACCTGAATAAACAAGACGAATCAAAAACACACTCATCTGGCATCTACCACAACATATCAGCGGCACAATGTTCCCGTTTCAACTATTATGGGTACAAACGTGCATCTTGGAACACCTTTATAATTGCTTCAATTACATTTAAATTGTTTGTTTTCACTGTGCTCATGCATGTCTTTTACGAAAACCTCTTGTATAACATTTACAGTTTCTAATTTACATTCAATTTGTTTTACACCAGTTATGAATCAACATGTGATTTTTGAGAGTAGCATTTTGGGCAAATTTACAACCACATGTACTACATTCGAATGGTTTCTCACCAGTGTGAGTTAACATGTGCAGTTTGAGACTAGTTTTTCGTAAGAGTCTACCACATACACTACATTCAACATTCAAAGATTCAAATGTTTCGACAGAACTATGAGTAAGCATGTGACTTTTGAGACAACGTTTAGACGAACCTTTATAATCACATAAATTACATTCAAATGGTTTTTCACCAGAATGTGTGAGCATGTGTCGCTCGACAGCACTTTTATTTAAACTCTTATATTCACATATATTACATTCAAACGGTTTTCTTACAGTATGACTAAGCATGTGCCTTTTGATACAACGTTTAGTTGAACCTTTATAATCACATAAATTACATTCAAATGGTTTTTCGTCAGTATGTATAAGCATGTGACTTTTAAGATAAATCATTCGTGAAAACTTATGACCACATATATTACACTCAAATGGTTTTTCATCAGTATGAATGACCATGTGTTGTTTGAGATTAGATTTTGCAATAAATTTACAACCACATACATTACATTCAAATGCTCTTTCACCAGTATGAATTACCATGTGTGTTTTGAGAGTATTACTTTTTAAACACTTATAATTACATATATTGCATTGAAATGGTTTTTCGCCAGTATGAATTCCCATGTGTTGTTTGAGATTAAATTTTGCAATAAATTTACAACCACATACATTACATTCAAATGCTCTTTCACCAGTATGAATTACCATGTGTGTTTTGAGAGTATTACTTTTTAAACACTTATAATTACATATATTGCATTGAAATGGTTTTTCGCCAGTATGAATTGCCATGTGTATTTTCAGAATATTTTTTCGTAGAAACTGTTTTTTGCATATACTACATTCAAATGATTCTCTGCCACTATGAGTTGTTAGCATGTGCCTCTTGAGAGTGACTTTAGATGAACATTTAGAATCACACATACTACATTGCAGCTTTTCACCAGTATGAGTGAACATGTGAGATTTGAGAGCAGTTGTTTCAGCACATTTATAATCGCATAAATTGCACTCAATTGGTTTTTCACCACTATGCTTGAACATGTGCTTTACAAGATTACCTTTTGTTATACATTTGTAATCACATAAATTACATTCGAAAGGTTTTTCGCCTGTATGCTTAAGCATGTGTATTTTGAGGGTTGCGTTTTGTGTACATTTATAATCACATAAATTACACTTAAATGGTTTTTCGCCACTATGAATGCGCATGTGCATATTAAGACCACTTTTTCCTGTACTTTTATAATCGCATAAATTACATTCAAACGGTTTTTCCCCACTATGAATGCGCATGTGCATATCAAGACCACTTTTTCCTGTACTTTTATAATTGCATAAATTACATTCAAATGGTTTTTCACCACTGTGGATAAAAATGTGTTTTTTAAGATGAGCTTTTGTTGAAAATTTAGAATCACATATATTACATACAAACTGTTTTTTACCACTATGAACAAGCATGTGTAGTTTAAGGTTATCTTTTGTTTTACTTTTATAATCGCATAAATTACATTCGAATGGGTTTTCACCAGTTTCACCACCAAACTGTTTGTCACCTTTATGAATCAGCATGTGTTTCCGAAAATTAGCCTGTTGTGTGAAAGTAGATTGACATATATTACATTTGTGCACTTGGTCATTATTAATTTGACTGTGAATACTGGAATTTTGTGGAATACAACTGGTGTTAGCGAAATGTTCCTCTTCAGTCTTACAAGTTTCATACTTATTGTCTACATCGTTTTTGATGATGGTTACCTCATCCATGTCCATTGTATAAATATTTATAAAATTACCAAATTCTGCAATAATAAAAAAAGTAACTTCAGATATTGGTAGGTAAGGTTAACGTTTACCAGTGTTTGCTTTAGTCAATGTTTCATAAGGAACAATCTGTAACATTAACCAGTGTTATTAATGATTGTTTCAATAGCATTACCTAATTATGCAGTTTTCTAAAAGCATTAGAAGCTCTATGGAATAGTAAAAATGTACGCATATTATGTTACTTATTATTATTGTTTGGATTCCAGATGACGTACGCAGATTACATTTAACCTTAGCATTTAACACTCATCAGAGAGTGTTATGGCAATATTGCCAATAACTTAGCCAATGCACTTACAGTGTTGCCAACTAAGCAGAAACATGATGTATATTACTACTTTTACCTAGAGTTCCTAAATGAAAGCTTTAACTGTGTTATATTAGAGTTAGGACACGGATGTCAACATCTATCCCTTTCTAGGCCAAAACTAAGCTGTCTGAAATAAAGATACTTTTTTCTCTCTTTTTATTTTAGTGGCAACATTCAGCAGCTGTCAGTTATAAATTTTAGGTTATGCTGTCATGTTTATTGTTATGCATGTAAAACTTTTTAATGTGCACATTATCATTTATTTACTGTTTCTAAAGAATTTTTAAAACTACTATAGTACATAATTATATCAATTTTACGACATCTTTTAATAAAGAATTAATTTACCGAATTTCAGATTTATATAATTGCAATACTGACAGTTTAATTTATTAATAAACCAATTTTCATAAATACCAACCTTCTAATAGTTTCAAAATATGGAATGTCACTAGGAAGATTTGATATGCCTGACTTAACTAAATAACACAGTGCTTAGTTCATATTTAGGAACTCTACTTTTACCGAATAAGTAACAAGTCAAATATAGATCACCATCGAGGTCTTACGTCATAAACTGTTACCAACTCTTATAAACTGTTACAAATTCGCAACTCTTCCAATACTTTCAAGCCTAAAGCTAAGTACTCACAGCAGCGGATCCGCAGGCGGATATCATACGATTGGTCGGTTTGAGTCGATTTGGCTCAAACCGACCAATCGTATGACATCCGCCTGCGGATCCGCTGCTGTGAGTACTTACCTAAAGAAATGTATTTTTTGTTGGTATTACGTATTACTACGTTTATTTGCATCTTCCAAACGAAAACAATTGTCCATTGTTGTATCAATGCAAATATTTTGTCATCTTGGTAAGTTGAAACGTCAGAGGGCTTATTAGACAGCTAATATTATTTTTTACCTTGTTCTTTTACTATACCAAAACTATTTAGCTTGCAATCGAAAAACTTGATAGCCTCTTTAATTATTTTCAGAAAGAGCGTGATAATTCTGGGTCTTTATTACGTTTAACTTCAGTACGAAAAGTAAGTCTTAAAATAGAATATTTTTAAATATACAATTCGTTTTATGATCTGTTTCTAAAAAGGAATATTTGTAAAGGGTAGCTAGGCTTTGGGTATCGGCAAAAGTGCCGTTTGCAAGGTATCTGCAACTATTAAAAGCTGTAACCTTCTTAGTGATCCGAAGATCCTACCAGAACTAGAAAAAGGAGAGTTACTGACTTAGACAACAGCCAAAGATTCGCATTACGAGATGCAACATATGACATGTTTGAAAAGACTATCCTTCATTAATTTTATACATGTAACAATATGTTACTGACCTTTACAAAATTTTTGCTTTTAGAAATACTGGTTAATTTGGATTCAATTTTGAAATATGTAGGCATGTCATATTACAATAATTATTACAAGCCTCGAAATATCTTTTAGGAATAATACCATGTTGTTTTACGTTGTTTGTATAAGAAGAGACCAAACAAATTTAAAAAGTATTAAAGTGGACTAATGAAGAAAACGGTTTTGTTTTGATAAAGAAAGTTAGGTTAGGTGTTAGTTGATAATTGGGTTTTCTATGGCTGATACATATTAAATTTTGTAAGAGAGAACTTAAACAAATTTCAATTAAGAATTTTATTTTCTTTGCGAGATATGAATCTCATTTTTATTTAGTTGTAACTACATAGCCAAAATACATACCACTTTACAAACACTCCTAACCTAACCTAATAGTGAAAATAAAATGTCAGAAATTATTGGTATTTTCACTAGTAATATCCCGAGTGCATGTCAAATTGTCGATAATTTAATTTTCTCGAGTGCGCGAATGCGCACGAGAGAAAATTAAGAGACAATTTGACATGCACGAGAGGACATTTTGGCAGACTATTTCCCGAGAAAAATTTAAATGGTACAAAGAAACTTACTTCTGTGTTAAAAAAAGGTTTTTTCTTTGAATTATTGCACCGTCGGTGACGATCATGAATCGGTATCTAGTGCAGTATTATCGCTGAAATTTGATCGTTGCTAGGTTAACGTAAAACATTACAGCTTTTTGGTTGGCTTAAATTTTTCGAGGGAAATAGTCACTTATAATATACCAAGTGCATTGATTATTGCCGGAAATTTTTTGAGTGACATTTCTGCAACGTCATAATTGCACGACACGAAGTGGAGTGCAATTACGTTGCAGAAATGCACGAAATCAAAATTTCCAGGCAGAATCAATGCACGAGGCTATATTCGGTAAGAGAATCGCACGACGCACAGAAAAAACTGCATTATGATTAATTGGTTTACGTAAGCCCACTGGTTGACTGAATGGTTTATAAATAAAATAATAAATGTGTTCTGATCACATTCTGGTGTTTATTATGTATTGGGACGAACCAATAAATATAGATGGCGTTGTACAACATTAAAATGTCTTTGATATGAGATAGTTGATGACTTTTAGTTCTTAGCGGTTTTTCTTGCCGTGTTGTATTTTAATGGTGATTGTAATTTTGACAGATTAAATTTAATATTCGTATTAATATTTAGATTTTATAATTTTTTGAAAAATCAGTAATGTGGAATTGTCATTCATAAATTTCTCTTTCTCAATAACTTATTGCTTACCAATGAGCCATTGACCATGGTTTATGTATTTTATGGCACCCTTAAAATAGCATAATGCAGCTATATTATGCAAGACCTTTCTTTCAGTCGCAATCGAATGAGCAGAATTACACTTATTTTTTACAAACGGAATTACTTATCTGTTTGATGATCTACCAGTTCCTCTAAGACAAGCGATATAGTTTATGCACGATGGTGCACGCGTACATTTTAGTCGTGTTGCTAGGGAATATTTAAATAACACCTACGCAAACCGATGGATAGATCGTGGTGGACTTCACAATGGCCAGCCTGATCACTGGATTTAAATCCGCTTGATTTTTATCTATGGGACCAATTAAGATCTCTTCTATACGCACAGCAATTAAAAAACATTACTGCTCTTCGACAGAAAATCATAGATGGCCTTCAATCAGAAATACTCCAGAAATTTTACCACGTGACCGTCAAAATGGACTCGAAGAATATAAGCCTGCCGCGAAGCTAATGTTGGGCATTTCTTGTAATTCAGTTTGACTGTTTGGTCACGTTCTTTATTTTCTAAATGTGTTTAGCACAAAAACGGTTAACGAGAGAAAAACCTCAAGAGACTTCTTTAATGGTAAAGTAATTAAGTAATTTAAAAATTGTGTCAAAATCTAAAGTTTTTCTTCTTAAATAACTATGTACCTACACTTGTTTCTACGCCACTGGCGGAGGCAAGTCTGCTTGTTCTGGTCTATATTATGGTATATAGACACCTTAGAATATAAGACTGTAGGAAGGAGCGTAACTATCAGGCGCAATCATAAAAATATTAAGTACAAGCATTGTGTTTTCATTCATGTGTCTCGGTATATTTTTTACAGCCAGCGCTACCTAGCGCTGAATGACCCAAACCCTACTGAACTACGCGATGTAAGAAAGAGAGGTGAGGATCCAAGCATGAATTTTTTTTTCGTATTTCGACAAAAGCAACAATCAGTAAAAACAGCAGTGTTTTAAGAGTTCGTTAGTTACTAAAGCTTACCCGTTAGGGTAAGCAGCTGGTACCTAATTAATTTTAAAAGCGACGGATATGACGTCAAACTGGCCGCCATTAGACACCACCTAAATCTGCTTTTCTCTCAAACTCCGACGAATACGAAGAAAGGAATTACGTTTCATAAGTGAGTACCTATTCGTTTGTTTAAAATATTTAATATAAAATTTATATTCTAAGATTAATTTCAAAATACTATGTTTTAAAATTGAGGTTATGCAGTTTATGTGCGCATTTCGAGACAGTGAGAACCACCAATGGAAATATCTCATTACAAAACCGGAAATCCCTACTCCGCCATACTGAGACCCCATCCCGGTCGTATGTGGTAGATGATTATATTCATTCTTACAGTTTCATACTCTATAAGGTTCCGAGTAATTTAAAGAAATCATTATTGCGTTTCGATTTTGTACGCCCATTTCAGGACCAAGCTCAGGTTGATACAAACTTCTTATTTTCATAAGATGAATATGCCCTTAAGGGCCTGCTATCGCCGCCAGTGTTAATAATAAGAAGCTTCAGAAACTATAAACACCTAAAGATGGCGCTACGGTCTGCAAAACGGAATTAATTTCTTTGAAACTAAAATTTGAAAATGTAAATAGAAGCATTATTCGATCACTACGCAGTTCTCTGCTCACAGTGTTTCCAGACATGCCTAAACTTTCAAAATATTTTAAGTTTAACTAAAATTTTTAATTTTTAAATACCAAGGAATAATTTAAGGTAGTTGAAGTCAAAAAGGGGAATATAAAGCTGCTAAATATCTTTAAAAATATCAGTTGTTTTTGCTGGTTTTAAGAAAAAGGAAAGTATTACTATATTAAAATATTGAAAATATATATTCGTTTTAAGAAATTAATGAGGACTCATTAAGGGTGAAATAGTTTATTCAAAAATTAACCGTGACATGCTCTTAAGCAAAGAAAAACAACATTTACTTCTGGAATTTATTAAATAATAGTTAAAAGATTAGGAAAGTGAAATTACTTTTAAATATCCCGCGAATATTACCACCCAACGCTTCCTGGTGCAGAAAGCGTTCAACTAATAAAAAGACTGATTTTCGTGCTGCCATATTTAAATTTCCGCGCCGTGTACATCTATTTTATTTCAATCAGTACTAAATAAGTAAGCAAAAGCATTTATCCATTGTCATAGATTTTGCTATTAAACAGTGTTATAATGACTGTATTATATTTAGTTTGGTTATTTTTTAGAAAACGTTAATTTTACAAAATTGGCGATGTTCGACTACGATTATAAAATTTATTTTAGATATCTACTCCTTACAAACTATGATCCACACTACCTTAAAAGTTTAGCAATCGACATCAAATATTATATTGCTAAAAAAACGATTATTAAAAGAAAACTGAATGAAAGACGTGAGCTATATTTTGACGCTAATATTTTGCGCCAATAACGCCCCCTTAAGAGGATGCGGAACAATCACCCTGCATGTGAGTATATGAAGAGTTTGTGCTGCTGCATTTCATGTTTTGAGTCAACTTCTTGCTCCCCCATATTCAATGCAGCATACTGACATTTTTTCGTCAGTGGAGAGCTTTTCACCCGGAATATCCCTTAAAATAGTCTGCATATCTGGCAACCCTGTTTTAAAGCCCAATGATGTGAAGATTGTGAAGTCGACTTTAAAAGGAGTGTTTTGACAATAATAACAATATTATTTTGTTGAAATGAGCTGATGAAGAGATTATTGCTGGCAACTAATGTATCTTAACGTACAATGTAGTTAATTAAATTGAATTAATTGGATGTACGTGAATTATACAATTAATGTGTCTCTCGGCATCATCGTGACAAATAGAAAAACATAACGGTTGTAAAAATCCATGCAGAAGAGAAGCATCAAACTTGGGATTAACATGTCTTCAAGTGGTAAAATCAATTCAAGGTGTGTATGTAATATAATACAGGAATTACTTTGTAGTTTCTGGAGATTTTACGCCTACAAACACAGAGATTCTAAATGATAAATACCTCTTTAAAACTGAAACGGACTGGAAACTGGAATATATTCAAGATAACTACAAAGTGAAATATGACACTAATACGATTTCAGTTACCATTAGTAACAAAGATGATTATCATATTCACCAAGAAAATCAGAGAAAAAAACTCTAAATGTAATATAAGTGATGTTGGATTTTTCGGAACACAAAATTTAAATCATTTACTTGTTCATGATAGTAAAAAACCTTTCAAATGTAGTATATGTAATTATAAATTCTCAAGAAAAGAGCATTTGCAAAATCACATGTTTGCACACAGTGGCGAGAAACCATTTAAATGCAACATTTGTAATGCAGCTTTTTCACGAAAAGGAAATTTGCAAACCCACATCCTCACTCACACTGGTCAGAAACCATATGAATGTACTATATGCCATTACAGATGCTTACGAAAAGGATACTTAAAATGTCACATACTTACACACAGTGGTGAAAAACCATTTAAATGTAACATGTAATTATAATAGATGTTCACTGAAAGGATACCTGAAATTGCATGTTCTCAGTCATAGTAATAAGAATTTGTTTAGTTGCAACATTTGTAAATATCGGTGCTCACGAAAAGACACTCTGCAAAAGCACATTCTCACACACCGATGAGAAGTCTTTTAAAAGTAATATATGTATCTAATTATAAATGTTCACGGAAAGAATATCTAAAACGCACCATGCTTGCGCACAGTGGTGAGAAACCGTTTAAATGCGACATATGTACTTATAAATGCTCACAGAAAGGAAACCTGCAAACACACATGCTTACTCATTGTGCTGAGAAATCTTTTGAATGTAACACATGCAGTTATAACTCCTCACAGAAAGAACTTGTGAAACTACATTTGCTTACTCATAGCTATGAGAAACCATTTAAATGTAACATTTGTAATTATGAATGTTCGCGGAAAGCATATCTGAGACTGCACTTGCTTACCCATACTGGTGAAAAGCCATTTAGATGTAACTTATGTAGTTATGAATGTTCATGAAAAGGACATTTGAAAAGCCATATGCTTATTCATAGTGGCGAGAAACCATTTAAATGTAAAATATGTGAATATGAATCTTCAGAGAAAGGAAAACTGAAACGTCACCTGCTTACTCATAGTGGAGAAAAGCCATTTAGATGTAATTTATGTAATTATAAATGCTCGCAGGCAGGGCATTTGAAAAGTCATGTGCTCATTCATAGTGGGGAGAAACCATTTAAGTGTATTGTATGTAGTTATGAATGCTCAAGAAAAGACTCTCTACAAAAGCATATAGTCACTCATAGTGGTGAGAAATCGTTTAGATGTAATATATGCAATTATGAATACACACGAAAGGACACTTTACAAAAGCACATGATCACTCATAGTGGTGAGGATCTGTTAAAAGACAACGTTTAATTATAAATGTTCGCTCACAGAGGGGCGAAGTAATCATGGAATATATATAAAAAAGCACAACAGGCCTTAAAGGCCTAGGGCTTGTTTTATCGTCTTTTCCCATTTCACTCTATCCCCAGTAGCTGTCTTCCAGTTTCTTATCTTTAATGCTGTAATATCTTCTTCTAGCATCTAACCACCTCTTCGTTTAACCCCTAACAGTCCACCCCTTAACACCATCTTCGACACTCTGTTACCTGGTAACCGGTCCAAATGACCTAACCACCTTAACTGATGTTGTTTCACTACTTTAATAATCTTCCCCATATACACTGTATAATTCCACATTTATTCTTCGTACCCACATCTCCCCAAGTTTCTTTCCACCATATATTCTTCTTAACCCCTTTCGCTCCCACCTCTCAAGACTTTGCTCATCACTCTTGTTTAGTGTCCATGTCTCGCATGCATACGTCACTGTTGGCCTGATCATTGTTTTATAAATTCGGGTTTTTACTTGTTTAAATATGAACTTTGCATTTAACAACTCCCTTATTGCACATATTGCCTTATTACCTTTCGCTAGTCTTGCCTGTATTTCTTTGCTGTTGTTATCACACTCCGTTATCAACACTCCCAGGTAAGTAAAGCTCCTAACTCTCTCAAAGTTCATTTCTCTTCCGTTAAGCATTTTTATTCTCAGTCCTTGTTCTTCCTTTCCATCTCCTGTGCTTCCCATTACCATAAATTTCGATTTTTCTTCATTTATTACTAGCCCCATTGTTTCTGCCGCTTCGCACACGTCTTTTACTATCTTCTCTAGGTGTTTCTTTGATTTAGCTACTAGTACTAGGTCGGCAGCATAAGCTAAGCATTGGTAAGTATTACTATATATTGACCCTTGCCTGCTCAGTCCACTCTCTCTTACTATCTTTTCTAGTGCAAGGTTGAACAAAGTTGTTGAGAGCAGCAGCCCATTTTCTATTTTGAACCCTTCTGATACATTTTCATTATCCTTCACCTTGCATTGTGTCTGAGCCATTGTCATGTGTACTAGCCTTACTAGTTTAGTGGGTATCATGGAATAGGTGTCAAATTAAACTTGATCAGTAATTGAAAGGCGAAAAAAAATGGTTAGAGCTAAATGTAGTGTAATAAAATTTTTTAAGAAACACATTACAAATACTTGTAGTATCTATAAGAGATTTAGGCATTCATCTTGATTCCAAATTAAATTTTTCTTTCTGTTCTTTTCTTTGTGTTGGATTGTGTAACACAACATACTATGTATTTACCGAGATAAGTACTATTGCATTATTAGACACAGCTTTGAATGCAAGTAAGATTTTTTTTGGATATTGTGCATTAACCTAGTCATCTTTTTGTGTCTGCGCATTGCAAATTGCGAAGAATATTAAGTTTTTATGTTTCAAATTTAATATATTCTTTGATGGGAAGAATTATGAAAACATATTAACATATTTCAACCTGTCTGTCCTTTCTCTTCACAGAATATTATTTGATCCATACTTTGATACCATAAGGTGCTATTGTCAACTGTAGATTTACCCGATATTCTAGCAAAATTAATTTTTATCTATTCCAATGTATGGAAAAAGGCATACACTCCTCTTAGTAAGACTTTTTTGTTGGATTAACTACACAATGTTTTGTATGTTAAGTAGAATGTGCCATGTGGTGAATAACTTGGAGGATGTGGATCTGTAGGGTATATCCTACAATAATTTGTTGAAGCTATAAATATGTGATGTGTAACATGTTTGTTTATAAATTTTTACGTACTAACTTATTGTTATTGTATTAGTTTTTATTATATTATGAAAGTACAAAGTTGTATCTGGAGTTCGCTTCGTAATAAAGTATTATTATTGTTATTATTATTATTATATTTTGGTTATCTTTACAGCCTTGCACTGGTTGTTTAAAATACGTAGTAGTTGCATTTTTTTACTAATCAGCAGGTCGATAGGATAACTGTTTTTTTTTGTTGTTTGATTTTGAAGCATTTCCTTTTTCATTGAAAATTAAAAAGAAACTGCCACTTTCTTCATGATTTTATTAGTAATTTTATTAGTTTATTTAGTTTTTTAGTAGTAGTTTTGTTAACAATGTCTCATTTGCCTGGTAGGCTAGTAAAATTAGACCCGATTTGGTGGAAATAAATTTTGGAAAGCGGGAGATCGTTTCGATCGCTTCATTTGACGTCAAATATTAGTATCCTAGGTTTGCACAGTCCTTCAACGCGAGCTTACCTGAGGGCATCAAAAGAATCACGAAACCTTCAAACCTTTTTTAGTTTTTCGCTTATAACTCCCAAGTGGTGCTTTTGAACGAAAACTTCTGTATTACAGGAATTAATAAGCATTAAATTTTGCGTCGGATGAGTATGCAACACTTTAAAATCGGTCCAGTGGTATGGTCGAAAAACGACAATTTTACAAATTTTCAATTTTCCGTCAGACCGGACGCCCAGAGGCTTTCCGTATAAAAAACCCGTTGGACTCATTCTGATTGTTAATATAAGTCGAGAAATACCTAAGCTTTGATATTATAGAGGCTGTCGGATTAGATTAATGTCCATTTTTTGTCATCCCCCATCATAGCAATTAGGATCAATCTACATGAAGTGACTGTCGCTCGATCATTTCGAAAAAAGATAATTTTTTGTGTGTTATTACCCCTAAGTATTGGTAGATCAAAACCGCTGTTATTTTATTTTTATTCCATTTGATTGTAATATGGCAGCCATATTTGTTTCGTGGACGACGTTTCATGCAGTTTTTTTATGTAAACGTAAATCTTGATATAACGTATCATAACGAGAACTTCAAAGCCCATAAATATCAAAATAGTAAAATTTCAGATTTAAAATATTTTATACATAAACTACCTCTAACCGTGTACGCTTAAATAGAAAATCAGCCTTAGGACTCAAGTCGTCTTTATCTGGATAAAGAAAAGCACAAATTTCATATTATGTATGTATTTTTTTAATTGTGTTTTGAAACATTAATAACAGCAAATTGGATCTGCAGCATTATAATTTCTTATATGTTTTTACGATCCGGTTTATTATTTAAATGCCTACACATTAAAAGACTTGGTACATCTTTAAAACTCATTTTCTGAGATAATTCCCATTTTCCAAATAATCCACCACAGATTTTAAATTATTGTTTTCTTTTTTTAATTCCGTTATTTTTTTGCAGTATACAATTTCTTTCTGTAACCCTCTTGATGTTTTTTATTTGAATAGTGCGAGCCTTCAGTTTTCTGGGTGAAACGCTGCAATAAAATCCTATTACAATAAAAATAGTTGTTACTACAATAAAAAGTACAGTTGCTTCTTATACCTAACTGTAATTGTGCATCTTTCTGACGAATTCAATCTTTCTGCGCTTAGTTTCGCTATCATTAGCAGTTCCAAATACCCCTAAAGAAAACTAACAGTGTGATTGCAAATAACTATTATATCTTAAAAATTACATAAATACATAATAAACAGATACAAAACAATTGCTAAATAATGTGGATTATAGTCGGAGAGCTAGCGAACACGACCGCTTCACAACTCCGTAATGGATAAAATCTCTTTTATTATCTGTATTCATAGTATATGAGTAGGACAACCCTTGTCTGGCAGGGCAACCCCTCTGATTTATGGAGGAAGAGATCAAATAGTGTAGTTAAGAAATGTCACATTTGAAACACATATGTAATGTTTTTTTTTAATTTTTGCCTGAATCAAAATACTGAAAAAGAGCGATAGCAAACTTGCCAGACAAATATTCCTCTGATTAGTGCCAGATCAACACTAATTAATTAATTATTTAAAGATTTTAAGTATAAGGGTAATGTCTGTCTTTTTTACTAAGTATAGTTGATCCTTGCATAATGTGATTGCAAAATGACAGATCAAGATTCCACTGATTTCATCCCTGAAAAGTTAATAAACTTACGCTATTTTATGTATAACTGGTTGCCTATGCGGGCACAATGTTCTTATACTTGAAATATTTTAATATGTAATTAATTAATTAGTACTGATTTGGTACTAATTAATCAGAGGAATATTTGTCTGGCAAGTTTGCTATCGTATTTTTTCAGTATTTTGATTCAGATAAAAACATTTTTTAACCATACTATTTGATCTCTTCCTCCATAAATCAGAGGGCTTGCCCTGCCAGAGAAGGGTTTTCCTACTCATATACAATGAATACAGATAATAAAAGGGATTTTATCCATTACGGAGTTGTGAAGCGGTCGTGTTCGCTAGCTCTTACACTATTAATAGAAAATAACAGTTACCTTTCTTTCTAGGATAACAAGTTAGTTTATTTAGTTGCTTGATTAAATGCCATCTGATTTCTGCTGGAAGTAAAGCTTTTTTTACAGTTATACTACTCATAAACGATGCAGAAGAACCGGACCGTAGTCGATGACAACATTATTTGGTTCTAGGTTGATTTCATCATGTCTTTCTTTTGTATTTAAAAATAAACTTGGCACAGCTGAGGTACTTAGCCTTATTTGATTCCTTGCTTTTATAAAATCACTGTCTTTAAAATGTTTGGAGCAAACGTACTTCTCGACCATTTGAAGTCCTCATTTAAACCTACAGCTGTTACCCACTGCCTAAAAAGAAATTTCTTGGAAACCTAGACTTTAACACAATTAACAACTTAACATAATTAATGCCTGGTTTATACAGTCATTAACAACTAAGACATTATCACTGGTCATTATCATTATGTAACTAAAGAAAAGTAGACCGGTTTATACAGCAATTATAAATTAATATTAACGGGTGCGCATACTACCATAAGTTAGCATTACCGCCATAAATATTTGAATTTTTCGAGGGCAACTGCATGATAATGTAGTGGCTAACCTGTTTCGTTTTCCAGCAGGCATGCGCACTTGCGATTGTCATTATATCATTATCAGAAAAATTAAAATTGAACCAATTCTTAATTCGTAGTTAATGATAGTAATTTCTTAGTGAGTTGTATAAACCGATCTGGGTAAACACCATCTTTTAATTCTCAGCTGTTTAGTGATAGTGATAATTTCTTAGTTTTTAATGACTGTATAAACCAGCCATAAGACGAATTATGTAATTAATGATATAATTATCAATGAAAGGAAATTCCTTCGAGTCGAAATCTTAATTCGTACAGCTTTTTGCAGCACACGACATTTAGTATAATGAAGTTGAAAAACATGTTCTTATTACAGAAAGATCTTAAATAAAACAAAAACACCAGCACAGAAACACCAGATAATCACAAATCGATTCTAATAACCTCACAAATTACTAACAACAACAACTCAAGGTGACAACAAAAGTGACAATCATGGGTCAAAATGGCGCTGCCCTTTCCGTCGTCGAAAAATTGAATGCGCATTCATCGAAGTGCGTTCACCCTACTCTATATCTCTGATTCGAAGGCACTTTAGCGAAAAAAGAACTATATTGGTAGTGCTGGCGTTACTCGCCATCTTGTATTTAACCTAACTTTTAACCCATTAACTGCAACTTGCAACCTCTTGCAACAGTTAGCTACCGCATAATTGTTTTAACAACTTGCTGCGAGAGTGCAGATTAATCTTTGGCCCGTCCTAAGGTAAAATCAGTAAAATGCTTCTGAGAATCTGAACTTTACAACTAATGAAATTGATTATTCTAATTTGAATATTATAATGAACATCTTTATAACCTTATTACCGGAAAATATTAAATATAAACTATGAATCTTATTTACGGTAAAGAAAATAGAACCTACTGCAGCATAAACTTTATAACACATAGTTGTTATGCACAGTAAAATGCGCATGGAGTGGGCAAACCTCCAAGATTACCCCAATTTTTCTTAAGATCAATTATATTATAATATTTAGGTAATGCTTTATTAGTAGATAAACTACTAATAAGTACTTACGTACTTTGTGACATGTTTTATAACATTTTACCAATAAGTAAGAACCATGACTTCGGATTGTAAATAAGATACATACATCATTTTATACTATAAACTTTGTTACAGATCATTAGGATCTTAAACTCATAATAAGACTGATGTCCGCTATGCTCACAGTAAATTGTGTTTCTAGATACACGAGTTAAAAAAATAACATGACTGTCGCTGATCTACAAATAATTATATACGCCATCAATTACTAAATAAATTGGAAAAAATGGAATCCCTTGTAACAGATGATGTTCAAATTAAAGATGAAACTACCACTTCTTCTGTTTCTACTGGCACTATTAATTCTGAAGAAAAGCATCAGAAAAAAGAAACCAAGAATAGTTTTGAGTGTAGAATATGCAATTATCAATTCCCACGTAAAGGAAACTTACGACAGCACATGGTCATACACTGTGGTGAAAAACCATTTGGATGTACCGTATGTAACTATAAATGCTCACAGAAAGGAAATCTACGCAAACATATGATGATCCATAATGGTGAGAAACCATATAAATGTAACATATGTAATTACAAATGCTCACGTAAAACAAACCTACGACAACACATATTTACACACACTGGTGAGAAACCATTTGAATGTTGCATATGTAATTATAAATTCTCACAGAAAGGAAGTCTGCATAACCATATGCTTACTCACAGTGCTAAAAAACCATTTAAATGTAATTTTTGTAATTATAAATGTTCATTAAAGACAAATCTGAACGTGCACATGCGTATTCACAGTGGTGAAAAGCTGTTTAAATGTATTATGTGTAATTATACATGTCCACGTAAAGGTGAGCTGCAACAGCATATGCCCACTCACACTGGTGAAAAGCCATTTCAATGTAACGTATGTGATTGTAAATTTTCACAGAGAGGAAGTATGCACAAACATATGCTCATGCACAGCGGTAAGAAGCCATTTGAATGCCATATATGTAATTATAAAGCGGCATTCAAAGGATTATTGCAACAGCACATGCTTACCCATACTGACATTAAACCATTTCAATGTATTGTATGCAATTATAGATGTTTGCAGAAAATGAATCTGCAACAGCACATGCTTATCCATAGTGGTGAGAAACCATTTAAATGTAACATATGTAATTACAAAAGCTCACGGAATGGAAATTTGCAAAGACATATGCTTACCCACAGTGGTGAGAAACCATAAGAATGCAACATATGTAATTATAAAAGCTTGCAGAAGCTATGTTTGCAAAGGCATATGCTTATCCACAGTGGTGGGAAGGAATGACAATGATTGTTTATGAAAAAATTTGAATGTTATATTTATAATTAATATTAACTTATAATAAAATAATATTTGTACAGTTAATGTATGTAGAATAAATCAAAGTAGTAGTATAAATAAAATTCAAGGTGCCTAGCTGTTTATACAAATAAACTAGATTTCTAGATAAAAAAGATTTCATAATAGAAGCAATCATAATATCATTAATAATAATACAAACGACTGTCATCAACTTAAAACAATCACTATTTAATTTCTGAAGTATATTTTAGTAAGTGATCTTAATTTAGTAGTGGTGAAATGCAAAACTGCTTGAATCCACCTTTCAAAAGCACACTAAAAATTGAGTTTTTAAAGTGTAAACGATTCCAATGTTTGTTTGTAAAATTGTTTTCAACTGTACTCAAACTCGAAATAAGTCGCCAAGAGGTAAGATAACTAATAAATAATTCGCTAAATATTTTCGTTTTCGCTTCAAAGTAACTATTACATTCCTTTATGGATATTCTTTGTGAACATAAAATGAAAACAATTTCATTAAAAAACAGCTTCTATACAACACTATTACACTTCCTCTATTTCTTTTCCAATTTCTTCCTCCATAGACACCGAAATTGTTGTCTAAAACTAAAGCCTTTTTTTCTGGAATTATGCTTCACTTGCCCTTAAGTCATCTGGGTTTTTGTCTAGGCTTTTGGGAAGGAATCCCACTTTTCATTGTTTTGGTATTTAAAAAGGAAAAAAATACACTGAATGGAAACTTGACCTGCTTTTAATAATTTCTAGCATATGAAACTGGTTTTTGCACTCACTGCTCTATGCAAGCATAAATTTGTGCGGAGTTACTTAACTATTTCTGTTGGGTAAAGTAAAATGCCCCCTTAAAGTAAAATTTAAGCAAATAACACGTACAGGCAAAGACGGAAATGTATCAGCTTGCTTTGTTGGTTTATTGCAGGGCAGTGCACTGTTAAGTTTAAATTTTTTTAAACTTTTTTGTCGGCATGTGGAATGCCGAAAAGTTGACCTTGTCTTATTATCATTTTATTTTTTTCTTTGAACACGTCCGGCTTTAAATTAGATTTTTAAAACAAAGCAGGTCTGCATTTACTATTATTTTTTTTCACGCAGATTTGAACCAAAATTATTAAAATTTTGATGACGTATGTATGTATGTATACAAAGATGTATGACGTTTTTTATTGATTAATGCTCATTACATACATTTATCTTTCTCCCATTCAAGGTTTATAACTTGCCATAGATACACTCTGTATATTACGGTGTTATATAATATGCCCCACGTTCTGGGCAAGCCATAAAATAGGTGATATTTTATAAAAAATATAATTTTGTGTTGGTTGCCATTAACATATGCAATGAAATTTAATAAATAAAAAAATATAACCCCAATATTTTTTTTCTTCTCCCAATGGACTGACTCAGGTTCAATTCGATAGAGTATGAGATAAATGAAATAATAAAATCTTATTGATTCTTATACCTGGAAACATTATACAACAGCAAACTAAACTCTATATGTGAGAAGAAAAAGAAATGGATGCTTGCATACACATCAAATAAACACATAGATAAATTGAAAACACAGTCTTTATTTTTATTAATGATAATTAAAAAAATCTAATTCAAAAAAGAAAGTAAAAAAAATTAAATTATTTAAACAGAACATTAAAAAGTATTGGAAAATCTTCCTTGGGCTTGCTCAAATGTGTAAATTATTCGTTATCAACCTGACATGGGGGTTATAACTGGTCTCCATTTGAGCAAACTGACATCAATTAAAGTTATCAGTTAAAAATATTTACGATTGCTAAAATAAATTTATCTAATGACAATTAAATTTTTATAAACAAATTTAAATTGTTTATTTGGTAAAACTTTGTTATTGAAAAACTTTTAAATTAAGAAAAATAAATTCTGAATTTATTAATATTGTCTTTATGATTTTGTTATATGAAAAATTTAACCAAATCCTTTTATTTTGACCAACCTTGTATATAAAGTACGTCGAGATCCACTTCAATCTTTTACAATTGGTAATAGGTACTGCATTTATTCGCACAGCTGATTTTTAGAATGAAAATACGTCGATTATCCAAATCAATAATGGAAACAAAAATCTTCTTGATTTTTTTTTAAATAAATCGTTCACAATTCCATACAATTGTTGAAGAACGAAAATAAACCTTTAATTTAAATATTCAGGTAACTATTCCATAAATAGTTTGTTTACATTTTATGAAAACTATGGTTATTAGTTAACCTCACTTTATTTTACAGATTTTTGGTCTGGAGTCGAGCGTGGATTCAACCAAAGCGTTTTATCGACTGAATTTGTTAACTCTTCCTGGCTTTTTTATATATTTTAGCAAAACAATTGACCACTATGACATTATTAAAAACAAAATCTACACGCTACGTTTATGACGTCACTATCAAAAAACAGATGTTTGTAATTAACACTAATCTTAAATCAAAAATATAGAAATGTAGCTGGAAAAATAACGATTAAAACAACATAACACACTTACAGTCCAAAATTAATATCAACTAAGAAAATTAACAAAAACGATTGACGATGAAAAATCTCATTAAAACTTAATTGCAAACAAAACTCATTAACTCCAGTTCTACCTTTACAAAAAATGAATACATAACTACACTAGGTAACTGATACATATAAAATCTACGTAAGAACATATTTACAATAGAAGAAAAATTCAAATGAAAATGTATTTGTACTTTTTATACACCCAACGATGCTTTGCAAGACTCCATACAAATAACAAAAATTAAATTAAATTATAGTCAAACTTGTCCAGCATGCAGTCCTCCAAGTGCTTGTGTTCAAACAACGGTGTAAAATGTTATGTTATAATCAATATTTGGAAAAGTCGAAGCATATCGGCAAAGCCAAAACCTTCATTAGGATAAAAACATTTTATTGGAATTCAGGAGATTGTAAGTTTAATGTACTAATGTAGTCATTACAATATTGACCTAATTTACATATTTTTAGTGAGATATAATCCCGAAACTGAATCAGTCGCATGGGAAACAGAAAGATTTGCCCTACGTCATCCATCGTTAAACTCATGTCTAACAATAAAATAAAATCTTCCAGAAGAATGGAAAAACCATCCTAACATGTGACTTAGGTTGCATAAAACATGTATTACTATGAAAACAATCTAAATGATTGATATCCTTTTTATAAATTCAGACTTTTATGTAAAAATTGAGGTTACGTCTGCATGAAA
Organism: Agrypnus murinus; assembly: GCA_929113105.1. NCBI lineage: Eukaryota > Metazoa > Arthropoda > Insecta > Coleoptera > Elateridae > Agrypnus > Agrypnus murinus. Next base: position 6,551,553 of record OV816027.1, read on the forward strand.
TCTATCCTTCTATAATTTCTATTTTAAAAATTGATAAAAATATCTGTAACCTAACATGTAGCTTTTAGATTAAATAAACCTAATATCCTAGCATGTCTATTCTTTATTATATTTTATTGCATGAAATAATTATATTTGTGTTTACGATCAAATCGTCAAGTAAATTTTCAATCAGATGATTCCATATCATCTCAATATTGTCTTGTAATGCGGTAAGTTTAAAAATAGTAAATAATAATATGAGAGACTAAAAAGATTATTTGCATATAAGAATGACACAAAGCATACAATTTGCCTACATTATAATAAATTAATGCTCCAGCTAAATGTATTACAGTCGTGAAAAGCTTTACTTTCCACAGAATTGAGACTTTCAGGTGGGTCGCTTTAAAGATTTTCTGAATTCTTATTAATTATGGACAGAATAATAGAAAAACATACACAAATAAATTTTCAAAATATTAATAACACAATTTTATTTTTATTAATACAAAACAATGAAATGGCAAACAAAAAATAATTTAAACCAGAAAAATAGATTTTCTATTGTATGAATTAATAAAATTAAAATAACTATTATTTATGAATCTTTTTAAATTAAATTCTTCTTAACTTCTATGTAAAACTTCAACTAAGCAATTAAATGCTGACACAATATAAATACAATAACCAAGTTCTTGTTTATAAACTTTCATTAATGCAAAAACTATTGTCTTGTAGAAAATTAAATTCTGAATTCAACGATATACAACACTTAGGTTACCTTACAATTTAATATTGATGAGATGACTATTTCTTAAAACTAACACATGGCTTAATTATCTATTAACACCTTTTTACACATCCCTATCTTCACAAAACTAAACATTACATCATTAACAACATTATTTGAATGTTTTTAAATGATAAAAACTTTAACTTATACAAGCCAATTTATATAAATCACTTAAACGTTAGAAAGACGCAACTTGTGAAAATATTTTTGTGCTACAATCAAAAAAATTCAACCTTTAACTACTACCATTGCATCCTTGCCACACATATACATAATAAGGTCAACGAGCTTTAAAAGCAATCTTTTAGTCCTTCCTGTTGGCAGTCAGTCCAGGCCTTCTGCCACTCCTAAACTCATTAGGTCATCTTGAACGCAACTCCCTTGGACAACTCCTGCACTCTGTACACCAACGATTCTTTTATCATGGCCTTCTTGACTCCATCATTCGCTCAATATGTCCCAACCATCTTAAGCTTCCTTGCTTTATTGTGTTCACGATATTGGGTTCCTTATAGATATCCTCCAATTCCTGGTTTGCTCAGCTTTCTCCTAATTTAACGCCTCTAAAGATCCGTCTTAATATTTTTCTATCCCAGGTGTGTAATTTTTGCATGTCTTGTTTTTGTAGGAGGGCTACATTTCACTACCAACCTAATAATAGTCTTATAGACTCGCACGTTAGTTTTCCACAACACCTTTTTTGCTGTTTAGTTAGTTTATGAACATTAGCTGCTGTTCTCGAACCTGCTGTTATTCTTCTATCAATCTCACTTCCGATGTTGATACAACTATTTATTTTTACTCCTAAGTAGATTCCTGTACTTTTTTTGTGCAAAATTTATTTGTGTATTATTCCCTGTACACTTTCTCCTGAAATTACTAATCACTGTTGTAACTGAATAATTGATTTTTATCATAGACTCCATAATAAATATTCTTTATTTGGTGGATTATTTAGTTGCCATTATTTCGTAGCAATATCACACACTCACATTTGTGGCACAATTGTGTATTCCTAACATTTTCATTTGTATCTTCATCCATTTACTTATTTGATGACAAAGTTGTGTGGTTACTTATGGTTAACACAGTATAACTATATAGGTACACTAGCATATTTCTAGCTCTCTTTTTTGCAGTAATTTATGATATCATACAATTAATTCATTTAGATGCTTTCTTACTACTATGAATAAGCATATGCCTTTCTAAATATCCCTTTCGTGAGCATTTATAATTACATATGATACAATTATATGGTTTCTCATCACTATGGATACACATGTGAATTTGTAGACTTTCTGGTTGTGAGCATTTATAATTACAAATGTTACATTTATATGGTTTCTCATGATAGTTGTGGACCATGAGTATATGCTTGCATAAATTTCCCTTTTGTGAGCATTTATAATTACATATGTTACATGCAAATGGTTTCTCACCGGTGTGTGTAAGCATGTGTTGTTGTAGGTTTCCTTTATGAGAGAATTTATAATTGCATGCATTACATTTGAATGGTTTCTCACCAGTATGGATAACCATATGCCGTCGCAGCACTCCTTTGGTTGACCCTTTATAATTGCATATAGTGCATTCAAACGGTTTCTCACCGCTATGGATACGCATGTGCACTTGCAGACTTCCTTGTCGTGAGCATTTATAATTACAAATCTTACACTGATATTGTTTCTCATCACTGTGGACTACCATATGCAGGCGTAGATTTCCTCTCAGTGAACATTTGTAATTACATATATTACATTCAAACGGTTTCTCACCACTGTGAATAAGCATATGCTTTTGTAGACTTATTTTCTGTGAAAATTTATAATAGCATATGTTACATTTATAGGGTTTCTCACCACTATGGGTAAGCATGTGCCTACGCAGTGATATTTTGCGTGCGCCTTTATAATTACATACATTGCATTCAAACAGTTTCTCACCGCTGTGGGTACGCATGTGCACTTGCAGATTTCCTTTCTGTGAGCATTTGTAATTACAAATATTACATCCAAATGGCTTCTCACCAGTATGTGTAAGTATGTGTTGTTGTAGGTTTCCTTTATGTGAGAATTTATAATTGCATATATTACATTCAAAAATATTATTAACTTCTCTTTTATGAATATTTTCTTCACTTTCGTTGGTGCTATCAGAAACAGAAGATATGGTAGTCTCAAACTTTATTTGAACATCCTCTGATGTAGAAGATTCCATTTTTCAATTTATTTCTTGTATATCTACCAATAAATAATTTACTGTTTTGCTGGTGCAGTGAAAGGGTGATTACCACTTATGAAAAACTAATTATGAAGTAACAGCGTTATCAGGATTTGTGACAACTGAAATCTTCATTAAGACTTTATACTTGCATAATAGTATCTTGCAGAATATCTTAAACATATAATGATCTGTATTTTAAGTGTATATGGATTATTATTAATGAATTATTACCAGTTTTTAATTATGGTTAAAATTTCATACACTAGATTACAATGTGTAGGAAACGTTTAGTGATTAACCTGTGACAATAAAAGTGATGTATGAAAAATCACTGTTAACTGATTAGGTATAAATATTGCAATTCTAATAGTTATTTATGGTGTACTCAATTAAAAAAAGTTTTCTGTAGCACAAATAAAGTGCTATATAAATATGAATTAGAGAAATTGTTTTAATTATAGAGCAATGGATTCGTACCATCCACATATTTGTCATTTATTCTATAAGGCTCAATATAAAGTTTTCGTTGAAGGTTTGCAGCGTTTCAAAGAATTAGCTTTATTAATATTATTAATAATAATAATAGTAAACCATCATGGTGTAAAGCCCTGGAAGTGTGATCAGCAACTGTGCCAGTGTTGCCAGATGCTAAGGATCAAAATACCGTACAGACTGGATAGAAATTACCGCATTTATGATCAAATTACCGTACCATTGAAAAATTCGAAAATTCATACAATTTTAATGTATATATTTGATGCAATAATATAATAAAAAATATTAATAATGAAAATAATCTTAAATATCAAATTTGTGTTTTTTGTATATGATAGGAAGAGCAGTCGAGCGCCGAGCTATATTTCCTCATATCCTTTTTTAGTGATTTACCAATGTAAGAGAGTAGCTCCCACATTCACGTCCGCATACTGCACAAAAATATTATTTTTGGGTTTCCCATGTACGTGATATGATGAGGTATAGTCAATATCAGGGGAATACCCTTTAAATATAATCTTATGATAAAGGCGTCGAAGCGCCGATTATAAAAGCATATTATTTCTATATAAAAAACGAGTTAAATGTTAAGAAGTTACATTTTGCGCGTAAATTGAACAATTACATGGTATCAAACAGTACAACTAAGAAATCCCTAGGAGCAGCATTGGTCGTTGACGCAGTTGGCAATCCTAACAATTTCCGCCATGATGGCTTATTGACTATTATTTTATTATTCGGTGATTGATGATTTTTTTTGTAAAGATGAATATAATGATCAAAAGTAAAAGTATATTAATAAGAAGACACAGACTAATAAAGGAATAACTAAATCTACTTAAAAAGAGACAGTAAAAAATTATTTAAACTTAACGATAGATATTAATAAGCCTTAAAAATGTTACTGTTGCAATATTTATATCTAGTCAGTAAAAGTGATTTTTCTTCGATCTTAGATTAATTTTAATATTTTGTTCTAGGATAATCCCATTGTAATTTGTTGTATTAAATTTTAAAAATAACTAAGAACTCGATTAAGCAATTTGTAGACTGTGTTAATGCCTCTACTTCATAACTATTTTCTTGCAAGTAGTAAACATCATGTTACTGCAAAAATCAAAGCAATAAATTATTTGTTTGTAGATATACTTCACCGATAGTGAATTTACTGATAGTTATAAGTGACAACAATTAATTAAACAAATTGGAAAAATGGAATCTCTTACTATAGATGACGTTCAAATTAAATACGAAACTACCATCTCTGCTATATCCAATGGCACCAATGAAAATGAAGAGAAGATTCAGAAAAGGGAAATAAAGAAGAGGTTTGAATGCAACATATGCAATTACAAATTCCTACGTAAAGAAAACATGAAGCAACATATGCTCACACACAGTGGTGAGAAACCATTTGAATGTAACGTTTGTAATTATAAATGTTCACAGAAAGGAAATCAACGTACACATACGCTAGGCCACAGTGGTGAGAAACCATACCAATGCAGCATATGTAATTATAAATGTTCACGGCAAGGAAATATGCAAGTGCATATGCTTATCCACAGTGGTGAGAAACCTTTCAAATGCAACATATGCTATCATCAGTTTTCGCAGAAAGTAAGTCTGCAAAAACATATGCTTACCCACAGTGGCGAGAAACCATTTGAGTGTAACATATGTGATTACAAATGTTCGGAGAAGGGAAACCTACATAAACATATGGTAGTTCACAGTGATGAAAAACCACACAAATGTAAAATTTGTGACTATAAATGCTCACGACAAGGAAACCTGGAAGTGCACATGCGCATCCATAGTGGTAAAAACCCGTTTGAATGCAGTATATGCAATTATAAATGTTTAAGCAAAGGAGCTCTGCAACGGCACATGCTTATTCATACTGGTGAGAAACCATTTACATGTAATGCTTGCAATTATGGATTCTCGCAGAAAGTAAGTCTGCAAAAGCACATGTTTACCCACAGCGGTACCAAACCATTTGAATGTAACATATGTAATTACAAATGTTCACAGAAAGGAAATCTGCACAAACATATGCTAGCCCACAGTGGTGAGAAACCATATAAATGTGATATATGTAATTATAAATGCTCACAACAAGGCAGTCTAAAAGTACACATGCATATCCACAGTGGAGAGAAACCATATAAATGTATTATATGTAATTATAAATGCTCACGGAAGGGAAACTTGCAAAGGCATATGTTTATTCACAGTGGTGAGAATGTATCTGAACGTTTAAAATTATTATAAATGGTTGCAGGAAAGGGAGCTGCAAATTACAAGTGCACCTACAATGAGTGATACCAAACGATTTTAGTATATAAAAACCTACAGAGGTACTTTTTCTGTTGACTTATAATAACGGCATCTGTAATACTTTATTATTTAATGTAAAATAAAATTTAAAGTTAAGTATGTAGTATATATTCAGAAAATAATATAAAATAAAACTAAAATGGATTGTGATGATTGCAAAAAACACCCTTTGTGTTATAGGCGTTGCCTAGAAATGGTGTTATATTGATATTGTGGTATATTGTTTTACAATAAAGTAATTGTCAGTCAAGTGCTGTAGCTTTATTTAAAATTGAATAATTTATATTAAAAGCATATTGATACAAATGAAGGAAACTATCTAAAAGTATTGGATAAATACAAAATCAAAATGATAATTACCATTTCTGTTAAGAAGTATTAAAAAAGACTTAAAATGAACTTCGATTATTTTAAGATATAATTTTCAACAACATTTATTATAGGCAATTTTACTTGTTTTTTATATTTTTGTATCTTCCATTCTTGAACTTCAATATATTTCTTTTGTTTGTTTACTGTCCTGTATACTTTAGCTTTGTCTCTGCGTACTTTCTTCCTCTCACTTTTTGAGCAGATTCCCTGTCATTCAAATCTTTATTAGAAGATGCCGGTGGTGTGTTAAAGATTGGTGTGTTAGCGTTTAATTTGGCTTTTTTCTTCTCCCGATATTTTTTGGAACATTCTCTCCAATATTTCCTAAGTTTTCTCTGTTCCCTTGGCGTTCGATCTTCAGTGGTTTTTATTTTCTTTTCATTCTTCAGCCTGTTATATCTTTCCTTGTCTTTCTCACGTTTGTGTCGCAGCTTTCTTCAGTGAAGTTTTGTCTACAACGCCGTTGTCGTTCTCGTGCTAAAGCTCTTTGATTTTCCAGTTTACTGTTATCTGACGTGTTCGAACGCCCCATTTTATTTGAAGATCAATATAGGTCTGCAATACAAAAACAACCATGCTTTATTATGCAGAAATGTGCACGTTATTTTAATGCCTAATTAACAACCTAAACATTCAAATTAATTGTTTATTTTATTTATTTTTGGGCGAGGAATCAGGAAGGCGGAGCATCCTTCGTACCTCATGGCACCGATTACTAAGGTCATTACTACTAGAATTTAGCCAAATCTGGGGGAATTCCACCCCCAGTAGGGATCTTTATCGTGAGAAGTATCACATTGACACGGGGCCTACAGTTTTACTTTCTATCCAAAAAGAAGGCATATTTTTTATATTATTTTAAATTTTTCTCCTCTATGAAAAATTACCATCTTGGCTGGGGATCGACTTGATTGTTTTACAGATTATTGAAAAAGATTAGTAATTGCGATTGGCTAGTTATGAAATAACGCGTGCGTGAACGAAAAATCGTCATTTTGGTTACGGAGATCATATTCGGTCACGCGACCGAATTGACCGTGACCGGATTGACGATTTGAGCTTTAAAACTGATTTGCTAAACGTTTAAATTTTAATGTAGCGATCGCAGTTGTAGGTTAGATTAAGATTTGAAAAAGTATTTCAGTGATATACAAATATTCGTGAATTTTCAAGTTTCTATTTATAATGCGCGTGACCGAATTTACCTAGAATTAAGGTACTGTAGATTTCTCACCTGAGTTATTGAGCTTTTTTCAAATATTTGATGAAACTAAGCAATATCACAACTCCTATCATGACACGTGACAATATTCCTTGCAAATTAGAGTACTAACCAAAAATCTATAATATGGCGGGAGTCTTAAAAGTTCGTTCGCTGCCGTTGGTTACTGCAAGGACCGATTGAGTTCATTTAAAAAAAATATTTAAAACGTATCTTAAGTTTAAAAACTGTTGTTCAATGCTTTAAATGAGGTTTTATGTCAATTATGCCAAGAATACAATAAAATTAAATATTGATTTAGTATTTTTATATGGTTGAACAGCTTTAGTTTTCTGGGTGAAATATTGGTTTTATAATTTCATTAAACAATTTTACACAAAAACAACTGGGTGTTTTAAATAAATAGAAACACATAGGATTAAAACACATAATTTATTTAAAAAAATATATATATATTTTGCCTATTTAAGCTTGAGGACTTAAATTCAATCTCTTTGTGAGAATGACCCATTCAGCATTGGTGGTTAGCATGTACCCTTTTGCCTACCAGGCACTTACATTGATATGTTTGCTGCTTGCTAACAGAACAAACAAAAGGGTACATAATAACCGCTGCCGCTATCTAGTCTACATATGTGTTTATATTATAAGAATGATAGCATACATAAAGCACACCCTACTATATTAGAGAAAATGACATGTAATAATAGAAGCTGTTCTAATAGGAATATCTATTGCTTTGAAAAACACTGTAACAAGTAATAAATTTATAAAATGCAATGCATGGGAGGTGTTATGTGCGCATATTATATTTAACTATGAGTAAAATTGTGATGGCTACTGTGTAAATCAAGTTTTAATTTTTGCACAAAGTTGGAATGTGTTATAGCTAGATCTATTTTAATTTGAATATGCAAATCTCTATATCTTTCAAAGTATTCAGCGTTATCAGTTGATCGATAAGCTCAATGTAATTTTTCTTTCTGTTTTAACTACCTAATAATACTCTCATGAAACCAGGTTGGATAAGAGGAACCTTTGAAAATAGTTTTGGGAATACTTTGAAATATAAGATTCAGTGTTTTGTAAAATCCTTTGCATGCCAAATCTACATTATAATAACTATCTAGGAAGCTCCAGTCAATTCATAGAATCCAATTATTAGACTGAAAATTTCCAAGACTATACGTTATGTTATATTGATAGTGATGTCTAGTGGTGGGTTGCAATTGTCTATTTTCACTATGGAAAGGACCATTTATTAATCGGATTTTTGCTCATAACAAGGTCTAAAGTTCTCTGACTTATATTAAGTACATTGTTGCACTGAGTCAAGCCCAAAAAATTCATAAAATTTATTACAGATGATACCAATCCAGATTGATTAAGTTCCCCTTTGATGTAGTTAATGTAATTTGGGATGTTGAAGTCTCCCAAAAGGATAAAATCATTCTCATCATCAAGTAAATAGTCAAGACTGCATACAGCTTCAAAAAGATCTTCATACAAATTAACAGGTGAGTTAGAAGGGATATAAGCCACAATAATATATAAAAATCTTTTATTAACTAATAGTTTAATGCCTAGAATGTCTGCCGATGGTATTAACTCTTTTCTAAAACTAAGGTCTAAGCGACAAAACCGGAAATAAAAGTTCGTGGCAGTCAGAACTGTCCCACTTCTAGTAGGTAGAAGTGAGATCAAAATTTCGATCTACTTTGTAAAGAATAAAATTAGATGACACTAATTCCAAACTGTCAATCTAGCCAAGTTTCAGTAAGGGCAAAGAAGCCACTCTTCCTCTCAATGACTGTGTTATAAAAACCATGTGTCTTTGAACGTAAGCCTCAAACATTTTGATAGAAGAGGTTGAAGCAGAACAATTATTCAATATATGATCGATCTTCTGTACATTTAGGGCATGTATTTTTATCACTAGTACACTTAGATCGGCCATGGTTAAAACCACTGCACTTTAAACAAACCATTATGTAAGTTGCATCATAGATAACACAAACATTATAGTTTACACTTTGCCACGATCCCTTAGTAGACCAAAAGTAGCTGCATCTACCTGAACCAGAGCTTGAAAAACTACAATATCCTTTTTTGTAGCCCATATTTCCAGAATCTTTAAATTTGATTAATTCCAAATAATATCATTCTGACCCCTTAGAAATTGATACATGTCGACAGTAGAGTACTTATCAGTAAGCACAATAATTTTGCGAATAATTTTAAATTTTTTTTAGAAAAACGGTGGTTTCAATGCATATACATGCAAAAAATGTATAACTGCAGAACATGCTCTTATTTATACACTTTACATTTTGTCTCATCATATTGAAAGTTTAAGTTGGAAATAAAGTATAATAATGCTATAAAGGAAATACAGAACTATTTAAGTTAAATAGTGTTTATTATGTGTTTACGCTTCATACTACACTTAAAAATATGCCTTAGTCTAAACTCTGTGAATGAGCACATGCTTTTGCAGATTTCCTTTCAGTGAACACTTATAATTACATATATGACAATGGAACGGTTTCTCACCAGTGTGAATAACCAAATGTTTTGCAAGACTTCCTTTTTCTGAACATTTATAATTACAAATGTTACACTGAAACGGTTTTACTCCAGTATGAATGAGCATATGTCTTTGCAAATTTCCTCTGCGTGTGCTTTTAAAATCACATATCTCACATATGAATGGTTTTTCTTCAGTGTGACTAAGCATATGTCTGTGCAAATTTCCTTTTTCTGAGCTTTTATAATTACATATATTACACTCAAATGGTTTCTCACCTCTATGAGTGCGCACATGTGCATTCAGAGTACCTTTCTGTGAACACTTATAATTACAAATACTGCATTGATATGGTTTCTCGCCACTGTGGGTGCGTATATGAGCTTTCAGAATACATCTGTGTGAACATTTATAATTACATATATTGCACTTGAATGGCTTCTCACCACTATGAGTACTTATATGCGCTTTGATAGTAGATTTCTGTGAATGACTTAAATCTTGATTAGCTATTTTTCTTTCAGATAGAGATAAAGGCACCATTGCCTTATTATTCAGTATTTCAGTATGGATAAAAGATTTGTCGCCATTGCTACTATCAGTAGTAGAAGAGGTATTAATTTCAGCCTCAGCCTCAATTTTGAAACTTTTCATTAGTAGATCTTAATTTCTAATTATCCGTATTTTCTGTGCTGGTCTGGTAGTTTTAAAATTTATCAGCAACTAAAAGTGCAAAAAAATATAAATCTTAAGTCTTATTATTTTACTTAGGTATGCATAAAAGTACTCTTACCTTATTATATTAACTCCGTGCAGAAAAATTCACAAAACACGTTTTCGTGAGAGTTGACAATTAATTATTTGACAGATTTTTTGACAATAGTTGCTCATAACCGACTAAACACCATCCTACAATTCCGTTCGATGGGTCCTGAATGTCGCACGTGGATCATATTATTAAGCTTCAGCAATATTGTGTTTGACTGTTAAGCAGTAGCGACTTGCAAGTGTCCGCAGGGAGGGCGGAATACCTTAAAAATCAAACTTATCCTGCTCGGCTACGCGACTATTACAGTATGCTTGCTTTTCGAAATACGAGTTAAATGAATTAATGCTACTCTCGAAAGAAAAATTCGTCTTGATTCCATAAATTCATTTATCTCGTTTTATCTTGAAAATAACCATTTTGTCATAAAAGTGTGTAATATAAAGTTGTAGTGTAGATTTATAGTGCAGTTGATAGACTGTTTACATGGAAAAATTCGTTCGTGAATGCTAGTGCCCGAAAAAGGTGCATTTTAGCAATAGAAAACAAAAGCCCATGAGGCTATAAAAATAAACCAATTTTCTACTCCCTTTTTCGGGGGTTTAAAAAGAAATTTTGGGGATTTTTGCTCAGTATCTTGAAAAGTAAGGCCTAAATCGAAACATAACAATAGTTCAAGTTTGTAGAGCACAAAAATGACCGATTTATGGAAATTTGTGGAAAAAAAAAGGGAATTTTAAACAAAACCGGGGGTTTTTCAGTTTTTTGTCAATTCTTGAGGGGTAAAACGCATTTTAGACCCCTATACAAGCGGAAAGAATTTGTAGAGAAAAAACATCGATTTTGGTTCTGACAAACTTATTTTTCATCGAATTTGACCAAGTTATATGAAAATGGCCAACAGTTAAAAATCAACTAAAATGATAAGTATTGCATAAAATTCTTTTTAACTATTTTGCTAATTAAAATTACAAATTTGTCAATTTAATTGAACAAATAGTATTTTCTTTCATACAAAGGAATTTTTGTCTGACTAATTGTCAGGCTTATAATGCAGTTTAAAATTTTACAGAACAAAGCAGTCGTTACAGAGAAAAACGGAAAACAATTGCAGTGTATGATAAAGAAGACAGTCGTGTAGCCAAGTCCTTGCGCCCTCCCTGCGGAACTTGTCAGCCTCGTCTGCCGTTAAAGTCTAGTATTAGCAATTCCAAGCAACATAATAATAGCAGTAACTGAGATCGGAACTTTGAGTAGTTGTTACGTAACTACAAATAAATTTGACAAATAATTTAAACCTATCAAGGTTTAATTACTTCAATTCGGAATATTTTAGTAATTGTGTAGTAGTTTATACTATTTATTGCAACTGTGTAGTTTCATTACTTCTAAGTACCTTTTAAAGTATCTGGAAAGGTATTGCCAATTAGTATAATTACTTTAAAGTCGTTGCACCTTCAAAGTGGTATTATGATTGTAGCAGTAACTTGCCCGAAGCTACTTTAAAGTTTTTAAAACTCTAAAGTAGCACTAAGAGTTTTTTTCTAGTTCTAGTTTTTTACGTTTTTTTCTACCCAGGAAAATCACTTTAAAGTGATCTTTCGTAAACTACTCCATCTCCATATTTACTTGTAAAATGTTGGAAGCCATTAATCAATTTGCAATTTGTTAAGATTGTTATTAGGTGTTTTACTACATAACCTTCAATAAAAAAACAAATTGATGCAAAAGTATGCCTTAGGTATTGTTATGTATGTAACTTGAATTTATTTGTAGTGATGTAACTTGCCAATCCTGGCCCATCGGCCAGTACTACATAAGATGGCTTGGAGGACACACATTTCGTACAGTGTATGCATTGTTGTGCAATATTAATAAAGTTAATTAATGACAATAATTGAGTATCTTTTATTTAAACACATAAAACAACATATCAGGAATAATATAAAAATGGTTTCTATCATGTGTATCAACTTATAAGTATTTTTGTCGGGGGTAAATACACAAGAACTTGATTTTTAATCGGATAATTTTATTTTTACACGAAAATTTTGTTGCAACCGGAAAAAACTCAAGATCAAAAGCATGATAAAATCGCGACAGCTTTAGCTGGAGCGATTTTATCTTATGCTTTTGATCGAGAGTTTTTTCCAGGATGCAACAAAATTTGAGTGGATTAAAAATAAAATTATCCTGATTTAAAATCAAGTTCGAGTGTATTTTAGGGAGATTAATACAAGACAGTTCCACAAACACATTTATTTATATTTTACACTGTCCAAAACGACTTGAATTCATTTTGAATACAAATGATGCGAAATTGATGCAAATTAATTTGACAGTTGCTATTGTCAAACAATTTCCAAAGTACACTTTGTTTAGATGCATTTTAATCGACCTACTCGCATATTTATCGCTGATAAAAAGCTAGTAGCGTATTTATCGCTGATAAAAAGCTAGTAGCTTTTTAATCACTTAACAAATCATCTGATTGGTCAAATTTTGAAATAATCACCACGGTGATTGGTCGAATATTAATGGAGTGTATTAATCATAATTATTTTATTAAAGACATTTTTTATTAAAAAATATATTTAAAGAAGGCGTTGTTATTTTTCGACCTATCATCATCACATTTAACAGAAAAGTTGCAATGGTTTATAATTTTGGTTTACTAGAATGATAAAATAATCAAACAATTCATAGCTCTTTGTATTACTAAGTACGTATTACAAATGAAATAGTAATCCATTTTGTTACACGATCGCAGCATTAGTCTAGAAAATGATAGAATATTTGTTAAGTTGGAAGAGAGAATAACCACGTGACACTATGTGTCAAAGAGTAGAGAAAAGAAGTTCCAGAAATATAGCAATTGCTACGCCGCCACGTATCTGCTACCCAAAAATTGTTCCCCATTTTGGTTTCAGGCACGTAACAAAACCGTAGCAATTATGTGCTTGTGACTATTGGCAAAAACTTAATAGTTCCACTGGTAGTTGCTGGTACGTAGCGATGACTAAAAATGCTGCTTGGGAAGTTCTTTGAATAATTTTACTTTTGAATATTTTAATTGCCACTCATATACTAATTTGATATGAAGGTTCATTCGTGTTAAGGTTCGACTTGCTTTTGACAGCATGACGACTTTGTACTTATGTTTCAGCTCATGTTTTTCAAAAACTTGTTTGTTTCTAAAGAAATAATTACAATGGATTATGCTATAGAGGCACCTAATGATTGTTGATAATTGACTGATTCGGTTATTTAAGAAATTGACAATGATTCAATGAATTAATAATTTTTATTATTATCTATATTATTATGCGAGATCACATAACTAAATAGTTTTTTTATTGGTAAAGCTGAAGTACAAGAAATCTGAAATTAACGTTTTCGACATATTCAACTTCAAAACTCACGATAACATAACATTCTTAATGTTAATTTTACCTTTACCTTAACTTGATTACATTTTTTGTGTTGTGGTTCTCATAGTTTAAGCTATTTAGTACAAAAAGTCATAATGTTCAAATCACTTGACAATTCAAGTTCATGTGAGTCATGATGATGCAGCTAATTAGAAGCTATCCGCTTTAGAAGCAAACTATAGTAAAAAATTATTTTAAAGGACTGATAATATAAGCGCACTCTACCAGTAAAATACAAGCTGTCTCTGTTAGTATTATTCCAAAGTTATTTTCTGACTTCTAAAGTAAACAAACATCTTCAGCTTGGTACCATTGCAGAAACATAAAGCGGGACACTAAAATTTCGCTAACTTAAGTGGGGTTTTGGGCTTAATATACGTTGTTACAGATGCTAATTGCTCGTGAAACTTTTTTGAAAAGTTTGGATTGGTAAGGAAAATTACACTATCAAAATTATGCAGAATATCTTTTTAAGGCTTGTCCCGCTTTATATCAATGCAACTCTACAGAGATGCTTAAGTATGTCTGTAAGCAATAATGTTCAGCTTCCTAACTGCAAAAATAATTGCTTAAAGTAATAACTTTGGTTGGATTTAAAAGTTTAGTCTTAATAAAATACTTACTCTGATGAAAAGGAGAAGTTTCATCTTTTGGATGATAAGTTAAAACCAGATGAGGATCAGAACCTCATACTGATTTCTGAAACCAGAATAAACATTTCACTCTGCTTCACTTCTCATGCCGAGACTCTCCATTTGCCTATAAACCGAGCATACTCTAAAAGAAATTTTCTGAAATACTTCTAAAACTGGTAGAAGTATTAAAATACCAGTACAATGTACCTTGTTAAATTTCTAGGGAAACTATACATGGAGTATTTCAAAGACGATATGAAAATCATTAACAGCTACACAAAATAGTAATTCAGAAATAAAATAAACAACAAGAAAAATTAAAATTTTAAGACATAAATGTGTAGACTATAAAAGAACTGCCTACTTTATGTATATAGGGTTTGAAATCACTTTTACCTGTATATAGCAATTACATGATAAGAGCCAAAGTAAGTGAAAAAGACTGCAGAGATTTTTATTACATTTGAACGACTCCACATTCCTGTGGGTAAGTATGTCGTTTTGTAGGCATCCTTTTTGTAAGCACCTATAATTACATATACTACATTCAAATGATTTCTCACCAGTATGAATGGACATATGTATTGCTAGATTTGCTTTATCTAAACATTTATAATTACACATAGTGCAATGAAATCACTGGGATGGTTCTCACCAGCGTGAATGAACATATGCGTTGTTAAATTTAATTTTCTTGAACTTTTGTAACCATATAATTATATTACATGAAAATGGTTTTTCACCACTATAAATGAGCATATGTTTATGTAAACTTCCTTTTTGGGAGAACTTATTCTTACATTCAAATGATATCTAATCTTTGCGGCTGCACTGGCTATAATCATTGTTTTAGCTAACTAGATTTTAGCTACCTTTCGGTGATATGATGGGCAGTTTCTTTTATCAGTCAGGCAATCTAAACGTACTTAAAAGTTGACGCCTATGGAAGATGATTACCGAGGTTCTGAAAAAAGAGTTCTAGTCTTCTCTATTTTTCTTTATTTGTTAAACTCTGGCATAAAAAAGTCTGATATTCATATAGGGTACTTAGTAATTAAGAAAGTTACAGCTAGGTCAAATTGTGCTCTCTATTGGATTAATATAAACTTTGGGTTTAATAAACAAATGTGAGATTTGTGACAAATATTCAAATTCAGAAAGAAAACAGGATATGATTCCTCAAACAAGTAGGTATTGGTTGTTAGGAATTGTATGATCAAAGTTACTTAATCGTAATTTCGTATACTAGAAGACAATTTACTAACAAAAATTTTCATAAGAATTCCAGTAAGTAGAGTGAAGTCATTTTAACGTTTATAATTGGTCAGTCATTCCGTCACCTTTGAAGTGTTATCACATTTTTACATGCTCTTGTAATTGTGGGTTTTTTGCATTCTTAAAAGTTAAATGTCAAAAAGTATTAACGACAAACTTATTATACATATTATTTCGAATCAGCGAAAATAAGGCTATTCAAAAATGCAATAGTTGATCCATTTAAAAAGTACATCTATATTTCGTATCGTGTGACCTATTTCACTTTAAAAATATAAATACAATACAACTTTTGTACAAAATGCATTGTCTCTTCAATATTAAAAACAAATCTAATAAATAACCAAAAAAAACTTTGAACATACAAAAATCCAAGTACCAGGCCTGGACATTTGCTTGCTATTTGTGTACAAGCCTTCATTTCTGTGTACTTGTAGATATAAAATAATGAAGAACAATTCATCACTTGTAATTTTAAATGCACTCAACTACATCGGTAAGGTCACGCTCAGGTCTGGCAATCGCACTACTTCTAATCACTGTGAATTAACATGTGCCTTTTAAGACTATTACTTTGTGAATATTTGTAATCACACAAGTTACACTCAAATAGTTTCTCACAAGTGTGAGTGAATATGTGTCTTTTAAGACTACTACTTCGTGAACATTTATAATCACACAAATTACATGCAAATGGTTTCTCACCAGTGTGAATTAACATATGCTGTTTAAGATTTCGACTTACTGAGAATTTGTGGTTACATAAATTACACACAAATGGTTTTTCACCAGTGTGAGTCAACATGTGTCTTTTAAGACTACTACTTCGTGAACATTTGTAATCACACAAATTACATACAAATGGTTTCAAACCAGTGTGATTTAACATATGTTGATTAAGATTGCGACTAACTGAGAATTTGTGGTTACATAAATTACACACAAATAGTTTTTCAGCAGTGTGAGTCAACATGTGTCTTTTAAGACTACTACTTCGTGAACATTTGTAATCACACAAATTACATACAAATGGTTTCTCACCAGTGTGAGTTAACATATGTCGTTTGAGATCACGACCTACTGAGAATTTGTGGTTACATACATTACACACAAATGGTTTCGCACCAGTGTGAGTTAAAATGTGTCTTCTAAGATTACAACTTTGTGAACATTTGTAGTCACATAAGTTGCACTCAAATGGTGTCTCACCAGTGTGAGTGCGCATGTGTGTATTAAGATGACTACTTTGTGAACATTTGTAATCACATAAATTACACACAAATGGTTTCTTATTAGTGTGAGTTAACATGTGCTGTTTAAGATAACAACTTTGTGAACTTTTATAGTCACACAAATTACACTCAAATGGCTTCTCACCAGTATGAGTTCGCATGTGTGCTTTAAGATGATCTTTTTTTGTACATTTGTAATCACATACTTTACACTCAAATGGCTTCTCGCCAGTGTGAGTTAACATGTGTCTTTTAAGATTATAACTTTGTGAACATTTGTAATCACACAAATCACAGGCAATTAGTTTCTCGCCAGTATGAGTTAACATGTGTCTTTTAAGATCACTACCTAGTGAACATTTGTAATTGCAAAAGTTACACTCAAATGGTTTCTCACTACTATGACTAAACATATGCCTTTTTTTAACATCACTATTAGCTTGTCTAGGTTCTTGTGAAGTACTGGTGTTATGGAACATTTTCTCGTCTCTCTCAGTATGTATGTCATTGTCTACCATGGTATAATCGGTCAATATTTGTGGTTCTATTTTGATCTCCAATTCGTCTTTGATTGCTGTTAGTTCATAGTCATCCATCGTATTAATATTTAAGGTATTATCACAATCTGCAGCAAAAAAAACAGTACAAAAAAATGACCCTTGACTTTTATATATGCCATTAAGAAGTTTTTCATAATTTTAGTAGATTGAATTGAATCGAATTAACTTTATTATTAGACTGATATTATATTAAAAATATTTAAAGAACGAGTATGTTCTTAAACTCTACACTACCTACCATCAATATTCAACAAGCTATCTACAAAATAATCAAGTGAATAGCATAGCACAAGGCGTTTATGTTAATAACGAAGTGCGGTTCATCACTCGTCGTAATTTTATATGCAGACCGCACGGAATCCAGGGTTGCCAGATTAATAATACCATACTGCGTTTACCCAACAGATATAGTAATGAAAAACCAGAGACATTCAGATGCAACTTGAAACTTGAATATCCATTGGTTGAAATAAATGGGGCGGTACTCGATAGAAGTCTCATTTACACATACAAACACAAACGGCAAACGCCAGCTTGTTACGCATGCGTTTACGTCAGTTGTTTTGAAAGTTCCGTCAGATTTTCCAACTGTGTTACATATTAGGTACATTACAAGTCTTTATTAAGACTCGCACCATTCAATACACGAACGGTTGTCAATAAGTAAGTTAGAATTATATGAAAAGTTAATAATAATAATGAGTTGGTTAATTTGTAGAATTTTCCTTACTGCAAAATTATTAAAAATGGATGATGAAAACGTCAACAATATTCAGTTGTCACCACCAAAAAAAAACGCCAAAAAAGCACTTTTCTGTAGAGGTGAAACAAATAATTATGAACGCTTTTAAAGTGTGTGAAGAGCAGCATCCTCAATGGAAAAAACACGAAAAAGAGGAAAATGTTGCTAGATTGATAGGTCATGTTTTAATTTACCTTCCAATCCCACTGCTTATTTACTATAATTTTATGAATTGGTCTGGCCAGTGTTTACAACATACTTCGTGAGCACAAGCAACATCCTGATTATTTTGCTGCTCCTAAGGCGTGTCATAGACCAAGAGCTATTTTGGACAATGTTTCCGAAGAAGACAAAAATGGCAAAAAAGTGTGGGCTGACATGTCCATAACAAATCCACGAGATGCATTTTTAAGAGGGTTATCGACTGACTTGAGAAATCCATCGGGGAAAGGAAAGCGGCTCATCACCCTTCACATAGGATCTGATGACGGTTTTGTAGATAATGGATTACTGTTATTGAAATCCAAGAAAACAAATGACTACCATGAAGAAATGAACGCAGATACATTTGAACAATGGTTTAAAAATATTTTGCCCAGTCTTGAAGAAGGTTGCGTTATCGTCTTGGATAACGCAAGTTATCACATAAGAAAAATTGAAAAAATTCCGTCTAGCAACAAAGAAAGCTGACATACATAACTGGCTGCAGAAAAAACTATCCCCTACGAAGACAGTATGTGAGAGCTGAATTGTTATCTTAAGTAAAACAGCATGCACCTAAACACAGTGAGTGCTAACGTAATCAACGAATTAACACAGGAAAGCAACAGAACTGTTCTGAGATTGCCACCTTACCATGCGACGTATATATAGTATGTTTCTATGTAATTTCTTTGTTTTATTGTAAAAAATATTTATTATATATTATAATATATGTAAACACATAGCACTCGCGAACTTTTCATGGCTTTTTTATTAAATTAATAAAATGCAATTTTTTAAAATGTATGGTTATTATTTATACTAGTATAAATTTCTCTAAGTGACATCATTTATAACGAATTAACAATTCATATACAAAAATGTTCTATTGTAAATTTAACTTTCACATAAAACCAATCAGAACAATCTGTGCTGCCTTGATTTTTTTTTAACTATATCTGTTCAGTGTCCGGAGTATAGAAACCCGGACAACAGAGAACAATAATAATAAGTCGACCTTGGATAATTCTAACCATAAGATTAGGCATGTAATGATTAGTAGCTAAAGAAACAAATAATATTGAGACGCGCCAAAGATTAGATTGATCGTGGCAAGTTGTTAAAAGAAATTATGCGGTAGCTCTGTTGCAATATCATCTGTTGCATAATCACCAGTACAGTAAAGATTTAATTAAATCTCTGTTTTGTTGTAAGCACTTCTAGCTCGACAGAATTCTGACCCGCTAAAAATCTAAGTAGTCCCTTAACGTCATCCATAGCCTGGGCAGGGGTCGGGGTAGGTTGCTCCTCTTGTGGCTCCATGCCGTCATCCTATTATCAGAAATGGTTCTTATCAAATCAAAACTTCTAATCAACTTTCAGTAGCCATTTCTTAAAAAGATCACTCGTCATTCATGCTTTGTTGTTACTCTCGTACCCTATTGGTTTAGTCTTCACGTTTTTAAAACAACTCGGGTTTTCTTGACATTCCTATCATCAATAAAGGCAACTTTTCCGATCCATTCATGTTTGCTCATACCAACAGAATTATGCTCTCCTTATTACTCAACTTGCCACACTGAAGTTTTCATTTTTGAATGCAAGAGCTTTGTCGGGTGTATATTGATAGAAAAGACCCGTCTCGTCGCCACTGAAAATATCCTTTGGGCCTCGCTCCTGGATCATTTCTTTTAAATACTTTTTCCACTTATCCACCGCGATCATATTCACAGCACCACACACAGCCTTGAGAAAAATATTGTATCGGTACTTGAAGCCGTCCAACCAACCTGCACTAGTCTTAAAATCAGCCGGTCCTAACTGTTTAGCTTTTGCCCGTGCAAGAGGGCCATTCAATAGAACTTTTCAATCACCGGCTTGCTTCAACATTGTAAAACACATTGTCTCGACGTTTGGATTATCGTGATCTTTTTCTTTCCCTACAGCTTTGCTCTTCGGTGTTACGTGTTCGATGCAATACCAAACCTTTGCAATTTCAGATATTTCTTCTTTAAATCCTTCTCCACTTCTCTAATCACCGCCAGCTTTTCCGCCAAAGTCAGTGACTTGTACACACGTGGCCTCGATAACGACATCACTGTCGTAATAATGCTGCACACAACACGTTATGGCGTACATGATAAAAACAAAACAGGAACCCTCATGGAACAAAAATCTTAGCACTACAAATGAGTTGTATTTCCCTAAAAGATAAATTTGATCTCTAATTTGATAGTATTAGCTGAGTGTGAGTGCTAAAAAGCCACATATCAATTTCGAATACACCGCATGTTCCAAAGATAATTTCAAATTTTGAGTCAGGCCAACGAAAACGAAAACTGTGTCTAAAAGCAAAAAAGTTATATGAGGAAGTTAAAAAGTTAAAACAAACAATCAAAATCACAAAACAAAAGTTAATTTTAAGATGAAAAACATTATGCCTTGCAAACAAGTTTCAGTATCATGTCGAATCGAGTGTATTAAGTCAAGAGACGGTACAGTTTTGTTTATCGCAGTTAAGAAAACGGAATATAAAACCAAATGGCCGAAGGTACAATAGGGATGAAAAGATTATGGCGTTGTCTATGTACAAATATTCTGAAAAGGGTTATAATTTCCTAAGGAATTTATTTGCATTGCATAGTCGTCAGACTGTAATGAAGTTACTGAATGCGTTACCTATAAATGCGGGAATAAATAATGTGATATTTAAATATCTGAAGAAATGTTCTGAAAAAAAGAAGAAAAAAGAATACTGCGTATTTTGATGAAATGTCTCTTTCTCCCAGCATTTCGTATGACAAATATTCTGATAGATTTATTGGGTTTGAAGACTTTGGACATAAGCAAAACCGGGAGATAGTAAACCATGTATACTTGTATTTAAATTGCGTGGAACATTTACCAAGTGACAGCAAAGTTTAGGGTATATTTTTACAAATTCTGGAATAAATACCAAAGATTTAGTTGAATATTTAAAATTGTTTATACGTAATATTCAACATTGTAATCTTAAAATAGTAGCAACAATATGTGACCAAGGCTCAGCTAATCAAGCGGCTATTAACTATTTACTTAAAGAATCGAAAGACATTTACTTAAAAAAAAGACTGAGTCTTAAACGAAAACTAATAGTGAATGATAAAGAAATCACACCTTTATATGATCCCCCTCATTTGATTAAGGGCATTCGTGATAATATGCTTTACAAAGATTTAATATGGAAACAAGGTGAAACAGTTTGCATTGCAAAATGGCAAGACATAGTTAATGCCTACATGATAGATGGATAGAGCGGAGAATTTTCAGTTATGCCAAAATGAACTGATCAACATGTTATACCTACAAAAATTAATAAGATGAACCTTCATCTTATTAATAATATCGCAGCTGCAACCGTGTGATTAAAAACTAAAAACTAAAAAAGAAGGTTTCTTTTTGCACAGAAGTTTTTAATCACACGGCTGCAGCTGCGATATATTTTATGGCAGAAACAAGTTGGTAAATATATTTCTGTAAAACAGCATAATTCTAAATTTTCTAATATTTCAGATCAGAAAACTCCTGATGGAAAATTTACTTTAAATAAACGAACTGAAGAAACAGCAAAATTTATTAAATTCTTAGACAAGCTAGTTGATAGTTTTAATGGAGGCATTCTAAAACCACATATTGGTAAGCCTTTAAGAGGCGGAGTTACTCGAAAATCACCACATGTAAATTTCTGGAAAGAATCACTCGAAACTTTAAAGTCTATGTCGTTCGAAGGATGCAATCCACCTTCTTTAAAAAAATTAATCACCACATTAGAAGGTTTTATTGAGATACATAAAAATTTACTCTCTGGCCGCTCAACAAAGATAGTACTAAAAGTAAGGGGGCGTAGCCACTTCATCAGATTGGCTACTGCTAAAAACCCAACTAACACTAAAACATTTTTGTATTCTACATGAACATAACCTCAAAAGACAGAAGATTTTAATAATAAACTACTTCTAATGAATATTTTTGATATTATTTCAATTAAATTATGTATTATCAATTTTAAAATATTTAATAGTACATGAAATGTTCAAAAGCTAATCAAATAATTATTTGATGATGCTGATCTGCATCAAAGTGACGCTATCTGTCACGTTGCCGTGTGAAACAGACTCCACAGTCTCCCGCACTGTTTCAATTCGCTCAATAGCAAAGTAGCTTTTAAAACGTCCGCTCTTTTGTGGGCGTTTTTATTACCATCTGTGTTGACCGGCCCGAACATAGACTCGGATGGATTTAATTTCTTCTTACCTCGTGGTTTTAATCAGGACCCTCTTGAGAATTATTTTGGTAAAATTAGAAAACAAAGAGGAAGAAACGTTAATCCTACGTGTCAACAATTTTCGGAATCATTTAAAACACTTCTTGTTCAAGAGGTAGTAACTTGCTTCAAAGCTGGAAACTGCGAAGAAACTAATTTAACAAACTTATGTTCTTTAAAATCATTAATAGATCAACCACTAACAGGAAATCATCATTTCCGCAGTAACGCAGAAATAGTTGATTTCAATGATATTAAACAAATCTCTGGGATAATGAAGACCGCCTTTAATCAAACTACAAGCAAAAACATGCACGAAATAAATTATATAAGCGTTCAGATAATATGCTGTACTGTACCAGAATTACATAATAAAATGTTAGTTCTTCCAACGGCCAACCACCACGTTTTTTCTGATCCCGGTAAAAAATTAAAAAGAATTAAAATAAAATAAAACTTTAGTACTGTTTAAAGACGCGTTTGTATACGACAGCACGAAACACTTCTTGAAATCCATATTAAATATTAATAAACCTTGAATAAGACATGCTAACTTGTTTAATCATTTACGTGTATTAATAAAATTCACATTCCCTATTCCGCTAATTAATAAATACGGTCGTCGCATTACTTGTTTTACTGAACATGTATAATAAAACAACAGCTGATTCAAACGTATCAAGTTATCAACACATGCACGTAAATATAAACACAAAACAGTTGTCAAATGATTTCGTATTGCCAACTTACATTTTTAGTTTTAATACAGCGCATGCGAGGACGATGACGTTTTGTACTAGAAAATGACAAAAAATTTAAAATTGTAAATTGAATATCTCGCTAACGGCTGCGCTAAAAATTTTGAAAAAAATACCTAGAGTTATTACTAATTATATAGAATGTAAAAACGTTAAGTTTCAAAATTGTGAAACGACCCTATTGATATGAACCAGTGCTTACAGAATACATGGCATTATTATATTATATATGGTTGGAACGCGTCAACTAGAGCCCTCTATATTATAATAATAATAATAGTAGTAGTTTTCTTTTGTACAATTGTGATTAAATCAAAGCTAAAAATAATAAAAACTTGAGCATGATTTCAAAATTCTTTGTGGCAAAAGAACATTGGCAATTTTAATTGATTACTTGTTTGGTCACGATACTACATAACCTATACAATTTTATCCGATTTCCTGAGATTAGTATATAGTTAATAATAATGATTAGTTAATAATCTTAAACAATGCTATAAGTAGTGTCTTCTCTATTAGGTAGGTAGTTCATCATTTTCTTATATCAACATAATATTTGTTTATTCCAGAAAAGTTCAAAATACAATTATTATTGTATGCAAATGAAAAAAACCTTCGGAATAGTTGTATATCGTTGATGAAAGTGATCATCTTACATGTTATGTAACTTTGAATACTTTCAATAACTTCAATTATTGACACAATGGACAATGAAGCAGTAGCTACAATCAAAACTGAAATAGATATAAACATAGATATGCAGTTAATGAAATGCTCTAACGTTAAAACTGATGAGATGAAGAATGAAATATCCTCTGAGCATGCGAAACCACTTGATAACATTACCGCCTCAAGAACTATTAGACAAATTAATATGGATAGTAAACTTTATAAATCTAACGAATATAAACACAAACTTTCACAAGAAAGTCATTTCAAAAAACAAATACACATGCATGAAGGTGACAAACAATTTTTATGTAGCATATGTAATTACAAATGTTTGCAAAAGAGTATCCTTAAGAAACACATGACCACTCATAGTGATGAAACACTATCCGAATGTAATATGTGTGGTTATAAATGTTTGCGAAATTGTGATCTTAAACGACACATGTTCACTCACAGTGGTGAAAAACCATTTCAATGTAATATATGTGATTATCGAGGCTCATAGAAGGGTTCCCTCAAATAACATATGCTTACTCATAGTGGTGAAAAGCCATTTCAATGTAATATATGTGATTATCGATGCTCGCAGAAGGGTTCCCTTCAACAACATATGCGTACTCACAGCTGTGAAAAGCCATTTCAATGTAATATATGTGGTTATAAAGGTACGCGAAAGAGCCATCTTAAACAACACATGTTAACTCATAGTGGTGAAAAATCATTTGAATGCATTATATGCTGTTACAAATGTTCATTGAAAAGTAATCTCAATAGACACATGCTCACTCATATTGCTGAAAAACCATTTGAATGTAATACATGTAGTTATAAATGTTCACGAAAGAGCGATCTTCAGGAACACGGGTTAAAACACAGTAGTGTAAAACCATTTGAATGTAATGTATGTGATTACAGATGTAATCAAAAAAACAAACTTAAAAAGCACATGTTCATTCACATGTGAACATTGTGAAAGGCCATTTGAATGTGATGTGTGTGGTTATAAATTTTCACAACAGTTTCGTCTTAAACGACACATGTACAGTTGGTTTCAAAAAAATCGAATACACTTTATAAATCAGTAGTCCATGATTATGAAAATTTTTTACAATGTAAAATGATCTTTATTTATTTAGGTTATGTTTTGTGACATAAGTTGACAACTAACTTTGACATTTTATTTGTCATTGTGACAACATGATTTATACCACTTAAAAAGGCTGTACTCGATTATTTTGAAACCAACTGTACATTCATAGTGATGCAAAGCCATTTGAATGTAATATATGTGGTTATAAATTTTTGCACAAAAACAATCTTAAACAACACATGTACACTCATAGTGGTGAAAAACCGTTTGAATGTAATTTATGTGATTATCAATGTTTAAAAAAGAGTTCTCTTAAAGATCACATGTATACCCATGGTGCTGAAAAACCATTTCAATGTAATATATGCGATTATAAATGTTCACGAAAGAGCCAACTCATAAAACACATGCTCACGCACGGTGGTGAAAAACCATTTGAATGTAATTCATGTGATTATAAATGTTCAGACATCTCAAAAAACACAAACTCATTCTTACGAAATAAGCATGAAAAGCTATTTTAATGTAATTGTTGTGTATTCAAATATACAGCGTTTTTGGTACATTGCTCTTGACTCGCTCCCAAAGTTGTTGAAAATTGTGCAGTTATGTTACTGCTCGTTTACCAGTTATAATTGCTCTTAGAGAGCATATACAAGAAACAAAACACGTAATTTAAACGTTGTTTAGAGGACAGTTTTCGTCATCGATTGACGAATGCCTAAATAGTGACGACAGTACGACTTCATTCTCAAGACGTCATTCTTACGTGAAACGAATGACATCAACCCCACCTACATAACAAGGCCTACCAACCACATAGTGACGCCACAACAAAGAGGCAATCCCCCAAATGTTTTATTCCTCATTTTACATTCAAATTTTAGTAAGAGGCTGTCTTATTAATTCCACCAAAAATAAAAGATTTTCCAGAATATTAATTAAGAATGAGTTTTTATTTGGCAGAAACTCATTTTCGTATGAAAATCCTATCGTAAATATAAAATACCAACTTGCGTTTATTATGTATTTGCAATTAAATATCTTTAAAAATAAAACTTTTGTAGTAGTTAGACTAATAAGTCGATAGTAATAGGATGTGCAAAATAACTCATAGAATAGGAATCTTAAATCAAATGGCGGTGACAACGCGTAAATAATCAGAAAATCAACGCTAAAGTTGCTATTTTGAGGTTATACAGTTATACTTGACAGAAAGATTTTATAATTCTTGTGTGTTTTTATTAAGTTTTTCTACAGAAAATCCCTTAGTCGCGAAGATCTTGGGCGTTTTAAACCTCCTTTGGTAAGTGTAATTTCTACTGTTAAGACGCCAGAGCACCATCAGTTTTATCAAACAATTATAATACTCTAATAAAACTTGTCAGCATCTTACGAAACAGGTAAAAAGCAAACCAAATAAAAACTAATTACTTATCATAGACTAATTCGATGGCATACAAGTTACTCGGTGAATTTTATGAATCCACTTTCTTTGTGATTCATCGTCTTTCGGAAACTTAAACAACACGTGCATTTTTTGTTCTTCATTGTAATTACCGTTGCACCGGATACACAATAACACAACACTTGTTTACCATTTTAACAAACTTTATTAGTCCTACATTATATTATACACGCTAATAACATGCTACACATATGAAAATTACAATTTTACACCAGCCAACTCAATTACACAAATTGACATAATACTATTATTTATTAGTACATACTGTCTTTTGTTTGTTTTTGTTTTACCTTTTGTAGGTGACGTCACTATGACGTTTACAATATATTGTGAGGCCTTAGTTAGGTGGTGATGATGACATCTATAAGACGTACTTTTTGGACAGTCATGTTTTACTTGACATAAATGATTAATACTCATATAAAATAAGTTATTTTGTAACAAATTGTACGAAAGTAGTGAAATCAAAGGAATTTTCTGAAGTTAAAAGACATTAATAAAATTAAAGTGTTAAACCTTTATTGTAAACTTTTATGCATGAACAAATATTAATAAACAATATTTATATAAAAATACGTAAAGGCATTTTTTTCATAACGGTAAGTGTTTCAAGGTTTGTTGTATAGTTTGAGGTTAGACATTTACTATTATTTAAAGCAGTTTACAACAGTAATATTTCCGGAAATAATGAATTGTTATTTACACACTTTATTTTCTGTATTATTCATTGTACAAATCTGGAGACTAATATTTGCTTACTTTCGTAGATGATTTTGAAAAATTACAAAGAAATTTAAAATAGCTAGAACATACTACAGATTTTTTAAGCAGTGAAAACGAAGAGGCGAATTCCTTATCCCTCTTTCGACTACTCGTGCGACGACCACCTAAAAGACTTTTGGATGAATTGGAAAGTGATAGAAGTGAAAGTTTAAAGAATGTAAAGGTAAGAGGATAAATAATTTTCCAATAAATTGAGTTTCATTAAAATCTAAATATACATACACAGCGACCTATCTACGTTACCAATCAGTCAGTTTTAGATGTGCTTTTGACGTCTTTTAGCTGTGCCATTTTCACGTCATAGTGACGTGTTCAATACATAATTGCATGCCGTAAGTATAACATAAAAAGTGGCGACTTTATGACGTTATCTTGCCTATTGGGGTACTTTAGACATTTTTATGAACGAATAGATTTGTGGCAACCTGATTAATAAGAAAAATACCCCCTAGTAGCGCTGGAATATAAATTCATATGAAAATTACGTGCCTCTAATTCTTCTTGCACGCCTCAACGGTCGATGGTATGTAATAATTACGTGCCATGCGGTATATCTTTGGCACATTAAAGTTAATACGCGAAAATGCATCTTTTTCATTTAATTTATAAAATCCCTTCACATAGACGACAAAACGTTTAGTCTCATTTTTAATGCAATGGAAATAGATAAATAGTTATTTAAGTCGTACCTAACGCCCGTAATGCTTACACTATTTTTTGCCCGGATCTATAAGTGAATTTTAAATATCTAGTGTAAACATTATAACATATCACACTGAAAATGTAAATTTTTAGTCGGTTAATGTGCCTGGTTGTTATAGAGTTGAATAAACAAAAACGATTTTTTATCTCAATCCGGACGAATTTTCGCGGTACATACGTGGTGAAATGCCGTTTTTCGGGTATCAATCGAACACGTCGGAAATTTCAAACTGGTGGTCACCGTTTGATGGTAGTAGGTGGCTAACAGTGGCTTAGTGGGACCAGCGCCATTGATTAATGTATGTTTAAATTTTAGTTGGTGGCGGTGGGTGGTTGACGGTGGCTCAGTGAGACTGCAGCCTAAGAGTGTGACTAGACCTTAAGTTATGTATTGACTCTAGTCGGATACGTGACGTGTTAGAGCCCGAACCAATAAGAGATTGTTTATAAACCCTTTTTCCGCCGCCAATGTTTCGACATTCAATTAAATTTCGAAGTTGTGAAGTGTTTGCAGTTAGAGAATAAAAGTAAAAAACTAGATATAATAAAAAATGTGTAAAAAGGGGAAATTTTGTAATAGATATCTTTGTTTGAGTATTTAGATTTAGATTAGAGTACTATTAGAAAAACATACCTAAAAACAACTTCAGATTCTTTTTCTGTGAAGTATCTATATCCAAATACAAAACATAATACAAGATATCTAGATACATTTGCAGATACTGTAAATACTTCTTTCTGGAATCACCCCAAAAATAAGAACCATTTAATCTTTTGTATTGGAAGTAGAGTCACTTAGCTAAGCATCAGTCTCATGGCTACTCCAGAACAAAAAAAAGTTTGACGGATACCTGCACTTTGTATCTATGTATAAATCTATTGTACTTGTATTTCTAGGGTCTTTTGATTTGTAATGTTTTTACTCCTTTAAAACTAGTCACTTACTACTTTCCGAGATTTGATTGAAGCTGGTATAAACTTACATCGCAGGCATCACATAAACTCAAATTATACTCAGACGTCGTGGGTGTTAATCACAAAGGCTTCTGATTAAAAAATAAAACAGGAACAAATAAAAAAAATGGTGGACGCCACCCAAAACTGATTAGATATTACATACTTAAACAACGTCGGGAAATCCACAGTCTGAAAAAGAATTCCCCTAGAGATTTAAATTCATCTAAGCATTTCTTATATTTTAGTTGTGAAAGAAACATCAACATTTTGTTGTGCCAAACTACATCAATAATTATTAAATTTAAAATCTGTATATAGAATTAATAATAAAATAGAACATAAAAATTAAATTCATTAAAAAAATCCTACTCGCAATGTTAATTTATACAGTTCAACTTATTTTTTAATGCTGGAATGCTATGATATATATACAATCAGTGGCAAAGCATCCATGTATATCCATTGTTACCAGCCCAAAAAAACGAGTTTTGTATTATATCTTTTATACTAAGAGCTTATTAGTAAACGTATACATTTTAAAAATTATAATAGTTTGTTGTATACAAGTAGAATTTTAAACTGCTGAATATAACCACGTACATGCAGAGCTGAATAATTTCGAGTGTTACCACACTCGAATATGGTTGGGTGTGCTGCTGCAATTTCTGTACACTTGTAGGCTTTGCTCTGGTGCAAGTGATCCTGTTACACTTACAATACTTACATGTGACCACTTTCCGTAGTGTTTATGTTGAGTTACTGAATTACGTTTTAGAATGGTTTCTTTAAACGTTTGAAAAACATTTTTAAATTAAAGTTTGAAATTTTTACTAAAATAGTAAAGAGATATGGATAAAGGTAAATGTCAGTGTTATAAAAATGATTAATATGTTATTATCTTAGATAGGTTTTAGTAATATTAAATGTAATTTACTAATAAAAAAGGCAATTCAAACTCTATTCTCTTTAGAATCTTTTATAACCATAAAATAAAATAAGCAAAGGTAAAGCTACCTCTGTTTCAATAAATTAAACAATGTCATTCGTTACTATAACGCAACTTCTTGGTTATTGGGTGCAAGAAAACAAAAACTTAGTGGCAACACGTTTTGAAAAGTCACACTAATTACAATATTCTTCAGATTTATCTAATATTATTTCCAATGTCAATGTTTTTTTCTTCTGTTAATGAGTGTCCCCAAAAAAACCCCTAATAGGTAGCTGTAAAACAAAACGTAAATGTTAAAGTTTAATAATTTGTACTTTTAACTTGTTGCTGTTAAGTAGGTAAAAGTGAGGCACCAGTATTTGGTATTTATTTTATGTTTTATTCAAAAGGACATCACATCAAGGAGAATGGCAAAAACTAAATCTTTCCACACACACACACACACACACACACACACGCGCACACCAAAAATCCCAATATGTCTCATAGATAGTCGTCAAAACTTCTTAATATTCCAAAGACTAATATTCAAAATATTATTAGATCATTAACAGTAGTCTTTACTGTTAACTGGAAATCTGGATCGGGAAGAAAACGGGGATCATTTAATCAAAGAGCGCACAGCAATTTTTTGAACTTACCACTATAGTAAAGCGACTCTACAATTTTACAAAAAAAATGGCATCAATATTGTACCGCGATGTACACAAACTGCCCAGAGTTGAGACCTATCAAAAAATTTTGGGTTCAAATAAAATGAAATCGTAAAAAAAAACAAAAAAGCAATCCACAAATGAGCAAGATTTTGAAGAAAATACAAAGCAGTCGCAAATGATCGTAATTGATATAAGGCAAAAATGGTGTAAAAATGTTAATGACTAACTTAAAACCTAAAGTTGTAAATATTTTTAGACAATAAGTTTATTTATACCAGTTATTAGTTACTTTATAGATAAATGTTCCTAGTTTTCTTTAATAATTAATTTTTCAAAAAATGTTGTTTTGAATGCTTGTCAGAATTTTGTTAGTGGTCGGTTTTTTTCTGGGACAGTCCTTACTTTAAAGTTATTATATTATACTTAACGTTTTGTCATCAATTTTATTTATAATTTTGTTCAAATGGCTTGCCACCACTATGAATAGACATGTGTCGTCTAAGATGGGCCTTTTGCGAAGATTTATAACTACATATATTACAATGAAATGGTTTTTCTCCACTATGAATGACCATGTGTTTTTTAAGAGCACTCCTTTGCGAACATTTATAACTGCATATATTGCATTCAAATGGCTTTTCACCACTATGAATAAATATGTGTCGTTTAAGATCACCCTTTAGCAAACATTTATAACCACATATATTACATTTAAATGGCTTTTCACCACTATATGGTTTTTTACCGCTATGAGTGACCATGTGTTTTTTAAGAGAACTTTTTTGTGAACATTTATAACGGCATATATTACATTCAAATGGCTTTTCACCACTATGTGTGGACATGTGTCGTTTAAGATCACATTTTCGCAAAAATTTACAACCACATACGTTACATTCAAATGGCTTTTCACCACTATGTGTGAGCATGTGTCTTCTAAAATTACCCTTAAATAAAGATGTATAATCACATATATTACATACAGATTGTTTGTCACCTTTATGAATGAGTATTTGTTTCTTGAAATTACTTTTCAGTGAATGTTTTTGTTGATATTTGTCAGACTTCGAAAGTTTGCTATTTGTTTGTGAGTAAGTTCCGGAAATACTTATATTATCAAATAGTTTTTCTTCACACTCAGTATATATTTCACTCTTCATCTCACTTTTGGTGTTGAATGCGCCTTTCATTATCTGCAATTGTATGCTCATATCCGTTTCAGTTTTTATTGTAGTTACTGTTTCATTGTCCATTGTGTTAATGTTTAAAAAGGTTTTTTAACCTGTAACAATGAGGAAGTTGATTTACTTACTATAAATGATTGCTTTGACCATTAAACAAGACTATCAACACATTTAGGTTTGTTTATTTGTCTTACTCGATTGGATCTGTGTAAAACGTTTTGTAAAGTTTCTGAGTAAACATTGTGACGTTTCTTTGTACCAGATTTCTGCTCTGTTATCATTGATTTGTTCCAGAGTAATATTCTGACAATAAATTAGAACAATTTTTATCATACTACTTTAATGTCATTAAA
Source organism: Agrypnus murinus (assembly GCA_929113105.1). Taxonomy (NCBI): domain Eukaryota; kingdom Metazoa; phylum Arthropoda; class Insecta; order Coleoptera; family Elateridae; genus Agrypnus; species Agrypnus murinus. The sequence goes on from OV816027.1 coordinate 6,584,230, forward strand.
CTGAATATACTACTCCAAAAATCTGGAGCAAGACTAACAAGCAAAACTAATAATACTCATATTATGCAACTTGAACTTGGAGCAGAATAGACCACTAATTAAAGGCAAATGCGTGTTGCTTTAAGCAAATGAACTATTATTATGGTTACCTAAAGACAATAATACCAATTATTTAAAAAAAAATTGATGTTATGAATATTTGTGTAGGTTCCTTATAATATTCACTGTTTCATGACATCAGTTTGGATAGAACCATATAGAACACATAAATTAATGTAACTGTAACTAAAATAATAAAAATAATTCAGTATTAATAGATTTCTGCAAAAAGAGAACTCATAATAGCGTTTTCAGTTGGTTGTTCTAGTGCTGCACTGGAGCGCAGTAAAAATGTGTAACGTGCTCGATTGGGCATGGCAGACTTTAGTGTACCAGGCAGAAGCTGTAAAAAGGCAACGCTGTAATTTTACCCATACTAATAATAATAATATTAATAATAACGTCAAAGCTGTCACTATTAATTTTTCAAAAAGTATTAGATCGTAGATACTTGTGCAAATCTAACAGTGTCCTACCGAATTTTTTTTTTGGCTGAAAGGGTTTTTAATTAGTCTTTAATTTATCGGTATATAAACAGAATTTGCATAAATAAAAAATAGAAATTTATATTTTTAATTTAATTAACTTTGAATATACAACTAATTTAAAGACGAAAGTTACAATTTACTTACTTGAAAAATTCACTTAAATGTGATTTTTGTTTACTTAACAAGTACCTGTAATTGATGATTCTTTATTATTTATAAGAAAATGAATTGCTAAACTGATAATATGCTTTTAGAGTATTATTTTTAATATCACAAATGCAGAAACACACAGTGACATTATTCTAACCAAGATTTGGAAAGACAATTTTGCTCCCAATGCAACCTTTTTGGAACTCAAAAAATTGTCCGAGTCGCAATCGAGCAAAATTTTATTAAACCTAATTATGAGGTAGGATAATTGTCGTATTCGAATGTTTCAAGGTTATGTTACAAATACAGCATGCATCTCATTGGTTGCACGCACGATCACCTACCGCATATCGACGTCATTTTGTTTGATTTTGTTAGAGTCACTGCATCTAGTCACCTAGGCCAGCTGGTCGATCAGAGTACCGCAAACCGCCGCCATATTGGGGCAGAGAAGGCTGATTTTTAATAATTGACACATTAAAACCACGTTTTACGTGTTTGACATATTAGAGGTTTGATCTTTTAGAATAAGAAAAACCTTTTAAAGTAAACGTGGATTTGATTAAATTCAATACATAACAAATAATGAACAATTTATAGCTTCGTTTGCCCCAATATGGCGGCGGTTTATTATATATATTATTATATATATATATAATATTATATATTTTATGCAATCTAATTTGTTGCAATTTATTCTCATCATATTTCATTTAATGTAAATGTTAAGTCAGTTGTAGAGTGCCAAGGTCTTGTTGGCTAGGTATACTGATTTTACATCACTAACGTAACCATTTTACATTATTAGTTCTTATTTCCATTTTTTGTAATATTTACCAGTATTATTTATGATTTCAAAGTGTACCAATAAAAAAAACTAGCGTAAAGTATTCGTGGATAACTGGTCTTTAAAACACTTGCTCTATTTCAAGCACTCCGGCTACGCCGTCGTGTTTGAAAACTCGCGCGTGTTTTAAAGACCTCAATATCCACTTATACTTTAATACACTAATACGATGAGGTTTTTGTGATGAGGTCAGCATTATATCTGAACGTTAATTAACACGTACGTCGACACACTGCACTGAAATAAATCTTCATGTTCGGTTGCTCCGTTAATAACTAGTGCTCTTCAGTCAACTGAGTGAGGATAATAGGACGTCATTACGGAGTGACATGAATAGTGCTGACCAATCGAAATCAGTATTAGTGGGATTATACGATAATTGGAGCGGTAGATACCTAAAGGTTAACAGCGGTAATCAGCTGACTGTCCTTGGTAGATCGCGATAGATGGTATACATAGAAAGATTGGGTACGGATCGCGGTATAAATTTTAACCTAAAAATTGTATCATTCCCAAAAGAGAAAAACAGAGCGTTCTTATCAACAAATTTACTTTTTTCAGCCGGTTTTACGCCGGGAAAAAGGTAATATGGTTACCGAAATACGTATTGGCATAAGTTAAATACAAATAATTTATTTGCTTTGCCAACTATCAGCACTAACCAACTCATGCTGCAATTCAGAAAGAAATTCAACCGGTATTCACACCAAATTTTAGAGACGCAAGCAACTTTTAAGGTTATGTAGTTTAAAAACCGGCATGTATCACCTGAGTATATCCATAATTTGTGCGTCTGGTAATATACCGGCCGGTAGATGCGGTCGGTTAGAACCAGTCTGTATTAACAAACGCTCTGATACATACCGGTGTGGAGCGCTCCAATTCGCGGAAATCACGTACCAGTAGATGGCGCTGAAAATTGCAAGATGTCGGAATTAGGAGTGAAAGGTCATCATACATAATAATAGTGCACTGTCAAAAAAATTGTATAATTCTCTTTTTAACAAAAGTATGACAATGGGAAAATAAAACGTTTATTGAAATTTTTACGCACATTACTTATATACACTCAAACGGCATACGAAAATGTGTTCCTATGCTCTGGCAATACAACACAGGTCGCTCTAATATTTACGTAGGACCGCTCACGCCAGCACAAATTCGTTTCAAGTGCCTGAATAATTGTTTAAACTTATTTCGCTAATAACTATAATAATAACAATTATTTAGCAAAAATATTTTGAATAACAGTAAAATATACAATACTGAACTCGGGAATAAATCTGAAAATCATGCAAGGACCCATTAGAATGCAGTCTTTGTTGTTATTTTTTTATTTAACTTGGCTTCTCATTATTAGTTTGAGAATCTAATTTAAACGCAAGAATAGGAATGAGAAGTGAGAAGCAACATCTTTTAAAACAATGTCAAGCTTTTAGCAACGGATCCACTAGTTTTAGATTTATATCTCTGGGTTATTATTATGGGTGTATGATGTGTTGCATACCTATTTACTTACACTATAGTTCTTTAAATTGCTGTACCTACAGTTCTAATAAATCTAATTAATATTTGTTCACAAAATAATTTCTATTTTAAACCCTAACTGTTTTACAAATCCTGTAATAAGTTATTAATTTCTGCCTAGTAACTAATGTAATAAAAATGAGCCTGTACAATATTTTAACAGATCCTGATATTGTAACAACTGTAAAACAAAAACGGTAGTACAAGAAGAACTTGTAAGGAATATTATAATCAGTGCTATGTCATCAATTGGTAAAAATACTACTGTACCAACCAGTCCATTTAACATTAATTTTATTTTTAATGCAGACTTTGAAGATTTTCCTGTTATAAAAACTGAACACAAAATCATCATTAAGGATGAACTGGAAATTAAAGCGGAATCACAATTATTAGAGTATCTCAAAACCAATAAAGAAATTGATCAATTTGCCAGTATTGATACTTTTTGTTCAGTCAGCAATAGTAATAAAGAAAAATGTACAGTTAAAAAGAAATCGCAAAAAGTTGCTAGAAACGTTGATGAGAAACGGTTTCAATGTCACATTTGTAATTTCAAGACTAAACGAAAAGTTTATTTGCGAGATCACATGATGACTCATAGTGCTCAAAAACCTTTTCATTGTAATGATTGTAATGGTACATTTTCAACAAAAAGAATTCTAGAACGACATATATTTATTCATAGTGGTGAAAAGCCTTTTCAATGCAAAATATGTGATTATAAGTGTTCACGAAAAGGCAATTTAAGACAACACATGTTTATTCACAATGGAGAGAAGCCATTCCAATGTAATATTTGTGAATATAAATGTTCACGAAAAGCTCACTTGCAATTACACATGTGTTCTCACAGTGGAGAAAAATCTTTTGAATGTAACATCTGTGATTATAAAAGTTCACAAAAAGGTCAGCTGACCAGGCACATGTTGAGCCATGGTGATAAGAAACCTTTATCTTGTAATATTTGTTGTAAGAAATTTCTACATAAACATAATTTACAACGGCACATGTTTATTCATAGAGATATAAAGTCTTTTCAATGTATTATATGTGATCGCAGGTTTTCAAGGAAATATCATTTGCAACGGCATATTTTTACTCACAGTGGTGAGAAGCTTATGCAATGTAATGTCTGCGATTATAAATGTTTATGTAAATATGATTTGCAAAAACATGCAACCACTCACACTGGTGAGAAACCCTGTAGTTTAGTATGTGATTATAAATGTATACAAAAGGGTCATTTGCAAAGCCATATAGTAATTCACAGTGATTCTAATCCATCCTAGTTATCTAAATATAATTAGGTGATTCATCTAAAACTGAAATGTTGATATTCACGTTATAATTATAATAAGTGATTAAAAAGTCTCAAAAATCACAGGTGATCTTTTACAATAAAATTTTTTAGAAATTGTTTTAGTATATAGACAATTTAATGAATTGTAAGTTTAATATGTTATTTACATATAAACAAATTAATGTACAAAAAAACTATAAAAAATTGATTGATGGTAAAACGAGTGGGTGAAACAAACAACAAAAGTCAAAAACATTGAAAGAATTGCGACATTAAAGTGGAATTCGGCAGGTCATCTTTCCAGAACACACCAACGACTAAGAGATTAACTGAAGCGGCGAACGTGGAAAGCAAAAAGAAGCAGAGGATGTTCTTCAACACGATAGTTGGTGACATCTAGCAAAAAATTGGATAGACTTGACACAATACAGAAGATGCGACAATACAAGGGAGATCAATGTTCAACAATGAACAAAAATGAATTGTTTGGTTTTAATTATGATTCATCTATTTTCAAATTAGTGATTACCTGATAAATTTATTTAAATTTATCAGGTAATGCTATAAGTTTTTGCAATATTATATTTAAAAGATTTTTGAAAAGCAGGTGATTTATGCAAAGGAATGACAATTAATATTTTAATTCTTAAATTAAAATTATGAACATTAACAGAATTTTATTTTATTGTAAAGGTAAAAAGGTGTTTTGGTAATTATTATTTTATGAAATATACACCCTGCATATAAAGTTCTATTATTCATATTAAGCCAATCTGCCTCAATTAACTTGCTAGATACAGATTCAACTTTTCTGATTTCGAATACTAGTCTTAAACAACAGTTTTGTATTAATGGAATTCTTTTTGAATCCGTGCTGTCAATACAGGGTCCATATACACAGGGCCGTTCCTGGACACTGTGCTTGTGGTGCCCTTGCACCAGGGCGTCAAATATAAGGGACGGCCGATGACAAAGAAAAATCCACTAATATCGCTGTGGCCTGCCGCCTATGCTGCGAAAGTTTAATCGATTTTTGGTTTTAAAAAGTGCAAACTACGTGAATATTTTTGACGAATAATTAATTAATGATTAGCTGATTTAAACTTATTGCTAGTAAAAGCAAAAAACATTGTTTATGTTACGAACTATTATACTCTATGCTAGTAGTAATATGCGTAGACCAAAAATGTCTGGATTTTCAAATTTATAACAATTATTATCAGGAGAATTAGACTTAAACTTCGGCAAAATTCCCAACGAGCCAGATTTTTCTATGCAGCTTTTGTATGAGGCCTTAAACAAGCTCTCAAAAGTTCTGATGCCTATCGCGTTTGCAAACTTTTTTTATAGAGGGTGGGGGGAAGGGGAAGAAATTTAATGTTTTCCAATTATCTCGAAAACCAACAGGTTTTCGAAAAAAGTAGCTATTATGAAAATTGTTGCTCGTAAGATGTGCTACAAAAAAGGTCCTATGATTTTTCTTTGTATTAACGACATTAATTAATTAACTTGTAAATTAATGAAAATTTCGAATTACTGTACTTGTAAAAGTGTGACCTTATTCACACCACCGCGCACCGTGGAGCTAGAGTAATAGGCGCATATTTTTTATGTGGTATCCCCAGTAGTTCTAATTTACATGTGATTTGGAATGTTATTCTAGTTCCTGCTCAAGTTGTAGGTCATTTTCGACTTCCTCGTAATTTTCCTCCATCTCCTCGTCTTCTGCTTCGAAAGCTTTAGGGTCAATATCTTCATAAGCATCGATGTTGTTGCTTTCAAGAATGTCAGGTGAAACATGTTCAGAATGTTCAGCCAAGACTGACCATAGCAGTGACTGCGTATTGCAGAACAGTGGAGATTAATCTTCCTGCAACCGCAGCACATGCTACAGCCTTTAGTGCAGTTACAGAAAATATGATTGATTAATACTACTGGAGCAGGAGGCAAAAGGGTTTTCCTTGGCTGTAAGTGATCAATGATCATCATCCATCCCCACTCTGCATTGAGATCAGTGTCTAACCATTTTTTAATCTGTAGATAAACTTTACATGAATGGTGTTGGGCAGCACTGGATGTAGGGGACCTAGGGGGGGGGGGAGGTTGGATAAATTAGTAGCTTTATTACGGGTAGTCGATTGTATAAATGAATTATATATGAAATTATCAGTACAGGTCGGATTATATGGAGCATTAAACATGGCCAAAAGGACTTCTCTAGAACATTGTGGTATTCTGGAATAGTTTGCGCAATTATGTAAATCCTTTCGATTTTGCAATAACTTGATAACTTTTCTTTCCTATCTGAAATAGACCAGACGTAGTATCACACCCGCTAACTGCATGTAGAAATAAAATATGAACTTTAAATCAAAGTGTGACAATATTAAACCCACAAATATAAATGAGATGTGTATAATTCACTATGAATTTGAACTTTAAAGTTTTCAAAAGAATCACAACTTTTCGAAGAATATATTGTTGATTGGACTTTTTCTATTCCTGGTTTCAGAAAATAAATGTCTTTATCAACTGAAGTTCGAGCAATTGATAGTGCTAATAAAACGACTCCTGCTCACATACAAACTAAGGAAGGTATAAAGTCCTTTGTGTTTACACATCGGACAGTGGATCTGACCTTCAACAGCAATTGAAGGTCGGACTCCGGTCCGAACGTTTTATGGCATTCATTTTAGAAAATGTACCAAATAGACGTGTTTTTTTGGGTTTGGTTCTGGTCCCGGTCGGTCAAACCAGTAACCAACCGTGTTCTAGTGGAAAACAATGACGTCACATACGACCTGGTTTCAATTTTAATTGCTTTTGGTCTGTCAAATTCAGAACCTGCTCAGGGAGCAGGTTCTAAATGCAGGTAAGAGACGTGTTTTTTTGGGTTTGGTTCTGGTCCCGGTCGGTCAAACCAGTAACCAACCGTGTTCTATTGGAAAACAATGACGTCACTTACGACCTGGTTTCAATTTTAATTGCTTTTGGTCTGTCAAATTCAGAACCTGCTCGGGGAGCAGGTTCTAAATGCAGGTAAGTTTTGGTTGTATTCTGGTCCTTAGCCAAGGTCATCTGCTCCATGGAACATAACCTCAACATGTAAACAAAGTATTAAAAAATCCTACTTTCTTATTAATAGCAGTCAAAACATATTATATTAATATTATTATAACAAAATTAGCTGCTGGATGATATTTAAAAAACTACATCTTACGTACTAAATTAATCAAGTTTGCAAAGGCACACTATTTTTTGTTACACGTTTAATTGCTTGATATTGAATATTGTGGTGTACCTATCCAAATGCTTGAGTTAAAACTAAGTTCCAAGTGTTCTAATAGAGATCATTACGATGAACAATTATTATTTAAAGTGATTTAATTTTGTAAATTAGGTACTGACTAATCACTGAAATACGAACTTAATTGGTAATTATTTTAGTTATTATATTACCAAAAGAGGTTTTCATCTTGTATTTATTATTACTAGCATGTTTTAATTACAGCATAATAAACTATTCAAACTACCTGGCAGAATTTATACCATGAGATTAAATAAAAATGGGACAATGTAACTTTGGAATATGCGTTTTTCAATGAATGTTATATGGTAGAAATGGAGATCAACATCATTCGATACAGATGCTGAACTTTGCTTACTGAACATTCTAACTGAATGAAATGGCAGGTGCTCCATGACTGGATCAAGAGATTCTCACCATTTAAATTAGTGAAATACACAATTCGAAGATATCCTGCTGATTCACCAGTGCATTTTATGATTTGAAATATGTGGAACTCTGCCAAAAGGCTTGGTTGAAAATTTTATATCATGCATGTGTACCAAACTTTCTTTTAAAGAGAAACTGGACTCGATATCAAGATAAAACAATCAAATCTTTAAACTAAAATTGTACATCTTTAAAGTAAAAGAAAAGTTTCTAGTTCAGCCTGCCAGCAATTATGTATGCTTGAATATTGCAAAATCAATTCAAAAAGAGTAAGTTTTTCATTCCCATAGGGTAGTCAGTCTACCTGAGTTTTTCAATACAAAAATAAACAATAAAACTATCTTTATTACCAATTTCCTGTTTGTAATCTGTATATTATTTAAGTTGCTTTATTGTAGTGTATTTTAGAGTCACTGCATCTAGTTACCTAGGCCAGCTGGTCGACCAGAGTACCGCAAACCGCCGCCATATTGGGGCAAACGAAGCACGAAATTGTTCATTATTTGTTCTGAATTGAATTTAATCAAATCCACGTTTACTTTAAAAGGTTTTTCTTATTCTGAAAGATCAAACCTCTAATATGTCAAACACGTAAAACGTGGTTTTAATTTGACCATTATTAAAAACCACCCTTCTCTGCCCCAATATGGCGGCGGTTTGCGGTACTCTGATCGACCAGCTGGCCTAGGTGACTAGATGCAGTGACTCTAGTGTATTTTGTCTAATATTGCCATCTGTAACCCTTTGTTTATAGTTGTTAGAAATACATTATTTTATAATCATCAGACTTTTGGTGGTTTAATTAAAATAGCCCTATTGTAAAATTACAAATACATACTGGATGCTACAGAGCAATACTAGCTAATATACAATTTATTAGAATAATATCAAAAATTATTGCACGTAATGCATGAGTACCTACAACTATAATTTAGCAATATTAGAAATAATTGTGAGAAGGGTATTGTTAAGAACTGTGTAACCTATGGTTGAAATGTAACAAATTTTAAAAATTTGTAGTTTTCAAAACTGGTACTTTGATGATAAATATCTCTTGAATGTGTTAAAGTAGAGAAAATTAGATGTATTTGTACTTCTTTGAGTAGCATAGCCATGAATTTTGTCATTTCCTGTTTGTATATTAGGTATAATAAACATGTCATTCTTGGTATTTAAAACTAGTAATTATATTCATCCATTGCTGAACAATACACATCTGGCTAAAACCTTCTTAAGAGCAGGGTCATTCAGGCTACTGCTTGTTTGTAACATTTTTCTTAACATTTATTACAGTTATAATAACCATAAATTGAGTATGCCATAAATTTGGTATTGCACTATTTTCATTTGACTGCTTAATAGTATATTAAGTATCAAGAACAGTAAGGACAGTTTACCGATCGACGACAATGTTTGGCGACTGAGCGAAGCGAAGTCGCCAATATTGGAGGAGATCGGTAAACTCCTTACTGTTTGAGATGCTTATACTATTTTTTGTACGACCATTATGAATACAAAGGTATTAACTAAGGAAATATCCCTGAAAAAAATAGATTTAAGATAATTTATTTTTGCCCTGTATATCCACCAAACATTAAGTAGGTTTTGTCGTTACCATGGAGACGTTTGTAATTACTATTATTTTTGAATGTCACGATATTTGTCAAACTCGTGAGAATGAGTGAAAACGAATATAATTGGGATATTGAAGAGGCCTGAGCAAATTTAAATAAACAACATACATTTTTTTAAATAGTCCAATTATTTAGAAAATAAATGATTTCTCGCGAAAGAGACATCTAAAGATCATGCATTTATTTTGTAAATTACATATAATTTACTTACCGTTCTGTTTTTGACAGAACTGAACGGTAAGTAATTACTTACCGACGCGTTTTTGCTTAGCAACCAGTAAATATAACCTACTGTTCTAAAACCAAGTATGGTAAACAATCCGAAATAGCATGGTCGTACAAAAAAGAATTTTGTAGGTAGATGTAAGCAGAGGAACATTGAATTAAATAATTTAAATTGAGATATACCTATACATATATACGAGTTTAATTTTTCCAAGCTCAATATTGACGACAATACTGATATAGAAAATATTTAGGTAATACAGTCATATTATTGTATACATGGGTACACTGACATACGGATGGTTATTAGGGATTCTTTTGTTACATTTTAGAAACATGATGTTGATACTAATAAAACAATTACAAAATTGTAAAAATGCATATGCCTCATACAAAAATAAAAGCATTAAATGAAGTAATCTTTGTTTTTTTTATTTCCTTTCAACCATAATCTCAGATGAAATATACATTTATGAAAAGGACAATATTACTTTATCGTAGAAGATATGTATTTAGATGAATTGGGCATTATATACATATTGAATAATGTACTTTTACAAAGATATGTATTTACATAATTCATTTTCTTTTTTATGACAGTGCGATGGGGCTACTACATATAACAAGTAAATTATGCTCCGTCACACCCTATCATTTACATAACTTCCACATCATAACTATTTAGCTCAAATATGATTGTACTGGATTTTTAAGAATCCTACCCCAATTGAGATTTGGATCCGTTCCTTGGATTGAGAGACAAGCTCTCTACCACTTACTCAGGGTGGGCCTTGCCTTTGGAAAAAATAACGTATTACTGCACAAATGGTTATAGAACAGCAAATAGAAATAACAACTCTTAATATTTAATAAAATTTAATGTACAGTACAGTAAATTTTTAGGATAAAAGTTGTACATTTAATAGAACATAATGTTTATACAATATCTTCACATGTATAAAATCCTGCCAAAGCAGTGCATTTTTAGTACCATAGTACATAATACTAAAACTATTCTCACATACAAAGATTTCTCCACAGCCACTATGGTATTTACCGAGTTAATATTCTAACTCGTTAAATAAATATTCTAAAACACTAGCCGTTATGTATTTTGCATGTATTTCATTCAATCACTAGATATGAAATGAATATTATTACTTATTATACACTATTATAGAATGGGTTTAAAATCCCAATATCTTGTACTACAGTGGATGTATACTTTTAACTAAACCAAGTCAGTATATGATATATAATATAAACTGTTACACATGAGCAGGGGCAACCACATGGTTGCTGAATGGGTAGTTAAATGCACAATTTCGTGTAGTCGAATGTATACCTAACCATACCGTAACCTACGTAATTTTATACCTATACATTCGACTACACGAAATTGTGCACTTAACTACCCATTCAGCAACCATGTGGTTGCCCCTGCACATGAGTAATTAATGTTAACAATGAACCTAATATACATAAATATATAGTGGATAACATTAATTAACTACAACTAGATAATGAGCATAAGTCTAATCTTTTTCACACAATGTGCAGTATATTTGTCTCGATTACAGTCTCTTCTTCAATGCGTGGGACTCTTTTAGCCCTATTAGTAAAACAACTATTTTGTTTCTAGTAGGTTTTCATGATTCAATTACTGTAAGTAGCTGGGTCTGTTTGCAACAGCTGGTTGGAAATTATTTAGTTCGTAATTAAATAGTAGTTGCCTGCAACAAAAAATACAATTGTTTTCTCCAAATGGTTCTAAACTTGGTAGACAAATAACTATAGACATCTATTATAACTAGCAGTACTACGTACACATTCTGTAATTATGTTTTTCTTCAACAACCCTTTGCATAATTCTTCTGTAATATCTCTTATCACTGTAGTATTTTCAACTCATATTTGTTTGTACGAAGGTAAGATTATATTGTTCTTATTAATTCTTTGCTGTTTCACTTATCTCTTCCATTTATCATTTGTATTTGAAGTGCCTTCTACTTTGCACGTACCTCACCGGCAGTGTAGTCGGTACATGGTAAACCAACAGACCTAAAATAGTTTTATGTAATTGTTATCCAACTCTGTACATAACAGTATAAAAAAACCTACACTAATCATAGGTTACGTTTCTGTTGAAGTGACACTTAAGGCATGTAATATGACACCTTTTATGGGGACGTCTTTCTTCATGATAAATGAATACATTATGATAGACTTATTGTCAAGTATGCAATTGGAATTCAAAATCTACGTAATAATAAAAGATTAATAAATGCAAGTTATTGTTATTAATAAAGGTTAGAATACTGTTTGTAAACAATGAAGAGCAACCGATCTCAGAACCAACCCGTTCGATTGAGTTCCTAGAAAAATCGTCACTTGACGTCATGACTCCGAGTGCTTCCGAACCAAACAGACCCGAAGAGCAACCGCTGTCAAAAAATCTGTCAAATACCTGTCAACCGCTGTGAACCGAGACCAGAACCAATTGCGAAAAAAACACGTCTAAGTTTTGGTTGTATTCTGGTCCTTAGCCAAGGTCATCTGCTCCATGGAACATAACCTCAACATGTAAACAAAGTATTAAAAAATCCTACTTTCTTATTAATAGCAGTCAAAACATTTTATATCAATATTATTATAACAAAATTAGCTGCTGGATGATATTTAAAAAACTACATCTTACGTACTAAATTAATCAAGTTTGCAAACACACACTATTTTTTGTTACACGTTTAATTGCTTGATATTGAATATTGTGCTGTACCTATCCAAATGCTTGAGTTAAAACTAAGTTCCAAGTGTTCTAATAGAGATCATTACGATGAACAATTATTATTTAAAGTGATTTAATTTTGTAAATTAGGTACTGACTAATCACTGAAATACGAACTTAATTGGTAATTATTTTAGATATTATATTACCAAAAGAGGTTTTCATCTTGTATTTATTATTACTAGCATGTTTTAATTACAGCATAATAAACTATTCAAACCACCTGGCAGAATTTATACCATGAGATTAAATAAAAATGGGACAATGTAACTTTGGAATATGCGTTTTTCAATGAATGTTATATGGTAGAAATGGAAATCAACATCATTCGATACAGATGCTGAACTTTGCTTACTAAACATTCTAACTGAATGAAATGGCAGGTGCTCCATGACTGGATCAAGAGATTCTCACCATTTAAATTAGTGAAATACACAATTCTAAGATATCCTGCTGATTCACCAGTGCATTTTATGATTTGAAATATGTGGAACGCTGCCAAAAGGCTTGGTTGAAAATTTTATATCGTGCATGTGTACCAAACTTTCTTTTAAAGAGAAACTGGACTCGATATCAAGATAAAACAATCAAATCTTTAAACTAAAATTGTACATCTTTAAAGTAAAAGAAAAGTTTCTAGTTCAGCCTGCCAGCAATTATGTATGCTTGAATATTACAAAATCAATTCAAAATGAGTAAGTGATTCATTCCCATAGGGTAGTCAGTTTTTCTACTGATATATGTGAAAATGGCAATTTTCTCATGGTTTACGCTATATGAAACCGATTCATTTTCATTCTAGAGATGAAAATTTTTTCACATCTAGAGATGAAAATGAGAATCTCAAATTTTTGATTTTCTCGATTAAAGAATTAAAACAAATTTTCGTGAACTTATTAATTACTTCAATTTCAATTAAATGTTTTATGTACAAACCTAAAAGTAGCCTGAAACTTTTTAAAAAGCCCAAATAAGATAATAAAATTTGTCTTGAAAAATATCGTATCTTTCATGATAGTGCATCAAGTGTGTATTAGTTACAATAGCAACCACCAAACAAACAATTTTTGTTCTGATTAACTTTATATTGAATTTGTAACGTTACAATTATGGAATTTAACGAGGAAATAAGTGAACCAGGCACACCACCAAATATTATAGAAGCGGCCAACTCTACTTCTAGTAACATATTACCCGAAAAATCCAGAGACAGGTACGAATTTGTGTACAAAAAGTTTATGGATTGGAGGCACGACAATGGAACAAACTCCTTTTCGGAAAACGTCCTTTTTGGCTTATATTGGACAAATATCGAAGAATTTGAAACCATCTACCGTTTGGAGTACATATTCCATGTTACGCAACACTATTAATATCAAACATGATGTGGATATTGCAAAATATGCTAAGCTCAAAGCATATTTAAAACGAAACTCAACAGGATTCAAGAGCAAAAAAGCCAAGGTATTGACAGCACAACAAATTCAAACTTTTATTCATGATGCACCTGATGAAAAATTCTTGTTTACTAAGGTAATTACATAATACATTTAATGTCTGTACGTATTCATACATTTTATTCATTAATTGTAGGTAGCATTAATTTTTGGCATTGCCGGCGCGTGTCGTTCTCATGAGTTACGAGATTTAGAAGTACAGAATGTTCAGAATTTGGAAAAAGCCTTGCTTGTGACTATTCCTAATACAAAAACCCATACGCCCCGTTCCTTTACAATTGTTGGCACTTATTATGACATTTGTAAAAAGTATATTAATCTTCGCCCGCCAGGAATAAACAGAACAACACCCCGATTCTTTTTAAATTTTCAAAATGGCAGATGCACAAGACAAGTAATAGGCATCAATAAATTTGGAAATGTTCCAAAGCAAATTGCTACATTTCTTAATTTGGAAAATCCACAATTGTATACGGGTCATTCGTTAAGAAGGTCTTCTACCACTGTTCTTGCGGATACTGGAGCCAATCTTACGGAAGTAAAACAACATGGAGGTTGGAAGTCGAGTGCCGTAGCCGAGCAATATATTGAAGACTCGGTGAATAATAAAATGAAACGAGCACAAAAAATATTCCAGTGTATTGAAAATGTACCAGAAGCTCCAAATATACCTAAAACTACAACCGACCTTAATGATCAAACCGAGGATCAAACACTTGACTTTGAAAAGCAAACATTACCATCACATCTGTCTGTAGCAACCACTTTTGGAACTCAAAACTTACCTTCGACAAGTACCACAGAAGTCAGCACTGGAGGATGGAAATCAAGCACATCAGTAACTGAGCGATATATTGAAAATTCAATAAATAATAAAACAGAACAAGCACAGACAATATTCCAGTGTATTGAACATACATCAGAAGTTGCAAATATACCCAAAACAACAATTGGTCTTCATAACCAAACAATTAACTTCGACACACTACCATCGAATCTGCCTGTAGGAACCACTTCTGGGAATGAAAACTTACATACAAAAAGTACCACAGATGCCAGTACTGTAAATAATAAACCTATAATCAATAATTATTACAATAATTGTACTTTCCACATTTATAATAATAATAAATAATGTATTCAATATGATAGAAAATTTCTATTTTCACATAAATATATCAGTAGAAAAAATTGCATTTACTACTCGAGATGAAAAGCGGTTTTTTGGTTCGGTGTGATTGCCTCACTCGCTAGCGCTCGTGAACAAACTCCCACCTCACCAAAAAACCGCTATTTTCATCTCTTGTGGTAAAATATACTATTACCTGAGTTTTTCAATACAAAAATAAACAATAAAAATATCTTTATTTCCTGTTTGTAATCTGTATATTATTTAAGTTGCTTTATTGTAGTGTATTTTGTTTAATATTGCCATCTGTAACCCTTTGTTTATAGTTGTTAGAAATACATTATTTTGTAATCATCAGACTTTTGGTGGTTTAATTAAAATAGCCCTATTGTAAAATTACAAATACATACTGGATGCTACAGAGCAATACTAGCTAATATACAATTTATTAGAATAATAGCAAAAATTATTGCACGTAATGTATGAGTACCTACAACTATAATTTAGCAATATTAGAAATAATTGTGAGAAGGGTATTGTTAAGAACTGTGTAACCCATGATTGAAATGTAACAAATTTCAAAAATTTGTATAGTTTTCAAAACTGGTACTTTGATGATAAATATCTCTTGAATGTGTTAAAGTAGAGAAAATTAGATGTATTTGTACTTCTTTGAGCAGCATAGCCATGAATTTTGTCATTTCCTGTTTGTATATTAGGTATAATAAACATGTCATTCTTGGTGTTTAAAACTAGTAATTATATTCATCCATTGCTGAACAATACACATCTGGCTAAAACCTTTTTAAGAGCAGGGTCATTCAGGCTACTGCTTGTTTGTAACATTTTTCTTAACATTTACAGTTATAATAACCATAAATTGAGTATGCCATAAATTTGGTATTGCACTATTTTCATTTGACTGCTTAAAAGAATTTTGTAGGTAGATGTAAGCAGAGGAACGTTGAATTAAATAATTTAAATTGAGATATACCTATACATATATATGAGTTTAATTTTAGCTCAATATTGACGACAATACTGATATAGAAAATATTTAGGTAATACATGTCATATTATTTATACACATTATTATCACATTATATTATTGTATACATGGGTGCACTGACATACGGAAGGTTATTAGGGATTCTTTTGTTACATTTTAGAAACATGATGTTGATACTAATAAAACCATTACAAAATTGTAAAAATGCATATGCCTCATACAAAAATAAAAGCATTGAATGAAGTAATCTTTGTTTTTTTTATTTCCTTTCAACCATAATCTCAGATGAAATATACATTTATGAAAAGGACAATATTACTTTATCGTAGACGATATGTATTTAGATGAATTGGGCATTATATACATATTGAATAATGTACTTTTACAAAGATATGTATTTACATAATTCATTTTCCTTTTTATGACAGTGCAATGGGGCTACTACATATAACAAGTAGATTATGCTCCGTCACACCCTATCATTTACATAACTTCCACATCATAACTATTTAGCTCAAATATGATTGTACTGGATTTTCAAGAATCCTACCCCAATTGAGATTTGGATCCGTTCCTTGGATTGAGAGACAAGCTCTCTACCACTTACTCAGGGAGAGCCTTGCCTTTGGAAAAAATAACGTATTACTGCACAAATGGTTATAGAACAGCAAATAGAAATAACAACTCTTAATATTTAATAAAATTTAATGTACAGTACAGTAAATTTTTAGGATAAAAGTTGTAAATTTAATAGAACATAATGTTTATACAATATCTTCACATGTATAAAATCCTGCCAAAGCAGTGCATTTTTAGTACCATAGTAATACTAAAACTATTCTCACATACAAAGATTTCTCCACAGCCACTATGGTATTTACCGAGTTAATATTCTAACTCGTTAAATAAATATTCTAAAACACTAGCCGTTATGTATTTTGCATGTATTTCATTCAATCACTAGATATGAAATGAATATTATTACTTATTATACACTATTATAGAATGGGTATAAAATCCCAATATCTTGTACTACAGTGGATGTATACTTTTAACTAAACTAAGTCAGTATATGATATATAATATAAACTGTTACACATGAGCAATTAATGTTAACAATGAACCTAATATACATAAATATACAGTGGATAACATGAATTAACTACAACTAGATAATGAGCATAAGTCTTAATCTTTTTCACACAATGTGCAGTATATTTGTCTCGATTACAGTCTCTTCTTCAATGCGTGGGACTGTTTTAGCCCTATTAGTAAAACAACTATTTTGTTTCTAGTAGGTTTTCATGATTCAATTACTGTAAGTAGCTGGGTCTGTTTGCAACAGCTGGTTGGAAATTATTTAGTTCGTAATTAAATAGTAGTTGCCTGCAACAAAAAATACAATTGTTTTCTCCAAATGGTTCTAAACTTGGTAGACAAATAACTATAGACATCTATTATAACTAGCAGTACTACGTACACATTCTGTAATTATGTTTTTCTTCAACAACCCTTTGCATAATTCTTCTGTAATATCTCTTATCACTGTAGTATTTTCAACTAATATTTGTTTGTACGAAGGTAAGATTATATTGTTCTTATTAATTCTTTGCTGTTTCACTTATCTCTTCCATTTATCATTTGTATTTGAAGTGCCTTCTACTTTGCACGTACCTCACCGGCAGTGTAGTCGGTACATGGTAAACCAACAGACCTAAAATAGTTTTATGTAATTGTTATCCAACTCTGTACATAACAGTATAAAAAAACCTACACTAATCATAGTTTACTTTTCTGTTGAAGTGACACTTAAGACATGTAATATGACACCTTTTATGGGGACGTCTTTCTTCATGATAAATGAATACATTATGATAGACTTATTGTCAAGTATGCATTTGGAATTCAAAATCTACGTAATAATAAAAGATTAATAAATGCAAGTTATTGTTATTAATAAAGGTTGGAATACTGTTTGTAAACAATGAAGAGCAACCTGTTCTCTGGAGCAACCGATATCAGAACCAACCCGTTCGATTGAGTTCCTGGAAAAATCGTCACTTGACGTCATGACTCCGAGTGCTTCCGAACCAAACAGACCCGAAGAGCAACCGCTGTCAAAAAATCTGTCAAATACCTGTCAACCGCTGTGAACCGAGACCAGAACCAATTGCGAAAAAAACACGTCTAATAATGTCTTCGATATTATGTTCCTAGTTAGTAAAGTAAATTGTACTTTCATTATGACTTTTCACGTTTTACTTCTCTTATTACGCCTTTTTGTCAGGACAATAACGTCGATGAATAACGTAATAACCAAGTGCAAATTTGTATCAGTACTTTCAGACCCTTATATCACTGAAAGGGATAGTTATATGAAGAAAAGTCACAGGACTCTTTTTGTAGTAGATTTTACGAGCAACAATTTTCATAACAGGTTAATTCCATGCCAAATCGCATAATTTAAAACGTAATCGTGCTTCGATATCTCAGATTTTGTTCAATTTTTTCCTTGCATAGATACACATGAAATAACATTAAATTAATTTTTTCAGATTTTTTGGACAAAAAATGACCGAAGTAGAAAGAGATGCTCTACATCACCTAACTAAAATTGTCATAACTCCTTTATTTCTTGAATTATCTGACTCATCCAGGTGTCAGACTAAAGCTAGTTTTTGGATCTTTTAGAGTATATCAAGAAATGTGCAAAAGATATTGCACAGTACAAAAGGAGGAGGCTGTGAAGGCAGATTTTTCTGTTTTTACAAATTCTGACTTTGGTCCTGTGCTACAATTATCACATCCTTGAGATTTTACTCTATTTTTACCTCTATTTTACTGTGCAATGTCTTTGCACGTTTCTGATATACTCTGAAAGATCCAAGAACTAGCTTTAATCTGACATCTGAATGAGCCGTATAACTCAAAAAATAAGGGAGTTATAAGTTCAGTTAGATGATGTACAGTGATGGGTAGCAGAATTTGGCAAAAATCGAAATTTTTAAAAATTTCCACTTCGTCCATTTTTAATTCAAAAAAATCTGGAATAAATAATTTAATGTCATTTCATATGTATCATGAAATTAGCCAAAACGGTATCTCGGTTCTCCAGACTTATACGAAGAAAAATCATAGGACCTTTTTTGTAGCACATCTTACGAGCAACATTTTTCATAATAACCACTTTTTCCGAAAACCTGATAGTTTTCGAGATAATTGGAAAACATTGAACTTCTCCCCCCCCCTATAAAAAAGTTTGCAAACGCGATATGCATCAGAACTTTTAGAAGCTTATTTTTTTTCGATCTAACTTTCCTGGTCTACTTGAAATATTTCAAAAATAATGCTAAGATTTTTCAAAAATATGTTTAATGCTTTTCAACATTAATAGACCTTTAGGTCGAAACAACAAAAACATCTTGTAGGGGCGGCCACTTTGATTTTGCACCTGGGCGGAAAGCGCCCCAGGAACGGCCCTGCATATACAGAGTTGCAGTAGTTGTTGAACTGGGATAGCACTAGTGTTCATAAAGCAGTAACAGAGATTTATTGAGCTCAATCTGTTCATTCATTAAAGGTACCCTGAATTTGTATTTGTATATCTCGGAAGTTTTTAAAATGTCCAATTTGAATTTCTTATTACAAGAATGTAGGAATTTAATATTATCTTGGGGGAGTCATTGTGTGATTCTATACCAAAAGGTGTTTGGCGTAATTATAGATTTTTCTAGATGTCTATTTCTGTAACAACGCACGTGCTCTTTATATCTAATGCGAGAAGTGTTTGTCCAATATACACCGAACTACAAAAAGAACAATTCAAATGGTGTGTGTTCTGTCTTGAACTTTCTATTGCCAGATTTCGATCAAAGCTTAAGCATAGATTGTTGTATCAGCAGTTTAATAACTGTTAAAAATTCACCATTGTATTCATTGGGTGTA
The DNA here is from genome assembly GCA_929113105.1 of Agrypnus murinus. NCBI lineage: Eukaryota > Metazoa > Arthropoda > Insecta > Coleoptera > Elateridae > Agrypnus > Agrypnus murinus. The sequence continues at coordinate 6,604,567 of OV816027.1, forward strand.
CACTAGGGTGGTCCAACAAAAAAAGCAAAGTCGTAAATCTTATGTTCTCACCCTATCCCTATTTTTTTAATTTGAGATTGGACGATGTTTAGGGATGCCTCAAAGCCCTTAAAGTTTCCCATGTATTTTATACAGAAAAAAAAACTTTTTCATAGATTTGGTATCGAATTCTAGACAATCAATATTTTTCAACCGGACTACTCTGTTTCTCTTCAGAAATATTCAGAGAATAACATCCAATAATTTATTTAACAAAATCTATAAAAAATAGTAATAAATATTTTTTAACGATTTTTCCGTGTTTCTTCCATTTATGGGATTTTTTGCAAGTCTGTAAAAAATAGTTAATAAAAGAAATTTAAGAAATAAATTATTGGATGTCATTATCTGAACATTTCTGAAGAGAAACAGAGTAGTCCGGTTGAAAAATATTGATTTTGTAGGATTCTGTACTAAATTTACGAAAACGTGTTTTTTCCCCATATAAAATACATGGGAAACTTTAAGGGCTTTGAGGCACCCCTAAACATCGTCCGATTTCAAAATAAAAAAATAGGGGTACCTTTTTCCTCGATATACAATAATCCTAGGGGGTGAGAGCATAAGATTTCCGACTTTGCTTTTTTGTTGGACCACCCTAGCACAGATAAACCTAACAGATGCACAGTCAAATGGGGTAAAATGCGCTTGCTTTTTAGTTGCAGTATTTTTCGACGGAGTGCGCTACATGTAGAATTCAAACGAAATTTAAAGAAAGAAATAGGTTTTGCGCGAGTGAATATTTGAATTCCATCGTATTAACCACGCGGTGACGTAAGAGAAGAAAAAAGTTTGAGACAATTTCTTTAAATATGCAATATGGAATAAAGTGGAACCTATGTAATAAATAAATTCATTATAACCTTTCTAATTAATTTTTTTGTTAAATATTTTGAAAAATTGATATTAATTAAATATTAAATATTTTGAAAAATTGATATTAATTAACTGTACGTTGCAAAACTCCCAGATACAACAGCAGCCTTTATTCCCTATGACTTCAATACGAGCGTTTGGTATGGAATGCAACCAGGACGTTGCAACAAATGGGAATGTTTAAACACGAGGTCGGCAATAGAACGCAAGAAGTACGATTCAGGGTCAAATTCGTGTACCCAACACATACTAAGGACAGTGAGTGGCAAACCATCGGGAATAGTCCGGTGGAACAATGTAAAGTCAGCAGCGAAACGTGTTATGCTTCCGTGGTGACCTTGGGTACCCTGTTAGTTGCAGTAGTGGGTGTAAGCATGGGAATATATTGTATCGCTCGTTATCGTTACCATTAAAGACCATGCCTTGCTACCCCACCCTTCAACTCAGTATATAAACGCATATGCAAGAATACTTCAGTAGTACAGCATCATGGACGTGGTAGAGGCAACCGTTTTAGTAACATTCGATTTTGAGGACGACAATGATGAAATGAGAGACGAAGAACTATACGCTGGAAACGTCGAGAAAACTTTAGACCACCACAAAGAGGCATTCATTAAACGCGTCAAAGAGAAGCGTGTTCTTGAAGCTGGTTATCTGGTGTTTGCGCTAGTGACGTTTGCATATTCAATGGACTTAAATGGGGAAAGCATATGGTTGGATGGAAATGGTGCGACATAGCCGAAACAGTTGGAAGAGCCGTTAAATGAATGGTACGATACAAATATAAAAAGTCCAATCATGACATGTATAGACAAGTATAATGCGGGCAAGTTTCGAACGGAACATTTGTGTCGTATCACCATCTTAACAATGGAGAGTTAAAGTGTTGTGATGTTTATCCGCGTAAAGAACAATGAATCAAGGTGCTGAAACATCCAGCGCATTATTTAGTGAGAATTACGCCGGAACTTAACAATATATTCCTTAAATAAAAGATAAATGTGCTTTGTAAATACAAGGTTGTAAAATTTGAAGTATGTAATCCTCTGATACATCAAAGTCAATCATAATGTGTAAACAATTTTATAGGTATTGTGAAATGTAGTGAGTTAAATAAACCATGCAAATATGTCACATTATATTGTTTCATTTAAGAATGAACTCCTACACAAGATTTAAAAAGAAAAATTTTAATGCTATTTTAATTTCAATGAGACCCTTACCTAACTATGTTTATAAAAGAATGCGGACGAAAGGTGAACAAGACCGCAAGGGCAATAAGTGCAAATACAAGTACAAATGTTACATGTAGTTGAGAACAGAAGAAAGAAAGCAGACGTTGTTGAGAACAGACGAAACAAGGCAAGGTCAACGAGATTGTATTTACACTGAAAGGAGTGGGGGCAGACAACTATAACTTCAAGCCGCACAACTCAGCTAGATCCAAACATTTGAAAGCATCATTCAGCTTCTAGAACTACTTCCTCTGCTAGAAATTCGTTTAAAAATTTTTGTAAAATTTTGTTCAATTTTATTAAAAGGATCGAGTGTATTAAGCGGGGATTCCACCGAAAACGTTAAGCAAGTGTTATCTGCTTTACCACCTTCCGAGTACGTTGTGTGTGCTTTGGAACTGGTGGCATTGTATCCGGAAAGAATTCAGTGTGACATCAACTTGCAAAACGTTCTTGTATAAAGATGTGGATGTGTTATAGTTCACAATCGTGGCCTAAGGCTATTAAAAGTGCAGTACAGAGAGTGCAGGAAGAGTTACGTGATCTACGCTTTGATGCCGATCACGAAGCAGTCTATGGCGTAGGGAAATATTATACCGATGAAGAGTGTAGAGAAAGAGTTCTAAAGTTTCAGAAAGGGGTAGACTTGTGTGAATCGTATTTAGAAGGAAATATCTGTATAGATTGCTTGTTGGATAAATTAAATAAGGAAGGTTTGGAATCATTTACGTCTACAATAGAAGAGTTTGTAGACAACAAAAAATGAGCAACCGAAAGAAACGTGTTACGATCAAGGAGGAGAATAATAAAATACATTATTTATTTACGTGGAATTACGCCTACCGACAAGCACGAATATCATTGTGGATGGAAAGTGTTGTAGATCGGTGTCGGTTTCAAAGACGTATCGAGAAATGTGGTGTAGTGTTAAATAGAATTTTAGATATAGAACATAGACATAAAATTTATATTGATCGTTTTAGTAAGGTTTGATTGTAATGCATATTATAAGCTGGTTTTTGTATCTTATATACTATAAATAAAATAACATATTGAGAATAACGTATATTTTTTATTTCACGCCTACATTACGGAGGTCGTCAACATTTTTAATAAAGCTACAATCATTTCGACCACTTCTATTGATCGGTTAGTTAAGAAAACTCCCTGACCGGTCAAATTCAAATTCCCCGCCATTTCTAATTTCTAAATCTCGAACTAAATATTTTGGTAAACCCCGTATAATCAAAGTCGATGTAACAACATTGAACGAAAATAGAAAAACAAAAAAACGTCACAGTCATTAGTGGAATCGATGTTGAATGTAACTGTAACGACAACTGCCACGGGAGTCCCTTGCTGCAATTCCTAAACGAAAATTTGGAGATGGATCACCAGTGATTAGCGTGATGAAATTGTAGATATTTATTATACTATAGAACCTTTATTTCTGTTGTTTTAATCCAAAAGTTTGCAGCAACCAGACAATACTCTCTGACCATTCAATTAAACAATTAAAACCAAAACATTAAAAATAAAAATTCAAAAGTTTGTAGCAACCAGGAAATACTCTATGACCATTCAATTAAACAATTACACTCAAAATATTAAAACTAAAAATACGTTATCACAAAAAAATTTAGATGATGATATAGATTTTTAGTAGTGGAATCGAGAGTGATTTTTTTCCCTTTATGATCATGTAAATAAATCATAAGGTTGCATAAGAAAAATTCTGAGAAAAATCGAGCTGTGCATTTTAAAAATAAAATCGAGTTTTAATATTCCATACTTTAATCCCACACTGTACGGTTAAATACTTGTTTTAGAATCTACAGCGGTAAGCAAGATCTGATCCATCTCAACACAAAGGACATGAACCTAATGAATGTAAGGAATGGTCTTCCGGGCATTTGATGTACAAGGAGGAATACAGCAATACTTTTCTAACAATTAAAAATCAATTTATTAAGTTATATGCATTTTATTTTAATACAATCATACTCGAGTTATGTTACAAACCTGTTAAAATTCTTGTTTAAACAATTCATTAAAAAGAAGTTTATTAAAATTATATAATTAATAGGTAACAAGCATTTTGTGTTTGATTAAATGAGTTATAAGAGAAAAAAACGTAAATACACGAAGCTAATCTCAATTATGAATATTAACGGTATTTAAAATGCCAGATATTTTTTAAACAACAAACACGTACTTTTAATAAGATAGTGTTAATTTAAAAAGGGCTTACTTTTTATTAAATTTTTGCTTCTTTAAGTTCTTAACTTAATCGTAATTTTGTTTGAATTAAATTGTTGGGAATTACTATCTATTATTAAATTATTTACAGTGATTTTTAAAATTACTGCAAATTTTCCCATAAGCAAGGCATTTGTTGATTGGGTGGTCTCGTCCACATCTGGTGCAGTTATGAATGCTTTCACCTTACCAAAACCTTGGTTTCGAATTATTGTGGTTGTCCTTCACCTTGTTGGTGAACAGAGTTGATCTCATTTGTAGTTTTCAGCATATTATTAAAAACCTAACATTCTGTTAAGGTTTCGTGATGTTGGGATAATAAAATAACTTTCTGACACCAAACTATTTTATTTAAAGTAAAACAGTTAAAACTAAAAAGTTCAATTAATATAAAATTGGTCGTTTCACTCAGACTGACTAAAAACTGTAAATTAAGAATATAACATTGAATATTGATTTGAACCGATTATTACATACTGACGTGTGCTTTTTACTATTACTACTACTTCTTAAAATCTAACATACTAATATTTATATGTTCGGTACAAAGAGGGGTGTTAGATAATAATGAAGACGACCCGGATGAATGTATAAGGGTCGCGCTACATAAGATAAGTATTTTTTAGTGACCCAGACGTAGTAAAAGGGTCTTGAAACATTTAGATAAACATAGAAAAACAATGCTATAAAAATTAATTAGGACAACTTCTAAAAACTGAACAAATCTGAAATTGAATATTTGATAACAAGTAGATTATAATGAACCCTTAATAACTTAAATTATGAATTTGAAAAGAACTAATATATAATACAAATAGGTACATAACAATTCATATAAAAAGCACTGCATTAAATATTGATACTTTAAGTGCAGCAATATGTAATCCTCTGAAAGCCGATGTCGATGAACTTATGTCGTATCGCGTTCGACAGGCGAAAGGGAATGCGGAAACCGGCAGTAGGTTGTGGGGCAGTTCAGCAAGACATGATTATCTCTTTCCAAAACTTCTCTTTCTTACAGGGTACACTCGATGTTAACATTCATAATGTTTAATTTAATTTCCCCTTTAGACTGTCGTAATCATTTCTAACTTTGACAAGGTCAATAAATTGAATGTTTGATGACCTTGAAGATACATTATTTGGTGACTATACATTGTTGTCACGTTTAGAGATAGATTCAAGGTAACCAACGAGAGATAGGCTCAAGGTCACCAACATTGGATGACCTTGAGAATGCGATGTTGCCATATTGACGCCCTTGAGAATGCGTTGTTGTCATATTGTTGACCTTGAGAATGCGTTGTTGCCATATTGCTGATCATTGTTGCCACGTTTAGGGAGATAGGTTCAAGGTCACCATGTGTTAGAGATAGGTTCAAGGTTACCAACATTGTTGTCATATTGATGACCTTGAAGAGTGGCCTTGAGTTCAAGGTCATAACATTGTTGCCATATTGATGACCTTGAGAATGCGGTGTTGTCATATTGATGACCTTGAGAATGCAGTGTTGCCATATTGATGACCTTGATAATGCGGTGTTGTCATATTGTTGACCTTGAGAATGCGGTGTTGTCACGTTTTGGTGACAGAGATAGATTCAAGGTCACCATGTGTTAGAGAGAGATAGGTTCAAGGTCACCATGTGTTAGAGATAGGTTCAAGGTTACCAACATTATTGCCATATTGATGACCTTGAAGAGTGGCCTTGAGTTCAAGGTCGCAACATTGTTGCCATATTGATGACCTTGAGAATGCGGTGTTGTCATATTGTTGACCTTGAGAATGCGGTGTTGCCACGTTTTGGTGACAGAGATAGATTCAAGGTCACCATGTGTTAGAGAGAGGTAGGTTCAAGGTCAAGGTCAGGAGTGGGGGGTGGGTTTAGAACCCTCTCAGGAGTGGGGGGGGTGGTCCCAGAACTGTCAATTTTTATCTACTATTATTACAATTAATTTAATCCGTTGATAGATAAAAGTAAAAATGGACTAGAAAATTATAAAATAAGGTAATTATTAGTTAATTTAGTTGGGCAAGCGGACAATGACACTAAATATGGCATGACAGCTATGTAATTACAATTAATCTGAGATATATAAAAAATTCTAAGATTTTTGTATAAGTAAATTATGTAAATAAACATAATTTTTTTTAGTAGCAGTACTGTTCAAGCCCTCCAAAAAATTAAGCTGGGCGAATATAGTGCATGGCTCGAATACAGGGACACGTGCGATTCTCTTATCAATAAAAACGCATCCCTGGACGACATTCAAAAATTCCATTACCTGCGTTCGTCGTTGGAGGGAGGTGCGGCGCAGATAATTCGGGAAATAGAATTTTCCGCCGTAAACTATGACGCAGCCTGGAATGCACTTTTAGATCGCTACAATAACTAAAGCATGCTTGTTTATAATCACGTAAAATCAATCTTTGAAATACCAGTTATGAATCAGGAATCCGCGATAGAATTAAGGAAAATGTTAGACCTTGTTTCTAGGCATCTAAGATCATTAAACGCCTTAGGGCAACCAACACATTCTTGGGATACGCTTTTAATTTATCATTTAACTTTAAAGCTAGATAAACGCAGTGCCCGCGAATGGCAAGAAAAACACGCTAAATTGTCTCGGAAAAATCTTAATTCAACTAAGCCAAGTGTTTTACCACATTTTAACGAATTTAAATTATTTTTGCAACAAAAGGCAGATTTCATAGTAACCGTGGCTCTAACAACGGACCAAAAGAATAGTAATATGAAGGTGTCAACCTCTCACGCCGCTTATCACACAGAACCAAGTGATCCTACTTCAATTTCATCTGGAAAAGTAGAGTCTTGCATTTTTTGTAAAGAGGCAAACCATTTTATACAAAATTGTCCCAAATTCCTAAAACTTTCTACAAATGATAGAATTGCAACAATAAAAGCTCTCAAGCTTTGTATAAATTGTTTACGAGGTAGTAATCATCTAAACAAATTTTGTTTTGCGGGGAATTGCAAAAAATGCAAGGGCAAACACAATACATTGTTGCATTTTAACAGTAACTCCAACGAAACGAAACCAAAAAATGATAGCGAAGGTCAGTCAATTGGTTCAATCGCGAATGTAGCAACTACTTTCGAAGAAAATGAACCCAAAGTAGGTGTTACAATTTGTTATTTCTCAAAGGCTTGTGTAGAGAGCTACGTGCTTCTATCAACTGCACTGGTTGGAATTTTAAATAATACACGAAGCTAATCTCAATTATGAATATTAACGGTATTTAAAATGCCAGATATTTTTTAAACAACAAACACGTACTTTTAATAAGATAGTGTTAATTTAAAAAGGGCTTACTTTTTATTAAATTTTTGCTTCTTTAAGTTCTTAACTTAATCGTAATTTTGTTTGAATTAAATTGTTGGGAATTACTATCTATTATTAAATTATTTACAGTGATTTTTAAAATTACTGCAAATTTTCCCATAAGCAAGGCATTTGTTGATTGGGTGGTCTCGTCCACATCTGGTGCAGTTATGAATGCTTTCACCTTACCAAAACCTTGGTTTCGATTTATTGTGGTTGTCCTTCACCTTGTTGGTGAACAGAGTTGATCTCATTTGTAGTTTTCAGCATATTATTAAAAACCTAACATTCTGTTAAGGTTTCGTGATGTTGGGATAATAAAATAACTTTCTGACACCAAACTATTTTATTTAAAGTAAAACAGTTAAAACTAAAAAGTTCAATTAATATAAAATTGGTCGTTTCACTCAGACTAACTAAAAACTGTAAATTAAGAATGTAACATTGAATATTGATTTGAACCGATTATTACATACTGACGTGTGCTTTTTACTATTACTACTACTTCTTAAAATCTAACATACTAATATTTATATGTTCGGTACAAAGAGGGGTGTTAGATAATAATGAAGACGACCCGGATGAATGTATAAGGGTCGCGCTACATAAGATAAGTATTTTTTAGTGACCCAGACGTAGTAAAAGGGTCTTGAAACATTTAGATAAACATAGAAAAACAATGCTATAAAAATTAATTAGGACAACTTCTAAAAACTGAACAAATCTGAAATTGAATATTTGATAACAAGTAGATTATAATGAACCCTTAATAACTTAAATTATGAATTTGAAAAGAACTAATATATAATACAAATAGGTACATAACAATTCATATAAAAAGCACTGCATTAAATATTGATACTTTAAGTGCAGCAATATGTAATCCTCTGAAAGCCGATGTCGATGAACTTATGTCGTATCGCGTTCGACAGGCGAAAGGGAATGCGGAAACCGGCAGTAGGTTGTGGGGCAGTTCAGCAAGACATGATTATCTCTTTCCAAAACTTCTCTTTCTTACAGGGTACACTCGATGTTAACATTCATAATGTTTAATTTAATTTCCCCTTTAGACTGTCGTAATCATTTCTAACTTTGACAAGGTCAATAAATTGAATGTTTGATGACCTTGAAGATACATTATTTGGTGACTATACATTGTTGTCACGTTTAGAGATAGATTCAAGGTAACCAACGAGAGATAGGCTCAAGGTCACCAACATTGGATGACCTTGAGAATGCGATGTTGCCATATTGACGCCCTTGAGAATGCGTTGTTGTCATATTGTTGACCTTGAGAATGCGTTGTTGCCATATTGCTGATCATTGTTGCCACGTTTAGGGAGATAGGTTCAAGGTCACCATGTGTTAGAGATAGGTTCAAGGTTACCAACATTGTTGCCATATTGATGACCTTGAAGAGTGGCCTTGAGTTCAAGGTCATAACATTGTTGCCATATTGATGACCTTGAGAATGCGGTGTTGTCATATTGATGACCTTGAGAATGCAGTGTTGCCATATTGATGACCTTGATGATGCGGTGTTGTCATATTGTTGACCTTGAGAATGCGGTGTTGCCACGTTTTGGTGACAGAGATAGATTCAAGGTCACCATGTGTTAGAGAGAGATAGGTTCAAGGTCACCATGTGTTAGAGATAGGTTCAAGGTTACCAACATTATTGCCATATTGATGACCTTGAAGAGTGACCTTGAGTTCAAGGTCGCAACATTGTTGCCATATTGATGACCTTGAGAATGCGGTGTTGTCATATTGTTGACCTTGAGAATGCGGTGTTGCCACGTTTTGGTGACAGAGATAGATTCAAGGTCACCATGTGTTAGAGAGAGATAGGTTCAAGGTCAAGGTCAGGAGTGGGGGAGTGGGTTCAGAACCCTCTCAGGAGTGGGGGGGTGGTCCCAGAACTATCAATTTTTATCTACTATTATTACAATTAATTTAATCCGTTGATAAATAAAAGTAAAAATGGATTAGAAAATTATAAAATAAGGTAATTATTAGCTAATTTAGTTGGGCAAGCGGTCAATGACACTAAATATGGCATGACAGCTATGTAATTACAATTAATCTGAGATATATAAAAAAATTCTAAGATTTTTGTATAAGTAAATTATGTAAATAAACATAATTTTTTTTAGTAGCAGTCTGTTCAAGCCCTCCAAAAAATTAAGCTGGGCGAATATAGTGCATGGCTCGAATACAGGGACACGTTCGATTCTCTTATCAATAAAAACGCATCCCTGGACGACATTCAAAAATTCCATTACCTGCGTTCGTCGTTGGAGGGAGGTGCGGCACAGATAATTCGGGCGATAGAATTTTCCGCCGTAAACTATGACGCAGCCTGGAATGCACTTTTAGATAGCTACAATAACGAAAGCGTACTTGTTTATAATCACGTAAAATCAATCTTTGAAATACCAGTCATGAATCAGGAATCCGCGATAGAATTAAGGAAAATGTTAGACCTTGTTTCTAGGCATCTAATATCGTTAAACGCCTTAGGGCAACCAACACATTCTTGGGATACGCTTTTAATTTATCATTTAACTTGAAAGCTAGATAAACGCACTGCCCGCGAATGGGAAGAAAAACACGCTAAATGATCTCGGAAAAATCTTAATTCAACTAAGCCAAGTGTTTTACCACATTTTAACGAATTTAAATTATTTTTGCAACAAAAGGCAGATTTCATAGAAACCGTGGCTCTAACAACGGATCAAAAGAATAGTAAAATGAAGGTGTCAACCTCTCACGCCGCTTATCACACAGAACCAAGTGATCCTACTTCAATTTCATCTGAAAGAAGTAGTCTTGCATTTTTTGTAAAGAGGCAAACCATTTTATACAAAATTGTCCCAAATTCCTAAAACTTTCTACAAATGATAGAATTGCAACAATAAAAGCTCTCAAGCTTTGTATAAATTGTTTACGAGGTAGTAATCATCTAAACAAATTTTGTTTTACGGGGAATTGCAAAGAATGCAAGGGCAAACACAATACATTGTTGCATTTTAACAGTAACTCCAACGAAACGAAACCAAAAAATGATAGCGAAAGTCAGTCAATTGGTTCAATCGCGAATGTAGCAACTACTTTCGAAGAAAATGAACGCAAAGTAGGTGTTACAATTTGTTATTTCTCAAAGGCTTGTGTAGATAGCTACGTGCTTCTATCAACTGCACTGGTTGGAATTTTAGATAAAACTGGCCAACCTAAAGTTTTTAGAGCGCTTTTGGACTGTGCCTCGCTATCCAATTTTATTAGTGAGGAATGTTACAATATTTTAGGTCTGGATACAGTCTCGACCGATATTTCTGTGATAGGTATCAACCCGTGCGCAACCAATCTAAACAAAATGTGCAATGCTACAATAAGATTCCTATGCACAAATTTTCAAGTCAAGTTACCCTTTTTAATCTTACCTACAATCAATGATGCCGAATCAATCAACGTTTCGGTCCTTAATATACCAAACCACCTCAGGCTTGCTGATCCTAATTTCAGTAAAATCCAAGCAGTCGATCTTCTTTTGGGGGCTGGAATATTTTACAACCTTCTATGAGCTGGTCAGATCCGTTTGGGTTAAGATGGCCACACTATAATGCAAAAAACCGTTCTTGGTTGGGTAATTTCGGGACCTGTTTCATCTTGTTCCTCAACCCAAATAGTTTGTAAGTTGGCTTCTAGTGAAGTTTCAAATATCGATCTTGAAAATCAGTTAAAAAGGTTCTGGGAAATAGAGGAGCCTTGTATTGAAAGCTCAATCCTTTCTAGTGAGAACGAAGCATGTGAGGAGATTTTTCAAAATTCGACCGTTCGAGATTTGGCTGGTAGATTCATTGTTCAAATACCATTAAAGAGATCTCCTTCTCTCTCAGGTGAGTCTAAAGAGACTGCATTTAACCGTTTAAGATCTGTAGAAACCAAACTTACAAAAAATCCTAACCTTGCAAGGCTCTACACTGATTTTATGCAAGAATACTCTTTTATTTATCTGTTTCACGAACGAATCAACTGCTAAAGTCTCCGTTATATGTTGCTTGTAGGTTAGCAAATAAATATTCCAGGAAAATTGATGTTATTTCATACCAATTTGAAAATTTACAAACAATTATGCTTCTTATTAGCCGTACATAAATTAATTTAAATTACAAATTTAATGTAATGTAACTATATGTAACAATTGTACATGTCATTAAGAATGTTATATTATCATCATTATTGTATACATATATGACATCAATATAATTTATGTAAAATGTTAACTCGGGAAATGGTACATTGAATTTCATACTTTTTTTTGTGGTTTTGATCATATTTACACAACCTTGTCACATATTCGAACCAATTTATTATTTAGTTTCTATATGAAGTACGATAATTTGGTGGCTTGCACTGGAATCTTTAATTTCTTTATATTCTTGATTATTATTATTTTTCTATAACTTTTGTACTTCAAGTTAACAGAATGTATAGTAAGTTTGTTTAAAGGATATTTGTTTTGCACTGTAATTTTCTTATTTAACTTTGTTACGATTATCCTGTAGACCTTAATTGGTTTTACTAAACTGTGGTCCGCAGTTTAAATAAATAAATAAACACTTCTTATAAGGTGATCCCACGATGTAGCCTGCCTGTGGTCAGCCAGATCTGTAATTTCTGGGTAAACCTAAGTTACCGATACATCGCAGAGTTGCCTCAACGTCGTCCAAACCACAGTACCGAAGTGACTACACCAGGGTGAAACACCTGGCGAGATGGTTCATATGTAGATAAACAATATCTAATAGATGGTACTGTTCCATACTAACATTACAATTTCGAAATTTGCATTGTTTCAAAATAATATATTACGAATCGTATATTTTGTTATTCTAGTTCTCCATTTTTCTTCAATAACTTCTTCTGTAATAGTTCGTTCTACTCTCACCTTTAATTACACTTATGGGTCTCAACTCAATTAATATCTTTACTGGGAAGAGAAAGTAATACAATGGCTTCTTCTCTTAATAGAGTATTAAACGTCTTCTTGCACAAATTGTATATGATATATTCGATAACTTTTCCATGTCGTGTATGATGATTTTTTCTTTAAGCTTTCATTTCAGTACATTTTAATTCAAATATTATAAGTGACTAAATACTTTTTACAATAATAATTCATTTGCAACCTTCTTCGCCAAAAATCTTAAGAGTATAACTGTAGGAAGGAGCATAACGGCGCAATGAACTTTAAAAGCGACGGATAGGACGTCACACTGGTCGCCATTAGACACCACCTAAATCTGGTTTTTAGAAGAGCTCGGTTTCTCATTGTTGTAAATAATTGTAAATAATTCAGTGGCTATTCTCAAACTCCCGACAAATACCAAGAAGGAAATTATATTTCACAGGTAAGTATTCGTTTGTTTAAAATATTAAATATAAAACTTATATTCTAAGATTAATTTCAAAATACTATGTTTTAAAATTGAGGTTATGTAATTTATGTGCACATTTCGAGACAGTGAGAACCGCCAATGGAAACACCTAGTCCGCCATATTGAGACCCCATTCCGGTCTTATGTGGCAGATAATTATGCTCCTTCCTAAAGTTTTATATTCTAAATTACTGTTTCACCAAGACATGTGTAAACATGGTTAGTTATTCGATGAATAAGGAGCGGTTCGTTGTGAACGTGGCGTTTCCGTTTACGAAATCTAGGTTTCCTAGATTGATTTTTAGGGAATTTCAGTTGGACACCAACATAATTTAACCTAAATAATTGTGGTTTGTTTAAGTTCTGTGTTATGTATTAATATGTATTAAATGTTTAAAATATCTGTTTCGCGTGTTAGTAATTTAAACATCCAATTTTTGCTTTAGCGTATATTTTATGTAAAATAGAGAGCACTTTAAGGTACCATTTGAGGTTATATCGTATGCGTGTTCTCCATGAACTGGATATTTTGACAGCAATCTGATCATCAATCTTTGATCGCCCTATTAATTGTAGTCAGCCATGGATTGAATAATACGATAGTTGTTGTCAGGTTTTTGGATTGAATAATACAATCGTCTTGTAAGTTACTATTATTATTTAATTTTGAAGTATTATATTTTTAAACGCTAATGTAGATTCATTAGCTTTGCCCATAATTTGTTAGTAATAATAATTAATTTCGTGCTTGGAAAAATTTATAAGCAGTGTTAATAAATACATAGGTCTATTGTCCGTCTCACGTTGGGACTACAGTGAAGGAAAGATAGCCAATGTATTTCTTATGGGAGTTTGTGCTTCGTTGTTGCCACCTATTTCACTGTATGAATCTATAGAAATGTGGATTAAGATTCCAGAAGTTCTAAACCTTTGAAAACAGTAACCGAAAAGATCATTAATAGTTAACAAAAGAAAAATTAAATTAAATTATTTACAAAATTAAATTAGTTGTGAAACTTATTCAAACGGAAATTTAGGATTAGCAGCAAATGCAAAGGATTTTAGTAAACAATAAACCCTTCTGCTTTTTTCTACTTTTACTTCAAGGAACTACATAATACAGTTTGTACTTACTGAAATTATAGTAGTATAACGTTTTTTGTCGGCACTATTATTTGTCACCGAACGCATATAAGCAAATTTCTTAATACAGAAATAATTATTTGGTTTCAAATTTTCATAGCTTGTGCGTCTGTAGATCTTCGCATAGTTGTTTGGGTTTTATCGTTTGTAATTACTGTTAATATTGTCGTGTTGTTTGTTGTAACTATTCGTATTGTAGTATTACATAGTTAGCCTTGGTAGTGTAATGTCTAGAGTGCTGGACTTTCACCCAGGCGGCCCGCGGTCGATTCCCGGTGCCGGCAGATCTGGTTAAGGTTTTCTGCAGTTTTCCTTAGCTGTGACACAAATGTGGGATTTGCGCTGTTCCATCTGTAAGTCGGCTGCAGCCGCACTTAGGGCCTACGTAATAATAATAATCGCCCCCTCCCTCCCGCACAAGCTTATAGCTTCTGGGGCCTGGTTTCCAGGCGATGGGTTGTAGCAATTATTATTATTATTATATTATTATTATAACGTACATAGTACATTATACATAAGTATGGCGGATATTGTCAAAAACAAAATGAGTTGTGTACTAAAGGTTGGTGAAAAACAGATTTTGTCAAATTTGATAAAACATCGTCTTACTGAGACCCGGCAGTCATTATCAGTAATTATTCGACAAGTTTCTAAAGAAACAGGTATTAGCGAAAAAAACTTTGTTCTCAGTACGTCAAGAAAGTATTTCACCTGAAGGAATAAAATCTCCAAGAAAAAGAGCGAAGAATAAAGATACTTCAAAATCGCGCAATATAACCTATTGTGATGGAATTAGGAGTGAAATTAGAAGAAAGGTGCACGAGTTTTTTTCGCAAAATATACCACCAACGATGAACAATATTGTAGCAGATGTAAATGACGATGAAAACTTGCCCAACTTTAGTAGAAGTACGTTGAATAGATTATTACGTGATATGAATTTTCAGTATGTTAAGAGAGGACGACGATCTTATTTAATTGAAAGAGGAGAGATAATTGCATGGCGTCATCGTTATTTAAGACAAATTAAAAAATATAGAGAAGAGTATTACAATATAATTTATATTGATGAATCTTGGGTCAATCTTGGCCACAGCGTCAAAGCTCAATGGGTGGATATTTCAATTACATAATATCGGGACGCCTTCATTCGAGGATTAACCGCTGGTTTGAAAGCTCCCACAAAGCGTGATCCTCGTTTTATTTTACTTCATGCTGGCAGCAAACAAGGTTTTATAAATAGGGTCTTGGAAAAGAGAAGAAATACGAAATTAGGGTTTCCATTTAAAAAAAATTTTGTTATCGTCATAATTTTGAAACAAAAGACGATCTACAAATAACGATTACACTAAAATATGTCTCCTTTAAGATAAAAATCGACGTGTTCGAAGATTTTTCTCAAAAATATTTAATAAAAGATTTATTTCGATAGTTCCAGACTTTATATGCGCACTACATGAACAGCAGCAAATTTTCAAATTTTGATTTACTGCCGCTGTCAGAAGATCTGCAATATAACTTGCAAGAACAATAGGTATTATAAAGATTTATGCAGTTAGAACTAGAATATTTAGAAAGTGTTTTTAAAAGTTGCTTGCAAGATGTTTGGCAACCCGTCGTCCATAAGAACACACACTGTAGTCTCAACGTGAGACGACCAATAGATCATAATTTGAGAAATATCACATGACTAATATCCGTATAAATGACTAATAATATTGCGAGTATTGAAAGCTAATAATATTCAGTAAAGATCAGTTACAATAAATAACTATATAACAATACACAACATACATAACATACATATAATATAGCACACGTAAACATTTAATACTCAAGTGAAAATAGCCTTTAAAAATGCGTTGAGTTTAATTACGAAGTTGTAACAAAAAATCCTTCAATCCTATACAGTGGATTTACAATTAGTTTGTTATAGTTGCCCTTTTAAAAGTAATATTTGATAAACATTTGACAGGATCTGGCAAAGAATTTTAAAGGTATGCAATCAAAAATATTTTGATTTTTTTAATCGAACTTTGCGGAGTTATATATTATATACTGTTATATCCAGTATTGTATGTATGTACATTTTTAAATGTAAGTTGCTCATAGATGATACTTGTTGATTACCTACTGATACTCATAACAATGAGTTTGAGAGCGTACTCACTTCTTTAAATACATTCAATCTAATAAAGTTAAACTGGATATACAAAAATATCATCGATGTTATTAAATTCAGAAAGATCTTGTCATAGATAAAAGTTAAAAGTCAATTTTAGTACTGTTTTTTTTGTTGCAGATTGTGATTGGGTATTGATACAATGGATGACACTGACCTAACAGCAATCAAAGACGAATTGGAGATCAAGATCGAACCACAAATTATGAAAGATTCTTATACCATGGATGAGACTGACACACATTCTAAGAGAGTCGAAAATCTGTTCCACAACTCTTGTGCTCCACAAGAAACCTCATGTGGCCGCAAATTTCCTAGAAGTGATAACCTTAATACACACATTGGTGAAAAACCATTTAAGTGTAACCTATGTTATTCCAAATATTCAAAGAGTGATCATCTTAAAAGACACATGCGAACTCACACTGGTGAGAAACCATTTGAGTGTAATTTATGTGACTGCAAATTTTCTCAAAGTGGTAGTCTTAAAATACACATGCGAATTCACACTGGTGAAAAACCATTTGTGTGTAATTTATGTGACTGCAAATTTTCTCGAAATGATGGTCTTAAAAAACACCTGCGAACTCATACTGGTGAGAAACCTTTTGAGTGTAATCTGTGTGACTACAAATGTTCTCGAAGTAGTCATCTAAAGAGACACATGCGAACTCACACTGGTGAGAGACCATTTGAGTGTAATTTGTGTTGCTACAAGTGTTCGTGTAGTAGTAACTTTGCAAGACACATGCGAACTCACTCTGGTAAAAAACCATTTGAGTGTAGTTTATGTCACTGCAAATTTTCTCGAAATGATGGTCTTATTACACACATGCGAACTCATACTGATGAATAATCATTTTAGTGTAATTTATGTTACTACAAATGTTCAAAAATCCACACAGGTTCCTTTGGAATTTACAAATGTATAAAAAGAGCAAACATGATGATGTATTGGCCAGGAATCAATTCACATATTGAACAGTTAATAAAAAAATTTATTGAAATTGAAGACTTGCAAAATGATCTAACATCAACAAATGTGATAAACAAGTTAAAAGCAATCTTTTCAAGACAGGGTATCCCAATGCAATTAATTTCTGATGGAGGTCCAGCACTAGCAAAGAATCACCAGCAAAGAATTCCAGTTATTTGTGAAAAATGGATCTTTAAGCATACTATTGTTTCACCTTATCACCAGCAGTCAAATGGAATGGCTGAAAGAGCAATACAAACCGTAAAACTCACAATCAAAAAATTTCTAGAAGAAGAAAAAATAGAACTTGCTTTGTTAACTTACAGAAACACACCTATTGGTAACATGTACACACCATCACAAATCTTAAACTCCAGAATATTAAGAGATAACCTACCTATTACACAATCAAAATTAAATTCAAAACTAATTAACAAAAATAAATTTACCTTATCTTCACAAATATCAAAATACATACAAAAAATATTATGATAGACATTCTAAACAATTGTCATAGTTAAAAGTGAATCAAAATGTTAAACATCAAGATCGTCCAGGTGCTAAATAGAAATTTGCTAAAGTAGTCAAACAATTAAAAGATCGTAGTTATCAGTTAAAAAAGGAGGATGATAGTCGATTCATTATTAAAAATAAAATACATGTAAAACCAACTGAAGTACAAATGCGCTTCAAAGATCACCATCATATTCCTATGCGTTTGATAGAGAATTTATAATAATTTTGATAAACTAGTTAGTAGTAATGGTACAAACAATGATTACAACTTGAATAAATATAATAATACAACTCGTTCAGGTCGAATTACGACCACAGCGTTTTGATTTGTAATAATACATTGTAGAGAAACAAAGATTTAAAGGGGATGTTATTTGTATTATGTCTTGCCTATCTAACTTTGTTGTATACTTTATATTTTGTAATACCAAGCACAGACAAGAATAAAGCAGTAGTTGTTTGACGTTCATAGAAGTTGTGTTTGCTGTTACGCTCCCACCAAACCGAATATAATAATGTTAATGTTAATAAATCCCTGACGAAGATTCAAAACGGATTGAAACATACGTTTAAACTAAACTAACCTTAATTGCATACCCAAAAGTGAAACGGCACATTAAATAATTAATAAATAGATATTAGTTGTAATTCATTTATTTCATAAAAACCAATTCAAACAAAGAACTAACTCATACTTTTAATATTATTAATAATATATAAATAGTTACTATGTTCTCTTCAGGGGGATTTCTCTTTTAGGTGTTCAATTCTCTTACACCTAAAATGTGCGTTTACTAGCAATTTCTCCAAGAACAACGTATTGTTGCCTTGTGATTTTTTGATTAGAGTTTTTCCTATCCTCCATATAATCTTCTTAACTCTTTTACATAATTCTCCTGATGGTTCACGGTCTGATATTTGTAAAAGAGTTGATTGAATCTATCATTGAATGAGTCACTGATACCAACGCAGTTTCCCGTTGTATTACTGGCACCAAAGTAGCTCTGTCCCGCCGCTCTACCATAAAATAGCGACAATCAGGACCTTTCTTCATTCCAAACATCCGAGGGCCATCAATGCCTGCATCATGGTTCTTGTTGTTTTGGACTTCAGCATCGTTGTCTTCAGATTCTGCAACTTCGTCGCCATTTAACATCCGGCCACGATTGTATTTTCGGCGACCAGCAAATCTGGGCTTCATCAATTTGGATGGGACTATCTACGGTACCTTCCATCTGACCTTTTCTGAAAATGATAGCACTGCATACTTCTCGGCACATGTTAAAAACGATACATGAAAGTATCGTAATTTAGATAATTGTTCTCAAAATCACGTAAACGTTGTTCGTTGTACGAAACTCACATAAACGTAAATTGTAACAATTTGAACATGGATCTGCAAACAACCATTGGTTTAGTACAATGTTATTATGAATGCGGTAAAAATCACACTGCTGGATTACGAAGATTTTGTACGAAAATGGGTTTGAAAGCAGGGCCGTGGCAAATGAAGGTGTACCGTAATTTGATTAGCAAATTTGAAAGAACAGGGTCTGTAACTGACCTTTCGAGATCAGGAAGACCAAGGATTAGTGATGTCCAAGTTACAGAAGTTCTTCAGGAAAATCAAAACGTAGCCAATACTAATCCGCTAGTAATCAGTAGCGTGAATGCCATATCAAAACGATTACAAATGCCATAAACAACGGTTTGGAAAATTTTACGGAAAATACTAAAAATGTATCCCTACAAACTGCAACTGCTGTTTGAATTAAATGATGCAGATTTTACTCTCAGGTACGATTTTTCATTACAAATACTGGCTCAGATAGAAATTGAACCCGAATGGTTATCCCGTTATTTTATGGACAGATGAAGCCCATTTCTCTCTTAACGGTGGAGTTAGTACTCAAAACTGTCGAATATGGTCAACAGAATATCTACATGAAATCGTTCAGCAAGGTCTTCATCACAAAAAAGTCACCAAATGGTGCGGTTTCACAGCTAGTTTCATCATTGGCCCATACTTTTTTGAGGAAATACAGAATGGGGAGACCGTATTCGTAACTGTTACTACGCTACCTGCAAATGGTAAGGGATTGTGGAATTCCACAGTTGCAAAACGAACACGAAAAAATTGAAAACATGATTTTTATGCAGGATAAAGCACCTCCGAACATTTACCGACCAGTTAAATAATTGTTAGCTGCCGTTTTTCAAGATCGTGTTATAAGCAGACATTTTGCAAATTTATGGCTACCAAGATCGCCTGATCTTAACCCAGCAGATTACTGGCTGTGGGGTTATTTTAAAAATTTTGGTGTTTAGAACACGTCCAACAACGCTGGAGGAATTAAAGGACAGTATCAGGGAGCAAATTCTTACAATTCAACCAGAAATGTTGAATAATGCCGTATACAATTTGGAGGAACGGTTGATAATTTTACAATAACAAAATGGAGGTCATATCGAGTAATTGGGGTAACCAGTGTTTGGCATCAGAAATCCCATTATGTAAACAACTCCATTTACTCTTTGTTATTAATTTGATTTTTTAAAAATATATAAAGTTGAAATATATCCCTTACTTTATGATAACCTCGTATATTTATATCCTATTATTGGGAATGTTTGGAGATCTTAATGATGCTAATCCAGCAAAGTATGCAAATAATGTGTATTCATTGAAATTCTTCTTTCCCTACAATTTTTTGTTATATTATATACACTATTATTTATAGCACTAGACCGCATACTGCAGTAGTAATGTGACGGTAGACCGCATGCTATAGTCGCACCGATAAACGTCTAACCGACGTCCTTAAATGTACGTGGATATGATGTACATATAAAACGTTGTTTATACGTGCTGGGCAGTTTTGTAATTTCTGGGTAAACCCAGTTACCGATACATCGCAGAGTTGCCTCAACGTCGTCCAAATCCACAGTACCAAAGTGACCACATCAGGGTAAAGCACCTGGCAAAATGTTTCATAAATAAACAATATTTACCTTACACCTTAGGGTAGAAAGGTTTCCGATTATATATATTATATATATAAACAATATTTAATAGATGGTATTGTTCCATACTGATTTTTGTATCCAAAACTCTATCTAGCAACGTGGACCATTAATTTATGGCGCAAATTTCGAAGTTTGCATTGTTTCAAAATGTTGCTTTTATATTTATTCCATCTGCTATGCCGTTCTGATGATCACTAATAAGTGTGAAACACGTGTAGACGGCTGCAACTTATGATTTCTTTCTTCTCTGTTGCGCGATATCCCATTATTATAACACTTTCTTGTATATCTCTACGCGCATTATTATTTCTAATCATTGATATATATATATATATATATATATATATATATATATATATATATATTATGATGATTTTTTTCTTTAAGCTTTCATTTCAGTACATTTCAATTTAAATATTATAAGTGACTAAATACTTTTTACAATAATAACGCTGGGCTACAAATAAGAAAAATTAATACACAAGACCTCCTACCTATATAAACGGTTTGATATTGAAGAATAAAGATTTTTCATGCTTGCTTAATGTTCCCATCACTTCGAGTTTTTTTCCCAGCCCCCTGAATGCACCTCACCAAGTCTTGGTGTCTTGCACTACTCTAATGACCAAAACTTAGCTAGTTCTTGTTACATTTTGGAAATCTCTTTTCTACTGGGAAGAGAAGAAGCGTTGCTTTACAAAAATAAAAAAAATAATGAAAATCGATAAAGAATTGACTGAGTTATAGCCTAGAAAACAAGAAAAAACTTGTACGTCCTATATGTAAAGCTCTACTTCACTTCCTCAAAAGAGAGAGTGAAGTAGCTGTTTTTCTCCCTATGGACTTATGGAGTAAAGTAAAATAATCGCGTTATATCCAAGGACCTAACCTACTATGCTAAGATTATGTGATTTTGGTGTTAAAAAATTTCAATTGTCAGAATGACATTTAACAGTATTTTCGAAGATTTCGGGGATTTTCCGATTAAGTCCTTTAGTAGGTCGTGCAAAAATAGCGTAACACCACAGAACTAAAGAGCCTTTTAATCGCGCGTGTGTTTATTGCCCTAGCTTACGTAGGGTTAAAAATACAAAATTTTACAAAAATTTACCGAAATCTTTGGTGGTCATTTTGACCACTTTCCCGAAGAGTTACAAAAAAATGTTTCAACCAAAAGTTTCTTAGAATTTGATGTACTATAAGATTCCAGAAAAATTCAAAAAAGTCAACAGGGTAAAAGGCGACAGACAGACAGACTTTTTGTTCGTCGAAAATAGTCGATTTCCTGGAGATAAAAAAATGTGATTCCTCGGAATTCACCTTTTGGGCCTCGATTTTGATGATTTTTTTTGTAAATGTAGGTAATCGACTATATTTCAAAGTCTAAATGTTGGATGTGTGCTCTAATGACCTGTTTAATTGTTATTAACAAATTAATATTTTTTGCATAAAGGGCTAATTGATAATTAAATAATTTCATCAAATTTTATTATAATTGTATAAAATTAGGTACCTATAGCTTTTTGGGGTCGCAGATTACGAATTCGGGGCCCAAATCCAAATCGGTCAAAAGTCCAAAATTGCGGATTGCGGCTACAAGATGGACGCCGAGTTCAGAAATTTATTATTTGAAATGGCAAATGAAAAATAGTACCAGCGGATTTTTAAAGTCGAAAATTGCGATGTTATAGTTATTTATGCATTAAGATCTGTTAGGATAGCTATAACAGCCACGGGAGCTATTTGAAGCTCGACGAAGGAGGGCTTTAATGTTTCTGCGGTCAAAAAATCGTAGTCGCCGTTGTCATCTTTGCCATAAAAATTTTAAAAAAAGATGGTCGTTAAAAAAGACCGTCCGTTAAAAACTCTTTTAACAGCCCAAATCGGCCCAAACTAAAATAGCGGCTAAAAAATGGCCATTTTTGGTCGATGGGTCATTTCTTTACTGATTTTCATTATTTTTGAACTTTTCTAAAGCTACACTTCTTATCTTCCCAGTAGAGAAAATATTTCCAAAATGTAACTACAAATGACTAAGTTTTGGTCGTTAGAGTAGTGCAAAGCACCAAAACTGGTTGAGGTACATTCAGGAGGCTGGGAAAAAAACTCGAAGTGATGAGAAAATTCTGCAAATATAAAAACTTTTTATTCTTCAATATCAAACCGTTTATATAGGTAGGAGGTCTTGTGTATTTCATGTGTAGCAAGCATAGTGTATGAAATAAATAAAGATTATTAAAAGTTTCACAGTTTTATTAAAATATACCTGACAATATTGTTTCGACAGCTATGCTGTCATTATCAAAGGTAATATAATTATAAACAAACACGTCGCTAAGGTAGATACAAAATAGGTAACTAGATAAAATAATAATAATAATAAAAATTAATAATAAAAATCATAATTAAACATCTAATACTTCCAGTAACGGAGAATTACTGAGCTCAAGTTGTTCATTCATTAAAGGTACCCTGAGTTTGTGTTTGTATATCTCAAAGGCTTCTAAAATGTCTAATTTGCGTTTGTTATTACAAAAATGTAGGAATTTAATATTATTTTGAGGAGTCATTGTGTGATTTTGTTCTAAAAGGTGTTTGGCGTAATTCGATTTTTCAGGATGTTTATTTTTGTAATGACGTACGTGTTCTTTATATCTTATGTCAAAATTTCGAAGTGTTTGTCCAATATATACCGAACTACAAAAAGAACAATTTAAACGGTAAATGCCCGATTTCATGATATCATGTGTTCTGTCTTTAGCATTAAATAAAAATGAAAAAGTGTTAGTGTTGGTTTTAAATGTTATTTTATAATTGTTGGTTTTTCTTAGTATATGTGCAATTTTTTTCTGATATTTTGCCAAAATATGGTATAGATATGTAATTTGTGTCTTCTGTTTGATTGTCAATGGGATATATTCTTTTGATAGCTAACCTATAATCTTTTTGTTTAATTAAAGTGTCAATCATGTTCGGATTATAATGATTTGCATGTGCTAGTTGTTTAATGGTTGATATCTCTTTGCTAAAATCTGATTTTGTTAGTGGAATAGTTAAAGCTCTGTGTACTAATGATCTGGCCTGCATTAGACACCTCCTAAATCTAGTTTTTAGAAGAGTTCGGTTTATATGGTATTCATTGTTATAGATAATTCAGTGCTTATTCTAAAAATTCTGACAAATACCAAGAAGGGTTGTTTAAAACGTTTTTTAAAATATTAAATAGAAAACTTATATTCTAAGATTAATTTCAAAATACTATGTTTAATATTGAGGTTATGTAGTTTATGTGCACGGGAATCGCCAATGAAAATAACTAATTACAAAACCGGAAACACCTACTCCGCCGTATTAAAATTCCATCCCGGTCGTATGTTAATCTGCTCCTTCCTAAAGTTTTATATTCATGGTTAGGTATTCGATGAATAAGGAGAGGTTCATTGTGAACGTGCTGTTTCAGTTTACAAAATCTAGGGCCCTGTTTTTGGTCCGGATTTTTGGGGAATCTAATCTAGTTGGACACCAACATAATTTAACGTAAATAATTGTCGTTTGTTTAAGTTCTGTGTAAATGGAGTTTCAAAAATATTAAATGTTTAAAATTCTGTTTCGCGTTTTGGTAATTTAAACATCCAATTTTTGCTTTAGCGTATATTATATATATAACAGAGAGCACGGTACCATTTGAGATTACATCGCATGTGCCATGCATGTGCGTGTTAAGGAACTTGATACTTTGACAGCTATCTGGGATTGCCCTAGTAATCGTAGGTAGTCAGCCATAGATTGAGTAATACGACAGCTGTTGTCGGGTTTTTGGATTGAGTAATACAATCATCTTGTAAGTTTCTATTATTGCTTAATTTTCAAGTATTTTATTTTTAAATGCTAATGTAGATTCATTTGCTTTGCCGATAGTTTGTTAATAATAATAATTAATTTCATGCTCAGGAAAATTATGCTTTTATATTTATATCTTACACATCTTCATAAGAAATGTTAATAAATAGGTCTAGATTATAATTTGTGAACTATCACATGACTAATATCTGTATAAATGACTAATAATATTCAGTAAAGATTGGTTACAATCAATAACTATATAACAATACCCAATACACAAATACATATAATATATTGTTGACTTTAATTACGAAGTTGTAAAAAAATCCATTAACCCTACGCAGTGGACTTACAATTGGTATATTATAGCTGCCTTTTAAAAGTATTATTCGATAAACATCGGATAGGATCTGGCAAAGAATTTTAAAAACATGCAGTTAAAACTATTTTGATTTTTTTAAATGAATTTTTGGAAGGTATATATTATACTGTTATATGCATTAGTGTATGTAGGTATGTACATCTTTAGATGAAAGTTGCTTGTGAATGATACTTGTTGATTACCTACCGATAGTCATAACATTGAGCTTGAGAGCGTACTCACTTCTTTAAACTGGGTATACAAAAATTACCATTGATGCCAATAAATTCAGAAAGTTCTTATGACATAGAGAAAAATTAAAGGTCAATTTTAGTACTGTTGTTTTTTCTTGCTGCAGATTGTGATGACACCTTGAATATTGATACAATGGAGGACTATGACCTAACAGTAATCAAAGAAGAATTGGAGATCAAAATCGAACCACAAATATTGAAAGATTCTTATACCATGGATGAGACTGACAAACATTCTAAGAGAGTCAAAAATCTGTTCCACAACACTTGTACTCCACAAGAACCCACACAAGCCATTGATGACAGTAAAAAAAGTCACAATGTTAAAAAATCCTTTGAGTGTAATTTCTGTGACTGCAAATTTTCTCGAAGTGATAGTTTTAAAAAACACATGCGAACTCATACTGGTGAGAAACCTTTTGAGTGTAATTTATGTGACTGCAAATTTTCTCGAAATTATAGTCTTAAAAAACACATACAAACTCATACTGGTGAGAAACCTTTTGAGTGTAATCTGTGTGACTATAAATCTTCTCAAAGTCATCATCTAAAAAGTCACATGCTAACTCACACTGGAGAGAGACCATTTAAGTGCAATTTGTGTGACTACAAATCTTCTCAAAGTTGTACTCTTAAAATACACATGCGGACTCACACAGGTGAAAAACCGTTTCTGTGTAATTTGTGTGCCTACAACTGTTCAACTAGTGGTACTCTTAAATCACACATGAAAACTCACACTGGCGACAAACCATTTAAATGTAATTTGTGCGACTATAAATGTTCTTTACGTGGTAATCTAAAAAGACACCTGCGAATTCACACTAGTGAGAAACCATTTAAGTGTACTTTGTGTGATTACAAATGTTCAAGTAATGGTGATATTAACAAACACATGCGAACTCACACTGGTAAAAAATCAGTTGAGTGTATCTTATGTGGCGGCAAATTTTTTCACAGTAGTAAACTTAAACTACACATGCGAACTCACACTGGTGAGAAACCATTTGAGTGTAATTTGTGTGACTACAAATCTTCTCGAAATTATCATCTAAAAAGACACATGCAATCTCACACTGGTGAGAGACCATTTAAGTGCAATTTGTGCGACTATAAATGTTCTTTAAGTGATACTCTAAAAAGACATCTGCGAATTCACGCTAGTGAGAAACCATTTAAGTGTACTTTGTGTGATTACAAATGTTCAAGTAATGGTGATATTAACAAACACATGCGAACTCACACTGGTAAAAAATCAGTTGAGTGTATCTTATGTGGCGGCAAATTTTTTCACAGTAGTAAACTTAAACTACACATGCGAACTCACACTGGTGAGAAACCATTTGAGTGTAATTTGTGTGACTACAAATCTTCTCGAAATTATCATCTAAAAAGACACATGCAATCTCACACTGGTGAGAGACCATTTTAGTGTAATTTGTGTGACTACAAAAGTTTAAGTAGTGGTAATCTTAAAACACACATGTGCACTCACACTGGTGAAAAATCATTTAAATGTGATTTATGTGACTACAAATCTTTTCAAAGAGGTACTCTGAAATCACACATGCGAACTCACACTGGTGAAAAACCATTTGAGTGTAATTTATGTGACGGCAAATTTTCTCAAAGTGGTAGGCTTAAAACACACATTAGAACTTATAGGTGAAAACTGATTTGAGTGTAATTTATTTCACTACAAATCTTCTCGAAGTAGTAGTCTTAAAATGCACATGCAAGCTCGCACTGGTGAGAAACCATTTGTGTGATTACAAATCATATTCGAATTGGTCATCTAAAAAGACGCATGCGAACTCATACTTGTGAGAAACTATTTGAGTGTAATTTATGTTGCTACAAATGTTTAAATAGTGATCTTAAACCACACACGCGAGCTCACATTGGTGCATAACCATTTCAGTGTAATTTATGTGACTATAAATGTTCTCAAAGTGGTTCTCTTACTAGAATACACAAGTTAACTCACACTGGTGAGAAGTCATCTACTATCAAATGCAAAGGTTCTGAACTTTGAGTTTGGATACTCATAGCACAGAAACCAATATTAATTAAGCACAGTTAGATAGACAATTTATTATTGTACAAAATAGTCAATTTTTAAAATTATCTGTGTTATGGTTTTTTAATTTTTGCCAATTATGTCACAAAAGGTGCTGTTTTTTGTGAGTTTTGACATAAAGGTGTTTTTAATAATTAATATTTTAATAACTACAGAATTGAATGCAATTTTACATGCAAGAAGGTAATAGTTTTTATGTATGTGGCAATTTTTGTAATTTGATTTATGGATTATGTATTAAGTTATTTTATGAAGTAGAGGGTAATGCATTTTGGTGGTCTGGTGTCTTACTCAAAATTTTTTTTACAAACGATAGTATTTTTAAATAAAACAGAAATATGTTCAAAGATTTTGAAAATATTCACGAATTAATTAATAACTAATTCTTTAAACAATATGTACTGTCTCCAATGCAAATGTTTAAACCTTGCGGTTGGATGCAGAAGCAGTAGCAGTAAAGGGTTAATTTAAAGCAAGCGACAGAATTCTCGATGTAGTTTTATGTCGCGAATATTGTAAATGCATTTTTTTGCTTGTTGTAAGTTTGTATAGTGTTGAAGTTATACTTTATTTAAACATAAAAATTTTAAGTGTATCAATCTCTATAAATTAAATTCCATTCATATTTTCAATAATTTATTTATTGCAACAGGATATTGTAGGAACAGGACTGAATGATTATAATAATAGTTTATTCAGCTCAACAGGTTGTCCCATTTACGAGCTGTAGAAAACAGAAGTACTTTGTTAGTAATTTAAAAATTAAATTCTTATACCGATTATGGCAACTATTATTATAGATGATATGGCCCAAGCAGCGCTGGAATAGAAATTCATGTAAAAGTTACGTGCCTCTAATTCTTATTCACTGCCGCAAATTAATATTCTAAAGCGATGTTCAATGGCACATAACGTATTCCACGTTAAGTTTTTTACGTAAAATATATTTACCGACAATACTTTCTTCTCTTCATACCATCTTTCTATAATCCTGCAGGCTACTTGTATTCTGTTGCAGACGACCTGTAAAATCTTCCTAGTCACAAGGACCAGTTCGTCATCAGCATTTTCTTGAGCATAGAAGTGAGATGTTTCAACAGGCCGTCCATTATAAGGCACCATAAATGGGGCGACAAGCAGCTGCCTTGCGGGCAGCCCTCAGTTACCCCAGTCTCAACTGAACAGTCCCCAAGGTTCACCGTTATGGTTCTCTCTGCCAACACCGAGCTTACCCAAGCTCATGGGCTCATGAGCTTAACCATCATGGAAGAGGTCTCCCTGGCCTCTAAAGCTTGACCGATGGTAGCTATTCTCGCCTTGTCGAAAGCCCCTTCAATATCAAAAAGGACCGCAAGGACCACTTCTTTATAGTGAAGTACCTATTCTGTCTTGTGCACGACTGCGTGGAGTGCAGTTTTAGTCTTCCACTTCTATATGCATGTTGTGTCCTATGGAATGGGTGTACTATTATTACCCTTTTCATTAAATACCTATCAATGATGTTTTCTAAAGTAAAAAGAAGACCTTAGACTAATGGGTCTAAAGGATTTGGCATTTGTGTAGTCTTTCTTTCCCGCTTTTGGGATAAAGATCACTCTGGCTGCCATCCATTGCTTGGGTACACATCCTGTTTCTACACTAGCCCTATATATCCTTTCAATATTTGGAAGAAGGACATCCAGGACTTTTTGCAGCATTAAACAACGTCACTTGATGGACTCTAAAAATGGTACATCTTCAGAACATCTTTGATGGAGTTAAGAAATACTGAATGTAGATATGAAGCCTTCTCACATTACCCGAGATAATGAATAAGCTCAGAGTTTGGTTTTATCAACACCCTTAATTTCCCAAAACTGGCTTGATCATTAATAATGATCAGAATTACCAAAACTTTGAAGAGGCTGTATCTTGGCAACTATTAGGTTCCAAAGTCATTCTGCACTCAAACTGTAGAAAATCTAGTCTACTTTAAAATTGAATATAACCATGTTTGTCGTAAAACACATCGCTTAGGATATATCCTGCGAAAACCGAAGAAATATCAAGATTTTCCTTAATTCTTCATCTCATTCTATCTTTCTCATAAAGGGCCCCAACATACAAAACATGTCCAAAAACCAAAACTACTTGAGCTTTTGCAAGGTAAAATGTACAGATTGACTGGACACTGGACTATAATGACAAATTAAAATAAAGAAAAGAAATTGTTGTTTTGCATAATATCGCCCATAATTCGGTCATTTGTTAACCAATTTAAAAAAACAAAAATTTCCTAGAAATGAAACTACATATATCTTCAATAAATGAAGAGAAAGAAATTTTATTTGTTGAGCAAAAATCTCACTTTGAACCGCTGAAGCTTAACATATAAAAAAAAAACTTTTTTTCGTGACTGTTTCAGACTATAACTATCATTTCTTTACCGATTTTTATTAATTTTTGAACTTTTGTAAAGCTACACTTCTTATCTTCCCAGTAGAGAAAAGATTTCCAAAATGTAGCTACAAATGGCTAAGTTTTGGTATTAGAGTATTGCAAGGCACCAAAACTGGGTGAGGTACATTCAGGGGGCTGGGAAAAAAAAACTCGAAGTGATGGGAAAATTCTGCAAGTATGAAAAATCTTTATTCTTCAATATCGAACCGTTTATATAGGTAGGAGGTCTTGTGTATTTCATGTGTAGCACAGTGTAATTCATTTGCAATTTTTCAATTATTGATAGAAGATTTCCCTTATTGCTATATTTTAACCTCTCATTGGTTCTGCGAAAAGCGAGATTGCATGTTGCAAGGGTTAGCGTCACATTCAATATTCTCTCAAATTACCTTCCGCCAGAAGCTTCTTTCTTCTTCTATCTTTCTATTAATTGTCTCATCAACTGTCCCATGTTTGCGCCACTGTTCATAAACAACACAAGCACGAGGATGAGTTCTGGATCCTTCATGACTTTTTATACGTTCTGAAATATGCTTCCAGTCCCTAACTCCAATAGTCAAAAACCTTTCAGTCTGAGCACCATCTACTTGCCTTTCTTGTTGTTAGGGAATGAGCAGCAAGATAGACAGTAAACGCATTCAAGCTGCAAGGAGTAGCACAACCAATTTCGGTTTAGTTTTAATCCAGCCTTAGTTGTCAAACGGCAATAGCTATTTGAAAAAGAACGGCCTTATTGTGTTTCGCTTCTTGGAAAAGGTCCACAAGGTTGATTTGGGCCAGTTGCTATAAGCTTACGTTTCATCGCAGGGTTCATTACAATGTTAGGGAAGACATCGTACTCTGTAACATTTACATCTATGTTTTGTGTATTTTCACTGAAAGATACATCTTCTTCATCCAAAGAATCGGGCTGAGCTGAATTTTGATTGATGTCATCATGTGGAAATGCATCGCATTTATCAATGTCTTCCATACCAGGAGGAGAGGGGTCATCACTTGGGTACGTGTTACGTGTGTCATCTAACACACTATCCGCATCTTCTACTTCTATTCTCTCTTCATTTTTGTCTTGGAATGTAAAATATAGAAAAATCAATATTTTATACATATACATAAATACACATAAATATACAAGGTCTTATAAAGTAAAGAATAAATTCATTTATTTCATTTCGTATTTCAAACAATTGTTTATACCACAATTAGTAAAATAAAGTATATCTTTATCTCCGTTTTTAATGATACCGGAGTTCAAGACGTTCTTGATCTCCGTTGTTGTTGGCAACGTAAATCATTTGAGGTTGCATTATAGCCACATGCATGCTGCTTTTTATCTCCTTAGTTACGCGTATGATGACACAGACAAGGCTACTTGCTTCTTTATACAATAAATTCAGATGAATTTTAAAAGGGAGAAATTAGGATTGAAATACGAAATAAAATAAAACAACTTATGCAATACGGAGATCAAGCTTCTTTCAATCCTCGAAGATGTTATAAAGCCTCGGCTGGCGCCTCGGCGGTATAATACATCTTCTCGGATTTAAAGTATCGCTTGATCTCCTAATTACATAATATATTGCGGTGTAATCATTTCACCGTATTGAAAATTTCACTTACGATAGTTCATGAACGTCAAAATTAAATGTTTCTCATATATCAGATTCAAATCAAAAGAGGGACATGTTATGGCATGGGCATAATTAATATAAAGGGTATAGATAGTACCACAGTTAGGTTCATTAATACTTAGATTAAAACTTAAGAATAAAGACTTCATGCAAACATAACCTAGCTTTCTCATGCATAATAATAAATAGGTTTCATTTTCAGAAAAAAGATATCAATTAGTTAGATTGTTTGATCATAGGTACGTTTATGCAACCCATGTTACATTTGGGACGGTTTTCCACTTGTTAGGAAGAAGTAATTTCCATATTAAAAGTTTTCACATTACGATGTTTAGCGTTAGACAGATTTTTATATTTTCCTAGAGGCCAGCTCAAGTTTATGTTGTTAATTAGCTGAAAATAGATTAATTAGGTCAATCTTAATATGACTGATACAATACAATTAATCTTTGAATTTGTTTACAAGATTTCTGGTCACTTTTATTAAAAAAGGTATAAAATCCTC
This sequence comes from Agrypnus murinus, assembly GCA_929113105.1. Taxonomy (NCBI): domain Eukaryota; kingdom Metazoa; phylum Arthropoda; class Insecta; order Coleoptera; family Elateridae; genus Agrypnus; species Agrypnus murinus. Next base: position 6,636,722 of record OV816027.1, read on the forward strand.
TCGTTTCGTGTTAACTGACTCTTATAGGCTTTTATCCTGCTTTCCCTCACCATTGTCTTTATGTTAGTACATGGAGCATTGTATGCTGGACATTTTGTGTATAATTTGATTAACATTGACTTAATATTCAAGCTGATATTTGTATATGCATCAATTGGTATTTATTGCAGTTCGTACTGTAAAAAATTATGTTTATAGTAAATTGTAAAGATGTTTCTATGGATAAACTAATTGTATTACTTATATCATGTATTCCTGTAGCTATTTTGTAAAGGATGAACCTTGATTTGTTAAATTGTATATGTAATTAGATCGTAACGAGTTTTGTACATTGTCAAACGTTTTTCTTGAATATCATCATTACGATACATTTTAGGACCATAGATGTATAATACTTTTTTGATCCTTGTATTAAGGCCTACAATCCTATAATAACAGATTTAGGATTAGTGACAATTAAATATCAGCTGTTGGGATTAATGACGTCACGAGCGTACTCGATCTTCCGCTGTTTTGAAAAAGTGTCATAGATTTCTTTTGTTCTGGCAGAAACTATATAAGCTCGGGCAAATTGGAACAAAGTGAGTCGATAAAACATTGAAGGCTGAAGCTATGCCCGGCTCTAGATAAAATATCTGTAATTAATTTGAGGTCAGATAGTTAACCATATGACATTTGACACAAATGTCAGTATAAATAAAGTTTTAAAAATAAATTAAAGTATTACCTGAACATTTTTAAAAGGATTAAAAGAAGATTTAATTATTGTGCAACAATTATTGAAAGTGAAAGTGATTATTTAAATAAATTAAAGTGAATTTATTTCTCTGACATCGATCTACGTATCGATTTTATAAACAAGAAGTCAGCTGACAGGTTCTGTCACAGTGTTACCACTACAAGGATTTTTATATAAAAGGGAACTTATTTATAACGTACCAGGTTGGTTAAAATAAATGATTCTTGTTAAGTTCATAAATAATAATTAATATGTAAAGTTCATCCTCAAATATTAAATTATTTGGTTTAGTTTATTAAGTTCTTTTCAGATTTATTTGATTTCAGTTAAATAAAACAACAAAATTTCTTTTAAAAAGAATTTATTTTCATTTGACAAATATTTTTATTCATAAACAAATTTCTTTTGTGTTGGTTTGTTCAAACGAATGACAGTACTGATCCTATGTCAGATCAATACAATTATTTATAACGTTTGAGCAAACCTGAGAATTTATTTCTCATGTACCAATTATATTATCTTGAATAACATTTTTTATTTTTATTTTGACGTTCCATTTTGATTTTTTATTTTTATTCGTTAAATAAAGTTTTTGTGTTTTCAATTTTACATATGTGTTTAATTGATGTTAATACAAGCATCCAGCGTTCTTTTCTCTTAAATTCAGAGTTTAGTAGCAGTTGTCCAGCTTGCAGGAGCTTTAGTGTTTACGATATAAGTTTTTCTTTCTTTCCAGGCATAAAAGTATATAAGAGTCTCGTAATTCAAATAATTTATGCTTTCTGAGCAAACCTGAGCTAGTTGAGAGGAATAAAGAAGAATATCTGTGGTGTATTCTCATTTTAATCCACCGTATATAATTTATGTTTATATTTGGAACGGTGGATATTGTATTTTATTTTATTCTTTCAAAGCCACCGCAATATATTATTCCCAAACAAGGAACTTTTGAACTTTTTTGTTACCACATTTAGCACACCTTCGCAATCCGCCATACCCTACAAAATTATGGCGCGTTGCAGTAATATTTTAATATTTAATACGAATATATATTTTTTCTCCAACCGCACGAATATGACACTATAACATCAAATTATTTTGTATAACAAGTAGATCATTTAGGAACTGTTACTCGTTACCATAGCAATTGTACAAAAAGTAATCACTTTTTGTACAATACAAAAAGTAGACTGAGGTTATGTATAAAGTATTTTCCGCGGTGTTTTATAAGATTTTCTTTTATAGCAAAAATGTGAAGTAATAAGTAAAAATTTTTATTTAAATAATAATCATTTGTCTTTTCTATGACAATATTAAAATATTAAATGAATTAAAGACATAAAAAAACAAAAACAAATTCGATTTCTATTAAAATTTTAGTTGCTGCTCGGAACGTCGGAACGGCGTCGCAAAAACAAAAACCAATCCTAACCTCTAATTATTTAACGGTATACACATATATCTTAGACAACGCCTGTCGAAATTTCTTCGAATTTTCGACGAAATGGGAGTGAGATTATACATTTGTGAGTATTTCTTAATGATATTAATTCTTAATATTCAAATGGTCGTCGACGCGAGGTAACTGTACACCAAGATATATACAGGTCTGGTAGAGCAGCTCGCCGCCATTTTGTTGGAGCTAATTGCTAGTTTAAAAAAAAAACACTAGATTGCAGCATCATATCAAGATCTGTCAATAAATTGTCATCAATCTGACAATTCTGAAGTTTTTTTAAAATTCGAATTTCTTGTGCAAGTTATTTGTCTTATTTTAACTTTAGTGTTAGCTTGTTGCGTTATTTTGACTTTAGTGTTAGCTTGTTGCTGTTTTTTTTCATTTTAAGTGGCATTTATTACCACTGTGAAAAATGAAGAAGTGTAAATTTTGCGGCTTCGTGAAACTTTTAAAGGAAGATTTGGCCCTCTTTCACGTACCAAAGGTAAAATGTAAATTAATATTCGATTTCAAACAGGGTTTACGGGCACAATTTTAAACAAAAATGACTTCGTCTGCATGAAGCATTTTGAAAAGAGGTTTGTGAGGGAATTTGCAGATGAAAGTGGAATAATTAACAGAAGGACATTAGCACCAGATGCAATCCCTACCCTTTATTTGGGTAGTTCCCATTCTTCCTCTGTTTTGAATTTTCCATCTGAAGATCCTGCCCTGCTTATCCCTTTGAAAAATTATTCCCAGACAAAAAAGCGGTGGGTATCTTTTTATTTATTTTAAGGTCAGTCCAAATGGTAGCAAAATGGGTTCATGGAGAAAATTAACACCACTCTAGCTGTGATTTATTTATTGCATAATTGTATACTGGCGGCCGAAATAAACTAGGTTTAGCGTAACACGAATCACGATCAAACGTAAAATGAATGTCATAGTGACCCGTTTTACACTACAATGTGTCCTAGTTTATTTTGGCCGCTACTGTACCATGGGCATGAGTTGATGTCTTGATTATTAATCGTCTTCATTAACATTCTTGTTTATTATAACTATTCATAATCTTGCTTTATACAACTCGCCCTAAGTCTCCTTAAAATTTCAGGATTCTAGCGCAAACCGTTTTAGCAGGACGAACACGATTCCATACATAATCGCACTCCTGTATTAACCAACGTAACGTTTTGAGGAAATTAATTTTTTCGTATTTGGAATAGAAATGTGGTACATTGTTCAACCCAAAATCGTAAAGAAATGTGAGTGTTTGTTCGTTAGCAACACTTTTCTTCACTCTCAGTCAAAATCGTAAAGAAATGTGCGTCTTTTCTCGTTAGCAACAACTTTTCTCCACTCTTCTGCCAAACTTTGACGTAATTTTTTCCTAGATTTTAGTATGTCTCATTCCAAATACGAAAAAGTAGCATGTTCTACACTTAAAGAAAAGTGAGTTTTCCATGTTCGTGTAAATTTTAATCCATTCGCTCGCTTCGCTCGCTCATGAATTAAACATTTACACTCACTGGAAAACTATCACTTTTCTTTACTTGTAGAACAATCTACTATTGTTATCCTTGTAGTTGTGAAGAGAAAATTAATAGACAAAAAATCGATATGTATCTGTATTCTGTACACAACGTTAACAATAATAAATCTAGACAATAGTTTTTATTGCGGGATTTGTAATCCTGTATTTTGTTGTAGACCTGCCAAAGATCCTTCACTACAGTCCAGTCAAAGTTCTCCTACTCCTTCAACGACCCTAGAAAACCTTCGTTTACCTGTCACTGAAAGCCCTCCTGTCATAAATGAATGCGATTCACCAGAGACTAAATGCGAATCACCAGAAACTAACACGCTGTTACATTTTCTACAAGAAAACCTAATGCAGTTATATACATTGCTACCATCAGGATGGGGGATTCATAAAAGGTCTCGTTCAGTTACAGTAAGCCATGTTAAAGGGAGTATTCCCAAAATCGATCGGGCTATTGTAGTCAACGATAGTGACATAAAGGTGTATTTTAATGGAATTTTTCATACCACCTATACTGCAACAACTTTAGAGACTTTTTTACAATTAGTGCAAACGGTATATACTATCAGGCTATGTAATGGGTCTGGAGTTGATGGGAAAATTAGCCCTTCCTGTAATGGCGGAAATTTCCAAGGAAAGACAACAAGATGTCGTTCATGTGCGATCTTGAGAAAAAACCTCCTAAAGAAAAAAAATATTATTCCAAAAACCAAAAAATCATATTCAAATTTGTTGCGAAAACAAAACATACAAACAAAAACCATAGAGACTTTAAGAAAATCAATGACAAAACTATCCAATATCGACCACTTAATTTCAAAATTGCCAGACAATCAAAAGCTTGTAGTTCGAACTTGTTTTGAAACTGCAAGTCGACCTTCTTACGGCAAAAGATACACCAAAGAATGGATTTACACATGCATCCTTCTGAAAATAAAAAGCCCTAAATTATACAAACATTTACGAACTAGGGAGTTACTTCCACTACCTGCACCGAGTACACTATCAACTTACATTAGGCATATCGACAGCTCTTACGGATTTCAAAATAAATTATTTGAACTTCTGAAAGAGAAAACAAAAAACATGCAAGAATTTGAACGGCATGGTACCCTGATGGTGGATGAGTGCAAAATAACTCCCTGCAAACACTTCGACAAAAATCGATTGGAAGTGATGGGATTTGTTGATTTAGGCGAATATACGCCAGACAACCAAAGAAACCAACTTGGGGATCATATTCTGGTAATAATGTTCCAGTCTTTCGCTGGGAAAAATATGCAAGCGCTTGCATGTTTTCTGTCCAGAGGCAATGTTACTGGAACCATCCTAGCCAAATTAATACTGGAAGCCATTCTTTTGAGTGAAGCGGCTGGGCTGTTTATTGACGTGGTCACATCAGATGGTGCCACCTGGAATAGGTCCATGTGGAAAGCCTTTGGTGCAGGAAATCCAGAAAAGCCTTGGAGTGTTCATCCCTGCAATGTAAAAAGAAAATTAAGGATGTGTTCAGATTTTCCACATTTATTGAAATGTATGCGAAACAGGCTTGTTGCAAAAAGAGAATTTCATGTGCCTGAAGGGAGAGTGCAATTGCGCCATTTTGAAAATCTTATAGAATACGATGCAAAAAACGAATTTAAACTGGCTTATAAATTGACCCGAAAGCACGTGAATCCAGAAAACCACGAGAAAATGAGGACAAAATATGCCTTTCAATTGTTTAGTGGGACAGTAGCAGATGCTTTGACGGTACTAAAAGAAAAAGGTATATCCGAGTTTGCTGACTGCGAACCTACAATACAGTTTTGCAGACGAATAAATCAACTGTGTGATATTTTGAATTCGAGTTATTTTAATGGACTAAAAACAAATTCTGCCGAGCAACAAGCATTAGAAGATTTTTTAATTTACATTGATTTATGGGAATCTTGTGCACATCCTGACTTTTATTTAACAAAGTCTACAAGTGATGGGTTAAAAGCCACCATCAACACTACTCTTGATTTATTAAAATATTGCACCCAAGAGTTAGGGTATAAGTACCTGATGACATCACGTATCAATCAAGATCCACTTGAACACTTCTTTGGATTAATGAGAGCAAGCGGTGGTGCTAATACTAGTGGAGAGTCACTACAGATTGCACAGATCTTTAGGCTGATGTCACTATATTCTTTAATTAAACCTCCAAAAGGAAGCAATGTAACTGGTGGAAATATGCTTGCTGCCCTAGTTGATAACACATCAGATTTCTTGAGCTACAACAGAGCAGACAATAAACAAATAACAAAAAAAGACATTGACTTACAACTCGATCAGGCCTTAGAAGAAAATATCACATGTGGTGCATACGTTCATTTTGAAGATAATAGAGAAGCATTTGCCTATGTTTGTGGTTTCATCGCTCGAAGGCACAAAACTGACAATTGTCAAAATTGTGTTAAAACAATTGTGGGGGAAGGATTGGAATCATATAATACTTTCATAATATTGAGAAGCAGAGGGCATTTAACATTTCCTTCAATCGCCCTCGTTATTCTTCTTGAAGAAATTGAACATATTATTGCTGAGAAACTTCAGCAAGACATTAAGAAAAATACTTTCCTTGAAATTCTTGCTTCAATCGGAATACAAAAAATTCATCATTTTGTAGGATGTCCAAATCATAAGTCGGAAATGACGAAAAAAATCCTGTTTTCATTTTTAATAACTAGACTTTCATTTTCATGCCAAAAAGAGGCACGAAAGAGGTCTTCAGAATCTACAAACTCTAAAAAATATAGCAAATTGGCAAAACTGGTTTAAATTACAATTCTTTAATAAATAACTTTTAACCAAACTACTTACTGTTTTTGTTGTGGATAAAAACTTTCGTTATATTTACATTTACCACTGGCAGCGTTTCTTAAATGATTCATTCATGGTCTGGCACCTACAACCCACTAGGGTTTTAGTGGATTTAGCCTCCTTTATAAGCCTCTTCCACTGTTCCTTATTCAATTTCCTTAAGACTTCCAACACTGCATCTTCCTATCTTATTCTAGATCACCTAGCTAGGATGAATTGAGGGAGTTTCCAGTTCCTTCTAAGTCGCCCTCAATTATTTTCTAAATTACTCTCTCTCCGGTCTCCGGACATTCAGGAAACATGTTCAGCCCATCGAAGTACTGCCTTCCTTGTCATCCCCATTATGTCTGTCCAAGATGTCTGTCTCTTGGTAATTGGTATAATCTGGCCAGTTCATGATTATATCTTATTCTATTTACACCTTGATCATCCTCCACTGGTCCACATATTATCCGTTTTAGAATTTTTCTTTTAAACGCACACAATCACAACAACAGGATTGGTCAAATGATGATTCGCAATAATTGCAAGTGATGAATTTTAAAACACAATTCACATTAAAACAGAAATTAATAAATAATAATAATAATTAACTACACTAATGTATTTCTAAACACGTGGCATTCGTGGCAAATGATAGATACATAACCTAAAATTAAAATTTGTGTCAATTTTTGAAGTACCTTGGTAAGGTTGCGCCATCTATTTTCCACAAAGTAAACGGCTTACTAGCTCTCATTTTTGACACAATTATTTACATTGAAACATAGGCAAGCTGTTCTACCAGACGTCTATATATCTTGCTGTACACGCAGCCCTAGCTCGACAACGGTGATTTAAGTGGTTTTAGTGTGTGTAGAGTGTTTTTAAATAACAGAAAACTAAAAATTTTGGTGCAATTAGAGTGCAGTAACAGTATAAAGTATAATTCTGTCTTCTTCTCGTCATACCATGTTACTCTGGCCTGTTTAATAATTGCTTTTACCATAAAATGGTCCGAGCTTATATCTGCCCCTCTATACGTTCTTACTGATTCAATGTGGATTGTTTGTCTTCTTGTTATAAGTAAGTGATCTAAGTCTTGTGGCATTTAAAAAATTACTTCATGAATTATAGATTAACATTTTTAATAATAAAGAAGATAATTACATTTAATCTTAATTTATAACAGTACCGGTAAATATTTAGTAAAAATTGCTTTAGCGTAAAAAATAATACTACTTATATGTTACATGAATAAATTTTACAAATGTGATATAATTCACTCTTAAACGTCTATTTATCGTTTCAATATCCTGCAAAAGTTGATTATACGCACTGAACGCATGTTCTTCGCTGTCACTTCTCTGTATTTGAACCGATGCCGTTGTGTATTGTCTTGAATCTAATAACACTTCCCCATAAGGTAGTAATAGTTTCTGCTCATAGCATAGAAGCGTTGATACTGAAATCGGCGTGTCGCCTACATTTAAGATACAACGCCGAAATTTCTGATGTAATTCTAACTCATTTAGATTGTATTCGACATCGTTGAATATGAATTCATCGTCGATCTCGTTTAATGATGATAATGCCATGGTGTGAAGTATTGATGATGCTCTGTTAGTTTTTTTCTCTTAAACACATATACTAATCAAGTAACTATTAAACATCTGTACTATGCACCGCCTTTTTATATAAATATACCTGAGTTCTCTCGGCGGTGTGTGTGTTAACCGCTACAAATCTTCACCTGGAAGTAAAATAGCTCTTGCCCTACTATTAACAATTGTAACACCTTAGTCAGTACGAGACCTTGTTTAAGCGGCTGTTTGAGAGTCCTATAGTGGATGACGTATGGCTCTTTGTTGTATAATTCGATCATCAACTCCTTTTCTTTTGAGTCGGGAAGCGGGGATATGTCTTTGTGCAAATTGTGGAGGTGTTGGGGTACTCAATGTTTATCTGTAATAGGTGCTCCTTAGATGAGGTGTCAAAGAACTTATTTCATTGGCTAGACCGGAAGTGATATAGTTTTTTCAACCTAAGTTAGTTTGCATAAGAAAATGAAGCCGTACCTGCCTAAAAGCTGTCTAGCCCGTGTATAGCCTGTCTACCTGTCTGTCTAAAAGCTGTACAGGAGCTGTACAGAACCTGTCTAAAAGGAGTCTACCTGTCTGTCTAAAAGGAGTGTAGATGTATGAAAGTAGTGTACCTATCAGCATGGATGAAAAGTCTAAGATAATAAAGCGACATCTCATTAAAGTCCGCAAAGACATTAAGAGAAAGTATAAGGTACTTAAACAGGGTAAGCAGGATACAGAGCGCCTACTTGAAGACCTTTACAAACCGATAGTGACCCCGCTGAAGCAAATCACTAAGAAGAGATCTGTACGGTATATGCAGACCGAAACGGTGCCTGTATTAAAAAACGTATGCAGACTGAACCTGTCAAGCATGCCGATGTTGCGACAGAGACCGAGCTTCCTCAATATACTCTGGAATGGGAGAGTTTTCCGGAAATACAAGAAGAAGAAGATGATGCGTTTATTCTCGATACGGACGTAGGTGAGGAGTTCTTAAATCAGTACGATCCTTTACCTAGGAAACATGTTGAAATCACTATAATCTACGGCATACTACAGATGCTGTTATAGCAATATCTCCTAACCCTATAGATATTTGCTTGGTAAAGGATTTTGATGCTATGCTGATCATAAATAAAAAGGTAAATCTGCTATACTATCAATAGGTTTGGTCTATACCTTTAGGAAAAAGAAAATATGGATATCCTATGTATATTCCTAAATATGTTGAAGTCATGATAATCTGCGGCATACTACAGCTGCTATTATAGCAATATCTCCTAACTCTACAGATATTTGCTTGGTATAGAATGTTGATGCTATGCTGATCTTGAATAAAAGGCTGTATCTGCTATACATTTAGGAAAGAGAGAATTTGAAGCTACTATTTATATTCCTGACTGGCTTAGGTTTATCTGAGGTTTAAGAAAATCAATGGTGTATTGATATTTGATTTTGAGGTCATTCAATGATCCTTTTTCTTAACCTTATAATTCAACAGTATATATAGTCTTTAAATAACGATGATATTTATGTAACTTTGAGGTAAATGTATAGGTATGTGTTTTATATTCATTTCTATTAGCACTAAATGGTCTTCGGGATCCTCAACGATAATAGGAGGACCTAGTGGCGTCAACATAAGGCTGTGTGGCTGTAATATGTGGCGGTGAGGAGGTAATATGTGGATGTATGGCTACAATGTGTGGCTGTGTGACGGTATTATGTGGCTGTGATATATGACTGTGTGGCTGTAATGTGTAACTGTGTGGCTGTAATATGTGGCTGTGTGGCTGTAATGTGTGACTGTGTGGCGGTAATATGTGGCTGTAATGTGGGGTTGTGTGGCGGTAACATGCATCTGTGTGACGCTATGTAGATGTAGGTATAAATAGAGGTAGTAGCATCACCTCATTTATTTCTTTCAAGATGAAGAGCCGTGTCTGTAATGTATGCAGTAAGAGTATTCGACAATCTGATTTTAGACGTCATATAAAAATTCATGATGGGTATAAAGTTCAATGTTTTAAATGTTGTAAGAGATGTTCTAAGACGAGAGAATTCTCGTCTCGATAGCTATAAAAGGCATATGAACCTGAAGCATGACAAAGAAAGCAATAAACATACTGTGAATTCCCCTATAAAATATGAGGTCAATGAGGTTGTAGCCCCTTCTTATGATGATGATGATAATTGGAGAACGTTTAGCGACTATTTAGGTGATGAAGAGCCTGAAATAGATTGGATGGTTGTGCACAGCCTAATCGACCGGCTTCGGCTTTATTATGGTATTTTGAAGGATAGCCTGTATACATACCCAATAGCTATTGAAATAATAAACGCATTGAAACACTCAGGATTATTGCCGTCCTTCGCTTCACCTCGTGAAATAATAAATAATCTTAAAGGTGTTTTGAATATAAAGTGTGTTGAATTAAAATAAAGAGATTTTTTAACATATATTGTTTAACTAATCTTACTTGAAAACTAGTTTTGTCATTAAAACCTTTTAATACCTATCTTTTGTCGGAAGTTATACATAAAAAATCTGCTAATGTATGCTTCCTTAGGCTAAGCAGTTTAACTGTTGAGCTATACGTGGAAAGCATGATCTTTAGGACATTTTACATAACTGGATTTAATAATATTATAAACGGATTTAATTTAAATGCCCTTTTCTCTCATTTATATGAAATTATACTACATAGGAAACTTCAAGTTGATAACACTCATTGATTTTTAAATTCTTTCGGTATATTTACACGATAGTCTTATCGTTATAAATTTATATCATATTGCAATCCCTATCTGTATGAGTAAATGCGAATCTGTCTAGCTATCTAGGCGATACCTCAGGCGATTTCTTAGAAAACAAACATCCTAAGTAATAAGAAGTATGAAAAATCAAATGCGATATATACAGGGTGTTTTGAAAAAGATGCCTTTCCCGTTAAAGGGCAATAGAGAAACATGTGTAGAGTAACATCTTTCTAACAATTTCCTGAAATGCCCCTTTGAAATGACAACCCCCCTTATAAAAATAATAGGCACGCCACTGCAACATAGTAGATAAATCTGTATGAAAAGAAAATTGTGTCTACTAATACATACTTTTAAAGGTCGTGGACAAAAGAGAACAATAAACTAACTAACATAAAAGAACCCAAGCAGGTAGCGGAATATAATTCTCCGAAAAGTAATCAACACCACAAAAGCAGTGCGTGCTTTTAAAAAGTTTTAGCTAAATAATAAACAAGTCATTTTTACCATCTGTAAATAAATGTTAATGACTCAGATCTTTGAGATTCGTAACTGCAGTATGCAGTTTGTCGTCAACTTTCTTTGTGTTAGGTGGTGGTGTAAACTTGAGTTTCGATTAATACACCTTTTAAATCAATAACTTGCATTAGGTAGTGTTAAGTGTTTGTTTTAGCGATAAGTAGTTTATTTATGTGTATTTAGTTACTGTTTAAATTATGGCAGAACCTTATACACCTGCTGAATGGACTGAACTTATTATTTTATACGGCAAATGTCATCGCAATGGTGCTGCCACCGCCAGAGAGTATGCCCTTCGGTTTCCTAACCGCCGTCACTCAAATGCACGTACGATCATACAAGCTATACAGAGAATGTTCGATACAGGATCGGTTATGCCAAGAGCTGGTGGGAGAGGACGCAATCCACACCACGGAGATGTCGCGGAGGAAGAAAACATTCTAGAGTTAGTTGAAGAGGATCCCACTCTTAGCGTGCGTACCTTGGCAGCACAAACTGGTGTACCTTCTACTCGCGTTTGGCGTATTTTAAAAGAAAATTCCCTACACCCATATCATTTTCAAAAAGTACGCTCATTAGAACCTGCGAGATCACCGGACTTGACTCCCCTCAATTTTTGTATTTGGGGATATTTTAAAACATTAGTGTACAGGACAGAAGTGGATACCGAGGAAGAGCTACGCGCACGCATTGAAATTGCCGAACAAATTCGTGCAAATGCCGACATGTTTGTTAACATAAACGAATCTATCATACGTCGTGCGCGAGTGTGTGTGCAGACTAACGGCGACCTATTTGAACACATGTTATAAAAGATTGTTTGCAAGTAAACGGTAAGTTTTACCCATTTTGTTAAAATCACAGTTGTGAAATAAAAAGCAGGCAATGGAATTTACATCACAATTAGGTCAATGAACGTATGTTAGATTTTATTTACTGACCTTAATAGATGATCAAGTCATCAAGGTAGTGCGTCACCCGGCAACTGCTGCTGAAATTCAATTCTGTTGTTTCTGTAAATTGATACGTACGTAGCGTAGGTCAGTTTTTAATTTAGTAGTGCAGCTGTGAGATCATTGTTTGCTAGTAGGTATGGCGACACTTGGCCAGCCTGCGCCATAAATGATTAGCGGTTACCTGTAAAATGATTAGTGGTTACATGATTAAAGGTGAAGATTAGCAAAGGTGATAATTAAAGGATTTGAAATGATTATCGGTCACCTTTAATCATGTAACCGCTAATCATTTCACAGGTGACCGCTAATAATTCTCACCTCAATCATCACCTTTAATCATGTAACCGCTAATCATTTTACAGGTAACCGCTAATCATTTATGGCGCAGGCTGGCCAAGTGTCGCCATACCTACTACAGTAGGTATTGGGACAGTTGAGTCCATCCCCTCCCTTTTTCTATCTGTGATGACGTCATGTCACCTGACTGACAGGTGATGATTGAGGTGAGAATTTTTAGCGGTTACGTCGAAGATGACTTCTCGCATCGAGTTTTGCACAACATTTTTTGAAACGAACTTTAACAATAAAAAAACATAACCAACCAAAAACTGTAATACTGTATCGAATTTAAAGTGAGCATAAAACCATAAAAACATACAGGGTGATCCAAATTGAATGAGGACGGTTTGAATTTACAGCCACGTTAAATTATTGTCACATTGGCAACATGAATACTTTTCTGATTCTTTTATTTTACAGCGACGTCTCAAAAATAATATAGCTTTTAAACTTCGTTAATTTTAAATAATAAGCTTACTTAATAATAGAACCGTAGTTCTGAAAAGAACTGTTTTGTTAAATAAGGAAACAAGCGAAATAAAGCAAAAATTCAATGAAACCCGAACAACGTAGCAAAGTACAACGATGTAAACAAGAAACTGACGAGTTGACTCTGTAATTGGACACAACACATTTCAATAGTGGTACACTAACAACGTGAAATACACTAAAACCTAAGGCGCGAAATTCAAACTGTCTTCACTTAATTTGTATCTTACTGTATATGCCAATAATAATGGATTGTAAGGACAACACTATATATAACGGTGTCTCCTAACCACACATTGTATTTGACTAATTGCCAATACGTATTTCGATAACGATGTTACCTTTTTCTCGGCATAAAACCATCTAATAGATGGCGCTCGCACATTTGTCAGTGTAGAGTCACTACATATAATCACCTAGGCCGCGGTGGTCGATCAGAATACCTCAAAACACCGCCATTTTAGGACAGAGATAGGTGATCTTTAATAATGGACAAATTAAAACCACATATTACGTATTTGACATATTAAGATGTTTGAACTTTTAGAATAAGAAAAACTTTTTAAACTAAATGTGGATTAGATTAAATTCAAACTTGGCTTAAAATAATAAATAATTTCGTGCTTTTTTTGCCCCAATATGGCGGCGTTTTGCGGACTGCAAAGGTGACTAGATGTAGTGACTCATGTCAGTGGATTATTAGCAATTACTAATCTTATTTTTGTGATTTCTAATACCCAAATGGGAAAAATGTATTTTCTAAATAAAATTTTAGGTATAATTAAAGAACTCCCTCGCCGAGCTTTCTTTCACCAAGCTGGCGTCATTTTAACGAAATTTTATGCTGATTCTAAGTATGTAAATCACTTTTCGGGCGAACACGCCAAAGGCCCCAAATTTGGGATCAAAAGTAAAAAAATGCTTAATTTCCATGTCAATAAATAATAATTATATTAAGTTACTATGATTGCCAAATTTAGTTAGGTATAAGGTTAGATTAGGTTTAGGTTAGGATAGGGTAAGGTTAGCTTAGGTTAGGTTAGGCTAAATTAGATTAGGTTGAAAAAATTCGAATTTGCTTTTGCATAGCGATTTGGTTAGGTAGAGGCGTTTTTGTGGAGGTTAGGTTGGTAGCAACCAATTTTGGAGGCTTAGGGGCGTTTGCCCTAAAAATTATTTACATATTCGAAATCAGCAGAAATTACTTTTTATGGCCTTTTTCGTTGCAAAGTTTTTACGTCATCAAAATTTACGTGGTTTGAATGGTGGGAGTTTGCTTTGTCAGTCGTTAAGTCACACGGAAACATCGGTGTGACTACAGCAGCAGAGATTTGTAAGTTGTAACGCGGAGCCATATAAAATCCGTGCCGTCTAAAACGCGGGGCCGTCTAAAGCGCGGGGCCGGCTTCTGGGGAACGCGCTGAACCCGCCTCGCGCCGGCCCTGATATTGTTCTTTTTTAAACGCATATGTGAATAAGCAAAAGAGATTTTTAACACGTAGCGGATATAAATTTGTTAGATAAAGGTAACTTGCTTTATAATATTTTCACAGAACCCAAACTGTAATATCTCTGGGAACTAAAAGAAGTTAGATTTGCTACGATCCATATTATTATTTTGTTTCAGCCAAAGTACACGTGCGCAGATAAAATACAGAAAAGAATAATTTATTGTCCAAGTTTGTTTTATAATTCTACGAAGATTTGAAGCACAACCTTTTTAAAATAATTTTTCCTTTATTTGCACCAAATGCTGACACAAGTTTATATTTTAATAAGAACGCAAATTTGCAGAACCGGACTTAAGATCTTTCAGTAAATATATAGACAAAACTACATTTATTCAGGACTGATAAAAATATACCGTTACAAAATGTACAGATTGACTGCACACTGGACTATAATGACAGATTAAAATAAAGAAAAGAAATTGTTGTTTTGCATATTATCGCCCATAACTCGGTCATTTGTTAACCAATTTAAAAAAACAAAGAATTCCTAGAAATGAAACTAAATATTCAATAAATGAAGAGAAAGAAATTTTATTTTTGGCCTCCTGTATTTTAAAACGTTTGTTTCAGTTTTGTTTACGTCAACTGTAGCTTCATATTTACGCATGATGTCGTAAAATGACAAGCGAATGTGGTAAAAATACTAAAAAACACTGGGCAATTAGAGATATTTCAGAAACCAACTATTCTTGTAATAATTAAGTTTATGTAATAAAATACATGTTACCTAAGTTATTATTAAAAATATTTCGGGCTTTAATAGAAAAAATTTAAATTTAATTAATTTAAATCGCCGCAGCGCCATCTATTGTACGTTTGGAAACTACAAATGTCATCCAAGAGCACACTATTATGTGCATGTTTTGAATTATTTTTTTTATTTTCTATAAAACTTGTCGGCCAAAAAATCTTATACAAATCTCATACGTCAAGTCATTTTACAGGGCTCCAACTAATAAGGCACTCGCCCTACGGGCTCGTGCCTTAAACAAAGTTGTCGCCCTGTAAAGTTCGACTTACCGCATTCGAGTGTAAATAGCTATTGTCGAACGAAAATTCAATTTTGAACCGCTGGAACTTAACTTTTAAAAAAAAACTTTTTTCGTGACTGTTTCAGACTATAACTCAGTCATTCCTGTACCGATTTTTATTATTTTTGAACTTTTGTAAAGCTGCACTTCTTATCTGCCCAGTAGAGAAAAGATTTCCAAAATGTGACTACAAATGGCTAAGTTTTGGTCATTAGAGTAGTGCAAGTCACTAAAACTGGGTGAGGTACATTCAGAGGACTGGAAAAAAACTCGACGTGATGGGAAAATTCTGCAAGTATGAAAAATCTTTATTTTTCAATATCGAACCGTTTATATAGGTAGGAGGTCTTGTGTATTTCATGTGTAGCATAGTGTAATTCATTTGCATTTTTTTTGCCAAAAATCTTAGAATATAAAACTGTAGGAAGGAGCATAACTATCCGGCGCAATAAACTTTAGAATCGACGGATGAGACGTCAGACTGACCGTCATTAGACACCTCCTAAATCTAGTTGTTAGAAGAGCTCGATTTATAAGCTATTAATTGTTGTAGATAATTCTCAAACTCCTGACAAATACCAAGAAGGGAATTACATTTCATAAGTAAATATTCGTTTGTTTAAAATATTAAATATAAAACTTATATTAAAACAAAGATTAATATCAAAATACTATGTTTAAAATTGAGGTTATGTAGTTTATGTGCACAATTCGAAACAACGAGAACCGCCAATGGCAATAACTAAGTATAAAACCGGAAATACCTACTCCGCCGTATTGAGATTCCATCTCTGTCATATGTGGCAGATAAATATGCTCCTTCCTAAAGTTTTATATTCGTGGTTAGGTATTCGATGAATAAGGAGGAGTTCATTGTGAACGTGCCGTTTCTGTTTACAAAATCTAGGTACCTAGATTGATTTTTAGGAAATCTAATAAGTTGGACACTAACACAATTTAACAGAAATAATTGTCGTTTTGTCTACGTAAATGTAGTTTCAAAACTATTAAATGTTTAAAATTCTGTTTCGCGTGTTGGTAATTTAAACATCCAATTTTTGCTTTAGCGTATATTATATGTAACATAAACAGCACGTACCATTTGAGGTTACATCGCATGTACGTACTCCAGAAGGAACTTGATATTTTGACAGCTATCTGGATTGCCCTATTAATCGTAGTCAGCCATAGATTGAGTAATACGACAGCTGTTGTCGGGTTTTTGGATTGAATAATACAATCATCTTGTAAGTTTCTATTATTGTTTAATTTTCAAGCATTGTGTCTTTAAACGCTAATGTGGATTCATTTGCTTTGCCGATAATTTGTTAGTAATAATAATTAATTTCGTGCTCAAGAAAATTATGCTTTTATATTTATATCTTTTACATATCTTCATAAGAAATGTTAATAAATAGGTCTAGATTATAATTTGTGAAATATCACATGACTAATATCCGTATAAATGACTAATAATATTCAGTAAAGATTAGTTACAATCAGAAACTGTATAACAATACCCAATACAGAAATACATATAAGTACATGTAGTCAAGTAAACGTTTAATACTCGAGTGAAAATAGCCTGTAAAAATGAGTCGAGTTTAATTACGAAGTTGTAAAAAAAAATCCATTTACCCTACGCAGTGGACTTAAATTGGTATGTTATAGCTGCCTTTTAAAAGTAGTATTCGATAAACATTTGATAGGATCTGGCAAAGAATTTTAAAGATATGCAGTTAAAACTATTTTATTTTTTTAATTGAATTTTTGAATTTAATTGATTTTGTTGCTTGTGAATGATACTTGTTGATTACCTACTGATAGGTACTCATAACATTGAGTTTGAGAGCGTACTCACTTCTTTAAATATATTCTATCCAATAAAGTTAAACTGGGTATAGAAAAATTACAATTGATGCCAATAAATTCAAAAAGTTCTTATGTCATAGATAAAAGTTAAAGGTCAATTTTAGTACTGTTTTTTTTTTGCTGCAGATTGTGATAATACCTTGAATATTGATAGAATGGACGACTATGACCTAACAGCAATCAAAGAAGAATTGGATATCAAAATTGAACCACAAATATTGAAAGATTCTTATACCATGGATGAGACTGACGAACATTCTAAGAGAGTCGAAAATCTGTTGCACAACTTTTGTACTCCACAAGAAACCACACAATGCATTCGTGACAGTAAAAAAAGTCACAGTGTTAAGAAACCATTTGAGTGTAATTTATGTGACTGCAAATGTACAAGTAGTAGTAGTAGTCTTCCGACACACATGCGAGCTCACACTGGTGAAAAATCATTTGAGTGCAATTTCTGTGAGAGCAGATTTTCTCAGAGTGGTAGTCTTAAAAAACACATGCAAATTCACACTGGTGAAAAATCATTTGAGTGTAATTTATGTGACTACAAATTTTCTCGAAATGATAGTCTTAAAAAACACATGCGAACTCATACTGGTGAGAAACCTTTTGTGTGTAATCTGTGCAACTACAAATTTTCTCGAAGTGATTATCTAAAAAGCCACATGCAAACTCACACTGGAGAGAGACCATTTAAGTGTAATTTGTGTGACTACAAATCTTCTCAAAGTCGTACTCTTAAAAAACACATGCGGACTCACACACGTGAAAAATTGTTTCTGTGTAATTTGTGTGCCTGCAAATGTTCAACTAGTGGTAATCTTAAAACACACATGCAAACTCACACTGACGAGAAACCATTTAAATGTAATTTGTGTGACTATAAATGTTCTTTAAGTGGTTATCTAAACAGACACATGCGAATTCACACTAGTGAGAAACCATTTAAGTGTACTTTGTGTGATTACAAATGTTCAAGTATTGGTGATATTAACAAACACATGCGAATTCACACTGGTGAAAAATCAGTTGAGTGTAACTTATGTGGAGGCAAATTTTCTCACAGTGGTAATCTTAAAATACACATGCGAACTCACACTGGTGAGAAACCATTTGAATGTAATTTGTGTGACTACAAATCTTCTCGAAGTGATCAGCTAAAAAGACACATGCAATCTCACACTGGCATGAGACCATTTCAGTGTAATTTGTGTGACTACAAAAGTTCAAGTAGTAGTAATCTTAAAACCCACATGTGCACTCACACTGGTGAAAAATCATTTGAATGTGGTTTATGTGACTACAAATCTTGTCGAAGAGGTACTCTTAAAACACACATGCGAACTCACACTGGTGAAAAACCATTTGAGTGTAATTTATGTGACAGCAAATTTTCTCAAAGTGGTAGGCTTAAAACACATATGAGAACTCACAGGAGGAAACTGATTTGAGTGTAATTTATTTGACTACAAATCTTCTCGAAGTAGTAGTCTTAAAATACACATGCAAGCTAACACTGGTGAGAAACCATTTGTGTGACTACAAATTGTTTTTGAATTGGTCATCTAAAAAGACGCATGCAAACTCATACTCGTGAGAAACTATTTGAGTGTAATTTATGTTGCTACAGATGTGCAAATAGTGATGATCTTAAAACACACATGCGAGCTCACATTGGTGCATAACCATTTGAGTGTAATTTATGTGACTATAAATGTTCTCAAAGTGGTACTCTTACTAGAATACACAAGTTAACTCGCACTGGTGAGAAACCATCTACTATCAAATGCAAAGGTTCTGAGCTTTGTGTTTGAATACTCATAGCACAGAAACCAACAGCTCAAATTAATAAAATACAGTTAGATAGACAATTTATTATTGTATAACATAGTCAATTTTTAAAATTATCTGTTATGGTTTTTGAATTTTTGCAAATTATGTTGCAAAGGTGCGTCTTTTTAATAATTAATATTTTTATTTGTTACTCACTTGTAAACGTCATTTAATGTGACGGAACACAAACAACGGAAGGTTACTTTTACAAGCTACTGACTTGTAAAAGTGACAACTGGCCTGTAAAAGTTTTACAAGTTAGTAGAATATAATAAATCGTGAAATAAACAACATGCAATTATGGTAACGTTTCCAAAGCTTACCACAAATTTATTGCGGATTTTTTGTAATCGAAATTTGAATATGTATCTGAGGTATTGTCATTTATTTACAAATGAATAACAAATAAAATATATAACAATACACGTAAGGTAACGGGTTTTACTGGTTCCAGAAGGTGACAGCCTCGTCTACGACTCACCAGTCATATCCTTCTGTCCGCCAGTAAAAACCCTCTTACCATGCTAGTAATTTTATATACTATAATAACTACTCTACATAATTGAATGCAATTTTACATGCAAGAAGGTAATAGTGTTTTATGTATGTGGCAATTTTTGTAATTTGATTTATGGATTATGCCTTAAGTTATTTTATGAAGTAGAGGGTAACGCATTTTGGTGTTCTGGTGCCATTCACGAATTAATTAATAACTAATTCTTTAAAGAATATGTACTGTCTCCAATGCAAATGTTTAAATCCTGCGGTGAGGTGCGGAAGCAGTAGTAGTAAAGGGTTCATTTAAAGCAAGCGACAGAATTCTCGATGTAGTTTTATGTCGCGAATATTGTAAATGCTTTGTTTTGTTTGTGGTATGTCTGTGTAGTGTTGAAGTTATACATTATTTAAACATAAAAATTTTAAGTGTATCGATCTCTATAAATTAAATTCTATTCATATTTTCAATAATTTATTTATTGCAACAGGGTATTATAGGAACAAGATTGAATGATTATAATAATAGTTTTATAATAATAGTTTATTCAGCTCAACAGGTTGTCCCATTTACGAGCTGTAGAATACAGAAGTATTTTGTTAGTAATTTAAAAATTAAATTCTTGTACCGATTATGGCAACAATTATTAAAGATGATATGGCCCAAGCAGAGCTGTAATGGCAATTCATGTAAAAATTACGTGCCTCTAATTCTTTTTTAATGGCGCAAATTAATATTCCAAAGCGATGCTCAGTGACACGTAATAACTACGTGCCTCACGGTATATCTTTGTCATGTTAAAATCGTTACGTAAAAAATCCGTCATATTTACGATAGGATTTTCATACGAAAATGGGTTCCTGCCAAATAAAACCTCACTCTTAATTAATATTCTGGGAAATCTTTTATTTTTGGTGGAATAAGACAGCCTATTAGCTAAGATTTTAATGTAAAATGAGGAATAAAAGCAGTGGCGTTCGATGAGAATTTAGGCTAGGGAAGCAACCACGATTTTAATTTTAATATATCTATAATAGGTACAGACGCAGATTCACAAGGGGGGGGGGATGGGGGAAATTCTCCCCCTCCCAAATTTAGAAATAAGTATACATAGAATAGAAACAAATAATGTTTGTTTAATTATCATTTATTAAAACAATTATTTTTCCAAAAATTTCCCCCTCAAAATAATTCTCTGGATACGCCCTGCTAGGTACAATAAAAAAAGTGTTTTTTCGCAAAGAATACTAATTTTCTAAATGTCAATTCGAATTCAAAATGACAATTTCAATAAAAAAGATGTCTTCTCAATGATTAAACGGATTGGTAATTTTTTAGCACATCTCGTTCTTTTGAATACTGATTAACCCCCACCTAGTAAGATATTTTAAGCATGATTGGTAATCCCGTTGCCCCTTTGAATCGTAGAAATTCTGATTGACATGATTGAATAATAAAAAGTGCTGTGACGAAACTTGTAACTATTGCCAACGTTCTTTTGTGACAAAGCATTTTCAAATTTTTATGATTGTTTAGATTTAATCACAATGTGCAAAAGAATACGTCTTTTATACTTATGGAATTTGTTGAGTATTATTCTTTATTTAAAAAAAGTACTAGGAGTACTATTTATTTATAATGCAACTCGATTTTCCAGTCTTTTTTAGCAAAATACCTGGTGCAGGTTTTAATCTTTGTAGTTAAATTTAAAAGTTCTGGTTTTGGTCTGACTTTCTCAACAATTTGTAATTCCCTCTGAAACTGTATAAAGAAAATTCTTTATCTAATAATAATACTTTACAAATTGAACAACAAAATCGTCGGATGTATCGGAAGTACTCGAACCTTCCACCGAAGCAGCTGAATTTGCAGTCATGACGATAAAGCAAGTTTAAATGTTGCATACAGAACAAACTAAATAGAATTATTTGTCTTTAAAAAAAAGCCCAACTTATATAAATTGAAATAATAAAATGTTCCAAAATACAGTCTCATTCGCAGATTTACATTGCTAAGTAACATTTAACAAACACGAAAAATCGAACAAATAACCAAATTATAATAAACATCTGATCACGGAGCACGCTAATAAAAATAACTCGACCTTATACGATGTTAACTGTAACCCACAACGCACCCGCGACTCGACCGCTACCGAAAGAAAAAAGTGCAGTAAGCAAAGAAATCAGTGCTTATATGCAGTGTATGTAACACATTTGAATCGGTATTACCTCTACGCGCAAGTTATGAGCCTAATTTAAAATAGTACTCTACATAATTATACTTTTTGCTGTACGGAATTGATATTGAGCTTTAAGTTGATTAAACATTACAAATTTAAATAAACGATAACCATAATTTTATAAAACTGTTTTTGTGAGCATTGTTTTTTAATTTTAATAAATTCTTAAGGGAAGCATTGCTTCCATGGACCGCACGCCACTGAATAAAAGATTCGGTGATTGCTTCTTTGTCGTGACGTTACTAAGTAGTGGGTAGGCCTTTTTATGTAGGTGATGTTGATCCAACTGGTGCTCTATAAACAACTGATGATGTTTCTATAGCTGACTTTTCACTGGCTGCCATTTTTCTTGTAGACGCCGCTGTTCTTATATAAGAATAAACGAAGTACGGAACACCTTGCCCGTTACCAATTATCTCGTCGCCAAAATTTGTAATGTCTTCTAATAAAATCCCCTTGATTACTTAGAACATCCCTTGTACTGTTGTATCGATCGATATCCTTTTCATCTGTGCACTAGATCATAATTTGCTATTATAGGTATGCAACCAATATTACAACAGAGCAATTACAATGATATAAACAGAGTTCGCTTTACCACTTATGACAGGATATTACATCTACCCTTAACCGATCTTCTGCTTCAGTTACCCTGTATGTTGACAAAAGTAGCTCCTTTGCCACCACCTGGGCAATCTTTGCATGCCCAGTGCATATACCTTGATTGCTCCAAAGACCAGAATCCCGTATTCTGAGGTGGGTTGCCATGGCCTCTCTGTATCGAAAAGTCAAGGCTTGGGAGACCCAGTATAATCTCGAGTGCGGCCGTTGGAGTTCTCATTGCTCCCGTAGTCCCCAGACAGGCTAGTCGTTGGACCTTTACCAGTCTTCCGGAAATGGTTGATCTTTCTACACTAGTCCACCAGACAATTGAGCCGTACTGGACTCTTGGTCTTATTACCAGTGTGTAGAGCTAATACAGAATTTGAGGATTGATTCCCCAGTTCTTTCCCACCGCTGGGCGCAACTGCCATAATTGTCATAATCCATTTACAGATTTTTCGACGTGCGGGCTCTAACTTAATTTGCTATCGAGAATGACCCCTAAGTATTTAACCTCTTGCGCTAGTGCCAGTGGTCTTCCATACATTATGGGTACCCTGAAGTCATCGATTTTTCTTCTTTTAGTGAAGAGAATCATTTCCGTCTTAAGTGGATTTACCGACAATCCTTTCTCTTCACACCATCTTTTTATAATCCTGCAGGCTACTTGCATTCTGTTGCAGACGACCTTTAAAAACTTCCCAGTCACTAGGACCTATCCGTCATCAGCATATGCTTGAGCATATAAGTCCTTTATCGTGAGATGTTCCGTCCTTTAAGGGGCACCATAAATGGAGCTAAAAGCAGCTGCCTTGCGGGTAGCCCCCACTTATTCCAGTCTCAACTGAACAGTTCCCTAGGTTCACTGTTATGGTTCTCTCCGCCAACACCGAGCTTACCCAACTGACCATCACCGAAGGGGTCTCTCTGGCTGTAAAGCTTGACCGATGGTAGCTGTTCTCGCCTTGTCGAAAGCCTCTTTAATATCAAAAAGGACCGCAAGAGCCACTTTATTATAGTGAAGGACTTTTTCTGCCTTGTGCACGTTGATTCCTATGGAATGAGTTTACTATTATTACCCTTTCCATTAAGTACCTGTCAATGATATTTTCTAAAGTTTTTAAAAGAAAAGACCTTATACTAATGGGTCTAAAGGATTTGGCATTTGTGTAGTCTTTCTTTCCCGCTTTGGGGATAAAGACCACTCTGGCTGCGTTCCATTGTTTGGGTACACATCCCGTTGCTACACTGGCCCTATATATACTTTCAATACTTGGAAGAAGGACATACAGGCCTTTTTGCAGCAGCGCTGGGAAGATCCCATCTGGACCTAGTGACTTAAAGGGTTCGAACTCATCCACAGCCCGCGTGACTGCATTCACCGTTATAACACCCTTGGCAAACTGCCTGTTTTCTACGGGAACTTGTGTTTGTTCTGCCATGGGTGCTGTTTGGATGGTGCCGTCACCGGGAAAACAAACTTCTAGGAGTAGTTGCAATGACTCCTCGCTGCTTGTGGTCTATGTCCCATTGTCCCTTTTCAGTGTTTCTGTTGTTTGACTTGTATCGCGACTTAATATTTTCATCAGTCTAGCTGAATCGGATATGGAGCTGAGCTCCCTACAGAAAGCCCCAGAAAGCCTGCGTCTTATCTCTAGCGGCTCGATTAAAAGTTCGTTTAGATTCCTTACGTAGATTGGCGAAAGTGCCGTTCCACCATGGTACCCTACGAGCTCTCACCGCCCTGAATGGGCAGGCCTCCTCGTAGGCTAAGACAATTGTACTCGTCAATTGATCTACCTCTTTGTTTATTTGCTCTTTAGTAGATATTTCCTCTACTAGTTGACCTCCTTGGCAGGTCAGACCGGAAATGTAACATTCCCAGTTCATTGCCTTGGTGTTGCGGAGGAGGATTTCTGTAGATTTGTCTGACTTCATCTCTAGTCTGATCATCGATGATCAGATACTATGATACTACGCTGATACAGATGATACTATGCTGAGAATTTATCTGACTTACCCGCAGAGGACCCATTACGGGGATTTAATGGTGCGGGGCCTAATGTTTTATTTGTTCTCCTTGGCCTGTTTTAACCCGATGGTCCAGGAGGGTTACGGTAAACTACCCCACTCTATGTTGGCACCCTGCGCACTGCAAGGGTAACCAACTCGAAGTAGAGCTGCCACCCGACTTCCTCCAAGGACCTCACGGTATCGCCGCTGACCATAAAGGTCAAGAACCACCCTCCTGGCCCCCCAGACGTCTGGACATGCCACCATTTCTCCACCGTTAATAAGCGGTTCTGCAACGAAAGCATCCTCCTCAGCCTGTCCAGGTCCACCTCCTGACTTCTCAGACATAATCCCACTCTTTTTGGTCATGGCGCCTCTGGTGCCCTGGTTGGTATGAAGGTGGCGTCTTCAACGCTGAATTGACCCAGCTTTCGAGCAGCCATCGCATCGAGGTTTCGTCCTGGGAAATCACTAGAAATCACCCTGTCTCTACAATTTCTCCACCGCTAATAAGCGGTTCTGCAACGAAAGCATCCTCCTCAGCCTGTCCAGGTCCACCTCCTGACTTCTCAGACATAATCCCACTCTTTTTGGTCATGGCGCCTCTGGTGCCCTGGTTGGTATGAAGGTGGCGTCTTCAACGCTGAATTGACCCAGCTTTCGAGCAGCCATCGCATCGAGGTTTCGTCCTGGGAAATCACTAGAAATCACCCTGTCTCTACAATTCCTGAATTTCGAAACCAGAGTTCTGGTCTTTGGGGGCCTCCATCAGGGCCCGCCATGGTTCGGAACATCTCTGCCACGACATTCTCTCTGATGAGCTCGGACTATTTTACATTAAATAATATTTTGAATGCAAATTCATATAGAAAAATTTATCGTCTCTGCTGGGAATCGAACCCAGGACCCTCCACTGTCTAGGTGGTATCTCTACCAACTGAGCTACAGAGAACGACTATCAGCATAGCGAGAAATATTCCATATGAATTAGATATTTTAGCAAACATACAAAGTAACCAGATTTTTTTTTTAATATTATTAATGAAGATCAGCATTGCTGTATTTAGGCTGCCTGGGCCCGTATTCTTGAGTTTCGCATAACAAGTCTCGCATACGAGATGACGTAATTTTTACGTCATAAGATGCAACTTAACCAATCAAATGTCAGTAAGTAATAGAGAATTAAGTCATCTCGTATGCGAAACTCAAGAATACGGACCCTGGTCGTTTTTCTATCTCGATTGCTTCCCTAAGTATTCTTGTTTTTGTACGCTCAATGTTGGCTAATATTCTTGTGTTGTCAAAATCGATTTTATGTGCTGATTCTTTTACATATTGGGCTAGTGACGATGTCTTTTCTTCTTTTCGCACGGCATTTTTATGTTCTTCTTTCCTGGCGCTTTCTTTTATGTTTGTTTGCCCTATGTATGATTTGTTGCAGTCTGCGCAAGGAATTTCGTACACCCCCTGGTTTTCTAGCGGAATCTTTGTTTTGAGGTTGTTGAGCATGGTGCCTATTTTCCTTTCTGATTTGAAGGTGGTTTCTATTTTGCGCTTACGGAGTACTCTGCTGATTTTCTCGGTGGTTCCTTTGACGTAAGGCAAATAGGCCTTAGCTATCGGTTCCACTTTTTCTTCTTGTGGTATGTTCCGAGGTGGTCGTTGTGCTCGTTTTATATCTTTTTGTGAATACCCGTTTTGTTGTAGAGCATTCTGTAACTTTTCCATTTCCTGTTTAATGTTGTCGGAATCAGCTAGTCTTTGTGATCTAGTGACTAATGTTTTTACAACAGAGTTGATTTGAGTTGGATGATGGTGTGATTTCTACTTAAAATCGGTAAAGAACTGACTGAGTTATAGCCTAAAAACAAGAAAAGACTTTTTTGTATGGCCTATATATAAAGCTCTACTTTATTCCCTATGGAGTAAAGTAAAATAATCGCGTCATATCCAAGGAAACCTAACCTACTATGCTAAAATTATGTGATATTGGTGTTAAAAATTCAATTGTCAGAATGACAACAGTATTTTCGAAAATTTCGGTGATTTTGTAGTTAAGCCCTTTAGGTCGTGCAAAAATCGTATACACCACAGAACTAAAGAGCCTTTTAATCTCGCGTGTGTTTATTGCCCTGGCTTACGCTCGGGAAAATAAACTTCCCATTTAAAATTATAAGGCACTTTAGTCCATTGGCATATAATATTTTCAGAAATTCTTCATTTTTCAGTGGTGAAGTTTACAAAAGAATCAATCAAATATTTTAGAAAAACCTAAATTTGTATTAATAGTCCAGTCAATCTGTCAGAAAAACAGGCCTTACCTAGCAAAAGATCGGTTAGTTCTGAATTTTGGATATGTTTTGTGTTGTGGTTCTTATTAAAAATCCAAGTTCACGACATTGGCACACCACCGCCATATTGAAAAACAAATGAAAATCTCGACATTTCTTTTCGGTTTTCTAAGAATATTTTGTAAACGATGTGTTTTACAGCGAAAGTAGTTATTTTTAATTTTAAAGTAGACTAGATTTGTAATACTTTGAGTGATGCCTAGATACAGCTAGGAGAGAATGGGAAACTGGACTCTTCATCTTGTTTTTGTCCAAAAATTGCTGCCATTCATTCATGCACTTTTTTATGTCGAGGGTGTACATCTCTATTTGCAAGACATGTTGACATAATTGGAAGAAAGAATTGGATGCTGTTAAATACAATAAATTCACGACTGAAGGCTATTTCACCATCAAATGGACAAAAAAGTTTTGGTCAGGTTTTGTTTTATGGTTATATCTGACCATAGAAATGGTAACATCTTTGATGGAGTTAAGAAATACTGTGATATTAACTCAGTAACCTCTGAGCAACATGTGGGTATGAAGCCTTCTCACATTACCCGAGTTAATGAGAACATGGATAATTTCAGAGACTGGTTTTATCAGCACCCTTCATTTCCCAAAACTGGCTTGATCATTCATTGATGATCAGAATTACCAAAACTTTGAAGAGTCTGTATCTTGGCAACTATTAGGTTCCGCAAGTCATTCTGCACTCAAACTGAAAAAATTTAGGCTACTTTAAAATTAAACCATGTTTGCCGTAAAACACATAGCTTAGGATATATCCTGCGAAAACCGAAGAAAGATCGAGATTTTCCGCAATTCTTCAATATACACTCGAGGAAAAAAACGCACCAAAAATACCAAAATTTCAAACCGTTATAACTCGACGGATTTTGGACGAAAATGGATGAACCTTTGAGTACTAAAAAGTTTAAAGTGTCTAGTTTAAGGGCGTGAGCGAATGTTACATAAAGGCCTTTCCGCCCCCCGCGACCGCCCGCAGAAAAAAAATGTTTTTGATTAAAAAAGTGTCAAACTTTAACAGCTTGTACGGCGTACCAAAAAGATCGTGGACCCTATCGACCGCCAAGGCAATAAAGTTCAGTTTTTTTTCTGTCAAGTTTTCAAAACTTCGAGTGCCTACGATTTTTTGGCGCAAAGTTATGAATTTTTGAAATTTACCCTGCAATTTGTCGGGTGTTTTTCCTCTTCTCCCAGCGACATTATTATCGGTTGAGTTTGAATCTTTTCTTTTCCAAATTCAAAAAATTTTGAATAATGTTGAATTAATAAAAACATTTTTTTATTAACGTTCATTTTTTTTAACGTGTAACCGCCGACAACGTTACCCGATGTGCAAGTGCCTAAATTAAGGTTTTAATTATTATTTTACTAATGTTGAAATTAATCAGTATCAGAAAGTTATTCGAAGCGTTACAATGCCACAATTAACGCGCATTCAACGTGCACGAATTGTTGCTCTTTTGGAGGTAGGAAAGGAGGTTAGCATGCGACACACACACACGATGTGTAACGCTGATGTCGGCGGTTACACGTTAAAAAAATTAAAGTTAATAAAAAAATTTTATTTATTAATTAAAAACATTTTTCAAAATTTTTGAATTTAAGAAAAAATGTTCAAACTCAACCGGTAATAATGTCGCTGGCAGAAGACGAAAGACTCCCGACAAAATGCAGAGTGAATTTCAAAAATTCATAACTTCGCGCCAAGTCATCATAGGCACTCGAAGTTTTGAGAACTTTATAGAAAAAAGGGCTGAACTTTATTGCCCTGGCGGTCGATTTGGTCCACGATTATTTTGGTACACCGTACAAGCTGTTAAAGTTTGACATTTTTTGAATCAAAAACATTTTTTATTCTTCGGGTGATGGCGGGGAACGGAAAAGCTTAAATGTAACATTCTCTCACACGCCCTTAAATTATACACTTTAAACTTTTTAGCACTCAAAGGTTCATCTATTTTCGTCCAAAATCAGCCGAGTTATGACGGTTTGAAGTTTTGGTATTTTTGGTGTGTTATCAAGTGGTGCGTTTTTTTTCCTCGAGTGTATCAGCTCACGATCAGCGAACGCCATGATCGAAATCTTGGATTTCTAATAAAGGGCCTCAACATACAAAATATATGCAAAAACCAAAACTACTTGAGTTTTTGCAAGGTAAGATGTACAGATTGACTGGACACTGGATTATAATGACAGATTCAAATAAAGAAAAGAAATTGTTGTTTTGCATATTATCGGCCATAACTCGGTCATTTCTTAACCAATTTAAAAAAACAAAAATTTCCTAGAAATGAAACAAAATATATCTTCAATAAATGAAGAGAAAGACATTGTATTTGTTGAGTAAATATCATTTTGAACCGCTGAAACTTAAACATTTCCAAAAAAAACTTTTTTTCGTGACTGTTTCAGACTATAACTCAGTCATTTCTTTACCGATTTTTATTATTTTTGAACTTTTGTAAAGTTGCACTTTTTATCTGCCCAGTAGAGAAAGCAAAACCAAAACTGGGTGAGGTACATTCAGGGAACTGAAAAAAAACTCGAAGTGTTCATGTGTAGCACAGTGTAATTCATTTGCATTTTTTTTTACCAAAAATCTTAGAATATAAAACTGTAGGAAGGAGCATAACTATCCGGCGCAATGAACTTTAAAATCGACGGATGAGACGTCAGACTGACCGTCATTAGACACCTCCTAAATCTAGATGTTAGAAGAGCTCGATTTATAAGCTATTAATTGTTGTAGATAATTCAGTGCTTATTCTCAAACTCCTGACAAATACCAAGAAGGGAATTACATTTCATAAGTAAATATTCGTTTGTTTAAAATATTAAATATAAAACTTATATTAAAACAAAGATTAATATCAAAATACTATGTTTAAAATTGAGGTTATGTAGTTTATGTGCACAATTCGAAACAGCGAGAACCGCCAATGGCAATAACTAATTATAAAACCGGAAATACCTACTCCGCCGTATTGAGATTCCATCTCGGTCATATGTGGCAGATAAATATGCTCCTTCCTAAAGTTTTATATTCGTGGTTAGGTATTCGATGAATAAGGAGGGATTCATTGTGAACGTGCCGTTTCTGTTTACAAAATCTAGGTCCCTAGATTGATTTTTAGGAAATCTAATAAGTTGGACACTAACACAATTTAACAGAAATAATTGTCGTTTTGTCTACGTAAATGTAGTTTCAAAACTATTAAATGTTTAAAATTCTGTTTCGCGTGTTGGTAATTTAAACATCCGATTTTTGCTTTAGCATATATTATATGTAACATAAACAGCACGGTACCATTTGAGATTACATTGCATGTACACTGCCGCCCATTTGAAAGTGCACGATAGACCAGAGTTCCCTCAGTTATATTTTCTGTAACTTACTCTAAGCTGATAAATAAATTGTTTTAAACAAGTATTTGAAAATAATAATAAACCTTTCATTCTGCTGTAGCTGTTATAAACACATAGCCCATGGAATCCTGACTTAAACGATGTCATTTTGGAATATTACATATAAAGAGTCGTGCACTTTCAAATGGGCGGCACTGTACGTACTCCAGAAGGAACTTGATATTTTGACAGCTATCTGGATTGCCCTATTAATCGTAGTCAGCCATAGATTGAGTAATACGACAGCTGTTGTCGGGTTTTTGGATTGAATAATACAATCATCTTGTAAGTTTCTATTATTGTTTAATTTTCAAGCATTGTGTCTTTAAACGCTAATGTGGATTCATTTGCTTTGCCGATAATTTGTTAGTAATAATAATTTCGTGCTCAAGAAAATTATGCTTTTATATTTATATCTTTTACATATCTTCATAAGAAATGATAATAAATAGGTCTAGAATATAATTTGTGAAATATCACATGACTAATATGCGTATAAATGACTAATAATATTCAGTAAAGATTAGTTACAATCAGTAACTGTATAACAATACCCAATACAGAAATACCTATAAGTACATGTAGTCAAGTAGTTTAATACTCGAGTAAAAATAGCCTGTAAAAATGCGTCGAGGTTAATTACGAAGTTGTAAAAAAAAATCCATTTACCCTACACAGTGGACTTAAATTGGTATGTTATAGCTGCCTTTTAAAAGTAGTATTCGATAAACATTTGATAGGATCTGGCAAAGAATTTTAAAGATATGCAGTTAAAACTATTTTATTTTTTTAATTGATCTTTGTGGAGGTATATACTATACTGTTATATCCAGTATTGTATGTATGTATGTATGTACATCTTTAAATGTAAGTTGCTTGTGAATGATACTTGTTGATTACCTACTGATAGTCATAACATTGCCTTTGAGAGCGTACTCACTTCTTTAAATATATTCAATCCAATAAAGTTAAACTGAGTATACAAAAATTACCATTGATGCCAATAATTTCAGAAAGTTCTTATGTCATAGATAAAAGTTAAAGGTCAATTTTAGTACTGTTTTTTTTTTGCTGCAGATTGTGATAATACCTTGAATATTGATACAATGGACGACTATGACGTAACAGCAATCAAAGAAGAATTGGAGATCAAAATCGAACCACAAATATTGAAAGATTCTTATACCATGGACGAGACTGACGAACATTCTAAGAGAGTCGAACATCTGTTCCACAACTTTTGTACTCCACAAGAAACCACACAAGCCATTGGTGACCGTAAAAAAAGCCACAGTGTTAAGAAATCATTTGAGTGTAATTTATGTGACTGCAAATTTTCTCGAAATGATAGTCTTAAAAAACACATGCGAGCTCACACTGGTGAAAAATCATTTGAGTGCAATTTCTGTGAGAGCAGATTTTCTCAAAGTGGTAGTCTTAAAAAACACATGCGAATTCACACTGGTGAAAAATCATTTGAGTGTAATTTATGTGACTGCAAATTTTCTCGAAATGATAGTCTTAAAAAACACATGCGAACTCATACTGGTGAGAAACCTTTTGAGTGTAATCTGTGTGACTACAAATTTTCTCGAAGTCATCATCTAAAAAGTCACATGCAAACTCACACTGGAGAGAGACCATTTAAGTGTAATTTGTGTGACTACAAAAGTTCAAGTAGTGGTAATCTTAAAACACACATGTACACTCACACTGGTGAAAAATCATTTGAATGTGATTTATGTGACTACAAATCTTCTCGAAGAGGTACTCTTAAAACACACAGGCAAACTCACACTGACGAGAAACCATTTAAATGTAATTTGTGTGACTATAAATGTTCTTTAAGGGGTTATCTAAACAGACACATGCGAATTCACTCTAGTGAGAAACCATTTAAGTGTATTTTGTGTGATTACAAATGTTCAAGTAGTGGTGATATTAGCAAACACATGCGAACTCACACTGGTGAAAAATCATTTGTGTGTAACTTATGTGGCTGCAAATTTTCTCACAGTGGTCATCTTAAAATACACATGCGAACTCACACTGGTGAGAAACCATTTGAATGTAATTTGTGTGACTACAAATCTTCTCGAAGTGATCATCTAAAAAAACACATGCAATCTCACACTGGCGAGAGACCATTTCAGTGTAATTTGTGTGACTACAAAAGTTCAAGTAGTGGTAATCTTAAAACACACATGTGCACTCACACTGGTGAAAAATCATTTGAATGTGGTTTATGTGACTACAAATCTTGTCGAAGAGGTACTCTTAAAACACACATGCGAACTCACACTGGTGAAAAACCATTTGAGTGTAATTTATGTGCCAGCAAATTTTCTCAAAGTGGTAGGCTTAAAACACACATGAGAACTCACAGGTGAAAACTGATTTGACTGTAATTTATTTGACTACAAATCTTCTCGAAGTAGTAGTCTTAAAATGCACATGCAAGCTAACACTGGTGAGAAACCATTTGTGTGAATACAAATTGTTTTTGAATTGGTCATCTAAAAAGATGCGCAAACTCATACTCGTGAGAAAATATTTGAGTGTAATTTATGTTGCTACAGATGTGCAAATAGTGATGATCTTAAAACACACATGCGAGCTCACATTGGTGCATAACCATTTCAGTGCAATTTATATGACTATAAATGTTCTCAAAGTGGTACTCTTACTAGAATACACAAGTTAACTCTCACTGGTGAGAAACCATCTACTATCAAATGCAAAGGTTCTGAGCTTTGAGTTTGAATACTCATAGCACAGAAACCAACAGCACAAATTAATTAAACACAGTTAGATAGACAATTTATTATTGTATAAAATAGTCAATTTTTAAAATTATCTGAGTAATGGTTTTTGAATTTTTGCAAATTATGTTGCAAAAGGTGCTGTTTTTTGTGAGTTTTGACAAAAAGCGTCTTTTTAATAATTAATATTTTAATAACTACTCTACAGAATTAAATGCAATTTTACATGCAAGAAGGTAATAGTGTTTTATGTATGTGGCAATTTTTGTAATTTGATTTATGGATTATGTCTTAAGTTATTTTATGAAGTAGAGGGTAATGCATTTTGGTGTTCTGGTGCCATAATCAAAATCTTTTTTTCCAAACAATAGTATTTTTAAATAAAACAGAAATACGTCAAAAGATTTTGAAAATATTCATGTATTAATTAATAACTAATTCTTTAAAGAACATGTACTGTCTCCAATGCAAATGTTTAAATCCTGCGGTGAGGTGCTGAAGCAGTAGTAGTAAAGGGTTCATTTAAAGCAAGCGACAGAATTCTCGATGCAGTTTTATGTCGCGAATATTGTAAATGCTTTGTTTTGTTTGTTGTAAGTCTGTGTAGTGTTGAAGTTATACATTATTTAAACATAAAAATTTTAAGTGTATCGATCTCGATAAATTAAATTCTATTCATATTTTCAATAATTTATTTATTGCAACAGGGTATTATAGGAACAGGACTGAATGAGTATAATAATAGTTTATTAATAATAGTTTATTCAGCTCAACAGGTTGTTCTATTTACGAGCTGTAGAAAACATAGAAGTATTTTATTAGTAATTTAAAAATTAAATTCTTATACCAATTATGGCAACAATTATTAAAGATGATATGGCCCAAGTAGCGCTGGAATAGAAATTCATGTAAAAATTACGTGCCTCTAATTATTTTTTAATGCCGCAAATTAATATTCCAAAGTGATGCTCAGTGGCACGTAATAATTACGTTCCCCACGGTATATCTTTGTCACGTTAAAATCATTACGTAAAAAATACGTCCTTTTCATGTCTTCGTCATTTACCGTAACCTTCACATACTTTCGATGAGTATGTGAATAATTGATCAACGCATTTAATTTATAGAATCCATACACTGCAAATAATGTTGCTATATAGTTTTACCTCCGATAAACGTATGCTAACCTACCTACTATTTCTTGCATGGAATTCTTTCTTTCACTGAATAAGGTTAGATTTAATTGAATT
The DNA here is from genome assembly GCA_929113105.1 of Agrypnus murinus. Lineage (NCBI taxonomy): Eukaryota > Metazoa > Arthropoda > Insecta > Coleoptera > Elateridae > Agrypnus > Agrypnus murinus. The sequence continues at coordinate 6,671,307 of OV816027.1, forward strand.
ATTTTATTTCAAATTTGCTCGTGCAATTTATTCCTTATTAATGGGGTAGTATCGTATTTTGTTAAAACATTTGTATCACAATGAAAGACTTTATTGACTGCATAATACTAAATACTTCTAATTAAAGAAAGTGATTTCAGTAGTCATTTTATTATGAACTCAGTAATTATTTCTTTCATTTCCATATAATACATGTTTTAAAGAAATACAATACGTATAATTTTATTAAACAAATAACCTAGAACCCCAACTTGATTATGCAATAAAGTACTGGGTCATATATGCAATAAAGTCCCCGACGGATAACAACCAAGGGCAACGACAAGCAATTTCAGTAATTTTAATAATGTTATTATAGTGGTTAATATACGTGACATCACCGCAAAATTACACGTCATTTTCAGTATTATTCTTATGGTCTCTTTGTGAAACGCTTGTGCTTGTTTTTAGCAGGGACTGGAACCCTTTATAAATATAGGTTCCGGTTCCAGTTCCGACTCTTCGTAATTCAAAATAAGGGTTTCGGTTCCGGTTCGAATTTTAATTTTCTGAACATTAAGGTTCTGGTTCCAGGATTTTTTAGGTTCCATAAGGGTTCCGGGAGCAAAAGTAATGACGTCACATCTTATGCTGGTATATAGTTCCAAATATCTCGAAATAAATAGGATCTTGAGAACTGACAGTCGATGCATGTTAAAGTGTTGTTTATAACATGGGTGAGAAATATTTGCTGGGTTTGGTATTTCAGCTCTTTTTACTCTGAAAGCTCTATTGCTATAGTTACAATTATTTACAACAATGAATACCATAGAAACTAAGCTCTTGGAGTAAACAGATGTGAAATATCGAACGCGGCTATTGTAGATTCTTTCAAGATGAAATTTGTTTGGAAATATTCAGGGCTACCAATATAAAATGTGAGGTAACACTGTTCTAGTCAATTCATGATCTAAGCAATTCACAGACTGTTGGTCAATTAGTAGTGGAAGTGGACCTAGTATCAACATCAACTCAGTAAAAAATGGTTATGGTAGCGCTGTTGGGAGAATGTCTAAAAAATGTTGAACTTTTGTTTTTATTTACCAGTAGAACCGAAAAATATCGGTTTCTTCGAAAATTTATAACGGCTCGGGTTCTCATCTTAACATTAACACGGATTTTAGTAAGGGTTCCGATTCCAGTTTCGGTTCCGTAAAAGTAATCGGTTCCGATTCCGGTTTTTTTGGGTTCTTGTTCCAGTCCCTGGTTTTTAATGAATAAATATGGTTGTGCAGTGTGTAAAAGATTGGATTATTTAAATCCAGATTTGTCTTTTCATAGGTGAGTATGAACGCCATATTCTTCCAGTCACTAAATTACGCCAGCTAAACATGTGCGGTATAAATGCCGTAGGCGTTGAATAAACAACTACATTTAGGAGTTAATGAAGATAGAGTAATAAGTTTTATTTTATTAGGAATTTCTAAGGTTCAGAAGATTGCCTTAAGTGTTATTAAGAACTATTAAATTTTCTTTCTTGACTAATTTGTTATTGAAATTTTCATTATTTGTAAATTTACGTACTCATTTAATTAACCGAAAATAGACTGCAAATATTAAAAATTATGAGGAACAATAATTAATAATGCTTTTCAGGTATCCTAGAATAGTAAGCCCAACGCTGCAATCTTCCTGCTGCCATCTGCGCAATACCCTTATTCTTACCACACAAAACTAATAACGGTTTGTGATCTGAGCACAGTGTAAATTTATTACCCATTAGGTATTGGTAATATCTGTTTACGACTTAATATATACTTAACGCTTCTTTATGAATGACTGAGTAATTTGATTCAGCCTTACTCAACGTTCTAGAAAAAAAACTTATTGGTTTCTCAGTTCCATCTGGATAAACGTGCAACAATACAGCTTCTAACCCTACTTTTGATGCATCACATACTAATTTAATAGGAACATTTGGATCGGAATACGCTAAGCTTTCTTTGTTGAGAAGAAATTCCTAATTTTGCTTTTTTGAATCCAATATCACATTGTTGTGGTCATTTAAATTTCTGATCTTTATGCAATAACTTGTAACAATAACTAAGTGGATCCAATAATGTCGACAAATTTTTAAGAAATTTCCCGTCGTAGTTAATCATACCAATAAAGGCTTTAACTTGTGTCTGATCTGTCGGTCGCGGTGCTTCCACGATTGCCTTAATTTTCTCTGGATCCTTATGTAAACCATTTTTATTTATGAAATGGCCTAAATCCGTATTTCAGATTGAAAAGTTACATTTTTTAAGTTAAGCGTAAATCCTGCGTTCTCTAGCCTATCTAGAACTTCCTCTAAATTCTTTAAATAATGTTCTACCCTATTCTTGCCGGTAACCATATCATTCATAAAGTTAATAACACCGTTTGCACTTTGCAATACTTTTTCAACATTTTTTTTGAAAAATTGTGCACGCTGGCTTTGTGCCATAGGAAAGTCTATTCATTTGGTAAATACCTCGATGTGTATTCCATGCTATTAAAAGTCTTGTTTCTTCTCCTAACTCAAGTTGATTATATCCATTGGAAAAATCTAACTTACTAAAATGCTCTCTTCCTTGAAGTGCTGCGAATAATTCCTCAATACGTGGTAAAGGATAGTTAACATCCTCTAAATATTTATTTACAGTTACCTTGTAATCCTCACAAAGTCGCAACTGACCGTTTTCCGTAACTACTATTACATTCGGTTTGGAGGGAGCGTAACAGAAAACACAATCACTACTATGAACGTCAAACAACTACTGCTTTATTTCGTCTGTGCTCGGTGTTACAGAATAGAAAGTATACATTATAATATTAACCTATATTGCATCCCCTTTCTTTACAATATGTTTCTCTACAATATTTTATTACAAATCAAAACGCTGTGATCCGTTTCTACGGTAAATTTCTTGCCGAATACGTATTGATGGAATTTTTGCACTCCAAAGCGTATAGCAAGAAGTTCCTTTTCAATCTGTGCATAGTTTGTCTGCGTCTGAGTCATTGCTCTTGAACTAAATGCACAAGGTTTGCCTCGTTGTAGAAGTACAGCACCAATTTCGGATTGTGAACTATCTACTGATATCGTCACCTCTTCTGGATCGAAATATTTCAATTCTGGGCTGTTGAGAATTGCTTTTTTTTATTTCTTGCAATGCTTTCTCCTGCTCGTCATTCCATTGAAAAATAATGTCATTTTTATTAGATCTCTCAACGGTTTTGTTTTCTCTGACAAGTTTTCAATGAATCTGCTTACGTATGTCGCAATAGCAAAGAAATCTTTGACCTCCTTTTTTATTCTGTGGTTTTGGCATGTCCCTGATTACTTCTATTTTACTATTATCAAAGAAATGCCATTTTCGGAGAATTTATGTCCTTAATACTTTACTTCCTTGAGTGCGAATTTACATTTGGATTTTTTATATTGTGTCGTCGTGCAATTTCAAATGCTTTCTTTAAACTTTCATTATGTTCTATGGTATGACCCCATATCAATATATTGTTACGTTCTCTTTAAAATAATAATCAAAAATGCTGTTTAAAATCGTCTATTAATAAAGAAAAGATTATTTACAATGCACTTAATTAAAAACACTATAACTATAAACTATTTAACAAACTATTAAAAATGCTAGGTATTTACAAATTTATTTGAGGACTTATTTATATAAAAACTATTTATGTATTAACTAATTATTCAGAGTACATTTCAACACAATGCAGGTTAAACATTAACTAACTCCTTCTACCCGCGAACTCAATTTATATCTTTCATACGATGACTCATACATCTAGAAGATTCGATGACGTGTTGATGAGTCATACACGCAGCTGTCGATAAGTGACGTCAATGAGGCGTATCGATGAGTCATACTTGCACGTGTTGATTGATGAGTCATACAGTTGATGACTCATATATCTAGAATGTTTGATGACGTCATATGTGGGTTTACTATTCGTTACAATATCATCTTTGTAAATTTCTATGCCATATACATTAAAAATTTCTTTCGTTCCTTTTTTGAAAGACTTCACTGGTTGAAGAAATACCGTAGGGCATTCTGAGAAATTTGTATCTCCCATGAGGAGTTCCGAACGTGCAGAGGTTACTACTCTCTTCGTCCAACGGGATGTTCCAAACGCGAGATTTCTAAACCTAATGGACTTTCTTATGGATCTACATTGTAGCGCCGTGATTGGCTGTTTACGTTCCCATTAAAAATGAATTTAAGCTACAGCAGTTATCATAGTATATTGCAGGAAAGAATATAAAATAATATTTTTGATCATCCTTGTGAAAAACACAATCGATTACAAATTTGTGGTTATGTTGTGTATTTCTGCTTGTTTACATAAACATGTTTCTATGTTCTTTTTACTTTTCAATGGCCTTAGTTAATCTCACTTTATCTTAGCTTAGTACATCTTAGTACTAAGACGATCTGTGGTAAAAAGAATACACCTTCTGACAGCTATCTGGATTGCCCTATTGATTGTAGTCAGCCGTAGATTGAGTAATACGACAGCTGTTGTTGGGTTTTTGTATTGAATAATACAATCATCTTGTAAGTTTCTATTATTGTTTAATATCCAAGTATTGTATCTTAAAAGCTAATGCGGATTCATTTGTTTTGTCGATAATTTGTTAGTAATAATAATAATTAATTTCGTGCTCAGGAAGATTATGCTTTTATATTTATATCTTTTACACATCTTCATAAGAAATGTTAATAAATAGGTCTAGATTATAATTTGTGAAATATCATATGACTAATATCCGTATCAATGACTAATAATATTCAGTAAAGATTAGTTACAATAAATAACTACATAACAATACATAAATACATACAATATAGCACATGTAGACAAGTAAACGTTTAATACTCAAGTGAAAATAGTCTGTAAAAATGTGTTTAATTACGATGTTGTAAAAGAAAATCCATTAACCCTAAGCAGTGGACTTACAATTGGTATGTTATAGCTGCTTTAAAAGTAGTATTCGATAAACATTTGATAGGATCTGGCAAAGAATTTTAAAGATAGGCAATTAAAACTATTTTGTTTTTTTTTTAATTGAACTTTGGGGAGGTATATATTATACTGCTATATTCAGTATTGTATGTAGGTATGTACATCTTTAGATGAAAGTTGCTTGTGAATGATACTTGTTGATTACCTACTGATAGTCATAATATTGAGTTTGAGAGCGTACTCACTTTTTTAAATATATTCAATCCAATAAAGTTAAACTGGGTATACAAAAATTAGCATTGATGCCAATAAATTCAGAAAGTTGTTATGTCATAGATAAAAGTTAAAGGTCAATTTTAATACTGTTTTTTTCTGCTGCAGATTGTGATAATACCTTGAATATTGATACAATGGATGACAATAACTTAACATCAATCAAAGAAGAAATGGATATCAAAATCGAACCACAAATATTGAAAGATTCTTATACCATGGATGAGACTGACAAACATTCTAAGAGAGTCGAAAATCGGTTCTACAACTCCTGTACTCCACAAGAACCCCCACAAGCCATTGGTGACAGTAAAAAAAGACACATGTTAAGTCACAGTGTTGAGAAATCATTTGAGTGTAATTTATGTGGCTGCAAATTTTCTCAAAATGGTAGTCTTAAAATACACATGCGAATTCATACTGGTGAAAAACCATTTAACTGTAATTTATGTGACAGCAAATTTTCTCTAAATTATGATCTTGAAAAACACATGCGAACTCACACTGGTGAGAAACCACTAGAGTGTAATTTGAGTGACTACAAATATTCAAATAGTGATAACCTTGAAAGCCACATGCAAACTGACACCGGTGAAAAATCATTTGAGTGTAATTTATGTGACTGCAAATTTTCTCGAAATGATAGTTTTAAAAAACACATGCGAACTCATACTGGTGAGAAACCTTTTGAGTGTAATCTGTGTGACTACAAATTTTCTCGAAGTGATCATCTAAGAAGTCACTTGCAAACTCACACTAGAGAGAGACCATTTAAGTGTAATTTATGTGACAGCAAATTTTCTCGAAATTATAATCTTAAAAAACACATGCAGACTCACACTGGTGAGCAGCCATTTGAGTGTAATATGAGTAGTGACTACAAATATTCAAATAGTGATAACCTTGAAAGCCACATGCAAACTGACACTGGTGAAAAATCATTTGAGTGTAATTTATGTGGTTGCAAATTTTCTCAAAGTGATAGTCTTAACATACACATGCGAATTCATACTGGTGAAAAACCATATAAGTGTAATTTATGTGACAGCAAATTTTCTCGAAATTATAATCTTAAAAAACACATGCAAACTCACACTGGTGAGAAACTATTTGAGTGTAATATGAGTGACTACAAATATTCAAATAGTGATAACCTTGAAAGCCACATACAAACTGACACTAGTGAAAAATCATTTGAGTGTAATTTATGTGACTGCAAATTTTCTCAAAATGATAGTCTTAAAAAACACATGCGAACTCATACTGGTGAGAAACCCTTTGAGTGTAATCTGTGTGACTACAAATTTTCTCGAAGTGATTATCTAAAAAGTCACATGCGAATTCATACTGGTGAAAAACCATTTAAGTGTAATTTATGTGACAGCAAATTTTCTCGAAATTATAATCTTAAAAAACACATGCAGACTCACACTGGTGAGAAGCCATTTGAGTGTAATATGAGTGACTACAAATATTCAAATAGTAATAACCTTGAAAGCCACATGCAAACTGACACTGATGAAAAAGCATTTGAGTGTAATTTATGTGGCTGCAAATTTTCTCTAAATTATGATCTTAAAAAACACATGCTAACTCACACTGGTAGGAAACCATTTGAGAGTAATTTGAGTGACTACAAATATTCAAATAGTGGTAACCTTGAAAGCCACATGCAAACTGACACTGGTGAAAAATCATTTGAGTGTAATGTATGTGGTTGCAAATTTTCTCAAAGTGATAGTCTTAACATACACATGCGAATTCATACTGGTGAAAAACCATTTAAATGTAATTTATGTGACAGCAAATTTTCTCGAAATTATTATCTTAAAGAACACATGCAAACTCACACTCGTGAGAAACTATTTGAGTGACTACAAATATTCAAATAGTGATAACCTTGAAAGCCACATGCAAACTGACACTGGTGAAAAATCATTTGAGTGTAATTTATGTTGCTGCAAATTTTCCCAAAGTGGTACTTTTAAAACACACATGAGAACTCACACTGGTGAAAACTGATTAGAGTGTAATTTACTTGACTACAAATTTTCTCAAAGTGGTAGTCTTAAAATGCACATGCAAGCTCACACTGGTGAGAAACCATTTTTGTGACTACAAATTGTTTTCGAATTGGACCTCTAAAAAGACGCTTTCGAACTCATACTCGTGAGAAACTATTTGAGTGTAATTTATGTTGCTACAAATGTGCAAATAGTAATGATCTTAAAACACACATGCTAGCTCACATTGGTGCATAATCATTTCAGTGTAATTTATGTGACTGTAAATGTTCTCAAAGTGGTATTTTTATTAGAATACACAAGTTAACTCGCACTGGTGAGAAACCATCTACTATCAAGTGCAAATGTTCTGAGCTTTGAGTTTGAATACTTATAGCACAGAAACCAACAGTTCAAATTAATTAAACACAGTTAGATAGACAATTTATTATTGTACACAATAGTCAATTTTTAAAATTATCTGAGTTATGGTTTTTGAATTTTTGCAAATTATGTTGCAAAAGCGTGTTTTTAATACATAATTAATATTTTAATAACTACTCTAGACAATTGAATGCAATTTTACATGCAAGTAGGTAATAGTATAATAGATAAGCTCATAGAAGAACTAACTGACATTATCTATTTTGGTATTCCTTAGATACCATAAGAGTGATAAAGGAAAAGCTCAAATATCACAAGAAATGGAAACGATATAACAATAGGATAGATTATATAACATTCAGTTTACTCAGAGGCAGATCAAAATATCTTGTTTCTCAAGATTTCCGCAGTTATGTATGTGCTACCGAAAAAGATATAGTTAATAACCCAAAAAGAATATGGTCATATGTCAAATCTAAAAGAAATAATTCAAATCTTCCAAATCAACTAAAAGACGATCTTGAATCTGCCAGTGACGGTCTGTCGATTTGTAATATGTTTTTAAACCATTTTAGTTCCGTTTTCATAGATGGCTAACTAACAGATCTTGATTTAGATATACATGGGCGTAATGATTCTGCAGCGGCTGCGTTGGTTATACCTCCAAGTATTGTTTTTGAGTACCTTGGCAAACTCGATGTACCGACCGGATGGAATCCCGGCGCTATTTCTAAGAAACTGCGCTGTAACTTTATATATATATTCTTTATTTCGCATCAACAGCTGTTGATAACAGATATAAATAAATCTAATATATAAAATTCTCGTGTCACAGTTTTAGTTACCATACTCCTCCGAAACAGCTTGACCGATTTTGATGAAATTTTATATGTATATTCAGTAGGTCTGAGAATAGGTTGTTATCTATTTTTTTACACCCCTAAGTGATAAGGGTGGTCCACCCCAAATGTTTTTTTTAATTTTTTGGACAAAATTTTTTATTTTTATTTTTTTATGATGTGGCATTAAAAAATACATACAACCCTAAATTTTCACCCTTCTACCATTAACCCCTATTTTTTAATAGCGATATTAGTAATTCAATAATTTTCAACCCCGGTCGATAACTGATCAATTATCACTTGATCAGTTATCCCCGCCAGGCGTCTACCGGTGTCACTTCTGACCCAGTAAACAGCACGGAGTAGGGATGAGATCTCTCTCACACAATAAGCCGTTTCTCACTCCCTACAGTTTTCGGCCATTATTATTATTGTTTGTGCATCAATCGTAATAGTGACGTTTACAATTATCATTTTACTATTTCAGTGTTATTTTAAAATAAATTTATCATTAATTTGCAGGGCTGTAATTATTTATTCCTATATATAAAGTTATTAATTTTGAGTGTAGTTCTCACGTTCAGTTAATTCAGTGATTTCATATTTTTATATTCCATCATCGTTCACAGCGCTCCATGCCTCTTCCACTCATATATACCACATCCTCACACACTGACAATAAGTTAGTCATTTTTTTCTACTAAAATAATCCTAGGAATAATTTATATGGCAAAACAACGTTTGCCGCGTGAACTAGTTTTATATAATAAATTAAACTATATAATAAACATAACATACAATATATAAATAAGTATAACAGTATTTAGTTACAATTGTCAAAAAGTTCACATGAACAGTTAAAACAAAAACAAAAACGAGAAATTAACATTATTAGATATAATGCACATTTTTTTTCCCCAGATATCACTAATTTTGCTTTGATACATTATTAATAATTTGTACTAGAGATTGGTTTTGTCTTATTTCACAGTTTAAAAGATGGTATCTATCTGCTGTGTTGTTGCAGAAGCGGCATAAACAGTCATCTTCAGGGTAGTGGAAGTGTACTTTGTTGCATATAAAATAGTGGTATCCATGAAGGCTGACACATGTACTAAGATGACGCTCTTTTTGATTAGCGCCTTTCCACACATGAGATGCGAGCGCTGGCCCATCTGTATATCTTTCTACTACAAACCTCATGTTCTTTTCTTCTCTTATTTCTGTATATTCATCTATTGTTTGATTTGTTACTCCTTCAAATTTTTCTATAATCTCCTCCCCCATGCTTTTCGTATCAGCTAAATGGAATGTGAATGTATTCGAAGCATTCTTCGCCAGACCTAGTGCCTGTGTCTGTGATATAAATAGCAACTATCTCTGTATATTAACAGCCTTGGTAGTGTAATGTCTAGAGTGCTGGACTTTCACCCAAGCGGCCCGAGGTCGATTCCTGGTGCCGGCAGATCTGGTTAAGGTTTTCTGCAGTTTTCCTTATCTGTGACACAAATGTGGGATTTGTGCTGTTCCATCTGTAAATCGGCTGCAGCCGCACTTAGGGCCTACATAATAATAATAATCGCCCCCCTCCCTCCCTCACAAGCTTATAGCTTCTGGGGCCTGGTTTCCTGGCTAGGGGTTGTAGCAATTATTATTATATTATTATTATATGGTTGCAACGAAGTGGAAACCTTGGAAAACATTTAGACTAGTTAAAATGCAACTGAAGAAATAATGAATTATTGAAGTTGGAATTCCGTCTGCGACACTATTTGCTATTCTTCGCAGATCCTGGTCTATGGCGACAAAGTTTTTGAAGAAAATAGGCAGATTATTTGTGTAACCCGTGTTTAACGTTTAAACGTTTATCTGTTCTATCAGTAATAAAAAGTGAAATGACTTAGTTTGTTTATTAATAACTTGACTTTTCTTTTTCCCCTTAGACAGGGGAACAAAGAGGAAAGAATCGTATAAGTGTATACTTTGTCTTAAAATTATAAGGAGTGATTCGAATTATTCCTGCGAAAAAGCGCGGCTGCGATTGGTTCTCACACAGTCAAGTTACAACCCAGTAAATTAACTATAGTATGTGCAAAAAGTAACTTCATCAAAGGTGCCGTTGGAATTTTGAACTCGTGTGTATCATAACACCAGAAAATTATAAAAAAAATCAGAGTCTTTTGACAGTAACAGTTGTTATAATTTTCTGGTGTTATAATACACATGAGTCCAAAATTCCAAAGACACCTTTGATGGAGTTACTTTTTGCTCATACTGTAGTTTTGTTTACATGAAGGATTCGAAATGTACACTAGCAACGCGCACTGGATGTTTTTGAAATCCCTTTATTAGATAACTCGAACAATTTATATATTGACTACACTTAATAAACGTCACATCGTGTGACGTTTTCAAGGTTATACTTCTTTATTTTGTGTTTTTCAAATAATAAATCAATATTTAATGTTTGAATTGAATACAAGGGATTACATTTTGAGCATTTATTATAATTCAATAATTTGAGATTTATACTGCAGTTGTTTTATTTAAATCTCATGTTTTGTATCCCAAAATGTATCCTTAGTGAGGCCAATGAAATTAATTATATGATATCGTGACCCCACCAAACCCAGGTAAACCACTTATACTAGGTTGTAGGGAATAACTCGGAGAACAATATTCTGAAAAAAATTCGTGGCGCTCGCGCGTAATAAATGAGGAAATTAACATCAAAGTTGCTAATTTTGAACTTAAAATAACAGACTTTATAATGGTTTCCGGTTTTGGAGCGTGCTCCAACAGCTGTCCCCCAAACCAACTCATTCTATCCAAGATTGCTGGGTCATGCGAAGGATGTATGGTTACACTTATTGCAGGACGCAAGAATAATACTTGCAGAAGTCACCGGCCGTAAAGCATGCACAAATATAATTAGGAGGTACTTTCCGACTAGGTTTTGAAGTTAGTCTAAAAGTTAACTCTACGATTCTTTTGTAAAACAGTAATTATCACGTTCCTGTAATAATAGGTAGGTAGTCAATGACTTAATCATTGCTCTGGGATGCGGGCACCAGGAGGTTAGGTTTGAAAGTTAGTCTAAAAGTTAACTCTACGATTCTTTTGTAAAACACAGAAATTATCACATTCCTGTAATAATAGGGAATACCTGTCAGTGATTGTTGCAGTGGCCCCATTCATTGCTCAGGGATACTGGTACCAGGAGATATTCTCCGTTAGGTTTTGAAGTTAGTCTAAAAGTTAACTATGATTCTTTTGTAAAACAATAGTAATTATTAGAACGTTCCTGTGGCAATAAAAAATACCTGCACAAGTCAATGACCCTTGGGTAGCCCCAATGGTTCACTGCAAACCATGCATTTAAATACTTAGCAAGGAATCTGGGTTAGGTTAAAAGTTAGTTTATGAGTTATCTCTGCCATTATTTTGATAACCAATAGTAAATATTCCCTTGTTCCTGTAATAATTTTTAACAAGTGTGTAGGTGAATGACCTTTCATTTCCGGTTGTTTGAAACTGCCGGGGGCGTCGTTTCGGACACGGACTCGAAGTTAGCTGTGTTTACGTCATAACATGGCCGTACTTTCTGACAACTGCTCCCACATTTCGTAGTTTTTGCATGTTTTCCAGATTGTCTTCTAAGTTTTTCGTATAATAACCCACTAGCGCTAAGTTTACTGTGTTTCAAAGTACCTTTGGTGAGTGTAACTTTTAAAATAAGCATGTTATGTTGAGGTCACGATATCATTTAATTTACCGTATGTAAACCAGAGATCAGAGATAATGTAAACACATATTATGTGTTTTGTTGTACAAGGCATGTACTTTTTTGCAGTTGGCGAAATTGTATGGGGGGTGGTAACCTATAGAGCATGCAAACGACAACGAGTTCTGTTTTCATGAAATTTGTTCAATATAATTAGATAGTATCTTTTTTGTCTTGAGGCAATGAAAGTTCATTGTGTGTAAGAACATACTTTTGCCTTTAATTAGAGGTCTATTGCTATTCGGTTCAAGGTGCATAATTTATGACTAAAGTGTAGTCTTGTATAATTGTTAAAAACAATCACTTTACACATATGCTATGTAAATCGACTTACTTCTTGTTATAGGTTATAATAACTTTTTAAACATTAATATAATGGGCAATGAGGAGGTAAGAGCAATAAAAGTTGAAACAGACATAAACATGGAATTGCAGATAATGAAAGGCGAATCCAACACCAAGACTGAGATAAATGAAATATACGCTGAGTGTGAAGAGGAATCATTCAATAACATTAGTGTTTCCGGAACTCATCGCCAAACGAATATAGATGGCGAACTTTCTAAATCTGATAAATATCAACCAACACATTTTCTGGAAAGTAATTCCAAGAAACAAATACTCATTCATAAAGGTGATAAACAATCTATATGTAATATATGTAATTGTACATTCTTATACAAGAGCAGTTTGAGAAGACACATGCTCAAACATAGTGGTGAAAAGCCATTTCAGTGTAATGTGTGTGGTTATAAATGTGTGCAAAAGTGGGGCCTTAAACAACACATGTCCACTCATAGCGTTGAAAAGCCATTTCAATGTAATATATGTGATTATAAATGCTCACAAAATAAGGACCTTAAACGACACATATCCACTCATAGCGGTGAAAAGCCATTTGAATGTAATATATGTAATTTTAAATGTTTGCTAAAAGCTGGTCTTAAAAAACACATGGTCACTCATAGTAGTGAAAAGTCATTTAAATGTAATATATGCAATTGTAAATATTGGCAAAAAGGCAGTCTTAAACGGCACATGGTCACTCATAGTGGTGAAAAGCCATTCGAATGTAATATATGCAGTTTTAAATGCTCGCTAAAATTTAGTCTTAAAAATCACATGGCCACACATAGTAGTGAAAAATCATTTAAATGTAATATATGCAGTTGTAAATTTTTGCAAAAACGTAGTCTTAAACGTCACTTGGTAACTCATAGTGGTGAAAAGTTATTTGCATGTAATATATGCAGTTTTAAATGTTCGCTAAAAGATGGCCTTAAAAAGCACATAGCTACTCATAGTAGCGAAAAGTCATTTAAATGTAATATATGCAATTGTAAGTATTGGCAGAAAAGTAGTCTTAATCGACACATGGACACTCATAGTGGTAAAAAGCCATTTGAATGTAATATATGTACTTGTAAATATTGGCAAAAAGCTAATCTTAAACAGCACATGTCCACTCATAGTGGTGAAAAGCTATTTGAATGTAATATATGCAGTCGTAAATTTTCGCAAAAAGGTGCTCTTAAAAAGCACATGGCAATTCATACTGGTGAAAAGTCCTTTAAATGTAATATATGTGGTTATACATGTTTTATAAAGTGGCAACTTAAACGACACATATTCATTCATAGTGGTGAAAAGCCATATGAATGCAATGTATGTGGTTATAATTGTTCACAAAGTAGTTCTCTTAAAAACCACATGGCCACTCATAGTGGTGAAAAGCCGTTTCATTGTAATATATGTAGTTACAAATCTTCGACAAAGAGCCATCTTACAAGACACATGTCTACTCATGGTAATGACAAGCCATTTGAATGTGAAGTATGTAGTTTTAAGTTTCCATACAACAGCAATCTTAAACGACACATGATAACTCATAGTGGTGACAAGCCATTTGAATGAAATATGGTGGTTATATGTGTTTGCAAAAGATTGCTCTTCAAAAAATACAAGGTAAAATTATAGTTGTGAAAAGCAATGTTAGTATAATATACGTAGTTTAAAAATAACATTTGTAACTACATGTGAGCACAAAAGGATCATTTTAACTGCTACTGCGTAGTATTGCGCTGTACAATTTAATGAATTGGTATCTGAAGCTGATTACTCCATTTTTAAGTGTTTACAAGTAAACTTATCAGGTTATGCATCTTTACTGTGGTTCTGGGAAAGAAAAAACGAGTATGAATGTTATTTCTCAAGCTATAGCTAATGATCTAATCATAGGATTAGTGAGATTGAAGTTGCGGTAGGCTCCTTTTGAAACATTGTATATAATATCTTTAAGAAAAAACTTGTATTTAAATGAAATAAATAAAGATTAGTAAAAGTTGCACAGTTTTATTAAAATATAACCTGACAATATTGTTTCGACAACTATGCTGTCATTATCAAAGGTAATATAATTATAAACTTTGTTGGTGCCAGACCAACAAAGGTGGTTGAATTATCGGAAAAGATATTTGAAGGTTTACCCCTTCGAGCTGCAAAGCGTTTAAAATACGCTAAAAGTGCATCACTGGTCAAGTCACTTACAAGTTCTAAATGTATGGCTTTAGTGGACATGCAAATAAATAGGACATATCCATGCCTTAAGTATCTTTGGATTGCGAGTCTTTCAGTTGAAACGGACTCGCATAATCGCATCCAGTATTAACAAACGGTATAAAACTAATTACTCTTTCTTTACGGAGATTACCCATTAAATATTGACAAGCCTTTGGTTTAACTGTAAAACAAGTTATACAATTATGTAGGTACTATGCTTTTTGCTAAGCTGCGTCCTAAAAGTGGCCAATATAAAGTTCTAACAGAATAAAGTAATTGTTGTGGACCACAATGTAACAAACGTAGTACGTGTTCGTTTGCCATAATCAATTTTGTTAAAGAATGTTTATTGTCAAGAATAATGGGATGTTTCTGAGTTGTGGGTATGTTAGCCACCTGTAATCTGCCTCCAACTTTAATTAACTCATTTAAAAAAATGGATTTAAAGACAATATTTTACTAGATTTATGAATTTTACTTTTAAACTGTTGTATTCTCTTGGAAATGACTGCATTTGCGAAATTTCAATAAAAGGTTGAAGATTGTTATTTAATTCTTGAGTACTTAGTTGCCCTTCAATTCTTTTATTTTTACAAATTCTCGCATTGAAAATAGAATGTTTACAGTAAGCTATAACCGCTTTCAATTTATACAAGTTTGAAAATTTGGAACAAATATCAAATTCTTGTACAACAGTAAAGTTTACCAATACACGCTGTTCCGCTAAAGAGTTAGATTCGTCATTTTTCGAAACCTTGAACGATCTCTACTATTTTTATCGTACGGTTCACGAGATATTTGATAAAACGTGTTTTCCAAGACGGTGGCTAACGCTCAAACCCCCCCGGTCCCTCCAGCTTGACGTTACATTCAGGGGATACCCCCGAACATTTTCCAACAAGAAAATCAATTCTATAGAAGATTGCATTTAGAACCTACTTTTTTGGCTCTGGTTCTTGGACTATATAGGGCAATCTAGATTGCTGTCAAAGTATCAAGTTATTGGAGGACAAACATAAGATATAACCTCAAATGGTACCATATTGCTCTCTATTTACATAAAATATACCGTAAAGCAAACATTGAATGTTTAAATTACTAACATGCGAAACAGAATGATATTTAAAACATTTAATATTTTTAAAACTATAGAACTTCAAACTGTTTGCCCTGCAGCGTCGCTTTAAACTAACCTGATTTGGATTTCCCTATTAACAATATGCATTTCCCCTCACTCTAGGGTCAATTCTGTTCAAGTTCAAAGTTCAAGTTGCATAATGTATAATGATTAAAGTGTAGTATTGTATAAGTGGTAAAAACAATCACTTTACACATACGCTATGTAAATCTACTTACTTCTTGTTATAGGTTATAATAACTTTTTAAACATTAACATGATAATGGGACAACGAGGAGGCAAGGGCAACAAAAGTTGAAATGAATATAAACATGGAATTGCAGATACTGAAAGGCGAATCTAATACCAAAACTGAGATGGAGAATGAAATATACACTGAGTGTGAAAAGGAATCATTCGATAACATTCATTTTTCTGGAACTCGCTGCCAAACGAATACAGATAGCAAACTTTCTAAATCTGACAAATATATTCAACAAACATATTCTCTGGAAAGTAATTTCAAGAAACAGATACTCATTCATAAAGGTGATAAACAATCTGTATGTAATTGTACATTCTTATACAAGAGTCGTTTAAGAAGACACATGCTCACACATTGTGGTGAAAAGCAATTTCAATGTAATATGTGTGGTTATAAATGTTTGCAAAAGTGGGACCTTAAACGACACATGTCCACTTATAGCAGTGAAAAGTCACATCAATGTAAAGTATGCAATTTTAAATGTTCGCTAAAAGCTGGTCTTAAAAAGCACATAGCCACTCATAGTGGTGAAAAGTCATTTAAATGTAATATATGCAATTGTAAATATTGGCAAAAAAGTAGCCTTAATCGGCACATGGACACTCATAGTGGTGAAAAGCCATTTAAATGTAATATATGTGGTTACAGATGTTTGCAAAAGTGGGAACTTAAACGACACATATTCATTCATAGTGGTGAAAAGACATATGAATGCAATGTATGTGGTTATAATTGTTCACAAAGTAGTTCTCTTAAAAGTCATATGGCCACTCATAGTGGCGAGAAGCAGTTTCATATTAATATATGTAGTTATAAATTTTTGAAAGGGGCCATCTTAAACGACATGTCTAATCATAGTAGTTACAAACAGTGGCGTAGCAACGGGGGGGCGGTCCGCCCCGGGCCCCGGCCTCAGGAGGGCCCCCACAAGAATTTTAATTTTACATATTTTTTGTAAATATTTTAAAATTTACATTTTAAATGTTCATATTTTTCAATATTACTTACAACTCGGGAATGCTTACTGCAAAACACTTAATAATGATTATAAACAATTACCTTTCCTGAAAAGAGGATAAAAACCGCAGGATGACATTGTGTTTTATGCTATAGGAAATATTGAAATAAATTGCGATTAATTGTTTGACCAAAAGAATTGTCAATAAATTCACTGTTAAATGAATAATTTAAAAGAGAAACAATTTTCATATTATACGTATTTTCTGCAAACTATAATTTCTCTTTAAAAATGGATGTTAAATGATGTTGATGGATTATTACTAACCTCATTTGAGAATACTTTTAACCAGTTTTTTGACGCAATAATTTGCAGCGAGGGATTTACCATTAGGCTGAAAATGGTTCAGCTTAGGTCCCACAAGTTCGAGGAGCCCCGCTTTGAAGTTGCAGTACTTTTTAAGTTTTAATGAATTTAACTTCTGGTAATATTTGTATATTGTATATATTTATTAGAAAATTTTTCTATTGCATAATCTATTTCGATTTAAAACTTACTTACCGTACTGATTGTAACGTATTTATGCAAAATATTAATTATAATAATAAAAATTTGTTTAATTTTGTTCTTCAAATAGATTCATGTCTTTTCATTTTTACAGTAAGACGGGGGGGGGCCTTTGTATATTCAGCCTAGGGCCCCATGTCAAGTAAATCAGGCACTGATAATTTTCAACCGTTATTCGAAACATAGCTAGTTTAAGTTACAGTGAGCTTTATATAATACTGTACATCAGATTACCTTGTAATGGGGGTTAGATAAAAAAGGTTATAGTACCTATATTTGGAAAGATTCATGGGGGGGCCCCGAGGAAGAATCCGCCCCGTGCCCCAAAAGGTGTTGCTACGCCACTGGTTACAAATCATTTGAATGTAATATATTAGTTTGAAGTTTCTATACAAGAGCAACCTTAAACGACACATGATTACTCATAGTGGTGACAAGTCATTTGAATGAAATACGGTGGTTATATGCAGTTGTAAGGAAAATCATATCAGGTGAAAACCAATTTTAATGTAATATATGTTGTTTAGATCAGTTTTTATAATTAAATTTCTTAAATGGAAAAATTTGTTTTGGTTTGGTTTTTTCGACAAATGTATAATCAAGATTTATCATTTTCAGATATTCGAAGTTAAACGTCAGCACATAAATAAACAGTGGAAATGTAATATACTTTGTACAGATTTTCAAAAACGAATTTTGTGTTGGTTAGTATTTGGTTGTAGTGTTAGTAGATAATTTGCAATAGAAAGTTTCTAGTGCAGTTTGTAAGATTAACTATAAAATTATTAATAACCAATCATTTTTTAATCTAAATCTAGAAAATGGATAAATAACAGAATAAGAAAGAATTAATTTTAATTTGTAAAATAATAATTTTTGTTGTTCTATTTATTTTTTAAAACCCGTTTGACATGATACTAAATTTACCCAAAAATTTAGTAACAAATATCTTGTGTTTAGAACCTGAAAAGAATTTATGAAAACATTTACTCCTAAATAATAATAATAAAATAAAATCAATCATAAAAAATAATTATAAGAATAAAAATAAACATGACATAATGCATAACCTAAAATTTATAACTGACCTGCTGAATCTTGTCACTGAAGTAAAAAGAGACAAAAAAGTATCTCTGTTTAGCACAGCTTAGTTTTGTCCCAGAAAGAGATAGATTTTGACATCCGTTTCCTAACTCTAAAAATAACACTGTTAAGGTTTTCATTTAGGAACTCTAGATTTGATTACTTGTTTGACGATACTACATAATCTATAAAATTTTACGCGTCGGCTTCGTGAGATTAGCATATAGTTATTAATGATGGTTAATAATGTTAAATCTTGCTATAATTAGTGTCTTCTCTGTTAGGTAGGTAGTTCATCATTTTATATCAACATAACATTTGTTTATTTTGTTTATTCCAGAAAAGTTTATAACACAATTATTTATTGTATGCAAATGAAAACAAAAATCTTCAGAATAGTTGTCTATCACTGGTGAAAGTGATCACCTTACATGTTATCTAACTTTACTTTGAATAACTTCAATTATTGACATAATGGACAATGAGGAAGTAGCTACAATCAAAAGTGAAATAGATATAAACATAGACATGCAGTTAATGGAATGCTCTAAAATTAAAACTGATTGTGAGATGAAGAGTGAAATATCCTCCGAGAATGCAAAACCAGTTGATAACATTACCGCCTCAGGAACTAACAAACAAATGAATACAGATAGCAGACTTTATAAATTTAACAAGTATGAACAAAAACTATCCCAGGAAAGTCATTTCAAGGAACAATTACATATTCATGACGGCGACAAACAATTTGTATGTAGCATATGTAATTACAAAAGTTTGCTAAAAAGTATCATTGAAAAACACATGACCACTCATAGTGATGAAACACCATCTCAATGTAATATATGTGGATATAAATGTTCACAAAAGAGTACTCTTAAACAACACATGCATACTCATAGTGGAGAAAAGGCATTTCAATGTAATATATGTGATT
Organism: Agrypnus murinus; assembly: GCA_929113105.1. Taxonomy (NCBI): domain Eukaryota; kingdom Metazoa; phylum Arthropoda; class Insecta; order Coleoptera; family Elateridae; genus Agrypnus; species Agrypnus murinus. The sequence continues at coordinate 6,691,074 of OV816027.1, forward strand.
ATAAAGGTACACGAAAGAGCCATCTTAAACAACACATGTTAACTCATAGTGGTGAAAAATCATTTGAATGTATTATATGCTGTTACAAATGTTCGTTGAAGAATAATCTCAATAGACACATGCTCATTCATAGTAGTGAAAAGCCATTTGAATGTACTACATGTAGTTATAAATGTTCACGAAAGAGCGATCTTCGGGAACACATGTTGAAGCACAGTAGTGTAAAACCATTTGAATGTAATGTATGTGATTACAAGTGTAATCGAAAAAACAAACTTAAAATACACATGTCCACTCATAGTAGTGACAGCCCATTTGGATGTGATGTGTGTGGTTATAAATGTTCACAACAGACTCGTCTTAAACGACACATGTTCATTCATAGCGATGCAAAGCCATTTGAATGTAATATATGTGGTTATAGATTTTTGCACAAGAACAACCTTAAACAACACATGTTCACCCATAGTGGTGAAAAACCGTTTAAATGTAATATATGTGCTTATCAGTGTTTACAAAAGGGTTCTCTTAAAGATCACATGTACACCCATGGTTGTGAAAAACCATTTGAATGTAATATATGTGATTATAAATGTTCACGAAAGAGCCAACTCAAAAAACACATGCTCACACACAGTGGTGAAAAGCCATTTGAATGCAATTCATGTGATTATAAATGTTCATTGAAGAGTAATCTCAATAGACACATGCTCACTCATGGTGGTGAAAAGCCATTTGAATGTAATACATGTAGTTATAAATGTTCACGAAAGAGCGATCTTCGAGATCACATGTTGAAGCATAGTAGTGCAAAACCATTTGAATGTAATCAATGTGATTACAAATGTAATCGAAAAAACAAACTTAAAACTCACATGTCCATTCACAGTAGTGAAAGACCATTTGAATGTAATATATGTGGTTATAAATTATTGCGCAAGAACAACTTTAAACAACATATGTTCACTCATAGTGGTGAAAAGCCGATTGAATGTAATATATGTGGCTATCAATGTTTAAAAAAGAGTTCTCTTAAAGACCACATGTACACCCATGGTGCTGAAAAACCATTTCAATGTAATATATGTGATTATAAATGTTCACGAAAGAGCCAACTCATAAGACACATGCTCACCCACAGTGGTGAAAAGCCATTTGAATGTAATTTATGTGATTATAAATGTTCAGATAAGAGTAATCTCAAAAGACACAAACTCGTTCATACGAAATAAACGTGAAAAGCTATGTTAATCTAATTGTTGTGTATTCAAACATACAACGTTTTTGACACACTGAGATGTTGTACTTGAAAATTATGGTTATGTTACTGGTTATTTACCAGTTATAACTGCTCTTAGAGAGCATATACAAGAAACAAAACACAGAAAAGCAACGAATGTTTGAAGGTTACAGATTTGTGAGGTTATCAAATGAATCTGAAGAACAGAAAATTTCTAATAAGATTACTAAATAGTGTTTTCTGTATACTTGAGATATTTTTATGAACGAATGGATTTTGTGGCAACCTGGTTGATTAATAAGAAAAATACACCCTTAGTAGCGCTGGAATATAAATCTTTTGTATGCCTTAATTAATATTCCAAACTAACACACAATTGCATGTATTAATTACCCCATGGTATATCTTAGGCACTTTAAAATTAATAAGTGAAAGATACATCTTTTTCATGTCTTCGCCATTACCATAATATTCACATGCTTTTGATAAGTATGTGAATTGAACAGCACATTAAATTTATGAAGTCCCTTCACATAGTGTCACCGACAAAACCTCTCATTTTTGTTGCAGTGGAAATTGGTAAAGAAATGCATAACCTCTCGTCATTTATGACAAATTCAGAAAAATGAAACTTTAACATTTTTAAACTTAATAAATTTTAGTGCTCCAGTTCAGGGGTTTTGTGTAGGTGATCAGCTTAACTATAATCCAAACACCGGCAATTCGGAACTATAACGTCCACCTATTTACTGTTAGTATTGTTACACATTTGTTGTCTGTGTTTATTAATATTTATTTATATTAAGATATGATTTATCCCATATTATTGATATTATTAAAATTTGTACAATATATGATATGTGCAGGTACGAGTGTATACCGATAAGTCTTTAGAAAATCCAAAGATGGCATTGTTAAGTAAAATCTTGATTGTTTTTTTTAAATATCAACTTTCAAAATATTATATGTTAAGTTTGAATTAGTTTTGATTAATGTGTATGGTTTAACATCATTTTAAAGAGAGATTTGTGTAGTGAAATATTTATTTAGAGATTCGAGCAGTAATAAAAGACCTTTGTAAAAGTTTCTTCACCAAAAGAAATTGATCAAGATATGGTAAATACAACAGTCTGCCCCATCATTTGCAAATGGGTAAATGAATTTGAAGGATGTCGTGAAAGCATTGTTGATGAACCACGGTCTGGGTGCCCAAAAACAGCAACTACTATAGAAATTATCGATAAAGTGCATGACATGGTTTTAGAGGACCGCCGCACTGTGGGGCGAGCCTTAACAAAAACCGCTTATTGAAGTAAAAATCCAACTTGTGTAAAGAATAAAAAACATTGTCGTTTGATTATAAAATGTTGAGGGCACCTGGAACTGGTGGCAAAATTTAAAAATCTTTGTTATTGATAAAAGCTTTGATGCTTATAAAGTTGTCATTACTTTGAACTAACAATTTCTAGACATTTCCAGGCTGAGATTTAAAATTAAACTTTAAAACTAAACCATACAACTTTTGTTGTATGGAACTTATTGAAACCAAAATTAAAAATGAAAGGGACATGGTATTTGTAGCTAAACAACTTAAAAAAACATGAAAATGGGTTGTAGTTTTTATCTTAAAAAATCCTAAATTGTAAAAGCTTTTGTTTTATTGTGTTTTTCATTTTTTTGAAGATATTGAAACATGCACCTTACATCTCAAGTGTTAAAAACAACTAAACATCACCCCTTAAGGAGTTGCTTTTTAAAAGTTTTACCATGATTATACGCAGTTATTTCTAATAACAATAATAAAAATTTAACAAAGCTGAAAGCATCATAACAAACAGCATGATTGAAACCTTTTAGTAAAATGGAGAATATTTATGAATGAAATATTGGCAATTATTCTAAAAAGTCGTAAGTTATTTCTTAAGGGATAGTAATTCCTTTATAAATATCGACTTAAAAATATTTTCCAATTGCTTTCTTAAATATTTAAATCCCTCACTGTAGTATAAAATTCATGCTGAAGTGATTAATCTTAGAACATCTTCCGTAGTTCTAAAAACATTACAATCGAGTTATTATAGAATACCTTTTCTAGAATAACATAAATCCTCTTACTTTTTCTAAGAAGCTGCAAGTAATGAAGAAAATAGATAAACTTCCCCTAATTAATTTGAAACATAACGCCATAAACTATAAATTGCACTTAATGAATAATGCTCTAACATTGCTATATCAATTCTTAAAACTTAAAAAGTACATATGAACAACAAAAATCGGTAAAAGTTGTTTATTTTACTCGATTATAGGGCTTGCGCGCTTCCCTGACTAGAATTGCATGAAATAGCAGAAGCATTGGGCATTTCAATGGAACTGGTAGCTTACATTGTGAATGTTGAATTGGGCATGAATAAAGTGTCGGCAAGGTGGTTCAATCGACAATTAAAAACTTTCCTTGGTGGACAGAAATTTTCAACCAATGAAGAACTAATTAACACAGTAAATAGCTATTTTGAGGAATTTCAAGAATGCCATTTCTGGGAAATGATCCAAAGGTTTCAACATTTTTGGAGTAAATGTATTGAAGTGAAGGGAGATTATGTAAAAAAATAAATATGTATAATTTTAGCTTTGTATATATTGTTTGTGTTTCATTCTCGTAAATTAGTAAACATACGAAAGCCTTTCAGTTCCAGTATAAAATTTAATTAACGATATAAACTTATTATGATTTTGTGTCAATAATGAATAAATGAGATTACTGCTATTATTTATTGTATAGTCGTTTTTTTGCTGTGTCATATTTATCGATAACCGAGTTTAGGAAGTCGGTCCTTTCGTGATTGAGACTGATTCACTCAGAAGATCTAGAACTCTGTTATTGTGGAGGATTACTGCTAACCTTTTATTTGATTAAATCAATCACGCTGGCGCCCATCTTCATAGCTCTATAAGTCTGATGATGCCTCAACCCACCTACGGCCTGCCCTAATTTAAAGAGAGAGAGAGAGCGCGCGAGCTGTGTCTTTCAATAAGCTAAGCCGAGGCACTATAGTAAACTAACTATTATTTTGTTTCGGTTTTTTTATTTGATTGTTCATATAGTGGTCAGAAAACATTTTGTTACAACGTATATCACAAACGAAAATTAATATTTGTAGCCCAAGCGATAAGATCGCAAAATTGTTTATTAATAACAAAATTTTAAATAAAATTTATAAAGCTAATATATAATAAATTACTTTATAAATTGTAAATTCACGATTTAAAATTTAGTTTAAGTCGAGTTATGTGCAGAAGAGACATGTGTGACCTAGTTTACCCAAAGGTGATTGGTGTATTGAGCCATCTTATCGCCCTCTCGCGAGTAACGTACGTATAATCACACTATAGATAAGATCATGTTACATGAGAATTGCATAAGATTGTGAACACACGATATCAAATTACATTTTAAAGAAAAGTCTTATCTTAATGAGAACTGCTCTAGCACCAACTCTCTCATGACCATGAGAAATGTGTAGGCAGATAAGGTATAAATACCTCTGTTTTAATCTTAAGTCTTTATTAATCTTTAGTCAACTCACAAGTCTCTTCAACAAGTGTTTATCCAGAGTGAGTATTAAACTAGGTGTGGATTTTAAAATTGTCCTGCTAGTAAAACATAAAGGCTCATTCGAGTTTTTAATTAATTATTTAGCTTAATGTCATTTAAATGTGAATTCTAAAATTGTTCTGTTAAGTGTGTTAATTCAAATCTAATTATTTAAACTCGTCTTACTCGTTAAATAATTACTGACATAGTAATATTAATACATCTGTATCATAAATGTTAAAAAGAGATAAAGTTTTCTCTTGATTAAAAATAATAAAATATATTCTACGACTGCAAACGAAATATATAAATGTGTTTTATTATATTCAATAAATAAAGTTTAAAAAAAAAAGCTTCGGCCACAGAAGATAATAAAACTCGCGTCTAAAACATAATGAATCGAGTTATACGTGAAAAGGGCGTAGGTACCGCGAGACATGCTGTTATGTCAAAGAGTAGGTTATGTATCAAAATTATTATATAGGAAGTTGTCTCACGGAAGCTTTCTAGCAGTTGAAGCAAGTTGCTTATGTAATATACATAGGTTAATATTATAATGTATATTTGTAATATGTGTTGCCTATCTAACATTGCTGCATACTTTGAATTCTGTAATACCGAGCACAGATGAAATGAAGCAGTAGTTGTTAGACGTTCATCGAAGCCGTTGTGTTTCTGTTACGCTCTCTCCAAACGGAATATAATAGCTTATACACATTTATATTTAATAATTTTGATTTTTGATGATACACAATATTTTTCAATAAAACATCTAACATCATAAGCAATAAAACACAATTGCAATATTGTTTAATATTTATTTCTTATTCATCCAAATGAATTCTAACTTACTATAATTTACTAATAGAAAACGAACTTTTGAATACAAAATAAGTTCAGTACAGTAAGAAATACTGTACTTAGTTTGTAGAAGTAATCTTTTTATGTTAACTATTAGTATAAATTGTAATACATTTTGGATGACAATTCAAAGACATATACCTAACCGACAAAAAATTCAGAAAAATCTTTGCAGCTAACAGACTAGCATTTTTCAATATTCATAAAGTTCCTCGCTAAATCAAACGCTTTTAAACTTTTACAAAACAAATCTCTTGATAATTATCTCTTAATTACTTAAGTTTGAAATTAAATCACAGATTAGAGACTGTACTTTTATATTTTAGAAAAAAGTATATCAAAATCTACCAAACTTTAAATAAATAAAGAACGGAACTATAAAATAACGTTATCTAATAACCAGAAAGTAATACATTCTTATACAACAGCGACCTAACAATATAAACATTGTTCAAGTTTTTTCAAAGTATTTTTTTTACAATTTAAATGTTTGTAATTTTAAATGTTAAATTGTTTATAATATCATCCTTTTCTCTTAGATTTGTATTTATTATTCATTTCTTATGCCTATTTATCATTTTAAAGAACTCCTCACTTTAATATAAGTAACAGTATTTTTATCTTTTAAAACTACCAAAATGCAAAATTGACTATATTTTTATTTGGTACTAACCTGAAAGTATTTAGGCACAAAAATGTATACAAGATTTAATTTGTTACAGCTAAATACTAAAATTAGAAGTATGGAATCTTTTGCAAAAGATTTGACCCCTCAGTTTGAATGTGCATAGCAAAAAAAAAAAAAATAACCACTGAAAAGAATTCATACGCAAACCGTTAGGCAGACAATTTATCTTTGTATCAGATAATAAATATGTAAAATTATATGATTTTAGATTTTTGAATTTTCGCGAATTATGTTACAAAAATGATAGCGTTTACTATAATTTTAAAAAGAAATAAAACAAGCTTTAGCAAACTGCAATATCTGCTTTAACGAATTAGAAAAACAACAAATCATACATAAAAACACACAACTACCAAAACTATATGGACTGATTAAAACACATAAACACAACATGCCTATACGACCAGTAGTATCATATATCAACGCACCTATAATCACACCTTGTCCAAGAAACTCAACCATATTATTAACATCATAGGATACAAATCGAAATACTCTGTCAAAAATTCATTAGAATTAGTAGAAAAACTACAGAACATACATCTTCCAGCACATTCAAAACTTGTAAGCTTTGACATTTGTAACATGTTTTCAAAGATTCCACCACAAGACTGTATTCCTTTGTTAGATAATTTCCTAGTTAATAGTAATGTAGAATTAGTAAAAAGATTAGAGTTAATTCAATTATTTGATCTTTGTATCAGTCAAAATTATTTCACTTTTAATAATATAATTTATTTACAGAAAGATGGTTTACCTATGGGTAATTCTCTGAGTCCTCTATTAGCTAACATATTTATGGATAATTTGGAAGATCGAATATTTGAATTAGATCTTTCTAAACACATTATTTTTTGGTTTCGTTACGTTGATGACATTTTAGCTTGTTTTGACAGTTCTTTTGAGGTTATCAATGAGTTTTTAATTCTTATTAACAGTCTTCACACAAACATCACGTTTACACTAGAAACAGAACAAAATAGAGCTATTAATTTTTTGGATTTAACTATTACAATTAATACAAACAATGATTTGATTTTTCCATATACAGAAAACCCACAAGCACAGACGTCACTATACCTAACGATTCATGTCATCATAAAATGCATAAACTAGCGGCTTATAGATCTTTAGTACACCGAGCTTTAACTACTCCAATGAAACGATCACATTTTGATAAAGAAATTTCAATCATCAAACAATTAGCACATGCAAACCATTATAACCATAACATGATTGACACTTTAATTCAACAAAAAGATTATAGGTTAGCTATCAAAAGAATATTTCCAATTGACACTCAAATACAAGACACAAACTACATATCAATACCATACTTTGGCAAGATATCAGAATAAATTGCAACTATAATAAGAAAAACCACCAGTTACAAAATAACCTATAAAACTAACACCAACACCTTTTCATTTTTATTCAATGCTAAAGACAAAACACAAGATATCATGAAATCCGGCATTTACCGTTTGAATTGTTCTTTTTGTAACTCAGTTTATATTGGACAAACACTTAGAAATTTTGACATATGTTAAGATACAAAGAACATGTATGCTCTTATAGACTTAAACATCCAGAAAAATCGAATTATGCCAAACACATTTTGGAACAGAAACCACCCAATGACACCTCAAAACAACATTAAATTCTTACATTTTTGCAACAACAAACACAAATTAGACATTTTAGAAGCTTTTGAAATCTACAGACATAAACGAACAGTACCTTTAATGAATGAACAAACTGAGCTTAGTAATTCTCCTTTATTAGAAGTGTTAGATATTTAGTTTTTGTATGTATTGTATCTAGTTACCTATTTTCTGTATGTATTTATCCTTAGCAACGTGTTTGTTTATCAATCTTATCTACCTTTGATAATGACATAAAGTGTCGAAACAATATTGTCAGGTTAAGATATTAATAAAACTTGTGAAACTTTAACTAATCTTTGTATTTATATTATATTTCATGTTACAAAAAGTCCGTTTTTAGATACAATAAATGATGTGTGTTGTTTATGAATGAATAAGAAATAAAATATTGTACATTATACGCAAGGTAACTGTTTTTACTGGCTCAAGAAGGTGAGAGGCTCGCCAATCATTTCCTTCTATCGCCAGTAAAAGCAGGTTTACCTGGCTTATAATGTAAAATACTATAATTATAGGTTTAGATCGTTGTTCTGTATTTAACGGTATTGATTTATTACATTGCTAGCGTTCTAGTAGCCTTAATCACTCATCTCAGAATTGCAGCTCAATAGAGCTTGTCCACGCTGTGCAGATGAGCATGATTTAAAGAAAGCACTTCAAAAATCAATAAATGTTTTAATTGCATTACTCTCCAAGGTAAACCTGAATTGGGTAATAGATATTGATTGCAATCATACCAGTGGGATATTAATTGCACTGTTTATGAACAAAAAACAGTCATTCCAAAAACCTTAGTTTTTCACATTTTAACTATTGCAGCTTTATTTACAATCCTTGTCTTGGCACAATTGATAAATATCGTATTCAAAAAGTACAAAATTGGTGTTGTCGATTTATTTTCAATTTACGTCGATTTGATCATGTTTTGCTTAAAATTAAGGAGCTTGGTTGGATGAGAATGGAAAATCGTTATCAATATCAATTGGGAACTTTCACACACACTCTGCTAACATTAAAAGGTCCGACTACATCCCTTCGTTCTGAATTGATACCTAGGTCTACTATACACTCTGTAAATACAAGACATACTGATCTGTTCACTATACCGAAACACAGAACTTCTTTATTTCGTAGAGGTTTTACGTATAATGCGGTAAAGTTATACAATTCTATTCCTGCCGAGATTAAAGCTTCTAATACTACAAAATTTAAACATGACTTAAAACAATATTTATTACAAAAGCAATAATAGTACTAAGTTCTATCTTCACATCTGCCTATTACCTGATTATCTGAAATTCAGATTTTAGTCTATTTTTGTGTATTATATATATTTCATTATTTTTTTGCACTATACATTAATTACATCAAAATTTATAGTTTGGGTTCATGGGGTTTCCTGGTTAAATTGAGTAGCCTTTGGCTAGATTTCGCCAGGAATCCTCACACATATTCTATTTTGATATATACACATATTTTGATTCTTTTTTCTTTAATTCATTTTTTTGATTTATCTTGATTATGATTGTTTAATTTTTACTTGAAATGTATGTTTCTTTTGGGAAAATAAAGGCGATTTATTATTATTATCATTTTCAGTGAACAATAGCAATAACTGTTGCCTTATGTTGCCATAATATTGTCAAACAAATTACCAGAAGTCGCGATCAGCTCTTCCAATGATATTCCATCTGGACTTCTGAACAACTTTCACTGGTTCTGGACAAGTTATTAAAAAAATTCATTCATTAAGTCTGTATTATATTTCCTAATGACAATCTGTCTTTAAGCTTTAGTTTAATTTACGAGTATATTGTTTAAAAACTTATAAGTACTAAGTGCCAAGAGTGGGCACCTCTTCTAGACATATTATATTTCCAGGTTATTCAATCTCTTATGGTAGAACTGCATGTACAAAGCCTTGGCAGTGTATTCTTTAGCGTGCTGAACTTTCACCCAAGCGTGCCAGGTTCGACTCCTGGTACTGGCAGATCTGGTTAAGGTTTTCTGCAGTTTTTCCTCCGGTATGACACAAATGTGGGATTTGCGTTGTTCCATCTGTAAGTCGGCTGCAGCCTCATGTTGGGCCTACATAATAATAATCGCCCCCTCCCTCCTGCATAAGCTTAATAGATTCTGCGGCCTGGTTTCCAGGTTATGGGTTGTAGCAATTATTATTATTATTAAAATAATCTTCCTCTAAGGAAACAATAGTAAATTATCTTTTGGATTGTATCAAAATATGTAGTATTATTATTATTAAATGTAGTGGAATTTTAAATTCCATTACATAGAATTAAATTCATAATTTGAAATTTCTTTTTGTGTGATTGGATGTCATAAATTTGATAGTGATGAGATGCACCCAAACTAATACTGCCCAGCTTTATAACATCACATTCTTTTACGGCAACTTAATTAGGCAATACTGGCTATTCTTGTTTAGAAAATATAGCTAGTTGTCTTAAGTATTTTTTTAATGCAATTGAGGTTTTTCACCATTATGTGTAAACATATGCCTAAGCAAATTACATTTTGCATATCTTGTTGCAAATCTTGTTATTGAGCATTTATAGCCACATACATTACATGTGTTTCTGCAAGTCAAACTTTATTGTGCATTTGTAACTACAAATATTACATTGAAATGGTTAATAATACCTCTATGACAAAGTATGTGATTTTGCAACTGGTTTTTCTCCAAGCATTTATAATTACATACATTACATTTGCAGTTTCTTACGAGTATGTGTAAGCAAGTGCCTTTGTAAATGTTCTTTTCGTGAGCATTTATAAGAACAAATATTACATCCAAATGGTTTCTCACCACTATGTGCAAGCATGTGCCTTTTTAAAAGTGCTTTTCGTCCACATTTGTAATTACAAATATTACATTCAATCGGTTTTTCACCAGTATGTGTAAGGAGATGTCTTTTCAAACTTCCTTTATGCGAACATTTGTAATTGCATATATTACATTCAATCAGTTTTTCACCAGTATGTGTAAGCATGTGCATTTTCAAACTTCCTTTATCCGAACATTTGTAATTGCAAATAGTACATTCAATCGGTTTTTCACCAGTATGTGTAAGAATGTGTCTTTTCAAATTTCCGTTATGCAAGCATTTGTAATTACAAATATTACATTCAAATGGTTTTTCACCAGTATGTGTAAGCATGTGCATTTTCAAACTTCCCTTATGCGAGAATTTGTAATTACATATTTTACATTCATATGGTTTTTCACCAGTATGTGTAAGCATGTGCGTTTTCAAATTTCCTTTTTGCGAGCATTTGTAATTACAAATATTACATTCATTTGGTTTTTCACCAGTATGTGTAAGCATGTGCGTTTTCAAATTTCCTTTGCGAGAGTATTTGTAGTTACAAATATTACATTCATATGGTTTTTCATCAGTATGTGTAAGCATGTGCTTTTTCAAACTTCCTTTATACGAGCATTTGGAATTACAAATATTACATTCAAATGGTTTTTCACCAGTATGTGTAAGGATGTGCTTTTTCAAAGTTCCTTTATGCGAGCGTTTGTAATTACACATATAACATTGAAACAGTTTCTTGTCATCATCAGAGGGCATATATTCCATATTTTTAGTCACTGGGCATCCATATTAGAATGAATGAATGATCTTAAAGTTATCTTTTGAAATTAGACTTACGCGTATATGTTTCGGGATTTAGCAAAGTGTCCTCTTTTTATTTATCTTGTCACTAAAAGCTTTATCATCATTAACTAGAAGCAAACTAACAATTATCTTTTTCCTGTGCACAATGAAACAACTTTACCAGTAATAAAAGACGTGATGATAAATGTATTTATCTTTTTCTGTGTTTAACTTTTATATTCTATAAATACTGTATTGAGACTAATAGAGATGAAGAGTTTTGACAATGAGTTTATTTAAATCACTTCAAACTTCTTGAAAGGCAATATTCATAATTATATACTACACATATTGAACATGATTCATAATAAATGTCGTAGAAGTTCAACACTGAGCTAGAATGTTTTCTTAACATTAATAAAAGCAATTCATTGTTAAGAAAATGAAAACAATGATTCCAACGTTTCACTAAGAACGCACTATTATTGTGTCTAAATAGCCCGAATTATATACAGTGTGGAAATAAATGATTTTCATCAAGTTCCCTTTGGAATTTTTTCACATGTAAATTTTTCTGTACCGCTCTACTCTTTTTGATTTACTACTAAATTAGTTCTGTCAATAAATGAAATCAATCTGTCAAACAATTCATAGAATTTATTGGTTTGAGGTTATGGTACTGCCTTCTCTATTTTCGTAGAGCGGCACGTCGTGCTTTTACATGGGAAATGCAATGGTAACTTGAAAATCATTTATTTCCACCCAGTATTTGAAAGCGTACCACTTTCAAAACGCCAATCGCACGAAGAACATGACTATTTTATTACTTAGTCCAGTCAATAGGTAGTTTTACCTTGCAAAAGGTCGGGGAAAGTTTATACTTGGCAATTTTGTTCATTTTGGGGCCCTAATGAAATCCTGAAATTTGTAAACACGAGAAGTCGCCGCCGGCGCCGCCATCTTGGAAAATGGCTGCCAGAAACGGGTTTTTTGAAAATAACTCGTTTCCGCTGCATTTTACAGTACAATTAGCTATATACAAAGTTGTAGGGAATAGAATTTTCTACAAGTTTTGTATGAAACAAATTTTTATCAGGTCAATGGTTTACAATTTATGACAGAGGAAAGCCGAACGCTTTTTTGCAATTTGCAAACATTTTGAATTTTTCCTATAAATTTCAAAGATTATTGATTGTTATTGTTATTATATCATAAGATATGTATTATAATATAATATATCATTAATACATCATATTATATATACATATATATATACACACATACATACGTATGCATGTATGAATTATCAATATTTATGTATTACTCGTTTCCACATCACCAATGAGGTAGAGCAAATGACGCGTTTTTTTTTAACGTGGTATCCCCAGTAGGCCTAATCCACAATCATTTCTGTCGGAAAATTATCAAAGTTGGTAGTTATTGAATTTGTAATTTAGTGCGTTTGTTAAGTCTTTTTGAATACCTGGATGGGCCAAGTTGATATATATTTTCTTCTGCAGGTTTTTTTTCGGAATCATATTCAGCTTCATCTCCTGCTTCTTCTTCTTCTTCTTCTTCCTTTTCGTCCAGGAATGTTGAAAATTTTTCGAAGATTTCTGTTAATTGAACCACATCTTCATGTTCCTCCTCCTCCTCCTCCTCCTCCTCAGAGTCTGCTAAAAGATCGGCAACGTTTTCACAGGAGTGTCCATTACAGAATGAGCAGATGATGGAGCACTTTAGACCTGCTTTCCTGCAGCCACATTTTGAAGCACATCCTGTTTTGCACTTGCATGAAATAAATTTTAATAGTGCCTCTGGAGCAGGATCTTTTGTGGTTGTGACTGGAGTAAGTCCGAGTTGATTTCTCTGCCATCCCCATTCCTCTGGATTTTTTTGATTATCGTTCCATGTTTGGACTTGATGGTAAGTCCGAAACGAGTGTTCCCGGGCAGCTTCTTTTGTAGGTGGTAAGGTTTGTAAATTACATTTACTTTTTGTTATTGATCGTCTGAAATTGTCATAACGAAGAGAGTCTAGCGTAGCAGGTTTTTTGGAAGCGCCGCCGTAGAGTGCAAGTAAGAAATTCTCTCCTGAGAGAGCAACAAGTTCGGGATCTGCATTCGGGTCTTTAAATATTTGTAGATCCTGGTTTAATTGCTTGTTTTTCTTAAGAGTATTTATGAACTTCATTTTTCCTTGATTGTAAATTGCAGAGGTGGTGTCACTGCCACTGAATGCGTGTAAGAATAGTATATTGTCTGCTATATCTTCGCCAAACTGAAAACTTTTAGGAGAGTATATTTTTTCAGCAGTTTTACCTTTGCTTGGTTTTTTAAAGAAAACATTCAAATGATCCTTTGCTAACGCTGTCAAGAGAACTAAAAAATAACAATAACAATCAATAATCTTTGAAATTTATAGGAAAAATTCAAAATGTTTGCAAATTGCAAAAAAGCGTTCGGCTTTCCTCTGTCATAAATTGTAAACCATTGACCTGATAAAAATTTGTTTAATACAAAACTTGTAGAAAATTCTATTCCCTACAACTTTGTATATAGCTAATTGTACTGTAAAATGCAGCGGAAACGAGTTATTTTCAAAAAACCCGTTTTTGGCAGCCATTTTCCAAGATGGCGGCGCCGGCGGCGACTTCTCGTGTTTACAAATTTCAGGATTTCATTAGGGCCCCAAAATGAACAAAATTGCCAAGTATAAACTTTCCCCGACCTTTTGCAAGGTAAAGATTTTTTTGTGTCTCTATTGACTGGACTATACTATTATGTTGAGCCATTCGCACAAAACTTGGCTACAGATGTACTAAACACAGTAATGCATTGTGATTGGTTTAAAACCTTCGAGAGGTTTTAGCGGGATATATAAATTATTAAAAGTTGTTATATTTTGAGGTTATACAAAAAATGCTCTTTCTATGTTTTCCTGATTAAAAAATAATAATAATTTTGATTGAATAATAATATCTGAAATATTTCAAGGTGGTTTTCATACCGTTGCGACATTTTATAACTCGCTAAAATTGTTCTTGGTATTGGAAGTACTTCAGTACGTGGCTAATTCAAAATGAAATGTTACTTCAAAAGCTTTATTAAACCCTGAATTCACCAGAAGATCGATTAACACCAATAAACAATCTAACAGCAAATCAGTTTAATTACAGATGATTTCCGAAATTATTCCCAAAAATTAAATCGTTTTTACAAGCACTGCTGAAATGCATCTTGATTTCTCTACGAGGACGAAACAATAGTACCGACGCGACGTAGACAGAATCAAAGGCAGAAATTTATTTAAATAACACACAATTTACAATTTAATTTTGTTTTAATAATATGTAAGGGTAAACTAATTTACCTTATTTAAATTCCAAAATAAAAAGCCATTTTCTCATAAAAAATTATAAAGGTGATAAAAATCATACAACTTTTAATACCTACAAAAGCAATAAACATGGTTAAAGTTGAAATTAAATAATTTACGGAGGTTCGTTATATCTTTGGCAAAAATAACGCTAATTAAAAACGTACATTATATTAACAAATAACTGCAATTTTTGTGTTTAATATAGATATTGTTTGGAGCATCCGATCTATCTTATGAAATTCTGTCCCTCACATGCCATCTTTATTTCTTACGATACAGTCAGTCAGGCTCGAGAACGGCAGAGGTTCATGTTGCCTGCCTTCGGTAGTCACAACATAGGGATGAATGAAATAAAAAATTTGTTACAGTAGAATAATTGCAGCTTTACGTATTTATTTGTTCTTTCTTATAAATAAATGCAATAATTGTTTCATTAAGTACTGAATGAATTTCGTTTTTTTCCTTTAATAAGGTTTGATTACTTTTTTGAGGAATATCTCACATTTCTTAAACTGTACATACAGTTTAAAAGAAAACAGTAATAAATAAACCTTTGTCATGACCGGGAACAGTCCAGATATGAATCCAATAGAAAATCTGCAGATGTTTTTGACCCTTAGTAATAGCCTAATAACTATTGCGATTCGTTTGCGTAAGATTCTTTTAAATATTTTCCGTGATACAGTGATAGCGCACTTGAAACTTGTAAAATTGTATAAATAAGGGTAAATCATTTTTTGAATAAAAAGTATTATTTAGTTGCGTATGCGGAAAATTGCTCGAAAATCAATTGCTCGAAAACAATTGCTCGAAACCAATTGCTCGAAAACAATTGCTCGAAAAACTATTGGTCGAAATTAAGTAAGTTAAAATCATTTCTTATATTTAAGTGTTATATATTGTTAATGTATTTGGTTTTTATTAGAATTGTAATTATGTAATTTAATTAAAAACAATAGAATTATGTATAACAAAAAAAAAAGATTAATTCAAAATTCAGAATATGAAAGACGATCTTTTACCAAAAATACTATAGCTTAATTTTTCATTTTTCGTTCAAAACGAATGGTGATCATTTTTTAAATAGTATTTAATTTTTTTATTTTCATGCATGTTTACAGTTTGTTGCTTTATATTCATGAACAATAAAGGACCGTAAGATTTAACTAAAAATAACATAATCAGACCAGCCCTTCGATTGTTCCCTTTCTAGTAAAAATGTATTTTTAAAATGTACAACCAGGCGATGCGTTTATTTGTAAATAATAGAATATACTGTAAGTATTTAGGATGTAGTTATTGTAATAGTTGGCTGTTAAAAATACTTATTATTATATTGATAAATGATAATGCCAAAATTCAGATTCAAGAAATTTAGTATACCTATGTTAATTTAATTTAATAAAAGTTCTTGCTGAAGAATGAATCTGTACGAATCTATAGTTTTAGTCACTTATTCTTCACAATAATGTCACAATACGTAAAATGAAACTGGGTGAAAGAAATAGCAGCTGCTCTTCAGGTCAATGGTTGCATCACATGACCTTAGCCGCGGGCGAATAAATTTTGCGCGGCGCGCGATTTTGATTGACTCACTACAAACTGCGAATCATTCATTATTATTGCATTCAGTTTTGGTGTTGCGGTTTACTGTGCGTGCTTAAAAATGTCGTTAGAATTCGTTACAAGCGAAAAAGGAAAGCAAAAATTACTGGAACGTGGTCATCTATATATTCGAGATAAAGTGGTAGGTAGATGATAAAATGTACTGGAAGTGTGAAAAATCTCGATCTTTAAAATGTAAAGGCAGATTACAAACAGAAGAAAACCAGAGTATCCCGTTTCGATCTGGTGAGCACAGTCATGCGGCAGATGCAGCAGCAGTTAAAGCCGCCGCAGGGACACAAGATGCTCCACAAGTGATTATCGCTGCTGCTACGGTTGGGTTGTCTCAAGCCGCAGCAGGCAGGTTACCCTGCATCGACAGCTTAAAGAGGACGATTCGAAGCCAGCGACAACGCAGTAAGCACATATTTTTATTATTTCTGTAACACCCTGTATTAATTATTTGTATGTTCATAGGAAATGCTGCTCCTCCAAATCCCATCTATCATCGGGATATTGTTTTCCCCGAAGGATACACAATCACGGAGGCGGGCCAGGAATTTCTTTTGTTTGATTCTGGACCTACCGATGACCGTATACTAATTTTTCCACCCACCGAAATTTGTAGCTCCTAGCTCAATCAGATCATTGGTACGCGGATGGGACATCTAAAATGTTCCACCCCTTTTTGAACAATTATACACAATACATGAATTGGTCCACAGTAACACCATTCCAGCAATTTTTGCTCTGCTGCCAAATAAAACAGAACAAACTTATGCACGACCTTTTACACAAATAAAACAGCTCCAACCCATGTTGAGACCACGCACCATCCGATTTTGAAACAGCAGCAAGTAATGCTTTTCAAACTGAATTCCCTGCTACGACCCACACAGGATGCCTGTTCCATTTTGCGCAATGCATTTATCGAAGCATTCAAGCTAACAGATCGCAGCAAAGGTAACATTTAAAAATTCTTAAGTAATATTAAATATTTGTATAATTAATTTTATCATAAATTGAAATTTTTCAGAAATGAAACAGATGCGGGCTTTGATCTTCAAATGCGGATGCTTGCTTCACTATGTTTTGTCTCAGTCGCAGACTTATAGTGAATTCGTTTGAACATCTCTGCGACAATAACAACTACCCTGCTGATGCACAGCCCGTTCTAGATTACTTCGAAGATATGTGAATAGGTCGTCTAGATCGTCGTCAGTAACGTCTGGCCAGCTTATAACATCCTTTTACGGCAAATTAATTAGGCAATACTGGCTATTTTTTTAGAAAATATATGCAAATGCAATTGAGGTTTCTCACTGCTATGTGTAAACATATATGCTTTAGCAAATTACACTTTAGTAAGCTAATATAATTGCATATATGTTACATTTTAATAGTATATTATCACTGTTAGTGAGCATATCTTGTTGCAAATCTCTTTGTTATTGAGCATTTATAGCCACATACACTACATGTGTTTTTGCAAATAAAACTTTATTGTGCATTTGTAATTACAAATATTACACTGAAATGGTTAATAATACCACTATGACCAAGTATGTGATTTTGCAACTGGTTTTTCTCCAAGCATTTATAATTACATATATTACATTTGTAGTTTCTTACGAGTATGTGTAAGCAAGTGCCTTTGTAAATGTTCTTTTCGTGAGCATTTATAAGCACAAATACTACATCCAAATAGTTTCTCACCACTATGTGTAAGGATATGTCTTTTCAAACTTCGTTTACCCGAACATTTGTAATTACAAATATTACATTCATTCGGTTTTTCACCAGTATGTGTAAGCATGTGCATTTTCAAACTTTATTTATGTGAGCATTTGTAATTACAAATATTACATTCAAACGGTTTTTCACCGGTATGTGTAAGCATGTGCATTTTCAAACTTCCTTTACGCGAGCATTTGTAATTACAAATATTACATTCAAACGGTTTTTCACCAGTATGTGTAAGCATGTGCTTTTTCAAACTTCCTTTTTGCGAACATTTGTAATTACAAATATTACATTCAAACGGTTTTTCACCAGTATGTGTAAGCATGTGCATTTTCAAATTTCCTTTATGCGAGCATTTGTAATTACAAATATTACATTCATACGGTTTTTCACCAGTATGTGTAAGCATATGCTTTTTCAAACGTCCTTTATGCGAGCATTTGTAATTACAAATATTACATTCAAGCGGTTTTTCACCAGTATGTGTAAGCATGTGCTTTTTCAAATTTCCTTTATCCAAACATTTGTAATTACAAATATTACATTCAAGCGGTTTTTCACCAGTATGTGTAAGCATGTGCTTTTTCAAACTTCCTTTTTGCGAGCATTTGTAATTACAAATATTACATTCAAACGGTTTTTCACCAGTATGTGTAAGCATGTGCATTTTCAAACTTCCTTTATGCGAGCATTTGTAATTACAAATATTACATTCATAAGGTTTTTCACCAGTATGTGTAAGCATATGCTTTTTCAAACGTCCTTTATGCGAGCATTTGTAATTACAAATATTACATTCAAACGGTTTTTCACCAGTATGTGTAAGCATATGATCTTTCAAACTTCCTTTATGCGAGGATTTGTAATTACAAATATTACATTCAAACGGTTTTTCACAAGTATGTGTAAGCATATGCTGTTTCAAACTTCCTTTATGCGAGCATTTGTAATTACAAATATTACATTCAAATGGTTTTTCACCAGTATGTGTAAGCATGTGTATTTTTAAACTTCCTTTATGCGAGCATTTGTAATTACAAATATTACATTCAAACGGTTTTTCACCAGTATGTGTAAGCATGTGCTTTTTCAAACTTCCTATTTGCGAGCATTTGTAATTACAAATATTACATTCAAACGGTTTTTCACCAGTATGTGTAAGCATGTGTATTTTTAAACTTCCTTTATGCGAGCATTTGTAATTACAAATATTACATTCAAGCAGTTTTTCACCAGTATGTGTAAGCATGTGCTTTTTCAAACTTCCTTTATGCGAACATTTGTAATTACAAATATTACATTCAAACGGTTTTTCACCAGTATGTGTAAGCATGTGCTTTTTCAAACTTCCTTTATGCGAACATTTGTAATTACAAATATTACATTCAAACGATTTTTCACCAGTATGTGTAAGGATGTGGCTTCTCAACCTTCCTTTATGCGAGCATTTGTAATTACACATGGAACATAGAAACAGTTTCTTGTCATTATCAGAGGGTATGTATTCCATATTTTTAGTCACTGGGCATCCATAGACAGATGTATTTAATTGCTTATTGGAATGAATGATCTTAAAGTTATTTTTTAAAATAAGATTTACATGTATATGTTTCGGGATTTAACATAGTGTCCTCTTTTTATTTATCTTATCGCTAAAAGCATTGTCGTCGTGAACTAGAAGCAAACTAACAATTATCTTTTCCTGTGTGTTTCCTGTGCACAATGAAACAACTTTACCAGTAATAAAAGACGTGATGATAGATGTATTTATCGTTTTCTGTGTTCATCTTTTTTATTCTATAAATATTGTATTGAGACTAAATATAGATGAAGAGTTGTGAAAATGTTTATTTAAATCACTTCTGTGATGTATCTATGTATCAAAGAATCCAAGAATAATAATACAAATGTAAATTATACTTATTATAGCTTTAATTAAACATGTTCTACAAAACTTTACAGAAGAAACGTTGTTCTTCTTGTTGTTGTCAACATCACACTATAAAATGTAGATGGCGCTACATGTACTATTAAGTGTATACCGTAGAATATAAAACTATAGGAAAGAGCCTAATACCCTACCACATACGACCAGAGATATAGAGGTAGGGAGAACGCGCTTCGACGAGTGCGCATGCAATTTTACTAGGACGGAAAGGGCAGCGCCATTTTGAACCCGGTTGTCACTTTTGTTGTCACCTCAGGAGTTGTTGTTATTAGTAATTTGTGTGGTTATTAGAATCGATTTGTTATTATCAAGTGTTTTTGTGCTGGTGCTTTTGTGATATTTATGAACTTTGAGTAATAAGAACAATTTTATTGTACTACAATGTCGTGTGCTGCGAAAAGCTGTACGAATTGTAAAAGATTTCGACCCGAAGGAATTTCCTTTCATCGGTAATATTATTTATTACATATTTCACCTTGATTATGTTGTGGGAAATTTTTAAAATTTAAAAATATATTGCAAAATTTCAGGTTTCCAAGTGGTCTTCTTTTTAAACAGTGGATAACAACTTTAGGTTTAAGTGAGGACTTTAAACGGTCTGAAAATAAGTACTTTTGCTCCAAACATTTTAAAGACGGCGATTTTATAAAAGCAGGGAACCAAATAAGGTTAAGTACCTCAGCTGTGCCAAGTTTATTCTTAAATACAGAAGAAAAACAAGACGATGCAGTCAACCTAGAACCAAACGTTGTTATAGAGTACGGTCCATCTACATCGTATATCAGTAGTAGAACTGCAAATAGCTCTACTTCAAGTAGTTCCTTGAAATCATCAGATGATGTTTGTAAGCAAGCAACTAAGAAACCAACTGGTTCTAGCAAAAGGTAATTTTGTATTAATCGTCAATATTTAGTAATTGCTTTGCATTCGTTTATTATGTATTTATGTAATTTCTAAGATATAATAGTTATTTGCAATCACAATGTTTTAATCTTCTAGTGACAGTAGCCGAACTAAACGCAGAAAGATTGAATTTGTCAGAAAGATGCACAATTACAGGTATAAGAAGTAACTACCTACAACTATTTTTATTCTAATAGAATTTTATTGCAGCGTTTCACCCAGAAAACTGAAGGCTCGCACTATTCAAATAAAAAAACATCAAGAGGGTTACAGAAAAAAATTGTATTACTGCAAAACAAAAAATAACAAAATTAAAAAGAAGTTAATAATTTAAAATCTGTAGTGGATTATTTGAAAAATGGGAATTATCTCTCTGAAAATGCCATCGACCATTTAGAAAAAAGTTTCCAAGATGTACCAAATCTGTTAATGAGTAGGCATTTAAAAAATGTCCGAAATAAAACTGTTACACATGAAACGTACCCTAAACCTTTAAGAGAATTTGCAGCTACATTACATTTTTATTCAAGTACAGCATATGAGTTGGTAAGAAAAGAATTCATGTTGGCACTTCCCCACCAAGCAACAATACGGAAATGGTATAGTAACATCGACTGCAGTCCTGGATATATAGATGTGGCTTTTAATGCATTAAAAATAAAATATGAAGAGTCTCGCCAGAATAATCGAGAGCTCGTATGTTCTTTAATGCTAGATAAGATGGCAATTAAAAAGGACATCGAATTTGATGGCAAAAGAATGTGGGGTTACGTTGATGTTGGTGTACCACTGGAAAATGATGAGCTTCAACCTACAGACAATAAACTGCCAGCAGACACTCAGTTCTTTACTCAGTTTGTGCTTGTAGCAAGTCAACAATTCTTACCAATTAGTGAACGATTATTTCCTGATTTAAAAAGTCATATATTGGATACAGCAAAGTCATATGCTAGAATTCGAATATATAGTTTAGCCAAAAAACACACAGCTACAATACAAGGACCAATAGTTCGCAGGGAACTAACCAAACTAATTTTATTTCACAATCAATAAATTGTTGAATGTTGATTATTTAAAACCTTATTAGTAAAATTCACTCTGGTGTTTTGATGCAGAAGTTTGAAAATGTACTTTTAAAATTACCTGTTAATGTAATGTTGATAGAAATGAGATTCAGAAAACGGTAACTCGCCAATTAACAATTTCACGGATATATCCCCTATTCAAGGGTAATAAAAATACAAATTATAATTCCGCGAAATTGCAACCACAACCAGCTGACAGATATTTTAGATCATCAAAAAAAATACCAAGGAAACCAAAAACTAGTAAAACTGGTGACTTGATGAAACATTATATTAAAAATACTCAAGGCAAACCAACATAACAACTTACGCTAAGAAATAATAGTTGCTAAATAACGATCCACAAGCTTCGAGAAGTAGTTGGAAATATGACCCGTAATAATTTGTCTGTTGGGTAGCCTAACATCAGGATAAAGGGAAACTTAAAGAGAAACCCAAAACCAAGAACCCTAAAAAGAAAAAAAATGAATTTAACATAAAGTCAATACCTTTAACCAATACCACTTACCTCTCAGTGAGGGTTTTATGGCTATAGACAAACAGGCAATTGGAAACAATAAACGGTTTGGTTGATGATGTCGGTAGATTATTACTTCAACTAGAAAGAAGTAAGAAAATAAGAAATCTTATTTCCCAAAAATAATACATTTAGAAATTATCGATATAAGGTAACTTACATCAAAGTAGCCGGGGACTGTGGTTAGCTGCAGATCCTCTTCAAGAGATTAGCGAGTACGAAAAGGTGCGTTACCTATTGTTGTTATTGGTACCATTGAAGTACTCCTCCAATTCCCCTTCTTTACCGCTACTTTGCTTGAGAACAGCTGTAAGGTTACTTTAGTGGAGACAGCGCGACCTGCATGGTGTGTTGGATTCTTTCCAGATAAGTGCCGAGAAAGATACATTTATGATGAACAAATATACGAACTACCCTTTTTTTTGGTGTTTGGCATATCTTATTCAACTCTATGATTAAGACTTATAACTGGTAATATTGAAAACTGGGTAAACCCTCAGTAATCCAGAAAGACCATATCCTTTTCATTGCGGAATAATCAATCCATTGCTATTCTATATGTAAAGCCGAATGATATCATAACGCTACTCAAGAAATCATGAAGTTCCGTATATCCATGAGAGTTTTAACCTAGAATGTTACATAACCTTTAAGTCAAGTTTGACATTTGCCTACTTTTAAATTGACAACCTAAATCAATCATTCTTGAACTAAGCCTACTATCGGTCTGCCAAACTAATCAGTCCTATTCTATTGTTACCCTAATATACCCTAATTTTATCATACCTGTAACTTATTTCATATTACCGTAACCAATTATACCAACGAATTGAAGCCCTTAGTTGGTTCTCTTTTGATTTTATTTATATCAGGTACCTGAACCTATACTCCACTATAGGAACAGCAGCTTTCTATTGAGAATAAACTCGTAGTAAGAGCGTAAGTATCTGTAATCCCACTGTATTTATAAGTTCCGCATATATTTGTCTCGAATCACGTTAAAGGGTGTATCGCAATAACGATTGAAGCTGATTGATGCCCTTTTAGAACTTTGGGGTTCATTCTCGTTTATGGACGCAGTCGTTTACTTAAACGAGTGGCGCACGGGTTTTTCTTTTAGCTGCGTTAGCTTTGGGCAATATCGCGTTGACTGCAATCATTCACTTTGATACCGTACTATATACCCTGAGGCTGTGGCAAATTGCTGTAAAAAAACATCCAAGAGGCGATAAGAAGTTGAGGTATTTTCCCACTAGCACCTCCCAATTCGAGCAGTTGTGATGTTTATTTAAAACATTCTGACATAGAAAAATATTGGAGATAAATGTACATGTTTTATTAGAACTCTATTTATAAGTGTATAGTATTTCGTTCATTCTTTTTCTTCTTAGAAATAAATTTAGAATTAAAATATTTTTATGGAATAGAGAATGGAAATTTTAATTAATAAATATCCTTTTGAGCACATACGTAACGTATTTTGTAAGAAGTAAGTTTTAATTAGCAATTAGTAAATAGTTTAGAAATACAACAAAAATAAATGTACGGTATAATTAAATAAATGGATTTATTTATCCGTCGCAAATTTCGCTACAGCATAAAAAAAATTAGATAGAATACTAAGTGAATAACCATGCAAGGTCTTTGTTTCAGTAGTTAAATTTGTCTATGAGGATAGATTAATTTCAGTGCTTGAATACTTTTATTTATGCGAGAAGCGAGAGTTTATATGTATTTTTCATATAGGAAGGTAGGTATTATCTAGTATTATTGAAACTGACTTAATAAAAAAGTATTAAAATTATCCATTATGTTCTTCTAAATTGGAAAATCGTCCAGAAAGTTCCATTTCATATTTTGATATTATTAGCAAAATCTGCTATGCTATTACACTTTAGACACGAGTGTAAAAAGTAAATTCAATAAATAAATTACCACAACAACAATTGTTGTTGTGGTAATAACAACAATGGTTGTTCTGATAGACGTTCGTTCGTAATTATAAGCCATTCGGTCTTTGCATTACAATTTTGTATTTTTATCATTTTTTAACCCCTTTAATAGGGTTTGTAGAAAAAATAATGTATGAAATACGTGTTAAAAGTGAAATTATTTTGTTCGAAGAGATGAGTAATAACTCTGCTGGCGCGTCGTAGGCAGCATTCACTTTTGACGCTTTTCTATCATCATGATTTCAAAATAGTCAGTCAGTTAGGGGGTGTAACAGTGGCGTGCGGTGAGAATTTCGGCTAGGGAAGCAACCACGATTTAAATTTTAATACACCTAGGTACAATAAAAAACAGTGTTATAATTATTAAGCTTAAAAGTCTTTTAAGGAAGAATTTGTACACTTCAGTAGTATTCTTTTACTCTGTAATGATTAATCGGATTGGTAATTTTTTAGCACATCTCGTTCTTTTGAATACTGATTAACTCCCACCTAGTAAGATATTTTTAGCATGATTGGTAATCCCCTTACCCCTTTGAATCGTAGAAATTCTGTGATTGACATGATTGAAGCATAAAAGGTGCTGTAACGAAACTTGTAACTATTGCCAACGTTCTTTTGTGACAAAGCATTTTCACATTTTTATGATTGTTTAAATTGAATCACAATGTGCAAAAGAATACGTCTTTTATACTTATGGAATTTGTTGACTATTATTCTTTATTTAAAAAAAAGTACTACTATTTATTTATAATGCAACTCGATTTTGAGGTCTTTTTTAGCAAAATACCTGGTGCAGGTTTTAATCTTTGTTGTTAAATTTAAAAGTTCTGGTTTTGGTCTGCCTTTCTCAATAATTTCCTCCGAAACTGTATGAAGAAAATTTTTTATCAAATAATAATAATACTTTACAAATTGAACGGTACTCGAACCTCCACCGAAGCAGCTGAATTTGCAGTCATGACAATAAAGCAAGTTTAAATGTTGCATACAGAACAAACTAAATAGACTTATTTGTCTTTAAAAAATCCGAACTTATATAAATTGAAATAATAAAATGTTCCAAAATACAGTCTCATTCGCAGATTTACATTGCTTCAGTAACATTTAAAAAACACGAAAAATCGAACAAATGACGAAATTATAATAAACATCTGATCACGGAGTACGCTAATAAAAATAACTCGACCTTATACGATGTTAACTGTAGCCCATAACGCACCCGCGATTCGCCCGCTACCGAAAGCAAGACGTGCAGGAAGCAACGAAATCCGTGCTTATATGCAGTGTAACTAACACATTTGAATCGGTATTACCTTTCCGCGCAAGTCTAATGAGCCTAATTTAAAATGGTACTCTAAATAATTATACTTTTTGCTGTACGGAATTGATATTGAGCTTTAAGTTGACTAAACATTACAAATTTAAATAAACGATAACCATAATTTTATAAAACTATTTTTGTTAGCATTGTTTTTAATTTTAATAAATTCTTAAAGGAAGCATTGCTTCCCTTGCTTCCATGGACCGCACGCCACTGGGGTGTAAAAATGTTAAAAAACAAAATTTTCCTTATGTTGGGATATCTTGTTCAAACTAGGTATGTGAACGTAAAATATCGTTAGAAACATTTTTTCTTAATAAAATATTTTCCATATTTTAATAAATAAGGTCATTTTTCGTTGAGTTAAAAAATTGCAAATTTAACAGATACCTACCTATAATGCCACCTGTCACCTTTGACATGGCGTATTTTATATTATTGGAAGCAGAGGTTGTTGCCACGCATAGTTGTTTCCAATCAGAATATTAAAGAATTTTCTCATGTGGAATGTGAATCCAACTTTACGATACACAAAGTAAACTAGAATCTAAATTTTTAGCTTCTTTTTTCGCTACGTTAATATTGTCAGTTAAGATGTATTAGTCTTTATTCGCAAAGAAGATAACAACTGATTTTTGAGGATTAATAATTAAAGAGTGATGTTGTGACACCATATCTATAGCATTGAGATCGACGTTAATATCACGTATAGCATTTCGATGTACTTACTTTTACGATACGATTACGAATTACTTAGACAAAAGGAATATAGAAATTAAGAATCGTCAGCGAGAATTTTCAACTTACGTTTTAACATATTGCAGTGATATACACTCTTAATAAAACAAAATAATAGTATAAATATATATATCACTACAATATTTTTTTTAAATAACAATTTTGCCCTGTCACTAGCTCAAATTTTATCTCGGTGAAGCAATCGACAAATATCTCTTTTATCTGAAATAAACCAACCTTACCTTGCCAAATTTTGGTATCAATGGGTCCACCTGTAATGAACACCTGGGCTGGTAAAATTTTAACAAGCTGCTAAACAAATTATTTCCACACAAGAAAGAAAAGAACAACAAACAAAATTCAAAAATATAAATAGAAACACAATTTTATTTCAACACAAATAAATAACACAACTAACTACAAATCAGCTGCAAATCAGCATTTTTTTATTGTTGGGGATTTCTACGTATTTTTATATATTATCTCTAAACTACAAATCAAACAGATTAAATAATAATTAAGTTTTTGTATATTAATTATATCAATTTAGCAACTTTTCTTTTTTTATTAAATTAGGTTAAGTTTTCTCAAAATGTTTAATTTTTAAATTTATATTCTTAAATTGTCCCAATGTAAAATAGTTAGATATCTCTTTAATAAAAATGTTTGTCCGAAATTATTTCTTTTACTGGCCAATATAATGAAAATTAAAATCACTTACTATTTTGCCGCACACTCGATACTTTCTTTTACCGATCCCGGGAACAACATACTGCTATAATAACCACTATCAGCCTTTTGACTGGTGAAAGTGATATAAAATGCATCTTTGCAGAAAATTAAATCTTCTTAAATTTTTTTATCAACTTAAAAACTTTTTTTATTGTTGTGATGTTATCCAAATCAATTCTATAATTTATAATCTTCTTGAAATTACGACGAAAGCGTAAGTTATTTAAATTTCTTGCACGAAATCACATTTGTTAAATTTATAACCTCACTTTATTTGTTTCAAATTATTAAAATGCATGTTTTTATAGGTTAATCAAAATAGAAACGACACAACCTCCCCTCAATGCGTTCTGGAGATTACCGATTGTTTTTCACATTATAATTTACATTAAAACATATAGAAACAAAAACAATACAACATTCATCAAGTAATCCATGGACTAAAATTGACATTTAACATTTTTCAATAAAATATAAATTTCTTTAAAGGATACTATCGGCTTTCATCGAAAGCTCGGCCCCGGTTGCTATAGTTTCTATAGTATTTGCATTAAAATTTCTCGGCCCCGTTTTCACGCTGGGAATGTATGCAAATTATGATATTTACCACTAATATTGAGTTTCTTACAGCATTTTCGTTAATTTTTAGTTATTTCTTAATTTTTTTTATCTTAAAAGGTGAAAAATATATCAATTTTAAAGACTTTAATTATTCGGATACTAGATGGAGTTAATGGCACTTAAGATCATTCTTTTACATAAGAAATACCCATCCATTGACAATTTGATTGCTAATGTCACTTTTACATTTGTCAATCTGACATATAAAATGTCAAAAATGACATATTATACTAATATTGTCAAGAGAGTGGCTTTCGTATGTAGAAAATAAATTCCATGTTTTTAACACCATCTAGTATCTATCTGATAATTTATATGTCACGTGATGTTAAATTCAGCCAATGAGAGTTAATTAGATCTAATGAGAGTTAATTTGCTTAAGTTACAAAGCTATCACAGCAATAATAAAAAACAAGTGATCATATTACCTTATGCTGGTCTCTTTCTAAGAACATAATTCAATTGCCCAACTTTGACAGTTACGCTGTTCTTGTATTGACGTAAGTACCATAAAATGTAATTTAACAAAATACAGAAAAAATGTTTATTAATCGATGGGAAGACGCCTATGAAGGTGAAATAAATGATGAGTCACTCAATTTGTTAGAAAAATATACTTATGTAGCACCAAGACTAGATTCTAGTAGCGGCAATATGAATTTCTGTAAATAAAGAAATGATACATTTGACGGGAATATAACTCCTGAACTAGCTTTAATCTTGAAAGATTGCGCATTTAACTGATTACAAAGAAGAGGTAACAAACCTGTCTATGCAAATATTGCATCAGTTACAAATTGAAGCATCCATTTGTGGAATACCAACAGACGCATTGAATATAATCCAATACCAATATTCTTCAAGATAAACCAAAGAGGTACTGAGTTTTGTACCAGTACTAAATAGATGATTTAAGATTCAGATCAAGATATTTGTCCAGTTCGTCTCTATAAAAAAAACTATGGAAAGTTATCCCAGAATTGTAATAACCGATGGTATTTCCTAACTGCGAATCTAATTTGGTGTCTGCATCTACATAATTCAAGCTAGTTCATGAATGACCCCATTGAAATAAATAAACTATCATCATGCAGCGTGGACAAAAGAAAGTACTGAAACAATTCAGTTGGAATAAACCGCAAAGTAATTCACAAATCATAATAACAGATCCACTGCAATATCACTCCTTGCAAACGCTAATGTTCCAACAACAATTACTAAAAATAATTGGACACACGAATTCGAATTCTGTTCAACCATACTAGTAAATGCAACTGAATAAGCACGAAGATGCACAACACTCAACACAACAATGCAACATTTATACAAATATATACCAAAGCTGCGTTTTTAATGTACGAAATATGTATTGTGGCCAATCAATTATTTTTATGACTCTTATGTTATTTTATTCTTAAAGGTACAGTTGATTCATTTTGATTTGATAAGAACCAACCGTCAAAAATTCTAATTCTTTTGTGAGATTGGGGAATTCCATAATTCTGATCTGCAAGCTTCCATATCATTCTTTTCAGTTCCAGGTTTTCTTCTTCAATACTAATTCGTTTATATTGAGTGTATAATACAGACTTTAACTGAGCCACGAACAGTGTACAGTATACACTAACACGAAGTTGGTAATCTGAAGGACATACTACTCACGTCACTGTAAAATATGTGTGCAATGCATTGCACTTATCGTATTCAAAACATTTTTCGTTCTTTAGAAAGAGAAAATGTGGTTTTACTGCCTTTAGAGAAACAAGAGAGTACGCATTTGTTGAACAGTTCGAATTAAAAAAAGAAGCTAATTTTACATAAGTATTTTAATACATAAGAAGCATGGAGGACCACTGCACTGGTTTAAAGTTTTAATCAGCCCTGGTTGGTTATTCTAGCGTAATTCACAGTAGCGTTCCAATCCTGCTGGGAGTACCCAAAACTGCTTCAGCTTAAAGACTGTAATAAAAGGCAGCTGAAAACTAGGATGTTGCTGCCATAAATCCCAAGAACACCTACTTTAATTTAATCTATTCCCCATTCCTAAATCCTAAAGATGTTTTTCTTCACATTAAACCGTTAGATTGAGCTCCTTTGAGTCACCATTTTTTTGTTAAGAATTATTAAATTTTTGGTCATAGTATATCCTGTGAAATTAAATAATGCCCTGTCTTCGTAGTTTAATAGATATCAAACATATACAATTATAGATAGTTTGTAACCCCAGTCTACGATTTCCTGCTTAATAGGAATTGATATAATTCCATTAGCTAGGTTGATTTAGCTGTACAGAATCTGGTCTGCTATAGTACGGAACGCGTTGGATTGAATTCCTATTTTATTGAGGACAGGTTTTTCAATCTTTCGGTAACATTAATAGGATGTCAATCGTCATAAGATACTTTATCTATATAATTGTACCCGTAACTACATTTCCACTTAGCCCTAACCAGAGGTATAGCACACATTGAAAAATCGACTTTTCGACATTTAATTATGATACAAAATATGGAACCGATATTTATTTACCTTATATTGGTAGTACTGTATCTATGGCTTTCTATCGATTCTACTTTGTTAGGTTATAGTAAGCTGTTAACCTAAGTTAAGCTTTATGACATGCGTTTTTTTACCTTATTTTTATTCCACCTCATTCTCATTTTACCTTATTTTCAAACTACGGTTAGATGTGTTGCCTATACGAAAACATTCAGGGGCAGAGCGCAGATAAAAAGATACTTGCAGGTTTAAAAGAAAGCAATGATGCTATGACATCTCCGTTTTAGTAATTATTGTTGAATGTCAACAACAAACTTCATATTTTTCTAATTTTAAATAAAGAAAATGGCCTAATCTTCAAACTGGCTGAATTGAAAATGGTCCACTTCTAGGGTAACTCAAATAAGATCCTTTTTTTCTTAAAAAAAATCTTACACAAATGTACTATTGGTTTCATAATGATCTAGGACAGCAAGGCTAATATGATGCAATTTTTTATTATTTTATCCTATGCATTTACACTGAAAAAGAGAATAAAATAGCATCATATTAGCCTTGATGTCCTAGATCATTATGAAATCAATAGTACAAATAAGGTAATTGTAGATAATTGTCAAATGTATCATAAATGATAAACCTGGCTGTTGTAACCTACTGCAAGACGTAGATACGAGCTTTTCTTTCAATTGCCCTATAGCTTTCCATACTGATCAAAAAGTCTTTTTGTTAAAAACAAAAAATCTTACACAAAATTGGTAAGTTGTATTAGAAAGCTTTTAGTGTTTCCTACAAGGGATCAAAAAGGTTTTTTCAAAATGTACTGCAATGAAGAGTTATGAGGGGGCCGAAATATCATGTAAAGCTGATAGATGCCTTTGAGATTTAATTACATAAAAAGAATCCCCAACACTTCCTTAAACTAACAATATAACATTTCTATCTCTAAAATCCAACAATAACCTACAATTTGAATCGAACAAGCAAATTCTCACGGTCGACTAAAATTGTATTAATTTCCATTTAAATCTGTCCACATACCAATTTTACCCGTTAATCTTTACACAATATGATTATTTAACTTTTCCCAATAGTTTGACATCAATAACAAATACTTAAGATACAAAATTAACTCAAAATGAAATTTTAATATCGGCACAGGTGTATGAACATTTTTAAATCGAATTGGCTGAAAAAACAGACATAGAACTACAAAAACTTTATACAACTCACACAGCCAAGATGTTATCTAACGAAACTCCAACAATAACATCATGAACCTACATTAATTAAATTAGAACGGTGGCTCGACAAGCCAATACTATGAATCGCAAAAGGAAAAATAACCATTTTGAAAATGAAGTAAGGTAAGTAACTTTTATATATGCAAATCTACTCATAATAGTAATAATACTACTAATAATTTATTTAATTATAGGTGCATTTTACCAAATTTGAGCTATTGACGGAAGATTAAGAAAACAAGTCAACGTACCATTCGTTGTATTAAAAATTACAATTATTAAATAATATACACACTTAAATAGTATCCTTTTGTTGAAATATAAAACTTTGTATGCATGTTAACATAATATGAATAAATTATTCCACTAAAGAAACCCATTTTGAAAAATTATTTTGAAAAAAAATTTGAGGTTATGTAATGAATAGATCGGAACGTTAAATGACCTTGCATGAAATGTAACTTTAACAAGAAATTATCGCAAATAGGAAGTATTTATCTTAACTCCTGTATTTAGCTGGTTTCAACCGTACTTCTGAAACTATAAAATAAAGCTTTTAACATGGAATCGTTTACGAACGCCTGAAAGATAGGCAACCCAAATTACCTATTTAACATTTCTAACTGCTGATAACACAGCAATATGTATGTGTGAAAAGTGGAAGTATAAATTATAAAGAGAAGGGGTCCCAATATAAAACCATGAGGTACTCCTGTTTAGGTGAAAAGCTAGAAATTCCATTGTTTATTGCTTGGATTGCATTGTGATACACTGTGCACGTTGACTAATTGTTTATTGCATATAATGTTAAATACAATAACGCAATAAAATACTATTAAAATCTTCACTAAAATATTTAATTATAAATTATAACTGTCGTTTCGCTTATACAGTAGCTTCTTCAGATAAAGACTGGTTATAACTAAAACCAGTCTTTATCTGAAAAAGCTACCGTGTAGCGAAAGGACAGTTATAATTTTTCAATAAATATTTTAGTGAAGATTAATAGTATTTTATGGTGTTATTGTGTTTAATATAGTTTAATATATGATATAATATATCTTCATCAAGTTCAGGCCGAATCAATGCAATTGATATTATGTTACTTTTTTTGCATGTCGCAAAGGTTTAAAATAACTTTTTCTTGCTCCTGAACATGAGTCGCCACCTAAAAGTTTAAACTACCAAGGTATTTTATGTTATATACTTCTCCAAGAAATTAACGCACCACCAAAAAATAACCAAAAGTTTGAAGTTAATTTGTGTCTAGACCATGTGTCCGAGTTCAATGATTCTTTTTTTGTATGATACGTTTTTTATTCAAAAACATCAATGTACAATTGTTTTGTAAAAGAAATTATTTTTTTATGAATACAGTTTTTTATAAAATTTATAACACCCTGTAACGTTTAACAGTTACACCAACAAGTTAGAAATCACATCGTACACTAGCCTTATCGTTTCTTAACATTTTCGTTTTTTGATTCACTTTATTATCCTATTAGTACCGGAAAACATAATTTTATAGCATACCAGGATTTACGTAAAGTTAATATCAACATGTCCATTGTCCATTCTTTTATTACATATTTTATATAACATATTATGCATCCATATATGACATGGGATGCTGCGTAATCGTATACATTTAAAATACATAGGTACTGTTTTAGAAGTTTGAAACCCCACTTCCAACGTTTTAAGGTATCAAAAATTCGAAATTTATAATTCCAATACTGTGTAATTTCAAAGATAAAGAGCTTTACAGCCCAGAGATGCGGCTTTGAAGTTTCAAACAGAAATCTATCAGAGGTTTACAATTACAAGTTCAGAATTACAACAGTTTTTAAAGCATTGATTATAGAACTTCGTCTATGTTTTAAAATCTCAAAAATTATAAATTTCAGAGATATAATATTCGAAAACTTTAAAAGTTGCAGAATGTTACAGTAAATACCAATTCCGTTGGCTGAAGATTCTTGAAACGAAACGTCATCTGTCACGTAGTGAAAGGTATTCCTAGAATGCTACATTCGGGTGTTTTAAAGTCCAAAAATGAAGATTAAATCTAAAACCGACATAGTTTTAAAATGTAGTTTAAATTGTAAAGTCTCAATCTTAAGGTTCTAAAATTCGAAATCTCAGCAATTTAAAATTCAAGTCACAGATGTCACGTTTTATCTTTCAACTCTAGAGTCACTGCATCTAGACACCTAGGCCAGCTGGTCGATCAGAGTAACGCAAACCGCCGCCATATTGGGGCAGAGATGGGTGATTTTTAATAATGGGCAAGTTAAAACCACGTTATGTTAGAGGTTTGATCTTTCGGAATAAGAAAAACCTTGTAAAGTAAACGTGGATTTGATTAAATTCTATACAGAACAAATAATGAACAATTTCGTGCTTCGTTTGCCCCAATATGGCGGCGGTTTGCGGTACTCTGGCCGACAAGCTGGCCTAGGTAACTAGATGCAATGACTCTATTCAACTCATATCCGTAGTTTACATTGATATGTTCTGGGCGTCATTATATTGGAAACATCCAAACATTCCATTATTGTTTAAAATGAAAACTTGAAAACTAAAACTTTGAAAATTTAGATTATCGATTTAGATTAGAAACTTGGAAATTAAACTTTGAACGTCTCAGTTCTTGATATGTAATCTGTAAACGATTGAAACTAAAATACTGATCTTTAGAATTTTAGAGAAAATGAAATTTCGATTTTTTGAAACTTGGTTAGTCGATATACAAATTCTGAGGTAAATAAATAATTCTGAATAAAATGTGTATTCTATTGTGAGATCATGCCGTGTTTTGTAATCTGGTGTACCGTGTACAATTTCTTCCTTTAAATTTGTCTCTTGATTTTATCAGGTGAAAGAGGCTGTACATACGTTTTATAACATCTGCTTATTTTATTAAGTTATTTATCTTGCAATGAAAGACTTTTATGTAATTAAAGTTTGTGAATGAAGTTCTCTGGTGGACTTGAATCACTCAAGTCCACCAAAGAACTTCACCCACAAATTGAGTCACTTGAGGTCCTCAGTTGCGTTTAGCGGCAAATGCGTCTACATAAACTGCCCACAGCAAAAATATGTTTTCAAAATTTCAAAGTGTATCAACTTTGTATCAATTTTCGAATTTGCCAAAGCTACCGCTTTTCAAATAGATTTTTCCGAAAAATGGCAAATCGAACACTACAAACGATGCTTTGGAAATTATGAAAAGTACAAATCCATTGTTTTTGGGTGATTAGTCATTAGGAGGGAAAGATTTGCAAGTAAGAAACATCTCGACACCCCTCTTCCATTGAAAACACATATGATATTATGATTTTCCCAATTAAGGCAAATAATTTGTTGATCTGTTCCTTGTAGGTTTTTGTCATTTTCCTGTTCGTTACAAGGCATCGTAGCAACGTTATTCAATTCTAAGTTCTTATATTTTCTACATATATTATTACATTTGTTTCTTCCACCAAGTTATACACATTTCTGTTGTTTCTTCTTCACCACTTGTTATTTCCCGCTGTTCACCTTCTTGTACATATTTATATGATGGGCTAATACTGACATTTACGTCTACTGAATGACTTTGTAATTTTTAGAGTAACTCATCAAGATCATCTTCAGTTCCTAGGGATTTAATCATTTCATTGGAATGATTTGTAGAGGATAGTCTAATTTTTAGGTCTGTACCAAATTTTGCCTTGTACCAATCCAATGTCATAATCCTATGGAAGGAACAGTTTCACTGAAACTGTTAGAAATAACAGCCAACTGACCAATTTGTGTAATTATTGTCCTGCAGTCAGGTTGGCAACATATTTTTGACATCCTGATTGCTTCTTGCTATAATACTGCCTTGTGATTAAGGATGTCGCTGTTGGCCATGAATAATTTCCAACTCAGGTCATAGTTTTACTAATTCGACAGTTATATAGTTTGAAAATCCGCGGTCATTGTCGCTTTTCTGATATGGCTGGAGATGCAAATTCAAGGAAGATTTTCAAAAGCTTCTAAGCTACTTCAACAGCTTTCTTTGATTTCAAAGGACGTAGGCAAATAAATTCTGTGGGATGGTCCTAATAATTTAGTAACAATTTGTATTCTTCATCTTGGCATGATTGCTAATCGATCAAATCAACTTGGCCCCGAGAACAAAATTCTTTTAAAACTATAGGTTTAGTAACCAAATTTGTTTGTTTCGATTTTAACATTTCTTTTCTTAAGACAAATTTCACACGATTATAGAAATATCCGAAAACAGGTCGTGGAATCTGATCTGATTTTAAAGCAAAAATCATTTTATCTCTAGGACCATGGCCCAGTGAAATATGTGCCGAATACAATATTTCAAAGTTTCAAGTCTTCTTATGGTGTCACATAGATAATATTACCATGTTTTCCGCGGAATAACGCATTACACCAAAAGCCTACGACACACAAATATGTTTAATAAATATTTTCTCTTAATTGTTTGATTTTCTTGTTTAGAAAAATAAATACGTATGTATTCCAGGCCACCCTGTATAGTAACCTCTAACTGTATCTTTTAACAGAATGTAACTCTTGCATTCTATGCTTTTTTTAATTGAAACTTCCACATACTGAAAAATTGATTTCCACTAGAAATCTTTTATTTTAATAATAGCTAGAAGTATGTATTTTAAATAGCTTATGCTATTATAACTTAATAGTTGATAAGCATAATAGCTTGACATCCATAGGTGGAATTAAACGTAAACCCTTAAATAATATGAAACTAAATTAATATTATTAATTTATTTCCTAATTCTTAATAATATAATAATAAATACTTTTAATTTAAGGAAAGAGATTTCAGTAGACATTCAATAATGTCTTTCAATCTGATAAACAGAAAAATAAACAATTATAACTGATGCTTATAAAAATGAAAATGAAACCTAATTTGTTTAGTGTTGTTTATAACACAGTAATTTACGAGCGATCCTGGACGGAATATTTGGGAATTCCAATGTTGAATTAGTCATATCTTCTGTCTGAAAGAAAAGAAACCAGTGTAAGATGGGTTATCTAATTAATTTTCTTTTAAGGCGCAATGGAATTTGTAGTTTCGCGTTATCAAGCGCCCTCTTAAACTTTTTACAAATAATTTTGTAGAATTACTTATTAAACTGATTGGTCTATCGTTTTTGGGCCGCTTTTATGGATAGGAGTAATTACTATATTTTGAAGTGAGAAGGTATAATTCTGTTACAACAATTCTATTTATCATATGTAGTAATGGTTGCTGAATCAAAATGTGGGTGTTTTGTCAATTTAGTTGTAATTCCATACAGACCTGGTGAATCTGTAGTTTTTAAATGAGTGATGTGGTTTATCTAATTCATTTTCATTTGCTGGGGATAGAAAAATACAACTTTGTGAAGTATAATCTATATTTAATGGATTATTGGGTACTGGTATTGATTCGGCCATTTCATTACCAATATTTACAAAATAATCATTACAGTGGTTCGCTAACTATAATTCATTTTCAAATGTGATACCTTGATCATTTGTTATTCTTGTATGGTTTGTTTTTGATACATTTTCATACGTAGCATTTTTAATTAGGCATATCATATTTTTTTACATTGTCTTTATTATTATTTATTTGATTCTTATAGTAGTCATTTTTTGTTTTTCAATAATTTTGTTTGAAGTACATATATCTTTATTTTTTGTATTCATCGCTTAACTCTACACTGAATTATGCAACAACCGCCTTTTCATTTTATCCCTATGCTTAAAGGGGTTGTAGTGCAAGAAAATAAATTTTAGAATAGAAAAATCTAAGAACAACACTGAAAACCGCACATTTTTAAGATAACTAATAACGGTATCCGACACCGGCCATTGTCTATAAACTGTACTGTATTCAGACCATTGACTGAATTGTTAAAAATGCACTGTCTCGGACCAGCAACTGAAGTCAAGCGTCGTCTCTTAAAAACTGAGGGTTATTTTATTATATACTGAGTATTCTGGAGGGTGCAGTTCTGCATACACCAATCAAAAAATCGCCCGTTCCGATCTGAACAAATCAGGACTGCGGAGTCCACGTGTAGTCGATAGAGGAAGTTTTCTTGATTCAGCTATTAGATTTTGACCTTAAAAGACTAGATACTACGCAATTTGTGTTTCCGCGGGCGAATTGTGCATACAGATGTTATCTTAATAAACCTAGCAAACACAGTAAGTTGTTTTTAAGCGCATATGTAAGTAACCAAAAGAGATTTTTTAACACGTAGCGGACATAAATTTGTTAGATAAAGGTGACTTGCGTTATATTTTCACGGAACCCAAACTACAATATCTATGGGAACTAAATGAAATTAGATTTGCCATGATCCATGTTATTATTTTTTAAAAGTTTTAACAAAGAAGCTATTTCAACCAATGTACACGTGCGTAAATAAAATACAGAAAGGAATAATTTATTGCCCAAATATTTTTTATAATTCTAAGAAGATTTGAAACACAACCTTTTTTAAAATAATTTTTATAAGATTATTTGTACCAAATGCAGACACAAGTCTGTATTTTAAGAAGAACGCAAATTTGCAGAACCGGACTTAAGATTTTTCAGTAAATATGTAGACAAAACTACATTTATTCAGGACTGATAAAAATATGCCGTTACATGACATGCACCCAAACTTATACTGGCCAGCTTATAACATCCTTTTACGGCAACTTAATCAGGCAATACTGGCTAGTTTTGTTTATAAAATATATGCAAATGCAATAGAGGTTTCTCACTACTATGTGTAAACATATATGCCTTAGCAAATTACACTTTAGCAAGATAATATAATTGCATATATGTTACATTCTAATAGTATATTGACACTGTTGGTGAGGATATCTTGTTGCAAATCTTTTTGTTATTGGGCATTTATAGCCACATACACTACATGTGTTTTTGCAAATAAAAGTTTATTGTGCATTTGTAACTACAAATCTTACATTGAAATGGTTTATAATACCACTATGACCAAGTATGTGATTTTGCAACTGGTTTTTCTCCAACGATTTATAATTACAAACATGTGCCTTTGTAAATGTTCTTTTCGTGAGAATTTATAATTACAAATATTACATACAAGCGGTTTCCCACCACTATGTGTAAGCATGTGCCTTTTAAACTTCCTTTAAGTGCGCATTTGTAATTACAAATATTACATTCAAACAGTTTTTCACCAGTATGTGTAAGCATGTGCTTTTTCAAATTTCCTTTATGCGAGCATTTGTAATTACAAATATTACATTTGTGACAAAACAAAGTTTGTTTTGCAGTTTTGAGATTGTAGGTTAGCTGTATGTAGGAAATGAACGCAGGATCTTGAGGAAATGCTTTATTGAGGGCTAGTCTGGATGCCGTACACAGGGTTGTTTCAAATCGTCTAAAAGAGTTAATATAAATCAAATAATATTACAACAATGTATGTGCTACCCTAATCAAAATCTTGCAAAATGTTTATGAACTATTTGTTACACATGACAAGGATATATTTAGTAAATGAGGTATCTTTACATCATTTACTTACCTAAAAGAGTGACCAGGATGCAAATAATTCAAAAATTTTGATTATTGGTGTATTTATTATAAAAAAGCTTGAGGTTCACAAATTTTACACAATTCGAATGACAGGGCAACTAGAGTTGTTCTGAACTTTCTTTTTTTTCTCACATAGCCTGTGTTGATCAATAACTCAAATAAAAATTTACATTTTTAGGATTGGTTTTGCCACACATTCAAACGGTTTTTCATCAGTATGTGTAAGCATATGCTTTTTCAAACTTCCTTTATGCGAGCATTTGTAATTACAAATACTATATTCAAACGGTTTTTCACCAGTATGTGTAAGCATGTGCCTATTCAAACTTCCTTTATGCGAGCATTTGTAATTACAAATACTACATTCAAACGGTTTTTCATCAGTATGTGTAAGCATATGCGTTTTCAAACTTCCTTTACGCGAGCATTTGTAATTACAAATACTACATTCAAACGGTTTTTCACCAGTATGTGTAAGCATGTGCCTATTCAAATCTCTTTTACGCAAGCATGTGTAATTACAAATATTACATTCAAACGGTTTTTCATCAGTATGTGTAAGCATATGCTCTTTCAAACGTCCTTTACACGAGCATTTGTAATTACAAATACTACATTCAAACGGTTTTTCACCAGTATGTGTAAGCATGTGCCTATTCAAATTTCCTTTAAGCGAGCATTTGTAATTACAAATATTACATTCAAGCGGTTTTTCACCAGTATGTGTAAGCATATGCATTTTCAAGCTTCCTTTTTCCGAACATTTGTAATTACAGATATTACATTGAAACGGTTTTCCACCAGTATGTGTAAGCATATGAATTTTCAAGCTTCCTTTAACCGAACATTTGTAATTACAGATATTACATTCAAACGGTTTTTCACCAGTATGTGTAAGCATGTGCATTTTTAAATTTCCTTTACGCAAGCATTTGTAATTACAAATATTACATTCAAACGGTTTTTCACCAGTATGTGTAAGTATGTGCTTTTTCAAAGTTCCTTTATCTGAACATTTGTAACGACAGATATTACATTGAAACGGTTTTTCACCAGTATGTATAAGCATGTGCTTTTTCAAATTTCCTTTATTTGAACATTTGTAATGACAGATATTACATTGAAACGGTTTTTCACCAGTATGTGTAAGCATGTGCATTTTTAAACTTCCTTTCTGCGAGCATTTGTAATTACAAATATTACATTTAAACGGTTTTTTACTAGTACGTGTAAGCATTTTTAAACTTCCTTTCTGCGAGCATTTGTAATTACAAATATTACAGTCAAGCGGTTTTTCACCAGTATGTGTAAGCATGTGCTTTTTCAAACTTCTTTTATACGAGCATTTGTAATTACAAATATTACATTCAAACGGTTTTTCACCAGTATGTGTAAGCATGTGTATTTTTAAACTTCCTTTATGCGAGCATTTGTAATTACAAATATTACATTCAAACGGTTTTTCACCAGTATGTGTAAGCATGTGCTTTTTTAAACTTCCTTTATCCGAACATTTGTAAATACAAATATTACATTGAAACGGTTTTTCACCAGTATGTGTAAGCATGTGCCTTTTCAAACATCCTTTACGCAAGCATTTGTAATTACAAATATTACATTCAAACGGTTTTTCACCAGTATGTGTAAGCATATGCTTTTTCAAATTTTCTTTACGTGAGCATTTGTAATTACAAATATTACATTCGAACGGTTTTTCACCAGTATGTGTAAGTATATGCATTTTCAAGCTTCCTTTAACCGAACATTTGTAATTACAGATATTACATTCAAATGGTTTTTCACCAGTATGTGTAAGCATGTGCCTATTCAAATGTTCTTTACGCAAGCATTTGTAATTACAAATATTACATTCAAACGGTTTTTCACCAGTATGTGTCAGGATGAGGTTTCTCAAACTTCCCTTATGCGAGCATTTGTAATTACACATATAACATCGAATCGGTTTCTTGCCATCATCAGTGGGTATATATTCCATATTTTTAGTCACTGGACATCCACAGTCAGATGTATTTAATTGCTTATTGGAATGAATGAATAATGAATGATCTTAAAGTTCTTTTAAAATAAGATTTACAGGTATATGTGTCGGGATTTAGCGCAGTGTCCTCTTTTTATTTATTTTATCGCTAAAAGCTTTGTCGTCATGAACTAGAAGCAAACTAACAATTACCTTGTTTCCTGTGCACAATGAAACAAATTTACCAGTAATAAAAAACGTGATGATAGATGTATTTATCTTTTTCTGTGTTCATCTTTTTTATACTATAAATATTGTATTGAGACTAAATATAGATGACGAGTTGTGAAAATGAGTTTATTTAAATCACTTCTGTGATGTATCTATTTATCAAAGAATCCAAGAATAATAATACAAATGTAAATTATACTTATTATAACTTTAATTAAACATGTTCTACAAAACTTTACAGTAGAAACGTTGTTCTTCTTGTTGTTGTCAACATCACACTATAAAATGTAGATGGCGCTACATGTACTATTAAGTGTATACATTCTTTCAAATATGTTACACGCTTCCCTCACAAGATACAACATGTTGACCTATATGATTACAACATAAGGTTTACAAATTTAAACGAACAGGAGGTTTAATGTTACGTTTAGATCTAGTACTAATAGTAGATATTGGTGTTCTTACAATCGGTGATTTAATACATGTTACAGATTCATTAGTTTTAACAATTTCACCATTATCAAATTTATTAATAACAGAATCGTTAAGACATGGAATACTGTCGTTAACCTTGTTTTGAACAACAGAACTGATATTAGTACCAGCGCTTAAATTAAACTGTTTTTCTAGACTAATACATGAATTTTGTTTGGGTATAGCAGTAGGTATGGGAGAACTTACAAAGGTGTCACAACTTGTGACATGTGTACCTATCAATTCTATCACGAGTATCAACATTCTTATAAAATTCACCTACTTTAATTAACCGGTCAGAATGTCGTTTCCAAATTAATTTGTCATCAGTTTCACAAAGATAAGTTCTAACTCCTCCTCTAAGTCCAATTTGGTTTATGTGTATTGTTCCGGTAATCTTTAGTATATACTGAGTCTCCCTGATGAAAAACTATTTATCTATTTCCACTGAAATACTTGATTTACCTTCCAATCTGTTTGTCTGCGTCCGATTTATGCAAAAGATCTAATCTAGTTTTAACATGTGTATTAAACATCAATTTAGAAGGACATTCTCTTGTTACTGAATGTGGAGTGTTTCTATATGCGAAAAGATAACGACTTATTAAATCTTTAACTGACATGCTAGAATTACTAACATCTGTCAATGTCTTAGAAAGACTAACCTTAAATAATTTGGCAGCACTTTCAGCAGCACCATTAGTAGATGGATGAAAAGGTGCATATGCTTTCGCTAACAATCTGGTATAATTACACGATAGCCCCACATTAAGATACTGTTTTCAATATAAATTTCATTGCATCGCACAAAATAAGGTTTTAAATCCTGTGGCAGCTGACTAGCCCAGGCATCGCGAGAAAAAACATAAACTTTACGTAATGTTATGTCTTTGTTAATAGCATTCTGAATCATGTCCATATTAATAGGAATATTATCCCGTGTTACTGAATTTAAATAATCTAAGTCATGGGAATCCGTGATAGCAACATTTACTAAAAGTAAATGCGACAACCCGTCCGCTCCTGCATTTAGACCATCCTTAATATACTTAATAGTGTAACTGTAACCGCTCAAAAATAAGGTCAAACGTTGGAGTCTGCCAGCCGCCATACGTGATATTTCTTTTTTCCCCCGAACAAAGCTAACAAAAGCCTATGATCTGTGCACAAAATAAAATGTCG
Source organism: Agrypnus murinus (assembly GCA_929113105.1). Taxonomy (NCBI): domain Eukaryota; kingdom Metazoa; phylum Arthropoda; class Insecta; order Coleoptera; family Elateridae; genus Agrypnus; species Agrypnus murinus. The sequence continues at coordinate 6,734,496 of OV816027.1, forward strand.
GCCCATTAAGTACTGGTAGAATCTTTTTACCGCCCAGTAGATTGTCAAAGCTTCCTTGTTGATTACAGAGTAATTTTTTTCACTTACCGAAAGCGTACGTGAAGCAAAACTTATTGGCCAGCAGAACCTGACCCGCATGACTATGTCAGAGAAATCGAAAATGTAAATTTAGAAATCATTTGATAGCGCCTTACTAATAAAGACATGTTAACAAGCGAGGAGACTGAGATTACGGCCATAGACTTCTGGTCACTATATGGTTTGGTAGGAATCTCCCAATTTTAAAAAAATTGACATCCAATGCCAATTTTCTTGGAATTTTTTCAATTGATTGGATTTTCAATTGGCTTCGAATGATTGGATGGGAAACCTTCGTGTACACCTTGCTACCCTGCATTGGATATTTAAAGTACGCAGATTCATAGCATTCGGAGTTTAAAAAAAAAGAAGTTTTCTGCTATTTTAAATCTATCTAATTTCCATCAAATGATATATTTTTGAAAACTGGATATTCTGTTAAGGGCGACGTATTGTATAGGCCACTGAAAAGCAACACTAAGAAGAAGGAAATAATAATCCTTATTCAAAACCAATAAGAGATACAATTAATCGATTAAGGTACATTCCGCATGAAATTATTGATACCTTTTTTTGAGACACAACAGTTAAATCCAATATTTTAGCCAATTTAATATAAGTGAATATTTAATATAGATTACATAGGTATCATTAATAATTTCTATATTAATTTATTTTATATCTTCCTATTGTTACATTTAAAAAGAGATATAAAAAAGAGAGTATTTTTTGTGTACCTTTAATTTGAACATTTGTAATGCTGACTGGAATAAAGTTATCGTCTGTTTCTTGATCATACATTGTATGTATTTGTTTTAGTAGTTTTAGCATTTTCTTCTAACCTTAAAACGCTAACCTTAAAAGTAGACAAAATTCTCCTATCAATTTTAAAATACATAAAAATAATAAATGAATGCGATCAATTGAATCATTTTCCCCCTTGGAAATTTCAAAGTTTCGTATATTAAAATATTTTCAATAATCGTCTGCAATGACCGATAAAAAATGTCATACTAAGTTTTCTGCGAGTTTACCTTTACCTAATCTTTGACAAATACATAACAAAGCAATCTGTAAATAAGATAAAATTTGCATGCAGTGTAGATTACTCATTTTAATCTGCTTATATTGCACTATTTCCGTACTGAGTAATAAAGAAAAAACAAAATTAATTGCGTTTTGTGTTGTTTTACTTGAATCCCATACTTAACATAAATGTTATTTTAGGTTTAGCAAGTTCGTTGACAACAACAGATTGAACCTGACAGTATGTCATCATCGTTATTGATTCAATCCTTTCTCCCCTACTCTAGAAGCAAGTTCGGCTCGTTGTCAGAACGAATAGTAAGAAATGTTCTTTCAGGTGTTCAAAACCAAATGTATAGAAGACATGTAGTATGCATGTATAAGGTCATGAAGTAATTGAAATTAACAAAACTTGATTCTGAATTTGTTGTATCAAGAAAAAAAAACAAAGAAATTGCTGAATAAATAAAAAGTCAAGCTTCAATCAAGCTTAATTATGTTTATTTTACCAAAAAAAGGTTGACCATTTTACTTACCACATAATTTGCGACTAGCAAATCATCGCGTGATAACTGATAATTAATTCTTGCGATTTCTGTTTTAGCGCAAACCAATTTGTCACAAGTTGTAAAATAACAGACAAATTCTGACAATCGATTTGCTTGATGCATATTCAAATACGAAATAGCTTACCAGTGATTCTAAACAGGTTTTAGATAAACCTAAAAGCCTTGATTTGTTCTTTGTAACGCATAATACAGTATACAGCGCTGCTATAATTTAGGAAAAATTAATATTTTTGAGATGATACTCCCGTAATAAATCATAACAATACTGTCATTAATTAACCTAAGCCAAACAGTGAACAACAAGATCGCTGTTGATAACATCATATACTTCTAATTACTAACTTTAAAAAAATCGACAAAAGAATCTTGTTTTGGTTCCAAAACAAGATGTCATATCATTTCGGCACTTGTCTGTAACAATCTCCTAAGTTAAATAATTGAATTTTGGATGTTACCAGTTTCTATTGTCCGAAGAACATCATGTCTGGGTCCAGTTGCACCATTACTCTTAAAAACTCGATGTGGCAGTTAATGGAAGGTCACTCAGGATCTGACTCTGTATGACTTGTATCATATTTTGTTTTGAATTTATTTTTTTGTGCCGATATAGGTAGTTCCAGATCCAGAATTGGGCCGGAGTCCCTGTGTTAATAATAATCGCCCCTTCTCTCTCGCACAAGCTGCATAGCTTCTGGATCCTGGTTCCCAGGTTATAGGTCGTAGCTATTATTATTATTATTATTAAAATCATCCTACTACAACCTACAGAAACACAAAGGCTATTTTTATATAAATAAATACCTAACCTATCAAAATATAGCTGTGCTGGAAGTATCAGCTTGATCCAAATAACACTGCTTTAGTTTTTGCCGGCTAACCCCCAATAAGTCGGAGAGGGGTAATACAAGATATAAAAGATAAAGAAAAACAAGCGCCACTTCGTTTAAAAACAATGCTAATTACTAAAGCTTCAAGCTTATCAGACAAACGAAGAAATAGATCTTCTACTAAAATATGGGCAACTTCCACAATTTTGGTCGTACCGTACATATATACTTACAAATGACTAGCTGGAAAGCAATATTAAAATCATACAAATAATAAATAATAAATAAAACACACGTAGTGAAATGTAAACTTTCTAAGTAGGGCTTTATTTTAATTGTAAGCATTGTCTATTGTGCAGATCAAAAATTTTAATGTTTAATAAAAAAACGGTGAATGGTGATTTGTATCACAGTTGGCTTAAAACTACCCTAAGACAATTCCACTACTCGAGATCTCGTGTTGTTCTTAAAATTAACATGCATGAATACATTGTACACACATTTAATAAATATATATAAACATAAATAAAATGACACAGAATACATACAAGTTTATACAAACATCCCACCATTCGAAAACCCACGGCTGTTTTATTTAAAGCCTTGCTTAGGGGTTTTCGCTTCACCCTTCGATATCTGTTGTTTTGTTCCGACCCGGTACATGTATAGATGTAGGTACGGACCCAAAGGGGAAGAACCTTCTAAATGAACCCACGATCAGAGAGGCAGGAACAAGAATAAACGACAACGAACAACAAAACCCAAAACAAAAAGACCTACAAAGAAATCACCCTGTATATTGTATTAATTTTAAATATTTGAAGATTTTTACCTTTCTATAAACTGAAAGGTCTTTTACAATACAATTCCCTCAAGGTGACGGCTAGGGAAATAATATTACCTAAAATAAAAAGACATTTGTAATTTTAGCACATGGAAATGAAACGAAAAGAATTTACCTAAAATGGTTGGCACCAGAACGTAATCCGTCTAATTTGACGGTTGATCGCATATCACCAATCAAGTGATCATTCTGCTGAATGCGAGATTTATTCCGCTAAAGCGAATTATATCCAAAATCAATTTTCTAACATATCTCGAACATTCAACTTCTAATGCCAGACAGCCATTTTTTACCTCAACTCTGCTATTGAGAAGGAGCTTAACCGCGCAGGAGCGACTTTACGATAAACATAAAGAAAGGGAAAACCAGTGACAACCAAACTAATGGAGAAGCTTGGTTTTAAACAGTGACCACCAAACAAACAATGGGTTGTGAATTTCAACGTTATACTACTCTAATGAAACAATAATAGTAAATTATCTTTTGGATTGTATCAAAATATATATTATTATTATGCTAAACCATCATCCGGTATCGATGGTATCAATGGAAGAATAGTGAAATCAGTAAAGGAACTAATTAGTGAACCTTTATCACACTTAGTTAATGAATCTTTTTTAGCAGGAGAATTTTCTAATATGAAAGAATACAAATGCATACCTGTATACAAGAAGAAAGGTTCCAGAACAGATGTCATGATTTATCGACCTATTTGTATTTCAAGTCAATTTGCTAAAATCATTGAATCAGCTTATAGTATAAGATTAACAAATTATCTAGAAGGTTTCCAAATGATCTCAAGTGCACAAAACGGTTTTCGCAGTAATAGGTCTACTATCACAGCAATCAATGATACTATTGACTTTATGTATAACGCTCTAAATAAAAAAGATCATATCATAGGCCTGTTCTAGGATTTTAGCCGAGCTTTTGGCACTATAGACCATACTCTACTGCTAGATAAAATGGAAGGCATTGGTGTAAGGGGTATCCCATACAAATGGGCTGTTACCTATGTAGCAAATCGAACTCAAACTACCATTGATGGTTTTAAATTAACAACTAAAAACATAAGATTTGGTGTTCCTCAGGGCTCTGTCTTGGAACCTCTATTCTTTATAATCTTTATTAATTACATAACCACATCCTGTACTACGTTAAATAATACAATTCTTTATGCTGATGGCACTAATATGTTGTTATCACACCGCAGGCTTGAACGGCTGGTTATTAACAGTAATAAATCATCGCAGGAAATTAGTCTATGGACTTAATCTAAACATAAACAAGACATATCATATGCCATTTATGCCTAAGAATGCAGCACATGATAATGATTTATACTTAAAAATTGCAAATAAATCTATTCCATCTACGGAAACAATCAAATTTCTCAGATTAACTGTAGACCTGAAGCTTAGTTGGGAGGCTCATATAAACACTATGTGCTTAAAACTAAGCACTACTTGTTTCTTATTGCGAAGTCTTACAGGCACAGTTTCAACGAACATCTTAAAAATGCTGTACTAGGACTGGTTCAATCACAGTTACAGTATGGACTTATCTTATGGGGTAATTCTTCATATGCTAGTCGTGCCTTTGTCAAACAAAAAAAGATATTAAGAATCATATGTAATGTTCACCATCAAAGTAGCTGCAAACCACTCTTTAGGAATCTACAAATACTTACCTTACCTAGTTTATATATTTATCAACTTAAAATGTTCATTCATAATAAAAAAGAACAATTTCGCACAAATAATGACATTCACACATGCGAGACCAGAAACAGACATAATTTATATCAACCTATAGCTAGGCTTGTTGTAGGCCAGAATTCTCCTAGCATTATTGGTGTCAAATGTTTTAACAAAATTGGTCGATACGTCAATGCTAATAGCAATATGACTTTTAAAACACAAGTTGTTAACTTTTTAACTGAGAAAACTTTTTACTCTGTAGATGAATTTTTAAACTACTAATATGTTGCTTTACCAATGCTCAAACCATTTTTTTGTTGAATTGTAAATGTGGATGTGTGTGATAGTTTATTGTAACTGACTAGTTTTATAAGGTTTTTAAAATTTGTGACTGATTGTTGTACCTTCATAATTGAATGAATCTATTTCTATTAAATGTAGTGGAATTTTAAATTCCATTACCTTGAATTAAATTCATAATTTGAAATTTAGTTTTGTGTGATGAGATGGTGTAAATTTGATAGTGATGAAGCACCCAAACTTATACTGGCCAGCTTATAACATCCTTTTACGGCAACTTAATTAGGCAATACTGGCTATTTTTGTTTAGAAAATATATGCAAATGCATTGAGGTTTCTCACTGCTATGTGTAAACATATATGCCATAGCAAATTACACTTTAGTAAGCTAATATAATTGCAAATATGTTACATTCTAATAGTATATTGACACGCAAATCTCTTTATTATTGAGCATTTATAGCCACTTACGCTACATGTGATTTTGCAAATAAAACTTTATTGTGCATTTATAGCTACAAATATTACATTGAAATGGTTAATAATACCACTCTGACAGAGTATGTGATTTTGCAACTGGTTTTTTTCCAACAATTTATAATTACAATTACATTATAATTACATTTGCAGTTTCTTACTAGTATGTGTAAACAAATGCCTTCATAAATATTCTTTTTGTGAGCATTTATAACTACAAATATTACATACAAACGGTTTCTCATCACTATGTGTAAGCATGTGTTGTCTCAAATTTCTTTTAAGTGAGCATTTATAATTACAATAACATGCAAATGGTTTATCTTCATCACATGTAAGCAGGTGTATTTTCAGATTTCCTTTTGTTGAGCATTTGTAATTACAAATATTACATTAAAACAGTTTTTCACCAGTATGTGTAAGCATGTGCCTTTTCAAACTTTCTTTACGCGAGAATTTGTAACTACAAATATTACATTCAAACGATCTTTCACCAGTATGGGTAAGCATGTGCTTTTTTAAACTTTCTTTACGCGAGAATTTGTAATTACAAATATTACATTCAAACGGTTTTTCACCAGTATGTGTAAGCATGTGCTTTTTCAAACTTCCCTTTTGCGAGTATTTGTAATTACAAATATTACATTTAAACGGTTTTTCACCAGTATGTGTAAGCATGTGCTTTTTCAAACTTCCTTTACGCGAGCATTTGTAATTACATATATTACATTCAAATGGTTTTTCACCAGTATGTGTAAGCATGTGCAGTTTCAAAGTTCCTTTATGCAAGCACTTGTAATTACAAATTTTACATTCAAACAGTTTTTCACCAGTATGTATAAGCATGTGCATTTTCAAACTTCCTTTATGCGAGCATTTGTAATTACAAATATTACATTCAAACGGTTTTTCACCAGTATGTGTAAGCATGTGCTTTTTCAAACTTCCTTTATGCGAGCATTTGTAATTACAAATATTACATTCAAACGGTTTTTCACCAGTATGTGTAAGTAAGTGCCTTTGTAAATGTTCTCTTTGTGAGAATTTATAGCCACAAATATTACATGTAAATGGTTTCTCACCTTTATGTGCAAGCATGTGTCTTTTTAAATGTGCTTTTCGTCTACATTTGTAATTACAAATATTACATACAAACGATTTCTCACCACTATGTGTAAGCACGTGTTGTTTCAAATTTTCTTTATGCCAGTATTTGTAAGTACAAATATTACATTGATATGGTTTTTCACCAGTATGTGAAAACATGTGCTGTTTTAAATTTCCTTTATGCAAGTTTTTTTGATTACAAATATTACAGTCAAATGGTTTTTCAACAGTATGTGCAAAGATGTGTCTTTTCAAATTTCCTTTCCGTGAGCATTTGTAATTACAAATATTACATTCAAACGGTTTTTCACCAGTATGTGTAAGCATGTGCATTTTCAAACTTCCTTTACACGAGCATTTGTAATTACAAATATTACATTCAAACGGTTTTTCACCAGTATGTGTAAGTATGTGCATTTTCAAACTTACTTTATGCGAGCATTTGTAATTACAAATATTACATTCAAACGGTTTTTCACCAGTATGTGTAAGGATGTGGCTTCTCAACCTTCCTTTATGCGAGCATTTGTAATTACACATAGAACATAGAAATAGTTTCTTGTCATTATCAGATGGTATGTATTCCATATTTTTAGTCACTGGGCATCCATAGTCAGATGTATTTAATTGCTTATTGGAATGAATGATCTTAAAGTTATTTTTTAAAATAAGATTTATATGTATATGTTTCCGGATTTAGCGTAGTGTCCTCTTTTTATTTATCTTGTCGCTAAAAGTTTTGTCGTCGTGAACTAGAAGCAAACTAACAATTATCTTGTTTCCTGTGCACAATGAGACAACTTTACCAGTAATAAAAGACGTCATGATAGATGTATTTATCTTTTTCTGTGTTCATCTTTTTTATTCCATAAATACTGTATTGAGACTAATAGAGATGATGAGTTCTGACAATGAGTTTATTTAAATCACTTCAAATTTCTTCTTGAAAAGCAATATTCATTATTATATGCTACACATATTGAATATGATTCATAATTAAATGTTGTAGCAGTTCAACACTGAGCTAGATTATTTTCTTAACATTAATAAAAGCAATTCATTGTTAAGAAAATGAAAACAATGATTCCAACGTTTCACTAAGAACGCTCTATTATCTCAGAATATTCTAGCGATACAGAAGCGCAGGCTAGCGTCGGCACTTTGATCTTTGTGGGTCTAAATTTCGTGACCTCGCTGCCATTATTGTTTAGGACCTAAGCAATGGCGTCGGTTTAGGTAGTATACATACGCGAGATTCAAAATATAACGTTTTACAAAACTTACAATAACCTCAAAATAATTGAAATGGCAAAAGGTTAATTTAATGATTTTCTAACTCGGATTTGACTTAAAAATCAAAAAAGCAATGTTAACTATGCTGTATGCTTTTTTGATTTAATAGACTATTATTGATGTATTACATCAAAAAAGCATGGTTTGTTAGCAATTATTAAACAAAATTCTGTCATTGCATTTTACAAGTCTATCTGCTTTTAACACGTCTTTTGTGGGATTGCTATGTAAAACAATTCGAAACAATAGAGCTAAAAGGTAATGGTATCTATTCCGTTTAACGCATTTGATAATATCTGATATTTCAAAGGCGATAGAAAACTTATTGCCTAATATGAATCTGTATATAACTAATATATGAATATGTATGTTTTATAACTAAAACTGTTAAATGATAAAAGTATATTATTATAAAAGATACCAAATTGGAAATGTGTGATAATGATAAAAAGGCAACAGCTGAAGAAATGGGTGTATTCAACACCAAGAAAGCGATTTAAGCATTGCAGAGAAATGATAGTATAACGGATTGACATGTTATTGTCATCAATGTCAGTTTTTACAGTAACAAAATTGCTTTAATTTTAAAGAATTGCAGATTTATATTTATGTTATAACAACTTTACCTTTCTGCTAGTATATCGACCATGGGCTGGATTCAGTGAATTAAAAAAATTATAAGGCTCTTTCTTTTCCAATAAAACATATTAAAAATACTATAAGTTACATAATTATATATATTCATAAATCAAAAAAAATATAAAGATTTTAAATATTCAAATACAAAAACATATTAATTAATTAAATCAATATCAGTCAATACAAACAAATGAATTCATCAGTTCAATCATTTATAAATAATAAATTATCGTATATGTTAACAAGAGCAAGTTAACCAACAATCAGCAAAAATCATAAAAAAAGGTAAACGTTATTCCCCAAGCCGGAACTCTGTAATCCTGCAATCAAACAATATTATAACCAATTCAAGCATATTTACACTGATTATTTTAAAAATCAACACAAAGAATTAACATGTAAATTGTGATGCCCCAATAGATACCATGATGTGATATCGCAGGAGGGAAGTAGTAGTATTTATTTAGCAGAAAGATGCTATAGATAATAAAAAACGATTACAATAAAATTACAAAAAGTTACAAACATTGTTAATATAAAAAATCATTTTTTACAACAAAAAGTATATAAATATCATAATAGCTATAAATATTTATTAAATTTTTATCAGACATTGCTTCAAAGCCTTTCAATGTATATTCATCTTCTGGTTTCTTTATGCTTTTATAATGGCACCTTCCTAATACGTTTTAATTTTTGCTCACAATTTCTCTTTGCGAGGTGTTCTAGCAGATAACAAAGATGATGTGTAAATTTGCTTGAGATCTCTTGGGAGTAGAACGAAATTGATCTGAAATAAAGTATTCTTGTACTGTTATTTGCATTTATCATTTAAGAACATGTACTTTACTTTTCACTATTATACACTATGTAGATAAAGTTTGGATTAAACTAAGTATTTCATAAATAGGCAGTTTTTGAGCAGCATCCTTAGACAGGTTGATTTATATTTTTAAATATCTTTGGACATATCTGCTGCATTTATGACTTTATCTGTGTCCTGAGACGTTATAGATGTTTTTTAAATAGAAATATGGGTCATGTGATACCTTTTTGTAAAGGTCTTTCATTTCCCTATCTCTAACCGCACCATACGTTTTCAATTAATTAAAGCGTACAGAGTGGGCAAAAAATAGCCTAGTATATAAATTGACAAATATCTTGACTGGGTTTTTATTAATTTCTTTTAAATAAATATCAAAATTCAGTAAGCAAGAAGTAAAAATCTTTTGTATTTATCGCCTTTAACCATATTTGCAATTATTTCAATAATTTACAACAGTTTTGTTAAAAACATCGATGATGACACAACTTTGACCAGATGCAATCATAAATTTGGTAAATATGTGTATTTACAAATATAAATCGACGTGTCTGAGGATTTTGCTCAAAAACTGCTCGTTTACAAAATAATTAGTTTATTTTATACTTTATGTACAGTATATATTGCTTGTTTAGTATTGCTGATATCACATGCAACGTGATTGAAAGAGAAGTTGCTCACCTGAATAGTTGTAGGGTCCTGCTATTGGCGTTAAAATCTACTCAGTAGAAATATTTTCATTATTTGACGACTTCTGAAACAATACAATTAACAGGCGTAAGTATGTTAGTAAATACAAACTCATCTAGCTTTCTAAGTATCTAACGCCTGCACGTTCTTGTTTCATTAGTGCATTCATAATTTTGTTTGTCATATATTATACTATCGCTAATACCTGTATGTATAATATATGTTGTGTTATTATCTTATCTATATTCTGTAGGTAAGAGCTCTTGTGCTTGTTGAATAAAGTAATATTATTATTAAAGCAACCAACAAAAGAACTAACCTGGAGTAAATTGAAAAGTTTCCTCTTCGCTGCTGCTGGGGACTGCGTTTGGAGTACTCGAACAGATATCTAAAAAGAAAATAATATTGTATATGAATCAAATTATGCAATTATGTATGGCAGGTTATAAATTAAAGAGAATGGGGAATGTGTACCTGAATATCTGTCTCTCTCTCTTTCTTGAAATGTTTATCAATAATAATTACCTGACAATACTATAACCTTTGGATTGATCGTTTCTGGTGTGGCTACTTTCTCATTTTTGTAGGAATAGGTGTAGCGTTGGTATAGCTTGAGCCAGTAAACAATTACGATCTTCACAACTTTTTGAAAAATATTTTTCACAATAGAACCAAAAACTGTTATATCATTGTTTGGTAGTTTTAGTCAATAAAACTTTTCTATTGCAGCCTTCTAACCATTTTCTAGCTCTGAACAGAAAAATGCAATTCAAATTCAACATGTAATAATAAAAGCAATTGACAATTTTACTTACAACAAAAGTTTCTTATTAATTTATATTCACACATCATTGTTCTTGGGAAGGCGAAATAGTGACACTCCCCTTGAGAAATTACCAAAACAGCTTCTATATTGCATCCAAAGATTCCTTTTTTGGACATTTTAACAATTTATTTAATACTAATTTGCCCGTGTTTACAAATAACAATAATTTAAATTTTAGGTTATACTAACGGTTATAAGAAATGACAAGTGTACTACCTAAACAATGGGGACACACGATCATGCACACAAACAAAAGTTTCGGCGGGAAGACGTTACATGCGCTTCTGTAAACATAGCTTCGCTATGCTATTCTGTAGTAGAACTGTATGTACAAAGCCTTGGTAGTGTATTGTCTAGCGTGCTGGACTTTCACCCAAGCGTGCCAGGTTCGACTGCTGGTACCGGCAGAACTGGTTAAGGTTTTCTGCAGTTTTTCCTGAGCCGCGACACAAATGTGGGATTAGCGTTGTTCCATCTGTAAGTCGGCTCAGCTTAACAGCTTCTAGGGCCTGGTTTCGAGGTTATAGCTTGTAGCAATTACTATTATTATTAAAATAATCTTACTCTAATGAAACAATAATAGTAAATTATCTTTTGGATTATATCAAAATATGTATTATTATTGTTATTATTATATGTAGTGGAATTTTAAATTCCATTACATTGCATTAAACTTATAATTTGAAATTTATTTGTGTGATTGGATGTCATAAATTTGATAGTTTGACATGCACCCAAACTTATACTGGCCAGTTTTATAATATCACATCGTTGTACGGCAACTTAATTAGGCAATACTGGCTATTTTTGTTTAGAAAATATAGCCAGTTGTCTTTAGTTTTTTTAATGCAATTGCAGTTTTTGACTGTTATATTATATGTAAACATATACCTTAGTAAATTACACTTTGCATATCTTGTTGTTGAGCATGTATAGCCACATACATTACATATGTTTTTGCAAGTCAAACTTTATTGAGCATTTGTAACTACAAATATTACATTGAAATGGTTTTTGTATGTGTTTTGCAACTGGTTTTTCTCCAACGATTTATAATTACAAACATTACATTTGCGGTTTCTTACTAGCATGTGTAAAGAAGTGCCTTTGTAAATGTTCTTTTCGTGAGTATTTATAATTACAAATATTACATACAAACGGTTTTTCACCACTATGTGTAAGCATGTGCTTTTTCAAACTTCCTTTATGAGAGCATTTATGATTACAAATATTACATTCAAACGGTTTTTCACCACTATGTGTAAGTATGTGCATTTTCAAACTTCTTTTATGAGAGCATTTGTAATTACAAATATTACATTCAAATGGTTTTTCACCAGTATGTTTAAGCATGTGTATTTTTAAATTTCCTTTATACGAGCATTTGTAATTACAAATATTACATTCATGCTGTTTTTCACCAGTATGTGTAAGCATGTGCTGTTTCAAACTTTCTTTATGCGAGAATTTGTAATTACAAATATTACATTCAAACGGTTTTTCACCAGTATGTGTAAGCATGTAAATTTTCAAACTTCCTTTATGTGAGCATTTGTAATTACAAATATTACATTCAAACGGTTTTTCACCAGTATGTGTAAGCATGTGCTTTTTCAAATCTCCTTTATGCGAGCATTTGTAATTACAAATATTACACTCAAACGGTTTTTCACCAGTATGTGTAAGCATGTGCATTTTCAAACTTCCTTTATGCGAATATTTGTAATTACAAATATTACATTCAAACGGTTTTTCACCACTATGTGTAAGTATGTGCATTTTCAAACTTCTTTTATGAGAGCATTTGTAATTACAAATATTACATTCAAACGGTTTTTCACCAGTATGTGTAAGCATGTGCTTTTTCAAATCTCCTTTATGTGAGCATTTGTAATTACAAATATTACACTCAAACGGTTTTTCACCAGTATGTGTAAGCATGTGCATTTTCAAATTTCCTTTATATGAGCATTTGTAATTACAAATATTACATTCATGCTGTTTTTCACCAGTATGTGTAAGCATGTGCTGTTTCAAACTTTCTTTATGCGAGAATTTGTAATTACAAATATTACATTCAAACGGTTTTTCATCGCTATGTGTAAGTATGTGCATTTTCAAACTTCTTTTATGAGAGCGTTTGTAATTACAAATATTACATTCAAACGGTTTTTCACCAGTATGTGTAAGCATGTGCTTTTTCAAACTTCCTTTATGCGAGCATTTGTAATTACACATATAACATCGAAACAGTTTCTTGCCATCATCAGAGGGTATATATTCCATATTTTTAGTCACTGGGCATCCATAGTCAGATGTATTTAATTGCTTATTAGAATGAATGAATGATGATCTTTTAAAATAAGATTTACACAATATGTTTCGGGATTTAGTGTAGTGTCCTCTTTTTATTTATCTTGTCGCTAAAAGTTTTGTCGTCATGAACTAGAAGCAAACTAAAAATTATCTTATTTCCTGAATAAGATAATTTTCCAATTATCTTATTCACAATGAAACAACTTTACCAGTTATAAAAGATAGATGTATTTATATTTTTCTGTGTTCATCTTTTTTATGCCATAAATACTGTATTGAGACTAATAGAGATAGATGAAGAGTTCTGACAATGAGTTTATTTAAATCACTTCAAATTTCTTCTTGAAAGGCAATATTCATTATTATATACTACACATATTGAACATGATTCATAATGAATGTTGTAGCAGTTCAACACTCAGCTAGAATATTTTCTTAACATTCATAAAAGCAATTCATTGTTAAGAAAATGAAAACAATGAGCGCATTCAGACAAAGAAAGCTATAAAGCGCTACATTCACGCACTTTGCTACAGCGCTTTATGTTGGCTGGACTGCACCGATCGGCTGTTGAAAAAAGTCCCTTTAGTTTGACATCTAACCTCAAACAGCAAATTCATTAATATTAATTATTGATATTTTGAAAGCACAAATAGCGTTAAATATGATTGAAAATATAGTGTATGACGACGAAATTGATATTATAATGGGAAATATCAATGGAATCAACAATGCTGTATATTCAATATTCACTGGAAATAAACTGTTGCTGTTTGTTTACAGCTGTCATAAAGCGCTTACATGCAGCGGAAAATAAATACGCTTGAACAATGGCGGATTGCTTCAGCAAAACGCTTCAAGAATTGACATTTAAGAAACCATTCAGAGAGATTCTAATCTGCGGCGCTGCAGCGCTGTAACTCGCTCAATGCGCTCAATGATTCCAACGTTTCACTTAAGAATGCACTATTATTATTGTATCCAACCATAGCCCAAATTATATACTTTGAAAGCGTACGACCTCAGATCAACAAACTTCTAGATACATCATCAAACTTATTTGTTTGCATCCAAGATAAACACATTTCCACTAGGTTGCTCATTGGCTTAATTTAAACTCTACCGATTACCGCCACATCGAATTGTGTGAATTCTCGCGGAGCATGCTCATGACTGGTCAACAAACAGCTGTAATACATTTGCATATGGCTACTGTTTAACAGTTTGTGCAACAAGTGGTTTTTTGAAAGTGTTAGAGTGTTAAAGCGAGTGAAATTAACCTTATTCTTCGTTATTTAAGTGGATAAGATGGTCAAGACTTGTTTTATTTGTAAAACACGGTTCGAAAAGGGATCTGATCGTTCTTTTCACAAGTAAGTAAATTCCATAGTCGTCACATGTGTGTAACACAAGGGTACTTTTAAAGTAGCACATTTAAATTAATTTATCTCAGTATCATTACGCTTTGAGTCCAAAATATTTTACAAATTCTTGTTATACATATTAATTTGAGAGGAAATAAAATAATTAATATGGCTTCTGTAATTTTATGCCTAATTCAGCTTTAGTTCAATTTTACAAACACAATAAAGACTATTGTATGTTGTAGATTTCCAAATACTCCTACAGAGAAAAACACATGGTGTCTTACTGTAGGTAAAGAGAATGTACCAAGAAATGCCGTGATATGTTCAGATCACTTTTCATCAAGCGATTTTACAATAAAACCCAGTGGTTTGAAATATTTAAAACAAGGAGCAATACCTTCTATTGTTCAAACATCATCAAAATTATTAGTTACAGAGGGAAGGTAATACAAATACCTATGTTACATTTTTTTATTTTTTATACATGTTTTTGTTTATTTTTATATGTTTAGTTTTACCATGACTGCAAAGACTTCTGAGGCAGAAACAAACTGCAGACTACAGTAGTGTTACTCTGGAAATAGAGCCTCCATTAAAAAAGTAAGTTTATTTACTGTAATAGTTTATTTTATTAATGACTCATAAATCTGTTATCATCATGATGTTAAATTTTTTCAGTGTGGAAAATATCTAATAATTGCATATTTTATTATAAGCTCTGAATTGCTTTTCTTAATCTTTTATTAATGTGTAATTTTTTCAGACCAAAAATTGTTCAACCATCAGGCTCCTCTACGACTTTGACTGGAAGTGCTTCATCGTCAACAACTTTGTCAGCAACAGAGGTAGAAATGCTGTTGGCACCAGAGAAAGAAGCTATGAAAACTTCTACAAAAAGGTACATTATATCATATATGCTTTAATAACAAACAACAAATTACATGTAAATGAATTACAGGAAAGTTCATCCACGTTATTTTGGCGATATTAAAAACATACCCAAAACAAGAAAGCACACTCATCAACATTGGGAAATTGCCAAAACCACTGTAGCAATACAAAAGAAAAAGATACGTTGTCTTCAATTACAAAATAGGAGGCTAAGATCACGAATTAGTTCTTTGAGTTCACTAGTAGCACATCTGAAGGAAAAGTATTCGTTTACAGAGAGTGCTGAAAATATTTTAAAGGTACTTATAAGTTTGTAATATTAAAGTACTTAATTTACACAAAGCAGCATTATGTTTGTATATAATTTTTGCGTTTTATTGATACATATGAAATCATTTACACCTATTTACATTATGTTTTACATTCTAGGCATCTCTTCCAGTAGGCACTGCTAGTGATTTAATGGGCAGGTTTTTAAAGGGACGTTCACGACAGAAGTTTATACCCAGTTTAAGAGCTTTTGCTTTAACATTGAGTTTCTACTCAACAAAAGCTTACAATTATGTGCGTGATACATTTAATAAAACTTTACCGCATATTAATACAATATCAAAGTGGTATCAGTCTGTTGATGGTAGTCCTGGTTTTACTAAAGAATCACTGGAAGCTATAAAAGGCAAAGTAAATGAATTTGCTGCAAAAGGACAAAAAGTTTTGTGCAATTTAGTAATGGACGAAATGGCAATAATGAAACGAGTCGAATGGACTGGGCACAAGTTTACAGGATATGTAGATATTGGCACAAATGTGGACTCTGATAGTGTCCCTGAAGCTAAAGAAGCTCTGGTATTTATATTGGTAGCCATTAATGACCACTGGAAAATCCCAGTGGCATATTTCCTTACGGATGGACTAAATGGGGTAGAAAAAGCCAATGTAGTGACTAAACTCCTTATATTTCTTAATGATACGGGCATCATTATCACTTCATTTACATTTGATGGTGCCCCAGCAAACCTAGCTATGGCTAATCATTTAGGAGGTGACTTTAACAAACCCTCTGAGTTGAAAACCTTTTTCTACCATCCCCTTACAGAAACAAAGATATTTTTTGTGTTGGATATATGCCACATGCTTAAGCTAGTGCGTAATCTACTGGCTAGCAAAAAGCTCTTAAAAGATGGTGAGGGAAATACTATTTCTTGGGAGTTCTTTGAGAAACTTGTCGAGACAGAACAAAAGGAAGGGCTAAAAGCAGGGTCAAAAATTAGCTGCCCAGATATTGAGTAATAGTGTGGCAGATGCTTTAACATTTTTAAGCAAAGATTTGAAATTAAAAGAATTTAGTTTTGTAGAAGCTACAGTTACATTTATAAAAATTGTTAATAATTTATTTGATATATTTAACTGCAGAGCCCGTTATGCAAAACAAACGTATAAAAAAGCATTATCTGCAGAAACTGCTGAATTTATCTTTAATTATTTACAGTTTTGTAAGCAATATTTATTGAAATTAGTTGTAAATGGGAAACCAGTTGTAGAGAGTAATCGGAAAACTGGAATTTTAGGATTTCTTATTTGCATTGAAAGCCTTAAAGGCATGTACAAACAATATATTGAGGAAACCTCCTTATTAAAGTATATACTGACATATAAACTTTCCCAAGATCACCTTGAAATATTTTTTAGTATGATCAGAAGCAAAGGGGGTCACAGCAACAATCCTACTGCCAGGCAATTTGAGCACATTTATAAAAGATTGCTCATACACACTGAAATTAAAGGGAGTGCTAGTGCAAATGCAGTTGCTCTAGATCATACAAACATTTTATATGTCAGCTCTAGCATTACAAGAAGTAGAGCAGGTGAGAATCTAGTTGACCAGTACCATCAATCTTCCCAAGAAATTGATGAATTGGATTTCATAAACTGTTCAGCATGGAATTTGACAGCATACTGCTCTGATGTAGTGGCATATATCGCTGGATTTGTCACAAGAGCATTAAAAAAACACATATCTTGCGAAAGTTGTTACAATCTGTTAGAAAGTGGAGGACCATTGTCCAGATTACAAATAAGAAAAGCCTATGGTGTCTTGACAAATGCTTCTCCATTTGTAATAGCTATTTGTAAAACTGCCGAAAAGTGTCTGAGAGTAACTTTAACTAATGTTAACATATTTCATCGTAAACATACAAACATTGTCCAATTGTTAATAAACAATGCTCTCAGATATATGCCATTAGACATTTATGATACTTTTGGTGAACACCTACTTGATACAGATCCACTGGACTATCATCCCACCGATCTGATAAAATTAATTTTAAATAAATATTTCATTATAAGGATCCATCATGAAACAAAAAAATTAAAAATATCACAACATGATAGGATTAGGAGTCTACTTACTAAAACTGTACTTTTTAAAAATCAATAATTTAATTTTTAATTTTTGTAATATTTTAAAAAACAAGTGTAAAAATAATAAATAGCATTTATTACTCACTATTTTTAATTTTTTGCATACCATGTTTTAATATATTTCTCGTCTATTCTCTTACTAATTAGATTGTTTCTTGCTTTTTTTCTTTATAAATATTGTAACGAATAGTAAACCCAGATACGCCGTCATCGAACATTCTAGATGACTAATCAATACCTGCATGTATGACTCATCGACACGACTCATCGAGGTGACTCATCAACAATTGCATGTATGATTCATCAACACCTGCATGTATGACTCATCAATACCTGCATGTATGACTCATCGACACGACTCATCGAGGTGCTCATCAACAGTTGCATGTATGATTCATCAACACCTGCGTGTATGATTCATCGATTAAGTTCAAGAACCTTATAGGGAAGATATAAATTTAGTCGTGGGTAGAAGGAGCGCAGTTTGTGTGTAACCGTCGTATCGAAATGTACTTTGAATAATTAGTAAATAGTCGAATATTAGTGAATAATAAATGTTAATAATTGTTGTAATAATACATAGAATAGTTCTTATATAAATATCCTCAAATAAATTTGTAAATATCTAGCATTTAAATAGTTTATAGTTATAGTGTTTTTAATTAAGTGTATTGTAAATAATATCTTGTGAATAGACGATTTAAACAGTATTTTTGATTACTATTTTAAAAAGAACATTACAATATTACTGTTTTGGTCATACATAAATGGCATATCTGTACTAAGATTAAACAACAGATCAGATCATTTATTAAAGTACTTTTTGAATTTGATGCTTTTTTCAAGTTAGGTAAGTTAAGTATTGATATCATAAAGTATAGAAAAGTTCGGAAAAATGTAAAGGAATATACATTTATACAATTGGAATTTATACTTAATGCTTTAAAGCTTCTTAAAAATATTCTTTTGTATTTTCAAACATAAAATGTACCCTTTGAAAAACCTTACATACCCACCACTGCTGCCTAGTGGCAAATATATTTTATCTCTTTTTTAATATTTGCCTCTTTTTCTGTATGTTTGAGACAAACAAAGTGTATTGCAGTATTTAGCTATGGAGTATCTAGAAGTTTGTTGATCTGAGCGTACGACTTTCAAAACGCCAATCGCACGAAAAGCATGACTATTTACAGTGGCGTGCGGTGAGAATTTGGGCTAGGGAAGCAACCACGATTTTCATTTGAATATACCTAGGTGCAGGCGCGGATCTACGGCGGGGGTGGGGAAGGTTTGATCTTTCAGAATAAGAAAAACCTTTTAAAGTAAACGTGGATTTGATTAAATTCAATTACCGGACAAATAATGAACAATTTCGTGCTTCGTTTGCCCCAATATGGCGGCGGTTTGCGGTACTCTGATCGACCAGCTGGCCTAAGTAACTAGATGCAGTGACTCTAAAATTGTGTAGACCCACTCGCACCATCTTTGCTAAAGATGTACTACTAAACACGAACGCCGTACGTAACATCTTTTAAGTAATGCATTGTGATAGGTTTAAAACCGTCGAGAGCTTTTAGCGGGATATATAAATTATTAAAAATTGTTAATTTTGAGGTTATAAGTACAAAAAATTTCCTTTCTATGTTTTCCTGATTAAAAAATAACTACAATTTTGATTGAATAGTAATATCTGAAATATTTCAAGTTGGTTTTCATGCCGTTGCGACATTTTATAACTCGCTAAAATTGTTCTTGGTATTGGAAGTACTTCAATATGTTCCTAATACAAAATGAAATATTGCTTCAAAAGCTTTATTAAACTCTTAACTTACCAGAAGATTGAGTAAAATAAATAATCTAAGAGCAAATCAGTTTAATTCCAGATGAATTCCGAAATTAATTCCAAAAACTAAATCGGAAATGTATCTAGATTTCTCTACGTGGGCGAAACAATAGTAACGACGCGACGTTGACAGAATCAGAGGCAGAAATTTATTAAAAAAACACACAATTTACAATTTAATTTTAGTAACCTAATCCTAATAAGAATACAAAATAATAATATGGTTTATTACAAATGGTACCTAAGTAACAATTATACTGTATGTACCAATATTAAATATACATATTTTATATGTATTAAATACAAGTAATATAAAAAAAAATCTAACAGTAGGCATTGGGACACCTGGCATAACCCCTTCCCTTCCTACTTTTGGCCACGCCTGCTGCTCTCTGATTGGCTATCTTTACTTCTGTAGCTCCTCCCCTTGCTTCTGATTGGTCGACGCCATCTTGGATGACACGCCTACTATATTCAAATGACCCGCGATCTAATTAATATTCAAATGAGGCGTGGTCTAATTAAATGCGCGAATTAATATTCAAATGAAGCGTGGTCTAATTAAATGCGCGAATTAAATTAATTGATCTAATTAAATTAATTCACGGTATCATTTACATATCTCCTCTCTCATTTACATATATCATTTCTCATATGCATGCGCGAACATATCTGCCATTTTGTATCTGTCATTTTCAATTTGTCATCTAGGATTTCCCGCCCTTAGATTCAAATTTTTAGTACTACTACTGCCATCTATCGGTGACGTCATATGATCGGTATAGTAGATTCCTCTCTCTCGTTCTCACTTGTCACTTCCAACTTGTCAATGTTTCCCGCTGAAAGATTTGAATTCACTCTGAAGTCGGTATAGTAGATTTCTATGCGCCTGTTGATAGGCAAGCTGTTACACTTTTTTATAAAAAACCAATGGAGCTAACAAGGTTTGAACCGGGGACCGCTCAAATGGTAGCCAGCCAATGCATCCACTACACCAACGAGGTAATCTATTAAAAGACTGTAAAAGTTGTATTTATTAAATAGTTACGCGTCACCGCTAATCTTATACGAACTAAAATTCATATTAAGCATAATTATTAATCTATGATTATTTCGACGAACAAGGTTTTAAAATAACACAAAGAAATCTTAATCCTAACAAAATAATAAACGGACTTAAAATTCCTAGAGCTCGTAACAATGAATCATTACACTAGAATGTTAAATGTTGCGCAAAAATTTATATGGATGCTCGAATTAAATTAATTCACGGTATCATTTACATATCTCATCCCTCATTTACATATATCATTTATCATATGCATGCCCGAATTAAATTAATTCACGGTATCATTTACATATCTCATCCCCCATTTACATATAACATTTCTCATATTCATGCCCTAATTAAATTAATTCACGGTATCATTTACATATCTCATCCCTCATTTACATATATCATTTATCATATGCATGCCCGAATTAAATTAATTCACGGTATCATTTACATATCTCCTCTCTCATTTACATATATGATTTCTCCTACGCATGCTCGAATTAAATTAATTCACGGTATCATTAGCATATCTTATCTCTCTCATTTCTCCTACGCATGCTCGAATTAAATTAATTCACGGTATCGTTTGCATAACTCATTTCATTTTTATATATTATTTGTCATCTCTCATCTCTCTCTCATAAATCTATTTTAAAATAAATCATTCCTATTTGATATTTATCTATAGGTCGTCATGTAATTCTGTGAAAACAATTTAACATGTAGAAACGTAATAGTAAAAATTTATTTTCAACTATACAAAGTAACTCTAAAGCTACTGTCAATTACCTGTCGGATTATCTCTGTTGCATTAGACCTGTTTAAATATACGCCATAAACATTTAAAATACGATTTACAAGTAAAGCAAATTCTAATTTGAAAGAAAACAATTAGGGTCGTTATGATTTCATAAAATTTTATTTAAATGAAACGTTTAAGAATATAGAATACTGTAGAGCATTATTTTTAAAATTCAAAAAACATTATCTATAGCTAAAACTGGTTAAGAAGTTACTTTCAAACTAAATGTTTTTGCATGAAAATACGTACAAACTAATTAGCCATGTTTCGACATTCTTTAAAACTGCTTTCAAACCATAAATAAACAAACGTTCTTATGAAAGGAATTTAGATTTTCTAAATAATTTGTTAAGAGATCATCATCTTAAAAGCGGCATAAATTATTATTTTAAATGACAATTACTCACCCTTGTGTTAATCCGTATAAGTTAAACAAATACTTACAGTTGTATTATTCATCTTAAATACAATAAATGAATTTTAAAAACCGCAGTTTTCAAAAGATTGTTTCGTTAAATATTCTAATATTCAGGGCTATATGAACCAAAACGATTAAAAAATAAACATTCTTTCCCTGTTATGCGAATAGTATAATAGACAGGCATCGTAATCCCTAAAAGCAATCAAGCTTAAGCTATTTCGACGAAAACAATAGAATTTTTAAAAATAATTACAATCTCTTTGATACGAACAATAACATTCAACATTCTAGTGTTGTATTAAAATCTAGAAATTTCAGAAAAACTGGTTTAAAATAAATTTTATGTAGTTATACATTGTGAAGTAAAAATGTAAGAATAAAATACATACACGGATTAAACTAAACTATATATATATTAAGAAATATTAATTACGGCTTTTATAGCATCTTATAGGAATAGGAAAAAGATTACAGTCAATCAAGATCACAACATATATCATTAACTAGATATCATAAATAAATATATTATATATTGAAGGTAGAGTAAAGCCATGAGGATATCCATCGTTTGACTAATGTCTATTTATTAAAACAAATAAGTTATGAAATAAAGTAGGGAGTCTATTCAATGAACATTGCCTAATACTTTTATGATTTTTCTATCCTATAGATCTGCAGTTAGAAACAAGGGCCGGCGAACTCCATAGCTTAACCCCGAGACCACGGAGCTTGTCTTTTAAATTACTAACATCTAACTTGAATGTCATACAGAGCTATCAACTAAATCATATACAGCTTTTGCTTAATTGTACGAATAACTCGTTCAACTATTGAAGTCTTAATCACGGAATACGTAGAGTAATGACTTATGTTGTATTCATTCATTAACTTTAACTCGATATATGCGAATTCATATATGAGAGAAATGTTATATAAGTCAATACAGCCCTATAACTATCATTTATTGAGCTACACAAAGAGATTTATATCTACGCTAAACTAAAGATTAATAGAAGTAATGCATTCCTGATATCATAAGATAACGATAAAACACATGATTATTTTTAGACTAAGGCCTAATTTAGGTAGTCAAATTGTAGGTAATCGAATTGTAGGTACATATCATGATGTGATATCATACAATTATATTCTAGTAAGAACTGTAATAAAGTCACTGCTATAAATAACAACATTCTTTATCACGATCATCTATCATTATCAAATCATCTAATGTCATGCAGAGTTAGCAGCTAGCTCCTAAGTTCGTATATGCGAGAATCGGTATTATATAACACACACACACCAGTCTACATTCATTGTTCTAATATTGATAGGAACTTTCTAGAATCGATAAATTATTATAAATGTCTTAACAGAATAAAAAGGGTGAAATGAATATAACTTATAGGATTTAATCAAACTAGAAAAATATCGATATATCCTACGTGGAGAAAACAATTATACTATGTAAGCATAGATACGCTACATATGATTGCGAGCCTGAGTATAAGCATAAACCCTATACTACAGATTTTTATCCTTTTTTCATTATATCTACTACAGACGAGGTGAAGAATAGGTACATTTAACATACGTATGCTACAATTATTCTATTATTTTCTAGACGTAATGTAATTTTGAACGGATTTTAACCCTTTTCGTTATATCTACTACCCTTGTAAGCGATTTTTACATATACGTTCTTATTGTTTATACACCATATAGATATTCGTAGCATCTAAAGTAAACTCTTATTTAAACGTTATTTTACAATATATCATACATTTCAGCAGCTCGTATGATTATCCGTCTCTATCGTAACCCAGTATGTAAGGACATTATGTTAAATACTATGTCATACATGTAAATAAACATTTCTTTAAAGAGTTTGTTAGGTCACCGAATCTGTTATAATATTACTATGATATTAGATCTCATCGATTACAGTTTTACCATTAGGACATACTTAGTAGGTTATATGTGCTAAGTAAAATAATAAACAGATATTTCGAGAATTTTATGCATTCTTCAGAGAACGGGGTATAATATTTAAAAACACACTGTAGAAAACATATCAGCAGAGAAAGGGAATACATAAATACAGTATGTTTTGTATGATGAGTTGTCGTCAGTTTAAAAGAAATAAGTTCGTCGCCATATTTAAACGTTATTTTACAATACATCATACATTTTCAATAGCTTCGAAATACGCAGATATGTAAAATATACTATATACTCTTGTAGGTTATTCAACGTATCTATAGTAAACTCTTATGATTAATAATAATAATCTGTAACCATTTTCGATACCTTCGAAATATAAGTCTATAACATATGTTTGTAATACGTCTTTATAACTTTTGAAACACAGGGTAGTTACCTCTTGCAATATCTACAGTTATGAGAACCCTGAAGACCTAACCTGGAGAAATAAATCAGATAAATATTTTACTTTTTATTGAAACGATAACTTTGCGTACTAATATATGAAAATAATATAATGTATATCGCCTGATAAATAAAATTGAAATTATTCTTATTCTTTAACAATAAAATGTGTTTTGAAAAAACACGATGAAACGTTATATATATTAATGCAGGAGTACTGTTAACGCATTCATTATTTAGAGATTCACTTATAAGTACACTATCTATTTAGCTGATTCAATAAAAATTTCGTTATTTTTAAAATTCCTAACGAGGGACCTACTGATAAGCGTTATATTATACCAGGTACGTATGATACTCTACTGCTGATTGCATACCTGATGAACGCAGTTGTACAAAGTAATATAGGATATACGTTACAGAGAAGTTTAATTTTCCGTGCAACAAATGACCTATATATATATATATATATATATATATATTTTATGTACAAAGCTGACATTAACATATTTAGCGTATACCTGTTGAACATAGCTCTACAAAGTAATATTTAAAAGACTTAAAAGGCTTATATTTTAGAGATCGGATACAGTCGCATATATTCCTGTATATTACCTCTAAATTTTACTTTTACAATACATGTAGTCAGGTTTGGCGTAAATAACAATTAGGGATATCAAAGCCATACTAACTGAACGCTAACATAATATGCTGTACAGGTCAAACTCAATTAATTAACCCTGGGGTTATACATCCTTAGGCTAGAAACAGTCTTGAAACAAAAAAAGAATAGCTGAGTCCACCCTGTTAGGCAAGAGTATGCTTGTGATAAATAAAACATATAAAGTTATTTTACAAACATTTATTTAGTATACATAACATAATACAAGAATATAGATCATAAGTTGTTTTCTATGACGACTGTTGTAGTTCTACGGGTCTCTGAGTCGTCGTATGCCCTATATTACTATTACTCGTATTACTCGTAGTAAAAATAAAAACAAATCAGACAACAGTTTTTAAAATTTATTTTAATTTCTGTTAATAAAAGTATTGTAACAAAAAATACATTTATTAGATAAATAAGTATAATAAAAACATTTTTGGAAAATAATATGTACATATACATTATGTATAACTTAGTTCCTAAATACTATAATTTTTTTAATTTAGCTTTTCTAGCTTTTGCTATAACTGCAACGCGCCCAGGGCTGAGACCGGATTCTAGCAGCACAAAACTCCAAAACCCATTGTTAAAATCAAAGGTATTCTAAGAAATAGTATTTTAGTAGAAAGCTTAGTAAACTCGTATCTACCTACCGTTTACCGTTACGGCTAATTATAATCATAACAAAATCTGACAATTCTGGTAAAGTGCAGTTCAGTGCTAACCCTTCTGAAAGCGCCAATATGATGTAGATCTATTTGTAGTTTGTTCGTTAAAATGAAAGTTTTTTTTTTTAAGTGCTTCTTTTATTAATTTCAATAATTTTTAAATACAGAATTGAATTGCTAAAAATTCTTATAAAATAGTGATGTTTACTTTCCGGATAATAAATTTTTTATTTTGTGCTTTATAACTTACAAAGATTGCAAACGTTTGCGTTAATATTTTTAATATTTTTTGCTGTAGTATGATGAATAATATATTTACAAATAAAAAGGGATAATGAGACATAAATTGAAATACAATCGAAATGACAAGGGATAGTTATTAATCGATTAACAATACAATTTTTGCACGTTATTTCATTTAGATATTAAAGAAGCATTTTAAGGCCAAGATTCGCTATAGCCTAATATATTTTGCAACGAAGATAAAATAGTTAGAAGTGAGACACACATAGCTGACTAATAAATGCTGCATGTATTTGCAGATTTAACTTGCAATCAAAATTTAATTGCTTTTAACGTGAATGAGTCAGAATTATGTTGTGACTGAAATATGATATACACTGTTACAATGGAATGTTCATTTTAGTTTTAATTCTGTGTATAGATGGTAATAATACGATAATGCACCTAATATTTAATTAAAATAAAAATAAAATATAATGTTATCAATTATCAGGAATATCTCTTATTTTTTTATTTTATTTTATTCACTTAATCCTATTGCCAGATTAGAGCACTAAATCTCGTAGGTCGACAGCTACCTAATACGTAGAATCTCGTTAATTCGAAGTCAAAGGGAGCGAAAAAAAATTAATGAATATTCGAATTAAGGAATTTTTTGAAAATTAACCAATGCGCTCTTGCCACATTTTTTTTAAAAGACAAATCACGTCTCTCCTTAAATCGATTTAACCAACCTAATCTTAATCTTTAAAATTCTTGAAAATTCTTCCGTCTTGTTAAGTAACACAAGTCCATTTACCGCGATGTTATCGCGAACTTGTTTAAACCACCTTAAAGCACATTCTTCTAATTCACCAAAACGCGGTTCTCGTAGACGTTTCCTGGAAACACAAATTTCGTTAGAATTCCAAGATTTTCTCTTTGTTCTTTAAAATTGTGGAAGGCGTATTCGGTTAAATTCTAAATTCTTTGGCTAGATCATTTTCTTTTCACTTCTCTCATCGAATGTCAAAATAAATTTAAAATGTCAAAATGATCCACTGAAACAGCACTCCACGCAATCGTGCATAAGGTTGAGAGGACTCTTCATTATAAAGATGTAGCCCTGGCAGTTTTATTCGATATCGAAGGCGCTTTTGATAAGGCTAAGTTGGCTACTATCGACCAGGCCCTGCAGCCCAGTGGGGGACACCCTACCGTGGTCAGGTGGGTAAGATCGGGGCTAGAAGAGAGGACAGTAATAGTCGCTTTGGGGGACTGTTCAGTTGAAGCAGGGGTGAGGGAAGGTTGCTCACAAGGCAGCTGCCTATTACCTCATTTATGGTGCCTCATAATGGACATACTACTAGGGAGGTTAACAGAAGAGGGCTTCTACGCCCAAGCATATGCTGATGATGGGCTGGTACTAGTAACTGGGAGGTTTTTGGGCGTCGTCTGCAATAGAATGCAGGTAGCCTGTAGAATTATAGAAATGTGGTGTGAAGAGGATGGCCTCTCAGTCAAGCCATGGAAGACAGAGATGATTCTCTTCACCAGGAGGAGAAACTTGGAAGAATTCAGAGCACCCATTATGTACGGCAGACCTCTAACACTAGTGCAGGAGGTTAAGTACCTAGGGGTGACTCTCGATAGTAAGTTAAGTTGGACGAGGCATGTCGACAAGGTGGTCACCAAGACGATAGCAACCTTCTGGCAGTTGCGCCGGGCGCTAGGTAGGAATTGGGGGATGAGTCCTCGAATTCTGTACTGGCTCTACGTAATGGTGATCAGACCTAGAGTCCAATATGGCTCAGTGGTATGGTGGCCTAGTGTAGAACGGACTACCATCTCGACCAGGCCGGCTAAATCCAGAGGTTGGCATGTATAGGCATTACCGTGGCAATGAGAACAACTCCAACAGCAGCACTTGAAGGGTTATTAGGACTTCCTAGTCTTGATACCTGGATAAAGAAAGAGGCCATGGCAGCCCATTTGCGAATGCGAGACGCAGGGTTGTGGATAGGCCAGGGAGCATGCATGGGCCATGCTAGGGTAGCGGAAATAGTGACGAAGGAGTTACCCTTGTCTAGTTGTAAAGCAACCGAGGCAGAGGACAGGTTAAGGTTGGATAGAGGATATGCTCTTACAATCCCCTCTAAAGACGAGTGGGGGCAAGAAGAGCTTAAGTTTCAACCAGGAGCCTTAGTATGTTACACGGATGGCTCAAGGATGACTAAAGAACAATGCTCCAGAGCAGGAATCTATGTAGAAAATCGAGGCATACAAGAGAGCATAAGCTTAGGAAAGTATGCCACGGTTTTTCAAGCAGACGTTTTTGCTATCCTAACGGTAGCAACCAAGGAGGAAATAAAAAGGTCAACAGAACAGAAAATATACATCTGCTCTGACAGTCAAGCGGCACTGAAGGCAATATGCTCGCCCAGAACAAGATCACCACTTGTTCAGGAGTGTGGCGATGCCTTAGAGGAGCTGGCAAGACATAAAGAAGTCGAACTGGTTTGGGTCCCTGGTCATGCAGGAATTCGAGGCAACGAGAGGGCTGATGAGCTAGCCAAACGCGGAGCCATGGAAACATGCTTTGGACCGGAACCCTTCCTAGGTATAACAAGGAAACATGTCTCAACAAGTCTATGTGAATGGGCCTACGAGACATCTAAGAAAAGATGGGAGAGGAGCAGAGTCTGTCGCCAGGTAAAGTACCTTATAGCGGGGTTCAACTTACAAAAGACTACCTGGCTGCTGGGGAAAAGCCGAAGGGTCCTAAACCTATTGGTAGAGATTCTGACAGGACACTGTAAATTGAGGAGACACCTATCCTTGATAGGAGTAGAACAGAATCCCATATGCCCAAGATGCGGAAGGGTGGAAGAAACATCCTACCACTATTTGGGGGAATGTGTAACATATGAGCGGTTAAGATTTAAAACCTTCGGGGCGGTTACGCTCGAAAAGGAGGAGTTACACTCCCTGGCGTGGACAGACATCCTAACTTTCATTAGAGAATCGAGGAGGTTCACGGAGGGAGATGAGGTAGAAGAAGACGAAGGCAGTGAAGGCGATTAAGGAGACGAGCAGGGGTTGGCAAAAACGGCCCATAGAGGCCTACTTGCTAGACTTAGGTCTCCCCATAATTACTACTACTACTAAAATGTCAAAAAGTACACGGACAAGATCAAAGAAACAAACCGAATGCCATAATCTTCTTTAACAACAAATCAATTAAAAACTAAAAGGTTTACCTACTTATTCTGGGATTTTCTAAAAATTTGTTTAACATGGACACGAGTGTAAAAAGTGAATTCAATAAATAAATTACCACAACAACAATTGGTGTTGTGGTAATAACAACAATGGTTGTTCTGATAGACGTTCGTTCGTAATTATAAGCCATTCGGTCTTTGCATTACAATTTTGTATTTTTATCATTTTTTAACCCCTTTAATAGGGTTTGTAGAAAAAATAATGTAGGAAATACCTACGTGTTAAAAGTGAAATTATTTTGTTCGAAGAGATGACTAATAACTCTGCTGGCGCGTCGTGGGCAACATTCACTTTTGACGCTTTTTTATCGTCATGATTTCAAAATACTCAGTCAGTTAGGGGGTGTAACAGTGGCGTGCGGTGAGAATTTAGGCTAGGGAAGCAACCACGATTTAAATTTTAATACACCTAGGTACAATAAAAAACAGTGTTATAATTATTAAGCTTAAAAGTCTTTTAAGGAAGAATTTGTACACTTCAGTAGTATTCTTTTACTCTGTAATGATTAATCGGATTGGTATTTTTTTAGCACATCTCGTTCTTTTGAATACTGATTAACTTCCACCTAGTAAGATATTTTTAGCATGATTGGTAATCCCCTTATCCCTTTGAATATAGAAATTCTGTGATTGACATGATTGAAGCATAAAAGGTGCTGTGACGAAACTTATAACTATTGCCAACGTTCTTTTGTGACAAAGCATTTTCAAATTTTTATGATTGTTTAGATTGAATCACAATGTGCAAAAGAATACGTCTTTTATACTTATGGAATTTGTTGACTATTATTCTTTATTTAAAAAAAGTACTACTATTTATTTATAATGCAACTCGATTTTCCGGTCTTTTTTAGCAAAATACCTGGTGCAGGTTTTAATCTTTGTTGTTAAATTTAAAAGTTCTGGTTTTGGTCTGCCGTTCTCAATAATTTCCTCCGAAACTGTATGAAGAAAATTTTTTATCAAATAATAATAATACTTTACAAATTGAACGGTACTCGAACCTCCACCGAAGCAGCTGAATTTGCAGTCATGACGTCATGACGATAAAGCAAGTTTAAATGTTGCATGCAGAACAAACTAAATAGACTTATTTGTCTTTAAAAAATCCGTACTTATATAAATTGAAATAATAAAATGTTCCAAAATACAGTCTCATTCGCAGATTTACATTGCTTAAGTAACATTTAACAAACACGAAAAATCGAACAAATGACGAAATTATAATAAAAATCTGATCACGGAGTACGCTAATAAAAATAACTCGACCTTATACGATGTTAACTGTAGCCCACAACGCACCCGCGATTCGCCTGCTACCGAAAGCAAGACGTGCAGGAAGCAACGAAATCCGTGCTTATATGCAGTATAACTAACACATTTGAATCGGTATTACCTTTCCGCGCAAGTTTAATGAGCCTAATTTAAAATGGTACTCTAAATAATTATACTTTTTGCTATACGGAATTGATATTGAGCTTTAAGTTGACTAAACATTACAAATTTAAATAAACGATAACCATAATTTTATAAAACTATTTTTGTTAGCATTGTTTTTTAATTCTAATAAATTCTTAAGGGAAGCATTGCTTCCCTTGCTTCCATGGACCGCACGCCACTGGGGTGTAAAAATGTTAAAAAACAAAATTTTCCTTATGTTGGGATATCTTGTTCAAACTAGATACGTGAACGTAAATTGTCGTTAGAAACATTTTTTCTTAATAAAATATTTTCCATATTTTAATAAATAAGGTCATTTTTCGTTGATTTAAAAAATTGCAAATTTAACAGATACCTACCTATATAATGCCACCTGCCACCTTTGACATGGCGTATTTTATATTATTGGAAGCAGAGGTTGTTGCCACGCATAGTTGTTTCCAATCAGAATATTAAAGAATTTTCTCATGTGGAATGTGGATCCAACTTTACGACACACACTGTAAACTAGAATCTAAATTTTTAGCTTCTTTTTTGATAGGAATAGGGATCCCACCAATCGCTACGTTAATATTGTCAGTTAAGATGTATTAGTCTTTATTCGCAAAGAAGATAACAACTGATTTTTGAGGATTAATAATTAAAGAGTGCTGTTGTGACACCATATCTATAGCATTGAGATCGACGTTAATATCACGCATAGCATTTCGATGTACTTAATTTTACGATACGATTACGAATTACTTAGACAAAAGGAATATACAAATTAAGAATCGTCAGCGAGAATTTTCAACTTACGTTTTAACATATTGCAGTGATATACACTCTTAATAAAACAAAATAATAGTATAAATATATATAGTATATCACTACAATATATTTTTTTAAATAACAATTTTGCCCTGTCACTAGCTCAAATTTTATCTCGGTGAAGCAATCGACAAATATCTCTTTTATCTGAAATAAACCAACCTTACCTTGCCAAATTTTGGTATCAATGGGTCCACCTGTAATGATGACATCTGG
The DNA here is from genome assembly GCA_929113105.1 of Agrypnus murinus. NCBI lineage: Eukaryota > Metazoa > Arthropoda > Insecta > Coleoptera > Elateridae > Agrypnus > Agrypnus murinus. The sequence continues at coordinate 6,766,508 of OV816027.1, forward strand.
GCTGGTAAAATTTTAACAAGCTGCTAAACAAATTATTTCCACACAAGAAAGAAAAGAACAACAAACAAAATTCAAAAATATAAATAGAAACACAATTTTATTTCAACACAAATAAATGACACAACTAACTACAAATCAGCCTTTTTTTATTGTTGGGGATTTCTACGTATTTTTATATATTATCTCTAAACTACAAATCAAACAGATTAAATAATAATTAAGTTTTTGTATATTAATTATATCAATTTAGCAACTTTCCTTTTTTTATTAAATTAGGTTGTTTTCTCAAAATGTTTAATTTTTAAATTTATATTCTTAAATTGTCCCAATGTAAAATAGTTAGATATCTCTTTAATAAAAATGTTTGTCCGAAATTATTTCTTTTACTGGCCAATATAATGAAAATTAAAATCACTTACTATTTTGCCGCACACTCGATACTTCCTTTTACCGATCCCGGGAACAACATACTGCTATAATAACCACTATCAGCCTCATGACTGGTGAAAGTGATATAAAATGCATCTTTGCAGAAAATTAAATCTTCTTAATTTTTTTTATCAACTTAAAAACTTTTTTTATTGTTGTGATGTTATCCAAATCAATTCTATAATTTATAATCTTCTTGAAATTACGACGAAAGCGTAAGTTATTTAAATTTCTTGCACGAAATCACATTTGTTAAATTTATAACCTCACTTTGTTTTTTCAAATTATTAAAATGCATGTTTTTATAGGTTAATCAAAATAGAAACGACACAACCTCCCCTCAATGCGTTCTGGAGATTACCGATTGTTTTTCACATTATAATTTACATTAAAACATATAGAAACAAAAACAATACAACATTCATCAAGTAATCCATGGACTAAAATTGACATTTAACATTTTTCAATAAAATATAAATTTCTTTAAAGGATATACGGGGGACTCAACTGAGACGAAACGAGTCAAATAAAGCGTCCCCGACCTTGAACGTTAATTCAAGTTTGAACGTTACTTCTAGATGGCGCTACGATTCTGGACAACGCTGACAGTGTTGACAGATTATGTTATTTATCGCAAATTTTATCGCAAATCTGGCTAATTTTTATGAAACATTGCGACCCATATGGCACTCCAGCGAACTGTCAACAATGGCCAGCGTGGTCTGAGCGTTGTCAAGGACCGAAGCGCCCTCTAACGAAAATTTTTTAAAATACAGGCCATTGGGTACGCAAATGTTTGGAACGCCCATTGCCGATTCGTCTCCTCAGTTGAGTCCCCCGTAAAAGGATACTATCGGCTTTCATCGAAAGCTCGGCCCCGGTTGCTATAGTTTCTATAGTATTTGCATTAAAATTTCTCGGCCCCGTTTTCACGCTGGGAATGTATGCAAATTATGATATTTACCACTAATATTGAGTTTCTTACAGCATCTTCGTTAATTTTTAGTTATTTCTTAATTTTTTTTATCTTAAAAGGTGAAAAATATATCAATTTTAAAGACTTTAATTATTCGGATACTAGATGGAGTTAATGGCACTTAGATCATTCTTTTACATAAGAAATACCCATCCATTGACAATTTGATTGCTAATGTCACTTTTACATTTGTCAATCTGACATATAAAATGTCAAACATGACATATTATACTAATATTGTCAACAGAGTGGCTTTCGTATGTAGAAAATAAATTCCATGTTTTTAACACCATCTAGTACCTATCTGATAATTTATATGTCACGTGATGTTAAATTCAGCCAATGAGAGTTAATTAGATCTAATGAGAGTTAATTTTCTTAAGTTACAAAGCTATCACAGCAATAATAAAAAACAAGTGATCATATTACCTTATGCTGGTCTCTTTCTAAGAACATAATTCAATTGCCCAACTTTGACAGTTAAGCTGTTCGTGTATTGACGTAAGTACCATAAAATGTAATTTAACAAAAATACAGAAAAAATGTTTATTAATCGATGGGAAGACGCATATGAAGGTGAAATAAATGATGCGTCACTCAATTTGTTAGAAAAATATACTTATGTAGCAACAAGACATTCTAGTAGCGGCAATATGAATTTCTGTAAATAAAGAAATGATACATTTGACGGGAATATAACTCCTGAACTAGCTTTAATCTTGAAAGATTGCGCATTTAACTGATTACAAAGAAGAGGTAACAAAGCTGTCTATGCAAATATTGCATCAGTTACAAATTGAAGCATCCATTTGTGGAATACCAACAGACGCATTGAATATACTTAATCCAATACCAATATTCTTCAAGATAAACCAAAGAGGTACTAAGTTTTGTACCAGTACTAAATAGATGATTTAAGATTCAGATCAAGATATTTGTCCAGTTCGTCTCTATAAAAAAAACTATGGAAAGTTATCCCAGAATTGTAATAACCGATGGTATTTCCTAACTGCGAATCTAATTTGGTGTCTGCATCTACATAATTCAAGCTAGTTTATGAATGACCCCATTGAAATAAATAAACTATCATCATGCAGCGTGGACAAAAGAAAGTACTGAAACAATTCAGTTGGAATAAACCGCAAAGTAATTCACAAATCATAATAACAGATCCACTGCAATATCACTCCTTGCAAACGCTAATGTTCCAACAACAATTACTAAAAATAATTGGACACACGAATTCGAATTCTGTTCAACCATACTAGTAAATGCAACTGAATAAGCACGAAGATGCACAACACTCAACACAACAATGCAACATTTATACAAATATATACCAAAGCTGCGTTTTTAATGTACAAAATATGTATTGTGGTCAATAAATTATTTTTATGACTCTGTTATTTTATTCTTAAAGGTACAGTTGATTCATTTTGATTTGATAAGAACCAACCGTCAAAAATTTTAATTCTTCTGTGAGATTGGGGAATTCCATAATTCTGATCTGCAAGCTTCCATATCATTCTTTTCAGTTCCAGGTTTTCTTCTTCAATACTAATTCGTTTATATTGAGTGTATAATACAGACTTCTACTGAGCCACGAACAGTGTACAGTATACACTAACACGAAGTTGGTAATCTGAAGGACATACTACTCACGTCACTGTAAAATATGTGTGCAATGCATTGCACTTATCGTATTCAAAACATTTTTCGTTCTTTAGAAAGAGAAAATGTGGTTTTACTGCCTTTAGAGAAACAAGAGAGTACGCATTTGTTGAACAGTTCGAATTAAAAAAAGAAGCTAATTTTACATAAGTATTTTAATACATAAAAAACATGAAGGACCACTGCACTGGTTTAAAGTTTTAATCAGCCCTGGTTGGTTATTCTAGCGTAATTCACAGTAGCGTTCCAATCCTGCTGGGAGTATCCAAAACTGCTTCAGCTTAAAGACTGTAATAAAAGGCAGCTGAAAACTAGGATGTTGCTGCCATAAATCCCAAGAACACCTACTTTAATTTAATCTATTCCCCATTCCTAAATCCTAAAGATGTTTTTCTTCACATTAAACCGTTAGATTGAGCTCCTTTGAGTCACCATTTTTGTGTTAAGAATTATTAAATCTTTGGTCATAGTATATCCTGTGAAATTAAATAATGCCCTGTCTTCGTAGTTTAATAGATATCAAACATATACAATTATAGATAGTTTGTAGCCCCAGTCTACGATTTCCTGCTTAATAGGAATTGATATAATTCCATTAGCTAGGTTGATTTAGCTGTACAGAATCTGGTCTGCTATAGTACGGAACGCGTTGGATTGAATTCCTATTTTATTGAGGACAGGTTTTTCAATCTTTGGTTAACATTAATAGGATGTCAATCGTCATAAGATACTTTATCTATATAATTGTACCCGCAACTACATTTCCACTTAGCTCTAACCAGAGGTATAGCACACATTGAAAAATCGACTTTTCGACATTTAATTATGATATAAAATATGGAACCGATATTTATTTACCTTATATTGGTAGTACTGTATCTATGGCTTTCTATCGATTCTACTTTGTTAGGTTATAGTAAGCTGTTAACCTAAGTTAAGCTTTATGACATGCGTCTTTTTACCTTATTTTTATTGTACCTCATTCTCATTTTACCTTATTTTCATACTACGGTTAGATGTGTTGCCTATACGAAAACATTCAGGGGCAGAGCGCAGATAAAAAGATACTTTCAGCTTTAAAAGAAAGCAATGATGCTATGACATCTCCGTTTTAGTAATTATTGTTGAATGTCAACAACAAACTTCATATTTTTCTAATTTTAAATAAAGAAAATGGCATAATCTTCAAACTGGCTGAATTGAAAATGGTTCACTTCTAGGGTAACTCAAATAAGATCCTTTTTTTCTTAAAAAAAAATCTTACACAAACGTACTATTGGTTTCATAATGATCTAGGACAGCAAGGCTAATATGATGCAATTTTTTATAATTTTATCCTATGCATTTACACTGAAAAAAAGAATAAAATAGCATCATATTAGCCTTGATGTCCTAGATAATTATGAAATCAATAGTACAAATAAGGTAATTGTAGATAATTGTCAAATGTATCATAAATGATGAACCTGTCTGTTGTAACCTACTGCAAGACGTAGATACGAGCTTTTCTTTCAATTTCCCTATAGCTTTCCATACTGATCAAAGTCTTTTTTTTAAAAACAAAAAATCTTACACAAAATTGGTAAGTTGTATTAGAAAGCTTTCAGTGTTTCCTACAAGGGATCAAAAAGGTTTTTTCAAAACGTACTGCAATGAAGAGTTATGAGGGGGCCGAAATATCATGTAAAGCTGATCATATAAAGCCCATAGATGCCTTTTAGATTTAATTACATAAAAAGAATCCCCAACACTTCCTTAAACTAACAATATAACATTTCTATCTCTAAAATCCAACAATAACCTACAATTTGAATCGAACAAGCAAATTCTCACGGTCGACTAAAATTGTATTAATTTCCATTTAAATCTGTCCACATACCAATTTTACCCGTTAATCTTTACACAATATGATTATTTAACTTTTCCCAATAGTTTGACATCAATAACAAATACATAAGATACAAAATTAACTCAAAATGAAATTTTAATATCGGCACAGGTGTATGGACATTTTTAAATCGAATTGGCTGAAAAAACACACATAGAACTACAAAAACTTTATACAACTTACACAGCCAAGATGTTATCTAACGAAACTCCAACAATAACATCATGAACCTACATTAATTAAATTAGAACGGTGGCTCGACAAGCCAATACTATGAATCGCAAAAGGAAAAATCACCATTTTGAAAATTAAGTAAGGTAAGTAACTTTTATATATGCAAATCTACTCATAATTGCCCGTTTTATTTAATTATAGGTGCATTTTACCAAATTTGAGCTATTGACGGAAGATTAAGAAAATAAGTCAACGTACCATTCGTTGTATTAAAAATTACAATTACACACTTAAATAGTATCCTGTTGTTGAAATATAAAACTTTTTATGCATGTTAACATAATATGAATAAATTATTCCACTAAAGAAACCCATTTTGAAAAATTATTTTCAAAATTTGAGGTTATGTAATGAATAGATCGGAACGTTAAATGACCTTGCATGAAATGTAACTTTAACAAGAAATTATCGCAAATAGGAAGTATTTATCTTAACTCCTGTATTTAGCTGGCTTCAACCGTACTTCTGAAACTATAAAATAAATCTTTTAACATGGAATCGTTTACGAACGCCTGAAAGATAGGCAGCCCCAATTACCTATTTAACATTTCTAACTGCTGATAACACAGCAATATGTATGTGTGAAAAGTGGAAGTATAAATTATAAAGAGAATAGGTCCCAATATAAAACCATGAGGTACTCCTCTTTATTGTTTATTGCTTGGTTTGCATCGTTGTACACTGTGCCCGATTGACTAATTGTTTATTGCATATAATGTTAAATACAATAACGCAATAAAATACTATTAAAATCTTCACTAAAATATTTAATTATAAATTATAACTGTCGTTTCGCTTATACAGTAGCTTCTTCAGATAAAGACTGGTTATAACTAAAACCAGTCTTTATCTGAAAAAGCTACCGTGTAGCGAAAGGACAGTTATAATTTTTCAATAAATATTTTAGTGAAGATTAATAGTATTTTATGGTGTTATTGTGTTTAATATAGTTTAATATATGATATAATATATCTTCATCAAGTTCAGGCCGAATCAATGCAATTGATATTATGTTACTTTTTTTGCATGTCGCAAAGGTTTAAAATAACTTTTTCTTGCTCCTGAACATGAGTCGCCACCTAAAAGTTTAAACTACCAAGGTATTTTATGTTATATACTTCTCCAAGAAATTAACGCACCACCAAAAAATAACCAAAAGCTTGAAGTTAATTTGTGTCTAGACCATGTGTCCGAGTTCAATGATTCTTTTTTTGTATGATACGTTTTTTATTCAAAAAGATCAATGTACAATTGTTTTGTCAAAGAAATTATTTTTTATGAATACAGTTTTTTATAAAATTTATAACACCCTGTAACGTTTAACAGTTACACCAACAAGTTAGAAATCACATCGTACACTAGCCTTATCGTTTCTTAACATTTTCGTTTTTTGATTCACTTTCTTATCCTATTAGTACCGGAAAACATAATTTTATAGCATACTAGGATTTACGTAAAGTTAATATCAACATGTCCATTGCCCATTCTTTTATTACATATTTTATATAACATATTATGCATCCATATATGCCATGGGATGCTGCGTAATCGTATACATTTAAAATACATAGGTACTGTTTTAGAAGTTTGAAACCCCACTTCCAACGTTTTAAGGTATCAAAAATTCGAAATTTATAATTCCAATACTGTGTAATTTCAAAGATAAAGAGCTTTACAGCCCAGAGATGCGGCTTTGAAGTTTCAAACAGAAATCTATCAGAGGTTTACAATTACAAGTTGAGAATTACAACAGTTTTTAAAGCATTGATTATAGAACTTCGTCTATGTTTTAAAATCTCAACAATTATAAATTTCAGAGATATAATATTCGAAAACTTTAAAAGTTGCAGAATGTTACAGTAAATACCAATTCCGTTGGCTGAAGATTCTTGAAACGAAACGTCATCTGTCACGTAGTGAAAGGTATTCCTAGAATGCTACATTCGGGTGTTTTAAAGTCCAAAAATGAAGATTAAATCTAAAACCGACATAGTTTTAAAATGTAGTTTAAATTGTAAAGTCTCAATCTTAAGGTTCTAAAATTCGAAATCTCAGAAATTTAAAATTCAAGTCACAGATGTCACGTTTTAGCTTTCAACTCTAGAGTCACTGCATCTAGTCACCTAGGCCAGCTGGTCGATCAGAGTAACGCAAACCGCCGCCATATTGGGGCAGAGAAGGGTGATTTTTAATAATGGGCAAGTTAAAACTACGTTATATTAGAGGTTTGATCTCTCGGAATAAAAAAAACCTTAAAAAGTAAACGTGGATTAGATTAAATTCTATACCGAACAAATAATGAACAATTTCGTGCTTGGTTTGCCCCAATATGGCGGCGGTTTGCGGTACTCTGGCCGACAAGCTGGCCTAGATAATTAGATGCAATGACTCTATTCAACTCATATCCGTAGTTTACATTGATATGTTCTGGGCGTCATTATATTGGAAACATCCAAACATTCCATTATTGTTTAAAATGAAAACTTGAAAACTAAAACTTTGAAAATTTAGATTATCGATTTAGATTAGAAACTTGGAAATTAAACTTTGAACGTCTCAGTTCTTTATATGTAATCTGTAAACGATTGAAACTAAAATACTGATCTTTAGAATTTTAGAGATAATGAAATTTCGATTCTTTGAAACTTGGTTAGTCGATATACAAATTCTGAGGTAAATAAATCATTCTGAATAAAATGTGTATTCTATTGTGAGATCATGCCGTGTTTTGTAATCTGGTGTACCGTGTACAATTTCTTCCTTTAGATTTGTCTCTTGATTTTATCAGGTGGAAGAGGCTGTACATACGTTTTATAACATCTGCTTATTTTATTAAGTTATTTATCTTGCAATGAAAGACTTTTATGTAACTAAAGTTTGTGAATGAAGTTCTCTGGTGGACTTGAATCACTCAAGTCCAAATCTTTATATCTTATGTCAAAAAGAACACGTACGTCATTACAAAAATAAACATCCTGAAAAATAGAATTACGCCAAACACCTTTTAGAACAAAATCACACAATGACTCCTCAAAATAATATTAAATTCCTACATTTTTGTAATAACAAACGCAAATTAGACATTTTAGAAGCCTTTGAGATATACAAACACAAACTCAGGGTACCTTTAATGAATGAACAACTTGAGCTCAGTAATTCTCCGTTACTGGAAGTATTAGATGTTTAATTATGATTTTTATTATTAATTTTTATTATTATTATTATTATTTTATCTAGTTACCTATTTTGTATCTACCTTAGCGACGTGTTTGTTTATAATTATATTACCTTTGATAATGACAGCATAGCTGTCGAAACAATATTGTCAGGTATATTTTAATAAAACTGTGAAACTTTTAATAATCTTTATTTATTTCATGATTATGGAGTTCCACAAAATAAGGCTGGAAACAATAAACAAGTTTTATTTTAATAATAGCTAGAAGTATGTATTTTAAATAGCTTATGCTATTATAACTTAATAGTTGATAAGCATAATAGCTTGACATCCATAGGTGGAATTAAACGTAAACCCTTAAAAATATGAAACTAAATTAATATTATTAATTTATTTCCTAATTCTTAATAATATAATAATAAATACTTTTAATTTAAGGAAAGAGATTTCAGTAGACATTCAATAATGTCTTTCAATTTGATAAACAGAAAAATGAACAATTATAACTGACGCTTATAAAAATGAAAATGAAACCTAATATGTTTAGTGTTGTTTATAACACAGTAATTTACGAGCGACCCTGGACGGAATATTTGGGAATTCCAATGTTGAATTAGTCATATCTTCTGTCTGAAAGAAAAGAAACCAGTGTAAGATGGGTTATCTAATTAATTTTCTTTTAAGGCGCAATGGAATTTGTAGTTTCGCGTTATCAAGCGCGCTCTTAAACTTTTTACAAATAATTTTGTAGAATTACTTATTAAACTGATTGGTCTATCGTTTTTGGGCCGCTTTTATGGATAGGAGTAATTACTATATTTTGAAGTGAGAAGGTATAATTCTTGTTACAAAAATTCTATTTATCATATGTAGTAATGGTTGCTGAATCAAATTGTGGGTGTTTTGTCAATTTAGTTGTAATTCCATACACACCTGGTGAATCTGTAGTTTTTAAATTAGAGATGTGGTTTATCTAATTCATTTTCATTTGCTGGGGGATAGAAAAATAGAACTTTGTGAAGTATAATCTATATTTAATGGATTATTGGGTACTGGTATTGATTCGGCCATTTCATTACCAATATTTACAAAATAATCATTACAGTGGTTCGCTAACTCTAATTCATTTTCAAATGTGATAACTTGATCATTTGTTATTCTTGTATGGTTTGTTTTTGATACATTTTCATACGTAGCATTTTTAATTAGGCATATCATATTTTTTTACATTGTCTTTATTATTATTTATTTGATTCTTATAGTAGTCATTTTTTGTTTTTCAATAATTTTGTTTGAAGTACATATATCTTTATTTTTTGTATTCATCGCTTAACTCTACACTGAATTATGCAACAACCGCCTTTTCATTTTATCTCTATGCTTAAAGGGGTTGTAGTGCAAGAAAATAAATTTTAGAATAGAAAAATCTAAGAACAACACTGAAAACCGCACATTTTTAAGATAACTAATAACAATAACCGAGGTAAAGGCACTAGAAGTTTGTCGGAGTTCGCTCGTGACGTCACACCAACACGCATTTTAGATGCAGTGCGCTCTTCGCGTTGATCGTATTTCTTTAACAATGGCGTTTAGGTTTTAACCAAAATATACAGACTCAATTAAGGCAAATAAAAGAAGACAAAAAAAGAGAAGATCAAAATCAGTCGAATATTACAAAATTAAACAATCTAAATTGAGGAAATGCAATAATTACTGCTGGACGAATGGAGAAGCTGGAATGTTCGTAGATTTCTGCTTTCACATTATTCAAGGATGCAATGAATTAACCCTCGTAATGCCTGTATAAGGTGAATTATTATTCACGAATTCACCCAAGATAAAATAATTAAATGCAACCATAAAACTTCTATAAGATTTGGTTATTAAATTAATTTTAAGAACCATCGGCAAATGTTTGTTAGTTTTCTTAAAACAACCCATTTATTATTTAAATCCGAACTGAATTTATAAAGCACAAAACTCGGACTTCATTATTAATCTGAGATTTCGATCACTGAAGATAAAGTCTGTAGTTATTAATTTTTTATCGGTATTTCGGTACAAGAACTATTTTTATCGATAAACTGTATTAAAGCTATTACACTTTTAATAGGAAAAACTAGATTTCCCGTTCTTTAGAAACGCAAACATCCGGAAAAATATTTAACTGTATAACGGTACTTTTATTAACCACAAATTCTTAATTAATATCCGGAAAACTAACTACACAACGGTAGTTTTATTAACTGCAATTTTTTTTTAATTAACAAGACACGGTATCCGACACCGGCCATTGTCTATAAACTGTACTGTATTCAGACCATTGACTGAATTGTTAAAAATGCACTGTCTCGGACCAGCAACTGAAGTCAAGCGTCGTCTCTTAAAAACTGAGGGTTATTTTATTATATACTGAGTATTCTGGAGGGTACAGTTCTGCATACACCAATCAAAAAATCGCCCGTTCCGATCTGAACAAATCAGGACTGTGGAGTCCACGTGTAGTCGATAGAGGAAGTTTTCTTGATTCCGCTATTAGATTTTGACCTTAAAAGACTAGATACTACGCAATTTGTGTTTCCGCGGACGAATTGTGCATACAGATGTTATCTTAATAAACCTAGCAAACACAGTAAGTTGTTTTTAAGCGCATATGTAAGTAACCAAAAGAGATTTTTTAACACGTAGCGGACATAAATTTGTTAGATAAAGGTGACTTGCGTTATATTTTCACGGAACCCAAACTACAATATCTATGGGAACTAAATGAAATTAGATTTGCCATGATCCATGTTATTATTTTTTAAAAGTTTTAACAAAGAAGCTATTTCAACCAATGTACACGTGCGTAAATAAAATACAGAAAGGAATAATTTATTGCCCAAATATTTTTTATAATTCTAAGAAGATTTGAAACACAACCTTTTTTAAAATAATTTTTATAAGATTATTTGTACCAAATGCAGACACAAGTCTATATTTTAAGAAGAACGCAAATTTGCGATTGATTTTTCAGTAAATATGTAGACAAAACTACATTTATTCAGGACTGATAAAAATATACCGTTACATGACATGCACCCAAACTTATACTGGCCAGCTTATAACATCCTTTTACGGCAACTTAATCAGGCAATACTGGCGTTTTGTTTATAAAATATATGCAAATGCAATAGAGGTTTCTCACTACTATGTGTAAACATATATGCCTTAGCAAATTACACTTTAGCAAGATAATATAATTGCATATATGTTACATTCTAATAGTATATTGACACTGTTGGTGAGGATATCTTGTTGCAAATCTTTTTGTTATTGGGCATTTATAGCCACATACACTACATGTGTTTTTGCAAATAAAAGTTTATTGTGCATTTGTAACTACAAATCTTACATTGAAATGGTTTATAATACCACTATGACCAAGTATGTGATTTTGCAACTGGTTTTTCTCCAACGATTTATAATTACAAACATGTGCCTTTGTAAATGTTCTTTTCGTGAGAATTTATAATTACAAATATTACATACAAGCGGTTTCCCACCACTATGTGTAAGCATGTGCCTTTTAAACTTCCTTTAAGTGCGCATTTGTAATTACAAATATTACATTCAAACAGTTTTTCACCAGTATGTGTAAGCATGTGCTCTTTCAAACTTTCTTTATGCGAGCATTTGTAATTACAAATATTACATTCAAGCGGTTTTTCACCAGTATGTGTAAGCATGTGCTTTTTCAAATTTCCTTTATGCGAGCATTTGTAATTACAAATATTACATTTGTGACAAAACAAAGTTTGTTTTGCAGTTCTGAGATTGTAGGTTAGCTGTATGTAGGAAATGAACGCAGGATCTTGAGGAAATGCTTTATTGAGGGCTAGTCTGGATGCCGTACACAGGGTTGTTTCAAATCGTCTAAAGAGTTAATATAAATCAAATAATATTACAACAATGTATGTGCTACCCTAACAATCAAAATCTTGCAAAATGTTTATGAACTATTTGTTTCACATGACAAGGATATATTTAGTAAATGAGGTATCTTTACATCATTTACTTACCTAAAAGAGTGACCAGGATGCAAATAATTCAACAATTTTAATTATTGGTGTATTTATTATGAAAAAGCTTCAGGTTCACAAATTTTACACAATTCGAATGACAGGGCAACTAGACTTGTTCTGAACTTTCTTTTTTTTCTCACATAGCCTGTGTTGATCAATAACTCAAATAAAAATTTAAATTTTTAGGATTGGTTTTGCCACACATTCAAACGGTTTTTCATCAGTATGTGTAAGCATATGCTTTTTCAAACTTCCTTTACGCGAGCATTTGTAATTACAAATACTACATTCAAACGGTTTTTCACCAGTATGTGTAAGCATGTGCCTATTCAAACTTCCTTTATGCGAGCATTTGTAATTACAAATATTACATTCAAGCGGTTTTTCACCAGTATGTGTAAGCATGTGCTTTTTCAAATTTCCTTTACGCGAGCATTTGTAATTACAAATACTACATTCAAACGGTTTTTCACCAGTATGTGTAAGCATGTGCATTTTTAAATTTCCTTTAAGCGAGCATTTGTAATTACAAATATTACATTCAAGCGGTTTTTCACCAGTATGTGTAGGCATATGCTTTTTCAAGCTTTCTTTTTCCGAACATTTGTAATTACAGATATTACATTGAAACGGTTTTTCACCAGTATGTGTAAGCATGTGCCTATTCAATTGTCCTTTACGCAAGCATTTGTAATTACAAATATTACATTCAAATGGTTTTTCATCAGTATGTGTAAGCATATGCTTTTTCAAACTTCCTTTACTCGAGCATTTGTAATTACAAATATTACATTCAAACGGTTTTTCATCAGTATGTGTAAGCATATGCTCTTTCAAACTTCCTTTACGCGAGCATTTGTAATTACAAATACTACATTCAAACGGTTTTTCACCAGTATGTGTAAGCATGTGACTATTCAAATTTCTTTTACGCAAGCATTTGTAATTACAAATACTACATTCAAACGGTTTTTCACCAGTATGTGTAAGCATGTGCATTTTTAAATTTCCTTTAAGCGAGCATTTGTAATTACAAATATTACATTCAAGCGGTTTTTCACCAGTATGTGTAAGCATGTGCTTTTTCAAATTTCCTTTACGCGAGCATTTGTAATTACAAATACTACATTCAAACGGTTTTTCACCAGTATGTGTAAGCATGTGACTATTCAAATTTCTTTTACGCAAGCATTTGTAATTACAAATACTACATTCAAACGGTTTTTCACCAGTATGTGTAAGCATGTGCATTTTTAAATTTCCTTTAAGCGAGCATTTGTAATTACAAATATTACATTCAAGCGGTTTTTCACCAGTATGTGTAAGCATATGCTTTTTCAAGCTTCCTTTTTCCGAACATTTGTAATTACAGATATTACATTGAAACGGTTTTTCACCAGTATGTGTAAGCATGTGCCTATTCAATTGTCCTTTACGCAAGCATTTGTAATTACAAATATTACATTCAAACGGTTTTTCATCAGTATGTGTAAGCATATGCTCTTTCAAACTTCCTTTACTCGAGCATTTGTAATTACAAATATTACATTCAAACGGTTTTTCATCAGTATGTGTAAGCATATGCTCTTTCAAACTTCCTTTACGCGAGCATTTGTAATTACAAATACTACATTCAAACGGTTTTTCACCAGTATGTGTAAGCATGTGACTATTTAAATTTCTTTTACGCAAGCATTTGTAATTACAAATATTACATTCAAACGGTTTTTCATCAGTATGTGTAAGCATATGCTCTTTCAAACTTCCTTTACTCGAGCATTTGTAATTACAAATACTACATTCAAACGATTTTTCACCAGTATGTGTAAGCATGTGCCTATTCAAATTTCCTTTAAGCAAGCATTTGTAATTACAAATACTACATTCAAACGGTTTTTCACCAGTATGTGTAAACATGTGCATTTTTAAACTTCCTTTCTGTGAGCATTTGTAATTACAAATATTACAGTCAAGCGGTTTTTCACCAGTATGTGTAAGCATGTGCTTTTTAAAACTTCCTTTACGCGAGCATTTCTAATTACAAATATTACATTCAAACGGTTTTTCACCAGTATGTGTAAGCATGTGCATTTTTAAACTTCCTTTACGCAAGCATTTGTAATTACAAATACTACATTCAAACGGTTTTTCACCAATATGTGTAAGCATGTGCTTTTTCAAAGTTCCTTTATCCAAACATTTGTAACGACAGATATTACATTGAAACGGTTTTTCACCAGTATGTGTAAGGATGTGCTTTTTCAAATTTCCTTTATTTGAACATTTGTAACGACAGATATTACATTGAAACGGTTTTTCACCAGTATGTGTAAGCATGTGCATTTTTAAACTTCCTTTCTGCGAGCATTTGTAATTACAAATATTACATTTAAACGGTTTTTTACCAGTACGTGTAAGCATGTGCATTTTTAAACTTCCTTTATGCGAGCATTTCTAATTACAAATATTACATTCAAACGGTTTTTCACCAGTATGTGTAAGCATGTGCATTTTTAAACTTCCTTTATGCGAGCATTTCTAATTACAAATATTACATTCAAACGGTTTTTCACCAGTATGTGTAAGCATGTGCATTTTTAAACTTCCTTTACGCAAGCATTTGTAATTACAAATACTACATTCAAACGGTTTTTCACCAATATGTGTAAGCATGTGCTTTTTCAAAGTTCCTTTATCCAAACATTTGTAACGACAGATATTACATTGAAACGGTTTTTCACCAGTATGTGTAAGGATGTGCTTTTTCAAATTTCCTTTATTTGAACATTTGTAACGACAGATATTACATTGAAACGGTTTTTCACCAGTATGTGTAAGCATGTGCATTTTTAAACTTCCTTTCTGCGAGCATTTGTAATTACAAATATTACATTTAAACGGTTTTTTACCAGTACGTGTAAGCATGTGCATTTTTAAACTTCCTTTCTGCGAGCATTTGTAATTACAAATATTACAGTCAAGCGGTTTTTCACCAGTATGTGTAAGCATGTGCTTTTTCAAACTTCTTTTATACGAGCATTTGTAATTACAAATATTACATTCAAACGGTTTTTCACCAGTATGTGTAAGCATGTGTATTTTCAAATATCCTTTGCGCGAGCATTTGTAATTACAAATATTACATTCAAACGGTTTTTCACCAGTATGTGTAAGTATGTGCTGTTTCAAGCTTCCTTTATCCGACCATTTGTAATTACAAATATTACATTGAAACGGTTTTTCACCAGTATGTGTAAGCATGTGCCTTTTCAAACATTCTTTACGCGAGCATTTGTAATTACAAATATTACATTCAAACGGTTTTTCACCAGTATGTGCAAGGATGTGTCTTCTCAAATTTCCTTTCCGTGAGCATTTGTAATTACAAATATTACATTCAAACGGTTTTTCACCAGCATGTGTCAGGATGTGGTTTCTCAAACTTCCTTTATGCGAGCTTTTGTAATTACACATATAACATCGAATCGGTTTCTTGCCATCATCAGTGGGTATATATTCCATATTTTTAGTCACTGGACATCCACAGTCAGATGTATTTAATTGCTTATTGGAATGAATGAATAATGAATGATCTTAAAGTTCTTTTAAAATAAGATTTACAGGTATATGTGTCGGGATTTAGCGCAGTGTCCTTTTTTTATTTATTTTATCGCTAAAAGCTTTGTCGTCATGAACTAGAAGCAAACTAACAATTATCTTGTTTCCTGTGCACAATGAAACAAATTTACCAGTAATAAAAAACGTGATGATAGATGTATTTATCTTTTTCTGTGTTCATCTTTTTTATACTATAAATATTGTATTGAGACTAAATATAGATGACGAGTTGTGAAAATGAGTTTATTTAAATCACTTCTGTGATGTATTTATTTATCAAAGAATCCAAGAATAATAATACAAATGTAAATTATACTTATTATAACTTTAATTAAACATGTTCTACAAAACTTTACAGAAGAAACGTTGTTCTTCTTGTTGTTGTCAACATCACACTATAAAATGTAGATGGCGCTACATGTACTATTAAGTGTATACATTCTTTCAAATATGTTACACGCTTCCCTCACAAGATACAACATGTTGACCTATATGATTACAACATAAGGTTTACAAATTTAAACGAACAGGAGGTTTAATGTTACGTTTAGGTCTAGTACTAATAGTAGATATTGGTGTTCTTACAATCGGTGATTTAATACATGTTACAGATTCATTAGTTTTAACAATTTCACCATTATCAAATTTATTAATAACAGAATCGTTAAGACATGGAATACTGTCGTTAACCTTGTTTTGAACAACAGAACTGATATTAGTACCAGCGCTTAAATTAAACTGTTTTCTAGACTAATACATGAATTTTGTTTGGGTATAACAGTAGGTATGGGAGAACTTACAAAGGTGTCACAACTTGTGACATGTGTACCTATCAATTCTATCACGAGTATCAACATTCTTATAAAATTCACCTACTTTAATTAACCGGTCAGAATGTCGTTTCCAAATTAATTTGTCATCAGTTTCACAAAGATAAGTTCTAACTCCTCCTCTAAGTCCAATTTGGTTTATGTGTATTGTTCCGGTAATCTTTAGCATATACTGAGTCTCCCTGATGAAAAACTATTTATCTATTTCCACTGAAATACTTGATTTACCTTCCAATCTGTTTGTCTGCGTCCGATTTATGCAAAAGATCTAATCTAGTTTTAACATGTATATTAAACATCAATTTAGAAGGACATTCGCTTGTTACTGAATGTGGAGTGTTTTTATATGCAAAAAGATAACGACTTATTAAATCTTTAACTGACATGCTAGAATTACTAACATCTGTCAATGTCTTAGAAAGAATAACCTTAAATAATTTGGCAGCACTTTCAGCAGCACCATTAGTAGATGGATGAAAAGGTGCATATGCTTTCGCTAACAATCTGGTATAATTACACGATAGCCCCACATTAAGATACTGTTTTCAATATAAATTTCATTGCATCGCACAAAATAAGGTTTTAAATCCTGTGGCAGCTGACTAGCCCAGGCATCGCGAGAAAAAACATAAACTTTACGTAATGTTATGTCTTTGTTAATAGCATTCTGAATCATGTCCATATTAATAGGAATATTATCCCGTGTTACTGAATTTAAATAATCTAAGTCATGGGAATCCGTGATAGCAACATTTACTAAAAGTAAATGCGACAACCCGTCCGCTCCTGCATTTAGACCATCCTTAATATACTTAATAGTGTAACTGTAACCGCTCAAAAATAAGGTCAAACGTTGGAGTCTGCCAGCCGCCATACGTGATATTTCTTTTTTTTCCCCGAACAAAGCTAACAAAAGCCTATGATCTGTGCACAAAATAAAATGTCGGCCCATCAAGTACTGGTAGAATCTTTTTACCGCCCAGTAGATTGTCAAAGCTTCCTTGTTGATTACAGAGTATTTTTTTTCACTTACCGAAAGCGTACGTGAAGCAAAACTTATTGGCCAGCAGAACCTGACCCGCATGACTATGTCAGAGAAATCGAAAATGTAAATTTAGAAATCATTTGATAGCGCCTTACTAATAAAGACATGTTAACAAGCGAGGAGACTGAGATTACGGTCATAGACTTCTGGTCACTATATGGTTTGGTAGGAATTTCCCAATTTTAAAAAAATTGACATCCAATGCCAATTTTCTTGGAATGTTTTCTATTGATTGGATTTTCAATTGGCTTCGAATGATTGGATGGGAAACCTTCGTGTACACCTTGCTACCCTGCATTGGATATTTAAAGTACGCAGATTCATAGCATTCGGAGTTTAAAAAAAAGAACTTTCCTGCTATTTTAAATCTATCTAATTTCCATCAAATGATATATATTTTTGAAAACTGGATATTCTGTTAAGGGCGACGTATTGTATAGGCCACTGAAAAGCAACACTAAGAAGAAGGAAATAATAATCCTTATTCAAAACCAATAAGAGATACAATTAATCGATTAAGGTACATTCCGCATGAAATTATTGATACCTTTTTTTGAGACACAACAGTTAAATCCAATATTTTAGCCAATTTAATATAAGTGAATATTTAATATAGATTACATAGGTATCATTAATAATTTCTATATTAATTTATTGTATATCTTCCTATCGTTACATTTAAAAAGAGATATAAAAAAGAGAGTATTTTTGTGTACCTTTAATTTGAACATTTGTAATGCTGACTGGAATAAGGTTATCGTCTGTTTCTTGATCATACATTGTATGTATTTGTTTTAGTAGTTTTAGCATTTTCTTCTAACCTTAAAACGCTAACCTTAAAAGTAGACAAAATTCTCCTATCAATTTTAAAATACATAAAAATAATAAATGAATGCGATCAATTGAATCATTTTCCCCCTTGGAAATTTCAAAGTTTCGTATATTAAAATATTTTCAATAATCGTCTGCAATGACCGATAAAAAATGTCATACTAAGTTTTCTGCGAGTTTACCTTTACCTAATCTTTGACAAATACATAACAAAGCAATCTGTAGATAAGATAAAATTTGCATGCAGTGTAGATTACTCATTTTAATCTGCTTATATTGCACTATTTCCGTACCGAGTAATAAAGAAAAAACAAAATTAATTGCGTTTTGTGTTGTTTTATTAGCAAGAAAGATTAATCAATATTCATAGTTGCATTATTAGTAGGCCACAGGTGGGTTTAATTAATTAAAACCACTACGAAAAGCAAGAAATGTATTTTATTGATTTAATTTTCCTTGATTTATTTAATTTTGGAGAAGTTGGGATTCTCAGAATTTTGATTTCTCCTTGAAGGAATCAGGGGGCAAACGTTTTGCCAACTGGATTTTATAATTTATAATAAATTATTTATTTATCTATATAGTAATGAAAAAGATCATATATATATATATATATATATATATATATATATATATATATATATATATATATATATATATTTTTTTTTTTTTTTTTAGTTGATATTAATTTTTGTTAAGTTGAATAATGATTTTACATTAAATAATATTTAGAATGCAAATTCATATAGAAAAATTTATCATCGACTCTGCTGGGACTCGAACCCAGGACCCTCCACTGTCTAGGTGGTATCTCTACCAACTGAGCTACAGAGTTGTAATTCATATGGAAAATTTCTCGCTATGCTGGTAGTCGTACTCTGTAGCTCAGTTGGTAGAGATACCACCTAGACAGTGGAGGGTCCTGGGTTCGAGTCCCAGCAGAGTCGATGATAAATTTTTCTATATGAATTTGCATTCTAAATATTATTTAATATATATATATATATATATATATATATATATATATATATATATATATATATATATATATATAGTTTTTGTCTTTTTGGCACCATTTTGGTATACTCGTTTGCAGTGTGACACCCAAAATTTCAAAGTGACACCCGGTTTTGGGTGCCAGACGGTTTTGCATTGTAAACGTAAGCTATAGGTTTGTACTACCCTCAAACGCATAAAAACGAAAGTTAGTGTGGGTGCCAGATTGACAATAAATGATCACGGATATACAACCTTAGTGCAAATGGTTGGCCACCAGAGGACGCTGTGTTATATACATTTTGATGAATGTTTTCCTTCTGGCACACGAATATAATTGTATGTATGACACCCACCAACTGACAACATTGCATTCTATCATGCGGCGGGTACAACCGCAAGGTTGACGGAAGTCACCGCTGCATAGACAAAGATGGGATATAAGATGAATATACTTTCCTACAACCTTATGGCGTAAAATTTGAATGTTATTTATAAGATTGAAATTGGATTTTATCAACATCTTTCTTTTTATAGCGTAACGTTAAGAACCGTTATTTATGTGTATTCTAAACATAAAAAATAATTAATGTAAGACATCGGAATGAATCAACCCTTTATACTTGAATACTATTAGTTATACTTTCCAATTAATGATGTTTTGTCTTGTTGTCATGACGTTTTTAATTCTGAAAAACGCTCTGATCTTTTATATTACTATTAAGATCCATAAATACTTAATGGTGCTGAACGGTTTTATCATGAGACAGTAAGACGATTATTGAAAGAAGTGCTTTTGGGGGAAGTGTGATTATTAGTTAGCACCAGTGATGTGCCTTTACGCGTAAAGAATTCATTCCTTACGTTTGGCGTAAATAACGTGTAAATAATGTAAACAATGTACATAATCAGTAGAGAATGTAAATAATTAGTAAAAAATGTAAAAAAAACTAAAAATTATAGGTTATGTCTTTATATCAATCAATCTATAATAGTTTTGATGTGTTATCAGTTATTATAATTTATAACTTGTGATGTGAACGAATCAATGGTTTGAGTTGTTTATCTATAACAGGTACATAGATAAATATGGTTGGTAGAAAACGAAATACTGATATGTATATGGTACTTGATCCTGACTTGATAATCAAATTAAACAAGAAATATATGTAGCTTTTAGCGAATGTGTAAAAAGGATAAAAGATTGAAAGTTCTAATTCTTATAAAAAAATCTAAAAACTCAAATCCTACGTTTTTTATATGTATTTTATTTTCTTTACGTTATTTACTTTTTGACGTAAGAAATAAATCAAGTAAAGATTTAATTGTTGACACGTTATAAAATGCGTAAAAAATTGCCGTAAATTATACGGCACTTTACTGATTAGCACTAGTCGAATTCCGGCTATGTATTGATTTCATTAATTTATATTAAACATTTAAAATTGTGTTATAGGTTTTGATTATAAGTTACCTGACTAATTACACTGCAAATAAATATGCAAGACTTCCCACCAACATAACTGTTTTGATAATGAAGAATAAAGACTTTTCATACTTGCAGAATTTTCCCATCACTTCAAGTTTTTTTTCACAGCCTGCTGAATGTACCTCATCCAGTTTTGGTGCCTTGTACTACTCTAATGACCAAAACTTAGCCATTTCTTGTCACATTTTAGAAATCTTCTCTCTACTGGGAAGATAAAAAGTGTAGCTTTAAAATAGTAGATTACATACCGAGGCGGGAAGTGTTTCATTCCTGTCGAGAGCTAAGATAGCTCACCGAGGGCCCAGGCCCGAGGTGAGCTAATGCTCGAGACAGGAGGAAACGTCCCGCCGAGGTTTGTATACTATTTTATTCGGAATCATCATATTTTTTAACAAATAATAATTATTTACAACTGACAACTGAAGTGACAAACTTGACCTAATAATGCACCCGCCCTCTACCGAGCAAACTACGAACTTACAACAGGTCGGGAATGATCACATTCCTGACCAAGAGAGGGATAACAGGTAGGGAATGATTACATTCCTGACCAAGAGAGGGAATTAAAAGTAAGTTAGGAATGGTTAATTTCCCACCCTCTGAGGCGGTTAGGAATGCACATATTACCATATGATTCCGAATAAAAGTTATTATTAAGTAAATCGGTAAAGAAACGACTGTGTAATAGCCTAAAACAGACACGACAACACTTTTTTGTACGGCCTATATGTAAAGCTCTACTTCACTACCTCAAAAGAGTGACTAAAGTAGCTGTTTTGATTCCTAGGGAGTAAAGTAACATAATCGCGTTATATCCAAGAAAATCTAACCTACTATGCTACAATTAAGTGATTTTGGTGTTAAGAAATTTCAATTGTCAGAATGACTTTTAACAGTATTTTCGAAAATTTCGAGGATTTTACGTAAGTCCTTTAGGTCGTGCATAAAATAGCGTATACACCACAGATCTAACGAGCCTTTTAATCTGGCGTGTGTTTATTGACCTGTTTTACACTCGGGAAAATAAACTTCACATTCAGGATTAAATTGGCATATAATATTTTCAGAAATTTTTCATGTTTTTAAATGTTAAATAATTCCAAATTTAACTTTTTTAAATTTGTATTAATAGTCATATCTGTCAGAAAAACAAGCCTTATTTTGCAAAAGATCGGGTAGTTCCGAGTTTTGGATATGTTTTGTATGTTGGAGTCCTTATTAGAAATCCAAGTTGGCGCACCAGTGCCATATTGAAAAACAAATAAAAGTTTCGACATTTCTTCGGTTTTAGAAGAATATTTTGCAAACGGTGTGTTTTACAGCGAAAGTGGTTATTTTTAATTTTGAAGTAGACTAGATTTGCTACACTTTAAGTGTTGCCGAGAAACAGCTAGAAGAGAATGGGAAACTGGGCTCTTGATCCTGTTTTCGTCCAAAAAATGCTTCCATTCTTTCATGCACTTTTTTATGTCGAGGGTGCACATTACTATTTGCAAGACATGTTGACATAATTAGAAGAAAGTATGGATGCTGCTAAATACAATAAATTCACAACTGAAGGATATTTCACCATCAGATGCACAAAAGAGTTTTGGTCAGGTATATGGTCAGATATGACCATAGAACAAACACTGATGAAGACGATGAGAAACTCTGGAGGACTGACCCATGATCGTGGAATCACAGACAGTGTGTTTACTCGATGGACTCTAGAAATGATACATCTTCAGAACATCTTTGATGAAGTTAAGCAATACTGCGATATTAACTTAGTAACATCTGAGCAACATCTGGATATGAAGCCTTTTCACATTACCCGAGATACTGATAACATGGATAAGCTCAGACTGGTTTTATCAATACCCTTCATTTCTCAAAACTGTCTTGATCATTAATGATGATTAGAATTACCAGAATCTTGAAGAGGCTATATCTTGACAACTATTAGGTTCCGCAAAGTCATTCTGCACTTAAACTGCAGCAAATTTAATCTACTTTATAATTAAATATAACCATGTTTGTCGTAAAACACATCGTTTAGGAAATATTATGCGAAAACCGAAGAAAAATCTAAATTTTCCTCGATTCTTCAATGCCCACGTGGCAAACCCATGGTCGAAAGCTTGGATTTCTAATAAAGGGGCCCAACAAAACATATCCATAAACCAAAACTACTTGACTTTTTGCAAAGTAAAATATACAGATTCACTGGACACTGGACTATAATGACAGATTAAAATAAAGAAAAGTAATAATTGTTGTTTTGCATATTGTTTTGGTCATTTGCTAACCAATTTAAAAACCGAAGAAAAATCTAAATTTTCCTCGATTCTTCAATGCCCACGTGGCAAACCCATGGTCGAAAGCTTGGATTTCTAATAAAGGGGCCCAACAAAACATATCCATAAACCAAAACTACTTGACTTTTTGCAAAGTAAAATATACAGATTCACTGGACACTGGACTATAATGACAGATTAAAATAAAGAAAAGTAATAATTGTTGTTTTGCATATTGTTTTGGTCATTTGCTAACCAATTTAAAAAAACAAAAATTTCCTAGAAATAAAACAAAATATATCTTCAATAAATGAAGAGAGAGAAATTTTATTTCTTGACAATCCAACTCGAAAATTTTTAACCAATCAAATTACAGAATTTTTCAAATTGGGACCAATGAAATTAGTTTTATAGTGAACATATGTCAAAATGAAATGTCAAATTTAATTAAATTAATATTAACTACACACGCTAAATAAAAATTTGCTCGATGGATTGTCAAGCCGAATACAACTCGTAGTCTAATTTTTTCTTGCAAAATTTATCATTTAAGACATTCGTAGCTTTTGCTTTTGGAAAATTACACTCGTCTCCTGAGTCGACTTATGTAGTTTTCGTTGCGAAAGCTACTCATATCTGAAATGACAAATTTTGTCGGAAAAAATTAGACCACTTGTGATATTATATATGAGTAAATGTCACTTTGAACCGCTGAAACTTAAAACATTTCCAAAGAAAAACTTTTTTCATGTCTGTTTCAAGCTATAACTCAGTCATTTCTTTACCGATTTTCATTACTTTTGAACTTTTGTGAAGCTACACTTCTTATCTTCCCAGTAAAGATTTACAAAATGTGACGAGAAATGGTTAAGTTTTGGTCATTATAGTGCAAGGCACCAAAGCTGGATGAGGTACACTCAGCAGGTTGGAAAAAACTCGAAGTGATGGAAACATTCTGCAAGTATGAAAAGTCTTTATACTTCAACATCAAACCGTTTATATAGGTATAGAAAGTCTTGTATATTTCCTGTATAGCACCAGTGTTATCTTAGATTAAGCCTACAAAATAATTTTAATATAGTGTTTATTAACATTCCAATTAATTAAAGTATCAATAAAGTGATACTCTATAACATACAGGAAATGACATAAGTAAAATCTTGGTTATTTTATTTTTAGTGCCAATATTCATGTCAGGGCTTCCCCTAATATGTGCTACAATAACAATTTGTTTTGGCTGTGTCTCATTCTGACTCATTGCAAAACGGGAAGGATGTATCAAAAGAATGGACGGATGCAAACAGCTAAACTTGAACGCGCAATACACCAAGCCTTATTTAATTCTATCCTTTGTCCACACACGCACCTCAATACGAGCCATCCTTTACAGTTAAATATCCTTGCATGATCCATGCTTTTCCACACGTGCTTTCTTATTATAAAACGAATTAAGTTAAACTAAAGTGTTTTAATTTTTTATGCAATTGCATTGTTACTGCTTTAAAATGTATCCAACAAGAAGCCAGAAAATATTACAGTTAGGTTTAAAAGGTAAATTTTTAAATTTGCTTAGAAATGTCAGTCCAATAATATATTATTTGTAAACATTAACCTCACTTTCATTTACAAGATAGAATGCGCGAAAAATGCATTCAAAGTTCTCGGAGAGTAGTACTCAGTATTATGTAAATTTAGGAAAATTTCCATTAGAGTTTTACAACTTTTACAAGTATGTGTTGGGAAATATTGGTGAAAAATATTAGAACGGTTCAAGTTTTCATGCTCTGTCTTGAAAATGAACGGAGTGATCAATTTTATTTATTTTTGTTACGATCAGGGATAGTTGTTACTATAAATTAGAACTACAGAATTAAAAGAAAAATAGGTATTATTTTTAGGGTTGATCTTTTTATCTCTTTTTAATTTTGTCTGGAAGTTGATTATCATATCAATTAATTTGCAGATAAATTTAAAAAGAAATGAAACGTTTCTTAAAATAATATTTAAACAATTATAGGTAAGTTATTACAAATTAAAAAATAAACTGTTGTAAAAAGGTAAATAAGCATTTACCTATTTCACAAAAATTGTACTTTTTTACAGAAGCTACTTTCAAATATTTTCAAGCTGAAAGTGAAGAAGTATTAATTACTACAGGTACATTTTTAAATCACAGCCTTAAAAATGAATAGCTAAAAAAGCATTCACAAATGCATCCTACTTACTCTCTAAACTAAATTTTAATAATTTGTTAAAATTAGTTCAAACTAATACTATAAAATAGTTTGAGCATATAGATCTTAATTATAAAAGATGAACCAAAAACTTGGCAACATTGTTGGGTGCCATATATATGGGTTTTTGTTGTATTTTTATACAAAATGGGTGTCATTTGTACAGCAAACTTTAAAATTATATACAGGTGCCACTTGAATAGGCAATTACATAATTATATACGCCGGGCGCCAAATAGACAATAAGTGACAGCTGTGCCACATAGTCAAGCACATGAGTATATATATATATATATATATATATATATATATATATATATATATATATATAAAGTTTTTATTAAACGACTGACTAAATAATTAGTTTGCCATTATGACACAGTAATAATATTTACACAAACATATAAAAATAGCTTAAGTATAACTTAACTACAACATTTATAACAATTAACTTAAATAGTACATACTCCAGGATTCAACAAGGAAAATCATTCAGAAAAATCTTTTAAAAAGTGCCTATTATATTGGTTTGTTAACAATCAGCATCAGTTTATCAAGAAATCTACAAATAAAACTTATTATACATACCAAGATGAGATGACCAAGATAAACAAATATGTAAAGTAGCACTACTGGTTCCGTATTTATACAAGTCAGTAGGTGAGTTTTGATTTTAGAAATTCTCTAAAAAAACTGAAATTATTCATAATGGGATTTTTAAAATGAGGAAAGCACAGCCATTACAATTTAAACGCAATAAATATTTAATTTTCCACTTCAATATTTTCAGAAGCTTGTTCCTCTGCATTTTATTATACATTTAATTTTATCGCTTTAATTATAAGAATCATCTACAAAAAAAATCATAAAAACATTATTTATACAAAGAAATCTGCAAGTCAAATCTAATTACAAGCCGTCAAGCATAAAATTGTATTTTGCTTATTACAACCGACAGTGCTAATGATTAGATAAATATTTAATTAAATACAGCCTCGTATTTAATACAATAGTTGCAAACGTCTACCTGAAATAAAATTAATAGAAGCAAAAACTAAACAAATAACAATCTATTATTCAATCAAGAAGGATATTGAAAATTGAAATTATGTAATAAGTATAAACACGGACATTCACACGCATTTTAATTAGCAAAAATCATTATAAATTGGAATATAAAAAAGCAATCTGTGAAAAAATAAAACAATAATTAATATATATTAACTATTATTACGTAATATAAGTTACATGTACAAAACTAAATAAAGAATACACTTGTACAAGATCTCCATAAAACAAGAATCAAATGTTCCAATCCAATCCAGTCTACACTAAATGTTGTAAAAAGTTAAGTACAAAAAATAATCTTATCTGGACGAGAATTTTAAAACGACATCAAGGTTGCCGAGATAAACCGAGTCAAACGCTGCAGACACACCCAGAATTATTGCACAATTTTCTAACAATGCTAACACAAATATACTAACACGATTATATAACTACAATAAACCAGTCGTCCCAGTATCCGCGAAGTTAGACGTAGTCTGCGTAAAAAAAATCGTCTACCACATATTCCATATCCTCCAATATTATGTGGCTTTATACTATTTATAACCATATCCGAAGTTAAAATCTACTTTGAGTATCACTTCAGTGGGTTCGCAATTCGTAATATTATTAGTTACGACGTCGTAAACAATTTCCATATTCTCAATTTCAAATTGATTTTTAGATGTTATATTCGTATACACAGTACCCCTTGACTCCTACAAGAGCAATGCAAAACCCACCTTAAGTAGATTATATTAATTCTATGATATTATTCTCCCTTACAGCTGTTAGTTCACAAAACGTTTGTGTAGCAATCTCGTTTCAAAATTCCGTATCATTTTTTCTCTGCCTATTGGTTGTTTTACTTGAATCCCATACTTAACATAAATGTTATTTTAGGTTTAGCAAGTTCGTTGACAACAACAGATTGAACCTGGCAGTATGTCATCATCGTTATTGATTCAATCCTTTCTCCCCTACTCTAGAAGCAAGTTCGGCTCGTTGTCAGATCGAATAGTAAGAAATGTTCTTTCAGGTGTTCAAAACCAAATGTATAGAAGACATGTTGTATGCATGTATAAGGTCATGAAGTAATTGAAATTAACAAAACTTGCTTCTGAATTTGTTGTATCAAGAAAAAAAAATAAAGAAATTGTTGAATAAATAAAAAGTCAAGCTTCAATCAAGCTTAATAATGTTTATTTTACCAAAAAAGGTTGACCATTTTACTTACCACATAATTTGCGACTAGCAAATCATCGCGTGATAACTGATAATTAATTCTTGTGATTTCTGTTTTAGCGCAAACCAATTTGTCACAAGTTGTAAATTAACAGACAAATTCTGACAATCGATTTGGTTTTATCGAACAGGTTTTAGATAAACCTAAAAGCCTTGATTTGTTCTTTGTAACGCATAATACAGTATACAGTGCTGCTATAATTTAGGAAAAATTAATATTTTTGAGATGATACTCCCGTAATAAATCATAGCAATACTGTCATTAATTAACCTAAGCCAAACAGTGAACAAGATCGCTGTTGATAACATCATATACTTCTAATTACTAACTTTAAAAAATCGACAAAAGAATCTTGTTTTGGTTCCAAAACAGTAGGTATTGGGGTAGTTGAGTCCACCCCCTCCCTTCCTACTTTTAGCCACGCCCCTTTCCCCTTCTCCCTTCTGTTAGCTCCTCCTCCTTGCTTCTGATTGGTCGACGCCATCTTGGATGACACGCCTACTTCTCTCTGATTGGTCGACGCCATCTTGGATGACACGCCTACTGCTCTCTGATTGGTCAATTAAGTCACCCTTACTGCTCTCTCATTGGTCAATTAAGTCACCCTTACTGCTCTCTGATTGGTCAATTAAACCACCCCTATAGCTCTCTGATTGGTCAATTAAAATAAGAGCGTTGTCCGGATTATTGATTGAGTTGATCGGCTTCGCCCCTATAGCTCTCTGATTGGTCAATTAAAAAATAAAGGCGTTGTCCTGATTATTGATTGAGTTGATTGTCCAATAGAAACCTCTAGAAGGTATTAATTAAACATAATAATAATTGAAGGGTTGTGCGCGCGTTACCCTGAGTATTTATTTGTAGATTAGCCCAATAGGAAGCAGGGATTCACAATATTGATTTTCCCTAACTGTTGTTACGTCCCTACGATTACGGAAATCTGTATTACCGACAACGTACTGAACTTACGACAGACGGAGCCATTTGTAAAAGGAATCGATATTACAGAGAACGTATTCATGCCAATTGTAAAAAGGATAGTTACGTACTTTATGCATGTTTTCAACTATTACAATAATAATAATAAGCGTATATGCAAAGCATGAAAAAATTCTTGTTTGAAATTACCGAAATACCAGTTGAAAGGGTTAACATATGGAAGGATCACTAGTACTAACTAACTATAAACGAGATATATTTTAAATGTAAATACAAAGTGTGCAGATATTGATTAGTTGCAAAGAATAAAGGGTGTGAAATGAACCGTAACAAGGGGTAAATGCATAGGTTATATTATGATGTATCCGTGATTGAAACGTCAATTACTTACGTAATAATACATAGCTACCATTGTTTTTATTATTATTAATAATAATTCATTTTTATTAACAATTATGTTATTGCTTTCTCTTGTCGGGTGTCACTGTACATGCTTATAGGTATACTATATTTATTTATCTTTATGTTTTCACGATTACGTAACACTATTCATTAAAGGGTGTTTGCATACAACTACGTACAAAACTAAAGGTCGTATTTCACCTCTTCTAAAATATTTAAATTAATCAATCGCTTTATGAAATCTATAGAGAATTATGCAATCTTATTAAAATAAGTCTAGAACAGTAGTCATGTTTTCATTAATCTCGTATCAAATATATTCAGCAACTCTATATTTTGGAATCATACCTTTTGATGATGATGATACTTTTGTAGTGTGCTTTTACAACAATCTGTTCTAAATTGCTTCAAATAAAAGGTTTAAATGTGTTTTTAACTTACTTCTTTTTTTTTGTTACTAACACTAAATGTTGCTACTGTTAATGTTACTACCAATATTGCTAAGGGTATTCACACCAGTAAAAAGAAACATTGTTTAGGGTTAAATTGTCGAAATTAGAGTTGTTGTTGTAAGGGTTAAAAGGGATAAATGACTGAAATACCAACTGAACGGTTAACTTATTGAAAGCTCACTAGTACTAACTAACTATAAACGAGATATATTCTAAAATGCGCAAAGTACAACAAGCATGTTAGTAAATAAATTAGGGTGAGTAGTAGTAAATAGTTTCCCCTCTTCATTTAATTTTGTTAATGTACTAAAGAGGGTCCTACTACCAAACGAAAATCAATAAATGAATGCGTACTTTGCAAATTCACCCTTTGTATCTGTTGATATTGAAAGAAAATTACTATCTAAATGTTTATACTATCATGCTAAAGATAGGAGGATATGTAATATAGGTGAACCGATATCGGATAACGATGTGATCTCTAGACAATACTTTAATTCACGAGCTATGCATACAGACGATCAACAACAACAACAGTTTAATGCAGGTGGTAAACGCATTGTTCCAGTAAGTTATCCCTTGGATGACACCGATGCTGCTGCTGCTGCTTCTAAAGTCTATGTAGCTGCTCAATTCGACTCTGCAGTACAAACTTTCACTACAATGACCGGTGAAACTCAGAACACGATTAAAGATCTAAAACAAAAGGCAGCAAAATTATACCCGAGAACATCCGACGAACTGTATAAATCTCATGACGTATTGAAATATGTACATCATTGCGCTATGAAGATCTCAACTATAAATACTGTGTATTCTGTTCGTGCGTGACAGTTATTTGTCATACGTCATCATGAACACAATAGATCTCTTCGGCAGAGCTATGATGAGCATGACAGATGAAGCAATGGCTGCAACAAAACGCGGACCGAGAGGTTATGGTTTCAAATTAACACCAGAGGGCAATTTCTATGTTGAGAACCGACGTATAACTAATGTAGGCGCTCCTATCAACGATAACGATCTTGTCACGAAGCGTTCTGTACTAATGTTATCAGATAGCGATGAAGGTGTAATTGATGTTAAGAAAAGAAGACTTGTACACGTTAAAGGACCGCTTGACGACCACGATGTTTGTACGAAAAAGTATACCGACGAGCTGGTGGACGATGTTGAAAGAAAATTACTCTCTAATTGTTTGAGACAACGACGAGAGGATAAAGGACAGGGGTCGTACTATGATGCTAAAGATGGAAGAATTTGTAATATAGGGGAGCCTCTAGAGGATAAAGATGTAATCTCTAGGCAGTATTTTAACAATCGGGCTATGCATACAAACGATCAAATGCAGTTTAATGCAGATGGTAAACGTATTGTTTCAGTAAGTTACCCTATAGATGGCACGGATGTCACTTCTAAAGCTTATGTAGATGCTCAATTCGACTCTGCTGTACAAACCTTCATTACAATGACTACCGACACTCAGAACACTATTAAAGATCTAAAGCAAAAGGTAACAAAGGTTGACATTGAAACTAGTAAACTTAACAGTTTGCTAACAACGTTGGAAAAAGAAACAAAGAGAAATCACCTAATAGCGAATGATGAGCTGGAAACTAATCATTCGAGTGTGTTGACAAAGATAGAAGAAACGAATAATACCCTAGATAGTAATCATAAAAATTATTAGATAAAGTACAAGTGCTCGAGGATACTCAAAAAGTTATGCGATCATCGTTTGATACCCTAATAGCCGAATCTGCAACACGTACGAACTCTTACAACATAAAGAGAGTGTACAATACCGACTAATAACGGAATTTACTACTACTATCGGTTGATCTAATCATATTGACACCATTTTTTATTCTAGTTTTAAGTGTATTATATCAAATGCCTGATTAGCGCAGATAGGAAAAGTGGTGAGCCATACGGGAATGCTGCGCAAATGCTTAGTTTGCTTATATCTACGCTAATCAGTTATTTTTTTCTTAGCCTAAATGTATCGTTGAAGAAATAAAAATGTATTTAAACAAAGTTTTTAGTTTTACTAATGTCAATAACTCTCCAAACATAGCGATTTGTAGCAACAGCAGCAGCAGCAACACATCGATATGGTAAAGAAAGTAAGTTTCGCCGACGCAAGCATGAATAATATACATCATATGATAGTATGGGAGTATGCATACAGACAGGCAAGAAAGGGAGACTGGCAAACATTAGCTCTGGACAGATACCGTTTTCAAACAAGAATACATAATGTTGAAAAGCATCTGTGTGAAATTCTACAAGCTGATCATAGAGACTTTATCTATACGCAGAGATTTCAGAACACAGATTAGTCCGGCTGCAGTGGTGACCGAGTATAAATACAGGTACAAGCAGTCTCTTCTCTCAGTACCAGATGTTAGTTCACGAAGGTAACGGCTTTGTTAACAAGCTCATAGACAAGCTGCCTATTGAACTACATCTTCCTTCATATCAGTACTGTGGACCTGGTACTAAATTATCTAAAAGATTACAACGTGGCGATAAAGGTATAAATCCTTTGGACCAGGCGTGTATGCAGCACGACATCTCGTACGCTCAAAGCTCCGATTTGAACAGTAGACACCAGGCAGATCGTGTATTAGAAGAAGCCGCTTGGAAGCGTGTTAAGGCTAAAGACTCTAAATTAGGGGAAAAAGCATCAGCTCTGTTTGTAACCGGTATAATGAAGGCTAAAAGAAAGTTGAGAATGTGCGTAAAGACAAACAAACTGTCGGCGAAAAAGGGTCTCGCTAAAAAGATGATGAAGAAAACTGTCACTTTCAAAGGTGGCGTGGTAAAGAAGCTTGTTGGTGTAGTGAATCGTGCAAGCAAGAGACTCACGGGTAAAGATTTAATACATCATGCCCTGAGCGCTGCCAGAAGAATCATTCAAAACGTAGGCGGTCGAAAAAACGTTAAAGCACCCCGAATAATTCCTGTGCCTACAGCTACAGGGGGTATTTTACCACTCATACCAATTTTTGCTGGCCTCTCGGCTCTCGGTGCAATTATAGGAGGCGCCTCAGGGGTAGCAAAAGCTGTTAACACTGCTAATAGTAATAAGAGACAGCTAGAAGAAACTACACGGCATAATAAAAGTATGGAAGCTATCGCTTTAGGCGGTAAGAACGGGAACGCCCTTTACCTGAAGCCGTATAGAGCTGGCGGAGCTGCATTGTACTTAAAACCATATGTCAGGCGGTCAAAAAACTGAATAACTTGCCTCGGAGACCACTTACAGACCTAGATATAATAAAACATGCTAAAGACATTCCCTATTTTAGAGGTGTCTATATGAGAACAAGTCTACCTGCAACGAAACCTTTGCAATTCGAAAGAGCTATTGTTAATCTTGACGACGCTGGAGGACCGGGTACTCATTGGGTTGCCTATAGAAAGGATCGAAACGTGGTTTTGTACTATGACCCCTTCGGAGACCTGAGACCACCATCTGAACTTGTGAAATATTTAGGGCCTCGCTGCGCCGTATACTACAACGTAGCCCAAGAACAAAAGTTCAATACATACAACTGCGGACATCTGTGTCTACGATTTTTGTATAAAAGAGAGGTGAAAGTGTAAATCGGTTAAGTATGGCTAGGACCATCACGGTGTACGGTACAGGAAACAGGCTTTCTACGGATCGTATTTATCCACCTATAACACTAGATCACGTGCGTTACGAATACTCACTAGGTTTAGTCGGCTTATATACAAGTCACACGATACGGAATATATACCCAGGCAAAAATAAACTTTATTACGGAGAAAAGGCGATAACTATTGAACCGGGTAGCTACGAGTTGTCTGAAATCGTTAACTATATAAAGAATCAAATTAGTGGCGATCCCGAAGAGGGAGATCTACTACTACAAATCAAAGCTAACACTAATACGGGAAAGTGTGAGATTGAATCAGCTACCGAGTTGATTGATTTTACCAAACCCGATAACATAGGATCACTACTAGGATTTAAGAAGCGCGTGCTAGAACCCGGTAGTAGACACGTATCAGATCGAGTTGTCGATATACTTTCAACTCCAAACATCTTTGTAGACACGAATATTACAGGCGGCTCATATAGAAACAATCAAGCAGGTCATACAATCTTCGAATTTGGTGTTTGCGTACCACCCGGTTATCTGATTGAAAAGGAGCCATCGCATGTGATTTACTTTCCCATCACTGTCACCGAGATCGACAACATTACCATTAGACTGGTAGACGCGAGAGGAGAGTTGATAAATTTGTCTGAAGACACTTTCACGAGCATCAGGCTAGAACTTAAACGTGAAAAATGGGAATAAACTTTAGCTATAAAAACATCAGCATATGTCCATCAAAGGTCATTCACCGTCGAACGTCGGCACGTGCAGACCTTCGATTAAAACTAACTAAAGCTCGTCGCCTTTTTCTTGAATCTTTAGGCTTTAAAGTACGATAACAGCAGCAGCAGCAGCATGTCAAAACGAAGTAAAATGCATATTAACACCGACACCTTTACCATTGATAAATTAAACATATTTGGGAAGCCTCGCGTCGATACAGATATAATAAAAGAGGGTTTTTATACCTATCTGCCGTTTACGCTAAATGCCAATCATTCCGACACCATTAGAATCAGCATACAAAATTCCGATAACGTTTTAGCTTTGTATGACAGCTATGTACTTGTTAAAGGTAGCATAACGCGTGCAGAAAACAAGCAATTCCTTCTGGTAAACAATTTTGCCCACTTTCTGTTTGATGAAATTCAACTAATATTAGGCACAAACCAGCTCATAGATGTCTGTAAACAGCCCGGCATTACAAGCACTATAAAAGGTCTCGTTTCACATGGCGCCGAGGATAGAGCTTTAACCAGCTCAGCATGGAACTTAGGGATTACTAGCGATAATGATTTGTTACATAACCAGGGTAATAACGTCTTTCATTTCACGTGTAGAATACCATTAAAAGATATCTTTGGATTTGCAGACGATTATAAAAAAGTAATACCTCATATGAGTTGTCAGCTAGTTTTAATTCGCTCCAAGAACGATTTTAATTGCTATAAAAGCGACGCAGGTGATGCAGGTACCGACGTAGATATCAAGATTGATAAGCTCTCGTGGGAGGTTCCACATATACTGTTATCAGATGAAAGCAAAGTGAACCTGGTGGAGAGTTTAAGAGATAATTCTTCTATTATCGCTCCGTTTAGACGTTGGGAATTACATGAGTTACCCTCGTTGGGAACTACTAAAAACCAGGTTTGGCGTGTAAAGAACTCCAATGATCTAGAGAAACCGCGCTGGGTCTTTGTAGTTTTACAAGACGAGCGCCAGCTGGGTATAAGAACGGGTAACCCGACTACATTTACTCATTCGAACTTGGTCGACGTTAAGTTGTATTTAAATTCGCAAGTGTTCCCGCATCAGCGTTTAAATCTCGATTTCGACCGTAAGGACTACATTCCTGCGTATCTGAATTATACTCGTTTTCGCGAGAACTACTATGACGGTATAGGTAGAGGTGCGGCTGAGAGCTGTTTACTCAGCTACAAATCGTTTGAAACGTATCCCATTTTTGTTATTGACTGTTCAAGACAGGTAGAGAGTTTTAAGGATTCCACTGTCGATATTAGACTAGAGCTCGAGTCTTCAGCCGCATTTACGAACACAACTAAGGCGTATTGTTTGATCCTTCACGACGCATTAATCGAGTATAATCCGTTTAACGAGACCGTGACTAGACACGTACTCATACCGTAATGATGAAGGTTGTTAAACAAAATAAGTCACTAATCATATGTAACCTAGACGACTGCGATGATACATCTTTACAACGACGATCAGGCGAGGATGTTAGGAAACATGGCGACCTGTTACCTATATCATGTAGAGCAATATTGAGCGGTCCATCTTCCTGTGGTAAAACTAATGCTATGTTAGGTTTACTTATTAGCGAAAACGGATTAAAATTTGAAAATATCTACCTATACGCCAAGTCTTTATTTCAGCCTAAATATGAATTCTTAAGACGTGTTATGAAACCGCTTACAGGTATGGGATATCATGAATTTAGCGAAAACGATGACGTAATCAACCCCGGTGATGTTAAACCTAATTCTGTGTTCATTTTTGATGATATAATTTGCAGCAAGCAGGAAAAGATTAGAGAATATTTTAGCATGGGTAGGCATAACGGCGTCGACTGTTTTTATCTAGGTCAAACGTACGCCAAGATACCGAAACATCTGATTAGGGACAATGCAAACCTAATTATTCTCTTTAGACAAGACGAGTTGAACTTAACTTAACGTGTTTAGCAATCATGTTGTTGGAGACGGTATTAGCTATGATCAGTTCAAAAACATTTGCTTTCTGTGTTGGAAGGAGCCACATGATTTCCTGGTAATTAATAAAGACTGCTCTCTAGACAGGGGCAGATATCGGAAGGGTTTTGATTCATATATAAGTTTATAATTAGAGTCGAGTCGTTTAGTAGTCTCTGCATCGCCGACATGTCCAACACGTATGATCTGAGTTTAAAGCGTAAAATAATACACGCTCGTAACGCTATACGTAAGAAATTTGCATACTTTCGTCGTGATAGAGCAGAATCAGAACGTATGTATCGCGTCACGCACAATCCAGTTATATCGCCGTTGGAAACCATTGCTAAATCAGTAAACATCTCTAACGTAGCTCTATTGAAAGTCAAAACACAACCACCTGCTGCTACTACTACTACTACTGCTAGTTACACTCCCCTGTTGAAAGTTAAAAAACAATCTGCTGCATCAGCATCATCATCATCATCATCATCGGAAGCAGATGAAGAAGAAGAAGAAGAAGAATCTAATAAAACTCACGATGTCTCTACTCGTTACGGTATGTTAATAGCTAACGCTGTCGGAAACAAAAATATCGATAGAACTAGATTCGGTATTAGATATAAAATTGATCGAGACGCTTGGACATTTCCATCTTCCCCTGTGACTATGCGTGATAGAAACATCATAATTAAAAACAACGTTTTCGAAGCAACACCCGGTCTGTTTGACTTACTCACGTTTAGAGAATTAGAGTCTATACCATCGCAAGCTGATATCAATAATTATATGCAGATAATAGCCCTTACTAACGCGCATAAGAAATCCTATAGACCACATGGTAAACTAACAGCTGTTAAACATTGGAAGTATGATTATATAATTAAGCCCAACTTATCCAGAATCAAAGGTTTAGGTATTAGACTATCATCATCATCGTCGTCAAATTTTAAAAAATTAAGCGATTGCAAAGTCGAATACGTCTACTGGAATAAGGCTAACGAGCTAGTCGACAGGCTTCGTTTGTTATATGCTGTAAAGAGTGCCGGCAACAGTAGCCCGCAGAATGAAAACGAAATAATATCAATTATAAGTGAACTTAAGGAGGAAGGCATCATAGAATAAAATATTTCGAGTATATAATGATATATTGCTTTTAACATTATTCAGTATTCATCAAACACGGCAGCCGCTAATATAATTATTTGAGACGTTGCTCTCTCAGCGTCGTTGAGATTAATTGTATTACTCTATGATGATGATGAGTGCTACACAAACCGTTGTTGATGAAATACATAGGGCTGCTAGAAAAAACTTTCAAAGACGTCGCACTATAATAAAAAATTTCCAGGATTTGTTCCAGGCTGACTTAGCCGAGTTTATGCCCTATGCTAAAGTAAATAAGGGGTATCGTTACATACTGCTGATGATAAACTGTTATTCGAAATATCTGTATGCACGACCGTTGAAAACTAAATCCGGAGAAGAGGTGACAAAGCAGGTCCGCAGCATCTTCAAGAGTGCTAATGCAGTCATACCTAAGAATCTTCAGACGGATCTCGGGAAAGAGTTTTACAATAAACATTTTAAACGATTAATGAAAGAACACAGTATAAATCATTACTCTACATATTCCGTAATTAAGGCTTCAATAGTTGAACGCGTTATCCGTACAATTAAGCAAAAACTGTATAAAGAGTTTAGCTACCGTGGATCATTTAAATGGATAGATATATTACAGAGGGTAGTTGACAGCTATAACAACACCAGACATAGAACGATAGGCCGAGCTCCTGCTACTGTTACACCTACGACCCAACTAGCC
The DNA here is from genome assembly GCA_929113105.1 of Agrypnus murinus. NCBI lineage: Eukaryota > Metazoa > Arthropoda > Insecta > Coleoptera > Elateridae > Agrypnus > Agrypnus murinus. The sequence goes on from OV816027.1 coordinate 6,804,527, forward strand.
GTTTATGACACTAATTTAAAAGCTGATGTCACGGCAGGAAGTAAACGTAAACTAGACTTGAATGACCTCGTACGTATTAGTAAGTTCAAAGGGGCCTTTTCTAAGGGATACACGCCCAACTGGTCAGCTGAATTATTCAAAATAGTTAAAGTTCAATTTACAAAACCTGTCACATATCTGCTGGAAGATCTTCATGGGGTTGCTGTTCGAGGAGCTTTCTACGAGTTCAACTTGCAGAAAACCAAACAGCCAGACGTTTACTTAGTTGAAAAAGTACTTAAACACCGCAGCAATGGTGACATTTACGTCAAATGGCTTGGTTTAAACGAAAAGTCCTGGATAAAGGCTGAAGATGTTCTCACATAACATCTAAGTTCATTTATAAATGATATACTCTCATATAGTTTCATGCATATGTAAGTTATATTTAGTAAAAGGGTTATACTTCTATATTACTAAGTTAAAGTTAATCTAAGTAATTTAGACAATGGTATACTCATATAGTTTAATGTGTATGTGTCTCTCTCTGTGTGTGTGTGTAGTTTATTTTAAGTAAAAGAAAAAAACTGTTAGCATATAAGTTGATTTAAGTTAGTTTATAAAATGATATACTCATATAATCTCATGCATATGTAATTTATATTAAGCAAAAGTATGAAATAAAAACCAATAAAAATTATTTATCGAGTTTCATTATTATTATTATTATTATTAGTTCATAAAACATGTTAGGAGAAGAAATAATTCAGATAAGTATTATATTGTCTTACGCCTCTATGAGGGTTACGAATGAAAGAAAATCAATATTGTAGACCCCTCAGTGCTTCTAACGATTCAGTAGTTCATATACTTTTTTCAAGCATTTTTTGATTTTCAGGGCTTGGGTATATATGCAAATCAATAATATCCATTACTACTACTATTACATCCTTCCTTTAACACTCTATAAAACACTATTTTTCATTTAATTTGACGTTAAGACTTGATATCTAGGATAATACATTTCTAAGTATTTTGCATACGTTTTTATGGTAAATATGCTCATTCGCCTTCAAAACATAAAGATAAATAAATATCGTATACCTATAAGCATGTACAGTGACACCCGACAAGAGAAAGCAATAACATAATTGTTAATAAAAATGAATTATTATTAATAATAATAAAAACAATGGTAGCTATGTATTATTACGTAAGTAATTGACTTTTCAATCACGGATACATCATAATATAACCTATGCATTTACCCCTTGTTACGGTTCATTTCACACCCTTTATTCTTTGCAACTAATCAATATCTGCACACTTTGTATTTACATTTAAAATATATCTCGTTTATAGTTAGTTAGTACTAGTGATCCTTCCATATGTTAACCCTTTCAACTGGTATTTCGGTAATTTCAAACAAGAATTTTTTCATGCTTTTGAATATACGCTTATTATTATTATTGTAATAGTTGAAAACATGCATAAAGTACGTAACTATCCTTTTTACAATTGGCATGAATACGTTCTCTGTAATATCGATTCCTTTTACAAATGGCTCCGTCTGTCGTAAGTTCAGTACGTTGTCGGTAATACAGATTTCCGTAATCGTAGGGACGTGACTACAGTTAGGGAAAATCAATATTGTAAATCCCTGCTTCCTATTGGGCTAATCTACAAATCAATACTCAGGGTAACGCGCGCACAACCCTTCAATTATTATTATGTTTAATTAATACCTTCTAGAGGTTTCTATTGGACAATCAACTCAATCAATAATCAGGACAACGCCTTTATTTTTTAATTGACCAATCAGAGAGCTATAGGGGCGAAGCCGATCGACTCAATCAATAATCCGGACAACGCTCTTATTTTAATTGACCAATCAGAGAGCTATAGGGGTGGTTTAATTGACCAATCAGAGAGCAGTAAGGGTGACTTAATTGACCAATGAGAGAGCAGTAAGGGTGACTTAATTGACCAATCAGAGAGCAGTAGGCGTGTCATCCAAGATGGCGTCGACCAATCAGAGAGAAGTAGGCGTGTCATCCAAGATGGCGTCGACCAATCAGAAGCATAGGGTGTGGCTTACAGAAGGGAGAAGGGGAAAGGGGCGTGGCTAAAAGTAGGAAGGGAGGGGGTGGACTCAACTACCCCAATACCTACTCAAAACAAGATGTCATATCATTTCGGCACTTGTCTGTAACAATCTCCTAAGTTAAATCCTAACCGAAAGAAACACGTCTGATTGGCCCACAAACAACGAAGATAAGAAAATATTTGCATAAAAATTCGACACAACTTCCATTATAACTTTGATTTATTTTATCATCTCTGCTTGTTTTGTTTAAATTAATTTGAAAATTCTTCTAATTATATCTCTGGAAATATCTGAAGACAAACCGATTTTTTCTTACTAGATTCAATTCACAATTATTTGTTACTTCTAATTTCAATTTTATCCTCATACCTTAAGAACGAATAACTGGTTGTTCTTTACTGCATTTCTTACACATAGCCAATTGATAGTGTCACGCCTTAGTTAGTTTATTCGGTTCACGTATGTCTGTTATCGATTTCATATAATTTATAGATTTTTTTTATAGAAAAAGTTGTGACTAAAGAAATGATAAATAAATAATGGTTGGCTTGAGTAGGATGTGACTAAGGTTAAAAAACAAATAAAAAGCTTAGTAATTTAGTATGTCAACCTTGTCAAAAAATAAAACTCTCTACAAGCAAATACAATGGTAAAGACTTTTACCAGGCTGGCCACAAGGCCGCAATTGAGTGAGCCCCAGAAAGGAACTGATTGACGGCTTGGGGCGATCCCGTTTAAATATAATTTTTATATTTATACTAATAATTTCATAGGCATGTGGCAACCTGTGTAACGAACAGGTGCATGCGAAGGTGTTAAGAGCAGGTCTCTTTCTTGCATGTGGACCAAATGCAATAACATGTATCAAACATATGGAGATGTGCATATGTCGGAACTGTTTAGGCAGTGATCATGGTCTATCTCTAGCCGTATACTACTACTTAGTACGAGATGCAAGTGTTCATAGCTGATGTTAGTTTGTTGATAAGGCAGCTTGTCTATTTTTAGTAGTAAGTCATCACAATTAATGTAATCATGTAATTAATCAACATTAATACCCAAGTGCATTAAAATAGCCGATTAAACTTTGACGTTTTCTGTCAGAACGTTTTCCTAAGAAATATGTCTAGTACAACAAAATTTTTGAAACGTATTTATTTAAAGCAAAACATTTTGACAAAAAAATCGTCAAAATTTATTCAGGCTATTTTGCATGCACGCAAGCTTAGAGGCAAAATAGGCGAGATTATATTTGTAACCGCCCGCTACCAGCTTGAATACTACCCCAAATTGCACACTAAATAGGAAAACACATTTCTTAAACTATTAGGATTTATTTGTAACAATTTTTTTTTAATTTAAACCAATTGCCGACACTTGGTTGGTGGTTCAAATTTATCCTTAGCTAGTATATTTTCAATAACAAGCTTATACTTTCTAGTATGATAGTAATAAGCTTATATTTTTGAACCAATTTCTGTAAAATCTGATACAGTGATATTAAATACTAATATGAAACTTTTTGGAATTTACAAGTCAAATTACATTTGACTAGGTTGCCAAATTTCCGTTTGCCAAATTGCATAAAGCATTGAACTTTGTTATTTATTTAATTAAATAAAATCTATAATGGGTCATTTTGTCATTAGGTATGATATTTAATTAAAAATAAAATTAATTAAATATTTAAGGATATAAGGATGTGATTACGGGGGACTCAACTGAGGAGACGAAACGAGTCAAATAAAGCGTCCCCGACCTTGAACGTTAATTCAAGTTTGAACGTTACTTCTAGATGGCGCTACGATTCTGGACAACGCTGACAGTGTTGACAGATTATGCGATTTATCGCAAATCTGGCTAATTTTTATGAAACATTGCGACTCATATGGCACTCCAGCGAACTGTCAACAATGGCCAGCGTGGTCTGAGCGTTGTCAAGGACCGAAGCGCCCTCTAACGAAAATTTTTTAAAATACAGGCCATTGGGTACGCAAATGTTTGGAACGCCCATTGCCGATTCGTCTCCTCAGTTGAGTCCCCCGTAGATGTGATATAAGGGATATACAAGGATACAAGGTGTAGATGCATAGGGTAAACATATAATATGAAAGATGAAACTAAAAATTAATAACTCAAACCTAAAACTGTAAATTAATACAACAAAACAAAATCACATCTAAGGCAATGAAACATATTGTCATTATATTATGACATGCATTGGAAATTAGGAAATTTACAAACATGTTTGTTGAGTTGCATAATCTCTAGGGAAATAATATTTAATTAAATTTTTGTTTAAGAAAACAAAGAAAATATTTTAATTTAATACAGAAACACTCTAGAACACGCTAGGTAGAAAAAGGTTAAATTTTGAAGTTGAATTTTCTGACTATATTGATAAAATTTCATTGTTTAGCTAACGATGTGCTATCGTTAATAATCTTCTACACAAATATGAATCTTAAGCCATTTCAAGGCTTGTTTTGACCTCAAAACAGACTAGGTGCATGATTGTGAAGATGTATGCAAGTATTTATAACCTTACCTGCAGGTTTATTTTATAAAAAATCTTGCAAGTTAACGATTTGATGATTTCATTATAATTTTGTTGTTTACTGAGATTATAAAGCTTGTGGGCTGAAATATTTCATTAAGTTGTTGTCAAGTAATTCCTTGGCACAACTGAGAAATAAAAGTAAATGTTGGGATTGTTTTTTATAGAAGATGTTTTGAATGATGGTTTGAAAATACATATTTCTGCGTTTTACCATGGGTAATCTTAAATTATATAATTTAGTTGTTATTTTATAGTTTGTGAATAATAATATGTGAATTATGTTTCATAGGATGTAAGATGGATTTTTTGGTATAGAAGGATGTAACTAGGCGGTTTTATATAATTAATTTAATTTTTAATTATTAACTAATGTATTTTAAAAATGATTTGATTGACAAGTTCTAGCTATCTTATTATTTTGTCTTAGTACAAGTATTTTATATCATTAAGAAGAGAATTTCTTTTCTCTATCTACCTATAGAATTTGTGTAAACAACTATTAATAATTATAAACAATTATGTGGTTATGTAGTATTTAGTTCCAAATTGTCTTTTCTCCACCAAAAATCTCTCTAAAACATTCGTTTGTTTTCAAAAGGATATAAAAACAGCGAGCGATATGGTGACAAACTCTTTCTAAATTTAGATCTTTCAAGCAGTGCACATATGCCCAAAGAAAATTTTTAAAATTTAGGGGTTATGTTGTTAATTAAAAAATGTAAACAATTCCAAAAGTCAAAATGTTGGGTTATATTTTGGTGAAATGTCAAATTGGTTAATAATTTGTTGAAGTTCTTTGAATTTAACTAGTTTGTTTTAATAATATTTACTTTTAATTGAAATAATATTCAGTGCTGTGTATTTTATTAGTAAAATAATTTTCTTTCGTAAAGAAAATTGTAATGGGTTTTGAGAATATTAACCTTCGTTGTAAATTGGGTTATGGAAGGGAATTTATCAATTTAATTATGGAATAGACTTACCTTATCTCAAAAAAACAGCTGGTCTTTAATAATTTTTATTAATACCATTTAATTTGGACATTTATATAAAGAGGTGAATTTTTTAATTCAACCATTTTAGTTATAAACCATATGGATGAAAGAGGATTTCTGTTTTGTTACTACATCAGTTGGTTATTTAAAAAGGCGCCAATACATTGATATTATTTAAATATTTTAAGTTATTTAATTAGTTTAATTTTAGTGTTTAAGATAATTAAAATGATAGAAATAGTACTCTTGAAGATAAAAAGCATTAGACTGTGTGAGGATTTATCTTTCTTTGATTCAAGGTATCCAAATTTCATTTTTTTTATTATTTATTTATTTTTTTTTGTTTGTTCATTTGTTCTGTTAAATAAATTTTGTCATTTTAATTTAAAAGGAACTTATGGTTTATTTTTTTGTTTTGTGTGTAGTTTAATTATGTTTCATAGATTCATATTTATTTATTGCCCTATTATAGCAACGCGCCTGTTGAGTTTCAGTTGTGGTAATATTCAAGCTTCACAACAATTATTATTGCCGGAGCATTTTTCTTTTATGGTAAAGGTAGGTGATTTATATTTTGTATATATATTCGCTGCGCTTTTACTGAAGTCTGTTTTATGTTTTGGTTGTTCTCTTACTTTAAATCAATTTTAACCAATTATTATCAATATCAATCATCATCATAACAGGGTGGTTTCACTCCCCAAACCCGGGTTGATATATCGTAATAATAAGTAAAGATAAATTTTAGCAATAAGCACTTCTCTAATTTAAATTAAAACGAGTAATATTGCTGTATGTTATTCCCAACAACCATCATCATGATTACAATTGCTTACCAACGTAAGCAATGCTAGTCTTAAAAGGTCTAAATTATAACAAAGTTCATCTCATATAAAAAGCGATGGTTTCGTAACAGAGCCATTAGTAAAAAAATAACAGAAGTGGTTGTCGTGCTGGTAAGTAGTTAGGATAACCACAATTTTCCACATTCCACTTTTCATGAACTAGTTACACAATATTAGCTTCGGTGTAGTAAATAATAAATTTTATTGTTTAGAAATTTTCTGTTTAAGCCTGTCATTTAAAAGAAATGTTAGTTATCTTCGAAAATAGAAAAAATTTTTAAATAAAAGTTTTTCTTTAAAGTGCATGTTTTATAAGCATAGTATAACATTACAAATTAATTTATGAGAAGGTGTTTTATTTACATCCGCATTTCTGATAGTGTAATTGTTGGGGTCATTTATTTGACACGATTTGACATAATCTTAGGTTTAGATTTTTAATTAAAATAATTTAAAGAGCTTAAAAAAATGAGATCTTACACGCACATTAACGTGCGAGAACAGCTTTCCATAATTTCTTTCCGAGTTATGATAACATTTATAAGTAATTACAATTTAACTGTATAAATATAAATATAATAGCAAGTACATACAATGTTTGTCGAAAAAAGTCAAGATATAATCCGAATGATTTAAAAAAAGCATTTTCATGTAGAAAAACAATTACTATGAGTTTTTCAATATTTCAATAACTTTAAAGTACTTTTTTCCCGTTCCAATATTCTAATTCATAGAAACTTGAACTCAACGATTCTTATGCCTGGAAATTTCAGGAATTTGGAGTTTCAGAACTTTAGTAACTTCAAAAATTCCTACATCTTTTAGAAGTTCGAGATTTTAACAAATTTTAAACGCAGATCTTCAAATATAAGATTCTTTAAATATTATAGATTCATTTATTAGAGATTTTATATTAAGGGAATTAAAAATCTTTCCGGTTAAGCTTGTACACAATCAAGAAATTAGTGTGAAATTCTAACACTAGACCACTCTAAAAGTCCAACACATTTAGAGTAAAATATTGACTCTTTAGAGTGGATTCTTATAATAATTTTGTATAATCTGTTTTCTATTTAGATTGGAATTTTAAAAAGTACTAAAACTTAGAGTAAAAGTAGTGTAGCATTTTGTTCTGTGTAATTATTTATTGATGTATTTTATTTATTTGACTGTTTTAGTTTGATAAAGTTGCCACAAATGATTAAAGATATCATTGTTTTGGAGTGTGATAAACTTACGCTAATATTGTATTGAAGTTAAGTCGATAATCTACACGAAGATACAGATTAGCTATTTTATTCTAAATGTATTGAATTTTTAGAGTGGTCAAGTGCACTCTAGTGTAAACTTTTTTGACCGTTGAGAGTTCAGAATTTTTTAGGTTGATGAATTCGTGGCCGATTCATTGATAATAGTTAAGGAATGATCTTCAGCTTCTTATTCATAATTGAATAGACATCTAAGGGTTTCAAAACTTATATGGATCGAAATAATAGTAATATTTGAAACGTCAAAGTTTTAAAATCTTTTAAAAACATTTCTTGAACATATATCAAGATGTGGGTATATAAATTTTCTAAAATTTTAATTCTTTCATTTCAAACATTCAGCATTTTACAAAAACCTTTTTGAAACAAGTTATAAAAATCTAGAATATTTAAATGTCAATGTTTCAGAAAGTAACTTTAAAACAACAAATTTGAAGTTTCAGACTTTTACATTTTTCTTTAAATATTCGGAGAAAGATTAATATGAAGTTTCAGGGGGTTCAAGTTTGGACGCTTCAGATTTAAATCGATTCAGATTATACACAAATAGATAAAGTAAATATGCGACTTTCAAGAGTTGACATATTCAGGTTTTCATAAATTTCCAATTGTAACACTTCAGAACTTTGACGCTTGGAGAAAATCTTGAATATTCAACTTTGAGTTTTTAAGACTGTAGATACAAATATTTGTTATTATGTAGTTTCTAAATCTCAAGATACCAGTTCATATGTATTGAGATTTTACTGTTCCAGACAGCCTCATGATTAAATATCCTTTAATTAAGATAAAACACAGCAAGTTGTTTTTCAGCACATATGTAAGTAACCAAAAGAGATTTTTTAACACGTAGCGGACATAAATTTGTTAGATAAAGGTGACTTGAGTTATATTTTCACGGAACCCAAACTACAATATCTATGGGAACTAAATGAAATTAGATTTGCCATGATCCATGTTATTATTTTTTTTAAGTTTTAACAAAGAAGCTATTTCAACCAATGTACACGTGCGTAAATAAAATACAGAAAGGAATAATTTATTGCTCAAATATTTTTTATAATTCTAAGAAGATTTGAAACACAACCTTTTTTAAAATAATTTTTATAAGATTATTTGTACCAAATGCAGACACAAGTCTGTATTTTAAGAAGAACGCAAATTTGCAGAACCGGACTTAAGATTTTTCAGTAAATATGTAGACAAAACTACATTTATTCAGGACTGATAAAAATATACCGTTACATGACATGCACCCAAACTTATACTGGCCAGCTTATAACATCCTTTTACGGCAACTTAATCAGGCAATACTGGCTAGTTTTGTTTATAAAATATATGCAAATGCAATAGAGGTTTCTCACTACTATGTGTAAACATATATGCTTTAGCAAATTACACTTTAGTAAGATAATATAATTGCATATATGTTACATTCTAATAGTATATTGACACTGTTGGTGAGGATATCTTGTTGCAAATCTTTTTGTTATTGGGCATTTATAGCCACATACACTACATGTGTTTTTGCAAATAAAAGTTTATTGTGCATTTGTAACTACAAATCTTACATTGAAATGGTTTATAATACCACTATGACCAAGTATGTGATTTTGCAACTGGTTTTTCTCCAACGATTTATAATTACAAACATTACATTTGCGGTTTCTTACTAGTATGTGTAAGCAAGTGCCTTTGTAAATGTTCTTTTCGTGAGAATTTATAATTTCAAATATTACATACAAGCGGTTTCCCACCACTATGTGTAAGCATGTGCCTTTTAAACTTCCTTTACGCGAGCATTTGTAATTACAAATACTACATTCAAACGGTTTTTCACCAGTATGTGTAAGCATGTGCATTTTTAAACTTCCTTTATGCGAGCATTTCTAATTACAAATATTACATTCAAACGGTTTTTCACCAGTATGTGTAAGCATATGCTTTTACAAGCTTCCTTTATCCGAACATTTGTAATTACAGATATTAAATTCAAACGGTTTTTCACCAGTATGTGTAAGCATGTGCCTATTCAAATTTCCTTTACGCAAGCATTTGTAATTACAAATATTACATTCAAACGGTTTTTCACCAGTATGTGTAAGCATGTGCTTTTTCAAATTTCCTTTATCCGAACATTTGTAACGACAGATATTACATTGAAACGGTTTTTCACCAGTATGTGTAAGCATGTGCTTTTTCAAATTTCCTTTATCCGAACATTTGTAATGACAGATATTACATTGAAACGGTTTTTCACCAGTATGTGTAAGCATGTGCATTTTTAAACTTCCTTTATGCGAGCATTTGTAATTACAAATATTACATTCAAACGGTTTTTCACCAGTATGTGTAAGCATGTGCATTTTTAAACTTCCTTTCTGCGAGCATTTGTAATTACAAATATTACAGTCAAGCGGTTTTTCACCAGTATGTGTAAGCATGTGCTTTTTCAAACTTCCTTTATGCGAGCATTTGTAATTACAAATATTACATTCAAACGGTTTTTCACCAGTATGTGTAAGCATGTGCATTTTTAAACTTCTTTTATGCGAGCATTTGTAATTACAAATATTACATTCAAACGGTTTTTCACCAGTATGTGTAAGCATATGCTTTTTCAAATTTCCTTTACGTAAGCATTTGTAATTGCAAATATTACATTCAAACGGTTTTTCACCAGTATGTGTAAGCATGTGCCTTTTCAAACTTCCTTTATCTGAACATTTGTAATTACAAATATTACATTCAAACGGTTTTTCACCAGTATGTGTAAGGATGTGTCTTTTAAAATTTCCTTTCTGTGAGCATTTGTAATTACAAATATTACATTCAAACGGTTTTTCACCAGTATGTGTCAGGATGTGGTTTCTCAACCTTCCTTTATGCGAGCATTTGTAATTACACATATAACATCGAATCGGTTTCTTGCCATCATCAGTGGGTATATATTCCATATTTTTAGTCACTGGACATCCACAGTCAGATGTATTTAATTGCTTATTGGAATGAATGACCTTAAAGTTCTTTTAAAATAAGATTTACAGGTATATGTTTTGGGATTTAGCGTAGTGTCCTCTTTTTATTTATTTTATCGCTACAAGCTTTGTCGTCATGAACTAGAAGCAAACTAACAATTATCTTGTTTCCTGTGCACAATGAATCAACTTTACCAGTAATAAAAAACGTGATGATAGATGTATTTATCTATTTCTGTGTTCATCTTTTTTATGCTATAAATATTGTATTGAGACTAAATATAGATGACGAGTTGTGAAAATGAGTTTATTTAAATCACTTCTGTTATGTATCTATTTATCAAAGAATCCAAGAATAATAATACAAATGTAAATTATACTTATTATAACTTTAATTAAACATGTTCTACAAAACTTTACAGAAGAAACGTTGTTCTTCTTGTTGTTGTCAACATCACACTATAAAATGTAGATGGCGCTACATGTACTATTAAGTATATTAAGTTAGCGTTTTATTAAGTCATAGATAATATAATAATATACTACGTAGATAGAATGCAAACTCCAAGCATTGTTCGATGAATAATTCGTGCGCCATCTGTATTTTTGGGGCTAAGTATCTTAAATGCATTTTACCTGTACGGTTTCATCTTTAAGAATTTAAATTATTTTTTCCATTTGGCTTACAAAGAAATCCAAGTAATTATTTCAATTAATTTATTCTTACATCGTAACAAATACCTACATTTTTCTTGATTGGTTAAATAGTTCAGATTGTATTTACAATTTCTACTACATTTGCCTTATTATTGTTTAAACCAACTACGAGGATAAATTGAAAAGTCTCCGGCCTAGGCAATAAAACAAAAGAATATCAGGTTAACAAAAATTTTATTTTTCTACGTAGTCCCCATCGAGTTCAATGCACTTGGTCCACCTTTGTTCAAGTGCTCTTATACCGTCCCTATAAGCCTTTTCTTCTAACTCGTCAAAATAGGCGTTTGTGGCAGCAATCACTTCTTCATCGGACTCGTATTTCTTTCCAGCGTGAAATTTTTTTAGGTTTGGAAATAAATAAAAATCCGATGGGGCTAAGTCTGGTGAATAAGGGGCATGGGGTAACAATTCAAATTGCAATTCATTGATTTTTGCCATGGCAATTGCCGACTTGTGACAAGGTGCATTGTCCTGGTGAAACAGAATTTTTTTCTTTGCTAATCCAGGTCGTTTTTCTTCAATATTTTTTTTTAATTCATCCAGTAAGGTAGCATAGTATACTCCGTTGATTGTTTTACCTTTTTGAAGATAATCAACGAAAAGTACTCCCTTGGCGTCCCAAAAGACTGAAGCCAAAACTTTTCCAGCTGACGGAACTGTTTTGGCTTTCTTCGGAGCAGGTTCTCCTTTGGCAGTCCACTGTTTTGATTGCTGCTTTGTTTCGGGTGTGTAGTGATGAATCCACGTCTCATCCATTGTTACAAACCGTCGCAGAAAGTCCACTGAATTTCGATTAAACAAGTCTAAACACTCACTTGAAACTGTTTTGCGAGTCAGCTTTTGTTCCACTGTGAGCAGCCACGGCACCAAACGTGCCGATAACTTTCTCATTCCCAAAATTTCGGTTAGGATATGATATGTTCGTTCCGTTGAAATGCCCAGGGTATCTGCTATTTCAGCCAACTTCAATCGCCGATCATTCAACACAACTCTATGGACTTTTTCGACAATTTCCGTTGTGGTGGCAGTTTTCGGTCTTCCTGAACGCGGTGCGTCATCTGTGCTTTTGCTTTGTGTAAATCTCAAATGTTCAGTACTTTGTACATGTAGCGCACTCTAGTAACAAAATGTAGAGGTGCTACTTGTTTCTAGAATAAATAAGTTAGTTGGTACGCGAGATTCAACAGAGCTGCAAGTGTTTGTATTTAAACCCTTTTATTACCTCTTCCTATTACAATTATATCAGGTTATCGACCCAGTTAACGCGAACCGCGTGAAATAGGTGTTAATAAAAAACAGTAAATCAAAAGTTTGTGTTAGTTGTTGAACGTGTAAGATTGAAAGAAAGAAAAACAATGGCAGTAAATTATTTAGCTAGCGTGCCGAAGCTATTAGGCCGCGAAAACTACGATGAGTGGTCATTCGCAGTTGAAAATGTTTTCGTGCTTGAAGGTTTAAGTAAGTGTATTGATGGCACTGAAGAAGACACCGTGTTAATAGCGAAAGCAAAGGCTAAATTAGTTTTAACAGTTGATCCATCATTGTTTCCGCACGTGAAAGATGCATCAACAGCCAAGGACGTTTGGACGAAGCTCAAGAACCTGTACGATGACAGTGGTTTCACAAGAAAGATTGGGTTATTACGCGCCCTGATATCTGCACGATTAGAAAATCATGATTCCATGGATTCATACGTGAACCAAATCGTTGAAACATCGCAAAAACTGCGTAGAACCGGTTTCAAGATAGACGAAGAATGGGTTGGCTCTTTATTATTGGCGGGATTACCTGATCGGTTTGCACCAATGATAATGGCAGTGGAGCATTCGGGAATAAGCATAACAACAGATTCCATAAAAACGAAGTTGTTAGACATGCACACAGATGACAGCAGTAGCATTGCAGGTGCTTTTGCAGCAAACTACAGTCAAAGGAACAAGTCGTTCAAAAAGATGCCAAAACGTGGCAGCACCAGTAAATTACAGAATGATGAAAATCATGTAAATAAAAACAAATTAAAAGATAGGAGCAAAATTATTTGTTTTAAATGTAAACAGTCAGGACATTTTATGTCCAAATGCCCAAATTATAAACAAGATGCTGGATTAAGCGTTGTGTTTACTACTGGACAATTTAAAAATACAGATTGGTACATAGATAGTGGTGCCAGTGTTCATTTAACCGCAAAAAGAGAATGGTTAACGAATGAACGAAAACCAGACCTATCTGAAATTATGATAGCCAACAAAACAAAAATACCAGTTGAATGTGCAGGCGATGTGCAAATAGAGACGGTAATAGATAAAGAAACTTTTAGTGTTCGTTTAAGTGATGTGCAGTACATTCCAAATTTAACCACAAATTTGTTGTCAGTAAGTCAGCTGATTAGTAATGGCAATAAAGTTAATTTTGATGAGAATGGTTGTAAGATTTACAATGATAGTAACATTTTAATGGCAACAGCAGATTTAAAAGATAATGTTTATAAACTGAACATAAAAAAACAAGACGTGAGTTTCTTAGTGGCACCTATTACAAAGAAAATTTGGCATCAACGTTTAGGTCACATAAACAGTGGATATTTAAACAAAATGTGTAAATTAGTGGACGGACTCATTTATAAAGGACATCAAGGTGATACAGAGAAGCAGAACTGTGAAGTGTGTTGTGAAGGAAAGCAAGCCCGCTTGTCTTTTCCAAACAAAGGCAGCAGAGCTGGAGGTTTGTTGGAGGTTGTTCACAGTGATGTGTGTGGTCCGATGGAAAAAACATCTTTAGGGGGATCCAAATATTTTTTAACTTTCATTGACGACTACAGCAGAATGTGCTTTATTTATTTTTTGAAGACGAAAGGTGAAGTATATGAAAAGTTTGTAAATTTTAAAAGTTTAGTTGAAAAACAACAGAATAAACAGATTAAAGTGTTGAGAACAGACAATGGAGGAGAATACTGCAGTAAGGAATTTGAGAAATTCTTAAGGGATAATGGCATTATCCACCAGAAGACAAATAGTCATACACCAGAACAAAATGGTATGGCCGAAAGGTTTAACCGTAGTATTGTTGAAAAGGCTAGGTGTTTGTTGTTCGATAAAAACCTGAATAAAGTTTTTTGGGCAGAAGCCTGTAATACTGCATGTTACCTTAAAAACCGTTCTGTAGCTTCAGGCATTTTAAAAACTCCAATTGAACTTTGGACACAAAAGAAACCAGACGTTAGCCACTTGAGGATATTTGGTAGTACAGCTATGGTGCACGTGCCAAAAACAAACAGATTAAAGTGGGACAAAAAGGCTACAAAGCATATTCTAGTGGGTTACGAAGAAAATATTAAGGGTTATAGGTGTTACAATCCATATACAAGAAAAATTATAACTAGCCGAAACGTAACTGTGATGGAAGACACGAATGAAACGACTATGGTCACAGAAAGTAAGGCAGAGAACACAGAATTGTTAAATTCAGTGGGGGAAGAAAGCGAACTAATTCCTCTGACTGAAGAGCGAAGTATCGAAAACGAAGAAGCGACGATGGATGATTCAGATCATGAAGATGTGAAAGATCAGACAAGAGATGATGACAGCGATTATATTCCTGAGGAAGAACCTGAAAACGAGGTGATAGTTCCGAGGAGGTCAGAAAGACAAAAAAAACCAAAAACCTTCGAGGATTTTGTAAGTTACTTGAGTACATGTGCAACCAGTGAAATCAACATAGAGGAAGTTCCAGTAACCGTACGTGAAGCTTTTTCAAGACCTGATAAGCACAAGTGGAAGCAGGCAATGATGGAAGAGATCAGTTCGTTTGAGGAGAATGAGACATGGGAACTAGTGGATCTACCAGAAAAAGGAACAATAGTTGAATGCAAGTGGGTGTATAAGCTTAAGTGTAATAGTGAAGGTGAAGTTAATTATAAAGCTAGATTAGTGGCGAAAGGTTTTACTCAAAAGGAAGGCATAGACTATAATGAAACATTTGCTCCAGTTGTGAGACATTCTACTCTAAGACTTTTAATAGCTTTAGCTGTAAAATTAGATCTAGGGATGACACATTTAGATGTAAAAACTGCTTTCCTAAATGGGGTTTTAGAGGAAAATGTTTACATGCAGCAACCAGAGGGTTTTGTTTTAAAAAATAATGAGAACAAAGTGTACAAATTAAAAAAGGCAGTTTATGGCTTGAAACAGTCAAGCAGGGCCTGGAACAAAAGGGTAGATGAAGTTTTGTTAAATTTAAATTATAAAAAATCTAAATTGGAACCTTGCCTGTACATAAAAAAGGATAATAATTTGTTAACAGTGGTGGCCCTGTATGTAGATGATTTCTTTATTTTTTCAAATGATCCAAAAGAACTGTGCTTCTTGGAAGAGCAATTAAGTTCAAAATTTAAGATTAAAAACCTTGGTGAAGCCAAGCAATGTCTAGGTGTTAGAATTATAAGGGATCACGAGAATGATTGTATAACTTTAGATCAAGAAAGTTACATTGATCAAATTTTAAAGAAATTTAACATGTCCGATTGTAAAGGTGTCGCTACACCTATGGACAATAGCATTTGCCTTGATAATGTTGAAGGTATTTGTGATAAAAATTTGCCTTATCAAAAACTCATTGGAAGTTTAATGTATCTTGCGGTTTTAACCAGACCAGATATTGCCTATACAGTAAGTTTTCTAAGTCAGTTCAATAATAGTTACAGTGAGTTGCATTGGAAATGTGCTAAACGGGTTCTTAGATATTTAAAAGGCACCAAAACTTATAAATTGAAATTTTATAAAGATAATTGTGAATTGCAAGGTTATGCTGATGCTGACTGGGCCAGCAATAAAATAGACAGAAAGTCCTATACAGGATTTACTTTTAAACTTTCAGGAGCAGTTATTTCCTGGGAAAGTTATAAACAAAAAACTGTAGCTCTTTCGAGCACGGAGGCCGAATACATGGCTTTAAGTGAAGCATCCAAAGAGGCTATATATCTGAAAAATATTCTATCTGAATTGATCAAGTATGATAATAGCATAACTGTATTTAATGACAATCAGAGTGCAAATAAATTGTCGTTGAATCCAATATTTCATAAAAGGACAAAACATATAGATGTAAAGCATCATTTTATCAGGGAGGCCATCTCAAAGAATTTAGTAAAAATTGAATATCTTCCTACAGATGAGATGACAGCTGATGTTTTGACAAAAGGTTTACCAAATGTAAAACATTCTAAGTTTGTAAATAGATTAGGCTTAGTGGAACCTTTGAGATAGTGGGGGTGTTGTGTAAATCTCAAATGTTCAGTACTTTGTACATGTAGCGCCCTCTAGTAACAAAATGTAGAGGTGCTACTTGTTTCTAGAATAAATAAGTTAGTTGGTACGCGAGATTCAACAGAGCTGCACGTGTTTGTATTTAAACCCTTTTATTACCTCTTCCTATTACAATTATATCATTTGCGACCCCGTTTAAAGTCCGCAACCCAGGTTTTAGCTGTGCTATAGGAAGGAGAAGATTCGCCTAATGTCCCGTCTAGCTCAGCTTTGATTTCTTTTGGGGATAAACCCTTAATGTGAAAATATTTAATAACCGCACGAATTTCAGCTTTTTCCATTTTAACACCACACAAAACTTTATCGACTTTGACAACTTGCCAAACAATTATTGTTTGACAGAAATTTTTGTTATTTCACAGCCATACTGATAAATTATGAAAAAATAAAATACCGTAAAAACATTGCAAAAATTTGTATCCCATATGGGTTAGGCCGGAGATTTATCAATTCATCCTCGTATCTTGCAAACAATGCTATTTTTTAAACTAGCTTTATGACTACAAAAAATGTACCTGATTTTTTTACAAAACGTATAATAAATTGTCTATTGATTGTTTGTTTTAACTTGTTAACTTTCTGATATAACTTTTTTTGCTTTTGTACACTGTTTTGTTTTTGGTTGGCCTGACTTAAAATTTGAAATTGTATCCTCGGAACATGCGGTGTCTTCGAAATTGATGTATGGCTTTCCAGCAATACTTTATAACATCTCTAAATTCTTCCTGCGCTACAATAATAAAATTGTAATAAATTTATTTAAAGAAATTCCACGAAACATTTACTAGGTCTGCTTTACAAGTTATCAGCATTAAATACCTTACCTTTAGAACAGGCACTATTAACTAATTTTCCGGTGCTAGTTATACCTATGACAAATACGGTAATTGTTAATTTTCTTCTCAATTAGTTTTTCAATGTAAGAGTGTTGACAAAAGTTTTTCCATTTAAAGAATGTCTTCAGGTCCTTTGTAGAATTTAAAAATCGATGGCAAATAAATTTTGTAGCGAAAACTTAAAACGGCACAATTATATTTTGGAGTATTTCATTTTTTGAGAAATGTCAGTTTCAATCTTAAAACAAAAAACTGAATTTATAGGATACGGCCCACGTGATTATATTATACAGTGCTATTAAATTGAAATGTAATATGGGTACTACGAGGGTAGATTGAAAAGTTTCCGGAATGGGCAAGAGATGGCGCGCGTATCGTGAAATTGTTATGATGGTTGTCAAGGCTAACCTATTTTAGGAAAGCTGTCAAATTTTCAGACACGTGCGTCGTTCCGTTTATGTTTACTAGGATATCTTGTGAAGCAATTCAGGCACTTTTGCAAAAATGGATAAAAACGAATTTCGTGCAGTCATCAAACATTTCTGGATGGACGGGAAAACGGCGACGGAGATACGAGATATTTTGCAGAACGTTCATGGCACATCCACACCTTCATTTTCGACTATTAGTTTCTGGGTGAGCGAGTTCAAACGTGGCCGTACGAGCACCAAGGATGAACCAAGCAGTGGACGTCCAAAAACGGCCACAAATGAAGAAATGGTCGATAAAGTCCATGATCTCGTGTTAGCCGATCGACGAGTGAAGTTGCGCGAAATAGTAGAGACCACGGGCATCTCATATGAACGTGTGCAAAATATCGTGCACGAACATTTGGGCATGAGGAAGCTCTCGGCGCGATGGGTGCCGCGTTTGCTGACTATGGACAACAAGCGAAATCGTGTGACCACTTCGAAAGAGTGTTTGGCCTTGTTAAATCGTAATCCAACGGATTTTTTTCGCCGATTCGTGACCGTGGACGAAACATGGATCCACCACTACACACCAGAAACCAAGCAGCAGTCGAAACAGTGGATTTCTCCAGGCGAATCTGCTCCGAAGAAGGCAAAGACTGTCCCATCTGCTGGAAAGGTCATGGCCACCGTTTTTTGGGATTCGCAAGGTGTGATACACATCGACTTTTTGCAGAAGGGAAGAACTATCACGGGACAATACTACAGCGATTTATTGGATCAATTCAACGGCATTTTGAAGGAGAAACGGCCTCATTTGCAGCGAAAAAAAGTGCTCTTCCATCACGACAACGCGCCGGCCCATTCATCCCGAATCGCCAATGCTAAATTGGTTGAATTGGGCTACGAGGTGGTGCCGCATCCCCCGTACTCTCCAGACCTGGCCCCGTGCGACTTCTTTTTGTTCACAAACATGAAGACTTGGCTCGGAGGCAAGCGCTTTACGTCAAATGAGGAGGTCATCGCCGCCACTAAAGCTTATTTTGCAGAGTTCCCGAAATCATATTTTTCTGAAGGCTTAAAAAAGTTGGAGCACCGCTGGGAAAAGTGTATCGCCCTGCAAGGATATTATGTTGAAAAATAAAAACAAAAACCTGTTCAATTACTGCGTTTTCTTGCCCATTCCGGAAACTTTTCAATCTACCCTCGTATATTGCAAAAGCAAATTAATATAATCATTTCAAATGCAATCAACAATACGCAAGAACTGAAAATGCGCTAGTCGTTTAACCTTTCATTTCAATTACACTGTACAGATATTATGTAAACAGCATTGATACGGTTTGTCGCTAAGTTATAGAGCAAGCTGTAGGTCTAGTAGGTCCATGGCCAGTTGCATCGGGTCTTGGCTTTATTAATGGAGATGGTCATGGTAGACCGCATTACAGGTGCCATCTGTATTTTTGGTGCTAAGCTCATAAAATTTTGATTGTATTCAGTTTGCATTCTATATACGTAGTATATTATTATATTATCTATGTATTAAGTGTATACATCTTTCAATATGTTACACACTTCCCTCACAAGATACAACATATTGACCTATATGTTTACAACATAAGGTTTACAAATTTAAACGAACAGGAGGTTTAATGTTACGTTTAGGTCTAGTATTAATAGTAGATATTGGTGTTCTTACAATCGGTGATTTAATACATTTTACAGATTCATTAGTTTTAACAATTTCACCATTATCAAATTTATTAATAACAGAATCGTTAAGACATGGAATACTGTCGTCAACCTTGTTTTGAACAACAGAACTGATATTAGTACCAGCGCTTAAATTAAACTGTTTTTCCTAGACTAATACATGAATTTTGTTTGGGTATAACAGTAGGTATGGGAGAACTTACAAAGGTGTCACAACTTGTGACATGTGTACCTATCAATTCTATCACGAGTATCAACATTCTTATAAAATTGACCTACTTTAATTAACCGGGCAGAATGTCGTTTCCAAATTAATTTGTCATCAGTTTCACAAAGATAAGTTCTAACTCCTCCTCTAAGTCCAATTTAGTTTATGTGAATTGTTCCGGTATTCTTTAGCATATACTGAGTCTCCCTGATGAAAAACTATTTATCTATTTCCACTGAAATACTTGATTTACCTTCCAATCTGTTTGTCTGCGTCCGATTTATGCAAAAGATCTAATCTAGTTTTAACATGTGTACTAAACATCAATTTAGAAGGACATTCGCTTGTTACTGAATGGAGTGTTTCTATATGCAAAAAGATCACGACTTATTAAATCTTTAACTGACATGCTAGAAATCATGTCATGAAACATCTGTCAATGTCTTAGAAAGACTAACCTTAAATAATTTGGCAGCACTTTCAGCAGCACCATTAGTAGATGGATGAAAAGGTGCATATGCTTTCGATAATCTGGTATAATTACACGATACAACATTAAGATTCTGTTTTTAATATAAATTTCATTGCATCTCACAAAATAAGGTTTTAAATCCTGTGGCAGCTGACGATAATATATATATATATATATATATATATATATATATATATATATATATATATATATATATATATATATATATATATATATATATATATTAAGAATAGAAATATTAATGCGCGTAAAAATATAAGTACATAACAAAGGGATAATAATGGGCATTCGCGCAATAGAGTAACAAGAGAAAGTGAGTTGCAGCCGTATACACGTGTTTCGCACTTATTAGTGCTCATCAGTACGGCATAGCAGATAGAAAGCAATAAAATAAAAGCAACAAACTAGAAACGATGTACAATACAAAGTTTCACGGATAGCAGCCAACCACACATTTGCAGTATCGGCTCGAAGACACTGAGTTTTCAGTGCAACAACAAACGTCACTACGGAGGTGGCTATAGCCACTACCGTGAGACAACCTAATCCCAAGAAATATCAATAAGAATAGAAATATTAATGCGCGTAAAAATATAAGTACATAACAAAGGGATAATAATGGGCATTCGCGCAATAGAGTAACAAGAGAAAGTGAGTTGCAGCCGTATACACGTGTTTCGCACTTATTAGTGCTCATCAGTACGGCATAGCAGATAGAAAGCAATAAAATAAAAGCAACAAACTAGAAACGATGTACAATACAAAGTTTCACGGATAGCAGCCAACCACACATTTGCAGTATCGGCTCGAAGACACTGAGTTTTCAGTGCAACAACAAACGTCACTACGGAGGTGGCTATAGCCACTACCGTGAGACAACCTAATCCCAAGAAATATCAATAAGAATAGAAATATTAATGCGCGTAAAAATATAAGTACATAACAAAGGGATAATAATGGGCATTCGCGCAATAGAGTAACAAGAGAAAGTGAGTTGCAGCCGTATACACGTGTTTCGCACTTATTAGTGCTCATCAGTACGGCATAGCAGATAGAAAGCAATAAAATAAAAGCAACAAACTAGAAACGATGTACAATACAAAGTTTCACGGATAGCAGCCAACCACACATTTGCAGTATCGGCTCGAAGACACTGAGTTTTCAGTGCAACAACAAACGTCACTACGGAGGTGGCTATAGCCACTACCGTGAGACAACCTAATCCCAAGAAATATCAATAAGAATAGAAATATTAATGCGCGTAAAAATATAAGTACATAACAAAGGGATAATAATGGGCATTCGCGCAATAGAGTAACAAGAGAAAGTGAGTTGCAGCCGTATACACGTGTTTCGCACTTATTAGTGCTCATCAGTACGGCATAGCAGATAGAAAGCAATAAAATAAAAGCAACAAACTAGAAACGATGTACAATACAAAGTTTCACGGATAGCAGCCAACCACACATTTGCAGTATCGGCTCGAAGACACTGAGTTTTCAGTGCAACAACAAACGTCACTACGGAGGTGGCTATAGCCACTACCGTGAGACAACCTAATCCCAAGAAATATCAATAAGAATAGAAATATTAATGCGCGTAAAAATATAAGTACATAACAAGGCTGCAACTCACTTTCTCTTGTTACTCTATTGCGCGAATGCCCATTATTATCCCTTTGTTATGTACTTATATTTTTACGCGCATTAATATTTCTATTCTTATTGATATTTCTTGGGATTAGGTTGTCTCACGGTAGTGGCTATAGCCACCTCCGTAGTGACGTTTGTTGTTGCACTGAAAACTCAGTGTCTTCGAGCCGATACTGCAAATGTGTGGTTGGCTGCTATCCGTGAAACTTTGTATTGTACATCGTTTCTAGTTTGTTGCTTTTATTTTATTGCTTTCTATCTGCTATGCCGTACTGATGAGCACTAATAAGTGCGAAACACGTGTATACGGCTGCAACTCACTTTCTCTTGTTACTCTATTGCGCGAATGCCCATTATTATCCCTTTGTTATGTACTTATATTTTTACGCGCATTAATATTTCTATTCTTATTGATATTTCTTGGGATTAGGTTGTCTCACGGTAGTGGCTATAGCCACCTCCGTAGTGACGTTTGTTGTTGCACTGAAAACTCAGTGTCTTCGAGCCGATACTGCAAATGTGTGGTTGGCTGCTATCCGTGAAACTTTGTATTGTACATCGTTTCTAGTTTGTTGCTTTTATTTTATTGCTTTCTATCTGCTATGCCGTACTGATGAGCACTAATAAGTGCGAAACACGTGTATACGGCTGCAACTCACTTTCTCTTGTTACTCTATTGCGCGAATGCCCATTATTATCCCTTTGTTATGTACTTATATTTTTACGCGCATTAATATTTCTATTCTTATTGATATTTCTTGGGATTAGGTTGTCTCACGGTAGTGGCTATAGCCACCTCCGTAGTGACGTTTGTTGTTGCACTGAAAACTCAGTGTCTTCGAGCCGATACTGCAAATGTGTGGTTGGCTGCTATCCGTGAAACTTTGTATTGTACATCGTTTCTAGTTTGTTGCTTTTATTTTATTGCTTTCTATCTGCTATGCCGTACTGATGAGCACTAATAAGTGCGAAACACGTGTATACGGCTGCAACTCACTTTCTCTTGTTACTCTATTGCGCGAATGCCCATTATTATCCCTTTGTTATGTACTTATATTTTTACGCGCATTAATATTTCTATTCTTATTGATATTTCTTGGGATTAGGTTGTCTCACGGTAGTGGCTATAGCCACCTCCGTAGTGACGTTTGTTGTTGCACTGAAAACTCAGTGTCTTCGAGCTGATACTGCAAATGTGTGGTTGGCTGCTATCCGTGAAACTTTGTATTGTACATCGTTTCTAGTTTGTTGCTTTTATTTTATTGCTTTCTATCTGCTATGCCGTACTGATGAGCACTAATAAGTGCGAAACACGTGTATACGGCTGCAACTCACTTTCTCTTGTTACTCTATTGCGCGAATGCCCATTATTATCCCTTTGTTATGTACTTATATTTTTACGCGCATTAATATTTCTATTCTTATTGATATTTCTTGGGATTAGGTTGTCTCACGGTAGTGGCTATAGCCACCTCCGTAGTGACGTTTGTTGTTGCACTGAAAACTCAGTGTCTTCGAGCCGATACTGCAAATGTGTGGTTGGCTGCTATCCGTGAAACTTTGTATTGTACATCGTTTCTAGTTTGTTGCTTTTATTTTATTGCTTTCTATCTGCTATGCCGTACTGATGAGCACTAATAAGTGCGAAACACGTGTATACGGTTGCAACTCACTTTCTCTTGTTACTCTATTGCGCGAATGCCCATTATTATCCCTTTGTTATGTACTTATATTTTTACGCGCATTAATATTTCTATTCTTATTGATATTTCTTGGGATTAGGTTGTCTCACGGTAGTGGCTATAGCCACCTCCGTAGTGACGTTTGTTGTTGCACTGAAAACTCAGTGTCTTCGAGCCGATACTGCAAATGTGTGGTTGGCTGCTATCCGTGAAACTTTGTATTGTACATCGTTTCTAGTTTGTTGCTTTTATTTTATTGCTTTCTATCTGCTATGCCGTACTGATGAGCACTAATAAGTGCGAAACACGTGTATACGGCTGCAACTCACTTTCTCTTGTTACTCTATTGCGCGAATGCCCATTATTATCCCTTTGTTATGTACTTATATTTTTACGCGCATTAATATTTCTATTCTTATTGATATTTCTTGGGATTAGGTTGTCTCACGGTAGTGGCTATAGCCACCTCCGTAGTGACGTTTGTTGTTGCACTGAAAACTCAGTGTCTTCGAGCCGATACTGCAAATGTGTGGTTGGCTGCTATCCGTGAAACTTTGTATTGTACATCGTTTCTAGTTTGTTGCTTTTATTTTATTGCTTTCTATCTGCTATGCCGTACTGATGAGCACTAATAAGTGCGAAACACGTGTATACGGCTGCAACTCACTTTCTCTTGTTACTCTATTGCGCGAATGCCCATTATTATCCCTTTGTTATGTACTTATATATATATTATATATATATATATTATATATATATATATATATATATATATATATATATATATATATATATATATATATATATATATATAATCTTTCTATTCATGTTGATATGTTTTGGGATTAGGTTGTCTCACGGCAGTGGCTATAGCTACCTCCGTAGTGACGTTTGTTGTTGCATTGAAAACTCAATGTCTTCGAGCCGAAACTACAAATGTGTGGTTGGCTACTATCTGTGAAACCTTGTGTTATACATTGTTTCTAGTTTGTTGCTTAAATTTTATTTCTTCTATCTGCTATGCCGTACTGATGAGCACTAATAAGTGCGAAACACGTGTATACGGCTGCAACAAACTTTCTCTTATAAATCTCTTGCGCGAATTCCCATTATTATCCTTTTGTTATATGTTTATATACGCGCATTAATCTTTCTATTCATGTTGATATGTTTTGGGATTAGGTTGTCTCACGGCAGTGGCTATAGCTACCTCCGTAGTGACGTTTGTTGTTGCATTGAAAACTCAATGTCTTCGAGCCGAAACTACAAATGTGTGGTTGGCTACTATCTGTGAAACCTTGTGTTATACATTGTTTCTAGTTTGTTGCTTAAATTTTATTTCTTCTATCTGCTATGCCGTACTGATGAGCACTAATAAGTGCGAAACACGTGTATACGGCTGCAACAAACTTTCTCTTATAAATCTCTTGCGCGAATTCCCATTATTATCCCTTTGTTATATGTTTATATACGCGCATTAATCTTTCTATTCATGTTGAAATGTTTTGGGATTAGGTTGTCTCACGGCAGTGGCTATAGCTACCTCCGTAGTGACGTTTGTTGTTGCATTGAAAACTCAATGTCTTCGAGCCGAAACTACAAATGTGTGGTTGGCTACTATCTGTGAAACCTTGTGTTATACATTGTTTCTAGTTTGTTGCTTAAATTTTATTTCTTCTATCTGCTATGCCGTACTGATGAGCACTAATAAGTGCGAAACACGTGTATACGGCTGCAACAAACTTTCTCTTATAAATCTCTTGCGCGAATTCCCATTATTATCCCTTTGTTTTATAT
Organism: Agrypnus murinus; assembly: GCA_929113105.1. NCBI lineage: Eukaryota > Metazoa > Arthropoda > Insecta > Coleoptera > Elateridae > Agrypnus > Agrypnus murinus. The sequence continues at coordinate 6,830,088 of OV816027.1, forward strand.
ATATATATATATATATATATATATATAGATATAGATATTGCGGTGACCCTGGATAAAAATATAAAAATACTTAAATAAATTCTAATCTTAATCCATCGTATACAATTTATAAAGAACGGTGGAAAATTTATTTAAGTATTTTTATATTTTTATCCAGGGTCACCGCAATATCTATATATATATATATATATATATATATATATATATATATATATATATATATATATATATATATATATATATATATATATATATACAAAATATAAAAATACTTAAATAAATTTTCCACCGTTCTTTATAAATTGTATACGATGGATTAAGATTAGAATACACCACACATATTCTTTATTTCTCTCAGCTAGCTCAGGTTTGTTCGGTAAAACATAAATTATTTGAATTTCGAAGACTCTTATATTCTTTTATGCCTGGAAACAAGAAAAAACTTAAACTGTAAGCACTTATGCTTCTTCAAGCTGGACACCTGTAACTGTGATCTGAATTTGAAAGAGAATAATGCTGTATGCTTGTATTAGCATCAATTAAACACATACGTTAATTGAAAACACAAAGACTTTATTCAACAAACAAAATTAAATTCAGGAATGCAAAGTCAAAGAAAAAAAATATAATTTACAATTGGAAATTGAGAATAAATCCTCAAGTTTGCTCAAACGTTAAGAAAAGTTGTATTATCTGACATATGATTAAATACAGTTATTCGTTTGAACAAACCAACACAAATAATTATTTAAATGTAAATAAAAATGTTATCCAAAATAAATAAATCTTTATTAGAACAACTTTGAATTGTTTTCTTTAAATTGAAAATTAAACAAATTCTTAAAAAGATTTTAATGAATTAAATCAAATAGATTTTTATACCCTAAGATGAACTTTACAAATCAACTTATTATTCTTTTAATTACGAGAAACAACTATTTTCAAAACCAACCTGGTATGTTATGGAATAAATTTCATTTTAAAATAAATCCAATTTTCAATACTGCTGTACAACCAAACAGTTAATTGTTGTTTATAAAGATATTCGATACGTAGATCGATGAACACAAATTAAATTCCCATGAATTTAATTAAAACGTAAAAACACTTTCACTTTTATTTATATTTATATAGGTGTTTAAAACACCTTTATTCTTTAATTTCAATACTTTGTTTATTTCAAATGACACTTGTCAAACATATGATGGTACATATAACCTCAAATTTTACAGATTTGAATCTGGAATCGAACGTGCTTTCTGCCTTGAATATTTTACGACTAAATTTGTTTTCAAATGCAGCAGCTTATATAGGAAATGCCATAACAAAAGAACTCTATGACAGTTTTCAAAAATAAAAGACAATCGGGCGACGCTCGTGACGTCATAATCCAAAAACATGTGATTATAATTATCACTGATCCCAGATCTGGTATGATAAACTTGTAGATCTTTAAACGCTGATCAAAAACATATAATACATGTATAGTACCAAAATGAATAATAAAGAAGGTACGGACGAAAAACACTTGACAATGAAGATTCTCGTTACAACATAATTACATATGCAAAATTAACAAATCAAGAGTTCATCTTTTACAACTTAGCTATATGGATACACAATGTGTGTGATACAATTGTTTTATACATAAAAATATCTTTACAAATCAATACAAACATGTTTTTGTTACAGTACGATATATCATATCTGCCAATAGATGCTTTCACAAACACCAACTTGAAAATAACATCTACGTTAATCAATTTGTGCACAAAATGTCCAGTGTACAATGCACTAAGAGCTCACTTAAAAACAATGACAAGAAAAAACAGGATAAAAGCTACAAGAGTGCGTTTTCAAGAACCGAGAGGAATAAAATACCTCCTTAAATTGTAGTGACCCGAAATTCTATTAAATGAATTCAAAATTTAATTATGTTACATCAATCATAACAAGATTAATCTACTTAATCTATTTACAGGAAAATAACCATGTAAACTTGAGCTGGCCTCTAAGAATATCAAAGAATATGCTTAACGCTGAATCATCCTAACTGAAAATCTTAAATATGGAAATGATTTTCCCCGGCAAGTGAGAAACTGACCTAAAGTGTAACTTAGGTTGCCTATACATGATTGTGATATCACAGTCTAGCTAAATAATATTTTTTTTATTTATAAATGTGATTTATTTATTTATTTATGCATGAGATATTAGGAAAGTAAGGTTATATTTGCACGAAATCTTTAATCATAAGTTTTTATTTTAAACATTGATGAATCTAACTAAGCTCCTAACTATAGTCTTTATTAATTATGTGCCCAAGACATAACATGCCCCTCTATTAACTTAAAAACCGATAAAAATATTCATTTTTAACTTTCCGAACATCTTTCGATGAAATTTTCAAAAACGGTGATACGACATCACCTCAATATATAATCTTTAACCTCATATACCTTTTTATAATAAACTTTTAAAGTTATCTCTTGGTATTAGTGTTATTTTATTTTAAGGAAAGGACCTTTGTGACTAAGCGTTAGCTCGTAAGAAAGACTAAGTGTAAGTGGCTAAGTAAAGTGAAATGCCAACTATCCAGGTCGCGACGACCGACTCCACGTGTCATGGCCGAGTATCAATTGGCGTCCAACGTGGGGCTCAGCAACATCAACCGCAGACGAAGAGGCAGGAGAGCCTCTGACCCACAAACACCCAGCCGGCACCAGACCTATCAATCGGAACCGACAGCATACCTCGTCAGATGCCGACCACTTGATCACAGGCCAACCCAGATATCACCAAGCCTAAAACCAGCAAGGATCAACCAGTTCTGGGTCTGACGAAAAAACCCAGTGGCGATCAAGGTCGCAAGTTTTATTGTAAAGAGTTCTCTGCTCTGATGAAAAAACATAACATCACTCATTACTCTACATACAGCGTTAAGAAAGCTGCCATTGCCGAAAGAGTCACAGGTACTTTAAAAAATGCTTTATACAAAGCTTTCAGCCTTAGAGGGAAGTTTAAGTGGATAGATATTTGGATAAGATCACTGATGAATATAAACATCACACGATAGGGATGCGTCCTAAGTAATGCCAACAGCACTACACATCTTGATGTTTTCGATAATATCAAAGTGCTTGGAAATCTCGTAAGAATTTCCAAGTTCAAGTCCGCATTTGCTAAAGGTTATACTCCTAACTGGTCTACAGAATTATTTAAAATCGCTAAGATTAAAATTGGAAATCCCGTCACTTATCTATTAGAAGATTCAAGGGGTCAACCTATACAAGGACCGGTTTACAAGGACCAACTTCAATTAACTGCTAAGCCGGACGTCTTTCTCATAGAAAAAATCCTTCGTAAGCGCAACAACGATTTGTACGTTAGATGGCTTGGATTAGATAAATCTCACGACTCGTGGATTCCAAAAAGCGCTCTAGCATAAGATTCGATGAAAAAGTTCAATACTTTGAAATACCGGAAGAATATCGTAAGTCTCATTGGATGCAGTATGCAGTTGATAGATGCCGTTTCCGACGTCCAATTTCACAATTGGATAATATTTTAAGACCTATGCTAGAATCTAAAATTAAATATAGAGAAATGTATTGTAAATCACTTAATAAATTTATTAAATTGCTTGTAAAATGTGATAAAGAATTTTTTTAACAAAATCTTATTTTACTTATGCAGGAAACCACAGTAAGATAAGAGAGTCAAAGTTTTATAATCTTTTGAATAAAAACACTATATATTCAATACTCATCTCGTAGATGTCCTAAATAAAGAGGCGCATTATTAAAAAATAATTCAACGCTGTTGGAATTTTTAACATTATTGTAATATCTGTCCATAGCTTCATCTTCAGGGAAGCTGAGAAACTGTATATCGTCGGGATCTAGCCATTCCTCAACATCATGTCCGGCAGGATCGAGAATTCTTTCTTCATGTTCAATCCAATAATGTTGTCGGGCTTTCGTAAAGTACGAACTAAAATCTATTGCATGTCTTTTAACTAAACTAACATTTAAAGCGTATTTTTTAAATTATTCATATAATAGTATGCTTACTGGAAGAAGTCTATAGATTAACACAGAGAGAAGAGATGGAGCTGAAAAGAGGAAAGCAAAAAGCATAAACAGCAGACGTGGAACTGGGAACAAAACTAACTGGGAAACCATAAAATCACAATAGAAGAAAAAATTAGCAAAACACAAGTTAAAAAGGTCTAGAAGTAAAGGAGAAATACTAGAAAAGTAATTAAAAAAAAGAAACGAGGATGAAGGAGGTATAGAATATCAAATAAAGAACAAGATAGGATGGAATAGATAAATACCAAAAATCAGGTAAAAAGTGTAGTAAAAGAAACGAAATTCTTGGGAAGAATTTGGAAATAAATTAAATCAGGGATATTTATAAAACAGAAAACAATCGCTTGTGGAGTAGAATAAAAGCAATGAAAGGACAAAGCAAGGAAGCAATTCCATGAATTAGAAATGCAATTAATTGCCAGAGAGAAAAATTCTAAAATGAGATTTTAGAGATATGGAGGAAGTGTTATGAAAAAGATTTGACAAAAAAAAAGCTCTACCACCTCCTAGAAATGCTTTTTACCATTTTAATCAACTTAGCTGATGTTTTTAGTCGTGCCTTTCCAATGATCTCTCTACTGTATCAAATGCTACCTTCAGGTTTTTCTTTCCATTAATGTTTCTTACAATGAATTATATGACGAATATATTATCCCCTGTCTGCCTTTTATTTCTGTATACTACCTATTAATCTTCCAACCAAATAGAAAGAAATCAGGAAAATCCCCAATAAAAAAAGGTCTAAAACAAGGAGTCAGTTTAAACTTAAAAGAAAAACACAAAATCTACAAGCAGCAGTAGGTTTCAGAAACTTAACAGTCGGAAAATACAGTGAATAGTTTTAATAGCAGATGCAAATAGATATTAAAGTTAAAATTTTATGCCATATAACAGTACCCATTTTGACTTACCGGCAGATAAATAATACTGTCTTAAGTTAGATATTGCTATCACAGGATGTGCAATATCAACTTATATCTGCCTTTTGTGCAGAATTTCTAAGAACGCAACTTATTATTGAAACATTAATAATTTAATCTTTTTAGAATAAAAATGAAAAATTATGAAATTGTTAGCATTAAAAAAATTACAATCAGTTTGGAAAACTTGATTTGATTCGTCAATAACAATTATGCATTATAGGAAATAATAAGTAATTATAAAATTGTTAATAAAACAAATTAAATTTGGAAAATGAGATTTAGGCTCAGTTACACAACAGACTTTTTAATGATTATGTATGTGCATAATATAGACTTAATAAGTGTTAACAGAAAAAACTGTGTTGAAAATAAACACTTATTTATAATTTATACATGCCCAGCTAATTTAAGTTGAATATTAACTCTAAATGCATGCTTTAGTTAGTGTGTTAGTTTTAAATACTTATCATAAAGTGAATGTAACATTCAAAGTAACGCTTTTATTGAGTGAATTACCCTAAACTACAGTTCTTGCTTTTAGCAAACCCTTATTCATCCAGGTAAGAAAGAGAATTAAAATAATATTCCATTTTACAAAATAAATGTTTATTTTTAGTATGATTACTGCACACAAAAATCTTGATAATTAAAATTAATTAAAGTTTAACATAAACACACATCCTTCTTTGTTTTAAAACATTATAATAACCGTATAATTACTTAAAATGTTATGTCATTACGGTTGGACTTGTTTTATATCGCTGTGCAGCTATCATCCTTACAGTAATGCACTGCAAATATTTTCAGTGTTTCTCAGTAATGTAGAAATGTATATAACTTGCTGAGCAATGTCTTAATAAAAAGCTTACTTTAACTTGTTATACCTCAAAAAGTAAGCATTCTATTAAAATATCACTTAAACAAAAATTATAGTATATATGCTTTTACATTTTTGATGATTTCTGAATTTTGATAAACTAGTCGTTACCGAGAAATACTGAAAATAATTGCAATGTACTGTAAGTATTAATAATAGATTGTAAGGAATGTGGTTTATAACAACACTATAATTTCACAGTGTCTCCTAACCACATATTGTATTGGACTAATTACCAATACGTATTTCGATGTTACCTTTTTCTCGGCATGAAGCTATAGTACTGTAATGTACTGTAAGGATGATAGTCCTGCAACATAAGTCTGACTTTATATGTTATTCTGACCCTACTGAGAACACAACAAAGCTGCTACTGTATATATCACATTCATATGGATTTCTGTGAGAGGATATCTGTCATTTAAGATGACTCTTTTTTGAAGATTTATAAACCATATAACGGGTGATTATAAACCCTCAACATCTCAGTTGCCGTGAAATTTAAAACGTATGTGTTGTATTACTCAAAAACAATAATTTTTGGAACGTCAAATAAATTACATTAATTTATTATAGGTCTAAAACAGTATTAAAACACATACGTTTTAAATTTCCCAGCAACTGAGGTGTCGAGGGCTTATAATCACCCGTAATATTACATTCAAATGTGTCTTTGTTACTCTAAGTGACCATTTATCATTTAAAATTATGCTTATGTGAACATTTATAATCCACCACTATGAGTGGACGAGCATTTATAGCCACAAATATTACATTCAAATGGCTTTTTATTACTATGAGTGAGCATGTGGAGTTTGAGATGACTCCTCCTTGAACATTTATAATCACATAAAATACACTCGATTGATGTCTCACCACTATGAGTGAGCATGTGGTTTTTGAGATTACTCTTTATTGTACATTTATAATCACATAAATTACACCCAAATGGTTTCTCACCACTATGAGTGAACATGTGAGTTTTCAGACTGCCTTTCGTTGTACATTTATAATCACATAAATTACACTCAAATGGTTTCTCACCGCTATGAGTACGCATATGGAGTTTAAGCTGACTCTTTTGCACGCTTTTATAATCGCAGATATTACATTCAAACGGCTTTTCACCACTGTGAGTAGACATGTGTCTTTTAAAGTCACTCATTTGCGAGCATTTATAACCACATATATTACATTCAAACAGCTTTTTACGACTGTGAGTACGCATGTGTCTTTTAAGGTCACTCTTTCGTGAGTATTTATGGTCACATATATTACATTCAAACGGCTTTTCACCACAATGAGTCAGCATGTGTTCTTTAAGACAACTCTTTCGCGAGCTTTTATAATCACAGATATTACAATCAAATGGTTTTTCACCACTATGAGTCAGCATGTGTTGTTTAAGATGACACTTTTGCACGCTTTTATAATCGCAGATATTACATTCAAATGGCTTTTCACCAGTGTGAGTAGATATGTGTCTTTTAAAGTCACTCATTTGCGAGCATTTATAGCTACATATAATACATTCAAATGGTTTTTCACCACTATGAGTCATCATGTGTTGTTTAAGTTGACCCTTTCGCAAGCTTTTATAACCACAGATATTACATTCAAATGGCTTTTCGCCACTATGAGTCAGCATGTGTTCTTTAAGTTGACACTTTCGCAAGCTTTTATAATCACATATATTACATTCAAACGGCTTTTCATCACTATGAGTCAGCATGTGTTCTTTAAGATAACTCTTTCGCGAGCTTCTATAATCACAGATATTACATTCAAATGGTTTTTCACCACTATGAGTCAGCATGTGTTGTTTAAGATGACACTTTAGTACGCTTTTATAACCGCAGATATTACATTCAAATGGCTTTTCACCACTGTGAGTAGACATGTGTCTTTTAAAGCCACTCATTTGCGAGCATTTGTAGCTACATATATTACATTCAAATGGTTTTTCACCAGTATGAGTCATCATGTGTTGTTTAAGTTGACCCTTTCGCAAGCTTTTATAACCACAGATATTACATTCAAATGGCTTTTCGCCACTATGAGTAGACATGTGTATTTTAAGGTTACTCTTTTGCGAACAATTAAAGTCGCATATATTACATTCAAATGCCTTTTTGCCACTGTGATTGAAGATGATGTGTCCTGTAAGATCACTCTTCCGTAAATATGTATCACCACATATATTAAATTTAAATGGCATTTTACCACTATGATTAGCCATGTGTTTGTTTTAACAAAATCCAAATTGATTTAAAATCTGTATCGAGTTGTCTGTGAGTTGCTAAAATGCTGATGTTAAATGGTTTTAAATTATACTAACTGTATATTTCACTCTTCATCTCATTTTTGGTGTTGAAGTTTTCCTTTACTTTTTTTCAGATTTTGTTATAGTTATCACCTCGTCCATTATGTAAATATTTGAAAAGTTATTGCCAACAACTAGAACAACCAAAATGTAAATTTGCATAACATAATAATAATAATAATGGCTTATGTACAAATGTACATAAATGTATAAATTTAATAATATTCATTGTTTGACAAAGATCTCACCAATTTCAGTCATTTCAATGATGCCCACAAGAAGCCTATTTTAGTTATGAACTATTATTATTATTATTATATGCACGAAACTAAACTCAAGCAGCGTTGCGAGGCGGGTTGGATTTTACGACCATTAAATCCGCCGTAGGCGTCAGCGTTGCCAGATGATTTTTTATTATATCAGTAGAAGAGGACGTAAAATAGTGGTAGAAAGCGGTAGATTGAAAAAACGAGCGTATAAAAGCCAGTTAAAATTAAATAGGTGTAATTTACGCCCGGGATATACTAAATATAAAATAATACCAAAATAAATAAAAATAAAGGTTTTTTTACTAAAAGAAAGCAAACAAGAAACACTACAACTATATTAATTAATAAGTTTAAAATAATCATTCCTTATAAATATCTTTAGTCATTAGACGACGTAACGTACGACCATCGAGTTTGGCAAGGATGTAGTATTTTATCAGCTTTGGTATTGCAAAAGTCTTGAAATGCTTTAAATTCTAAAATTCTCTTAGGACTATTACTAAAATAATTATATACATTTTTAGTAAGAGTTTCTACAAAATTGGGAAGCTTATTGCATGCATTGGAAGCACACAGAGCAAAACTATGACAAATACGTTTTAAAATAAATATATTTGGACTGGCATCTGAAAATCTAGATGCCACAGAATTATGACGCCCCATCATGTTTGAGGCACCGTCTGCGGCAAAACCGATGACATTGTACATCGTTTCTCATAACATCTTTTTACTGGTAAATTTCTTGACCAAATTTTTCAGCAAAGAAAAACATTTTTTTTGTTATAAATACAAAAAGCGGTAGATCGGCATGCTAAAACGGGAGAACGGTAGATGGCAAGTGAAAGCGGTAGAAATACCGTTTTAGCGGTAGATCTGGCAACACTGGTAGGCGTTCCCGGAGAAAGCCAGAGGTAGAGATCCTCTATAATTATTAAGATAAGAGATGACACTTGTCGAACCACAAATCAACAACCAAGGCCTACCTGACTTGTTAAACTATTATAATTATTACTTTGACAGTGCTAGCTTGATATCATATTATAATTACTAAACATTAAAGTTTAATAATTATTCTATTCTTAGAATATAAAACTGTAGGAAGGAGCATAACTACCCGGCGCAATGAGCTTCAAAAGCGACTGATATGACGTCTCACTAGTCGCCATTAGACACCACCTAAAAGGTTATAACCCAGTGATTAATCTCAAACTCCGACAAATACGAAGAAGGGAATGACATTTCATAAGTAAATATTCGTTTGTTTAAAATATTAAATTAAAAACTTATATTCTAAGATTAATTTCAAAATTAATTAGGTTATGTAGTTTATGTGCGCATTTTGAGACAGTGAGAACCACCAATGGAAAAATCTAATTACAAAACCGGAAACACCTACTCCTCCATATTGAGACCCAATCCCGGTCGTATGTAGTAGATGATTATGCTCTTTCCTAAACTTTTATATTCTAAGATTCAAATGCTAAAAGCAGAAATTAAGCTAAACTTTATTCCACTAAATTAGCAATATGCCAATATGTAATTATCATTCAATACAAATGTATCAAAAGTTTCAAAAAAACTGGCATAGGCTAAGAAAAAGAGATGACATTTCTTAAATCCCAAATGTTTAAATTAGATTAAATAAATGGTTTCTGTTCTTTTGTAAATCCTTCGTAATGGCTAATGCAGATTCTAAGACCTTTGATGCACCTGTATAAAAAAATCAATATTATGAAAATGTAATGGAAACTCTTATTCTAATTTATTTTTAGATCTACATAAATGCTAAACAACATGTTATTTCTGGATAACAGCTTCAAATTAGTGACACCTATAAAATTTAAGTCAAAACAAAAACTATTTTGTTTGTTTTTGGTTTAAATCATACAATCGATGGATTGTGGTTCAAACCAATTAGAATGGGCTTCCTGTGTGTCTCATCTCTTATCTTAATTATTTATCAAGGATCTCTAGCCAGAGGTAGAGTCCCCTTATAATAATACTAAAATAAGAATAAAGCTAAGTACTCACAGCAGCGGATCCGCAGGCGGATGTCATACGATTGGTCGGTTTGAGTCGATTTGACTCAAACCGACCAATCGTATGACATCCGCCTGCGGATCCGCTGCTGTGAGTACTTAGCTTAAGAATTGGGACATGTACGATGCCAGATTCTAATTGGCTGGATCAAATGTCAAGGAGTACATGATCTTAATAGTCTGACACTTTGTTTTTTAAATTGTATAACAACATTTACATTACTTTACATCCTAATAAACATTTTATTTATGAAATTAAATTTTCTTAATATAATATATGTATTTTTTATAAGTAAATAAATTATTATAATAATGTTGAATCGAAAGACTTATTGACATTTATATTTCAAATCAAACAACTGAAAATTGATAGGTGAAAATACTTTATGAAAAATCAAGTCGTTCTTGACATTGGATCCACATGTCCTAACTCTTATCTTATATAACCTATTATTATTATACAGAACTCTAGCCAGAGGCTAGCATTAGCGACACCAAGCGACGATTAGTAAAATATCTATAGTTATTGCCATGGCTCACTACGATTAATAAAACCCTAGAAAGTTCTATATGGCTGGTCCATTCACTTTTTCTGGTAAACTAATTTTTACGTTAGGCTGCGGCATCTGATCTATGATAGATAATCTAATGATTTTAATTATTTATAAATTATTTTATAACAACACATTCTTATAAACAAAAAAGTTTCGAAGGCAATATTATTTAAACTATTATTATTTACCTAATAAGGTAGTTTGTCTGAATTTAAGGAACCTTTTGCAATAACCATGCCTGACTACGATTAATCAAACCTTTAAGAGGGTTTTACATGGCTAACCCATTCACTTTTTCTTGCGAACTAATTTCCACATTAGCCAGCGGCAGCTGACGACTAATTTTTGTAGCCTGTCGGCATAGTAAAACACTGTAAGCTAAATGTAACTTATAATTTCAAACATTCTTGTTAAATATATAACTATTTAGCAGCGTCGCAGTGTATCTAGATAGAAGTATCTAAATACTTTTATGGTACCTAGATACTTTTCAAATTTTGTAACTGTATTTCGATCTAGGTACCATTTCTGGATAGTATCTATCTAATATCTTTATTGGACTGATACTATTTTTATATTTTTATAATTTTATAATACAAAAACTATAATCAATGATGCGTGGAATCTTAAATTCGAAATAATCCGTCGAACATAATAGAACTAATTTTTTATTTTAATTTCTTTAAAATCTTCTAGATGGTAGGTACCTCGTTAAATAATATGGATATTTTTATTATTATTGCAGAATGATGATATTACCGATTGTATGAGTAAGGCGCATTTTTGGCCGTACTGGGCAGTGTTGCCAATTGTACCATAATTACCATACTCCTATTACTCTGCAATAGTCAATTTGAGAACTTTCAAAGTAAGAACTATCCTAATGAAGTGCTTTTAAAAATATGTTAAAGAGTAAGTATAATCTATTCGGTTACAGGGAGAGCAACTAAAAGTAACCAGATTTAGCGACTTATGTGGTGTAATAGTACTAGGAACATGCGAAATTGTTATAATGTAAATCGTATCAACACCTACTTTGAAAATTAGGTTATCAGAAGTAATATCTAGGTTATGTTGGTTTCTGTTAAAGTGGTAAAACATTTTCTAGATGGCCAAACAATGAAAACTATTAGAGTTTATTCAAGTTATTCATATTCTGCACAACACCAAGGCTGAAGATAGAAAATCTACACAAATATCATGTTTGGAATGCTTTAATAATGATTTATTTTAAAATATTAATGCAAGTAAATCTAAAAAGAACATAATAATTTTGAAAAGTGGAAAGAGTTGAATGCACACTGTACTTATCTATAGATATTGATTTCTACTTAATAATTATTCATCTTTAATATGTATAAATTTTGATGAATATTGTTGTCTTACATATTAGACTATACTCCTGAAATTTATGTTTAGTTAAATGACTATTTTCGGTACTAAAAATCTACTAGGAAGTTCTTATTTTCGGGACGATTACAGTAAAGAATATTTCCAGTATCTACAAATGCACATAGATATATTATGTTAGGTTTTGTATTTGGATCTAGATACACTGCTCAGCAAAAGCATCTATATCTGTATCTAGGTACCTTTTCCTGACAGTATCTATATCTGTATCTAGATACACAAAAGAATGTATCTGTTACAAGGTTACAACACTGATATTTAGGTTCAACAATAAGTAATAGAAAGTGCTTCAGTATAAATAATGTACCATCTATGCACGAAATACCTTCCAATCAAAGTTTAAGAGATGTATGGCTTGAATTGTTTCTACTAGAATATGCTTGAATCTTCTTATATTGAAAACATCTGCGAAAGCTACTCCTTTCTTTACTTTATTTAACTCTCTTTAAAAACTCTGTTCAGTTTATCTTTCAGACAAAGGTAAACTTTGTTATCGAAGTTTTAACTTTACAATTTTAACTGATCATATTACATCAGTAATAATGTCGATTTTACTTTAAAAATAAAAGATTCCCTTAAAATAACAATAAAAATTACTAATTTATTGAAGAACCAAGAGTCTTTTATTTTTTACTGTTACATTTGAAATGTTCGAGTATTATTAGACACACGCAGATTATATCGATAATGGAAAAAATCTTTCTTGCGACAGATGGGGCGTATCAGATAACGTTTCAAGAAAGTCATAAAACAAAAGGGTTTACCTGACCGCGAGCGGTCTAACAACAATGGGTTGAAAGATTTTGATTTGGCGAGCTTGGTAAGTTATTTTCTCTGCATTAGAGATAATTTTTTTTTCATTTTTCTGTTTTATTGATAATTTTTACTTAATTATATTCCTTTTCGGACCACTCTCCAAGGTCATCAGTTATTACGGTGGAGTTAGAAAATAGTAATGTTGCCGTTGCTGGAACGTTTTCAGTATGATGTTCCTGGAGAGTGACCCGAAATAATTACATCCGCAAATGCAAGATTTTTAACGTCGAAAATGTAAAAAATATGATAAATATTGTAAATAACTATTAACAATCAGATTACTTTGTTAATAAAACATTCAACCTTTGTTTATTAAATAAAGCCAAGACATAATTGACAGGTACAGAAATATTGTTAAGTTTTAACATATTACAGGCATTTCGCTAAATGCTCTTTTGTATATGCCTTCATCAAATATTTAAATTCATCTTGAAATTACAAAATGTATCACTATTTTTAAAAAGGAGAAACTATTGTAAAGGGTAAGATCTTTATCATTTATTGAAATATGGACCCGCGTTCTTGCCTGCAACATATTTAATTGTTTGTAAATTATAATGAGTCAACCTTTAAGTTTGGATGTATACAGACAGGATGGTGCAAGACTTTGACCTATCAGAACGTGCATATCGTCTTGTATAAAAGGGCTGGGCTATAATACAGAAGCCTTATTATTAGTATGCCTCAGATGTGTGTGTGTTTACATTGAGTGATTATTTTGTTCGGGTTGTGGTTTATTGTTTTAAACTATTTTTTAGCAGAAATTAAACATTGTATGTTATACAGAATACGTGGGCTTTATTGGTTATTTGTGTATAATTACAGTTACATATGTATTAGAAATTATTTTATAGAGGATTGAACGATATTTTAATCAGAGTCTAAAATATGCAGTTTTCTGAATTAATTTAATAGTGATTATAAAATTATTCCTACCTGGGCAAGTCTATTATTATATATTTTCTAAATAACGCTTATTTGTTTAGTATTATTTAGAGCTAGTGTTCATTTTCTGGTTGCTATAACGCAATAATCAGATATTACATTTTTGTTTAAAATTATATATAATTCCTTTTATAAGACAAAGATATTTTTAATTTGATTAAAACTGGGACTAACTATTGTTAAAAATTTAATTAATTTAAAGCGACAAATCATGATGAATTTTTACAAAATTTAATATGGCGCTGGTGTAAACAGGTGTTGCTGCTAAAATGATTTGTTAGCTGTAATAAATAATTTAATGTTGTAAAATTATAACCTGCTATCGAATATTTATTTGTGTAGTGGTCTGTTTGGTATGTTATAAAAGCACAGAGCTGATTGCTTAATTATGATTTCATACTTTACGTTTCTTTTAATGTTGCTTCTAGGAATTACTTTTTATCCTGGCAGATTTGTACAAATTAAAATTTTATAATAAATTTTGATGTTCAACTAGCCTCGTATCGAAGTCTTTAAATTTAGCATTTCTTACCATTGCCGACCTAATAACAAAATTTTAAATACTACATTACGTTAACTATCTCACGTGCTATATGTGTTGACAACATCAGTTGTTACGTTCATTAACAGTTATTAGTTCTTTTATCATCATAATATCGAAGATGTCTTTAATTGATGCTGCAGTCTGTAGTATTGGAGCTTTGGCAGGTATTCTATCCATCGCTCCGGCTAATAATCGTATCGGAGAAGTGGTTAAGGAATGTACGCGAACTATTAGAAAAATTCATCGTGAGCTGAAGTGTGTTAAGTCTGTTAGTGAAAAGCAGCATCTCATGACTCAATTGGCCCAAGTAAAAACTTTAAAATGTCAGTTCAAAACGCTTCAGAGAAGTGGTGCTGGATCTATGAAGGAAACTAAAGAAACCGCTAAACATCGAGCTCACTGGGATGATTCCATATCAGCTTTTGATAATAGAATTCGAAGTGGTGTAATCAGTAATCTTAAACATAAGGATCCCCAAGAGTTCTTCACGGATTGTAAGACTCTTTTTAAACGAAGAATTCCTAATATCCTGAGAGAGTATGAAGCAGTAAAAGTTAATGTCGTTTTCGTAGGAGAATTTGACTGTAAGAGGGGAGACCTGCTTCTAAGTGAAAACAAACATTTTACGACCTCGAACTTTTCGATATATAGAGACACCAATTTAGATTCTTGGTTTGATGATAATGTAATAAAGCCTATATTAACTGAACTGGAAGAATTCCAAGAGCGAGAGAGTGGTTGGACGCTTAAATCAATCGTTAACCTCCAGCTCAATATCAATAAGTATACCCAGCAGCTTGGCTCATCTTACCTCGATCTGCCAAAGCAAGTAAAGATGAAAGAAGCATGCATCAATGTTCAGAACCATGATGAGGCATGCTTTGCATGGGCTATAGTCAGTGCATTATATCCTGTTGGAATACATCCCCAGCGTATCTCGAAATATATCCACTACTCTAAGGTTTTAAAACTTAAGGGTATTCGATTTCCAATGACAATCAGGCAGATACCTAATTTCGAAAAACAGAATGACATATCTATTAATGTTTATTCTCTGAAGAAGAAAAACCTAGATTATGTGACATTATACCGTCATATCTTACTAAAAACAAAGTAGAACGACATGTGAATTTGCTTCTCGTTCAAGATATGTACTTTGATGATGAAGATACAGAAAACTACACTACACCAATTCGTTATCATTTCGTTTGGATAAAGAATCTAAGCCGACTGTTGTCCTCGCAACTTAGTAAAGAACACGATAGAAAATATTTCTGTGATCGATGCTTGCATTACTTCAGATCGCGAGAAAAGTTAAATATACATATTGAAGACTGTCAGCAGCTCAACGATTGTGCTATCAAAATGCCTCAAGTAGGCTAGAATCTATTAAAATTTAAGAATTTTAAAATATAGAGAAGGTTACTTTCGTAGTATATGCTGATTTGGAGAGCATTCTGAAACCGTGTAATAATAAAAATCAGTATCAAGAACATATCCCCGCTGCTGTAGGTTATTATGTCAAATGTTCATATGATGACTCATTATCTTTTTACCGTTCCCATCGAGGTTTGGATTGCATGGAATGGTTTGCCGATGAGCTGCAGCAGTTGGCTGAGGATTTGGAAACAGTATTTCTTTGTCCTTACGATATTGCTATAACACCTGAACAGGAAGCAGAATTTAGAAAATCTACTCATTGTCATATATGCGAAAACCTTTTGGACCGGGTGATAAAAAGTACGTGATCATACGCATCTGATTTCAGAAAATAATTACAGAGGGCCTGCCCATGAAGAATGCTATATTAACTACAAAGATGCACGGGTTATTCTTATTGTCTTTCATAATCTAAGCGGTTATGATGCTCATTTTATAATTGCTGATATAGCGACTAGAATGCAAGGAGCTGTTGATTTACTTCCGATTACTAAAGAAAAGTATATCTCCTTTACTAAACATATAAACGATTCTCTGATCCAGTTCCGGTTTATCGATTCATTCCGATTTATGGCATCCTCTTTAGAAAAGTTAGCTTCATATCTACATAGTTTTTCGAATTTTGGAATCTCAATTTTCTGATATATCTCAAGATCTCTTCAGTATGTTAACAAAAAAGGGTATAATGCCATACGATTATATCGATTGCATTGATAAGTTTAGTGAAACTTGCTTACCACCTATTGAAACTTTTTATAATAAGTTGGAAAATAAAAAGTGTTCGAGAAAATTGTATAGAAGAGCTAAAGATGTATGGTCTGAATTTAATTGTAGCAGCTTGGGCGAAAATTGTAGTATATTTAATGAGAATTTAATAGCAATCGAGTTAAGAAAATCTGAAATCTATCTGAACAAACCGATTTATGTTGGTATCAGCATTCTGGATCTCGCTAAAACTACCATTTACGATTTCCATTATGAATGGCTATATGAAGAACACATTTGGCGATAGGTGTTCTGTGCTATATTCGGATACTGATTCTCTAGTATACGAGATTCGTAATCAGGATCCTTATGTAGCTATGAAGCGTCATTGTCTGTAGTATTTCGATACTAGTGACTACCTCGACCATAACATCTATGACATACCGCGTGTAAATAAGAAAGTTGTTGGACTAATGAAGGATGAGTGTAATGGGGTACCAATGACTCATTACGTAGGGCTCCGATCAAAATTATACACTATAAAAACCACCGTTTCAAAAGATGACGTAGAAGCGTTAAGAAATCGTTTACATGAGGAAGAATATGATGATGATGAAATAATAATAATAATAATAATAATAATAATAATTACTACAACCCATAACCTTAACCAAGGCCCCAGAAGCTATAAGCTTGTGCGGGAGGGAGGGGGCGATTATTATTATTATATTGTAGGCCCAATGTGCGGCTGCAGCCGACTTATAGATGGAACAGCGCAAATCCCACATTTGTGTTACAGCTAAGGGAAACTGCAGAAAACCTTAACCAGATCTGCCAGCGCCGGGAGTCGAACCCGGGCCGCTTGGGTGAAAGTCCGGCACGCCAGACATTACACTACCAAGGCCAAATCTCCGGTATTATATCTAATTTAACCAAAAAGGTTAAAGGAGTTAAAAAATCTGTTGTTCACACAAAATTACCTTCGAAGACTACGTAGAATGTCTCGAAAACTATATAGAAAAACGTGTACATCAAAATATAATCCGATCCAATAAGCATAATGTTCATTCAATTACCCAGCAAAAGATTGCTCTTAGTCCGTATGATGATAAACGTTACCTCATACCTGGCTCCTATGAAACCCAGCCTTTGGGTCATTATTCGATATTAGAACGAATGAATGTAGACTGATGTATGTCCTAGCCGAAAATCTTATATGTAATATAAAATTCTGTAAGGTTAGATATTAATGTGATCTGTGTATGTTTGTTGTATATTGTATGTATGTTTTAATATGTAATATATTCATTATGATATCTGACTTCTATGTTAATGTTATATGTTTCAATTTGAGCTAATAGAATGAATGAAATTTTCTTCTCATGTAAGATATTATAAAAGCATTGTGCTCCTTAATTAATGTTTCATAATAAGTAGTTTAGCATAAGATAATGTTAATCATATCATCTAGTATTTTAATTATAATTAAGTATATTTACTTACTATTGTATATTTACTATATTTACAAAACATGATTGTTTAGTTTGATGTTTCTACGATAATGAATGTCTATAATATTATTTTCCTGTAAGATATTACTAAAAGTCCTTACTCAGGCTTGATAATTAGTATTTCTTAATAGGTAGATTAGTTTAAACAAATGATGATCTTCTGCTATAACATTTTAATTATGGTTAGTTGAGTATATATTTAGCTTGAAATGTACTATAGCTAAATAAAATAAAAAGTCATTATTAAATAATATATGTATAACCATATAAGTATTACATGTCGAGTGAGAATAGATAGCCAGCTCTGTCGTGTAGTTGATGCCGTCAGCACATGATTAGTATTTATTAACATAGTAATTATATAATATTTCAATAATAATATTTTTCATAAGCTTGAGATCCGAAAGCCCTTCACGAAGGGTAACTACTGACATAGATATAACGGTTAGACGAGCCTGCAAACCTCGCAGTTGTGTCAAGGACTGTCGGTTTCTTTAAATTTCATGATCTCATCGGCTAGAAATGCTTAAACACGATCTTGATCACGTAGTTGGTTAGATGTGAGCGTAGAAGTATAATCATTTTCACTTGCCATGGGGCCCTGTTACTGGAGGTAAAGCCCTAGAATGCCCTGATGTCGTCATTATAAAATCCTTATGATCTCAAACGACTGCATCAATCACTACGTAATATGTAGAGTTAATGCGTATACGTTGCGATGGCGCGCGTTGAGACTGGTCGCGGATGACCTTGAAATTGACCAAAAATTACTACGATGGATCTTAGAGATTTCCCATGTTAATTTCCATAAGAAGTAGTCCCGATCTCTTGCTGCATTTCTACTCCCATCCTATATAAAATGTAATATAGATTAATTTAAGGTGAATCACTCCGTAGTGTCTTTACACTATAACTTATACACTAAAAATGATTAATGTTACAGCTTGTTTTATAATTGGGAGTATGTTTTAGCACTAGTCACTATTTTCTTCCATTCTCTTCTATTATGCACTGCTCTACTCCAATTTTTAACACAAATTATTTTTAAGTCTCAGCACATCTTCTTTCCATTTTTTCCTTGGACGTCCTCTACTTCGTGGGAGGTTAGGGAACCATTGTGTCATCTTCTTCAACAGTCTGTCTTCGCTTGATCTCATGATGTGTCCAAACCATTTTATGGGTTGAGCTTTTATGAAGGTTGCAATGTCTTCACCATCCAAATCTTTCCTAATTTCATGGTTCATTCTTTGTCTGTATTGATTTCCGTTGAGTAAGATGGGGCGTAGTATTTGTCTTATGATTTTCCTTTCAAATTTTCTTAATGCTTCTTCTTTTCCACAAGGACTAAGGTTTCCGCAGCGTAGGTCACCACTGGTCTGATAAGGGTTTTATAAATCTTCAACGTTGTTCTTCTGCTTAGCTTCTTACTGGACAGTAAGTTTCTATTACTGTAGTATGTTTGCTTCCTTTCTGCAATCTATGATTAATTTTCATATTCATTTTTGTTGCCTAATTCGCAGCTTATGTAATTGAAGGTTTGTACACGTTCAAATTCAAAGTGGCTTACCCTTAACATGTTGCTAACTTCACTATTTTTTCCAACATACATGTATTTCGTTTTCTCTTCGTTGATGAGTAAGGCTGCAGTCTCACTGAGCCACCGTCAACCACCCACCGCCACCAACTAAAATTTAAACATACATTAATCAATGGCGCTGGTCCCACTAAGCCACTGTTAGCCACCTACTACCATCAAACGGTGACCACCAGTTTGAAATTTCCGACGTGTTCGAATTTTGGTGGTTGGTGGTCAGTGGTGGTTGACAATGCGCACGCGCTAGTGGACATGATGAAAATAGACACTAAAATTTGAATTTCCTGTTTATATTTAGGTTTTTTGTTATTGGTAATTGGCAGTGAAAACTTTTCAAACAAAGTTTCTCTTCGTTTGTTTATAAGCTGGGGCACTAATTATTATTTATTGATAAAATTCTCCCAACTGCTTCCTATGAAGAAAGATTTTCCGTACCCACACATTTCGTGATTTTTTATATTTTATTCCACATGTACCATAGCACATGGTTATAACTTTCTCGCTATCTGATTCATTTGACAATATCATACTTTTGCAATAATTAGGCTTATTATTTCTTTAAATACAACGCGACAATAGTAAACAAATAATGCACATAACCTCATTTAATAGAAAATAATAATAACAGTGCTTGCTAAGTTGGCAATATGTTTACTTCAGAGATAAACATAAAACAAGCGCGAGATTTAAAATTTTACATGATATTAGTGGTCACTACTTGCTTCAGTGGGACCGCACGGGATTATTTTAATTGGTGGTGGTCGATGGTAGTGGGTGGTAGTGGCTGCAGTGAGACTGCGGCCTAAGCCGTAATTTTCTGTGATTTAAGTTAGGTTCATTGCTGCCTTTATTAGCTAATCCTTCGATCTGCTGCTTATAGTAATATAATCAGCATAAGCTGTTACTTGAGTCATATTGGTGATAATGTTGCCATAATGTGATAATTATTGCTTCTAGCGTACTATTGAAGAGTGGTAGAGAGAACATCTCCTTGCCTTACGCCCTTGTTTATTGTGAAATTATCAGCTTTTGTATCTTGTAATTTAACTGTTATCTTGTTATTGTTTAGTGTCATTCTCACCAGTCTTACTAACTTCGATGGTGTTCTTAGATTGATTAGTTCTTGCAGCATTTTGTTCCTGTTTTATCGAGTCAGAAGACTATTTGAAATCAATAAAGATGAGATGTAGGTTTATGTTGTATTCATGTGCTTTCTCAAACGCCATTTGTAGTATATGTATTGCATCGACTGTGCTTCTTCCTGTTCTGAATCCCTGCTGGTAGTCGCCTGTAAGGTTCTCTAAATATTGTATTAGTCTATTTTTAATTATTGTTGCTAAAATTGTATAGGCAGTGCTCAGCAGGGTGATACCACGGTAATTTCTACATATCTCTTTACTACCCTTTTTATGTAGTAGTATCAGCTTGGTAACAGATCTTAGCTTGCAAAATTGTATTAGGCGGTGTACGCTTTGACGTGCGTTTCACTTACTGGAGTATACAAAATAAATTTCCATTTTTCGGGAATTTATCGGTGATTTCTATAAATTCCCAAATTAAATTCCCGACGGGGAATATTCCCGTTTTTTGCTATGCGCCTTCAAATTCAGGCTCAGAACTTTTGCATTCGATAGTAGTATAATTTGCATCCGTTATATTTGTTTTCCCATAAACAACACAGATTACTTCATTTGTTCAAGAACCGCCAAATTTGAAAAAACAGTGCTTTCAACATAAATATATTGGTTGACAGTTGGGATCAAAGATCTTAAAATACATAGATAAATTTAAAACAGATCTAAAAATTAAGCCTCCTTAAATAAAACCCTCCTAGACAATTGTTTCGTCCTGCCCTTGAACTCATGAGTAGGGCCGGGTTTGTTTGAAACCTTGTACCTATCAACATGTGGATTCTTTATATACAAACTTTGAATTAACATGAATACTAACGGTAAAAATAGAGACATCTATACGACCGATAGTGGTGAAGGCACACAAATCTAACGTCTTCAAAAACATCGCCTACAAGCAGAACGTCAGTGATCAAGTACATTATTTTCAAGCGCGATCGTATCTTTTTTACTTCCGCTCGTTCGCAGGAACTTATCATCTCATTCTTTCCGGGTGGGTAATCGGGATTCGTTCAATTTGGAAGAGTTATCGAGATTCAAATACGGGAAACGGCATTTTCTGTGTATGATTCGAAATTGTTCACCCGAACCAAATTTTCTACCGCACCACGAAAAGAACAAATTAAATAATGATTTAACCTGACTCCCTTCAAACACTTTATTGCAAGTACGACAGATGCCAATCGTCTCTAAAGCTCTTTTTTTATCACACGTCAAAGCGGTTATAGGTTTAGGAATTTTAAGATTGTGTTTCTGATATAGCTCTTTAGTTCAGTAACAAATCGCCGAACTGCATCCGGACCTCGCTAAAGTTCAAATTTAGAAAGATATTCAGTCAAGCGTACGAATGAATCAGGTTTGTAGTCTTGAACACGTACGGTAAACGGCTTTTCTGAAATCGGCTTGGCAGCACAAAGTAACTTTAAAGCTGCTTCTGATAATTCTGAAATTTTAATAAATCTTGCAGAGCCTCGTTACCTATCTTTAACCAAATCGGTAATTGAATTTTTGTGTATACATAATTACACTCGTCGCAATATCTTCGTAATTTCTCAATTCTCGAAAAGAATTGCAAACAGCCGGCGCGGAAGTACTTACTATGTTGATGACCTGATATCTGGGAGGGCACCATTCTAAATAATCTTTTAATCCAACAATAGTGAGATTTTAAATCAGCATCGTTCGTAACGTAACGTAAGTTGACATGATTTATCTTTTTCTCTTTGGCATAAAACAATGGTCTAATGACCTCATATTCTACACTACTGTTGATAAAATTTTTAATATCGAATAAACATTTATTGACAAAGTCAGATCAATCGTTAAACACATTAGGCAACTCCATTAGAACATCAACGTAAAGCACATAGGTAGCACTCGCCCAATTGTTTTTCTTAGAACCGTTTCTTGATCAATGATGGAGACAGTGTTGGCATAGAATCCTGTAGCTGACAAGGCGGTACATGCTCGTGACGTAGTGGACTTTTTGTAATTTTGTTTTCGCCTATTCTACCATGATATCTTTTGGCCAGACAATAAAGCACGATAATTGATGTGCGGTTACATAAACGTGCCAATCAAATTATACCTATATATTTTTATTAATTAATTTATTCTGCTTATTACATTATTACACATATATGTACAGCATTAAATGTATTGGTAGAAAGGGAGGACTTTCAGGAGAAGGCTGTTCTCCGATGTCCCAAAAGTGGGTCAGCCATTCAAGAACTGACAGCATTTGGTCTTGCTAAACTTGCACGATCACCACGTGATGTTGATTTTCCTTACACCACCTGTTCGGTTTAGTAATGCACATGAAACAGGTTTTATTTTAAATACCGTATGTTCTTCTAAAACATTTCTTTTCTAAAAAATTGAAAATTTGCTCCAATACGATGGCGATAGATGTATTAGTTTTTTGACTGGGATTTGACAATCTCTTGCTTAATAGGATCCCAATCATACCTTTCTCCATCTACATGCATTCTTTGGTAGCCAACCTTATAGTTTTCCTGCCTTTGCAGAGTGGAACTAATAGTTAAGCCAAGAAAAGCAAAGAATATACTAAAAGAAAATATGTAAATGAAAGAGTATTAATAGTTGAAATAAAAATAAACGAGTAAAATATATGGAACAGTAGCTTATGCACTAAATAATAATGCAAAGAAGCAAGATAAAGAAAAAACAGAAATAGATATCGGAGAGGGAAATACCATATTGATGGGAGATATGAATGGAAGAGTAGGTAATGGCAACAGAGGGAAAGAAAAATATATGGAGAAAAGACAAAAAACGACAATGGGAACACACAAGACATATGAAATATTAATTATTGATTACTTTCTAGTAACTGCAGAAAATTTGAAAGAGTAAAGATGTAAATGCGAGAGGACCACTCTTCCAAAATGTGTACAAAGTATTGTAATTTTTAGGGATATTCTGCATCATATGGATTATACGGAATACTCACATTTAAGTGGGATTATATAGGTAATATACGATATTATACAGTATTATTAGGAATATTGTGAGATTATTGGGCATATAAAGTATTACACAAAATGTTTTTTTATTACCAAACCTGCTATGTCTACAAAAAAGTTTGCACTAAATTGTTTTTTCTTCTTATTTTAATAACAGTTCTACATGAGCTTAAACTGTTTCTGAGTTTGACAAATGTTCGTTAAATATAAGAAAAGTTAATTTTAAAAATATAAAAATTGTGTAACAATCAAGTTAAAATGGTCAGATTTTTTTTACAAAATTATTCATACATACATACATAATCCATTCCCTTTTTACCGGATTTCGCAGTGTCGGGGTTCCACACAAACTCTTACAAAATTATTCAATGCCTAAAATTAAAAACTCTCATTTTTCCAATTTTTGACTCGATTATTTCTGTAACTACTTTTTTTTAGACAAAAATCTTATTTTAATTGTTTTTATTTGTGTTTTTTAAAACACTTTCTTTTCTGTCAAATTTCCTATTTGGTGCGATTTTCTTGGTACACACTATGTTTTATACTAAATAAAATAAATGCCTGCTTATGTATTTAGTTTGTTTATTTAACTACATAATACAAAATGTGCAATTTCATAATTAAAATAATATCAAATAATACAACAAATATTTCATAAACTGAAACTGAAAAAATGATACTAGGTACTAATAATTAAAAAATAATCCCACTGTGATTTGTATCATTACTATAAATATTTCATTTATAGTTAATTATGATTTTTGAAAAAATGATACCCAATTGTTTGAAGAATTGTTGAAACAGAGGTTGGAATAAATGATACCTACTTATACTTATAATTGTAAATGAGTTGAATCAACTTAAATCAATTGGTCCATGCAAAATGATATACAATCGCGGGCAAAAAAAAATGGAAACGCCAACGGTTTTTAAGTAATTGAAAAGTGTTTAGTAAACTTTATTGTGGGAATTTCAATGACATTTAAATAATTTATGACACGTAACCGGTTACGACTAAAGTTATACAAAAGTGATAACCAGATTGATGTTGGTGTTCCCATTTTTTTTGGACGCGATTGTACATTAACGTTTTGTAATTCTGAACTTTTGGGCCAATAAAATTCATCTATATTAAAATTTTCTTTTAGAAACTTAAATCTTATGTTCATTTATTGCTTCCACTGCCCTTCCAATATAGAAATTGTCATCATAAGATACTGCATAATCTTTCTCCGTTTCAATTTTATAATTCTTGTTTAATTCATCTTGATCTTTATCAATTAAATTATTTTCAGAGTCATCATCAAGCAATTCAAGACTGTTACGACTTGTTTCTGTATAGTCGAGTCTTCAAGATTAGAACGTTGAAATCCTAGAAAAAGATTCTACAATAATTTCTGGAGATTGTGGTAGAATACATTGCTGATTGTTAATTTATTTTTGGGCGAGGAATCAGGGTGGTGAAGCCACCATTGTACATTATGGCACCGATTAGTATGATCATTTGGCCGATCCTACTAGAAGTTAACCAAATCTGAGAATATTCGGGAGACGGGACCTACAATTTTACTTCCCTCCTTCAGAAAAGGTTATTGGTGTTTCCGTGTTTGGCCGCGGTGGTACCTATTCTGAACTGACATATATTTTTGCTGTTTTCTGGAACCTCTTATATTATATTTAAAACCTGAAACTTTCCCAACATGAAGCAAGAATTTGATATACCCAACGAATTACTGTATAGCATAATCCAGTCTAATAGCAATTTGGCTAGCTTTCTTAGGCTTCTTTAGTTTAGATGTTCTGTTAGTATGGATATTAAACGATTTGAAACTTTCAGCTAGTCTTTGCTTAATAATCAACAAGTTGTAGATTTTCTTAAAAATAATCATCCTCGAATTCAAAGACAGTTTCATGAACTAGGTATTTTTTCGCTCCTGATGTCTACTATGATGACAGAAAGATCCTTAAAATTTAAGTCCATACTCTATGGAAGTGATTTTTATCCAACCTCTAGTGCACAATATATAAAAGCTTGGCGAAAAAGGGTTGATGCATGCATGGAGAATAGAAACACTTTTATCTTTCTATCATAATGATGACGACCAATTCATCAAAACATAACAAATTCTATTTTTTGTTTTGTTATGGTGGAATTATTAAGTATTCAACAAGATTATTAAGTAATATTTGAATTATTGCGGTATTACTGGGATATCATACAATATTATCCAGGATTATTAGGATTATACAGAGTTCTTTAGATTATTATTGGAAATATACAGGATTATTCGGACTCTCAGAGTATTATACAGTATTATTAGAAACATACAGGAATAGTGAAATCATTAAAATATTTGTGGAAATATACAGAATTATTAGGAATAATAACAAACAGAATATCCAACAAATTAGATTCATACCAATCCCCAGAACAAACTGGATTCTGCAAAGGAAATAGCACGACAGAACTAATTTAAAATCTGAGAACTCTAATCGAAAATTGTACTGAATGTCCCAATCCACCTAGCTTTCATGGACTACGCCAAAGCTTTTGACTCCATAAAGCTATGGGTTGACCAATATTTAATGCAATAGATAATGCATGGATAGACTCAAGGTACAGAAATTTACTCAGATATATCTATAAAAACGCGACAATCAAAGTGAAAATCGATGAGGAACTTGAAACAAAAAATACTTATACAGCGAGGAGTAAGACAGGGAGATCCCATTTTTCTGAACTATTCACACTAGCACTGGAAGATGTGTTTAAACAACTGAATTGGGAAAACAAGGGTTTAAACATATAATGGCCGATATCTCTCACACCTCCGATTTGCAGACGACATTGTATTAATAGGTAACAATCGAATAGAACTGAGCGACAGCTTAGAACTTAAAATAATGTTGGAGAAAGTGGGTCTAACAATGAATTTAAATAAGAAAAAAATTAATGACACCTGAAGGAACAATAGTGAACATTGGAGATGTCACGATAGAAAACGTGAAAGAATACCTATACCTTGGTCATTTAATAAAGCTCGGAAAGGAAAACCAAAATGCTGAGGTGAAAAGAAGAATCTGGATGACTTGGGACGCTTCCGAAAGACTAAGTTCAGTCCTCGAAAACAGTGACATCGCAATAAACCTGAAATCAAAAGTTTCATGTACAAAATATTATCTGAGTGGCGCACCCCTCGTGTAAAAATTAGAATACATGCAGAAATAGGAAGCGATCATTATTTGGTACAGATGGAAAGGAATTGTTTATGAGCATATGTCTTTTGAGAGTACCTATTTCAGAATACTCATAATAATGCCAGCGTCGGTGGATTAGTGGTTTGCATGTTTGCTTTATAATCCAAGGGTCGTAGGTTCGATCCCCGGCCGAGCTGGTAATTTTTCATAGCGGAGAAAAATTAAAAACATGCCTTCTTCTCGGATCGGAAGTAACTGTAGGTCCCATGTCAATGCGATGTTTGGCGCGATAAAAATTCCTACTGGGGTTGGAATTCTCCCAGATTCGGCTAAATTCTAGTAGGGTCGGCCAAATGATCATAGCAATCGGTGCCATGAGGTACA
Source organism: Agrypnus murinus (assembly GCA_929113105.1). Classification (NCBI taxonomy): domain Eukaryota; kingdom Metazoa; phylum Arthropoda; class Insecta; order Coleoptera; family Elateridae; genus Agrypnus; species Agrypnus murinus. The sequence continues at coordinate 6,857,831 of OV816027.1, forward strand.
AAGAATGCCATCCTTATTCCTCGCCCAAAAATAAATAAATAAATAAACTTATAATAATATAAATTACTGTCAAATGACAGTTTTCCAACCATTATAAATCAATAATCTTTGAGACCCTTTTAGATAAAAATTATTAATTACATAAATTACAATGAAATGCATTTTCATCACCATGAATGACTATAATTACGCCTTTTGAGATGGCTGTTTGTTCCACATTTATAAATTACATCAATTACCCTCAAATGGTTTCTCATCACTAGGAGAAAGTATGTCTTTTGAGTTTACCCTTTTCTGAAAATTTATTATGAGTGAGAACGTGATGTTTTAGCCTACCCTTCATTGAACATTTATAATCACACAAATTACACTTAAATGGTTTCTCACCACTATGTATAAGCATATGTTTTCTGAGACTACACTTCACTGAACATTTGTAATCACATAAATAACACTCAAATGGTTTCTCGCCACTATGAGAGCGCATATGTGTTTTGAGCCTACTCTTCACTGAACATTTATAATCACATAAATTACACTCAAATGGTTTGTCGCCACTGTGAGTGAGCATGTGCATTTTGAGACTACTCTTCACTAGATATTTACAAGCGCACAAATTACACTCAAATGGTCTCTCACCACTATGAGTGAGCTTGTGGGTTTTTAGCTTACTCCACCATAAACATTTATAATCACATAAATTACACTTAAATGTTTTCTCGCTACTATGAGAGAGCATGTGACGTTTGAGACTACTGTTCCTTGGGCATTTATAATCGCATAAATTACACTCAAATGGTTTCTCACCACTATGAGTGAACATGTGCTGTTTAATACGACTCTTTTGCAAGCATTTATAATTACAGATATTGCATTCAAATGGTTTATCACTATCATGAGTCAGCATGTGTTGTTTAACATGACACTTATACACGCTTTTATAATCACAGATACTACATTTAAATGGCTTTTTACCACTATGAGTCAGCATATGTTGTTTAAGTTGAATCTTTCGCAAGCATCTGTAGTCACATATATTACATTCAAATGGCTTTTCACCACTATGAGTAGGTATATGTCTTTTAAGGACACTCTTTTGCACACATTTATAGCCATCTATATCACATACAAATGACTTTTCCCCACTATGAGTGAGTATATGTCTTTTAAGATCATTCTTTCGCAAACATTTATAACTACATATATTACATTTAAATGGCAATTCAACATTATGAGTAGTCAAATATTGATTAGGACAATCATCAGATTTAAAATCTGTATTCATTTGTCTGTGACTTCCTGAAATACTGATGTAATCGAATGGTTTCTCTTCATAATCATTGCTTATTTCACTCTTCATCTCATTTTTGGTGTTGAACTCTTCCATTACTTGCAATTCTATATCTATATCTGTTTCATATTTGATTGTAGTTACCTTCTCAACCATTGTGTTAATATTTGAGAAAAGTTATTGCGAACAACTAAAAAGTAAATTTATATAACATACAAAGTGTTTTGCACTTTCACCAATTATACCAAACTATCATGAAAATCTTTTCATTCACATACAATCACTTCATTGAGTATATTCCCACATAAGCGAAAAACAGACATATAAGAGATTAGACTATTTAGACGTGTTTTTTTGGGTTTGGTTCTGGTCCCGGTCGGTCAAACCAGTAACCAACCGTGTAATATTGGAAAACAATGACGTCACTTACGACCTGGTTTCAATTTTAATTGCTTTTGGTCTGTCAAATTCAGAGACGTGTTTTTTTGGGTTTGGTTCTGGTCCCGGTCGGTCAAACCAGTAACCAACCGTGTTCTATTGGGAAACAATGACGTCACATACGACCTGGTTTCAATTTTAATTGCTTTTGGTCTGTCAAATTCAGAACCTGCTCGGGGAGCAGGTTCTAAATGCAGGTAAGTTTTGGTTGTATTCTGGTCCTTAGCCAAGGTCATCTGCTCCATGGAACATAACCTCAACATGTAAACAAAGTATTAAAAAATCCTACTTTCTTATTAATAGCAGTCAAAACATATTATATTAATATTATTATAACAAAATTAGCTGCTGGATGATATTTAAAAAACTACATCTTACGTACTAAATTAATCAAGTTTGCAAACGCACACTATTTTTTGTTACACGTTTAATTGCTTGATATTGAATATTGTGGTGTACCTATCCAAATGCTTGAGTTAAAACTAAGTTCCAAGTGTTCTAATAGAGATCATTACGATGAACAATTATTATTTAAAGTGATTTAATTTTGTAAATTTGGTACTGACTAATCACTGAAATACGAACTTAATTGGTAATTATTTTAGTTATTATATTACCAAAAGAGGTTTTCATCTTGTATTTATTATTACTAGCATGTTTTAATTACAGCATAATAAACTATTCAAACTACCTGGCAGAATTTATACCATGAGATTAAATAAAAATGGGACAATGTAACTTTGGAATATGCGTTTTTCAATGAATGTTATATGGTAGAAATGGAGATTTACATCGTTCGATACAGATGCTGAACTTTGCTTACTGAACATTCTAACTGAATGAAATGGCAGGTGCTCCATGACTGGATCAAGAGATTCTCACCATTTAAATTAGTGAAATACACAATTCTAAGATATCCTGCTGATTCACCAGTGCATTTTATGATTTGAAATATGTGGAACTCTGTCAAAAGGCTTGGTTGAAAATTTTATATCACGCATGTGTACCAAACTTTCTTTTAAAGAGAAACTGGACTCGATATCAAGATAAAGCAATCAAATCTTTAAACTAAAATTGTACATCTTTAAAGTAAAAGAAAAGTTTCTAGTTCAGCCTGCCAGCAATTATGTATGCTTGAATATTGCAAAATCAATTCAAAAAGAGTAAGTTTTTCATTCCCATAGGGTAGTCAGTCTACCTGAGTTTTTCAATACAAAAATAATAATAATAATAATAATAATAATAATAATAATTGCTACAACCCATAGCCTGGAAACCAGGCCCCAGAAGCTATAAGCTTGTGCGGGAGGGAGGGGGCGATTATTATTATTATGTAGGCCCTAAGTGCGGCTGCAGCCGACTTACAGATGGAACAGCGCAAATCCCACATTTGTGTCACAGCTAAGGAAAACTGCAGAATACCTTAACCAGATCTGCCGGCACCGGGAATCGACCTCGGGCCGCTTGGGCGAAAGTCTAGCACTCTAGACATTACACTACCAAGGCTGTTTTAAAAATAAACAATAAAACTATCTTTATTACCAATTTTCTGTTTGTAATCTGTATATTATTTAAGTTGCTTTATTGTAGTGTATTTTGTCTAATATTGCCATCTGTAACCCTTTGTTTATAGTTAGAAATACATTATTTTATAATCATCAGACTTTTGGTGGTTTAATTAAAATAGCCCTATTGTAAAATTACAAATACATACTGGATGCTACAGAGCAATACTAGCTAATATACAATTTATTAGAATAATAGTAAAAATTATTGCACGTAATGTATGAGTACAACTATAATTTAGCAATATTAGAAATAATTGTGAGAAGGGTATTGTTAAGAACTGTGTAACCTATGGTTGAAATGTAACAAATTTTAAAAATTTGTATAGTTTTCAAAACTGGTACTTTGATGATAAATATCTCTTGAATGTGTTAAAGTAGAGAAAATTAGATGTATTTGTACTTCTTTGAGTAGCATAGCCATGAATTTTGTCATTTCCTGTTTGTATATTAGGTATAATAAATATGTCATTCTTGGTGTTTAAAACTAGTAATTATATTCATCCATTGCTGAACAATACACATCTGACTAAAACCTTTTTAAGAGCAGGGTCATTCAGGCTACTGCTTGTTTGTAACATTTTTCTTAACATTTACAGTTATAATAACCATAAATTGAATATGCCATAAATTTGGTATTGCACTATTTTCATTCGACTGCTTAAAAGAATTTTGTAGGTAGATGTAAGCAGAGGAAGGTTGAATTAAATAATTTAAATTGAGATATACCTATACATATATACAAGTTTAATTTTTCCAAGCTCAATATTGACGACAATACTGATATAGAAAATATTTAGGTAATACAGTCATATTATTGTATACATGGGTACACTGACATACGGAAGGTTATTAGGGATTCTTTTGTTACATTTTAGAAACATGATGTTGATACTAATAAAACAATTACAAAATTGTAAAAATGCATATGCCTCATACAAAAATAAAATCATTAAATGAAGTAATCTTTGTTTTTTTTATTTCCTTTCAACCATAATCTCAGATGAAATATACATTTATGAAAAGGACAATATTACTTTATCGTAGAAGATATGTATTTAGATGAATTGGGCATTATATACATATTGAATAATGTACTTTTACAAAGATATGTATTTACATAATTCATTTTCTTTTTTATGACAGTGCAATGGGGCTACTACATATAACAAGTAAATTATGCTCCGTCACACCCTATCATTTACATAACTTCCACATCATAACTATTTAGCTCAAATATGATTGTACTGGATTTTTAAGAATCCTACTCCAATTGAGATTTGGATCCCTTCCTTGGATTGAGAGACAAGCTCTCTACCACTTACTCAGGGAGGGCCTTGCCTTTGGAAAAAATAACGTATTACTGCACAAATGGTTATAGAACAGCAAATAGAAATAACAACTCTTAATATTTAATAAAATTTAATGTACAGTACAGTAAATTTTTAGGATAAAAGTTGTACATTTAATAGAACATAATGTTTATACAATATCTTCACATGTATAAAATCCTGCCAAAGCAGTGCATTTTTAGTACCATAGTACATAATACTAAAACTATTCTCACATACAAAGATTTCTCCACAGCCACTATGGTATTTACCGAGTTAAAATTCTAACTCGTTAAATAAATATTCTAAAACACTAGCCGTTATGTATTTTGCATGTATTTCATTCAATCACTAGATATGAAATGAATATTATTACTTATTATACACTATTATAGAATGGGTATAAAATCCCAATATCTTGTACTACAGTGGATGTATACTTTTAACTAAACCAAGTCAGTATATGATATATAATATAAACTATTACACATGAGTAATTAATGTTAACAATGAACCTAATATACATAAATATACAGTGGATAACATTAATTAACTACAACTAGATAATGAGCATAAGTCTAATCTTTTTCACACAATGTGCAGTATATTTGTCTCGATTACAGTCTCTTCTTCAATGTGTGGGACTCTTTTAGCCCTATTAGTAAAACAACTATTTTGTTTCTAGTAGGTTTTCATGATTCAATTACTGTAAGTAGCTGGGTCTGTTTGCAACAGCTGGTTGGAAATTATTTAGTTCGTAATTAAATAGTAGTTGCCTGCAACAAAAAATACAATTGTTTTCTCCAAATGGTTCTAAACTTGGTAGACAAATAACTATAGACATCTATTATAACTAGCAGTACTACGTACACATTCTGTAATTATGTTTTTCTTCAACAACCCTTTGCATAATTCTTCTGTAATATCTCTTATCACTGTAGTATTTTCAACTCATATTTGTTTGTACGAAGGTAAGATTATATTGTTCTTATTAATTCTTTGCTGTTTCACTTATCTCTTCCATTTATCATTTGTATTTGAAGTGCCTTCTACTTTGCACGTACCTCACCGGCAGTGTAGTCGGTACATGGTAAACTAACAGACCTAAAATAGTTTTATGTAATTGTTATCCAACTCTGTACATAACAGTATAAAAAAACCTACACTAATCATAGTTTACTTTTCTGTTGAAGTGACACTTAAGACATGTAATATGACACCTTTTATGGGGACGTCTTTCTTCATGATAAATGAATACATTATGATAGACTTATTGTCAAGTATGCATTTGGAATTATATAAAAATCTACGTAATAATAAAAGATTAATAAATGCAAGTTATTGTTATTAATAAAGGTTAGAATACTGTTTGTAAACAATGAAGAGCAACCGATCCAGGGTTGCCAGATTTTGATGCCGTGCTTATCGTACATGCGCTGTAAAATTATCGTTTTTCTCCTAAAATTATCGTACCCTCCAAATTTGGACAAATTTTTTAACAACGAATAAAAAAAAGTCAAAATTAGAATATTTTTTTTATTCAGATTCTGATTCTACATCAATATTGTTATACATGCTACTATTCATTTTGGAAATGAGTTCTTTTGGAGGGTTTATTTTATCACTACCCCCCTGCTCTTTAGCAAACTGCGAAGCAAGAATCGTCCCGTTTATAGTTCTTGTGATGAGCCTATTTCTCACTTTCGTTTTAATCATGTTTAGTTTGCTGAACACCCGCTCGCATTCTGCAATGGAATGGGGCAAACTAAGAATGTTTAAAACATAAATTGATAAGTTCTTAAATAAAAAACTACCTTCCACATTTATATTCAATATTTTACTCCAAACCAAATCTGGTTCCATATCTGTTGATGGTAAATCGATTTTGGGAAGTAAAGGTAATTTTCTCCATTCATCGTCGATGTTTTGCCAATTAGTGACAACAGTTAGTCGTGGACTTAACTGTAAAAGAGGTATTAGACTAACTAATCTGTTATCATCTAAGGAAGTAGCTTTTTGTGGCAATAAATGATGTAATTGTGAAAGAAAGGGATCTGAAAAATCATACCTGTCACGTATTTGACAACAGGCTGTTGAGAAAAAATTTAAACAACTCTCATAAAAATAATTTAAAGCATCTGTATTAGCCTGAATTTCAGGTTTCTGTAAATCATTCATAATGTTTACCCCAAAATATATCTCTTCCTTATTTTTAAACTGCGATCTATTCTGTGGGTCAACCGACATAATTTCATTTTGCATTACATATTTAGTTTTCATGTAACACAATAGCAGTTCTAAATAACCACTTTTCATTTTAGAATGTAAACTTAAAATAACAGAATTACCCTTTTGAAAATATAAATTCAAGGCTGTAAATTTCGGTAGAACCCAGTCTAAAAATTTAAAATACATGCGAACAAATGGATCGTTTAAAGCGATGTGAATGTGTTCAGCAGAAAGCAGCCTTTCACTAAGAAATTTATCATTAAAAAACAAAATCAGAGCTTCCCATTGTTCTAGGATTCTTGATACAACTGCATGTAAAGACAACCATCTGGTTTGCGATGGATGAAGTAATTTGTGAATATCAGCCTGGGCAAATGTTTGGAACTCCTTGAATTCTGCAAGACGTTTTGAGCTCGCCTGTTTAAAAAATAAATAATGTATGTGAAATTGGTTTTACCTAAAATATTACTGTTACCTTAAAAAAATTATATACATTTCTTGCTAAATCTTCCGGTGTGCGTGGTAATTTCTTGCATGCTTCACTGGCACACAAGTGCAGTGAGTGGCAAATACATTTGATGATAACAATGCCTTCAAAATTTGATCGAAATCTACTAGCTACTGAGTTCTTACTCCCCATCATTAGATTGCAACCGTCAGATGCAAAACCAATTATATTATCTCGTGGGATTGATTGTTCAATAAAAGGATTTATTATTAAATTATATAATGTTTCTGCATCGCAGGGTGTATTGCCGTCGATAAAAATATTTGCCAAATCATAAAATTTGGTAACAATTCTTTGTGTGCGGGCACAAAAAAATCTTACAACTATTGCATTAGTTTTAGTGACACTAATATCAGTGCTTTCATCGCAAAGAATACTGAATTTTGTTTCCTTAAGGGTTTTAACCAATTGCTCTTTTTCATATGCTCCAATTACATTTGTTGCGACTGCGGTAGCCTTTGTTCGTTTTAATGTAGCTTTTTGTAAAATTTTAGAGTCAGGTGCAGCATTTTTAAAAACATCCAACATTCGATCCGCCAATGCGTAGGACAGATTATTTTCCGCTATAAATGCAGACAAAATTATTTCACATCGTTTGACATTTTGATCCTCGTCAGTTGGATTTTTAACAACAAAATTGCTCAATGTAGAAGTGGATGTTGATGGTCTTGAATTTTCATATCCAATATGTTTCAATGATTTCTTGTGATTCTTTATTACAACTAATTCAGACTTAAAACGAACATTGCAATATCTACAAGCTGCCATATCATTCTTGCCTGGTGAAGATGAAAATACGATAGTCATAATAATTGTTATAGCAGTCGAACTTTTCTTACCGTCAACAGGCATTAACCAATGTTTAAAGTCGCTATTCAACAGCCATTCTTTTCGGAAATGTTGGATTCGTCTGCGTTTAACGTTAATTTTCACTGATTCACTCATACTTTTGCAAATACTCTTAGTATTTTTCACAAAACTACTTTAAAAACCGTTTGTTTCGTTTCGCTGGTGTTGTTGTAACTCTATTCGTATTTCGTGCATTCACGGATGCCATCGGCTTCAGATCATGTGACCAGCACAATGCAGAATGGCGAAGAGGAGGTAGGAGGGGATTCCCAGAAATATCATACCAAGATCGACTGCAAGAGGTAGTATCAAATACTCAAATAGGAAAAAGCATTTCGAAAATTCAAGAAATATTTATATTTATCCTCAATTTATTTTTTGTCTCAATTTAAAAATTATCGTACAAATTGCGTACGATAATAGATCATTATCGTTTATCGTATTTAACATGAAATTATCGTGTGTGTACGATAAATATCGTACGTCTGGCAACCCTGAACCGATCTCAGAACCAACCCGTTCGATTGAGTTCCTGGAAAAATCGTCACTTGACGTCATGACTCCGAGTGCTTCCGAACCAAACAGACCCGAAGAGCAACCGCTGTCAAAAAATCTGTCAAATACCTGTCAACCGCTATGAACCGAGACCAGAACCAATTGCGAAAAAAACACGTCTCAGAACCTGCTCAGGGAGTAGGTTCTAAATGCAGGTAAGTTTTGGTTGTATTCTGGTCCTTAGCCAAGGTCATCTGCTCCATGGAACATAACCTCAACATGTAAACAAAGTATTAAAAAATCCTACTTTCTTATTAATAGCAGTCAAAACATTTTATATTAATATTATTATAACAAAATTAGCTGCTGGATGATATTTAAAAAACTACATCTTACGTACAAAATTAATCAAGTTTGCAAACACAGACTATTTTTTGTTACATGTTTAATTGCTTGATATTGAATATTGTGGTGTACCTATCCAAATGATTGAGTTAAAACTAAGTTCCAAGTGTTCTAATAGAGATCATTACGATGAACAAGTATTATTTAAAGTGATTTAATTTTGTAAATTAGGTACTGACTAATCACTGAAATACGAACTTAATTGGTAATTATTTTAGTTATTATATTACCAAAAGAGGTTTTCATCTTGTATTTATTATTACTAGTATGTTTTAATTACAGCATAATAAACTATTCAAAGTACCTGGCAGAATTTATACCATGAGATTAAATAAAAATGGGACAATGTAACTTTGGAATATGCGTTTTTCAATGAATGTTATATGGTAGAAATGGAAATCAACATCATTCGATACAGATGCTGAACTTTGCTTACTGAACATTCTAACTGAATGAAATGGCAGGTGCTCCATGACTGGATCAAGAGATTCTCACCATTTAAATTAGTGAAATACACAATTCTAAGATATCCTGCTGATTCACCAGTGCATTTTATGATTTGAAATATGTGGAACTCTGCCAAAAGGCTTGGTTGAAAATTTTATATCATGCATGTGTACCAAACTTTCTTTTAAAGAGAAACTGGACTCGATATCAAGATAAAACAATCAAATCTTTAAACTAAAATTGTACATCTTTAAAGTAAAAGAAAAGTTTCTAGTTCAGCCTGCCAGCAATTATGTATGCTTGAATATTGCAAAATCAATTCAAAAAGAGTAAGTGATTCATTCCCATAGGGTAGTCAGTCTACCTGAGTTTTTCAATACAAAAATAAACAATAAAACTATCTTTATTACCAATTTCCTGTTTGTAATCTGTATATTATTTAAGTTGCTTTATTGTAGTGTATTTTGTCTAATATTGCCATCTGTAACCCTTTGTTTATAGTTGTTAGAAATACATTATTTTATAATCATCAGACTTTTGGTGGTTTAATTAAAATAGCCCTATTGTAAAATTACAAATACATACTGGATGCTACAGAGCAATACTAGCTAATATACAATTTATTAGAATAATAGCAAAAATTATTGCACGTAATGTATGAGTACAACTATAATTTAGCAATATTAGAAATAATTGTGAGAAGGGTATTGTTAAGAACTGTGTAACCTATGGTTGAAATGTAACAAATTTTAAAAATTTGTATAGTTTTCAAAACTGGTACTTTGATGATAAATATCTCTTGAATGTGTTAAAGTAGAGAAAATTAGATGTATTTGTACTTCTTTGAGTAGCATAGCCATGAATTTTGTCATTTCCTGTTTGTATATTAGGTATAATAAACATGTCATTCTTGGTGTTTAAAACTAGTAATTATATTCATCCATTGCTGAACAATACACATCTGGCTAAAACCTTTTTAAGAGCAGGGTCATTCAGGCTACTGCTTGTTTGTAACATTTTTCTTAACATTTACAGTTATAATAACCATAAATTGAGTATGCCATAAATTTGGTATTGCACTATTTTCATTCGACTGCTTAAAAGAATTTTGTAGGTAGATGTAAGCAGAGGAACGTTGAATTAAATAATTTAAATTGAGATATACCTATACATATATACGAGTTTAATTTTTCCAAGCTCAATATTGACGACAATACTGATATAGAAAATATTTAGATAATACAGTCATATTATTGTATACATGGGTACACTGACATACGGAAGGTTATTAGGGATTCTTTTGTTACATTTTAGAAACATGATGTTGATACTAATAAAACAATTACAAAATTGTAAAAATGCATATGCCTCATACAAAAATAAAAGCATTAAATGAAGCAATCTTTGTTTTTTTTATTTCCTTTCAACCATAATCTCGGATGAAATATACATTTATGAAAAGGACAATATTACTTTATCGTAGAAGATATGTATTTAGATGAATTGGGCATTATATACATATTGAATAATGTACTTTTACAAAGATATGTATTTACATAATTCATTTTCTTTTTTATGACAGTGCAATGGGGCTACTACATATAACAAGTAAATTATGCTCCGTCACACCCTATCATTTACATAACTTCCACATCATAACTATTTAGCTCAAATATGATTGTACTGGATTTTTAAGAATCCTACCCCAATTGATATTTGGATCCGTTCCTTGGATTGAGAGACAAGCTCTCTACCACTTACTCAGGGACGGCCTTGCCTTTGGAAAAAATAACGTATTACTGCACAAATGGTTATAGAACAGCAAATAGAAATAACAACTCTTAATATTTAATAAAATTTAATGTACAGTACAGTAAATTTTTAGGATAAAAGTTGTACATTTAATAGAACATAATGTTTATTACAATATCTTCACATGTATAAAATCCTGCCAAAGCAATGCATTTTTAGTACCATAGTACATAATACTAAAACTATTCTCACATACAAAGATTTCTCCACAGCCACTATGGTATTTACCGAGTTAATATTCTAACTCGTTAAATAAATATTCTAAAACACTAGCCGTTATGTATTTTGCATGTATTTCATTCAATCACTAGATATAAATGAATATTATTACTTATTATACACTATTATAGAATGGGTATAAAATCCCAATATCTTGTACTACAGTGGATGTATACTTTTAACTAAACCAAGTCAGTATATGATATATAATATAAACTATTACACATGAGTAATTAATGTTAACAATGAACCTAATATACATAAATATACAGTGGATAACATTAATTAACTACAACTAGATAATGAGCATAAGTCTAATCTTTTTCACACAATGTGCAGTATATTTGTCTCGATTACAGTCTCTTCTTCAATGCGTGGGACTCTTTTAGCCCTATTAGTAAAACAACTATTTTGTTTCTAGTAGGTTTTCATGATTCAATTACTGTAAGTAGCTGGGTCTGTTTGCAACAGCTGGTTGGAAATTATTTAGTTCGTAATTAAATAGTAGTTGCCTGCAACAAAAAATACAATTGTTTTCTCCAAATGGTTCTAAACTTGGTAGACAAATAACTATAGACATCTATTATAACTAGCAGTACTACGTACACATTCTGTAATTATGTTTTTCTTCAACAACCCTTTGCATAATTCTTCTGTAATATCTCTTATCACTGTAGTACTTTCAACTCATATTTGTTTGTACGAAGGTAAGATTATATTGTTCTTATTAATTCTTTGCTGTTTCACTTATCTCTTCCATTTATTATTTGTATTTGAAGTGCCTTCTACTTTGCACGTACCTCACCGGCAGTGTAGTCGGTACATGGTAAACCAACAGACCTAAAATAGTTTTATGTAATTGTTATCCAACTCTGTACATAACAGTATAAAAAAACCTACACTAATCATAGTTTACTTTTCTGTTGAAGTGACACTTAAGACATGTAATATGACACCTTTTATGGGGACGTCTTTCTTCATGATAAATGAATACATTATGATAGACTTATTGTCAAGTATGCATTTGGAATTCAAAATCTACGTAATAATAAAAGATTAATAAATGCAAGTTATTGTTATTAATAAAGGATAGAATATTGTTTGTAAACAATGAAGAGCAACCGATCCCAGAACCAACCCGTTCGATTGAGTTCCTGGAAAAATCGTCACTTGACGTCATGACTCCGAGTGCTTCCGAACCAAACAGACCCGAAGAGCAACCGCTGTCAAAAAATCTGTCAAATACCTGTCAACCGCTGTGAACCGAGACCAGAACCAATTGCGAAAAAAACACGTCTTTAATTAAAGATTAATTTGGTCGGTTCGGTGCGTTACAAAACGGTAACTATAGTCGTGTTTTTTCGCAATTGGTAAGTGTTCACCGCGGTTGACAGGCAATTGACATCATTGCTTTTCCGGTCCGTTTGATTCGGGAGGATTTGGAGTCATGACGCAGTGTTGTAATGTATCTAGATACAAGGTCTACTGTATTTGCAAATATTTTTAACAAATTAATACTAATGTACTTGAGACGCGACACAAGTTCCGTAAATACCAAAGAAAGCTTAATAAGAAGATAGGTTTAGCGCGAAAATAGCGGAACATGTTGATTAAGAGGAAATGGCAATAATCCGCAACTCTACTTGTTTGCAGTTATGTACTTCTTGGTACTAAGCGTTAATTCAACGTTTTAGAACATCACGCGCCTCATATGAGGATCGCGTCGGCTGCGATAACAGCCGTATTGCAACTTTTACTGAGCGCGAAAATGGCGGCATTGCGATGACCTACCTTTCTAAGCTTGCTTTACATCTACAGTCCTTGAACGCGCCAAAGTTTGATCTGCATTTTAGCGGAATTTTATTAAATGTTATTTTTGAATTTTAGTTATGTTATGCGGTAGAGTAATTAATTGTCAAATTGGAAGATGTAAAGGCTATGTTACAGTAAAAGTTTGCGTTGCATTGTTTGCAGATAAAGCTCCGTTCGGTCGAATGGATTCGATGTTATTAAATAAATAATAACTTCAGGACGTTCACGTTGACATTGATGTTCAAAATTGACACTCATAAACTCTAAAAAGTTAAACAAAATTAGAATCTCTTAAGTTGACAAGAAATTCGCGTTAGCCAGCGCCCTCACAATTGAATGAGCCAGCCATAAAGAACCTTTTTAAAGGTTTTATTAATCGTGGTCAGCCATGATTAGAATTAATGAATTTTTCTGTCATTTCTCTTGGGAAACAACGTTACGTATACTCGCGCCGCTGAATAGATATAGTACAAAAAAATCAAGACAGCACAGATTGTTCTGATTGGTTTTATGTGAAAGTGAAATTTACAATAAAACATTTTTCCATATGAATTGTTAATTCATTATAAATAATGTCACTTCGAGAGATGCTAGTATAAATAATAACAATACATTTTAAATAATTGCAGTTTTGTTAATTTAATAAAAATGCCATTAAAAGTTCGTGAGTAAGACAGTTTGACAGTAAACGAATTAATATTTTTTTGGTACAATTAAACATGTCTTTCAATTTGAGTGGTATATTTGAATGCTACCAATAGAATGGTTTTATTAAAAAGAGGGGGTAATTGTAGGCGATTTTAATTAATAAGTGTAATAAATATAATCTTAAAATGGAGAATTAAATAAAATATCAAAACCAGCTTCAGTTTCACATGCTCTCCCTAAATCTGATCTAAATTTATTTCTTGACAAGTTCTATAATAACAAGTTTTGAATTTACCGACCGACTCCAAAACATTCGCCACCTGCAAACTAATGAGTAGACTAACGAAATTACTTCGGTGTTTCTCGGGACAGTTCTTCATTTATACCAACAACAACTTAAATAGATAACACTAGATGGCGCTCCGTTCATCTCTTGCACTTAATGTTAATGTGTGCGACTATAAATAAAGACCAGTATGCAACTTAATCTAGCAAAAACCTAAAACTCAAAACATGAAAGTAATTTTGTAATGAAATTTTTGGAACCCGGCTTTTCTATTGTAAATATTATACCATAAAGCCGGGTGTGTAATTACTTAAACCTAAAATATTTTAAAGTAGTTTTTATGCGTTTTAAATTATATTTCTTATCGTCGCTCACAACCCAATGTTTAGTGAATTGCTTGATATCGAAAAAAAAACAATTAGTAATGGTTTGAAAAAAGGTAGGTAGTAAGAATTAGATTCATTTAAGAATGAAATAGATAACAGCAGTTTATCCTTTTCTTTATTGACACGACTTTTATTCTCGAACAGATAATGCAGTGTGAACTATACTGTACAGTTCGTGCTGGATTATTCATCATTATTTGTCAGTTAAGTAGACTGTGATGACAGGTGTTTGTTTTGCTAGCTGTCGTTTGTCAAAACCAGACACACGTGCAGTAGTTTTGTTTTTTGTATTAAAGGCGCGTTATTGGCGCAAAATATTAGCATCAAAATATAGCTCATGTTTTTCATTCAGTTTTCTTTTAATAATCGTTTTAGGAAGATAACGTTTGATGTCGATTGCTAAACTGTTAAGATAGTGTGGATCATAGTTTGTAAGGAGTAGATATCTAAAATAAATTTTATAATCGTAGTCGAACATCGCCAATCTTGTAGAATTAACGTTTTCTAAAAAATAACCAAACTAAACATAATACAGTCATTATAACACTGTTTAATAGCAAAATCTTTGACAATGGATATATGTTTTTGTTTACTTATTTAGTATTGATTGAAATAAAATAGATGTACACGGCGCGGAAATTTAAATATGGTAGCACGAAAATCAGTCATTTTTAATTGAACGCTTTCTGCACCAGGAAGTACCAATTGGGTGGTAATATTCGCGGGACATTTAAAAGTAATTTAACTTTCCTAATCGTTTAACTATTATTTTATCTACAACATGCAAAGCAGTTTGTTATTAAGGTGTATCCATAAGTAAACCGACTTACCTAAAAGAATTGTTACCTGTTGAATCTCATTATAACGTCATCAGTGTAAGATGGATTTGTTGATTTATTTTCAATTTTATAACTTTGTGATAAGATGTATTACTCGAAATGTGTCGAGTAATTTCATCGTAACAGTTTTTTTTTTGTTAAAATAACTTAAAAAAACATTTGTAAACCTGCGATGTTTCATCGCCATACAGATCTATGTAATTTGGGTTGCAGATTAAGTTCAGATGCAACTAAACTATTCAAATAAATTAGCTCTAAACACATATTGAAGGTGTTTAATGATAAAAAACAGTGTACAAATGTGTCAGAAGTTAATTAACTTAATTAGTATATCTGAATTGAGACTTTTCATTGGCATTCAAAAAGAGATGTTAAAATTCAAAATAAACCCTAATTACTGTTATATCACGCTTACCGGTGAACCAAAGCTAGCAAAGTGGATTATCCTCAAAAAACATTCATTCAAGGCAAAGTACCAAATAACAGCAGAAATAACTGAGAAACCTTTACGGCTCTTTGTGCACAAATCCCTGGGTGAACGGTGCAGATCACACGGCGTTCAACCATAAAACTGGCTGTCATTCTACCCAATTCCTGTAACCTGGTAATGGGGCAAGGAAACATGACAGGGCAACGGATGATACAGTCAGAAGAAATGTGTGGTAGAGAATAGTTCGGTAAACGAGTTCTGAACGAATACTCATAAACGTTGCAGAGAGAAGCACTGCTAACATGAGGACCGGTGTGGGTGGATTTAATTCTTACCTATGACTAGGTCGTTTTTGGTTTTTTGGGTCCTGGCTTACGGGATTAGTGTACCCGCTGACTAACCGAAGCTTAGACGGAGAATTGAAGTGAGGTTTATCGCAATTGGAGGGGTAAATCCAATAAATGAGAAACTGCATCCACCAGGTAGTGCGTAGGACCGCGGTCTGAGTCCTGTGATATGGAAAAGTTTTACGACCATTAGACTTAAGGGGCGTTGAAGCGATTACATAGCCTCTCACGCTCAAACCAACTCCACCTTAACGGGCACATACCAGGGGTCTATAACGTGTGGATTTCAAACGGAGCGCTTTCAAGGGCACACCAAACCTATAATATGGAAGATAGGGGTGGCGAAACCATAAAACCGAGTCCTGTTACATTTGAGGTTGGATTCGATCAGGTGGTGGTCCTCAATCTTAAAAAGTTGGGGAAAAGTCCGACGAGGTATCATCTTCTAAGAGAGAATGCCAACGGGTGAGCACGTTTATTGCTCCGGCACTAACCTGAAGAGCCAGTGTCTTAGGGGTAAGGCGGGAAGGTACACCCGGACGTTCAGTCAAACAAATATACTATACATTATATACATATCAACTAACAACATTCGCAAATTACGGCCTATTGTATGATCATAGGTGATAGGCTATTTAGATGCTGTCAAATGGTTGACTCCATTTATATGACAGGCTACAAATCTGCACAAATCCCTATAGAGGTTACAAGAAAAACTTGCCACAGCACGAAGGCCAATTTGCTTCACGAGAGATCGTATTAAAGTGAAGCGGAGAGGGATAGTACGGAAATCAATTTTTCAAAATCAAAATCTAACACGTTGAAAAGGTGAAGAATCAAAGAAATAGATAAAGTAAAAAGTGGAGTTTTTTAACCCCTCCTCCTTCAATTACAGATTATGATACAAAGAATAATGAACTAAAAAACAAACATTTACAGTTTATGTAAAGGCATCGGGTAAACATACGACGGAGGATGTAAAAATTTCTATCCTATTAAATTGAGAGGAGGTTTTTTTTGTTTACAAGTGTCTCTGAAAAGGACAAGAAATATACTTTAGAAAATCGGCTAAAATCATTGTTTAACAAAGACGGAACGTTGTTGCGTCATTATCTATTACACAGCTTAAAATGCAACTTAAGTCCAACCTTCAAAACAGAGAAAGCAAGTAAACGATTACAAACATTAGTCCTTATTTTTACAACAAGGTGCGTTACAATGGGCAACAACACTTTCAAGTAACTAAATCAGGTGGTCCAGCAGCGGTCAGCGGTTGGAAAAATTTATTTCTAAACCGGTCACACTTATTAGCAATAACTACGTTGGATTTTAATTTTTTTTCTAAAATGTATATTTATAGAACTTTATTCATGAATATTGTTAACAAATCCTTTCGGTTATTGTTTAAGCAAACACACTTACTGCTAATTTCTTGTTTTAGGTAACATAAATAACTTTGAAACTTCAGTGAAAACTTAAAATCGTGTTCAATGTTGGTAATCATTTACTTGCTTCATTCAGTTTTTAAAGGTTGGTCTTAAGCTGCATTTAAAACTGTACTTAGCCTACTAGTTGTGCGAATAGCAGCGGCGGTTACTATGAGCCGTTTTGAATACTCTGTTAGCGAACGGTAAATGTTGTATTCGTGTATAAGTGGCCGTAAAGAAACCAGTTAATATGCTTACCGCTTTCTAACACAACATCCAAAAGGGTACGTAGTAACCTCTGCTGGTGAATAATCTAGTTATACTTATTGTTAGTTGAGGAATCTAATGGATCTATAAGATTATGTATTGATCCTAAGCATTTAAATAAATATATATGCAGGGAGTCAGCTTCGGTGGATTAGTGGTTTGTATGTTTGCTTCATAATCTAAGGATCCCCCAGATAAGAAACAAAACTGTAGGCCCTGTGTCAATGTGATGTTTGTGGCATGATAAAGATCCCTATTGGGAGTGGAATTCCCCCAGAATCGGCTAAATTCTAATAGGGCTAGCCATATGAACAAAGTAATCGGTGCCTTGAGGTGCGAGGGATGCTTTGTCACCCGAAATAAATGAATAAATATATGCAAGGAACATTTTATAATTCAAATTAGCAATGGTATTGTAAGTAGATTA
Organism: Agrypnus murinus; assembly: GCA_929113105.1. Lineage (NCBI taxonomy): Eukaryota > Metazoa > Arthropoda > Insecta > Coleoptera > Elateridae > Agrypnus > Agrypnus murinus. The sequence goes on from OV816027.1 coordinate 6,876,289, forward strand.
ACTGGTCTGACTGTTAAAAAGTCTGCATTTAGTGTCGTAGACGTAAAAGATGGATTTTGGCAGTTACAGCTTGACAAAATTAAAGTGCTGATCTGTGCCTCCTTAATAGTCGTTAAGATATCGGTTTAACAACGTTCCTTTTGAAATATCCAATGCACCTAAATTATGTAAAAAAAAATATTCAACTATTTTGCAGATGTTCTTGGTGTTGAAATATATTTTGACAATCTACTCTGAGGAAATACATCATGACATAGCATTATAAGAGCGGTTCTGATCAGCGTGTTGGAAAATAATGTTAAATTGAACTTTAGAAAATTTTAATGTAAAGTTGAACAAGTAAATTTTTTAGAACAAACCTACGCTTTCCCAACTCACTACTTCCCTAAGAGAACTGGCTAATAGTAATGTTGATTTTAATTGGTCTTATAAATATGAATCAAAACTAAATTAACTCAATTATATCCAAAGATCCAGTAATGTGTTTAACGGAGTTACCACTAGTCCTACAAGTATAAGTGATAACTTTGGTAGCAACAACTTTAGCTTAAATGACGAAACTAACTTTAGTGATAATAACCAGGGCTATGAGAGTGATAAAATAGCACAAGGTGTTAAAACCGATAATCTGAGTAACAACAACCACGAGTCTAATAGTGATAATTTAATTTTTTAATTTGTTGTGTACTACATAAGAATTTGATTTTAAGCTTGACACAACTAATGATAAGGGTTATGGCATTAACAATGAGCATGCGAACTAGACAACGAGGTTCTTATTAATTTGATTTGTTTATTTTGCATTTCAATTTAAAATAATAATAAAAGTAAAAGTGAGTTCATAAGAATCATATAAAACACAATATAATAAAAAAAACAATAATTAAATATATACATCTCTGTAAACTTCTATTTAGAAAACTTTGTATTACTATATATACTTTAGACATTACGATGGTATGTAAAATGATTAAAAAGACAAGAATTTCCAAGGATGGAATATGAAAATTATATTCTTTAAATATAAAGAATTATACTCATATAGTCATTTAACATGACTCTTCTTTAAACTTTTAAAATCACATACATTCCATTGTAGTAGCTTTTCAACACCATGAGTGATCATGTGTTGTTTAAGATAATCATTCTGTAAGCACTTAAAATCACATGCATTACATTAAAATGGCTTTTGACCACTGTGAGTACGCGTGTGTCTTTTAAGAATACTCTTTCGCAAGCATCTATAATCACATATATTACATTTAAATGGCTTTTTATCACTATGAGAGAACATGTGTTGTTGAAGGTAACTCTTTTGTGAAGTTTTATAACTACATACGTGACAATGAAAGGGTTTTTCGCTAGTGTGAGTGGATATGTGTTGTTTAAGGCAATCCTTTCGCATACATTTATAACCACATATATTACAGACATATGGCTTTTCTCCACCATGAGTAAGCAAATGTCTTTTAAGGCTACTCTCTCGCAAGCATCTATAGTCACATAAATTACATTCAAATGGCTTTTCGCCACTATGAGTAGGTATGTGTCTTTTAAGGCTACTCTTTTGCAAGCATTTATAACCACATATATTACATACAAATGACTTTTTCCCACTATGAGTGAGCATGTGTCTTTTAAGATAACTTCTTTGCAAGAATCTATAGCCACATATACTACATATATATGGCTTCTCACATGTATGTGTATGCATGTGTTTTTTAAGCCTACTCTTTTGCACGCATTTGTAGCTACATATATTACATTCAAATGGCTTTTCACCACTATGATATAGCATGTGTCTTTTAAGGCTACACTTTCGTAAACATCTGTAGTCACATATATTACATTCAACAGGCTTTTCACCACTATGAGTAAGTATGTGCCTTTTAAGGATACTCTTTTGCACACATTTATAGCCACATATATCACATTCAAATGACTTTACCCCACTATGAGTGAGCATGTGTGTTTTAAGATTATTCTTTTGCAAACACTTATAACCACATATATTACATTTAAATGGCAATTCATCACTATTTCGGTTAAGAAAATCACCAGATTTAAAATCTGTGTTCATTTGTCTGCGAGTTCCTGAAATTCTGATGTAATCGAATGGTTTCTCTTCATACTCATTGCTTATTTCACTCTTCATCTCATTTTTAGTGTACAATTCTTCCATTACTTGCAATTCTATATCAATATCTGTTTCATATTTCATTGTGGTTACTTCCTCATCCATTGTGTTAATATATGAAAAGTTATTGCAAGTTGGAACAACTAAAAAGTAAATTTATTTAACACATAAAGTGGTTTTGTACTTTCACAAATTATACCTAACTATCATGAACATCTGTTCATTTACATACAAAAATCATTTTACTGCTGACGTTGCAGCATAAATATGCTTTGGTTCAGGCACTGCAATTGGTAGTACTTTCGTTACTCACCAGCTCGAATTTAACCTAACTTTTTTATGACTTTGATTCTTTGAACTTATTAAAATATTATAGAAGAAAACAAAAAAGATTAGAGAGGGTTAAGATAGAAAACTATTAAATAAGAACACTATTATGTAAAAAAACGACTACGCTTTTTGTGGTCCAATTTCCCGAGGCGTTAGATTAGATGTCACAATATCCTCTACAATATCATGGCCATTCATATTCGCATTCATGTCCGACGATGGACATTAATGAAGATGGTCATGATAATACGACTGGAGTCGAATTTAGAATGGTAGATGTCGCAACAATCGCTACAATTTCATACAATGCGGATGGTTCCAAATTCAGGAAAAAGAATATACTAAAAATAGTTACTCCTCTTTGATTTTCATGATTATCTAAAAGAAATAAATCTACTGGTTTGTTTATAGACATTATAATGACTCTATAATACAGATTATACACATTATTTCTTTGCACTGAAACAAACAGGAAAAGTAGTCCTGAAGAGCAATAATGAATACATCCAAAAGATACTTACATATTTGCGTCCTTTTGCAACGTTAAATAAGTACGTTGAGAATGATTATTTTTATTATTGTGGGAAGTTCCCACTACGCAACACGAGACCATTTTTTTCAATTTGGAGTGCAAGTCTTACCCAAAACTACTCAAAACCGTGCTTTGAAGATGATTTTTTTGACAGTACAAGTTTTTATTTGGTTTTTATAGGTGATGTTACCATTAATGGTTACCAAGAAATGACAAACAAATACACATCAATTACTTTTTTACCGGCCAAGTTGCTTTCCCCTGAGACTATAGATGGCAATACCTACAACATCGTCGCATAGATAATATAATAATATACTACGTATATAGAATGCAAACTCCAAGCATTGTTCGATGAATAATTCGTGCGCCATCTGTATTTTTGGGGCTAAGTATCTTAAATGCATTTTACCTGTACGGTTTCATCTTTAAGAATTTAAATTATTTTTTCCTTTTGTCTTAGAAAGAAATCCAAGTAATTATTTAAATTAATTTATTCTTACATCGTAACAAATACCTACATTTTTCTTGATTGGTTAAATAGTTCAGATTGTATTTACCATTTCTAATACATTTGCCTTATTATTGTTGTTTAAACCAACTATCTTGCAAACAATGCTATCTTTTAAACTAGCTTTAAGACTACAAGAAAATGTACCTGATTTTTTTACAAAACGTATAATAAATTGTCTATTGATTGTTTGTTTTAACTTGTTAACTTTCTGATATAACTTTTTTTGCTTTTGGACACTGTTTTGTTTTTGGTTGGCCTGACTTAAAATTTGAAACTGTATCCTCGGAACATGCGGTGTCTTCGAAATTGATGTATGGCTTTCCAGCAATACTTTATAACATCTCTAAATTCTTCCTGCGCTACAATAATAAAATTGTAATTAATTTATTTAAATAAATTCGATGAAACATTTACTCGGTCTGCTTTACAAGTTATCAGCATTAAATACCTTACCTTTAGAACAGGCACTATTAACTAATTTTCCGGTGCTAGTTATACCTATCACAAATACGGTAATTGTTAATTTTCTTCTCAATTAGTTTTTCAATGTAAGAGTGTTGACAAAAGTTCTTCCATTTAAAGAATGTCGTCAGGTCCTTTGTAGAATTTAAAAATCGATGGCAAATAAATTTTGTAGCGAAAACTTAAAACGGCACAATTATATTTTGGAGTATTTCATTTTTTGAGAAATGTGAGTTTCAATTTTAAAACAAAAAACGAATGAAATGAAATTTAATGAATTAATGAATTTATAGGATACAGCCCACGTGATTATATTATACAGTGCTATTAAATTAAAATGTAATATGCGTACTATATTGCAAAAGCAAATTATTTTATCATTTCAAATGCAATCAACAATATGCAAGCGCTGAAAATGCGCTAGTCTTTTAACCTTTCATTTCAATTACACTGTACAGATATTATGTAAACAGCATTGATACGGTTTGTCACTAAGTTATAGAGCAAGCTGTAGGTCTAGTAGGTCCATGGCCAGTTGCATCGGGTCTTGGCTTTATTAATGGAGATGGTCATGGTAGACCGCATTACAGGTGCCATCTGTATTTTTGGTGCTAAGCTCATAAAATTTTGATTGTATTCAGTTTGCATTCTATATACGTAGTATATTATTATATTATCTATGCATCGTCGCTTAGCTTCCTATCTTAACCCTTTCTAATCTTTGATTTGAAGTTTATATTGGCTTACAGTGTTCTACTATACCAACAGACTACAGAGATTAGGCGTCAGATGTTGCTGGCTAACTGGAAAATTAAAACAATGGAACAAACTTGCCACCAAACTAGCAAACAACATTAAATAATAGACGAAACTTCCTACTTGCATGCAGAAAAAGTCACGTTCCTTCAAAACACATCATTAACAACTGTAAAAACCTGATTTTATTGTTAAAAAAAGATAAGATTGCTGCAAAAAAAGATCCTTAACTTGCAAGAGAGGATGGAAAAACGAAGTTAATTTTGAAATTAAAATAACTTGTAATGACCATCATCAATAACGTAGTTTTGTCCAGCAAATCATCTGTCCTATAAATTCTATATTTATTAGAGGTTTTTAATGAATATGTAAAATTCTTAGCAACGAAGTTCAAAACCACCTTTTCAAAATTTAAAATGAATAACATTAAAAAATTGAATAAGTTAAAATCACAACATCAAAAAAATGTCAAACTATTCAATGACAACAGCAAATGGCTAAAATATATATCATCAGTTGAGCAAGGTCCGTATATGTCTAAGCAGGTTTAGAAAGATAGGTCATCTTATACACTTCCACTATGTAGCTAGAATAAAGCAGGAATAATCCATAACTCGACTTGCTTGTAGTTATGTAATTTTTGGACTAAGCGTTAATCCAACGTTTTAGAACGCCACGCGCCTCATATGACAATCGTGTCGGCATCAATAGCAGCCGTCTAGCAACTGTTACCTAATGCAGAAATGGCGACAATGTGACGACCCATACTTCTAAGCTTGCTTATACATTTACAGACCTCAGTTGAGGTTCCCACAGATCCGCCTTCAAAACACAAATATCGTCTGGAACTACAGACGCGAACGGTAGTATAAGAGACGTTCACGTCTGTCTCAAATCGAGGAGCCTGTTGTTACCACCCTCGTGTGGTTTTACTTGTGTTTGAAACTATATTACCTTATTTAACCTTTACTTACAGCCTCAAACTGTAGTTTATGTAACACACACTTCCTTCAAAGACTAGGTGCTTGCAGTCAAAGTAGTGATAAATTAAAGCAGAAAGATTTTTAAACAATAAATTTATTACATTAAGAAACAAAACATAAAAACATGAATAAACAGTAAAATTAAAAATGAATGAAACAATTAACAAATGAATGAATAGAACTAGAACAAACGATCAAACTTACTTATAATTGTTACATCAAACATTTTGTGTTGTTCAATCATCAATTATGGCTACCTCTAAACTGAAGATCAAAAACAAAAAGCCTCTAATACTAAAATGAAATATCTTTTTATATCAGTGTGAAAGTTACATTCTATTTTTAAATTAACAACACATAATCAATAAAAGTGATTTCCAATACAGGGTGTCTCATAGCCCCTGCACCAGACTTTACCAGCGCATTTCTGATGGCATTTGGAACAAAAAAGTTTAATAAAGTTTTTTGATTAGAGAAAGTTCAAATTCTTAATAATTTTGACCGACGTTTTCAGAAAAGTACGTATAATTGATGTAGGTCAGGTGTTAAGTCGATAGGATAAAATGCAAGCTCTTTAGAAATTGACACCATCAATAAAAACGTGACATCTGTTGAATTAGCACAATGATGCAGATGGTGCAAATACCATTTTGGATGGTATTGAAAGAACTTAAAAGGTTCTATTAATCCGGGGGATTCCCCTGTATTCTAATAGGAAACGCGGACAGAAATCACATCATTTTAATACTGACCCATTTAATGATATCATTAAATTTGATTTGTTATCCGTTAATAAACATAATTAAGTAAAGACGATAATTTAATCTATCCATCAATAGCTATTGTTATTTTTTATTTATTTTATTGGAAGTCTAAAATCTAAATACAGTAGTACACAGTTCTATTAGTAAAACCTTTATTTTTTATGTTTTAATGACGAATGGTAACCTCATTACATAGTATAAAAACAATGCCTAAAAAATAAGTAAATACTGTTATACTATTTCACTAAAAACTGCAGTGTAAGGGATTTGCAAATTGTTAGGCCCTCCCTTGGCCGAGTATTTACAAACATAATATGTACTCTAAATTAACATAGTCTGCGGGGTTGTTTTCATTATTTTAGTACTAATGCAATTGTGTCCAATTATTAGTCACAATTCTTAGGAATATTTACAGTATCTACAGTGATGATTTTATTACTTTTCACTACCCTTTATTTATTACATAGTATGTACTTCCTGGGAATAAATATTATTTTAAATAAAAAATAGTTGGAAATAGTACAGTACAGCATGCCCAAAAAATAACACAACTGGCACGCGGCTATCAGAAACAAAAATCTAATAGTCAAAACACATAAAACTACTAATAAACTACTAAATTACCTTACAGCAAATTTTCGAAAATATCTTATTTAATTTACTGTAAACAAAATTAATACGAAAAAATTTCTTTATTCACAGACCTGCTTGTATTACACATAATAGGGGTTAACGTACCTATTAAAAGAATATGAGATTGTCTTACAAAGCAGTAATCAACAAATATACCGTTTTTGAAACATAATATCAAACACGAGTACGTTTCTTATTTATTTATCTGTTCTTATTCCACGAAACACTTGGCCAAAATAAAAACTGGTTATTACTTTATTATGATAGCTTGCACATTCTCGAAAACAAGTAAGTAGTATTGTTATCACCTTGAACTTTAAAATATGTGTCATGTGCATTCATGCTATTAAGTTTGAAAACATTAGGCTGAACTTCGATGCCGTTTTTCTCCAAAAGTATAGAAGTGCGAGAAAAATGGTATATAGGAATTTTTTGTCTTTAATAGTTATCTAACCACTTTGTGTTTTCCTAACAGTGTAATAATTTTACTTTCAGTTAATTTTCTTAATGATATTGTTTTTACAATTTTGTCAACGTTAATTACATTAAACAACTATATTATACCTGAATAACCATTTGTTTAGTTATGTAAAATCTTTAACTTATTAAGAAAATGAATATTCCAATCTAAAGCTTTACAAATCTAACTTGTTACACTGTGTTATTACCAAAAGTAGTTCCAGTTACCAAAATAAACGGTATTTTATACGTTTATGAAAGGTAACATCCTCCTTTCCCTAAAATTCAGTAACAATTATAAGGAGTAGCATAAGGGCGATTTATGAATAGAGACGTAATAGGATTCAACACGATAAAAATTAATTAATTAATGCAGCTTAAATAATATAAGAGGTACATCATTTCAAACAAATACGCCCCTAGAGGCCTAGACAATTGCTTCGTCCTGCCCTTGGAGTCATCAGTAGGGGCGGGTTTGTTTAAAACCCTGTACCTATCAACATGTGGATAATTTATATACAAACTTTGTATAAAACATTAATATCAACAGGTAAAAATTGAGACATCTACGACCGATAGTGGTGAAGACTAGAAGAGAAATAAATCGTCTTCAAAAACATCGGCTACAAGCAGAACATCAGCGGTAAAGTAGACATTGGAATAAACTTTACATTAAAACAAATTCCAATCTTTCCAAGCGCGATCGTCATATTTTTTTAATTCCACCAGTTCGCTGGAACTTATCGTCTAATTCTTTCCGGATGGGTAACCGGAATTAGTTTAATTTAGAAGTCATCGAGATATTAAATATGAGAACACGCATTTTCTAAAATTTCTTTAATTTTCTAGTACTGCTTGTCCGATACATTTTTGTCCAAATTGTCAAGAGTCACTCATAAATTTAAAGCTGTCGAAAAATCGTAAAAATACTTTTTCCAAGACGGTTCCGCGTCGTTAAGAATTATACACGATACATATTTTTTCTGTTTTAAGCAATGACTTCCAGTTCTTCTTGCTCTGAAGCCAATTGTTTGATAAAAAAAATGCGCATCATAACCCGATAAATTATGAAATACAGGCGCGAAATTAGGTAGTTGCAAATTTAGATTACACTCATTGTGTACCGCGCCACGAAAAGAACCGGCTAAATAACAATGATTTAACCTGACTCACTTCAAACACTTTAACATAAGTATGACAAATGTCAATTGTTTTTAAAGCTCTACCTGTATCACACGTCAAAGCGGTTAATATAGGTATAGGAATTTTAAGATTATGTTTCTGATATAGCTCTTTAGTTTAGTAACAAATCGCCGAACGGCATCTGGACCGCGCTCAAGTTAACTTTTAGAAAGATATTCAGTCAAGCGTACGAATAAGTTAGGTTCGTGCTTTTGAACACGTACGGTAAACGGCGTTTCTGGATTCGGTTCGGCAGCAGAAATAAGTTGGAGTACAGACTCAAAATCATCGTAAATCACAAAGGAACTTTTAAGTTGCTTCTAATAATTTTGAAATTTTAATAAATCCTGCAGATCCTTGTTAGCCAACTTATCTTTAACCAAATCGTTAATAAGAATTTTTGTGTATACATAATTACACTCGTCGCAATATCTTCGTAATTTTTCAAATCTCGAAAAGTACTACAAACAGCCGGCACAGAAATACTTACTACATTGATGACCTAATATCTGGGAGGACACCATTCTAAAAAAACTTTTAATCCAACAATAGTAAGATTTTAATTCAGCATCGTTCGTAACGTAACGTAACGTAAGTTGACATGATTTATTTTTTTCTCTTTCGCATAAAACAATGGTCTAATGACCTCATATTCTACACTACTGTTGGTAAGATTTTTAGTATTGAATAAACATTTATTGACAAAGTCAAATCAATCGTTAAACACATTAGGCAACTCCATTAGAACATCAACTAAAGCACATAGGTAGCACTTGCCCGATTATTTTTTTTAGAATCTACCATTTTTTGATCAATGAAGGAAGCAGTGTTGGCATAGAACTCATCCAAATTGTTACCCAGAGTGTTAACATAATTACGTGTCTGGAACGACATAACATCCTTCGTATTTTCAACTATAGCACGTTGTAACTGAAGAATCACATATTTACTTTAATCGATATGTTTTTTTCAGCATCTCTGCCTATCAAAGGTAGCATGTTTGATGCTACCACAAAGCCCCTGATACAAAGACAAAGAAATATATTACAAAATTTGGTGTATGGAACGTGAGGAGTACAAATGGAAAGAAAGAAGAAATAATCAAAGAAATGAAATAACAGAGTTTAGATTATTTCAGAATTACTGCAATAAACAAGATAGGAAGGGGTATGGAAGCACTGAAAGTTAGAGATTGGGTGATATTAATAAAAATAAGTAAATGCTAATACTACCAAATTTATAAGCATATACTAACGTTTATATTAATAAAATTTTAGTAAATACTGACGCTAATAATTCACACTTGTTTACATAAGTATCTACTAGTTTTATAAGTTCCTACTGAATTTCATATTAATCAAAAAAAGTTTTAACTTACAATCCTAAGTAAATACTTGCAGATTCATAAGTCTGCTGATTGGCATGCCTAAAGAGATTTCCTCGCATTGAAAACAATTTCCAAATCATGTTCCGTAGAGTAAGAGCTCCTAAGACTTATAGAAAAATACGAGAAAATACCATCTAACAAAGTCTTTCTGACATTACATCGAATTTTAATAATGGCAAATGTGGAGTGGTTAACGCAACATTTTCTAAATGGATATCTTAAAGGAGAAACCTGATTTTAGGCCAAACTAGTTGAGCCTAGACAAAACCAGTTTATCCAAACACAATAGGATAAACTATATTTTGTTCTAGTCCAAACTAGGTTGCCCTAGTTTAAACTAGTTTATGCTGCAAACAAATTTCATTTCAAAGATGTACTGGTTTGTCCTACATAGACAATAATGGGAAGAGAAAACCCAATTTTCAATCATGCATCTATTGAGTTTATTAAGGCAAACTCTGGTGACACTTCTTTTTTACTTACGGATCTAAGTATTTACTATTAGTCCAAAAACTGATAATTGAAAGTAAATGCTAATACTTTTTATTAATACCACCCATTGTCTATATTGGTTTTTCACCACTATGTTTGCTTGTTTGTTTGTTTTTGGGCGAGGAATCAGGATGGCGGAGCATCCTTCGTACCTAATGGCACAGATTGCTATGATCATTTGGCCGACCCTACTAGAATTTAGCCGAATCTGGGGGAATTCCACTGCCAGTAGGGATTTCTAACGTGCCAAACATCGCATTGACACGGGATCTACAGTTTTACTTCATATCTGAGAAGAAGGCATGTTTTTAATTTTTTTCCGCTATGAAAAATTACCAGCTCGGCCAGGGATCGAACCATGCCAGTAAACATGCAAACCACTAATCCACCGAGGCTGGCTTCACCACTATGAATGACCATAATTATGCCATTTGAGTTGGCTGCTTGTTCCACATTTAAAATTACATCAATTACATTGAATTCTCACCACTATGAGGAAGTATTATGTCTTTTAAGTTTACCCTTTTCTGAAAATTTATTATGAGTGAGAACGTGGTTTTTTAGCCTACCCTTCACTGAACATTTATAATCACACAAATTACACTCAAATGGTTTCTCACCACTATGAATAAGCATATGTTTTTGGAGACTACACTTCACTGAGCATTTGTAATCACACAATTTACACTCAAATGGTTTCTCGCCACTATGAGAGCGCATATGTGTTTTGAGCCTACTTCTCACCGAACATTTATAATCACACAAATTACACTCGAATGGTTTCTCGCCACTATGAGTGAGCATGTGCATTTTGAGAGTACTCTTCACTGGATATTTACAATCACACAAATTACACTTAAATGGTCTCTCGCCACTATGAGCGAGCATGTGGGTTTTTAGCTTACTTCTCCATGAACACTTATAATCACATAAATTACACTCAAATGGTTTCTCGCCACTATGAGAGAACATGTGGCTTTTGAGACAACCATTCCTTGTACATTTATAATCACATAAATTACACTCAAATGGTTTCTTACCACTATGAGTAAGCATGTGGGTTTTTAGCCTACTCTTCACTGGATATTTACAATTGCACAAATTACATTCAAATGGTTTATCAGCAATATGTATGGCCATGTGGCTGCTTAGGTCATTTTTGCTTGAACATTTATAATCACATGTGTTACACTCAAACCATTTTTCCCCTGCTGTATAAGCCAGTATGTGCTCATGTAAACGAGTTCTTTCTGAAAATTTATATTGATGTAAGTTATATTTGTCACAAATAATTTGTGAACTACTGGCGTCAGTAATAAATGGTTGCTCTTCACTCTCAATATTTGTTTTAATCTCATTTTTGGTCTTATAGTCTTCCAATAGTTCCGATTCTATTTTGATATTCTGATCTGTTTCAGTTTTTATTGCAGTTGCTACATCATCATCGTCCATTATACCAATATTTTATAAAATTACAACCTGAAAAAAGAAGTATTAAGTTCATAAGATCTGGAGAACCAATTCATTGACCATTTAAATAAAGATTTTAAAGCTTATCATCTATTGATATATTTACATGTTATTCATTCACTGCGCAAGATGAAGGTTGGCCATGACCTGTTGGCAGAGTTCACTCTGTATAGTGTTTGACATCACAAATTGTAAAGTTAGAAAAATTAAATGTTTAACTAGTTTAGAAAATCTACGTAAGAATACAACGGGACAAATAGCAGAGATTAATAAGAGTAGAACTGTATATAAAACAGTGGCGTGCGGTGAGAATTTAGACTAGGGAAGCAACCACGATTTTGCTTTTAATATACCTAGCCACAATATAAAAAACAGTGTTATAATTATTAAAACTTAGTTTTTCAAAGAAGAACTTTTACACTTCATACTTATGGAATTTGTTGACTATTATTCTTTATTTTCAAAAAGTACTACTATTTAATTATAATGCAACTCGATTCTACGGTCATTTTTTAGCAAAATATCTGGTGCAGGTTTTAATCTTTGTTGTTAAATTTTAAAGTTCTGGTTTTGATCTGCATTTTTCAACAATTTCTAATAATTGATCGTTTTTTCTTGAACTATATTTGTTGAATTGTTGATTCTCTGTCAATTTCTGTAATACTTATAATATAACCGCTAGTTCAGTCCATCAATACTTATTTCCTCCTACCTTGAATTTTTACAAATGATAACATTCTCACAAAATAAACCTGAAGTATTCCTTCCCTGCTTGTCAAAATGACAAAACTAACCATCTTATTGTTCAACCAATAAAAACAGACATAAAAAAATTAAAATAATTAATATTACAATATAGTACAATAATCAGCCGTCTATTGTACGTACTTTTGTTAATTTTTAATGTTTTTTGTTTTTGTGATTTACATAATTTTAAGATTTTATAATATATTTTTAAATTTGTTTTTAGACGAAATAAATTTGATAAAGAGGAAAGTCCACCCTCAAAACGTCATTTTAATATAAGAATTTTACTCCTTTCATTTATGAACTTAAAAACCAAAGAAAAAATCTAAAAGTTTATTTACAATTTCTAATTTCTCTTCAAAACTGTATGCAGAAAATTCTTTATATTACATACTGAACGACAAAATCATCGCGATTCGGATGTATCGGAAGTACTCGAACCTTCCACCGAAGCAGCTGAATTTGCAGTCGTGATGATAATGCAATTTTAAATTTGCATACAGAGCAAACTATATAGAATTATTTATCTTTAAAAAAGTTCCAGTTATATAAATTGAAATAATAAAATGTTTCAAAATACTTCACTCATTCACAGATTTACATTACTTAAGTAACATTTAACAAACACTAAAATCGAACAAATGGCCAAATTATACTAAACAATGAACATTTGGGCACGGAGCACGCTAAAAATAACGATCTTATACGATGTCAACCGTATGACCTCGCCCGCTAACGATGGCATGGACACGGCGAAGAGAAGAGCAGTAAGCAACTAAATCAACACATTTGAATCGGTATTACCTTTCCGCGCAAATTTAATGAGCCTAATTTAAAATAGTACTCTTAATTATACTTTTTGCTGTACGGAATTGATATTGAACTTTAAGTTGATTAAATATTACAAATTTAAATAAACGATAACCATAATTTTATAAAAATATTTTTGTTAGCAGTGGTTTTTATTTTTAACAAATTCTCAAGGGAAGCATTGCTTCCATGGACCGCACGCCACTGATATAAAAAAAGAGTAAATTATTTGATCACTCGCTTGTGCCAGTGTTGCTATCAACAAAATATTTAATTGCGCTAAATGGAAAATATCTTTGAAACTAAAATAATAACACTCAAGGTTGCCAAATTCACAAACTCTTTTAGTTTTTGCTCACATATTCTTTTAACCCTTTTTTTAATTTATACAATTGCCAACTCAGCACTAGTGCTATACTTGGGAATCTTAGCATAAAGGTTATTAACGTCTATATGACTATGGAGGTATATATGCCTTTATTATTACTACAACGATATCGTTTTACATAGTAATGTCATTCGGTTAGTACCCTTTGCGTACACTCAAGTCTCACACGATACTGCAATTCCTGCTAAGAGATTATTTACTTTCGCTAGCTAGAAGATCGATAAGTAATCTTTTTTTGCAACATTTTAAAAATGAAGCTCCACGACGGACTGTCAATTGTAGCGTAATTAATTACTCAATACTTACTATAAAGCTCATAAATGCGATACTTACGTTGCTTTCTAATGCTCCGGCTGAGAATATCTTAATTACAAATTATAATTCGGGCGTAGGTCTGATTTCCACAGCTTACTAATTATAAAGAGGAACAAGGGTGCTGTAGACATAATAAAACAAAATTTGGGCGCCATATGAATGCAAGTCACTAACTGTAAGTTCAGCATTTGCAACCAAAACGAAATGCTGAATGTACTGATAGAATTCAATAACTAATCATTATTAGTTGAGGTATTGTTAGGCAGGATTACTTATTTCATTAGCTTTTACAAGTAAATGGTCCCACATCATCACAGTATGGTTTGATTCAAATGTCAGTTTATTTATAAGTAAAATATTCTTTTGTCTTCCATGACAATAATAATAGTTTTGTTAAAAATGCCCTAATAAGAATTATTATTGAAGGAAAAAATATATACAAACATTTACAGGTAGGTAATAAACATTAAAGAGAAAAATGGTACAATTTCCCGTAAACTTACTCTAATCAAACAAGGTATCCCTTTTTTCTGGATACATTGGTCGAACCAGTTCGTTAACGTTTCACAAAAAAAACACTAACCACTAGGTGTAAAACACCTCACAAATTGTAGATATAAAGCAGGAAAAGCTTGGAAAGTATAATCAGTAATTATACAACAAGACCAACGAAAATACTCGATTATACGAGACATTTCTTTATTAATTTTAAATTACAACTCGTAGGAATAATTTTAGTAGTTACTACAACTTTAGATTAAGTTGATTTATTTTTCAACCTGTATTTAAATTTCTATACCGTATTATTAGCTGCGTTATTGATTGATTTCATTAATTCGAAGAGCTAGTCAACGATAAAACCACCTGCTACACTTTTGACTGTAGATCCACGAACTTTATAAAATTATTGATTTGACAGAACTTAATTTCAGTCTCCCAAACGATTTATTTATCGGATTCCTTCAAAGTTTTCTTAATCAGGTTATTAATCTTTTAATTGAATGATTATACTGCACGAAATTTAACTTTAAGAAACCACGATACTGTAAGTAATTGCCCTTTGGCAAAACTGCCCCTGTACTGTATTCGAAGGTCTCACGCTAACCTCCACTCTCTTCGAGTGCTTGCAGCACTTAGTCTTGGGGGTAAAACTACTTTGGCGTTGATATTTTTTAAGAAAGGAAAGATTCAAATCTGCCCTCTCTTGAGCCAATGAAAATTGAACGCACCAAATCTTCTAGACTTTTCGATCAAAAATCACCGTAATTCCCGCATCTGAAATCTGTCTTGTAAAGAGTAAATCGATAGTTTTGCACGTGGCCTTCAGACAATTTTGTTTACATACATAATCTTTAACCCCCTTATACCTTTCGGTGTCGAGCGCACCGATCCACAGAACAGATATGTGGCTTTAAGACGAGGCAGCGGAATAACATAAAAATTATCTTTATTTAGTATAATTTGCTATTACATATAATACAATAATCCATGCATTATAATTTATTAAATTAATACCAACAGAACAAGTAAAACGCAGATAAATAGAAAAAATATAAATATACATGTATAAAATAAATATTATGAATAACTAGATATGCTGTTACTAATAGTTGCTAGATATAAAGAATTCTTTCACTTTTCTTTTAAACATTTTTATATACAATCCTTCGTCAGCCAATTGATTATAAAGAATAATTCCATTATAAAAAAGTGAATTTTGTGCTTTTGATCAATTTCTTCAGCTTAAATAAAAATTATTGTTAAATCTAGTATTGTGATTGGGAATTTCATTTACCGATAGTAAATTATCAAATAAATATTGTTGTAATAACCCTAATTTCATTTTATGCAAAAAAATAACAACCTGGATTTTAATAAAAGTTTCAACGTTAACCCACCCTAAAGTCCTCGTCATATAATTTTAATAATAATTTCTCCCGGTCAATAGTTTTGAAAGCCCGTTTTAGGTTAACATACACTATTATAATTAGTTCATTGTTATCATAGCTTTCTTTCTATTAATTTATCAAAAACTGTATTGCTGTTTCACAATCCTCTTTTAACCCTGACTGATATTTACTATTAAATTAAATAGCAACTGAAGATAAACAACTTTTTATAATATTTGATGGCAACATGTTGGCTGGTCTAAGGTTATCAGCTTTATCATTACTATTGGTTTGTCTTATTGGGATTATTGTAGATATTTTTAAATAATTAGGTACTTACTATTTCTCTAATGAATATTAATTAAATTTTATGAGACACACCTGAGATTTCGTCAAAAACAATTTTATGAATTTCTATTATAATGTCTTTTATTATGTAATAAATATAGTATTTTTCTTAAATCTTCATAACTAATATTTTAAAATTATTAAAAGAATTCTTTATGCTAATATTTAAGATGAAACTATTAGTATTTAAATTTTACGATTTTGATTTTGCTGAATTCTAAACCAACAATTTCAAATAGATTTTTTCTTAATAACTTTCAGCTATATTTTGACGTCAGAAGATAAATAAAAATTTACTCTCATTCCAAATGCAAATACCAGCATCTAATATGTATTTTTTGCTAAACAATTTACGTACTAAGTACTTTATTTTGATATTTTACAACTTGTTATTATGCAAATTACTAAAATCTGCTGCTGTAGATAGTAGGTGCAATATACATTCAAATGATGAATATGGTAACAGTTCGTTAAGCATTTAACAGCCTGTTATTTATTTAATTAACATTGGTGAACATAACTGTGTGAGTGACCAAATGCCTTTTGAGGTGGCTGTTTGTTCCAAGATTAGATTATATAGGAGCGAGGATAGCGCGTGAAGTATACCCGCAATGCTTGTTTAGTGTTACCAGTCGCCATTGCTTTGAAGGCATACATTGAGTTTAGGTGGCGAAGTTATTTTGAGTTTTACAATAAATACATTATTTATATAACAAGCGTTGTGAAAGATGCATATCAGCATTGGTTGGTGGGTGCTTAAATTTCTTCTATTCATTAATCTCAAAAAACACATGGCGGTTTAACGTACCCCTCAAATGATATCATACTAATTTGCAAAAGGTCTGCAGAATATTTCAGGGCAAACCAAAACTGTTTACATGAAAAAAAATTATTTCAAAATTTATTATTGAAATTATTATCTAATTTGAACAAAGATATTTGTATCAATTTAAATTCTTGTGTTTTAGAAACAAACAAATCTTATATATTTCCTAATTAAAGCAATGTGTAAAAAATATTTAGACATTTGATTACATTTTATTTGCAAAATCAACAACCTAGAAAGTACATCTGGAATCAACTAACGATACTGATTTTGTTTCAAAGACAATAATAATAAATTGGAAAATATTTGAATATTGTTTTAAATAGAATAAATATTTGAATAAAAATGCGATTTTTATTATAAACGTTTGCTTTGGAGGCAAATGGTAACAAGCAAATGCAAGTGATTACACATCTTCTCCCCTGCCTAATCTAAGGTTCCACATTTATAATTTCATAAATTACACTGAAATGGTTTCTCACCACCATGAGTAAGAATATGTTTTTTGAGACGACTCTTCTTTGTACATTTATAATCACACAAATTACACTTAAATGGTTTATCATCACTATGGGTGAACATGTGGCTCTTGAGACTGCTCTTCTCTGAACCTTTATAATCACACAAATTACACTGAAATGGTTTCTCACCACTATGAGTGAGCATGTGTCTTTTGAGACTTCTCTTTATTGTATATTTATAATCACATAAATTACACTCAAATAGTTTCTCACCACTATGACTGAGCATGTGATTTTTGAGACTGTTCTTCTCTGAACCTTTGTAATCACATAAATTACACTCAAATAGCTTCTCATGGCAATGAGTGAGCATGTGACTTACGAGACTACTCTTTCTTGTATATTTATAATCACATAAAGTACACTCAAATGGTTTTTCACCACTGTGAGTAAGCATGTGGACTTTGAGACGACCCTTCACTGAACATTTATAATCACACAAATTACATTCAAATGGTTTCTCACCACTATGAGCAAGCATATGGTTTTTGAGACTACTGTTTAGTGTACATTGATAATCACATAAATTACACTCAAATGGTTTCTCACCACTATGTGTGAGCATGTGGGTTTTGAGCCTACCCTTTTCTGAACCTTTATAATCACATAAACTACACTCAAATGGTTTCTCACCACTATGCGTGAGCATGTGGATTTTTAGACTACTCTTCACTGTACATTTATAATCACATAAACTACATTCAAATGGTTTCTCACCACTATGAAAGAGCATATGGCTTTTCAGATTACAGTTTGTTGTACATTTATAATCACATAAATTACACTGGAATGGTTTCTTACCACTATGAGTGAGCATGTGAGTTTTTAGAGTACCCTTTACTGAGCATTTATAATCACATAAATTACACTCAAATGGTTTCTCACCACTATGAGTGAGCATATGGGTTTTGAGACGACTCCTCACTGAAAATTTATAATTACATAAACTACATTCAAATGGTTTCTCACCACTATGAGTGAGCATGTGGATTTTAAGACTACTCTTCATTGTACATTTATAATCACATAAATTACACTCATATGGTTTCTCGCCACTATGAGTGAGCATGTGTCTTTCGAGACTACATTTTAGTATAGATTTATAATCACATAAATTACACACAAATGGTTTCTCTCTACTATGAGTGAGCATGTGGACTTTGAGACTACTCTTCACTATACATTTATAATCACATAAACTACACTCAAATGGCTTCTCACCACTATGAGCAAGTATATGGTTTTTAAGACTACGGTGTGTTGTATATTTATAATTACATAAATTACACTTAAATGGTTTGTCACTACTATGAGTGAGAATGTGAGTTTTGAGACGACTCTTCAGTGGACATTTATAATCACATAAACTACACTGAAATGGTTTCTCACCACTATGAGTGAGCATGTGGATTTTTAGACTACCCTTTACTGAGCATTTATAATCACACAAATTACATTCGAATGGTCTGTCACCAATATGTATGACCATGTGGCTGCTTAGATCATTTTTGCTTGAACATTTATAATCACATGTGTTACACTCAAAGCATTCTTCTCCTGTATGAGTCAGTATGTGTTCACGTAAACGAGTTGTTTCTGAAAATTTATATTGATGTATTCTACAGTTGTCACTATTAATCTGCGAACTACTGGTGTTACTAAAAGATGGTGGTTCTTCATTCTCAATATTTGTTTTCATCTCATTTTTGGTTTTATAGTCTTTTATTAGTTGAGATTCTATTTTGATATACTGATCCATTTGTTTTTATTGCAGTTGCTACATCATCGCCATCCATTATACCAATATTTTAAAAATTACAACCCGAACAAATATTAACTTCATAAGATTTGAAGAGCAAATGCATTTCAATATAGATTTTCAGGCTTATCTATTCATATGTGTTATCCATTAATTGTGTAAAACATAATGGTTGGCCGTGACCTTTTGGAAGAGTTCACTCTCCTGTGTAATATTTCACATCACAAATTGTGTTTAGAAAAATAAAAAATTTGCGTAAATCTAAAAATACCTTACCTACATAAATAATCTAGTAACATTTGAGTACTTTCATATATAAGGTGTAAAAACTGGATTAGAGATTCCAAGTATTCAACGTGACGAATCTATCAGAGGTTAGTAGAACTGTTCTAATAATAAGAGAGAATTAATCGTTAATCACCCCCCCGACGTGGGCATGGCCAATGTCACCAACAACAAAACATTTAATTGCACTAAATTGGAAATATGTTGCAAGGGCATGATTGTTGCTTGTTACCATTTATTAATTTGCATTTACATTACATTAAACAACAATTGATGTGTTTTTAATTCGTGCAAGTGCAATATTGTAATTTTGTTTAAGTTATTAGTTTTCATCTTTGCTCTCATTTTCTTACTAATTTTGTGATATTTGCTTTTCATCCTATTTGAGGATTTCATTAGTGTATAATAAGATGAATTTGTAATTATTTGCAATTGATGAAATATTAGTATTAGCTGAACTTTGGGTAAGAATGCTTTTGTATGGTTTTATTATTAATGTACTCACATTCATTATTTATTGTAATTTAATATTAATTACGAACTAAAGATTATCATTTATCGGTACATTTTTCATCAGTTGCCCAACTATTTCATTACGAGAAATGATTGACGTCAGTATGTATATCTTATATGGGCGATTGTCATTCCTTAGTACACAATTACGTTAATTAAGTTTTTGTTAATCGTAACTTTTGGATACTTGCTTGTCACTGATATTTCAATTATACACAAAAATATACGTTTTTATTGTGTTTTATTTAAAATAGCAAGTTACAAAACTAAGTTCCCTTTTGTTACAGATTTTTGATGGTCATTTGCAGTTCGCGGTTCTTAATTAACTGACTTCCCTTTTTCTTTTACAAAATACAATTGTGTAATTTTTAATATCTCATAATGAAATGTAATAAACGTTTTAGATAAAATGCGGTATAAAAGATAAATTATGAAAAAACGTTTTAGTTGCAACTTTAACATTGATAAAATGTGGATAAAATACTATGTCATTACTTATGTAAATGATAATTAATGAAAAAAAAATGCAATTAGCAACAAAAAACATTTAGATAAAATACGATTTAAAAGTATAGTCATCAATTATAACACGTTAACACCTTATCACTTTCACGTATCTTAATTACTATTACTAGACTCAGTAGCGGCGACTTGGAGTTGAAAATCCAGTGGCGGCGTATGTGTAACTACACCTCGAATGCACATTTAGAATTCGACAATATACGACAAAGATAGAGCATTAGCCTAATGACTGAGGGAAATTAAATGGGCAATGCAGCCTTTTACCTTAATATTAATATTGTTATTTAATTAAACAAAATTTGCATAAAATAGAATTATGAGTAGTTACCTTATGTATATAGATTAGAGGGAAGTACTTGATGCTGTTCAATTAAACGTAGTTAGTCTAGAAATTAAATTTTCTTATACATATAGTAACCAAGTTTTGTTTTTAATGCCATTTTTTACACAAATGTTACAAATTTGTTTAGTTTAACGTGTTTCCTCTATTCTGTAACTTTTTAGCTATCCAATTGATTTAGTTTTTGTTTACTAATAAACATTTTCTTTTTGCTACATTGGCAGTTTTATAAAAATACAAATAACTCAGTCTATGTCCTTCTAATGTTTTGTATATGGACGTTAGTAGAAGCAGTCGCGACGCAGTACGCGTCTTGTGATGATCATTTAAGGTGGGATAAGCGTGTCCTATCGCCTTAACTAAATTCAGCATTCACAAGAACATAAGTTCATTCATAATTCCTGGGCTTATTCAGATTTGTTAGCATCGTACCTATAATAAGATTGCGTATTGTTTTATTTCTTTAATAAATTTATGTTTATGATGCTACCTATGTGAAATTTGTTATTTTATTATTTGGTTGATTAGAACTTATTGGGAAAATAAATAAAATAAATTAAAATTTATGTATTTTTGTTTGAAATACACTTGGCATCGTTACAATGATTTACACAAAATAATAACACTTACGGTTGCCAAAATCACAAAACCCTAAGTAGAACATATTTTTATAACAATATAAGCGATTTATAATAAATAATTTAAATTATTTATGACTTCTTAACCGAGTTGAAACATTTTTCTAATCAATTTATGTTCTGTAAAACATTGCTAAAAAAACCTTACCGATTCAAAGTTAGGCATTTACAGTAATTTTTGTCGTATCGTGTGAGTTCGCTAGCGTCGTAGACTGCGTTTTCAGAGCATTCTTCAATTAGACTTTACTTAACATAAGTGTCGAAACAGCAGTGGAGTTCTTGTGTTTACGCTTATTGTTGCTAAAATTTGCGTACACAATGTCTTAGTAAATTAGGATCGGAAAGATTTTTTTCAGTAATGTTTTAATAAATGTATACTGAATATAAATTTAGTGTTTACTGACTCGAGTCTTAATTTGTGGAACTCCATAATCATGAAATACATAAAGATTAATAAAAAGTTTCACAAGATTTACTGAATTACAACCTGACAATTGTTTCGACAGCTAAGCTGGCATTATCAAAAGTAAAATGAATATAAAATGGCGACGTGTTTGTTTATATTCGTATTATCTTTGATAATGTTAGCTTAGCTGTCGAAAATATTGCCAGGTTATAATTTAATAAATCTTGTGAAACTTTTTATTAATCTTTATTTATTTCAAGAACATAAATTGATTAGAAAAATATTCCATGTCGATTAAAAAGTCATAAATAATTTAACTTGTTTATTATAAATCGCTTATTATTTATAAAACTCATATTTATAAAAAAAAATGTTTACTTCTTCTGATTCTATATTCCCTTATGCAGAGACTTTTCCGAAGAATTTCTATTTTAATGTTTTAGTAGCTTAGAATAATCATAATTAGTATAGGACTGTCTCGAACAGGGGCCGAGTGGAGGAAAAGGACAGAAACAATGACATGATATTTGATCATGCAACAAAGAGAATGCACTTGCATTATAATATTAATCAGATATATGCAATTTTTCATACAACCCGATTAAATAATAATAATAATAATAATTGCTACAACCCATAACCTGGAAACCAGGCCCCAGAAGCTATAAGCTTGTGCGGGAGGGAGGGGGCGATTATTATTATTACGTAGGCCCTATGTGCGGCTGCAGCCGACTTACAGATGGAACAGCGCAAATCCCACATTTGTGTCACAGCTAAGGAAAACTGCAGAAAACCTTAACCAGATCTGCCGGCACCGGGAGTCGACCCCGGGCCGCCTGGGTGAAAGTCCGGCACGCCACACATTACACTACCAAGGCCAAATTGGTTGCATAATCTAACTTTCAAATTAAAAAATTTATTAATTTTTCCTTTATGAAATTAAATCTAGGTAATTAAAAGAAACATGCACACTAGAACTAATTAACCAGGTAAAGGATATGTAGAAATCTTGATTATCTATAGAATATACAGAATTTTGTTGTTAACTTGATGAAGTCTCGTTTTGATAATTTTTTCAACTTAATAAAGTTTAGTTCAAATTCAATGTAAGAAATCACCTGGAACAGACAAAATGTGTTGTATTGGGGATGTATGCAATTATATAGCGACTTACCTTGTCAAGTTTTAGTTAAGACAATGTTTTTGACATCTAAAAACATTCAGATAATGTTAAAGAAAGATGTAATGATTAGTTTTGTGAAGAAAGGAATATGTAAAAGGGTATTTTTAAGTAATTAAGCCTTTTGATAGTTTTAGGAGGTTGTATGCTCATCGATTTTGTATTTTGAAATTTAATTTTAATGATGACCCAAGTGTTGTATATCATTAAATTCAGAATTTTATTTTCCGTAAGTTTATCTAATTAGTTTAATGCCCAATTTCACCAATGTGGATTAACACTGGCAACAAGTTTAATGCCAGTGTTAACACCGGCATGATATTTTACTATTGTATATCAAATTGATGTTGGTGTTAACACTCAGATCAGTATTCAGCTCTAGGATTTTGATGGATTGTTTGAATAACACTCTCCTTAGACCAAAAAGATTATGAGTTATGGCACTTTAATAAATAAAATAGTACTTTAGATTATTATACATCTGATTATTTGCAATTAAGTTGAGAACTAAAATATATTCTAAACGAAAATAATAAATCTACTTGCAGACTTTTATGTTAGTATATTAATACATAATACTCGTACATTATAACACTCAGATCAGTATTCAGCTCTAGGATTTTGATGGATTGTTTGAATAACACTCTCTTTCGACCAAAAATATTATGAGTTATGGCACTTTAATAAATAAAATAGTACTTTAGATTATTATACATCTGATTATTTGTAATTAAGTTGAGAACTAAAATATATTCTAAACGAAAATAATAAATCTACTTGCAGACTTTTATGTTTGTATATTAATACATCATACTCATACATTATAACACTGTGCATTAAGAGCTTAGCAAGTGCTCCCATGTTTTCTTACGGGACGATACTGTCAAAAGGCCACTGCAACAGTTATGCATAGGATCCCACGAAGTCATTAGTCGCAGCACAAACAACAAGGTATTCACAATATTAATCAACGGTAAATCTATTAATGTTTCAGTTGACCGAGTGAAACCAGCATTTCTGGTATAACCGAACGCAACGCAAGCTCCTCCATTAAATACCACACCAGTTCCTTCCACCTTTTGAGCAACAAAAACAGGTCAGAAAAGGACGAAGCATAAAACTGCCAGTGAGGTTTCGTGACTCAGGGGTCAACGCCGTCACTAGGGAGGGGGTGATGTACGCACAGCAAACAATTCAAACTACGCGCTATTGGAACTACCGGAAAAGGTAATGAAACGTTGACAGCATCAGCGCCAGTGACTGAAGCCAACACCGGTCCGACCGTCCGACTTCACTTCGCTTCCGTCTCGTGCAGTAAACACCTCGTGTCCGAATCATTCTTTGTTTAATTTCTTTATTTGTAAGTTATTGTAAATTTTAATAAAACTGTTTTTGAAAAAATCTATAAAAATCAATTTTTAATAATGGCATTCATATTTAATGAAGTACAAAAGAGAAATATGGTAGAAATTGTTTATTATGAATTATTATTAATGTATTATTTAAAATTTATTTAGTAGGTCTGTCAGTTAGTGACTGAGAGTAGTTCTTAATGATCTGTAGTAGTTCTACTACCTACTTAAAATTAATATCAGATCATTGAGTGCAGATGTAACCTAGAATTTCCAAGGCCTTCTCTGAATCAAAATTCCGTTGCTCACACCTTACATACAGTAGTGTTTGTTATTTTCTTCAAGCAACATATTATATGGTGTTATGTTTACATTGCTGATTCTACAACATAATCGTTTTTATAATACAATTTTATGAAGTCAGTCACTTAAATGATAATTCCGCGAACGCAGATAATTAAGAAAATGATATTGGTGTAGGTCGAGTCGTAAACGATGATGGATCGCAAAATCGGGGAATCCTCCCATTGAATCACGGATATTATAAACAACAACAATTAATAAAGAAGTAGTAGAGAATCTGAGTCAACGTGTAATCAACACTTGTGTAAACATATAAAATGATATCAGATTTCAAGCAGCACTGATATTATCTCAGCTGTTAAAAATGTCGCGACGTACGTTATGATTAAGTATGGATAGGGGCAATAGATGTTCATTTTCATTTTACTTCTCTTCTTAAAATTAACTAAATTAATGTTTTTGTAATTAAATTACATTTTTAAACTTTGCCCTTTTACCCTGGTAATGTTTGTGACCCAGATTTTCATTTTCTTGTTTAGGTTAGCATCATTAATTAACACTAATTAGTACATTCCATAGGCGATTGGAATTCGATGCGGAAAACTCTTACCCAATTTTTTACTATTACAAGTTGAGACTAGACTTAACCAATTTTACAGTAAAAAAATATGCGAGGTCACGGTTAAATAAAATTAAAATCCCGTTGTAGACAAACGTCTTGTAAAAATTAAAAGCTTAATACACAATTTTGTATATTTACGTTTTGTATTACAAAAATTAGTCGTCAAAAATGAGACATGCATTTTAGTAAAGCAAAACCACTATGTCAACGAAGGGAAGCGATTTAATTTGCAATAGTACAATGTAACACAATTGGACGCTTGAAAGTGGTGTGTTTGGACTAGAAAAATACACAGTAATATGTGATTTCATCATGTTTCTCTGGCTTTAAAATTTCAAACCTTGCACTAGCATATACAGTTAACTTTATCTTTTTATTAATGATATCAATATCACCATGAGCGCGTTATAATTTTATACGCACTTTTATAAAAACGTCGGTCAAAATTATTAAAGATTTGAACTTTCTCTCATCAAAAAACTGTATTAAGATTTTTTGTTCCAAATGCCATCAGAAATGCGCTGGTAAAGTCTGGTGCAGGGGCTATGAGACACCCTGTATACAAGCAAATAAACTTATCAAAAAGAAAAACTAGTACATGGTTTATCCAGCGCAGTGAAATTTTAACTGGTTACCTTTAAACATCTTTTGAACCTTGACAAAGAAAATTTTTGTAATTATGATGTAAAATATTTGGTAAATTTGGTCAGAGATTTAAAAACCTAAATTAAATTATAGATTATTATTTATTTATTCTACTTATTACATTATTAGGTACACATATACTATTATGCACAGTATTAAATCTATTGGTAGAAAGGAAGTACATTCAGCTGAAAGGCTGTTCTCCCAAGTTCCAGTGGCAGTTAACAGTGTGTTAATAAAAAGTAACTAGATTATTGTTGCTAATACTTTCAAAAAACAACTGAACATTTTCAAATTGCTTATACACAACAATCTTTCCGCAATTTCAAACTTCACAAAAACAATTTTGTCACAGGACTTCTGGTACGAATTAAACCTCGAATTTAATCTCCTTGCAGGTTTGTCATTAGGATTCATTAATAGTAATGCCGTTAGTAAATATAATCTACAATAATATCCACTGTTTCCAAGAAGATAATACAGAAAAATGTCATTATTTTTAAATCTTCATCTATTTTAAGCATTTAAATAAAATTTGAGCGTAGCTAGACTATGATGCGAGTTTCTTTATAATGAATACTGTATGTAGGAATTATACGCTATAAACCATTGAATAAAACTCTAAAATTAATTTCAACTGTAACCCACTGCATATCTTATTAAGCATATAAAATCTGACTTGTTGGTATGGGATGATTTAGTTTTTTGGTAGCTTCCAAAGTCTACTCCGATGTCTCTGATAATCTTTCCACTGTAATTTTATTCATTCTACATATTTTACTGAATTATCAATCATCAATCCCAAATAAATTTAATCTTAATAAGTCACAGTTACATTAGACGTCAGAAGATGAATGCGCAGGATAGAAATTTACCACTTTCATTCCGAATGCCAATATCAACCAGCATATAATGTGTATTTTTAGCTAAATAACTTATGTACTAGCTAATCTGGTATTTTACAACTTGTCGTGCAGGTTATGAAAATTTCTAAAATTTTGACTAGATAATTATAAATTCAATATTTCAGTTTATTTACATCCATTTGACAGTTCACAGTTATCAGCTTGTAATTGAGTTTAACTACTGAATAGTATCCTGTTACTTTAACTTTAGCATTACTGTGCATTAGGGGTAAGAAGATGCTATAATTGCAACGGTTACGGGCATAAGGCTAGTGAGTGCCGAAAAGAAACAACATGTCCACGATGTAGCGGGCCGCATAGTCTAAAATAGTGTAAGAGTAATGAGAAAAATGCATTAACTGCCTTAATGCAGTACGGAAATTAAATCTGAAATTCAATGTGGAACATGAAGCCTGGGATAAAACGTGTCCGGTTTTGCAGCATTATCAGGAAATTGAATATAATAAAGTTGATTTTTTAGGTTAAAGGAAAATCGTTTACATGATGATAAAGTAGAAAATTGTGGAATTATGTATACTAATATTGAAAAGTACCTTGCGCATACCGAACAACTGCAAATCTTAGCAGAAATGTACCAACCACCCTTACTAATGCTAAGTGAAACGTGTACAACTGACCAGATTAATGATTGTGAACTCAGTGTTGATAACTATAACATATTAAGATGTGACTCCCATAGTAGGCATACTGGAGGCGTAATAATGCTTTTTAGAAAAGACATTAAATTTAAATTTCTAACAAAAGACATACTTGAAAAGAACGCGTGGATAATGAGTGCTAAGGTGACCAAACGTCTCCCTCGCGGCATATATACCGTATTGTATCATTCCCCAAACCAAAGTGACAGTGAATTCCTCGAATTCTTTGAAAATCGGTGTGAACAAAATTTATCCAATAATGAAAGACATGTAATAATTGGAGACTTTAATATTAATTGGTTTAAAGTAACATCTAGTAGTAATAAGTTAAAAAATATTGTTCATTTTTATGGTATGAAGCAAATTGTAAAATCGGCAACAAGAGAGGTTGAAAATAGTAGAACTTTAATAGATTATGTGATTACCAATGACAACAATTTAGAAGCAATAGTACCCCAGTCCCCTAAAATTTAGTGATCATTCCTTTGTCGGAGTTCGTTTTCAAAACCAAAATTTTACAACAAAGTATTTCGAAACTAGAACAATCAGGTCAACAAAAACATACACGGATATCAAAATGCAAACGTTGTTAACACAATACGAGTTTGTAAACAACACTAATGTTGATGTCATGTGTGCTGAATTGCAAGAAAATTTACAAAACTGTGTCAATAGTTTAATGCCATGAAAAAAACAATTACAATAAAACCCTTAGAAACAGTAAATCTCAATATTACGAACGCGAGATCAATAAACTTAAATATGATTCGGGCAGATTATGGAAAATGTTGAAAGGCCTATTAAATAATAAAAAAAATTGTAGCTCTAATTATATCACTTTTAATGAAAAAAAATTTATGATCCGGAAGAAATAGCTAAAAATTTTAATGAATATTTTATTAGCAGCATTGAACAAATTCATTCGAGTATTAGCAGCAATAGTTTAATCAATTTCAATAATATAGGAAGAAACTGTGAGGCAATTTTTAACTTTTCTCCAATTTCAGTTCAAGATCTTCAAAAAGTCATTAGCGGTATAAAAAATAAAAGTTCGACGGACGGGATCAAAATAAATACGAGGGTAGATCAGTATTTACGGTCCCTGACATAGTAGGCTTTGCATGATATCGTCACTCATTTTTCTATGAGAACTGTCATTACTAATTATTTGTTGTGTCAAGTTTTGCGTAGGTGCGTGTTGTTCTTTGAAAGTTATTAATAATTAAGCTGGTCGATAACAGACAATTTTTAAAAATGGAAAAAAGTGAAGTCAGAGCGGTGATAAAGTATTTGCAAAAAAAAGGATTAACACCTACTGAGATTCACAAGGATATGACAGACGTTTTAGGGGACTCTGCCCCTTCTTACCAAGTGGTGAAAAATATGTCTCGTGAGTTTAGATTAGGCAGAACAACTTGCGAACATGCGAAAGGTGCGGGACGTCCAGTCTGTGTCACCGTTGACAAAAACATCAATTTGATCCATGATATGGTAATGGCAGATAGAAGACTGACTATTCGCCATATCGCGGAAATAACGAACATCTCTTATGGGTCAGTTGAAAATATTTTAAGAAATGTTCTTGATCTCAGAAAAATTTCGGCGCGTTGGGTTCCAAAGATGCTGACCGTCGATCAGAAACGCTCTAGAGTGCTGCATTCGGAAGCCAATTTGGAGTACCTGAAGGCCAATCGGAAGCAATTTCTCACTCGCTTTGTGACTGTGGATGAAACATGGGTGCACCATTTTGATCCTGAGACGAAAAGACAAAGTTTGGAGTGGCATCACAGAGGTTCTCCACCTCCACGTAAATTTCGAGTTCAACGGGCGGCTGGAAAGATTATGGCCACAGTGTTCTGGGATGCAGAAGGAATTTTGATGATCGATTATTTGCAGCGTGGACACACAATAACGGGTTCTTATTATGCAGGGTTAATTCCAAAATTGCGCGAAAGCATCGACCGAAAAAGACCAGGAAAGTTGGCACACAAAATTTTGTTCCATCAGGACAACGCTCCAGTCCACAAGAGCTGCATTGTCATGGCTGCCATACAGAACGCTGGCTTTGAAATCCTAGAACACCCTCCATATTCACCAGACCTGGCACCCAGTGATTACCATCTATTTCCAAAATTAAAGGAAAACCTGCGTGGAAAAAAATATGGAGACGATAATGAAGTTATGACCGAAGTAAATGGCTGGTTTGAGGAGCAACCGGAAAACTTCTTCCTGAAAGGCATTGAAGCATTGGAACATCGGTGGACCAAGTGCATTGAAGTCCAGGGAGATTATGTTGAGAAATAAATAAATAATGTTTTAAAAATTCTTTCTCTTTCTATATCAGGGACCGTAAATATTGATCTTCCCTCGTATAATTAAAGATTCGATGTCTATTATAGGAGACGTGTTGGTAAACATAATCAATAGATCATTTGAAACTTCAAAATTTCCGCAAAGTTGGAAAACGGCTACAGTTATTCCGTTGCCGAAAATTGCAGGGACTAATAAATGCGATGAGTATAGACCCATAAATATGTTACCCACATTAGAAAAAATTATGGAGCAAATTGTTAAAATTCAATTAGTAGGTTTATAGATGGTTTAGAAGTTATTTAACTAATAGACATCAAATTACCAGGTTTAATGAAGTCAATTCATCCAAAAGACAATGCAATCTGGGGGTACCGCAAGGGTCAATCTTAGGTCCATTACTATTTATACTTTATATCAATGATATAGACACGCAACTTAATGCCTGTGATATAAATCTGTTTGCAGATGATACCTTAATAACAGCATCGGACATAGATGTTAAACTAGCGATACAAAAGGTAAATTCAGACATGACAAATATAACAAGTTGGTTAAAACTGAATAAATTAAAACTTAATACATAAAAAACTATAGCTATGATAATATTAAACAAGGTATGCTCTAATTTAACGGATGGGGTAAACATTAATGGAGAAATTATAGAAATTGTTGATGAAATGAAATATTTAGGAATTATAATAGATAATAGACTAAAATTTAGCAAACATGTAGATTATGTTGTAAAGAAGACAGCTAAAAAGATAGGTTTCTTAGGTAGATTAAGCAATAAATTAAACATATGGTCTAGAATATTAGTATATAAGAGTATTATTGCTCCACATTTTGAGTATTGTGCCTCGATTCTATTCCTAATAAAGGAAACTGATATGCAAAGACTTCAAAAATTACAAATCAGAGCTATGAGGATTATTCTGAGTTGTAACAGAAGAACTAGAATATCCCTTATGCTGGATATGCTAAATTTTTTCACCATAAAACAAAGAATTTATTATAAAACTCTATTTTTAATTTTTAGAATAATGAACGGGCAGTTACCACATTACATGTCAAAATTCATGACGTATAACAGGGAATACCATGAATATAACACTCGAAATATTAATGAATTTAGATTACCATTGCATACAACATCATCCTCACAAAATAATGTATTCTATAAGGGGTTAAGATTATATAATGAACTACCACAGGATGTTAAAAATTCAAGTAATAATAGAGAATTTAAGCGAAACTGTTGTAATTTTATTAGAAGTAATGTAAACTAAATTGATTTATACCAGTACTTACAGATTATATACAGCGGTAGGTAGTAATTAGTATTTTAGCATGTAAGCAACCAAATGTATCTAAATAACATCATATGATGGAAATAAAGAATCTAACTAACTAACCAACTAACTAACTAACATTAATTTAAACAGGCTCCTATGTACAGGCAGATAGTATGTACATTCAAGTGGTGATTATGCTAACAGCTCGTTAAGCATTTAACAGCTTATTTATGTTATTTATTTAACTAACAATGATGAATATGACCGTAGAGCAGTGATGTCAGAATCAAGTCGCCGTCGTTGCTTCCCCTGACCAGCTGGAGCTCCCACTACGCTCCCTTTGGCCGCACCGACCTACGGCGACAGCGTTCATTGATGTTCTTAATAATTTTTAAACATACATAAATAGAAAATAGCAATTCATATTTAATGTAAATAGCTTTTAAAATTTTTATTTTATTTCATTTTTCTACTTCTTTATCAATTTTATAACATAAGTAATTCGTAGAGTTTATTATGATTTTTAAAATCTCGTGTGAGAGATAAGATAATGCAAATACTTCAACAAACGTTGTCGCTGTTGGTCGAGTACGACCAACCACTCCATGGTAGGAGATAGAGCTGATAAGGGGAAGGAACGACAACCGCACGATCTTGACATCACTGCTGTAGAGTGGCCAAATCCCTTTGAGGTGGCTGTTTGACCCACATTTATTATTACATAAATTATACTGAAATTATTTCTCACCAATATGAGTAAGCATATGTTTTTTGAGACGACTTTTCCTTGTACATTTATAATAACACAAATTACACTTAAATGGTTTCTCACCACTATGAATGAACATGTGACTTTTAAGATTGCTCTTCTCTGAACCTTTATAGTCACATAAATTACACTGAAATGGTTTCTCACCACTATGAGCGAGCATGTGTCTTTCGAGACTACTCTTCATTGTACATCTATAATCACATAAACTACACTCAAATGGTTTCTCACCACTATGAGTCAGCATGTGGACTTTGAGACGACCCTTCACTGAACATTTATAATTACACAAATTACAGTCAAATGGCTTCTCACCACTATGAGTGCGCGTGTGGATTTTGAGATCACTCTTCCTTGAACATTTATAAGCACATAAATTACACTCAAATGATTTCTCACCACTATGAATGAGCATGTGGAGTTTGAGATGACTCTTCCTTGAACATTTATAATCACATAAAATACACTCAATTGGTTTCACACCAGTATGAGTGAGCATGTGAGTTTTGAGAGTAGATCTCAGTGAGCATTTATAATCACATACATTACAATTAAATGGTTTCTCAGCACTATGAGTGAGCATGTGGAGTTTGAGACGCCTCTTCACTGAACATTTATAATCACACAAATTACACTCAAATGGTTTCTCACCACTATGAACAAGCATATGGTTTTTTATACTACTCTTCATTGTACATTTATAATCACACAAATTACACTGAAATGGCTTCTCGCCACTATGAGCAAGCATATGATTTTTGAGATTACTTTTCATTGTACATTTGTAATCACATAAATTACACTCAAATGGTTTCTTACCACTATGAGTGAACATGTGGATTTTGAGACTGCCCTTCGTTGTACAGTTATATTCACATAAATTACACTTAAATGGTTTAACACAGCTGTGAGTGAGCATGTGTCTTTCGAGACTATTCTTTATTGTAGATTTATAATCACATAAATTACAGTCAAATGGTTTATCACTGCTATGAATGAGCATGTGGGCTTTGAAACGACCCTTCACTGAACATTTATAATCGCATAAACTGCATTCAAATGGTTTCTCACCAATATGTATGGCCATGTGGCTGCTTAGATCATTTCTGCTTGAACATTTAAAAGTACATATATTACACCCAAACCATTTTTCTCCCGTATGTGTCAGTATGTGTTCATCTAAACTAGTTCTTTTTGAAAATTTTAATTGATGTTTCCCACATTTGGCGCTATTAATTTGTGTACTACTGGTGATACTAACAAATGGTTCCTCTTTACTCTCAATATTTGTTTTCATCTCATTTTTGATATTATAGTCTTCTATTAGTTGAGATTCTATTTTGATATCCTGATCGGTTTCAGTTTTTATTGCAGTTGCTACATCATCGCTATCCATTATTACCAGTCTTTTATAAAATTACAACTTGAACAAATATTAACTTCATAAGATCGGAAGAGCATATGCAATTACCATTTAAATAAAGATTTTCGGGCTTATCTATTCATATATATTTTATCGATTCACTGTGTAGAAAGATGAAGATTGGCCATGACCTTTCGGAACAGTTCTCTTCTGTATAGTGTTTCACATAACAAACTGTAGTTAGAAAAATAAAACATTTGTGTGGGTAAATTTAAATAAACTAGTAACATTTGGGTACTTTCATATAAGGTGTATAAACTAGATTAGAAAATCCAAGTAAGAATTCAACGCGACAAATCTGTAAAACCCGTAGAACCGTAAAAGAGAGAATTATTTTTCCAGTGTCATGTGCCAATGTTACCAACAACAAAACATTTAACTGAATTAAATGGGAAGTATGTTATAGTAGTCGCAAAACGAGAAGAGCCTGTTGACGTCACCTGAGTACTATACTAAATTACGTTCGGACTGGTTTATTTTTTTAATAGGGGGATGTTTTACTTGTGTTAGAAGCAGGGACTGGAACAGGAACCCAAAATAATCGGAACCGGAACCGATTACTTTTATGGAACCGAAACCGGAATCGGAACCCTTACTAAAATCCGTGTTAATGTTAAGATGAGAACCCGAACTGTTATAAATTTTCGAAGAAACCGGTATTTTTCGGTTCCTTATTTCGGTTCTACTGGTAAATAAAAAAAGTAGTTCAACATTCTCCCAACAGCGCTACCATAACCATTTCTTACTAAGTCGATGTTGATACTAGATTCACTTCCACTACTAATTGACCAATAGTGTGAATTGACTAGAAAAGTGTTACGTCACATTTTATATTGGTAGCCCTGAATATTTCCAAACAAATTTCATCTTGAAAAGAATCTACAATATTAACCACGTTCGGTACTTCACGTCTGTTTACTCCAAGAGCTCAGTTTCTATGGTATCCATTATTGTAAATAATTGTAACTATAGCACTAGAGTTTCTCGAGTAAAAAGAGTTGAAATACCGAAGAGCAAATATATTTATCAATTATCACCTATATTATAAACAATACTTTAACCTAACATGCATCGACTCTCAGTTATCAAGGTCGTATTTATTTGGAGATATATACCAACATAAAATGTGACGTCATTACTTTTACTTCCGAAACCCTTATGGAACCTAAAGAAATCCTGGAACCGGAACCTTAATGTTTAGAAAATTAAAATTGGAATCGGAACCGAAACCTTTATTTTGAATTTTCAAGAACCGGAACTGGAACCGTAACCTATATTTGTAAAAGGTTCCAGTCTCTGGTTAGAATAGTCATTATATAATTGGTATTAATATTATTATTGATGGTGGTTATTATTATCATAATAATTACTATTATTGTAAGTTGATTATATAAAGTACTTGTTAGTTATTTAAGCTTTTATTCATTATTATTAATCATACATTACCTAACCATATTCAGTCACCTGTACTTACGTAAAGATTCTATATAAGATAGCAAATTCATTAAGAAAAGTTAGTCAGCATTTATTGCGAGCTCTTTGAGGTCGATTGAAGTTACAATATAAGCACTGCATATAAGCACTTACCCTAATAGTGTTTTATCCATTTGCTTTAACACCTGTCAAGTTATTCTAGAGCGTCACTTTTACTTTAACTTTCGTCTGTCGTATAGTAGTAATTAAAAACATTATTTGTTACGCCACTATTCCGATGTTAGCCAATGTTAGCGCGAGAACAACACGCATCTTTTATGACGTCAACAGGATTTCCACATTTTGCTACTACTCTACTAAGGCTTGGCTGTTGGGGATCTTCAAGACAACGTCAAGCCTCATTTAAATGCGGCAATTGGCGGCAACATTTTATGAAGACAGTATTGGAAAACTTGTCCACAGATACGACAGATGCCCCAATCTTTATGGTGACTATGTCGAAAAGTAACCATAAGTATACAGAATTTTTAGTAATAAAATGATTTGTTTATATACATTTGTCTTTTATTTATAGCCTATCGGAGGTTGAGAAAAACGACCCTCGTATTTTATGTATAGTTCCCATATTATTAAAATTTTTAACGTTTACATTATTCAAGGCCAGCTTTTCAACAAAAGACAAGATTATATAATAATAAAGCTAAGAAGTGACCTGATTCCGAATTTACACATAATTTTATGGGTGGAGAATTTACATGAAGTATCAAAACACCAAAAACCAGAATATTATTATGTTAATTTTTAAGTCGAGTAGCATCATCCAAAATATCTTAAATCTTAAAAGCATAAAGTAGATTTTTGTTGTAAAATGGTAGGTATATTTATAGCATTTGATTTTAAGTTGTCATTCATCGTCAGAGATGAGTTTGGTGTGGCCTGTCACCATTTATATTTTTACGAATCAGATTTTCCACGAAAACTAAACGTTGATGAGCATTTTTAAATATATATTTAAAAATATAAACAACGTTCTTGGAAACGCTAACAATTATAGATTAAAACAAATTTTCTACTTGTACATATTCTCGTTAAAAAATAAATCTTGTATGCACCACGAGCGCTAATAGATGATAATGGCGACTTCCATCCCTCGGGCTCTTCAGGCTCTCGAGTCGGAACATCGTCGCCCTCCTGGCATTGTGGTCATCGTAACGCCCTTAATACATACATAACTATTTAATCCAACCTCAGATGTGGCGGGACTTGGTTTTTAAGCGGTTTTGCCACCCCGATATCCCAGTTATAGGCGTGGTGTGCTCCTGACAGAGCTTCGTTTCGAGGCTACTTCATAGGGCCCATCGAAGTAGCATCCAAGTCTGTACATGTTAAGGTCAAGTTGTCTTGAACGTGACAAACCTATTTGACAGAATTCAACCAAACTTGTTATCACAACGAAAGGCCTAAAAGTGGTAAAACAGTTCCAATCCCACAATATTTTGTACTGTTCAGATGTATCATGCGATGTTTAAGTATGAAAAATGGTGTTGTAGTATGTGTTTGTTAAGGCAACCCATCCACCTCAAAAGTGCTAGAACTGTGGAGGGGGTGGAACTGAAATCACGTTTATATTATAAATGTATACCATAAATCGGAGCGAATTGACCAAAGTTACACATTCGTTCTGATTATTTCTTGAGCCATACAAGCTATTTATCAAAGTGTTGCAGTATTGGTTTGAGTCTATAGTAGAAGTTTGTATTTTATTTTTTAAGATTTGGATAATTGTTTGAAAGTAGAATTAAAAGTAAAGACGGCTCTGGTCAACTTCACCCCCTGATGGGGCGAATTTCACCGGTCATTTATTTTGCATTATAATTTTCCTGCAAAGAAGGAGAATATACAGCAAAACAGCTTTATTTTATTTGCAAAAATAAACAAAATATGACTGCTTATCGCAAATCAAGATTCGTAATATACAAATCTTCATTAGCATAACGACAAATGGGAAAATTGTTACTGAATATTAAAATGTGATAAGTCTAGGTCAAAACTCAAAACACCTCTCCCAGTCCAATTTTAGTACATATGTCAGTTTTCTAATAGTTTTGGAATCGGGCATAGCCAAAATCTTCTTTATCAAGTCAAATAAAATAAGATTTGTATTTCCGAAGATACTTCACTACCATATCAGATTCATGTTCGTTGATAATGCCAGTGTGATGCTTAATAGTCTTTGGTCTGGTCTCTTGACCAGCATCCAGTCTTTTTTAGTAATTGAATTCTGATCCTAGGCAAAAGAATTGCGAAACACAAATCATTCTAATGCACCAACCTGTTCACAAATTTCTTTATTTAAACTAGATTTTTCACTAGATCCATCACTACCTGACCAATTCCTATCTGAATAACTTGAAACATTTCTGCTTAAGATTTCTTTTTACTTTCTCAGTTCCTGATGCACTGGCTTGAGGTTCAAGTTCGCCCCATTTTCACTGATTATTTGTCAAATTTTAGATTTATTATTAAAAATTTAAAATAATGTTATATCTTATATCGAAAGATTGTTAATATATACTTACTTAGTAAACACAATAAACTATAACATATGTGAATATCATATGTTTGAGACCCTATGATTTTGCTGCTTGATAAAAAGTTTGAAGTTGTCTAAAATCTTAATTAAAATATTCTAGATAACCTAATTAAATGAAACATTCAAAGAAAAATTAATGATAAAATTATTTGAAATTGAGGTCAAATTCACTCCACCGTTCAACTCTACTCCGCTTTAGAGTAATATAAAATTTTCTATACACAAACATAAAAACGTTTTGTCAACATAAAAAACAGAACAAACACCAGTAGATGGTTTATCTAGTACAGTTATTTTAACTGGTTATCTTTAGGTCAGAGATTTAAAAACCTGAATCAAATTATAGATTATTATTAATTTATTTATTTGTTTATTCTACTTATTACATTATTAGGTATAACCATATTACAGGTACATAGGGTATTACAGTTTATTAAATATATTGGTAGAAAGGGAAGACATTCAGCCGAAGGCTGTTTTTCTGTCCCTAAAGTGGGTCAGCCATTCAAGAACTAACCTCGTCTGGTCTTGTTAAACGTTCACGATCAGCAGTTAAGGTTGAGTTTCTAGGTAGAGGATCTAGCTTGAATAACATATTATTAAAAATACAAAAACGACATGTTTATTAGTACACAACAAAACAGAAAAACAAAACACACAAAAAATATAAGTTTGTAATAATGTAATGTAATAATTGTATAAGACTCTAGTAAAGGTTAAAGCGATAGGAGTATATGCCACATACAGTCTTTTTGTGACAACTTTAAATTTAGTTACAAGTTGTGTTTATATGAATTAAATATAATGATCGCAGCAAAATAATGTGCTTGTCAAACCAGGTAGTTACTACAAATTTTACCTGACGCAAGTTTTATATTGTACCAATTTTCGGTTAAGAAATGCTTATTAATGACATACTTGCAGTTCAGTGAACAATATTTCATGTTACATATTAGTTAATTAAACAAAATTATTTCTTAATAAAGACCTACAAAATATTCCCTTTTAATATTATAATAAAAATCTTAAATTAAATCTAATTTAAATTGTACTATTACTATATCTTTGATTGTTTGTATATTATTGCCAGTATAAGTTTAAGTTCATAAAACTTCAGTAACTTAGCAACTACTAACCCACTTTTATGATAAACCACATTTTACAATATGCAATTGTTATTTATTTAACTAACGTTGGTGAATATGACAGTATGAGTGACCAAATGCCTTTTGAGGTGGCTCTTTGTTCCACATTGATAATTACACTGCAATGATTTTACACCACCATGAGTAAGCATGTGTTTTGAGACGACTCTTTTACGTGCAGTTATAATCACATTAATTATATTCAAATGCTTTCTCACCACTATGAGCATGCATATGTTTTTTGAGACTACTCTTTATTGTACATTTATAATGACATAAATTACACGCAAATGGTTTCTCAACATTATGAGTGAGCAAGTGGACTTTGAGACGACTCTTCACTGAACAGTGATAATCACACAAATTACACTCAAATGCTTTCTCACCACTATGATTAAGCATATGTTTTTTGAGATAATTCTTCATTGTACATTTATAATCACACAAATTACACTCAAATGGCTTCTCACCACTATGAGTCAGCATGTGAGGTTTGAGATTACTCTTCCTTGAACATTTATAATTGCACAACATACATTCAAATGGTTTCTCATCACTATGAGTGAGCATGTGAGTTTTGAGATTACTTTTCATTGAACATTTATAATGACATAAATTACACTCAAATGGTTTCTCACCAGTATGAGCAAGAATATGGTTTTTGAGACTACTCTTCCTTGTACATTTATAATCACATAAATTACACTCAAATGCTTTCTCACTACTATGAGTGAGCATGTGGGTTTTCAGACTATTCTTCATTGTAGATTTATAATCGCATAAACTACACTCAAATCGTTTTTCACCACTATGAGTGAGCATGTGGGGTTTCAGATGACTGTTCCTTGAACATTTATAATCACACAAAATACACTGGATTAGTTTCTCACTACTATGACTAAACATGTGGCTTTTGAGATTGCCCTTCTCTGTACATTTATAGTCACATAAATTACACTCAAATGGTTTCTCACCACTATGAGTGAGCATATGGGTTTTGAGAAGACTCTTCACTGAACTTTTATAATCACATAAACTACACTCAAATGGTTTCTCACCACTATGAATGAGCATATGAGTTTTGAGATGACTCTTCACTGAACTTTTATAATCACATAAACTACACTTAAATGGTTCCTCGCCACTATGAGTGAGCATGTGTCTTTCAAGACTACTCTTTCTTGAAGATTTAAAATCACATAAATTACAGTCATATGGTTTCTCACTGCTATGAGTGAGCATGTGGTCTTTAAGATTACTCTTCCTTGAACATTTATAACCACACAAATTACACTCAAATGGTTTCTCATTACTATGAGTGAGCATGTGGGTTTTGAGACTACCCTTCATTGTACATTTATAATCGCATAAATTACACTCAAATGGTTTCTCACCACTATGAGAGAGCATGTGGTTTTTGAGACTGCTCTTTTCTGAACCTTTATAATCACATAAATCACACTTGAATGGTTTCTCACCACTATGAATGAGCATGTGCCTTTCGAGACTACTCTTTATTGTAGCTTTGTATTGACATAAACTACACTTAAATGGTTTCTCACTATTATGAGTGAGCATGTGGGCTTTGAGACGACTCTTCACTGAACATTTATAATCACATAAACTACACTCAAATGGTTTCTCACCTCTATGAGCAAGTATATGGTTTTTGAGACTACTCTTCATTGTACATTTATAATCACATACATTACATTCAAACGGTTTCTCACCACTATGAGTGAGCATGTGGGTTTTAAGAGTAGTCTTCATTGTACATTTAAAATCACATAAATTACATTCAAATGGTTTCTCGCCACTATGAGTGAGCATGTGGGGTTTGAGATTACTCTTCCTTGAACATTTATAATCACATAAAATACACGCAATTGGTCTCTCACCACTATGAGTAAGCATGTGGGTTTTGAGACGACTCTTCACTGAACATTTATAATCACATAAACTACACTCAAATGGTTTCTCACCACTATGAATGAGCATGTGGATTTTTAGATTACCTTTTACTGAACATTTATAATCACACAAATTACATTCAAATGGTTTGTCATCAACATGTATGGCCATGTGGCTGCTTAGATCATTTCTGCACAAACATTTAAAATCACATATATTACACTTAAACCATTTTTCTTCCGTATCAGACAATATGTGTTCAGTTAAACAAGTTCTTTCTGAAAATTTATATTGATGTTTTCTACATTTGTCACTATTAATTTGTGAACCACTGGCGATACTACAAAATGGTTGCTCTGCATTCTCAATTTTTGTTTTAATCTCACTTTTGGTCTTATAGTCATCTATTAGTTGTAATTCCATTTTGATGATATCTTGGTCCATTTCAGTTTTTATTGCAGTTGCTACATCATCCCCATCCATTATAACAGTATTTTATAAAATTACAACAAATATTAACTTCGGAAGATCTGAAGAGCAAATGCATTTATCATTTAAATAAATGTTTTCAGGCTTATCTATTGATATGTATGTTATCAATTCACTGTGTAAAAAGAATATGGTTGGCCATGACCTTTTGGAACAGTTCACTTTTCTGTATAGTGTTTCACATCACAAATTGTAGTCAGAAAAAGGAAATAATTGTGTAGGTAAATCTAATTAACTACATAAATAAACTAGGAACATTTGGGTACTTTTATATATGATGTAAAAACTAGATTAGAAAACCAAATAATAACAATTCAACGCGACAAATCTGTAGAACCGTAAAAGAGAGAATTTTATTTTCCCCCATGGGCATGTGCTAATGTTACCAACACCAAAACATCTAACTGCACTAAATGGGAAATATGTTCCAACGGCATGGTTGTTGCCATATAAAATTTAAGTAAGTGCAGTATTAGTGATCTTAAGGTTGTTTTGGTTCGTTGTTTTTATGGCAGCTCCAATCTTGCTGCGTTACTACGTTAGTTATTTAATAAGTAATGTTGTATAATTAATTTTATTTCATTTCGTATTTCAAACAATTGTTTATATACTACAATTAGTAAAATAAAGTATAACTTGATTTCCGTTGTCAATGACACCGGAGTTTAAGACGTTCTTGATCTTCGTTGTTGTTGGCAACGTAAAAATCATTTGATGTTGCACAACAGCCACACGTGACATGCAGCTTTTTATCTCCTTGGTTACGGATGAATTTTAAAAGGGAGAAATTAGGATTGAAATACGAAATAAAATAAAATAAGTTATGCAATACGGAGATCAAGCGTCTTTAAATCCTCGAAGATGGCGGCGCCTCGGCGTTATAATACATCTTCTCGTATTTAAAGTATCGCTTGATCTCCTAATTACATAATATATATTAAGCAGTATTTTGTATATTTAATAATAATAATAATAATTACTACAACCCATAACCTTAACCAAGGCCCCAGAAGCTATAAGCTTGTGCGGGAGGGAGGGGGCGATTATTATTATTATGTAGGCCCAATGTGCGGCTGCAGCCGACTTATAGATGGAACAGCGCAAATCCCACATTTGTGTTACAGCTAAGGGAAACTGCAGAAAACCTTAACCAGATTTGCCAGCG
This sequence comes from Agrypnus murinus, assembly GCA_929113105.1. Classification (NCBI taxonomy): domain Eukaryota; kingdom Metazoa; phylum Arthropoda; class Insecta; order Coleoptera; family Elateridae; genus Agrypnus; species Agrypnus murinus. The sequence goes on from OV816027.1 coordinate 6,918,897, forward strand.
CCGGGAGTCGAACCCGGGCCGCTTGGGTGAAAGTCCGGCACGCCAGACATTACACTACCAAGGCTTCCAAATATCCTTCCATCCTTCCTAGTAGCACATATACTATATTATATAAATATTCGTTTCGACATCCGCCTAAATATTTAGCTAATATATTATTTAAAATATTTCTTTAATATTATTTCATATTATTTATATATAATATTTATATTTATCTACGACAATCTGTCAACCTAATAATAACAAAATATTTGTTGGATATTCGTTTCAAAATATTAAAAATTACACACAAATAACATGTTTATTTAATATGTATAGTAATATATTTCTAAATATTTCATTTTTAATATTTTATAAATATCTTTCTAATCTTTTTTAAATATTTAAAAAACAATATTATATTTATATTTTTTAAATATTAAAGAAATATTGTGTGTTACTGGGGCTGTAACTATTATTCAGTTTATTTAAAATGCATTTCTTTTGAATGCATACGGGTACTATCTTATAGTATACTATTCTGTACCCCTAGGTTCGTAAATTAACCACAGTAACCGTAAGCTCAGTTTCGTGTTTCAAAATATACCCTTCCTTAAAAAAATTATTATAATAAATTATAAACCACGGTTCTTGGAAAAATGTTTTTTCCGGTAACCACTAGTAACCACTGCAACTGCAGATAAACGTGGTTGTTTGCGTTGAATTTCATTGGCTGAAATTTTAGAGACCAGAAATTTTCCCCAATTATATTCGATTACAAATTTAATCAGAATTAAGTAAATCATCAGAGGCGTTTTCTAGCGATGAACCGCATTTATAAATGTATTTAAACCTGGTTGAACGAGTACATCATCGTTTGAGAAAGTCGCTAGAATGAAGTATTTTAACTACTTTGTAAGCGAGGTTTATTCAAAGAATCGTAAACGTAAAACATAACCTATAACCTACAGATCAGCAAAACTTTTCTGTAAGTGTGTAATACTGTAATATGTAATAAATAATTTTTTATATTTGCGTGTCGTAATGAAATTTTTTAGAATACTGTAAACAGTAACATTTTATTTTTTAAAGTTGATATCACTGTTAGACAGCTGTTCTTAGAATGTCAAACGTATCTTATTTACGCAGTGAACTCTTATAACTGGAATGCCACGCTTGCAAAACTAGTCTTGCAGGCCACTTAAATACACTGAATAATAAAAAGCCCTGTTAAGGGCGTAACGGTTTTTACTTTATTATTAACGAAATTGTAAATTTTGATACTGTCATCATATTGGATGCATTGTGTTGTGTATGTGCAAAAGCTCACGATAAACTTTTAATTTTTTAATTGTTTTTGTTAACAAAAATCATTCTTTGCTGAAAATACCATTGAATTTATACCTCATTAATTTCTTTGACAAATAAGATATTTATTCAATGAAATGTGAAATATAATTATTCTTATTTCATCCAAGTTTTTAATTCATTATAAGTAGCAATTATTTATGTTACAAATATATTGACATACATTCTACTTTGAATTTATGATACTTTTCAACAGTACGTATAATACACCTGGCAAATTTGAACGAGGTCCTGCTGCTTAGTAGCAACCCGCTACTAGCGCGCTTTGTGTGTATGAGATAAGAATGAGAATTTCTACGTCGTGCGGATTAAGCGAGATTATGTAAAAAATAATTGCATAATTTCTAGTGTTGCCAACTACTTACGAAAATATCCCTAACAAATTTTATTTAAAACTAAGTAATTTTTTAAATTATTTAATAACGAACTAACGCAAATAGAAAAAATAGTATAAAGTATTCGTTTCATAAGACGTTTTAGCGCACTTGTCGTCTTTAGAAAACTCCCCGCTACTCGGGTCGTTTTGTAAACTCGGACGCGTGCGCTAAAAACGTGTCTTATGAAATTAATACTTTAATATACTATTATTTTGCTACAAACTAATGGATGTTAGAAGTATAATTTTGACCTGGGTAATTACAAATTGATGCTATTATAACCAAACAATTCAATGTCAAAATCAAAAGGCTGTTAGTGCGCAAGTCGCTGGTTTAAATACATTTTCCACTTTGGTTTAAGACTGTTTGAATCAGTTGCGTGTATGATGTCACTGTTGCATCGCTAGAATAGCACATTTTAAATACAACAGTAAACGGTTTAAACAGTTTTATCGCTAGAAAACGCTTCAGAACTTGATCAAGCTTTATGAAACCAGTCATACATGGTACTATTGTGATAAGACTGTTTATATGAGTTTTGTACACAATCTTAGAAATTATATCTTTTAGAAGGTAATAAAAGACGTGTATCTTGTATGAGATATTTATATATTATTGTTGTTGATTCTTGTTGCTGTGGCAATATATTCATCATTCAATGCCATCCTGATGGATATGTATGTAATGATGTGTATTTGATATGTAAATAGCAAGAGATCATTGCAGTACTAAAAAAAATATTAATGGGTATACAGGGTGTAACAAAAATGGTGGGCTGACTATACATTGGTGTCATCTAAATCTAAAAGTAAGGAACACAGTTTTTATAAGCATATGTTCTAAAATGGTTCGTTACTGAGTTACAGCAGTGAATTAAAAAAATCACTGGTTACACGCATTTAAACTATTCAGGCCATTAAAAAATGGCAGATTATATACTTTCGAAGAGATGTTCGACTTGCATTTATTGTACTGTTTAACACATTGTAATAGGGCGGAAAACTACGCAAAGCATTTTTCAAGCCAAACTTTAGCAAACGAAAAAACATTCGAAAGGCCTCATATAAGATTAAGGAAAACAGGATCTATCGGTAGTGCGAGATCGCGGCAGACCACGAACTATAAAAACTTTGGACTTGGAGGAACGTGAGTTGGATCGTGTTGGGGAAAGCTAGGTAAGAGTTAAGAGTCAAAGAATTACATTGGCGGAAAGTGTCAATCGAGTGACTGTGCGTCGGATTTTAAGAACCAATCAACTGTATCCGTACCACGTTCAAAGAGTACAGGGATTTAGTGAGAATGACTTCTCACTACAAGAAGGTTCTTGTGCATGGTTGTTAGTAACATGCGCCGCCGATTTTCTGTTTTTGTCATCTATCCTCTTTACTGATCAAGCTGGCTTTACAAGAGATGGCATCTTCAATGTTCACAATTTACATCAGTGACAAGATGAAAACCCTCATGCCATTATTCAGTCTAGGCATCAACAACAGTTCATTAAATGCGTAGGTAGGAATTGTCAACGACTTTTTGATTGGTCTTTTTGTACTACCCGGACGACTTTTTGGGCAGAATTATTGGTATTTCTTAGAAAATGACTTACCAGGTTTGCTGGCAGCTGTTCCACTAGATGTTAGAAGACGCATGTGGTTAATGCATGATGGTGCATCGGCCCACTTTAGTCACACTGCACGTAAATTCTCAAACACAGTATATCCTGAAAGATATATTAGTTGTAATGACATGTAGCGTGGCCTGCACGGTCTTCCGATCTAAAGCGTCTCGGTTTTTACATATGGAGACATCTAAATTCTATGGTGTATTCTACTCCGGTTCAAGACATTTGAGGATCTTCGACAGAGAGTGGAAACCCATAAAATCTAATAGGAAAGCATATTAATATATTTTGTGTATACCTACTGCCCATATTAATAACATTTTTAAATCTTAATAATATTTTTAATAAAGTTTGTCTTAAATTAATTCTATATAACTTGAAGACGAACTTCTGCTGCTTAGGGAAAGCTTTTGACTGTGTTGAGAATAGCTTTGTTCTGCTTCTAGATAGATTATATTTACAGCAATGCGATAACTTTAGCTTGTTGGACAAAGTTTTAGACTGCAATGGAGGTACATTTTGTACAGCTTACGGAACTTAGGCATTAGGCAGGTCTAATGTGTGTGTTTTTGGTTGATGGGTTTAGTCCATTTCTCGATCAAAAACTCTTACACTTAATTACTTAAACCCAAAATTATAATATATGAATAAAAATAAAAGACGCTTTTACTACATATTTATTCAAACCAAGAAAACTTAAGAAGCTGTTCATAATACATACAGTTACATATGTTATACACTAACAAGAGCGAAACTTATATTAAAGTAATAATTCTCATACATCACAACTTCCTCATCTCATAAATTCAAAGGCTTTGGGGGTTTGAGCTCACGTTTTGGTCTTTCTCTTGTTAAAGAAGTTAGTTTCGTATCTCTTAGTACATTTTCTATCTTAGAACTAATTATATTACCTTCATCTAAAGTTTCTTTTGAAATTTCTATAGCTACAACTTTCGAAGCTACTTCCGAAATATTTGAATGAGTTTCAGGTAATGCTATGGCAATATTAGAAGTATTGTCATTTTGGACTCTACTAACAGGAAAATCCTCATGGAGAATACTTCCAGAATTATTATTTTTATTTTCTAACATCTGAGACATTTTAGGATTTAACATTTCAGGTACAGTTCTAATAACTTGATTCCCTCATTTAATAATTTACACAAATATCCCAAAGAATTATAGTAAAGAAACATCACACAATGCACATGTTAAAAGGTATCTATTTGCATTAAAAAGAAATACATTTTAAATACACTGAATAATAGTTACAGGGTGATTTTAATATAAATACTGCTTAAAATTAATTTTACGTTAATTATAAATAACTAACGTAGTAACGTAGAGAAGTTGGAGACACCATAAAAACAACAAACAGGAAACAACTAAAGATTGCTAAAACATTGTGGAGAGCAAACATGAAAACTAATAATTTAAACAAAATTACGATATTGCACTTACGCTAATTGAAAATAGATAAATGGCAACAACCATTACGTTGGAACATATTTTCCATTTAGTGTAGTTAAAGATTTTGTAGTTGGAAACATTGGCGCATGCCCCTGGGAAAATAATTCTCTCTTTTACGGTTCTACCGTTTTGTCGCATTGAATTCTTAGTTTTTACACATTATATGAAAGTACCCAAATGTTACTAGTTTATGTAGTTAATTAAATTTACCTACACAATTATTTCCTTTTTCTAACTACAATTTGTGATGTGAAATACTATACAGAAAAGTGAACTGTTCCAAAAGGTCATGGCCAATCCTCATCTTTTTACACAGTGAATCTATAACATGAATAGAAGCTTTAAAATCTTTATTTAAATGGTAAATGCATTTGTACTTCCGATCTTATGAAGTTAATATTTGTTCGAGTTGTAATTTTATGAAATACTGGTAATAATGGATAGCGATGATGTAGCAACTGCAATAAAAACTGAAACAGATCAAGATGTCAATATAGAATCACAACTAATAATAGACGAATATAAGACCAAGAATGAGATGAAAACAAATATTGAGAGTGAAGAGCAAACATTTTTTAGTAACACCAGTTCACAAATTAGTAGTGGCAAATGTCGAAAACATCAATATAAATCTTCAGAAAGAACTCTTTTACATGAACACACACTTACTCTTACAGGAGAAAAATGGTTCGAATGTAATATATGTGATTATAAATGTTCAAGCAAAAATGATCTAAGCAGCCACATGGCTATACATATTGGTGGCAGACTATTTGAATGTAATTTGTGTGATTATAAATGTTCAGTGAAGAGTCGTCTCGAAAGACACATGCTGACCCATAATGATGATAAACCATTTAAGTGTAATTTATGTAATTGTAGATGTAAAATGAAGAGTAGTCTCGAAAGACACATGCTCACCCATAGTGGTGAGAAACCATTTGAGTGTAAATTATGTAATTATAAAAGTTTACAGAAGAGTACTCTAAAAACCCATATGCTCACTCATAGTGGTGAGAAACCAATTGAGTGTAGTTTATGTGATTATAAATGTATAAAGAGGAGTCGTCTCAAAATACATATGCTTACTCATGGTGGTGAGAAACCATTTCAGTGTAATTTATGTAATTATAAAGGTTTAGAGAAGAGTAATTTCAAAAGACACATACTCACACATAGTGGTGAGAAACCATTTGAGTGTAGTTTATGTTATCATAAATTTTCAGTGAAAAGTAGTCTCAAAACCCACATGCTCACTCATAGTGGCGAGAAACCATTTGAGTGTAATATATGCTATTATAAATGTACAATTAAGAGTCATCTCAAAACTCACATGCTCACTCATAGTGGTGAGAAACCATTTGAGTGTAAATTATGTGGTTATAAATGCTCAATAAAGGGTAGTCTAAAAATCCACATGCTCGCTCATAGTGGTGAGAAACCATTTGAGTGTAGTTTATGCGATTATAAATGTACAGCGAAGGGTAGACTCAAAACCCACATGCTCACTCATAATGGTAAGAAAACATTTGAGTGTAATTTATGCAATTATAAATGTACAGCAAAGGGTGGACTCAAAGCCCACATGCTTACTCATAATGGTGAAAAACCATTTGAGTGTCATTTATGCGATTATAAATGTTCAGTGAAGTATAGTCTCAAAATCCACATGCTTACTCATAGTGGTGAGAAACCATTTCAGTGTAATTTATGTGATTATAAATGTACAATGAAGAGTAATCTCAAAAACCATATGTTTGCTCATAGTGGTGAGAAACCTTTTGAATGTAATCTCTGTGATTATAAGGCTTCAGAGAAGAATAGTTTGAGAAGGCATATGCTCGCTCACAGTGGTGAGAAACCATTTGAGTGTAGTTTATGTTATCATAAATTTGCAGTGAAAAGTAGTCTCAAAAGCCACATGCTCACTCATAGTGGTGAGAAACCATTTAAGTGTAATTTATGTGATTATAAAGGTTCACAGAAAAGTAGTCTCAAAAGCCACATGCTCACTCATAGTGGTGAGAAACCAATTGAGTGTAATTTATGTGACTATAAATGTACAAAAATGAGTTATCTCAAAACACATATGCTTGCTCATAGTGGTGAGAAACCATTTGAGTGTAATTTATGTGATTTTAAATCTGCAATAAAGGGTAGCCTGAAAAGACATATAATCACTCATAATGGTGTGAGACCCTTTCAGTGTAATATGTGTGATTATAAAGCTTCAGAGAAGAGTGTTCTCAAAAGACACATGCTCACGCATAGTGGTGGGAAACCATTTAACTGTATTTTGTGTGATTATAAATGTACAAAGAAGAGTCATCTCAAAAAGCATATGCTTAGTCACCGGGGCGATGAAAAAGCATTTTAGTATAATTTGTAAGGCATTTGGTCACTCATACGGTCATAGTCACCAATGTTAGTTATATAAATAACGGGCTGTTAAATGCTTAAAGAGCTGTTATAGAATCAATATAGTTTACATTTTTATAAATCTAGTTACAGATGTTTTTAATTTTTACATAGTTTAAATGAGGTTTATCATAAAAATGGGTTGGTAGTTGCTGAACTACTGCATTTTTGAAAACAGTATAATACAAACAATAAAAGATATAGTAATGGAAGCATTTTAACAAATAATTATATAGAAACAAATGTTATATATAAAGTAATGTGTAGACAAATATAAGAATTAACTTGCATTGAAAATAGGATACCTTAATGTTAACAGTTATAAAATTCATCTACTGTGTAGAAGACCAAAAATGGCAATTTCACTGAAAGAAATCATTAAATAATAATTATACCTAGTAATAGATTTCGTTTTTAAAACATTTTTAATGAAAATCTGAACAATTACTACACTTGCAGAATATCACTTGCAGTCAACTACTGCAGTAGCAGTGCATTGCTATGAAGATTGGATTTAGCTATTCACAGGTTTTTATATTGATCTGTTTCACAAAGAATAACCGCACATGAACAGATGTGACATCAGTCTCCATCATATTAGTGCAAATTTGCAACTTTTAAAGCAATGTTAAAGAAGAACATAAGATATTTACAACAAGACCTGTTTCGTGTGTATTACCAAACTGAGCAGGTGGTGTAGTGAAACTCAACCTCACCCACTGATCATGCAGGTTTAGCAAGCCCAGACGAGGTCAACAGTCTCTGCCTGACTGTCCTCTATACCAGTACATTTAATACTGTATGTGTATGTAATAAGTAAAATAAATAATTTTACCAAATAATTTACATAATAAAAATTATAATTAAAAAAATAAAAAGTTGCCCTTTTTTTGTGTTAAGATTCAAAAGACCTTTAAAGGTAACCAATTAAAATAGCTGTACTAGATAAACCATGTGCTGCTTTTTGTCCTGTCTTGTACACTGACAAACATTTTTTCGTTTGTACATAAGGAATTTTATATTATTGTAAAGCGTGGTTTCATTTAATTAGGTTATTTAGAATTTGCTATCGTGTTAGGATGAGTTTCTCTAAGACAATAACAAGTTAGATTTTGGAATATGGATGTTGCTTTAGTATAAAAAAAATTCTTTTTAATTAAAATTTTAGACATCTTCAAACTTTCTATCGAACAGCAAAATCATAGGGTTTCAAACATATGTTATCCACATACGATTTGCTATAATAATCCGGGTTTATGGGGGTGAATATACTACCCGGTAAATGATGAAAATAAAATATTGATAAATGTTAAATTGAGAGTACAGACAAAACATATAACAACAGACTTCGGTAAAAACACACCGGTGATGTAAACAAAATATAAACCACCTACCTTTATTCTTCTTTAAAAAAACTTGCTCCGGCTGATAACAAACGTGGTGAAACTTCAATAAACCCCACCATCATGAGACTTGCAGGCGGGTCACTAATATAGGGCACTAAACAAATGTAGATTTAGGAACCACAAGTAAAGTACCTACACACAAAAAAATATATATATCGCAGAATTTTCATTTTAATTTTAAATTGAAATGACAACATATTTATTAAACATAGAACACAAATAACGCAACTAAAAAAGAATTACATATTAAAAGAAGCTAAAAACTTTGATATAGAAAAAGACAAATCAATCCTTAGGAAGTATGCCTTTTATCCGAGGAGTAATATTTCTGGAATCCTCATAATCTTAATTACTAAAAATAATTTTAAAAATACCTTAAAATATTAATAAAGATCAAATCAATATTTGGCGCCAATGGATTGCTAACTGAGATTGTAACAACACAACAATTCTTTGCTTTCCATATGATTTGAGATTAAAATGGTGGAATGACATACATTTACCTCTTGTTCAAACAAAGTCCAAATAAATGGCATTAATAATAATCTTGAAATCCAGCTGCGTGCTTGTAATATGGTAAGTCCATTTAATGATTAAATTTTATTTTAACAATTCCTTTCCTGCATCCAGATTGTAACAAAGGTTGAAAACTTCATTATCCATAAAAAACTTTCTTCTCGAAGTGAAAAAAATTATTAATAGCACTGAATATTAAATTGATTAAATGTAAATATTATTAAAAGTAGAAGTTAAGTTCAAAGATTTAGAATGATTATTTTTTTACTTTGACATTTAAAAAATAATATAATCTAACATTTTGGTTTACATTTGTTTACAAAAATTATCCAAACTCACTACATAACCTTAAATTCTTTAAATTTTGCTCTCAGCAGAAGTGCATTGTAAGAAAGATTTTAAATAACCAAATCGGTCGCTCTTTTTATATCTTTTTCAAAACAAAAAAACAGCTATGGTGATTTTTCTAGTGCAAAACAGATGAGCATAAGAAACTAAATATTATATAACCACATAGTTGTTTATAACTATTAATTATTGTTTAAACAAATTCAATAAATAGATAGTCAAAAAAATTCCCTTCCTCAATGATATATTACACTTGTACTAAAATAAAATAACAAGTTCACTAGAACATGTCAACCAAATCATCTTTCATATACAACTATCAAATAACTAAAATTAATTTAATTGCTCAAAACTGCCTAGTTACATCTTCCATGTTAACAAAATCCGACCTTACATCCTACTGAACATTATTCACTTATTTTTATCAATATCAAGATTAACGCAGACAATCTATTTGAATTTTCCATATACAGAAGACCAACACAAACAGACATAACAATACCAAATGAATCTTGTCACCATAATACACATAAAATAGCAGCCTACAGATCATTAGTACACAGAGCTTTAACTATTCCACTAACAAAATCAGATTTTAGCAAAGAGATATCAACCATTAGCACATGCAAATCATTATAATCCGAACATGATTGACACTTTAATTAAACAAAAAGATTATAGGTTAGCTATCAAAAGAATATATCCCATTGACAATCAAACAGAAGACACAAATTACATATCTATACCATATTTTGGCAAAATATCAGAAAAAAATGCACATATACTAAGAAAAACCAACAATTATAAAATAACATTTAAAACCAACACTAACACTTTTTCATTTTTATTTAATGCTAAAGACGGAACACATGATATCATGAAATTGAGCATTTACCGTTTAAATTGTTCTTTTTGTAGTTCGGTATATATTGGACAAACACTTCGAAATTTTGACATGAGATATAAAGAACACGTACGTCATTACAAAAATGAACATCCTGAAAAATCTAATTATGCCAAACACCTTTTAGAACAAAATCACACAATGACTCCTCAAAATAATATTAAATTCCCACATTTTTGTAATAACAAACGCAAATTAGACATTTTAGAAGCCTTTGAGATATACAAACACAAACTCAGGGTACCTTTAATGAATGAACAACTTGAGCTCAGTAATTCTCCATTACTGGAAGTATTAGATATTTAATTATGATTATTATTTTATCTAGTTACCTATTTTGTATCTACCTTAGCGACGTGTTTGTTTATAATTATATTACCTTTGATAATGACAGCATAGCTGTCGAAACAATATTATCAGGTTGTATTTTAATAAAACTGTGAAACTTTTACTAATCTTTATTTATTTCAACATTATTTGAAATTTCCGTCAAATCACTCCACCAGTCAACTCCACCACGCTTTACAATAATATAAAATTCCTTATATACAAACGAAAAAATTTTTGTCAACCTAAAAGACAGGACAAAAACCAGTACATGGTTTATCTAGTACAGTTATTTTAATTGGTTACCTTTAAAGGTCTTTTGAATCTTAACTTAAAGACAGGGCAATTTTGATTTCTTTAAATTATAATTTTTATTATGTAAAATATTTGGTAAATTGGGTTAGAAATTTAAAAACCTGAATCAAATTATAAATTATTATTAATTTATTTATTTATTGATTCTACTTATTTATATATACAGTATTAAATGTACTGGTAGAGAGGACAGTCAGGCGAAGGCTGTTGACCTCGTCTGGTCTTGCTAAACCTGCACGAGTACCGGGTGTGGTTGAGTTTTACTACACCATCTGTTCAGTTTGGTAATACACACAAAACAGGTCTTGTTTTAAATATCTTATATTCTTCTTTAACATTTCTTTAAAAGTTGTAAATTTGCTCCAATATGATGGGGACTGATATCACTTCTGTTCATGTGCGTTTATTCTTCGTGAAACAGATGACAACAAAAACCTGTGAATAGCTAAATCCAGTCTTCATAGCAATACACTACTACTGCAGAAGTTGACTGCAAGTGATATTCTGCAAGTGTAATAATTGTTCAGATTTTCATTAAAAAAGTTTTAAAAACGAAATCTATTACTAAGTATAATTATTATTTAATGATTTCTTTCAGTGAAATTGCCATTTCTGGTCTTCTACACAGTAGATGAATTTTATAACTGTAACATTAATATATCCTATTTTCAATACAAGTTAATTCTTATATTTTTCTACACATTACTTTATATATAACATTTGTTTCTATATGATTATTTGTTAAATTGTTTCCATAACTATGTCTTTTATTGTTTGTATTACTTATACTGTTTGCCAGTGTAAGTTTAAGTTCATAAAAATTCAGTAGTTTAGCAACTACTAACTCATTTTTATAATATACCTCAATTAAACTATGTAAAAATTAAAACATCAGTAACTAGATTTATAAAAATGTAAACTATATTGATTCTCTAACAGCTTGTTAGCCATTTAACAGCCTGTTATTTATTTAATTAACATTGGTGACTATGACCGTATGAGTGACCAAATGCCTTTTGAGGTGGCTGTTTGTTTCACATTTATAATTACATAAATGTGAAATGGTTTTTCATCGCCGCGGTGACTAAGCATATGCTTTTTGAGACGACTCTTCTTTGTACATTTATAATCTCACAAAATACAGTTAAACTATTTTCCACCGCTATGCGTGAGCATGTGTCTTTTGAGAACACTCTTCTCTGAACCTTTATAATCACACATATTACACTGAAAGGGTTTCTCACCACTATGAGTGATTATATGTCTTTTCAGATTACCCTTTATTGCAGATTTATAATCACATAAATTACACTCAAATGGTTTCTCACCACTATGAGCAAGCATATGTGTTTTGAGATACCTCATTTTTGTACACTTATAGTCACATAAATTACACTCAATTGGTTTCTCACCACTATGAGTGAGCATGTGGCTTTTGAGACTACTTTTCTGTGAACCTTTATAATCACATAAACTACACTCAAATGGTTTCTCACCACTATGAGTGAGCATGTGGCGTTTGAGACTACTTTTGTGTGAACCTTTATAATCACATAAACTACACTCAAATGGTTTCTCACCACTGTGAGTAAGCATGTGGCTTTTGAGACTACTTTTCAGTGAATATTTATGATAACATAAACTACACTCAAATGGTTTCTCACCACTATGATTGAGCATGTGGGTTTTGAGTCTATCCTTTGCTGTACATTTATAATCGCATAAACTACACTCAAATGGTTTCTCACCGCTATGAGCGAGTATGTGGATTTTTAGCTTACGCTTTATTGAGCATTTATAATCACATAATTTGCACTCAAATGGTTTCTCACTAGTATGAGTGAGCATGTGAGTTTTGAGGTGACTCTTAACTGAACTTTTATAATAGCATAAATTACACTCAAATGGTTTCTCGCCACTATGAGTGAGCATGTGGGTTTTGAGACTACTTTTCACTGTAAATTTATGATAACATAAACCACACTCAAATGGTTTCTCACCACTATGTGTGAGCATGTGTCTTTTGAAATTACCCTTCTCTGAAACTTTATAATTACATAAATTACACTGAAATGGTTTCTCACCACCATGAGAGATCATATGTATTTTGAGACGACTCTTCTTTATGCATTTATAATCACATAAACTACACTCATTTGGTTTATCACCACTATGAGTGATCATGTGTTTTTCGAGACTACTCTTCATTTTACATCTAAAATTACATAAATTACACTCAAATGGTTTATCATCACTATGAGTGAGCATGTGTCTTACGAGACTACTCTTTAGTGTAGATTTATAATCACATAAATTACACTCAAATGGTTTCTCACTAGTATGAGTGAGCATGTGGCTTTTTAGAGTACTCTTCTGTAAACCTTTATAATTACATAATTTACACTCAAATGGTTTCTCACCACTATGGGTGAGCATGTGTCTTTCGAGACTACTCTTCATTTTACATCTACAATTACATAAATTACACTCAAATGGTTTCTCACTACTATGAGTGAGCATGTGGGCTTTGAGACGACTCTTCAGTGAGCATTTATAATCACACAAATTACATTCAAATGGTCTGCCACCAATATGTATAGCCATGTGGCTGCTTAGATCATTTTTGCTTGAACATTTATAATCACATATATTACATTCGAACCATTTTTCTCCTGTAAGAGTAAGTTTGTGTTCATGTAAAAGAGTTCTTTCTGAAGATTTATATTGATGTTTTCGACATTTGCCACTACTAATTTGTAAACTGGTGTTACTAAAAAATGTTTGCTCTTCACTCTCAATATTTGTTTTCATCTCATTCTTGGTCTTATATTCGTCTATTATTAGTTGTGATTCTATTTTGACATCTTGATCTGTTTCAGTTTTTATTGCAGTTGCTACATCATCGCTATCCATTATTACCAGTATTTTATAAAATTACAACTTGTACAAATATTAACTTCATAAGATCGGAAGTGCAACTGCATTTACCATTTAAATAAAGATTTTAAAGCTTATCTATACATATGTTGTCGCTGTGTAAAAAGATGAGGGTTGGCCATGACCTTTTGGAACAGTTCACTTTTCTGTATAGTATTTCACATCACAAATTGTAGTTAGAAAAGGAAATAATTGTGTAGGTAAATTTAATTAACTACATAAACTAATAACATTTGGGTACTTTCATATACCTAATGTGTAAAAACTAAGAATTCAATGCGACAAATCTGTAGAACCGTAAAAGAGAGAATTATTTTCCCAGGGGCATGCGCCAATGTTTCCAACTACAAAATCTTTAACTACACTAATAAATGAGAAATATGTTCCAACGTAATGGTTGTTGCCATGTATCTATTTTCAATTTGCGTAAGTGCTCTCCACAATGTTTTAGCAATCTTTAGTTGTCTCCTGTTTTTTGTTTTTATGGCGTCTCCAACTTCACTACCTTAGTTATTTATAAGTAACGTAAAATTAATTTTAAGCAGTATTTATATTAAAACCATCCTGTAACTATTATTCAGTTTATTTAAAATGTATTTCTTTTTAATGCAAATAGATACTATCTTTTAACATGTGCATTTGTGTGATGTTTCTTTACTATAATTATTTGGGGTATTTGCTTTTCATGCTGTTCGAGCATTTCATATTCAGTATATACAGGGTTATTCAGAAATAACAGATATCCTTTAAATGGTAGGTAGAAGGAAGGTAGTAGAGCAAATTTACCTCGACAAGTATAGGTCAAAAGCGTATAGTTTTTGATAACTATGATATGTTTTGTCTGCGACTAAAATATCGAGCTTGTTATTGTAATTTTATAGTTGAATAACACTGCAAAAAAATCCATGTGTTTGTACTTTGTTTTGAGTTCACGGTCAAAATTTTATAACGGAGTATTATTTAGAATCTTCTTTTGTTATAGTTATTACCTTATTTAATTAGTTAGTTATTTTATTTAAGTCAGTAATTAATAATTTACTTCCTAATTTATTTACCTAATCTTAATTGTATGCAATTATGCATACATAATTATACGGACAGAAAATTATTATAAAATATAGTGATGGGTAGATTCCAATGATCGTTTTTATTAATTAACTATTTATTAAAGATTATAAATCAAACTAATAACAACATTCAGTGTATTGCGTAGCAATCTATAGAACAAGATGTGTTGTCATGCCCACGATCCACGATCACTCTCAGAATGCATCCAACGATGTCATCTTTTCGCCCGCATTCCCTTCTACAAAAGCATAGGGGAATCCCCGAATCCTAAGGCCTTGTTTGGCTTGACCCTGTTGACTACAACAGTAACCATTAGTATTGCCTTAATCAAAATCTTTCGTTTACAAAAGATGGTATGTTTTAATAAAACAGCAAATACTTACGTCAAGAAATTTTGAAATCACGAATTAATTAATAAATACATAATTCTTTTAAAAAAATGCCCACTGTGTCCTATGCAAATGCAGGTCAATCATTGTCTTATTTTTACAGCTGGTTTGTTATGAATGAGCGTCTAACGACATACCTGCTTGGGGTGTTTATTACTGTTTAAGTATCGATGACCTTTAATTTAATTTTGGGTATTACATTAGAACCGCACGTTTTACAAGAAATTCATTTCTTAAATGATTTGTGAATTTTTACTTAAGTGTGATATTGCTTCATTTACTAAATTTCACACGTTCCAGGTGTTAACGTGTATTGTTAATTAACAAATTGCATTTTAAACAGATGCAGTTTACATAACAAATACACAACAATTTGTGAAAAATTTGTAAAGAGAATATTCAAATCATAATAAAATTTATTTTACCTACCATTTGTAATAATGTGTATCCATATTTTATGGGAGTGTATTATGTTCCTACCGGTAGGTAATAAATTTCTGGAAAAAACTGTTCCTACCGGTAGGCGTTTTGTGTTTCTTTAAAAATTCACCTATCGCTAGGTGAATTTTTTTAAAATAATTTTTCACCTACCGCTTTACCGACTTGTTATATTAACTATCTATATAAAGCTTAAAGGAATTGTACTGTCTGATATAAAAAAAAACAAAAACAGATCTTTTTCTCAAAGATATGTAAATATATTTTGTATACTGTACCTATTACAAAAATAATATATTATGGAAATTTTATAGTATAACCAAAATAAACCACTATTATAAGGTGACCAGACGTCCCGCTTTTGGCGGGACAGTCTCGCTTTTGTTTCACCTGTTCCGATGCCCACAAAATCTTCAAAATGTCCCGCTTTTCATGGATAACCATGATTTGACGAACTTCATAGACAGCAAAACAGTTTATTGGTTAAAACATTAAACGTAAATGTAAACTTTTTAATTAATTTTCTTCTAACTTCTAAATTGCAGTAAACTATATTTAATATTGGTATCCAACGGATTTATATTTCTTTTCAAAAACTAGATATCATTTATATTAATTTAATTTGACCGTGTCAATTATATAAATAAATATCGCACACTTTATTTGGGTTTAAATACAAACGCTGAGTTAACATTAATTACAAGAAATAACCGTAGTTGCATCTATATAATGCCTATCACACTTATTATCAAACAAAATTAAAATCTGTAAAAAACGGGGAAGCCCAGTCAACTAACAACAGCTTTTCTTGGCAATGACGAAGATATGAAAAAGATGTATTTTTTACTCATTAATTTTAACGCGCCAAAAATATACCGAGAGGCACGTAACTATTACATTCCATTAAGCTTCACTTTGGAATATTAATTGTGGCATGCAAAAAGGATTAGAAGCACTAATTTTCATATGAATTTCTATTCCAGCGCTACTTGGGCAAAAGCAGCTGGCTACTGATAAGCATAAACTATATGTAAATGTTGTTGCCTCTTCTTCTAAGTTACAAGATTTTTCCGTAAAAGTAATTTCTGAAAAGAAAAGCAGTTAGCGTTAGCTGAAAGACTGTTTGAATTTTATACTATTAATAAAAATCAGAGTTGTCGATCAAAAAGAATGTTCTGCAAAGAAATGCGCATGTTATTATTACCTTATTTGCGACAGTACATGAAGTCATTTACTAACTGCCTGCTCTAAACAACGGCATTTAGTAAATGCCTAGGTATATAGCAAAATCGTGGAGATTTATTTTCTTTTTGCCTGCGACATATACAAAATACAAATGAAAAATGCACAATATGTGATAGTAAGCGACGCGTACCAAGCAGTTACGTACACTAGCCTCCCTTCGAGCGTTGACTTGACCTATACCAATAAACGGAATAAAAAAATCATTAGGAAAAAATGTTCGTCTTGCAATGCTCTACAAAAAACGACTGAATAATTTTTTTGCTCCACTAATAATGAAATAGTTATACCATCTACAAATTAATCAACAATTCCCACCCCCCCCCTCAATTTTCAACGTTTTTCCCTCGAAACTTTTTCATTTTTTATATTACGCGAAAAACTTTCAAATAAAAGTTGTGTGTGTGTGTGTGTGTGTGTACAATCGTATTGCCGACAAAAATGTCTTATACAAATTTTTTGTCGGACCTACGGTTACAGAGATAATTAAAACAGCACTTCATCTCTGATTTTCAGAATGGTGGAAAAAGCTCATATGAATTTTATCGAAAACTTCAAGTTAAGCTTTTCTAGACCCCCCCCTGCATGCTCGAAAGAAAAAATCCCATGTACTTCCATTTTCCATTTCAAATGTTTAGTTTGACTGGACTAGTATAATTTGATTAATTTAAAAATATGTCAAAATGACCTATGTATGTAGTTACGTTACAAAAATGTATTCGTGATTAGATTTTGTTGTTGAATTAGGTTAAGTTTTGGTAGGTTGGTTGCGCTTCACTAAATTTATATTTAACACTAACACGCACATTGCTAAAATTACATATACACATCAAGTTTTCTTAAAAAAGAACGCATTCATCAAAAAACAGAAGACAAAAAGTGAGTGACAAACTAAAGTGACTTATTAAGTTAATATTAAAAACTTACGCTGAGAAAGCATTTATTGCGAAGAATTAAGAAAAAAGCCGCATCACTAATAGAAGAACTAATACAGTACCAGCAAACAGCTTCATCTACAAAAGAATTGAACAAACCTCAGTCTCGACCCAATAAAAAGAGCAAGTAAGTCCATCGTACGCAACATTAGATGGTCCAGCGTCGCCGGATTTGGAAGAAGCAGTGAGATATACATTAAATACTACTCTTACATCACGCATACTTACATAAGTATTCAGTTCCATTTATTATACGCAATCATATTTATTCTATTTTACGCCATACTTTTTAAAATTCAAAAAGGGATACATAAAGTAGCGCTGTTTATTGTTTTTTTTTTTGTTAAGCTGTTTGAGTTTATTTATTATTATTCCACGCTATTTAATTTAACTTTCATTAAACACTATTTAATTGATTAATACCGCTTTAAATAAAAATATTATTGCATATCTTTCATTTTACTTTCATCTGTCATATTTCAGAATTGTCATTAATTAATTTGACAGTGTACGTCTTCATCGGGGTTGAAGGTTTAAAATTGACATTTCAATTCCATTGTGTTAAATATTCTTTCTCATATCGAATTAAAAATGCCAAACCAAGATACTGAGGTAGTTAATCCGAAAGTTAACATGCTTTTACTAAAACAACAAAGCTTATTTAACATTTTGCAAAACGCATACGATTTAAGTACCAAGATCGACTCAGCAGTTGTTAAGGGTCAATTTCTGATTCGTACTCAATCTTTAGACAATGTACGTAAGGAATACATGGATGTTTTGGAACAACTATGTATTCTGCAACAAGAGGCAGGGAAACCTTTCAATTTCATTCAACATGTAGAGTGTTTTGACGAATTATATTGCAACATTAAACATATTGAACAAACTATTGTTTCCACAAATAAAAATTATAATTTTGAGAAGAAACCCGAACTACCTAAACTTAAGTTGCCTGCTCTTGAATTAAACGCATTTAATGGTGATGCTATGCAGTGGAATGTATTTTACGAACAATTTAAATCCATGATCCATGATAATAAATTATTATCAGACGCGCAAAAAGTTAATTACCTTGTTTCTAAGTTATCAGGAAAGGCTTTAGCTACCGTTGCTGGTATTCTACCCGTGGCCTCCAACTACACTATTATTTGGGAAACGCTTATTGACAAATATGAAGATAAGCGATTTTTAGCATCTCTGTATTTCGATCAAATGATTAATTTTAAACCTATAACTAACGCTACTTCTGCTGCTTTAGATATATTTGTTGAGAAGTATTGCGCAGCCGTTGCTGCACTTAAACGCATTCAATTACCAGATCTTGCTGATTTCTTTATAACGCATCTCGCGCTCAAACGTCTTGATAAAGAGACTGTATGCACATTTGAGTTGCATAATCGCAATAAAAGCTTACCAACTTTCACTACGCTTGAAACATTTATTAAACAACAATCCAAGATATTGTCTCGTTCACGCATTCAAACATTAAACGCTAATACGCCTAAACCTCCGTTATTGCCTTATTATAAAACACCGAGTTTAAACACTGCGAGGCCAGCATTGCCTGCGCTTCCATATAAACCGAATACACATGCTCTTGTTGTTCAAAAGAACCCTAATAACAATCCTGCAAAAGTTTGCATCCTTTGCAAACATGAGTGGCACCCGCTTTATCGGTGCAGGGATTTCTTGAATTTAAACATCTCTGATAAAAACAACCTAGTTCGCAAAAGTGGTTACTGCGTTAATTGTTTAGGTTTCCATAAAATACAATTTTGCAAGTCTGAAAGTCTTTGCAATAAATGCAACAAGAGTCATCATACATTGTTGCACAATGATTATTGGAATAGATTCGCTTCTGCAACTTATACTCCTGTCACTATCAACGCTACAACTGAAGTTAACTCTAAACAACCTAACGCAACTGAAGGTAATTCCAGTTCGATTGCAAACGAGAATGTCAGTTTAATTGCTTCTTCTCAGCAGAATACTGTTGTTTTACCTACTGCTTCAGTTGTCACATACAATAACATAGGTAGACGCATGATGATACGCTTGCTAATAGATACCTGTTCTATGTGCAATTTCATTACCGAAGAATGTTGTCGACGTTTAGGTCTAACCATACATCGAACTTTTTCATCAGTTAATGGTATAGGACTATCCACGCGTCCAATTAAGGGACGTGTTACATTGACATTTGAATCTCAGTATTACCCATCATGTAAATATGAAGTAAACGCGCTCGTCATTGATCAAATTACAGATCCTTTACCTAATCTTAATGTAAACATAAACAATGTATCATATCTAAATAATTTGCAACTGGCAGATAAATTCTTCCATGTTTCTTCTAATATTGATGCACTCTTAGGAGCTGAAGTTTTCACGCATATTTTAGGACAGCAGAAAATCTGTTCTGATTCTTCTTCATTAGTCGCTATTGAGACCACTTTAGGATTTATTATTATGGGTAATGGCCAATGCGAAACACAATTAATTGACCCTCAATATTCATTTTGTACTACTCTAGATTCCTCTCTAGAGACTCTATTACATAAATTCTGGGAAGTAGAAAACGTCCCAGACAAAACGCATTTTAGTCCAGATGAGATCGAATGTGAACAATTTTTTATAGAAACATGTACGCGAGACGACACTGGTCGTTATACTGTGGCTTTACCGTTTAAACATAGCACTGATGAGCTAGGTGACTCTTCTCAGATAGCTATGCGTCGCTTTCTTTCTTTGGAAAGAAAACTCGATTCAAATGCTGAATTGAAAGCCGGTTATAACGCTACGATCCAAGAATATATTGATAAAGGATTTTTATACAAGCTTGACAACTGTTCCAAAAATGATAGATGTTATTACATTCCACATCACGCAATATATCGCGAAGATAAGCTTACTACTAAGACACGCATTGTACTAGATGCTAGTTGTAAAACAACTTCAGGAAAATCGCTTAATGACATTCTTCACGCAGGTCCTAATCTTCAAACAAATATTTTCGATTTATTAATAAATTTACGCCTATTTCCCATTGCATTATGTGCAGACATCGAAAAGATGTATTTTCAATTGACGCTGCACGTAGATGATCGCGCATTTCAACGTATATTCTTTCGTTTTAATTCTTCAGAGCCTATTTGCACTTACGAGTTCAGTCGTGTTTCATTCGGGGTGAAGTCATCGCCATATCTTGCGATGCGGGTAGTTAGGCAATTGTCTCAAGACGAAAAGAATAATTTTGAGTTGGCTAGTGATATTATTCCAAGGGACATGTACATGGATGACTATGTAGGGAGTGTAAAGGACATCTCAGAGGCTAAGTTGGTTTACAAACAAATTGTTGATATGTTTTCTACAGGAGGGTTTAATATAGTGAAATGGCTGTCAAATTCTCCAGAAATTATGCAATATATCCCGGAAGCTAAACGAACGCCAACTGTTGTAGATTTCGATAAAGATTCTACTACAACTAAAATTGTAGGTTTAAAATGGAAACCTTTCGAAGACTACTTTTATTTTTCCATTCAAGTTCCTGACGCAAAATTTACAAAACGCAATATTTTGTCTGTCGTAGCAAGGCTATATGATCCTCTAGGTCTGATGTCCCCGTGTGTAGCTTATCTTAAATTATTAGTTCAAGAATGTTGGAAATTAAACTTATCATGGGACGAAGAAGTACCCGAAAATATACGCAGTTTATATGCTCAATTTTTATATGAGCTTCCATTGATTGAGAAATTGCATATTCCGCGACATATTGGTGTTACAGATAGCTGCCATATTTCATTATTAGGTTTCTCTGACGTAAGTGAACGTTGCTATGGCGCCTCAGTTTACATTCGAGTCGCTAATTCTCAAACTGAATCTGGACACATGCAGTTACTCTGTTCGAAGTCTAAAATTGCTCCTTTGAAAAAGGTAACATTAGCACGGTTAGAGCTATGCGCCGCTGTTTTATTAGCTACGCTAATTAAGTCTGTTTCAGATACAATTAGCAAACGTTGTACTATTGCTGAATTGCTAGCTTTTTCTGATTCTACGGTTACGCTTTCCTGGGTGCATTCATCGGCATTCAGATTTCAAACTTGGGTTGCAAATCGTATTGCCGCTATCCAAGAATTACTGCCTTCGCGGCATTGGTTTCATATTGCAGGAACAGATAATCTTAGCGATGTTATATCGAGGCCTATTACACCTATTAAACTATTAGATAATTCAATATTTTTCGTTGGCCCACAGTGGGCCACGCTTCCACGCTCAGAATGGCCCGTTCAGTCATTTAATCCGAATTCAATTAATTTACCAGAACAGAAAACTTCTGCTCTAGTCATTGTTAGGAATAATAAAGTCCATTTCCTAAATAATCTGATTGAACGTGTTTCTAATTTTTCCCGACTTCTACGCATTTGTATTTATGTTCTACGCTTTCTTAGAATTCTTCGCCCACGCAATATTACAGTCCACGAACTCGATTACGCTGAAACATTTATTGTTAAGTTTATCCAAAATAAACACTTTGGTCTTGAAATTGATTTACTGACCAATACAAATAATTGTTCTCCTCAATTACGCAAACTACGACCATTTTTGAGTAATGGAGTACTCCGTGTAGGTGGACGTCTTTCTAATGCTGATTTAGACTTCGATCAAATGCATCCTATATTATTACCCGCAAAAGACAAATTCACCGAATTACTTATTCAATATTACCATATTAATAACCTTCATACTGGCCCGCATTTATTACTTTCGCTACTTCGCCAAAAGTATTGGATACTAGGCGCTCGAAATTTAGTTAGGAAAATTACACAAGCGTGTAACGTCTGTTTCAGAACACGACCAATTTCAACATTTCCGTTGATGGCTGATCTACCTAAGTTTAGGGTTCAGGAGGTAAAGCCTTTCTGTCATTCGGGTGTAGATTACGCAGGTCCAATTAATATAACGTTAGCTAAACGCAAAGGCGTTAAAAGTCAAAAGGCTTACATATGTTTGTTTATATGTCTTGTCACAAAGGCTATACACATTGAATTGTGTTCTGATTTAAGTACAGATACATTTCTTTGTGCTTTTAAGCGTTTTATTTCGCGCCGCGGACCTTGTTCTGTTATTTACAGTGACAGAGGCACCTGTTTTATAGGAGCCAAACGCAAATTAGATGAAATGTACCATTTATTAAATTCAAATAATCATAATACTGCTATAACTAGAGAGCTATCAAATTTAAAAATTGAATTTCGAACTAATCCACCATTGTCTCCTCATTTTGGTGGAATTTGGGAGAGCAATATTAAAGCTGTCAAAACACACTTGTATAAAGTTCTTGGCAACCATATTTTAACGTACGAAGAAATGAGTACCTTATTAACACAAATAGAAGCCTTGCTCAATAGTCGACCTTTGTGCTCCCTTAGTACAGATCCTGCCGAGCCAATAGCTCTTACGCCTGCTCATTTTATTAATTTAACGCCACTTAAATCCTTGCCAGCCATTGATCTCAACGACATTCCTGATAATCGGTTAAATCGATTCGAACTGGTAGATAAGTTGATTCAAAATTATTGGAATCGATGGCGGAAAGAATATTTACATACGCTACAACCACGAGGAAAATGGGATTCTGCTTCTCCTCCTATAGTAAAGGGTACAGTGGTTTGTGTAAGAGAAGACCATGTTGCTCCCTTGCACTGGCCACTTGGTGTTATCCAGGAGGTATATCCTGGTAAGGATAATATTACTCGAGTTGTTCGAGTAAAAACCAAAACGGGTGTATATACTCGTCCAGTTGTTCGGATATGTCCGTTACCTACACAATAATATTTTGTTTATTACGGTTTACTGTTATTATTGTTATTGAATTATTCGAACTTTTATTTTTGCTAATAAATAGCGCTTAATTTGTTTTCACTGATTAATTTATTGTAATTTTTGTTCATTTGTTTATTAATTTATTCATTGATTTCATTTCTATTTAATTTATTGTCTTGTCATGAGGACAAGCCTCATACGGGGGGAATATGGTTGCGCTTCACTAAATTTATATTTAACACTAACACGCACATTGCTAAAATTACATATACACATCAAGTTTTCTTAAAAAAGAACGCATTCATCAAAAAACAGAAGACAAAAAGTGAGTGACAAACTAAAGTGACTTATTAAGTTAATATTAAAAACTTACGCTGAGAAAGCATTTATTGCGAAGAATTAAGAAAAAAGCCGCATCACTAATAGAAGAACTAATACAGTACCAGCAAACAGCTTCATCTACAAAAGAATTGAACAAACCTCAGTCTCGACCCAATAAAAAGAGCAAGTAAGTCCATCGTACGCAACATAGGTGAAAAATGATTTAAAAAGAATTCACCTACCGAAAGGTGAATTTTTAAAGAAATACAAAGCACCTACCGGTAGGAACATTTTTTTTGAAAAATTTGTTACCTACCGGTAGGAACATAATACACTGTACACTCCCATATTTTATTGCAGTTGTGTTTCACCAGGTGTTGTCTGTAATGTTTATTCAGGCCAGTAGCGTAACTACGTAAGATTGCGCGCCCCTGCGAGACATACGTTTCCGCCCCTCATATATACATTTATACGTAGG
Organism: Agrypnus murinus; assembly: GCA_929113105.1. Taxonomy (NCBI): domain Eukaryota; kingdom Metazoa; phylum Arthropoda; class Insecta; order Coleoptera; family Elateridae; genus Agrypnus; species Agrypnus murinus. The sequence goes on from OV816027.1 coordinate 6,943,577, forward strand.
CAAATTTTGTTGAATTAAAATATGCAATAACTAATAATAATTCATTACTTTTTATTTGCTTGTATCTCTTTAACGAATTTGTTTTATGCGATTAATAAGATGTAACACCAATTATTAGTTTGTTCCAGGCTTTAATGCGGACTAATTGGAGAACTAAGCTGTCAAAATCCATTGTTTTTACTATTTTCCTTATAAATTCTCTTAATACATTTGATAAAACTTTAGATTCTGGTCCGCTATCCGCACATGCTATACAACACTCGATGCGTCTCATCGAGCTGAACAATATAGTGTCCTAACCTAACCGAATCTAACCCAACTCAACCGAATCTAACCTAACCTAGGTTTAAGGTAGGTTCAATTTAAGTTTGCGTTATTCATCAATTCATACGTGGTTTAATTTAGTTTTTCGTTACGTTAGATTAGATCAAGTTAGGTTAGGTCAGGTGAGGTGAGGTTAGGTTAGCTCGCATGCGCATCAAAACATGCATTTTCAGGTAGGGTGAGGGAATTAACATGGAAGGTAATGGCTTAATGGAAGGTAATATTATTGTAACACAATATCCTCTAATTGTTTTGAGCAGTATATATCCATAATTCCCTTTTATTGTTTTCACATAATGTTTTTTACCTCCAATGTTTTAAATTTTCTATTCCCAACGAAATAAACGTTATTAATATAAAAATTGACGGTAGTTACGCCACTGATTCAGGCGCCAATCCCAAAGATGACTAATTTCGTCTATTCATGGTTTGGGTATACTATTACGGTATTTTTAAAGTGTCAACGTTTGTGTTGTTGATGTTTTACAAACATCTGTTAGCGTGTTATTTTACCTCCGTACAAAACCTACCATAATAGTAAGCAACCAGACTGCCAGGCCCGGCTTAAGTTCGATGAATTAGTGAGGGGCCCCAAGATTTTTAATGCAAAAATGTTTTTGAGATAGAAATATTTTTTTGCATTTTTGTGATCCATCTGCCTTCGTGTTTCCCCCATGAACCGGCGTGCATTTAAACTGAATCACCCTGTATAAAAGCCTGGATACCATTTTTCGTGTATTTGACAAACATTTGTCATTTGTGGATATTTGCCAAAAAGTGGGAACGGGTTTCTTGTACAAATGTTCGCCACTTGTCCATTCCCGTCGGTTGTCGGTAAATATAACACAAATCAAAGACTTTTATTACTTGACAAATATATTCCTTAAAATGTATTGCGATGTTATGCAGCTATGCAAATAGAATGCCTTCCTATTTTAATTTTATTATGAACTGCACTCGCTGTCTTAAAGTTATCTCTCAGGGTCGCCTTTATTTTTTTATTTGCCTTTACTAAATTTTTCTTTGCAATGATTATTAAAATAAGAATAATCGAATTTTCAAGTATGGGTTCCTTTTCTTGAAAAATTCAAAATTTAATTAAAAATATTATACTACAATGGAATTTCAAGTAACCTTTAACTATTGAGAAATTTCTTTAATGGGAAACTTTGCTTAACCTTGAAAAACTAATATTTTGACGTGTTGTCTATAACCACACATATGAATTTCAACAATTTTAAAAATGAGGTAAGTTTGATCAGTATTTTTAGTTTTAAATAAATTAATTAAATTCTTTATTATTTTTAGGTTATGTGCATCATCTGCTTGAAACTCTTTATAATAATAATGGTACGTTAATTTAACCCATAAATTAACTTATAAAATTGCACTTTAACCTTCTTGTAGGACACTAATGCTCTGCTTTTTAATAACACTTTCACAAACCTTTTTAGTTATTTAATTGATAATGCTTCTCCCTTCTTGTAGCACGTTCTCATGAACCTGTATATCGCCTGCGCTCTTGAACTGCCCTGGATTCAGGAATCTGGTGTAACTCAGAATACGAAGGATTGCCAGACAGCTAAAAATATCGTAGGTCAAGAGTACCTGTTTGTCTTTAGCTTTTACTATTAAAGTAACTATTCTCTTCTTCTAGAATCAAAGTGAAACTTTGAAGATCCGAAGCTTGTATCAGATTCGAACCTCTTTTGGTAGTGAGTATTGTTCCATATTTTAAAACTTCTTCTTCTGTAAACTCCTTATTTTATTTGTTGGTTGAAATAAATAACACCTTTTACTATATTTTAAACTGCTTTTTATTTTTATTTTCTCATTTTAAAGAATTATTACATCCATTATCAAAAATTTTTCTAACAACCTTCTTAGCAACCACCATTCTTATTACCTTCATATTTTTCTTTCTTTCTTTGTTTTATGATTTAAAATACAAAATTAACTTTTCTTAGATGATTAATTAGTGTTTCTCATTATTTAGATATCTCTACCACAAACATGCATTATTATTTGATGGATGGTTGTTATGGATAAATTTTGATTGATATTTCAAATGGAATGTTATGTTTTGACTATTAACATAAAAACTATTTAACAACTTTTCCTTAAGTCTAATAACAATTTTCTTTTCAGGTTTGAGCTTCAGATGTAATAACCTATCAACCCAAATACTTCTTTTTTGTAACAACAATAAACTAAATAGATAAATCAAACTTGAACTCTGTTTTCATTAATTATTTTATATGAAAGTCAATATGTTATGAACGTCCAACATCATCACTTCTACCTCTTCTTTTAACTTGAACAACATCGACTTGAGTAAATAATTAAACTCGGTCGAAATATCATTACAGTATACTACTATATCTTTCAGTACAAATGTTTGCCAAATATACAAGTAGTGGTAGTGGTTACACAAGTCATCACTTGATGTATATTTGTCGAATTTACAAATATTTGGGTATTTGCAGGGTATTTCCCAAATACACGAGTAATGGGATGCAGGATTAAGATGACTTTGTAATGATTTGTAATTATTACCGCCAAAAAATAGCATAAGCTGAACTTTGAGTAAGATTGCATTTGTTTAATAGTTTTATTATTAATGTACTCACATTTATTATTTATTCTTGTTTAATATTGATTGAGAACTAAACATTTTTGAAGAAATCATGCAGTAGCTCTGATGAGAACCCTTGCAAAATTGAAACTCGTGCGCAAGTACGTTTTTCAGTTAAAGCATGGATAGGCTAGGGATACGTGGCAACGAAATTCTAAGACCTCATTTTCACGATACAACTGTGACCTGGAACAGAATTTATTATTTTTGCAAAACATGAAACTTGCACGAAAAACTTGTGGTTTTTACACGACAAAGCCCCACCTCATAATGGAGCTGCCTTAACAAATTGTTTAAAGGTTTAAAATAGTAATTTGGTCAAAAACGGATCGTTAATAGAGGACCCGTTTTGTGACCTCCTAGGCCACCTGACTTATCTATTATTGATTTCTTTGTATGGGGTTTTCTGAAAAACCAAGTGTATGAGGCTCCTCAAAATGTGCAGGAACTTCAATATAAAATCACTGCAGCTAGCTTGTTAAGTACACCTACAATGCTGCGAAAAACCGGAGGAAACCTAATCAAACGGGTCCAAATAGGTGACTTTCATGGTGGACAATTTGAGCAGTCATTATAAGAAAATTCATTGCGTCTTATTCTTATGCGTCTTATTACTATTTGTTAAATAGTAATTAAATAAAAGCTGCTATAATTTTGTAATTAAAGGGTAAATAAAAAAATCATAGCAATCTGATAAATTTATTTTTTGAACTGTAAGACGTAATTTAAAGACAAAAAGCCACTTATGATATATCATTGTAAAGAGAAATTGATTTAAAACTTTACTCCGTGAAGCTGTACAGGATGTCCCATTTAAAAAATTAACGTTGGATATTTTTCCGGAAAATATGTTGGTCATAAAATTTGTTTTTCTATTTTATAGATCAGGTTATGCTACACAGGTCTGTTATTTTACTTTTTCCTCTCAACCTATAACCTGGACAATGAAAAATCAACCACCCTGTATGAGGGGCGCACGCGTAAGTCTCATAAAAGTTCATTAGCTTAGCAACGACCAACTCATTTTTGTGATAAACCACATTTAAAACATGTAAAAATTAAAAACATCAGTAACTAGATTTATAAAAATGTAAACTATATTGATTCCCTGACTGTACATTCAAATGGTGAATATGCTAACAGCTCCTTAAGCATTTAACAGACTGTTATTTATTTACCTAACATTGGTGAATATGACCGTATGAGTGACCAAATGCCTTTTTAAGTGGCCGTTTGTTCCACATTTATAATTACATAAATTACACTGAAATGGTTTTTCGCCACCATGAGTAAGCATATGCTTTTTGAGATAACACTCTTTTGTACATTTATAATTGCACAAAATACATTTAAATGGTTTTCCACCACTATGCGTGAGCATGTGTCTTTTGAGACTACTCTTCTCTGAACCTTTATAATCACATAAATTACACGCAACTGGTTTCTCGCCACTATGATTGATTATGTGTCTTTTGAGACTACTCTTTCTTGCAGATTTATAATCACATAAATTACACTCAAATGGTTTCTCACTAGTATGAGTGAGCATGTGGGTTTTGAGACTACCCTTTACTGAACATTTGTAATCACATAAACTACATGCAAATGGTTTCTCACCACTATGATCAAGCATATGTGTTTTGAGATGACTATTTTTTGTACATTTGTAATCACATAAATTACACTCAATTGGTTTCTCACCACTATGAGTGAACATGTGGCTTTTGAAACTACTCTTCTCTGAACCTTTATAATCACATAAGTTACACTCAAATGGTTTCTCGCCACTATGAGTGATTATGTGTCTTTTGAGACTACTCTTTCTTGCAGATTTATAATCACATAAATTGCACTCGTACGGTTTCTCACTACTATGAGTGAGCATGTGGGTTTTGAGACTGCTCTTCACTGAACATTTGTAATCACATAAACTGCACTCAAATGGTTTCTCACTACTATGAGTGAACATGTGGATGTTGAGATGACTGTTTTTTGTACATTTATAATCACATAAATTACACTCAATTGGTTTCTCACCACTATGAATGAACATGTGGCTTTTGAGAGTACTCTTCTCTGAACCTTTATAATCACATAAATTACACTCAAATGGTTTCTCACCGCCATGGGTAAGCATATGTGTTTTGAGACGACTCTTCTTTGTACATTTATAATTACATAAATTACACTCAATTGGTTTCTCACCACTATGAGTGAGCATGTGGCTTTTGAGGTTACCCTTATCTGAACCTTTATAGTCGCATAAGATACACTCAAATGGTTTCTCACCACTATGAGTGATTAGGTGTCTTTTGAGACTACTCTTCACTGAACATTTATAATCACATAAATTACACTCAAATGGTTTCTCACCACTATGAGTGAGCATGTGACTTTTCAGATTGCCCTTCTCTGAACATTTATAGTCACATAAATTACAATCAAATGGCTTCTCACCACTATGAGTGAGCATATGGGATTTGAGATGACTCTTCACTGAACCTTTATAATCACATAAACTACACTCAAATGGTTTCTCACCACTATGAGTGAGCATATGGGTTTTGAGAAGACTCTTCACTGAGCTTTTATAATCACATAAACTACACTCAAATGGTTTCTCGCCACTATGAGTGAGCATGTGTCTTTCAAGACTACCTTTTCTTGAAGATTTAAAATCACATAAATTACACTCATATGGTTTCGCACTACTATGAATGAGCATGTGAGCTTTGAGATTACTTTTCCTTGAACATTTATAATCACATAAATTACACTTAAATGGTTTATCGTCACTATGAATGAGCACGTGGGTTTTTAGGCTACCCTTTACTGAGAATTTATGATCACATATATTACACTCAAACCATTTTTCTCCTGTATGAGTCAGTATGTGTTCACGTAAACGTTTTTTTTCTGAAGATTTATATTGATGTTTTCTACATTTGTCACTATTAATTTGGGAACTACTAGCGATACTAAAAAATGGCTCCTCTTCACTCTCAATATCTGTTTTCATCTCATTTTTGATCTTATAGTCTTCCATTAGTTGAGATTCTATTTGGATATTCTGATCCGTTTCAGTTTTTATTGCAGTTGCTACATCATCGCTATCCATTATTACTAGTATTTTATAAAATTACAACTTGAACATATATTAACTTCATAAGATCGAAAGTACAAGTGCATTTACCATTTAAATAAAGATTTTAAAGCTTAACTATTCATATGTTATCGATTCACTGAGTAAAAAGATGAGGGTTAGCCAAGACTTTTTGGAACAGTTCTCTTCTGTATAGCGCTTCATATCACAAATTGTGGATAGAAAAATAAAATATTTGTGTAGGTAAATTTAATTAACTACATAAACAAACTAGTAACATTTGGGTACTTTCATATAAGGTGTAAAAACTAGATTAGAAAACCCAAGTAAGAATTCAACACGCCAAATCTGTAGAACAGAGAATAATTTTCCCAGTGGCATGTCAATGTCACCAACAACCAAACATTTAACTGCACTAAATGGGAAATATATTTCAACGAAATGGTTGTTGCCATTTATGTGTTTTCAATTTGCGTAAGTGGAAAATTATTAGTAGACAAATAAACAAGATAGGTAATTACATTTATTAAAACCGAAGATTCAATCTTAGTATACTGAATTTCGATTAACAATATCACATTTCATATCAACAACTAATGCACGATGATGCCTATCAGCCTATCACAATCAATTAAAATACCATTTGCACAAGATACATAACCATTGCTATTATCACTAAATATGAGATCAAGCATAACATCAGTTTAAAATGGTATTTAAGTGAAACAAATTTAAATAAGGGAATGTTTCTAGCATATATTTAGCTGCAGGTATATGTTCTTCAGAAAGTACCCCTGAGGAGTCGTTAGGCCATTAAATTTTAGGTATGTAGATTGTAATCACCAGCAATAGCAATGCTGTAATCACTACTATATTGTGGTGATATTTAATATGCCCCACGTTCAGGGCAAGCTATAAAATATATTTTATGATAAAATATAAAATATAGAAATTTTTTGCCTCACCTTGACAGCGTCGTATAATATCTGCGGTGAGATCTAATAAAACAAAAAATATACACCCCAATATTTTTTCTTTTTCCCAATTGGCTCAACTCTCTCAACTCAAGTTTAATTCGATAGAGCATGAAATAAATGAAATAATAAAATCTTATTGATTCTTATACCTGGAAGAAAAGAACTTACTACCAAGACACATGTTTGTTTATATTTTTAATATTACGTTTTGAGGTTAATTATCTTTGGACTTAGCTAGGTTTACTTATTATTACGTTATTCGGAAAATATCTGATACTAGTGAAGACGAAATATCTGCAGCGGTAGCTGCATGTACGTTACTGAACATGCTATTAGTAAAGAGAAAAAAAAATAAGTCAAAAATGTATGCGATTTGCAGTTAGCCATAGTGCTGTGCGCACATTGATACGCAATTTTTCTCGCAGATTTAGAACAAGATAACAATTTACCAAAAAATTCAATAATAAATGTTTTACCTTAATTTCGTGTTTGCAACCTGCAAGAAATTTATGAAAAGATTTTTACTCCTAATAGTCTAAGATCCGTTATTGATGTCGTTGAGCACCGATCGAGTAACCGAATAAAATGTATTTTTTATGAAATAGAATATGTTAACAAAAGTAACGTAGATGAGTTGCCTAAATAAATTTGTTCAAGGATATTTTTAATTAAAAATTCAATGTTTAATTTTTTTAAATACTTTCACCGATCTCGTAACCAAAAAAAAATTAACACTAATTGAAAGTGCAAACCCTATAGAAGACGCAAACATAGGGTTGCTTACCTTTTTCTGTTCAAGGCTATACAGGTGCCAAGTTTAAATAAGTAAATTGAAAGTGATACCTTCACCGATCGAGTAACCAAATAAATTATATGTCAAAATAAAGCTTATTTTTTGCAAAACGATAGTATAAGGTTACTTGCAAAAAACCGTTCAAGAGTCAGGGTTGCAAGGGTTTAAAATTTTTAATCGAAGCGTGCGAGAGAGAGATAGACCCATTCTATTCAGTGCGATAGAGGGAGACGCAGAATGACAGCTGCTCACACTACGTCCGTCGTTTGAAATTGTGCGAGAGAGAGGGTCTATGCGTACTGTCCAATGCGATAGAAAAAGACGGGGCATAGCAACTGGGCCCGCCTCTTGTGACGTATGACAGAGAGTGCGCTTGCTCTGTGCGATTAGTAAACGGCAAGCGTTGTGTTGGAGCAACTGACAATATACTCCAAAATATTTCTGAGACGTTTTTTTTAAGAAAATCGACTTGTCTCCGACGAAAATGATGATAAATCTTCCGAATTGGATGATAGTTTTACAATTGAAGAATCAGACCCGGAATAATAATATTAACAATTTTTTTGGTTTTTTGTAATTCATAAAATATATACAAATAGTTTATATATTTTTTTTGTTTAATTTCATGTATATTATTCTCAACCGAATTACCTCAATTTCTTTTGTATCGATATTGTATAAAAAAATAAACTTTAATATAACACAATACCCTTATGAAATATTTTTTGTTCATTTAAATTTTTAATTTCAATATTAATTTATTAAAAAAATTTTTCTTTCATTACAAATTTTTCAATTTAATATTAATTAATTTAAAAAATATATCGGACATTTGCAAAAAAATTGTATGCGTCAAATTTTTGAAACAATGATGACACATTTATTTTATTTATATTTAGTTTCTTCTTAAAAGAGATAAAAATTTTAAGATAAGTATATATCACTAACATGCTTTAAATGTTTAAAATAAATATTTACATTTTGATATTATATAGGGAACGTTTTTCTTTAGCGCCAATACCTCTGTCACAAAAATTTGTATTTTTCTAATTTATCATGCAAAATCAATATGCTCAATATGATAGAAATACCCATATTTGGTTAGTTCAATACTGCAGTTATTACAATAAAAATAAAGAAAACACTATGACATAATTTTATTTTTGAATGAAATTATTATTTTTAAAAGTTTTAAATATTATTTAAAAATATGTAAATAAAAACGTAATTATAAAGATATAAGAATAGCCATATTATTAAAAAATGTTTAAAAAAAAGATATGATTAACAAAATGTTTTTCAACAATACTGAATTATTACTTCGGGAGACAAGTCGGTTTTCTTCAGAATTTTTTTTATAGTATCACGTTTGATAGAGTTAAGTACATAACAGTTATTCGGATTACAGTCCACAGGAATATACGTCTCCGGAACTTTAAAATCACTATTATGCGCCTCAGGTATATGTGGGTTACGATCTTTTGAACATCTAGTGAAGTTGAGAGTTCTTTCCTGGTGAAATTCTTCTTCAGTCATCCACTACATATTTGAAAAGTGTCAAAGAACATTTATCGCCCCAAGAGATTTATGTCATGATGTTCAGTACCCGACTTAGTACATTCTATTCTTTGTGAATTTACTGGTTTACCATCTTCCGCTAAATACTTAACTACTATATGTGAACACACAGTGTGACCTACATCTTCTATGCTTCATAATTCCACAACATTGGGAAGTTTATCTGATTCAATTAACAACCCGGTATTGTGAGTTTTATAACAAGAAAATCTAATTATACCAGTCCTGCGTTCAATAGACCATTAATATTCCCATCCTATTGTACACTGGAGAAGTAACTATAGGCGTGGAATCGGAGGTGGAGGTTATGGAGAGATTGAGGGTGTAGCTTTTGGACAAGTGCTATATAAAGGGGTGTGGTCTGAGACAAGTGGTCTGGTAGAGGAGGGAAGCTAGGTATAGAGGGGAAGGGCTTGGAATTGGGGCACGCAGAGAGAGGAGGGGTGTGGCTTATAAAGGGAGAAGCTTGGAAAGAAGGGCGAGTAGAGAGGGGAGGGGCTTATAAAGGGTGTGGCTTGGAGAGGGAGAAAGTGAAAGGTCAAATGAAAGTTCAAGGTAGTGTGGCTGCACTACTCATTTGTTCTCTACTCCCGATGATAATACAAAAATATTTTCTTGAATTAGTTTTACCTTTCTCCTTCTTTTTAAAATGTACTACACAGTGGCAGGAAACTGATTAGAAAAATAGAAAACAAATCTTATTTTTAATTATTAATGAAATGAAAGCATTTATCTAATAAAAATTATTCTTCGGTAAAGTTGAAAAGTTATATAGACAATAAAAGTAAATACCTACTGACAAGTGTAATTCGATATATCGACTTTACCTACCTTATACAAGTGTTTTCTCTCTTCTTCGAAATCCCTGGTACCCATTGGGGTGTCGGGTTACAAGTGTTTTCAAATATAAATATATGTAGAGGTAGAACTCTTAGTAGCACTATATGATGACTTTATTACACTAATTGAGACTAATACTATGTTAAACGAAAACTGTTTCAGAATTTGACTCACATTGATATGCGACGACATTGCGTTTTTATAAGCCACAAATCCAGAACTAACGACTTATAGACAAATATAAAACGAAATCACCAAAATAAGTTATTTTTTTATGTTTATTCAATCAAAACGACCTGTTTTACTGAACAGCTGCGAAGACTTCGTATTTAATAATTAACTTAGAAATTTACAAATTGAGTTTAAAAAATTCCGATAACCCCCCTATAAAACGATAACGTAAATGTTAATAATAATTAACTAACGATAATGTTAGAGTAATTAACAATTACTATGTAATACAACGTATTTAAGTAGGAACATAAGATTAATAGGTAACCATAATAGTAGGTATCTATTTTAAAGGTTGATATGTAACCACAGAAGATGTAACTAATAATAAGTAGAAGTTCTAGAATAGTTATAATTTAACAATGTTTCAAAGTGCTTAAATGGCATTCAAACGACTTGTTATGTCTTTATCCGGAAATGAGAACTCTACGCTGACACGCTCCTCGTTGAATAGGATTCAAGCGTTTCCACATATTAAAACGAGAAACAATGTTCATGAGTCGTTCAACGTGAATATTATTCTCATTTTTTATTAAAAGCCTTTCTTAAGTCCAGCTGTAGAGCACCTGCAAAAAATAAATAACAGAATAATTAAACTATAATGGAGTACAATATTTTAAAATTAAGTACCATTTATATGATGATATATGAAAGTATATTTTAGTTTAGAAACTTTATTTTCTGACTGATCCCCAACTGTATTGCATATTCTCAAATACATGGTGAAGACCATGTCTTAAATCGTCTCTAAAGAGACTGACATCTTTGTTATTTTTTGCATGTTCATATATTGAGCATTTTGCCCGCTTTGTAAGATGGACGACCTTTTTTTACCTTAATAGCTTCCTACCATTTATATTTGAGTGTCGGCTTTAATTTTGCGCAAGTTCTTTCCATAATTCTTTAATACGTGATTTGTACATTCTAATTTCCTTATTTGTAACCCATAAGGTACACCTTCTTTAATTTTTGCAAAAACACTTGCATCTCCTTCGGCAACAAACTCCATGTAGGGAGCACTATGCATTTGTTTGCTTTCACAAAAACCTTCCACTACCATATTTGGTTCCATAGCCGATGCAGACTCTGATGACTGCAGATAACTTGCTGCTCAATCCAAAACTTATTTTCAAATAAAGCTGTTCTCCCATTTCTCTAAAGCGGATCAGCCATTCAAGAACTAAATTTACCTGGTCTTGCTAAACCTTCATGTTCAGCGGGTGAGGTTGAGTTTCACTGTACCACCTGCTCAGTTTTGTAATGCACACGAAACAGGTCGTGTTTTAAATATCTTATATTCTTCGTTAACATTTCTTAAAAAATTGTAAATTTCCTCGAATATGATGGATATACATATCAAAAAACAATTACAAAATAGACGTCTGTTCATCAATGTTTATTCTTTTTCCATGAAACAGATCAATACAAAATCTCACCCTTATTAGTAATTGTTTAGCTTTTCAATAAAAATGTTTTAAAAACGAAATCTATTACCATATCTATTCTTTTACTTAAACATTGTACTATCCTCATTTTCTGATTTTATACGAAGTCACCTACTCCAACAGCTTTTTTCGCTGTAACTATGCTGCGAGAAATTGCCGTTTCTGGTATTCTATAAAGTAGACGAATTTTATAACTGTAATATTAATATATCCTATTATCAATGCAAGTTAATTCTTATATTTGTCTACACATTACTTTCTATATAACATTTGTTATATTTGTTTATACATAATTATTTGTTAAATTGTATTACTTTAAACATATGTTTTGTTGCCAATAAATCTACCTATCTATAAACTCAATAATATTTCAGTTTATGTAAATCCACTTGACAGACGTCACAGTTATCTGATTGTTATGGAGTTTAACTACTGCATTTTATCTGTTACTTTAACATGAATAATAACAGGCTGCTATAATAGACAGTATGTACAGTTGGGAATCATATAGTTTACACTTTAATTTTGCAACTGTAAGTTTAAGTTCATAAAAATTCAGTAACTTTAGCAACCACTAAACCATTTTTATGATAAACTCACATTTAAAATATGCAAAAATTAAAAACATAGGTACTAACTAAATTTATAAAAATGTAAACTATATTGTTTCTCCGACTGTAAATTCAAATGGTGAATATTCTAACAGCTCATTAAGCATTTAACAGCCTGTTATTTAACTAACATTGGTGAATATGACCTTATGACTGACCAAATACTTTTTGAGGTGGCTGTTTGTTCTACATTTATAATTACATAAATTACACTAAAATGGTTTTTCACCGCCATGAGTAAGCATATGCTTTTTGAGACGACTCTTCACTGAATATTTATAATCGCATAAACTACACTCAAAAGGTTTCTCACCACTATGAGTGAGCATATGGCTTTTGAGATTTCTCTTCTCTGAACCTTTATAATCACATAAATTACACTGAAATGGCTTCTCATCATTATGAGTAAGCCTATGTTTGTTGAGACGACTCATCCTTGAACACTTATAATCACATAAATTACACTCAAATGGTTTCTCACCACTATGAGTAAGCATGTGGCTTTTCAGATTGCCCTTCTCTGAACCTTTATATTCACATAAATTACACTGAAATGGTTTCTCACCACTATGAGTGAGCATGTGCCTTTCAAGGCTACTCTTTATTGCAGATTTATATTCACATAAATTACACTCAAATGGTTTCTCGCTACTATGAGTGAGCATGTGGACTTTGAGACGACTCTCCACTGAACATTTATAATCACATAAACTACACTCAAATGGTTTTTCACCTCTATGAGCAAGCATATGGATTTTGAGACTACTTTTCCTTGTACAATTATAATCGCATAAATTACACTCAAACGGTTTCTCACCACTATGAGTGAGCATGTGGGTTTTGAGATGACTCTTCACTGAACATTTATAATCACATGAATTACACTGAAATGGTTTCTCACCACTATGAGTAAGCATGTGGGTTTTGAGACGACTCTTCACTGTACATTTATAATCACATAAACTACATTCAAATGGTTTCTCACCACTATGAAAGAGCATATGGCTTTTGAGATTACAGTTGTTTGTACATTTATAATCACATAAATTACACTGGAATGGTTTCTTACCACTATGAGTGAGCATGTGAGTTTTTAGAGTACCCTTTACTGAGCATTTATAATCACATAAATTACACTCAAATGGTTTCTCACCACTATGAGTGAGCATATGGGTTTTGAGACGACTCCTCACTGAAAATTCATAATTACATAAACTACATTCAAATGGTTTCTCACCACTATGAGTGAGCATGTGGATTTTAAGACTACTCTTCATTGTACATTTATAATCACAGGAATTACACCGAAATGGTTTCTCACCACTATGCGTGAGCATGTGCCTTTCGAGGCTACTCTTTATTGTAGATTTATATTCACATAAATTACACTCAAATGGTTTCTCACTACTATGTGTGAGCATGTGAGCTTTGAGACGACCCATCACTGGACATTTATAATCGCATGAACTACACTCAAACGGTTTCTCACTACTATGAGTGAGGATATGGGCTTTGAGACGACCCTTCACTGAACATTTATAATCGCATGAACTGCACTCAAATGGTTTCTCACCTCTATGAGCAAGCATATGGTTTTTGAGACTACTCTTCAGTGTACATTTATAATCACATAAATTACACTCAAACGGTTTCTCACTACTATGAGTGAGCATGTGCATTTTTAGACTACCTTTTACTGAGCATTTATTATCACACGAATTACATTCAAATGGTTTGTCATCAATATGTATGGCCATGTGGCTGCTTAGATCATTTCTGCTCGAACATTTAAAATTACATATATTACACTCAAACAATTTTTCTCCCGTACGAGACAATAAATGTTCAGGTAAACAAGTGCTTTCTAAAAATTTATATTCTTGTTTTCTACATTTGTCACTATTAATTTGTGAACTACTGGTGATACTAAAAAATGGTTGCTCTTCACTCTCAATATTTGTTTTCATCTCATTTTTGGGTATATAGTCTTCTATTACTTGGGTTTCTATTTTGATCTTCTGATCCGTTTCAGTTTTTATTGCAGTTGCTACATCATCGCTATCCATTATACCAGTATTTTATAAAATTACAACCTGATCAACAATGAACTTGCTAATGCATTTATCATTTCAATAAAGATTTTCAGACATCTATTCATATAAATATGTTATCCATTCAGTGTGTAAAAAGATGAGGGTTGGCCATGACCTTTTGGAACAGTTCACCCTTCTTTATAGTGTTTCACATCACAAATTGTAATTAGAAAAATAAAATATTTGTGTAAATTTAATAACTACATAAATAATACATATACAGGTCACAGGTATAAACATCGAATATATGCAAGTGAGACATAAAAGAATTAACTGCGTATGACTTTCATATTTGTGACATTATACCGTTGGCAATACTGCTGTTTCTCGTTAACATATCAATCTACAATCGATTTTAATTTTCATTTATGTATACCTGGAAACACAAACGAATATGCATGTGCGAAATTGGTTGCATATACATAAATTCTTATGTAAAGAATGTAAACACACTAAATTAATGACGTCATTTGAGGTTATGACGTATGATGTGACGTGCATTGGAACTTACAGGGTCTGGAGTATAACCATAGATAATAAATATACTTAGTACAACTGCGAGGTTCTATAATTCAAACTGTCACGGCGTACGTAATGAATTCTGAGGAGCTTCTTTTTTTAGATTTTACTACACCTACCAAAGAACGTTTTAGTTCAAACTCTTTTGTTCCTATAGCTCGTTTGATATGATACTAAATTTAGGAATGAATCTTGTAATAAATTTTCGATAAAATTTTACAAAAATTTACCATTTTCTGTTTGAAACGAATCTCTCATTTGTAATGCTAAATCAGTTATTCGCGCATGCGTATTAGGTATTATCGTATTTTTCTGGTGTTATTTGTAGTAGCGGTGTTTGTTATTTTGTTATAACCAGAGCCAATCACGGCTTTGCTAAATGGGTAGTTAAGTGCACGATTTCGTGTAGTCGGAATGTATACATATAAAATTACGGCGATTCCAGGTTTTTAAACTGTAATAAAAGATAAAAAGTAAACAAACTGTTCAACAATTCTTTATCATAAAATAAATTACGCAAAAAGAAAACTCTCTTGAAAAATTGAAGAGATTCAAATGTATATGTATTTTGTTACAATTTATAATATATCAATTAGAATTCTTCAAACCAGTTACTTTGTTATGCGTACTGTTCTAGACTAGAGCAATGTTTAGAAAATATAAATTATTTATTGATTAATTTTTAAAACTTACTATGCATTTCGCATGTGCAAACTATACGTTCCAGACCGACTAATAATGCAACTTTTGTTCTACATTGTTTTAAATTAATCGACGAGACGACGGCGCCAATTTACGTATTTTAAATTATTGTATCATTGTTACAACAGAATGTAACTAACCTTTTTAATTCCGTAGACAGAAATGTTTATTCTCGAAAATTGATTTAAATCTTGAAATTTATACATCGTAAAGCATTCCTGGGCTGAGCAGGTGGAAAAATTATAATTTAAATTATAGATATGGAAAATATTAAACCTTAAATGCGTTAATTTTTCGCGTAATTTATTCTATGATAAAGAATTGTTGAACAGTTGGTTTACTTTCTATATTTATTAGAGTTTAAAAACCTGGAGTCGCCGTAATTTTATACGTATACATTTGACTACACGAAATTGTGCACTTAACTACCCATTTAGCAAGGTTGAATTCATGTTTGTTTATATTTTTAATAATACGTTTTGAGGTTAATTATCTTTGGATTTAGTTATGTTTACTTTTTTACTATTTAGTTATTAGTTATTTTTACTATTTAGTTATTATTACGTTATTTGGAAAATGTCTGATACTAGTGAAGACGAAATATCTGCAGCGGTATCTGCATGTGCGTTACTGAACATGTTATTAGTAAAGAGAAAAAAAAATAAGCAAAAAATGTATGCTATCTGAAGTTAGCCATGGTGCTGTGCATACATTGACGGGCAATTTTACTCGCAGATTTAGAACAAGATTTTATTTACCAAATTATAATTTACCAAAAAATTAAGTAATAAATATTTTACCTTACTTCCATGTTTGTAACCTGCAAGAAATTTATGAAAAGATTATTACTCCTAAATTTTTGTGTAAATTTAGTATCATGTGAAACGGGCTTACAAAGTTAAATACTTAGATAAATATAATTTATGTTAAGTAGTTATAATTATATACTAAATACTTATACAATTTTAAAAACTAATAGTGGCATGTCCTTTATGTTCTTAATTAAGAAAAAAGTCTTTTATGTTATTTATATACCTAACTAAAAAATCAATTTTAAAAACTGTTTTATAAAAAGGGCTGTTTTTTGGTGTTTTTATAATTTTTTTCTATTTTTTTTTTGTTTAAAAAATTAATCTATTTAATTAAATAATAAAGAATATGTTGAACAAGCATGTATAATTTAGTATATTGCGAAATGAGTTTATAATGCAAGGGATTATAAACGAATTTCATATTCTATTTTGTCGTCGAACTATTTGCAATAAGTAGGTACAACATTTGAAAGTGTATTTCAACACCTACCATATCACTACGGTTTACTATCAAATTTAAAAACAATCTTTGAAGCCAAAGAGCCAACTTTACTCAGCCACACAGTAAACAGTGATGAGGCTAAGCCACAAATCTTAAAAGCAGAAGCTATTAATAACTTACCAATTCCTAGCATGCGGAAGAATTACGTCATTTCTATGTCATTGTCGATTTAAATTACACTCGCACGAATTACTTATTCCAGAAAAAGCTTAGCAAGCCTACAAAAGACAAAGTGTGCCACAAAACTTATAATTACAAATCGGTTTTTTGTGAACTTCAATAAACAGTCATACAAAAATTTCGTTAATTCATGTGGTGAACATCGGAGAATAAAGCAGAGAAACTCTGACGCAGCCCTTTTCAAATCCCTCCCCCTTACAATTATTCTTTTATGTTGCATACCATGAACCGACAACTTACAAGACCAATAGTAGCATCACACGTTCCTCTTAGGAAATCACCAAAATAAGTTATTTTTTATGTTTATTCAATCAAAACGACCTGTTTTACTGAACAGCTGTGAGGACTTCGTAGATATTTACAAAAAAATTTAATTTTTTAAACTCAATTCCTATAACTTAAACTTAACTTAATTTCGATAACCCCCCTATAAAAATGCGTGTAATAATGCGTAGATTAAAAGAAAATAAAATGATTTAAAAATATATCTAATTGTTAATTAAATTAACGATTTAATTGTTGGTACCTGCTATTAAGCATATACCTTTACAAAGTAATAACTGGGTAACGTTATAAATTATTATATTACAAAACAACCAAATACGAATTATATAACAATATATAATGCAATTTATTAAAGAAAATATAATTAGGAATTAGTAACTAAGAGAAATATAACTATAATGTTAGAGTAATTAACAATTACTATGTAATACAACATATTTAAGTAGGAACATAAGATTAATAGACAGCCATAATAGTATCTATTTTAAGGGTTGATATGTAACCACAGAAGATGTAACTAATAATAAGTGGAAGTTCTAGAATAGTTATAATTTAACAATGCTTCAAAGTGCTTTAATGCCATTCAAACTACTTGTTGTGTCTTTATCCGGAAATGAGAACTCTAGGCTGACACGAACCTCGTTGAATAGGATTCAAGCGTTTCCCCATATTAAAACGAGAAACACTGTTTATGAGTCATTCAGCGTGAATATTGTTCTCATTTTTTATTAAAAGTCTTTCTTAAGACCAGCTGTAGAGCGCCTACAAAAAATAAATAACAGAATAATTGAACTATAATGGAGTAAAATATTTTAGAATTAAGTACCATTTATATGATGATATATGAAAGTAGATCTTAGTTCAGAAGCTTTATTTTCTGACTGATCCCCAACTGTATTGCATATTGGTGAAGACCATGTCTTAAATCGTCTAAAGAGACTGACATCCTTGTTGTTTTTTGCATGTTCATATATTGACCATGTTGCCTGCTTTGTAAGATGGACAATCTTTCTTTGCGTTAATAGCTTCCTACCATTATTTATTTGAGTGTCGGCTTTAATTTTGCGCAAGTTCTTTCCGTAATTCTTTAATACGTGATTTGTACATTCTAATTTCCTTACTTGTAACCCATAAGGTACACCTTCTTTAATTTTTGCAAAACACATGCATCTCCTTCGGCAACAAACTCCACGTACGGAACACAATGCATTTGTTCGCTTTCACAAAAACCTTCCACTACCATATTAGGTTCCATAGCCGGTGCTGACTGTGATAATTGCAGATAACTGTGCTGCTCAATCCAAGACTTTTTTTCATTTTTGACATAATTATAATTTTCCAGATGGGCATATTTTCAAATAAAGCTGTTCTCCCATTTCTCTAAAGCGAGTCAGCCATTTAAGAACTAAATTTGCCTGGTCTTGCTAAACCTTCACATTCAGCGGGTGAGGTTGAGTTTCACTGCACCACCTGCTTAGTTTGGTAATGCACACGAAACAGGTCGTGTTTTAAATACCTTGGTTAAATTGGTTTCTCACCACTATGAGTGAGCATGTGGCTTTTGAGATTGCTCTTCTCTAAACCTTTATAAATTACAAAAATTACACTGAAATGGTTTCTCACCACTATGAGTGAGCCTGTGGGTTTTAAGACTACTCTTTGTTGTACATTTAAAATCACATAAATTACATTCAAATGGTTTCTCGCCACTATAAGTAAGCATGTGGAGTTTGAGATGACTCTTCCTTGAACATTTATAATCACATAAAATACACGCAATTGGTTTCTCCCCACTATGAGTGGGTTTTGAGGCAACTCTTCACTGAACATTTATAATCATATAAATTACACTGAAATGGTTTTTTACTACTATGAATGAGATTACGCCTTTTGCGACTACTCTTTATTGCAATTTATATTCAATAAATTACACTCAAATGGTTTCTCACCACTATGAGTGAGCATGTGACTGTTGAGATGACTCTTCCTTGAACATTTATAATCACCTAGATTACACTGAAATGATTTCTCACCACTATGAGTGAGTATGTGGATTTTGAGACGACTCTTCACTGAACATTTATAATCACATAAACTACACTCAAATGGTTTCTCACCTCTATGAGCAAGCATATGGGTTTTGAGACTACTCTTCATTGTACATTTATAATCGCATAAATTACACTCAAATGGTTTCTCGCTACTATGAGTGAGCATGTGGGTTTTAAGACTACTCTTCCTTGTACATTTAAAATCACATAAATTACATTCGAATGGTTTCTCACCACTATGAGTGAGCATGTGACGGTTGAGATGACTCTTCCTTGAACATTTATAATCACATAGATTACACTGAAACGGTTTCTCACCACTATGAGTGAGCATGTGGATTTTGAGACGACTCTTCACTGAACATTTATAATCACATAAACTACACTCAAATGGTTTCTCACCTCTATGAGCAAGCATATGGGTTTTGAGACTACTCTTCATTGTACATTTATAATCGCATAAATTACACTCAAATGGTTTCTCGCTACTATGAGTGAGCATGTGGGTTTTAAGACTACTCTTTCTTGTACATTTAAAATCACATAAATTACATTCAAATGGTTTCTCACCACTATGAGTGAGCATGTGACGGTTGAGATGACTCTTCCTTGAACCTTTATAATCACATAGATTACACTGAAACGGTTTCTCACCACTATGAGTGAGCATGTGGATTTTGAGACGACTCTTCACTGAACATTTATAATCACATAAACTACACTCAAATGGTTTCTCACCTCTATGAGCAAGCATATGGGTTTTGAGACTACTCTTCATTGTACATTTATAATCGCATAAATTACACTCAATTGGTTTCTCACCACTATGAGTGAGCATGTGGGATTTGAGACGACTCTTCAATGAACATTTATAATGACATAGATTACACTGAAATGGTTTCTCACCACTATGAGTAAGCATGTGGATTTTGAGACGACTCTTCACTGAATATTTATAATCGCATAAACTACACTCAAATGGTTTCTCACCTCTATGAGCAAGCATATGGGTTTTGAGACTACTCTTCATTGTACATTTATAATCGCATAAATTACACTCAAACGGTTTCTCACCACTATGAGTGAGCATGTGGGATTTGAGATTACTCTTCCTTGAACATTTATAATCACATAAATTACACTCAATTGGTTTTTCACCACTATGAGTAAGCATGTGGGTATTGAGACGACTCTTCAGTAAACTTTTATAATCACATAAAATACACTCGAATAGTTTCTCACCACTACGAGTGAGCATGTTGATTTTTAGACTACCTTTTACTGAGCATTTATATTCACACGAATTACATTCAAATGGTTTGTCACCAATATGTATGGCCATGTGGCTGCTTAAATCATTTCTGCTCGAACATTTAAAATTACATATATTGCACCCAAACCATTTTTCTCCTGTATGAGACAATATGTGTTCAGGTAAAGAAGTTCTTATTGAAAATTTATATTGATATTTTCTACATTTGTCACTATTAATTTGCGAACTACTGGCGATACTAAAAAATGGTTGCTCTTCACTCTCAATATTTGTTTTCATCTCATTTTTGGGTATATAGTCTTCCATTACTTGGGTTTCTATTTTGATATCCTGATCCGTTTCAGTTTTTATTGCAGTTGCTACATCATCGCTATACATTATACCACTATTTTATAAAATTACAACCTGAACAACAATCAACTTGCAAATGCATTTATCATTTCAATAAAGATTTTCAGACATCTATTCATATAAATATGTTATCCATTCACTGTGTAAAAAGATGAGCGTTGGCAGTGACCTTTTCGAACAGTTCACCCTTCTTTATAGTTTTCACATCACAAATTGTAATTAGAAAAATAAAATGTTTGTGTAAATTTAATAACTACATAAATAAACTACTAACATTTAGGTACTTTCATATAATAAGGTGTAAACACTGGATTAGAAAATTCAAGTAAGAATTCAGGTGCGACCAGTCTATCGGAGATTAGTAACTGTAAATAAAAAAGAGAATTATTTATTACCCAGTGGCATGTGTCAATGTTGTAACGCATATAGAGGCAAATTTTAGCGATGATCAGGTTGTGTAGTTGTTGAAACAGAGTTTGTGAAGTGACGTCATCAAAACTGATGCCGACGAAAACGGAGTTTTCCATGACTGCGGTTTATAGACTTCATATCCTATAAGTACCGATGCCCGTCATCAATAATCTTTTCAAATTTCTTAATGGCAATTTTTGTAAACTTGACAAAAATAAATATAAGGGTGCTTGTTTTTTTAGTTTTAAAGGTTTTTTCAGTTATGATAATTTCACATGTAGGTTTTACTGTAATCCAGTAAAAACATCATTTTAGTTATTCCCGTCTATTATATTTTGGACTTATATACTCGAAATGCCGAAATATAAATAATATTTTGGATTTATATAAATCGAAATGCCAAGGACGTTGTTTATATATTTATAAAGCTAAGAACTTTTATGTTTGTCGGATGGTAACAACTTTTACTAAATTTACAAAAGTCAAACAGATATGACAATTTAAATGTTTTTGTTGTTGTTACCAACATGAAAACAAAAAATTCCTAATAGCACTAATGTGTTCCACAAGGAGCAAACCTAGGACCTCTTTTATTTCTTTTGTTTATAAATGACCGTTCAGGGGTGGTTGGGAACTCAAAACAAGCATTGTTTGCCGATGACTTTAAGATATGGAAAACAATTAAAACTGTTCGAGATTGTAATTCATTACAAACAGATATTGATAATATAACTCAGTGGAGTCAGAGAAACATGCTTTATTTTAATATAGATAAATGTTGTAAAATGACATACACAAAAAAGCAATATTTTATAGAATTTCAGTATAATATGAATGATATACCATTAATTACAAAAGAGAACATAAGGGATCTGGGAATAGTGTTTGATAAAGAATTGACTTTCCATATACACACAGAGAGAATCGTTAATGAATCCTTGAGAGCCTTAGGATTTATTATTAGAAATTCGTCAAATTTTAAACAAATACAAACTCTGCTTACATTATATAATAGTTATGTCAGGTCGAAACTAGAGTTTTCTTCGGTAATATGGATGCCTTTCTACCACAATAATATACTAACGGTTGAAAGAGTACAGAAAAGATTCGTTAGATACCTTGATTTGAGATCTACTGGAATCTATCCTGCCTTTGTTCCCTACAACAATCTTCTTAAATCATATAAATTGCATTCGTTAGAGAGTAGGCGTCAGTATGCATATCTTATACTACTTTATAAAATTTTACATAATTTAATTGAATCGTGTGATATTCTTGAACGAATAAACTTTTTAGTTCCAAAGTTAACAACAAGAAATCCATCAACGTTTTACTTACCTAGAGCTCGAACAAATCAACTCTTAAAGTCACCTATATATGTAGCATGTAGTTTAATAAATAAACATTCGAAAGAAATAGATATATTTCATCCAAGTTTTAAAAGTTACAAAAAAACATGTTTATCTGCACTTAAAACCACTAATTCTTAAATGAAGAATGTGTAATAATGTAAAATTGATTTTAATTACCTACTTTAATTTGTATGTGTGTATATATACTATGTGTATGTATATATATATATATATATATATATTTTTTTTTTATTCATATCTAGCACTCGAATTTATTATTAAGTTACCATGAAATTATTAAGTTCTTTTTATTGGTTGTGGTAGGTTATAAACTGCTTGTGAATATGTTATGTTATGTTCATGTTAATATCCTGTAGACTGTAATTGGTTATACTGTAGTCTACAGTTTAAATAAATAAATAAATAAATAAATAAATAAATAAATGTCATCTAAAGAATAAGTTAATTTTATCTAAGAAATTACAGCAGAAGTCGGTACAAAAGAATTCGTGGATCACGCACCCAAAATCTACGTTGCAAATACACGTTATTTGTTGTGTTGCAACACACTCGTACGTAATGGAGTTGTTTATATAGTTCGCATCACAGGTCACAGGTATAAACAAGGAATAATATGCAAGTGAAACATAAAAGAATTAACTGCGTATAACTTTCATTGTTGTGACTTTAGACCGTTAGCAATACTGCTGTTTCTCCTGTACATACCAATCTACAATCTATTTTTATTTTCATTTACGTATACCTGGGCAACACAAACGTATATGCATGTGCAAAATTGGTTGCATATACATAAATTCTTATGTAAAGAATGTAAACATACTAAATTAATGACCATGTGACCTGCTATATATATATATATATATCTACAGCTTGACCTTGAATGGTGTTTGCTGACCTTGAAGAGTGGCCTTGAGTTCAAGGTCAAAACATTGTTGTCATATTGTTGACCTTGAGAATGCGGTGTTGCCACGTTTAGGGAGATAGCTTCAAGGTCACCATGTGTTAGAGAGAGATAGGTTCAAGGAGCGGTGCCCATTTAGCATCCTTAGGAAGCTCGTTTGGAGCCATCAACTGCTTTTCTAGAGCTTGCGCTTTCACATTTTCAATTGATTTAGCGAGGCTTTCCATTGTAACACTGCACTGTACACTGCAACTGCAAACGGTTTACTCTTCCCATACATGTAACCTGCTATATATCTACAGCTTGACCTTGAATGGTGTTTGATGAACTTGAGCATGGCCTTGCATGGTGTTTGATGGCCTTGAAGAGTGGCCTTGAGTTCAAGGTTAATACATTGTTGTCATATTGTTGACCTTGAGAATGCGTTGTTTAGGTGACAGATTTGAAAGTTCTGGTTTTGATCTGCCTTTCTTAATAATTTGTAATTTCTCCACATTACAGACTTTAGTTTTGACGAAATAAATAATTGGTAGAGTAGATCCAATCTGTAAACGCAGAATAATGCAATTCAAATTAAATACAAGCACATGGCGTTAATTTAGGTTAACTACTTGTAAATCTTATCAGTTTTCCAGTAGTTAACCACAAACTACCCAGTGTTTAATAAAATTTTTCCCAGTAATTGGTCAGTGTTATAATATAACGAATAAAATATCAGTTTTATTATTATATATTTTTATAGAGCCACATAGTATGTATTACATAAAGAAAAACGAACCTTCTTAAAAATATCAAAATATATGTATATTATTTTGATGGCATTATGCTAAAACAAAAATGTAAAGAAAAATCATCACTTTACGAAGTGAGTGAATACTGGAAACAGCTATTTATTTGAAATTTTAGTAGGAAACAAAACAAAATTCTTTGTTTTACATAAAACATCCACTACACACATTCAACTATGTTCGTATGTATACTTGGTTGTCTACCCGAAATTCTCTGATTTTATTAGCTAACCTCAATTATGAATATTAACGGTATTTAAAACGCCAGATATTTTTATTTAGAACAACAAACACGTACTTTTAATAAGATAGTGTTAATTTAAAAAGTTCTTAACTTAATCGTAATTTTGTTTGAATTAAATTGTTGGGAATTACTATCTATTATTTACAGTGATTTTTAAAATTACTGCAAATTTTCCCATAAGCAAGGCATTTGTTGATTGGGTGGTCTCGACCACATCTGGTGCAGTTATGAATGCTTTCACCTTCTGCATCATTGAATCTTGGTTTCGAATTATTGTGGTTGTCCTTGTGAACAGAGTTGATCTCATTTTGTAGTTTTTAGCATATTATTAAAAACCTAACATTCTGTTAAGGTTTCGTGATGTTGGGATAATAAAATAACTTTCTGACACCAAACTAAAGTTTATTAAAATTATATAATTAATAATACAGGAAGCTAACCTCAATTATGAATATTAACAGTATTTAAAACGCCAGATATTTTTTAAACAACAAACACGTACTTTTATTTATTAAAATTATATAATTAATAATACACGAAGCTAACCTCAATTATGAATATTAATGGTATTTAAAACGCCAGATATTTTTTAAACAACAAACACGTACTTTTAATAAGATAGTGTTAATTTAAAAGGGCTTACGTTTTATTAAAATTTTGCTTCTTTTCAATTAATATAAAATTGGTCGTTTTACGACGTGTTCTTTTTACTAATTTCGATCTTTGATAATAACGTTACGCGTTTTTAATTAGAACACATAATTTAATAAATCTAATTATATTATTAATTTATATAATTAATATATAACTAAATAATCGCATTCCCTCGAAGACAGTAACCCATATGTTCGTATGTATACTTGGTTGCGAGTAGGGGTAGATAGCCGGTTCTAGCACCTCTAGTATGCAACCCATCTTATATATAAGCACTATTATATCATATGGGTTATAAAGTGAGCTCAGTGTAATACTGTACATCAAAACACCTTGTAGTGGCGGTTGTTAATGACACTGCGGTTAATGTACTGAATAATTTAAAACTGAACAGCAAATTTAGTTAAAGTTGCTGTGGTTATTTCTTTTTAAAATAGTGTTTAAACGTTATTGGGGTTTTAATATCATAGAGAATAATTTAAAAGTTGTACCTAGCAAAAGTACACTATTGTATGTGATGTATTGTTTTAACTTTTTGCTAAACAAAACATACAAATTATTATTAATGTTTTACACTAATAACATGTAATAACTATATAAAAAAGTTTAACAATTAAATTTTCGACATAGCAAGGTTACCAACATTGTATGACCAATACAACCAATATTGATGACCTTGAAAAGTGGCATTGAGTTCAAGGTCTTAACATTGTTGTCATATTGTTGACCTTGAGAATGCGGTGTTGCCACGTTTAGGTGACAGAGATAGATTCAAGGTCACCATGTGTTAGAGAGAGATAGGTTCAAGGTCACCAACATTGGGTGACCTTGAGAATGCGTTGTTGTCATATTGTTGGCCTTGAGAATCGAGGGTTGCCATATTGTTGACCTTGACAATGCGGTGTTGCCATATTGTTGACCTTGAGAATGCGGTGTTGCCACGTTTACGTGACAGATATTCAAGGTCACCATGTGTTAGAGAGAGATAGGTTCAAGGTCAATGTCAGGAGTGGGGGGTGGGTTCAGAACACCCAATTTGTCCCTACTAACCAAT
Organism: Agrypnus murinus; assembly: GCA_929113105.1. NCBI lineage: Eukaryota > Metazoa > Arthropoda > Insecta > Coleoptera > Elateridae > Agrypnus > Agrypnus murinus. The sequence continues at coordinate 6,970,307 of OV816027.1, forward strand.
TTGTCACGAGGTTGAAAAGTGTCTTGAAGATTTAGCTTCTTTGGACGTAGAATTTTCTCACATCTGCATCGTTCGCTTTTTGATAAAGTAATAGTATATTACGTTATAAGTCCGGTAAACCCAAGTTTACAGTAGCGAGTTGAAAACGTTTCGGGACGAGGCGACGAAGGAGCCGAGTCTCGAATGTTGAAACGAGCTACTGTAATGGTTTACCGGACGTATGACGTAAGGCGTTTTATTTCATACTGCCTCACATTGTTCATTTTTTAAAAAAATGCATTTAAAATTTTCAGTCCGGTAAAATTTTTTACCGGACTCAAATTAGATTTTCAGTCCGGTAAAATTTTTTACCGGACTCAAATTGGATTTTCAGTCCGGTAAAATTTTTTACCGGCCTTGTAACGTAATAATTCATTTACCGGACTCAAATGAGTCCGGTAAATACCCTTTTACCGGACAGTATGAAATAAATTATACATTATCTATCTAAAATGTTATTATGTATACAATATAATAAAAATTACATAATATAAAAGTTTTTTTTATTAATATTCCTTTAAATAAACAACATATGTTAGAAAAGTTTTGTATTATTGCACTTATATCCCAATCGATGCAAGTTTCTATGCTGTATCGCGACACTGACATTGTATTTGATATTACTCACAATTTATCTTTTCAATATTATTATAAAAAAAATTATGTTGGGGTGTTTGATTTCGAATAACAAAAGCCACTCATAACATCCTGAGACGAGTATAGTTCTGAGAGCCAGAGTTTGAGGTTATGTATAGGCTGTTTGGCCAATGAAACAATTGCTTTCCCCACTCTTCTCAAATTCTGGTGGGGTGTTTGAGTTTGATTTCAGTCAAGATTTTATATTACTCAGTCAAGATTCTGTATTACTCAGTTAATTGTCGTGTGTATGTTTTTGTGTTTTTTGAAACCTTCATCCATTACTTTATAAATTAGACAACTGCAGAACCAATACCTACGACCTGAATTAAAAATTTGTAAGATAGAGCTAAATCTCAAGCCGTGGTAATCTTGAGCATCTTTTAAAGTAAGTATAACGTTTATCGTATTTTTATTGTATTTTATTGTTTATTTTTGCCGGAGAAAAACCTTCGTTTCATAATTAGACAAGCATTCATGTTTGATATATTTTTTTATTATAAAATAATAATGAACGCAAGTAATTCAAGTCAGAAATACATTAAATTTATATGTATGAATAAATGAATATAATGCATGTGTTTTATGTTATATCATGTCATAAAATATAAATGAGATGCATCTATAAGCTTTATTTAATATACATTAGAATTTCGATTTTTTTTAAATGCTTGGGATTTATTTTTATTAACTTCGCATCTTAATCAATTTAGGAAATTCAAATAATAAGTTTTTAGAACTAGATATTAGCGAATTTATAGTTTATAATCATAACCATATAATACGTTCAATGAATGGCAGCTTAGACAACACATATTGCATCCATTTAACACGTAATATTTACTGATTCGATATTTCAGGAAAATGTTAAATAAGAATAACTATATATGCATGCTGCCTTCGGTAATTAGATTTTTATTTAAAATAATCTCTTTAATAATTATATAAATATAGTACGGAATAAATTGTTTTTAATAGCAAAAATGCATTTTGACAATTTAACATTTAACTGTTATAAATCTCTAAATACTAAATAGTCTCATAAATAATTATATTGTACTTTATCGTTTTAACAAAGAAAGACGATATACCGTCATCGATAAATAACAGATACGTTAAAATGATGTTCTTAAAAGAGTACCCTTCGTCTTAATTTTATTGTTTATTTAATTCTGACTCTAAAATAAGCATTCATCCGTATTGTCTAATTTCTAAACATTTCTAAATTGGACATTTCATTTATAGATTTTAAATCAATCATGTCGGTCAATTTAAAAAACTAGTTACTAACGAGATGGTCGTGGTCAATGACCCACAGCTAGAGGCACTAATGTCAATGCTACCGGGGCAAGGAACGACACGACCCAGGGTCATATTACAGTTAGCAACCATTCAACTAGTGTACTTCGGATGGGATGCTTCCTTTAACGGTTTATTAAATTATAATAGTTTTACGTAAGTAAGTTATTTTATATAATCATATATATACATATTTATATGCTTTTTTTATTATAGGAATATATATCTTAATAAGGAATATATAAAAATCAGACTTTCTGCATAGCAACCAGTTTCACGAGTTCATGTGTCGATCCATTAACAGTATGTATTTATACAGCTTTAATTGATTTAATGCATACTTCAATCTCTTATTAATAAATTTTAAAAATGTTTATTCTTCTTCTGTTTTTTAAACCAAGAATAGTAAGTATAATATTTAATTGATTACGTTTTTTTTTGTTTAGGCGCCTTACCTTCCCTTAAATGACCGTGGAGGACGATCTTAATCCTAATAATTGTTATGATTGATATTGTTGTAAACATATAAATGTAAGAAATAAATGTTGTAAATGTAAGGAATAAATGTTGTAAATTGTTTAATTTTTATTTAACCTTGAACTTAAAACCAGAGAAGTGTTAGTCTTAACCTTGAACCGCAAACTTTCAGCTTAAAAATCAGTGAAGCCTAGACCTTCAGCTTAAAAATCAGTGAAGCCTTGACCTTTATCCGCCAGAAAATCTAGCCTTGAAGGTTGACCTTGGCAGAAAGCAGAAAGTGGTGGGAGGTGGTCCCAGAAACCCCATTCTTTCCCTACTCCGCTCTGTTCTCAACATCCATTTTGGATGTTGAAGGACGGGGCGATAGCTCTCTTTCTTGCACCACATCCAAACCGGGAGGCGTCGGCGCAGATGCAAGCGACGAAATTGGTGACCACGACACCGGAGGAACAGCGACAGGAACACTTATATCCTCATACAAAAACGGATCGTTCACATCTATAATTTGCGCATACTCTCGCATATGGACCTCATTCGGAAGAGGCGACGAAGGAAGTCCATTTTCAATCCTCTCATGCTCTTCATTCGCAAACATTCGCCTCACTCTAAATTTAGACCGTTCATTCCTCGCATGCTCACGCAACAAGTTCTCCAAATTTTCAAACACCCCCCTAGAGCAGACATCTTCCACAGCCTCTTCAGACACATTTTCAAAATTTTGTTCATTCAAATTTTCAACCTCCAAATTTTGTCCCCCAAAATTTTGTTCAACTAAATTTTCAACAACATTATTTAAATTTTGATCAACTAAATTTTGCTCTTCCACATTTACAACATTTTGTTCAACAACATCAGGTAAATTTTCTAAAACGAAATCATCTACTTCATTATTTTCAACCGACACATTTAAAATGTGTTAGTCTAAATTCTCTAAATTTTGTGCACTAAAATTTACATAATATTGTTGAACCAAATCTTGTACAATAACATTTGAATCCATTTCTAAATCATCTAAAACAATATTAGTTTCCAAATTATTCAACGACATTGGTGTGGGTAAAGCACCCACATCCATGTCAATATCGAAACGTCCTGCATCCACAGCTGGAGGTGTGGTTAAATCAATCACCAATTCATCCTCGCTATCAGATATTTCAATTACGCCATTCACATCTCCAACAGCAATTGCAGGGATTAAAGATACATCCTGTAGAATTCGTATCTTCCCTGCTCTAGGGGGGTGGGGGGCACCGCCCCCCTGGAGCCAACGGCCTGCCCTCTTTTCTTGGGGTGGAGAAGGGCCAAATCATATATATACAAATTTAATTCTTGCCTTTCATTCAATCGTTCGAAGTTAGTGTTTAATTATCATTATCATTATCATGGCATTTCCACCAGATGCAGACCAGCCGTTGTTGTTTTTTAAGAAAGCTCATCCAGATGCTGTGGCACCAACACGAGCTACGCCGCTTTCTGCCGGTTTTGACTTGTGCAGTGTCGAAACTGGCATTATTCACCCTCGGGATAAGAGGTTGTTTAATACGGGGCTGCAAGTAAAATTGCCTACAGGGTCATATGGCCGTATCGCACCACGTTCTGGATTGGCACATTATCATTTTTTGGACGTTGGTGGAGGCGTTATCGACGAAGACTACAGAGGAACAATTTTTGTGTTGCTGTTCAACCATTCCTGTCATCCCTACACTGTTAGGGCCGGTGATGGAATTGCCCAACTAATATGTGAAAAGATTTACTATCCGGCAGCGTATGAAGTGTTCCAGCTGACTCCTACAGATCGAAATACGAACGGCTTTGGTTCCTCCGGTTTGAATGGTGCCGTGGAGTCTAGACCATTCAATCAATATGAAATGGAGACATGGCTGTACAACAGCCGCAACAATTTTCGTATTCGACCCGAGTAATTATAATATAGTATATAGTTTAGTTAAACAATATTTGTAATAAATAGTGATTAATATAATAGTAAATAGTTTTTAATAAATATATTTTTTGTTATATGATATGCTTTTTCTTATTAATGGTGGAAATGCCATGATAATGATAATTAAACACTAACTTCGAACAATTGAATAAAGATGATGTACTTGATACGATTTTCTTATTATCCAAACTTCATTTGACCATACCGTTTTTACATCCTATTAATATATTTGGAGATACTAATGTGATTGTATAATGTTTTATATTGTACCACACTTTCCTGTTTCGTAGCACACTAGTTTCGAACGATTGAATAAAGGAGATGTACTTGATACGAATTTCTTATTATCCAAACTTCATTTGGCTATACCTTTTTTTACATCCTACTAATATATTTGAAGATATTAATGTAATTTTAACTGTCTAGAGCTAAGGGGGTGCTGTCTATGAGAAGTGGTCTATAAAGGGGTATAGCTTACCAAGCGGGGGGGGGGTCTTGCCAACAAGTGAGGCAAGTAAAGAGAGGGAAAGCAGAGGAAGGCGTGGCTTATAAAGGGAGGGGTCTGGAGAGGGGGAAGTGGCTTCTAAATGGGAGGGGCTTAAAAAGTGAAAGGAGGTCAAATGAGAGTTCAAGGTTGTGTGGCTCCACTAAGCCCATTTGTTATCTACTTACAAGAGTTCACTGCGTAAATAAGATAAGTTTGGCATTCTAAGAACAGCTGTCTACAAGTGATATCAACTTCAAAAAACAAAATGTTACTGTTTCCAGTATTCTAAAAAATTTCATTAGAACACGCAAAATGCGTGTCCTAATGGCTTTATTAGGACACGCAAATATAAAAAACACTTTTTAAGACTTATAATTCAATTATATTAAATAAAAAAGAACATATACAAAAACAACAACATAAAAAACTAGAAATGCGAGTTCATTTTTTACCAAGGTAAAAAAACCCAATAAATAAAAAATTTTTTAGCCAGTAAAAAATCATTTTTTTACCGATTTTAAATTTGGTGCCATTTGTAAATTAAATTTCTTTGTCATAAATTTATACTATGTTCATAACCAAAAAACATCTATTTGGTATCAAAATAATTAGGTATCTATTTTACAAGACTAATGAAATTCTAACATTTCTTTTTTAACAAAATCAAATGTTTTTTACCTAAAAAAACCTTTAAAATTACATTTTAAGTAATAGTAACAGTAAATTCACATCACTATAAAAAATTCAAAACTTATACGCCTGCAATATTCCCTTACTCACAGCGAACAAGATGAATTTTCAGCTCTGAAAGGAAATCAAATTGTTATTTTAATGTATCGAATAATAACACAGAATTGTTATAGCAGTGTGTGGTACAACATGTATAAAGCAACTTCGTAATAACAACAAAGGCTTATTTCTTACCTTCTTAAAAAGAACTCTTCACAATTAATTAACAACAAGCCAGCAATAAAATTCCACTATGGCTGCCGTCTTCAAGTTTTCAACCAAGCTCTCAATAGATTATTTTATTCTTATTAACCTACATCTTCGGCCATAATGAAGATGGAGAAGCAAGTTTGATCAGACCAGGCAGATGCAGTTAACATCGGTACAGATCGAGAATCGACATCGGGAACGGATCGGACCTCTAGCCAACTAAGCATGCACCAACGAAGAAGTGTCGGTTTACGATTAAACTTCAACTATAAATATTACTATAATATGAAAATGTGATATAAACTAATTCATACTCTTGGATATTTGTTCAAAATAAACATTATTTAGATTTTGACTTATACACTAGAAATTGTTTGTTGTGTGGGGTATGAGTGAGCATATGTATTTTGAGAGTACTCTTTATTGTAGATTTATAATCACATAGATTACACACCAACAGTCTATCACCACTATGAGTGAGCATGTGGGTTTTGAGACTACTCTTCATTGTACATTTATATTCACATAAATTACACTCAAATGGTTTCTCACCAGTATGAGTGAGCATGTGGGTTTTGAGACTATACTTCACTGAGCATTTATAATCACACAAATTACATTCAAATGGTTTCTCACCACTATGAGTGAGCATGTGGACTTTGAGACTACCCTTCACTGGACTTTTATAATCACACAAATTACATTCAAATGGTCTCTCACCACTATGAGCAAGCATATGGTTTTTGATACTACTCTTTATTGAACATTTGTAATCACATAAATTACACTCAAATGGTTTCTCACCACTATGAGTGAGCATGTGGGTTTTGAGACCACTTTTCGTTGTACATTTATAATCACATAAATTACACTGAAATGGTTTCTCACCGCTGTGTGTGAGCATGTGGGTTTTGAGACTACCCTTCATTATACATTTATAATCACATAAATTACACTCAAATCGTTTCTCACCAGTATGAGTGAGCATGTGGATTTTGAGACTATGATTCTTTGTACATTTATAATCACATAAATTACACCCAAATGGCTTCTCACCACTATGACTAAGCATGTGGTGCTTGAGCAGACACTTCCTTGAACATTTATAATCACATAAAATACACTCAATTGGTTTCTGACCACTATGAGTGAGCATATGGTTTTTGAGATTACTTTTCACTGTACATTTATAACCACATAAATTACACTCAAATGGTTTCTCACCACTGTGAGTGAGCATATGGTTTTTGAGACTACTTTTCACTGTACATTTATAATCACATAAATTACACTGAAATGGTTTTTCACCACTATGAGTGAGCATGTGGGGTTTAACATGACTCTTCCTTGAACATTTATAATCACATAAATTACACTGAAATGGTTTTTCACCACTATGGGTGAGCATGTGTGGTTTAAGATGACTTTTCCATAAACATTTATAATCACATAAATTACATTTCAATGGTTTTTTACCATTATGAGTGAGCATGTGTCGTCTGAGACGACTCTTTGTTGAACATTTATAATCGCATAAATTACACTGGAATAGTTTTTCACCACTATGAACATTTGAATGCTTGTAATCACATATATTACACTCAAACCATTTTTCTCCTGTACGAGTCAGTATGTGTTCATGTAAACCAGTTCTTTCTGAAAATTTATATTGATGTTTTGTATATTTGTCACTATTAATTTGTGAACTACTAGTGTTACTAAAAAATGGCTCCTCTTCACTCGCAATATTTGTTTTCATCTCATTTTTGGTCTTATAGTCTTCTATTAGTTGAGATTCTATTTTGATATCCTGATCGGTTTCAGTTTTTATTGCAGTTGCTACATCATCGCTATACATTATTACCAGTATTGTATAAAATTACAACTTGAACAAATATTAACTTCATAAGATCAGAAGAGGAAATGCAATTATCTTTTAAATAGAGATTTTCGGGCTTATCTATTCATATATATGTTATTGATTTACTGTGTAAAAAGATGAGAGTTGGCCATGACCTTTTGGAACAGTTTTCTTCTGTATAGTACAGTGTTTCACATAACAAATTTAATAACTACGTACATCAATAAACTAGTAACAGTTGGTACTTTCATATAAAGTGTAAAAACTTGATTAGAAAATCCAAGTAAGAATTCAACGCGTCAAATCTGTAGAACTCGTAGAACCGTAAAAGAGAGAATTATTTTTCAGTGTCATGTACCAATATTACCAACAACAAAACATTTAACTGAATTAAATGCGAAATATGTTATAGTAGTCACAAAATGAGAAGAGCCTATTGACGTCATCTCGTACTAGACGAAACTACGTTCGGACTAGTTTATTCTTTTAATTGGGGGATGCTTCATGTTACTCTAGAGCAGGGGTTCCCAAAGTGCGGCCCTCAAACCCTAGAAATGCGGCCACCGATGTCAGATCATCCGCGATTTAGGCCGCAGTCTCACTGCAGCCCTTAGATTATGTAGGATAGAGGATGCGTAATCACTCGCATACGCGTGTTATCGACTGCCTCCAAAGAAAACGCACCATAGGCGTCACGTAAATGCGGTAAAAGGGTTTATAATAAAAGTCGCATTTTTATTCAAATATTTATTCTACTTAAAACAAAATATTTATCAAAAATAAAGAAAATATTTATCTATCATTTTAATTTATTATTGTCTTTGAAATAAAATCAGTTTTGTTAGTTGATTCCGGATGTGCTCTTTAGGTTGATTTTGCATTTTGCAAATAAAATGTAAACGAATGTCTAAATATTTTTTACATATTGCTTTGATTAGAAAATGTATATGATTTGTTTCAGTTTTCAAAACATGAGAATTTAAATTGGCAAAAATATCTTTGTTCAAATTCGATATAATTTCAATAATAAGTTTTGAAATATAATTTTTCTCATGTAAACGGTTTTGATTTGCCCTCAAATATTCTTCTGACCTTTTACAAATTAGTATCACATCATCTGATGGGTACGTCAAACCTCCCGGTGCTTTTTGAGTTATTAATGAATAGAGAAAATTTGAGCGTTCCCCCAAGTAATGCCGATATGCACCTTTCACAATGTAATGCTTTCTGCAATTTATAGCACACAAATCCGGCAATATAAATAATGATTTCAATATTACATCTAGTCATAGCCATTGAATCAGTAAGATAATCATGATCAGCCCATATGTTCTGCATCATTTTGCCATCGATGTCAGTTATTGCTTCATCCAATAAAGCAAGGGGCGTATTCAAATTAATTTCTTCGGGTTCTTCCAGTTCCGGTGATTTGCTTGAACATACTAAGATTGGAATTTGTTCAAGAGGAACACAATTTCCAACACCCCTCTCTCTAATTTCCTCCCGAATCAATAATCTTTTATATGCTGCTTTAAATTGGCGAGCCGATGGATTATTATTAAATCCGCTTTTTGCTCTAATTGATGAGAAAAATATAAATGGTCTTGACTGATTTTGTATATGGGCAAATAGATTAAATTCCTGTGTGTAACTATTTCTGAATATAATAACAATGCACTTCTTAAAGATACTATAACCCCTAAGAAACCAGTTTTTTTTCTGGACTAGATGACCAACGAACCATCATCAAACTTTAATTTTGACAAATAGTCTATAACAGTATGTACAAAATTACTAATTGTATCAATATTTCTTGCACATAGAGCTTTCTTAAAGTCTGGGGGTGCCAAGGATCGACTATTTAAGATATCAAAAATAGCATTTAATCATTCTTATGAATTTGACTGTTCCTTGGCATCCCCTAAATTGGTTTAATTTTAAAATATTTTCACAATACTCTAGCGCATCTTCTACCGAAGCGCTCAGTAATTGAACTGCTAAACGAACTTTCATTTTCTGCTTAAAAAAATTGATGTGTTGCCGACGTAACTTGTTGCCTAAATGTAAACCTTCATTTTCTTGCAGTTCGTTTAGTAGTTCGATATAATCCCAGCGAATAAAATCTCCGTCGCCATCTATTAAAATTTTTCTGTCGCCAAAAGAATTGCGATTCAGTTTGATCATATGGCAGGGATCTGGGAAAACATAGATCCTACTGCCATTAATAACAAAAGATGTGTCTGTATTGTTATTTGTTATAGGACATCCTAAGTTATTGCACATAGTGATATTTTCTGGAGCGCCGTCAAATGTAACTGAAACTATTCTAATGTTTATGTTGCAGCAGTTGTATGCAATGAGAAATGATCGTTTTTTTTGTAGCCCAGTTAACGACTCTATGAGAAAATATCCCACAGGAACTTTCCAACTGCTATTAATACAGACAACCATCAAAACAAACGCTTCTTTGGCTAAAGCGTTACTGTCGTCGTCGAAATCCATTCCAAAATTTACATAACCATGAAATCTTTTCCCGTCCCTATCAGCATGTTTTCTAATAGAAATCTCGTCGAAAGAAAGGGCACATACCAGTTGTCTGGATGACAGTTGTGCTTTCGTTTTCAAGGCCTCAAAAGCTTCAGCTATGATCCTGGTTCAGCATCTATATGTTGAAACCACTTGCCAATGGTGCTGGGGTGAGGCAAACAAGTATCGAATACACTTCGCACATATTGATACGCCTTAGGCGACAAGAAATTAAGCGCTATTGCAAATTTCCTCAACTCTGGAAAGTATCTTCCCTTTTGCAATTTTCTGGTCAAGATTTCTTTATTTATGGATGGCATGTTGTCCAAAAGAGTAGCATTTTCTTCCGATATTAAGTTTTTCGAAGTCAGGTTTTCCACAAGTTGTTTTAATGTGAAGATTCTCTTTTTACACCTTTTAACACGTTGCCCTAAAACTCTAATTTTCTTAGTTTCTTCGCGGCTTTTTTGAACTTCTTAAAATAACTTTCTTTTCAATTTCTGTTTTCTGGGAGTATCAAATTGAAGCTCTTTTGAAGTCGATGGCCCGGGAGATGGTGTTCTTTTTCGTTTCTATAACACAAGTTGATAAAAATATCGATAATTAGTGATATATTACAAAAGATACCTTAGTAGGTGGATTTTGTAAATATTTTGGAAGTTCTTCAAAAATTGTTGGTATAGCTTTCGCTAGTAAACGAGTTCTTCCCATACTAGTTGTATAAAACCATTTCTTCTCAAAATGTTTTGAACATAATCTGTCGTGGTTTTTTGGCTCCCAATCCTTCAGCATAGTATTTGTAATCCACTTTCCCCGACTCTCATGATCTTTAGGAAACCTACACATGATTATCAAGAATAAAGTAAATAGTTATTTGTGTACCAAAGCACTAAAGTTCAACGTTTAGACGAATGGGGATATAGTTTTTAACTAGGATAATGGGCCCTACGGGCCTAAGCACTTAAGTATGATAGAAATAGCATTTATCGATTTTTTTTAAAGTAGGTCAGTATTTACATGACCTACATAAATCTCCAATCGATTTTCTATCGATAGAGCACATATTAGTACCAAATAACACTCAATAGCACTAAATAGTACGATAGAATCAGCATTTATCGATTTTTTAAAACATAACCTAATTTAAAAAATTTTAAAACATTGCATTATTTTCGGCAAATTACGCGTCGAATGAGCCCAAGACCATCTTTCCAGCCCTTATAGAACGCGAGAATGGGGCTCGGACACACATACAAATCAGCTTTAGTAGTATTGGATAATGGATAATAATAATAATAATAATAATAATAATACAATGAAACTTTTATAAATATCACAAATTTCAAAAATTCTTGTAAGGGATTAAGTTGACTAAGAAATTACAGGTAGGTACCCGACCTTCCACTAAATAAACTTTACCTGCTATTCAATTATAGGATTATTATACGTATTCAAAAAGATATTTTATTTGTAATTTTCAATCTTTTTTATAAACAAAAATATATTTAAATATGTA